>CM073564.1:19559294-21036794 GCA_037074615.1 Leucaena leucocephala | reverse complement strand
TCAATCTAAATATTGAATAAGGGAATTCATATATATATATATATATATATAAATAATTTATATAATTGATATTGATAATTATGTATATTTATATTGTATGGAGAAACGAGACAAGCTTGAAGGTTGAGGCAAAGAAACACATATCAAACCTAAAGATTGATGTGTTAGTATTTTAGGACTTACCTTAAATTATAGTCAAACATTATTGACTTTTATTAACCTAACCCAGACGAGAAAAATCGATACATTCAGGCTCAAATTATCATCCCTGCATCATCTAAAATTTAAACAAAAATAAGGAGAAATCCATTAGACTATCCTCATTGATCAATTTTAAGGTGTTTTTTACTGAAAAAATATTAATAAGAGGGAATTTTTCCTTATATAATTAGAGAAATCAAATATGAAGAGATGCCTCCTTCAACAATCAAAGTTTCCATCTGATAATTCATTGAATATATATATATATATATATATATCAATCCAAACTCCAAAGGATTCTTTTAAATACTGAGACTTCACAGGTTTATAAGTATTCTTACACACATACACACATCTAGATGATTCTGCTTCAAATCCAAACGAAACAACATACGAGGTTTGGTACTAAACTGACATGTGAATTTTTATATATGATGATGAGAAAGGAGAGAGACAAGGCAGATGCAAAGAGAACCAGAGAGAAAAACAAGTCCCATTGCACCACAAGCTAAACCCATAGTCTCTGCAATTTCTGATATCACAGCTTCTCTCTTGTTGTGCATCTTCTCATAACTTTGCTTATAATTCCACCCTCTTCTTCTACTCATCATTGTCACCATATCCTTCTTCTTCACCTTCTCCATTCTCTCTCTCAAAACCCTCATGTTTGCATCCACAATATTTCCAGGCTCGCCACCTGCAAATTAATTAATTAACCCAAGAGAACAGAAACAAGAAAAGTTATATATACAGAGAAACAGAAATAAGCTAAGTCATCAAGTACTGATGATTCGTAAGATCGATTATCATTGTTTACCATTGTCTCTGAACTTTTGGTCTCTCATTTTGGGGTTGTGGAAGAGCTTATTCCGTCCAAAAGCTTCGTTTAACCTGCAGAAAGGTGATATGGTGCTTGGCTGGGATTCTATATTTATAATCACACGCTTATCTTGAAATATGAAAAGTTGGTGAATATATATAAAAGAAACAAGTCCTCCTTGGCTATTAAATATGGGAACTAATTAAAATGTTAGTCTTAATCTTAAATATATATATATAAAACATCAATCCATTTTATAGAATATTTACCATTTTTTTAAAACTAATTTACATAACTTACAGATGATATATGTTAATATTGAACAAGGATATTTTAAAAAGATTAGATCATATTTATTATAATTAAATAATTTATCTAGTTTTATTAATCTATTTAAATTACTTAAATTAGAAATTAAATTAATGATCAAAGGAGTATATCAAATCAATTTGAAAAATATGTCCATTGCAAATTTTGAAAGTAAATTGTACTCCTCCTGTCATTAATATAGTACTTAATTAAAAAATAATATTAATTTTAAATATAAGATATATTTTTTATATTTATTAATTTTTTTAAATTACCTCTATTGATATTTTATTAACAATAATCAAGGAATGAGGAGATTAAAAGAGATGATTAATGTATTTTAAAAAAATTATATTATATTAACTAATTTTACTAAATTTTTGTAGACTAATCAAAGTATATCCAATATTAAGCAATGGAAGAGTAATTTTTAAACCTATCAAACGCCAGTAATCAATTTGAATAAAATTTGAGGATGCCAAGCTAATTAACAACAATAACAAGAGATAAAATTCACTTCCAACACATATGGTTGTATTGTTTTATGATTTTTATGATCCACTCACTCGATATATTTCTTTCACAAATGTAGTTTACGTAAGTATCAGATTGAAGGTGTAGGCTAAATGTAAATGTGTATTATTACAATAATAGGCATTTGAAACAATAGTTTAAATAAATTTAAGTGAATCACTTAATATATTTTTAAAATGTGTATTATTCATTATTTCTAGATCCAAATATTGTTTTTTATAACCTTTAACCCACATGATATTTGATATTTTTTTCTATATCTTATTAATATATATATATATATATATGTGTGTGTGTGTGTGTGTGTGCGAGTATTTGATGATTAAGATTTTGCAGCTACAATATCTCTATTAAGATCTTTTTTAATAAGACAAGAGTTAAACCTCAATCTTTCTATATTATAATCTAATTAATTTATTATTAGATTAATCGCTCTCATCTATAGATCCAAATATAATTAAACATAAATCTCTTATGTTTCTAAATGTTGCATTTCGATTTGATTTTGCCACTAGAATAAAGTGGCAAGAATCTTAGTTATGATGCGACATCATTTGATTAAAGATTACAATATGAAGCAAGTAAATGAAAAGAGCCACGTGGGCCTATGATTGTGATGCCTTTGAAGAAGGATCATAATAAAAAAAAAGGGAACCCAGGTGTTCCATCGATCTTCAATACACATGGTATCCGTACTTCACTTTATTTAAGGATTGAGATTCACTCAGGAAAATACAAAGAGACAGACACATAGATGTCAGAATATAAAAAAATATATATTCGCAGATTTAGATCTTACAAAAGTTTAATTAAGAGGTTTTAAAATATAATTTTTTTGGATTAAAGTTACCATTAATAATAACACTTAATTGAAGTGGTTTGGTGCTCCTTTCTCCCAAGTAAAATATTAATTTTGGCGGGTCTTGTGTATAGAAGAATATATTTTTGGTTCAATTTACATTAATTATTAATTAATAGAACTTATATTGAAAAAAGAACTCAATATGGTCCCAAGTGCATACACATAAATATATGCGCTCAAATTTATCCAAACTAGTAACAACGTGAGTCTGTTTTAGTAGTTATCTTATTTAGTTCCTTAATTAAGTGGTAGGAATTTGAATCCCACTCTTAAACATGAAAAATATATCGTGACGATTCTACTATTACTTTATTTAAAAACTACTATGATCTACATAAACTTGACTCTAATATACTAATTTGTCACGACTCAAAAATTCAAGCTGCAACAAGCACATAAACTAAGCCAAATTAACCTTGATTAGCGTAGTAAGCCTAAAAACTAAACCATAAGACGCATAATGGCTTAATGAAGATTTGAAAGGGACTAGACTTTAATCTAAAAGCTTGTTTGGGTAGGTGTTTGAAAAATAATTTGTAGAAGAAAAAGTTTTTGAACAACTTTTAGAAAAAAGCTTCTAAAGAAGAGTCTATAGAAAAAAGTGAATATGAATAAATGAGTATTTGGATTATTATTATCAAAAATATTTTAGTGATTGATAAATTACCATAAAAGGTATGTGATAAAAGGAAAAAAATTATCTTTTGTGCACAGAAACAGTGACACACTGTTCATCTCCCCATGCCTAGTGACCTCCAGCTAGCGAAGCATCGACAATGATGGACACTAATGAGCACCAACATTTAACCATCGAAGAATCTCTAACCAACGACACCGACGAGCACTGACCTCCAACTAGTAACGAGCACTGACCAGTATCATTATTGTGAACGTCTATCAACATCTTCTTCCACGGCGACATGCAACCACCGTCTTCCTCTTATCCTTCTTCCGGCAAGCATATGGTGACCGGGGTGAGTAGTGAGGAGCAGACATCTTCACAAAGAGAGGAGATAGAGTGTCAGAAAAATAGGGGTAAAATATTAATTGGCTAGTCTATAAGCTCTTTTATTGTTTCAGAAGTTATTATTAGTAGTTTATCTAAAACTATAGTTTGATCTAAAAGCCCTTTTGAACAAATATGACTATTTATTTTAAAAAAATTTCAAATTAAAGTTTAGACCAGAAACTCTTTTAAAACCATAATTTAAGAGCCATCCAAATAGGCACTAAAAAAACTAGTTAAATAGACTAGTCTTGGGGTATGTTTGGATTAGTTTTTATTAGAAAATAGCTTACAAAAAGTGATAAAAAGTTATCTTTGTACATAATAGCTTATGAAGAAGTAGAAAAATTAGCTTTATGAAAAACTATGGTTATAATCAATTATTGGATTTAATGAAGTATTTAGATAGTTTTTTTTTTCCAACACCATGATTTTAAAAAGTGTGCAAACACACTCTGGCGTATGATATGGCGATGACATATGGCTTCAATAATTTCAATAACGATGGGAGGAGTTAATTATAAGGATGATTGTGCATCAACCATTGTTTGACACATTATCTTAAATGCTTTTATAACTCGTATTGTTGCATATGTATATGACAGTATTTGTGTGAAATCAAAGGATTGTGAATAATGAGTTGAGAAAAGATTTGAAATAAAAAGCGTTCGGGAACTAGTTGCAAACTGGAATTTAGATGTTTACATATGAAAGGAGATGAATGCATACTTTTGAATTTATAAAAGGATGTTCTCGATTCTGGTTTGCATATGTATCCTATGATAGCTAGACGTTTTAAATCTCAGTTATTTAACATTTCATATGATTGGGCAAAAACAAAAACATTTGCATATGAGGGTTCTTTCTTATTTAGTTCCATGGAGGATATACAAGAGGATAGAGCCTAGTGAATGGGCCTCGTGGGTGCCTCTTGCTACTTTGCACACACATGCATGTACGGCTTTAGGTGATTGCTACATTTATGCGCAAATACACACACATATTGTAATTGACTTAGTCACTTAGGTTTGTGACATTTCTTAATAAACAACTAGTTGTTTTTTTAGCTATATTAAGAAAATTAAATAAATCATTTGATTATAACTTATATAAAAGTTAATTGACTAATTTGAACAGATTAAAAAATATATAATATGAATTTATATTGAAGAGTTAAATTTAATAATAATTATCTGATTTATTTAACTTTCTTAATCTATCTAAAAAAGTTAACTATCTTTTATATCATTGAAGGGAGGTAGTATATGGTGCACTTGATATATGTCTCGACTGATTTAGAGAAAGTTTATCCAATGTGCACACTGAACAGATTTTGAAAGTGTGACTAATACCCTTAAATATTTAAATTAGTATAATTATGTCATTTCTCTCACAAAAATACAATTTTCTATCCCATCTATGTCACGTGAATTTTTTATTTTGATATATTATTATTTAAAAAGCCACATGTATTATATTGTTTAAATAATAGTACTGAATAAACTCTAAAATTGATATTATATAGAATTTATATGTAAAAATTGAGAAATTTTATGATTTATTTAGTGCAATTTATTAAAATAATATTATATATGTGACTTTTTAAATAATAATGTGTCAAAATAAAAAAGAAATTATGTAGCATGTATTAAATAAAAGTTAGTGTTTTTGTTAGTGAAGAGGCAAAATTGCAGTAATTTAAATATTTCAAGGTATTAATTGCCCTTCTAAAATTATTTTAGGGTACTTATTTATACATTTAAATACTTTAGAGTGCTAATTGCACCCTTAAAATTAATTCAGTGTACTAATTATACCCTTAAATATTTTAGAGTATTAATTACTTTTCTAAAATTAGTTTGTAGTGGTGGATGTACCTTTATCCTTTAATTAATGAATAGAAGAAATAATGCATAACTTATATATTATTATGAATATTACATTGTGAATGTTTATTAACTCTTCATCTTCCATCTTTATCTATCTCTTCATCTTTCATCTTTATCTACCCCTTCATCTTCCATCTCTTCAAATTCTACCAGGTCATTATTGCCTATAAATAGTGCATATCATTTGTGTTATAGAGCAAGTGAAAGAATATAATATCTTCTATCATTTTCTTGTCTTTATCTTTTCTCTCCTCTTAATCTTGTGGATTGGTTGGTTAGTTTTATAATACGTTATCAGCACGACTGCTCTAGAAATTGACGTTATTATAAGGTCTATCATCGGAAGGTAAGTTTCTATATTAATTTTATATTGAATTATAGTTTCATATTGTATTACTTTTTAATTATTCAGCATTCTAATCTCCATCTCCATTTAACTTTTGTTATACTTTTATGATAGTATCATCATGTCGAATATTACAAAACTTGAATTTGTGGCTCTTAATATTACTTGAGTTTGTTATACTTTTGATGGCTGAACAAAATAATAAATTTCTAATGAGGAATTATGAATCCTGTCCAACTGGCTCTACTGCATTCCCAAAAGTGAATGTAGTGATAAATGAATCATCCCATGGTCAGGGACGTGGACGTGGACACGACCGTGGCTATGGACGAGGCCGTGGTCGTAATTATCACTCAAGGTGGGCAAACAATGATGATAACTATAAAAAGGCAACTAGTAGGAATGATAATTATGTTAAAAATTTATGTCATCGTTGTGGTGGCAAGGGTCATTGGGTTCGTACTTGTCGTACACCAAGACATTTGGTTGAACTATACCAACAATCGATCAAAAGGAAAAATAAAAATAAAGGCAAAAAGCCAAAGATAGAAACGAATTTTGCCAAAAAAGAAAGCGATTATGATTATGGTAATATGGATGTGATTCATTTAGATGTTGTTGATTTCTTTGCCGATCCTAATGGAAGAATTGATCACCTAATTGGTGATGGGAGTATCCAAAAATAAGCTAACTTTTATGATTATGTGTGTTTTCCTTTTGCTATAATAAAGTTATAATTCTCTCAATAAAAAAAAAGTTTCTACTTACTATGAAGTTATTTATCCCAATAAATAAAATTATTTATATTTTTTTAATTAATTCTTTATGTATTTTTTTATTTGCTATGTTCTTGTTAATGAAGAATGTCACTCATTGACATTAATAAAGAAGATTTGTGTCTCGTTGATAGTGCAACAACTCATACAATATTTAGAAATGCAAAATATTTTTCTTCTTTGGTGACGCGAGAAGCCAATGTCTAGACTATATCTGGAAGTATAAAGATGATTAAGGGGTTTGGAAGAGCTAATATATTATTACTTGGAGGAACACAATTATACATTGATAGTGCATTTTATTCCCCCAAATCTAACAGGAATTTGTTGAATTTCAAGGATATCCGCAAAAATGGATACCATATTGAAACAACAAATAAAGAAAACCATGAATATCTTGTTATCACAGATATGATTTCTGGTAGAAAATGCACATTGGAAAAATTCCTTGTTCTTTCATCTGGAATGTACTACACATTTATTAGTACAACTAAAACATATGCTATTGCAAACTAGAAGTTCACAAGTGAGAATAAATTTAATATTTGGCATGATCGATTAGGCCATCCTGGGACAATAATGATGCAAAAAATAATTGAGAATTCATGTGGATATTCATTAAGAAGACAATCAATTCCACAATCCCATATTTTCTCATGTGCTACATGTTCTGAAGGGAAACTAATTATTAGACCATTATTGGTAAAAATAGAAAGCGAGTCTCTCACATTTCTAGAATGTATATAGGGAGATATTTGTGGGTCGATACACCCACCTTGTGGACCATTTAGATATTTTATAGTTCTAATTGATGCATCAACAAGATGGTCGCATGTTTGCTTATTATCTTCTTGTAACCTGGCGTTTGCAAGATTACTTGCTCAATTAATTAGATTGAGAGCACATTTTCCAGATTATCCCATCAAGAAAATACGTCTAGATAATGCCAGTGAATTTACTTCACAAGCTTTTAATGAGTACTGTATGTCTCTAGGAATCGATGTTGAACATACTGTAGCACATGTTCATACACAAAATAGTCTTGTAGAATCATTAATTAAACGTTTGCAATTGATTGCCATACCATTGCTTATGAAATCAAATCTCCCAATATCTACTTGGGGGCATGCAATTTTACATGCAGCAATGTTAATTCATATAAGGCCAACTAGTTATCTCAAGGTCTCCCCTTTACAAATAATTTTTGGTCAAGAACCGAATATTTCTCATCTAAGGACTTTTGGATGTGTGGTATATGTTCCAATTGTCCAACCACAACGCACTAAAATGGGTCCTCAAAGAAGAATGGAAATATACGTTGGATATGAATCTCCTTCAATAATAAAATATTTAGAGCTAACAACAGGAGATTTATTTACGGCTCGATTTGCTGAATGTCATTTTGACTAATCAAATTTTTTAACATTAGGGAGAGAAAATAAGCAGTTGAAAAATAAAATTAGTTGGAATAAATTATCATTATCTCATCTTGATCATCATACAAAATAATGTGAGCTAGAAGTTTAAAAGATAATTTATTTATAGAGTCTAGTTAATCAATTGCCAGACGCATTCATTGACCCCAAGAAAGTGATGAAGACTACTTGGTCCAGTAGTACCTTATCTTAGTGTAATTGATGCTCTTATGTATCTTGCTAGTCACACATGACTAGATATATCTTTTGCTGTTAACTTACTAATAAGATATAGTTCTTCACCAACACGGAGATATTGGAATGGGGTTAAGCACATTCTTCGTTACTTGAAGAGTACAATGGATATGTGATTATTTTATTCAAATGAATACAAGATTGATTTTGTCGGCTATGCTGATGCTGGATTTTTGTCGGCTATGCTGATGCTGGATTTCAGTCTTATCCATATGTTGGTAGATCACAAACAGGCTATTTGTTCAAATGTAATGGTACAGCTATTTCATGGCGATCAATTAAACAAATTATATCAGTCACATCATCTAATCATGCCGAAATACTTGCGATACATGAAGCAAATCGAGAATATGTATAGTTAAGGTTGATAATACATCATATACGTATTACTTATAGATTGTCATCTAGTAAAATGATCCCAACAGTCCTATATGAAGATAATACTGCATGTATTACCTAACTAAAATCAGGTATATCAAAGGAGATAGGACAAAACATATTTCTCCAAAATTCTTTTTCACATATGATCTTCAAAAGAATTGTGAGATTAATATCTAGCAAATCCGTTCTAAGGAAAATCTAGCAGATTTGTTCACCAAATCACTTCCAGCAGCAATATTTGAAAAGCTCGTACATGATATTGGACTTTGCAGATTCAGAGATATCAATTGACGTTACGAATAGGGGGAGTTGATACACAATGTACTCTTTTTCTGTTGGCTGAGGTTTTGTCCCACTGGGTTTTCCTAACAAGATTTTTAATGAAGCAGCACTGTGAGTGTATTAATTAAATATGTACTATTTTTCTTTCACTAGGTTTTTATCCCTTAGGATTTTTCCTAGTTAAATTTTTTTTGAGGTACATTATTAAATAATGGGCATCCAAGGGTGAGTATTATGAATATTAAATTGTGGATGTCTATTACCTCTTCATCTTCCATCTCTATTACCTCTTCATCTTCCATCTCTATCTACCTATTCATCTTCCATCTCTATCTACCCCTTCATCTTCCATCTCTTCAAGTTCTACTAGGTCATTATTGTCTATAAATAGTATATGTTATTTGTGTTGTAGAGTAAGTGGAAGAATATAATATCTTTTATCATTTTTTTGTCTTTATCTTCTCTCCTCTTAATCTTGTGGATTGGTTTGTTAGTTTTATAACATATATAAAATTAAATGTTTTATTAATTTAAAAATAGAAACCTATATGCTTCCAATAAAATTTAATAGAGATATATTTAATTTACTCTCTTTTTTAATACATAAAGAAAAAAAAAAATCAAACCTCACATTAATCTTTCCTAACTGCCTACATTATTACAACTATTTATCATTACACAAAGTCTAGTGGCTAAACAATTGGTTCTTCTAGAATAAAATCAACGGTTCTTCCTTTATAGTTTCCAACAGGGGCCTCATTGACCTACAACACTTCACCCTATACTGAAACCCTAAGTCAACTCCGTCTAAGCTCAACCTTGGAATAGTAGTCTTCTCCACTACTTGATCTCCACCACCGCAACAGTTATTCTTTGGAAGGACATGGCTGGCCCTTACCACATGGCCGCAGCCAGTCAACCGCTTAACAGCGAGGCTTTCCGCCATGAAGATCACCGTCATGTCGGCGGCGGTGACGACAGTGTTGGCTCTTTTCATGTGGAAGAAGACATAGACGTTGCCAAGCTCCAAGTCGTCATCAGCAGCGAGAGGAGAAAACCTATGAGAGATACAAAGAGATCGAGAGTTTGCCAGGAAATGGTTGGGACACTCAAGCATGAGCTCTGCTACACTCACTGGTTCTCTATACCGCTTCACTTCACATGTGGGGAAGATGACTCTCGCAGCCTTTTGGCTGTTCTTCGTCATCAAAATAGGAACGAACACGAAAGTGCATGACATGTAATTGCCCATTTTATTACCGGAAAATATACCAGAAAAATTAGGGTTCTTGAGGAGATCAGAACGAAGAAATATTAATAGATTCTTTACGTTGGGCTGTATGATGATGATGAAGCGAAAATAATGGAATTTTCTTGGTGGAATCTGGAACTGCTCTGCAAGTGAAGGTCGACGGGTATATATATATATATATATAATATATATATATATATATAATATATATATATATATATATATATATATATATATGAATATATATGGAGAGTGAGTGAATTTAGAATCGAACAACACGTAGGGGCCGGGTGATAAACATGAGTTGACTCCATCGTGGAATGAGAAAAGTTGTGTTGAAAGTTGAATATGTAACAGTTCAAGTGGAGATGGAGACGTTGAATTTTCTTTGGACTTCGTAACTGAAGCTTCCTCGTAACTGGCTAAGGGCGTATTTGAAAACTACTCTAAACATAATTTTTACGAGTTTTTGAGTTTAAATTTCAGTTTAAAAAAATTTTAAAATAAATAGTTATATTTATTTAAACGGGTTTTTAGATTAAACTATAGTTTAAAATCAAGATTTTAGATAAACTGGTCAGAGTAGCTTATAAATAGTAAAAGAGCTTATGAACTAACTAATTATTATATTACTCCTATTTTTTTTACACATTTTCTCATACTTTTTCTTACACCCTCTCTCCTACTTTTTCTCTATTTTTTTTTACACTCTCTCTCCTCTCTCTTCTCATCTCTTATCTCTCCTCATTTAAGATTTATACATTTTTTCGTAATTTACAAATAACAAAAATACTTTTAAAAATAACTATCCAAATACTCATTTATTCAAAATCACTTTTTTTTTCATAAACTCTTCTTCAAAAGCCCTTTTCTATAAGTTGCCCATAAATTTTTTTTTTTCATAAGCCCGTTTTTAAAATTTTATCCAAATACACTAAGTTGAAAATTCTGCAAAACATGGTACTCACAGATTTTTTGCGTCGGACCCATCTCTACCAATGGTTGTTATAATGAATAGTAGTAGTATGTTTAATTTTGGTATTGACCTGGTTTTTATTTATTTTTTTTAAAAAATTTTCTTGTATATTTTTATAAAAATTTATTCACTTTACAAAGATTAAGAATTTTTTTAAAATTAATTAATTCTTTTACTATTTATTTAGTTAGTTAAATGATATCAAAGAAAAAGATATTTTGAAAAATTAATATTTAAGCAAAATTTATATTAAAAACTATAGGAAAGTCCTGATTATAATAAAAATCGGGGAGAGTGTGTGTGTGTATATATATATACACACACATGAATATATGCTAGCTCACTGTTTCCATCTTTAATTTACATACCTATAGCTAGTTCAGTTTTGCCTTGTATTATTATATTACACAAAGAAAAGAATGAGATCATTGAATTAATAAATTCAGATAACTTATAGTTTATGTAACTTTATATATATATAATAAAATTCTCTAAAGAACTCATGCAATTTAAAGTCATTTGTAATCACCTTGCGTTAAAAAAAACGTACTAATAAAATCATACGCTGTAGCTGCATTAATAACAGGCTGTTCATGTAAACCGAGTTATTGACCGAACCGGTCTTGCCGAAGTTAGATGCGGACCGAGTCTTATGTTGAGGGAGACTTCCTTTTTGGGTCCAGGCAGAAGTTTTGTCTCCAAGAATATTGTCCAATGAGATAATTTACCGTTGTATTTAGTAGAAGGGATACTATTTTAATAGGATGATAATTGTTCATATTAAAAAAATAAAAAAAAGAATCACCATATAATAGTTTAAATAGAAGGGCTTTGGTTATTGAAGGACTATGTTTTAAATTTAAATTTACGTGAATGTAAAAAAATATTTTTAAAAGATTTATTCTGAATTAAGAATGACAATATAAGAATTTTAACCAATCAAATAATCATATAAAGTAAAATATGTGTTTTTTAAAAGGCATATTCCCTCATCAACAAAGTGCAACATAGTTTGGTAGATGCATGGCTAGATCATTTAAATATAATATATTCTTTCCAGTGATAATTATAAAAGTTAATTAATTTTTTTAAATAAATAGAGGAAGCTAAATAAATCAATTAATTATAATAAAATCTAATAACTCAAGATAAATTTATATTAAATAATATTTTTTAATCTACCAAAATTAGTCAATTAACTCTTATATTAATTATAATTTATTTATTTATTTAACTTTGTAGATATATAAAAAAGTCAACTAATTTTTATAATTAAAATCGAAAATAATATATACAATTTTATTTTTAGTTATCAAATGAGGGATAGTGCCTAAAACTTGAAAAAGAATATTTCTTCCTATCCTTAATATATATAAAATTTGTAATTACTAATTTTTTTTATTTAATAATCATTCGATATATAGTATTACTAGGTTATTGACCTAATGGAGTTGAGATTGCTTTTCCAAAAAGCCTTTTTTTTTTAATATTTGAGTTAACTTAAATTACTTAAATTTGATACTGTGTTTAAACAATCAAAATTTATATAAACAATTAATTGTTGGTGACTTGAGAAATGTGTTGCTTGAGACATACATGACATAGAAATATATATATATATATATATATATATAACTCATGGGTTGAGCACTGTGGATATTTCGTAAGCTTAAGCCATATATTAAGGGTTTGTATATTATATCTTGTCAATGAAAAATAATTACCTTAAACTAGCTATCTCCCCCATGATTCTCAAAATTGGATTAATTTGAATTAAAAAAACAACTTCTTTGAATCCTAATAGGAGTTTTGTAACTAATTTGGTATGATTAAGAAAATTATTTAAATTAATTATTTATAATTAATACATCAATTTTTTGTACAATGATCCCTAATATTTAATAGGATATATTAATCAGTAATGAGTTTTTGTTAGAAAAAATTTAAAATTAATAAATTTAATCAAAATCATTAATATATGGAACAAAATAGATGATTTTTCTATGAAGAACCAAAATAAAATGTTCAAAAGGTTCTTGTACTGAAGAGAGAGTATAATCAATAAATATCTTATGTGTATAAATGAAAAATTACTTAATTTAGACTAACATTAGATTTTTCTTCAATAAGATTAATGATTTAAATTTCATAAATAAAATTAGGGGAGGTAGTCCTATAAAATTTGACTAAATATAAAATATTTTTATATTAATAAATTATTGAGAGTGTGAGAAAGTATTATACTTCCTTTAATACTTAATATAATACTTAATTAATTAAATTATATAGATTAATAATATAAAATAAATCAATTAATTATAATAAATTTAACATCATTTCTAAAATATTTATATATAATATTATATTTTATATTAATTTATAAATTAAATAAATTAATTTAAAAAATAATAAATATTATATATAAAAAAGATTAAAATTTTATATTTAAATTTTATTATCAAATTAAACTATTTAACTAGGATACAAATGTACTTTGTAATTTACTAATTTCCATTTTTGGTAAAGAAATGACACGTAATTTTATTTACGACTACGGACATTTTTAAATTTTTGCTTGTTACGTTTCTCTTTTCTGTTTTCAATGGCGGACGCAGAAATATTGTCGACAAATTGCAAGATAACGACATTTTCTACAAATATTCTTGTAATTGTGAAAGATGCTCTCTCTGAGTGAAAACTAGTCTTTTCAGTCTCTCGGTGAGTTTCCTCGACTTATTCGCAGTGTCCTTCATCATAGTAACTGAGATGAGCAGCCCAGCTGAGGAACACTCGCTAGCGAAGGCTGCGAAATTAGTTGAAGATCTTTACCACTTCCGAGACACCTATTTCCCGGAAAATCTAGATGACAAGATCTCCAAACTGCGAGAGCAATCCGATCTTGCTCTAAAATTCCTCGATTCTATTCCTCCAGGTGCGGGTATATTGGACTTGAGAAAACTGAACATGACATTCTGTGGTGTAGTTTGAGTTTCTCTTTTATTGGTTAAAACTTCAAATATTGGGTTGAAAATGCTTGTTCTGATGTGTTGCTTATTGAGCAGCCAATGAAACTAGGGTAGAACTTCGGTGAATGCGAGAGCTATTTTATTAACTCTGTTGCAAGGATTTGGAAATTTCGTTTTTCAAGAGTGTCTGAATGCCTTGCAAGTATGACTGAAATGTCCAAAGGGTACATTTGAAGACTTGATATAGGATACTTCAGTACCATAAGAATAACTTGAAAAGTGAAATTTTGTTATGTGCAACAAGGATGAGGAACCGTACCTATGGATCATCATAACATTGAAAGATGAGTATCAATATACTACATGAAAGGATACAGCCCAATTAATGATACTTCTCAAAGATAGCAAAAAGCAAGGTCAATCAGGTCTTCAACCAATTTGGGACTGATCAACCATAGAAAGAAGGAGTTTAAGTTACTGAAATCAAAATAAGAGCCAATAACATTTAGGAGATGTTTCCTTAAGTTTCTCTTCATTGTTACTGTCTCATTTGGTTAGATCTTTATACGTGACAATAAAAAATAATTCATTAGTGCCAGATAATTAAGTCTTGGAAGTCAGCATGATTCATTAATACATTGTTTGTTTCTTTTGTATGTATCATGGGCCTAATGCATTGATTATGTGTGAGAGGAAGACAGGGAAAAGTGAAACAAGCTGTGGTGAGAGAGGGATAAAAGAAGGGGAAAAAATAGTGTTACTGTTAACTAAGTCTAATGGGTTGTGAGCGGTGAGAGAGAGTGGCTGTTAGCAGATAATTATTGTGAACTGCTGGGTCATTGTGAGGAAAAGACATATTTGGCCTAGTGGAGTGTATCTGATCTATCAAATACCCGAGGAATAACTTGTTCCTTCTTGCTATTTTCGTTTTCCTTGCTTGCCGTAGATGCTTCTTCTTCTATCATCCAATTGTCCATTTTCTTCTGTGGGCAAGGATACTACAGCTTTGTTTCATAAGTAACGTATGATTTGATTTGGGTTCCAACAAATAAGCATCTAAAATTCATAAAATTGTTTTCTTTGCCAGAAGAAAGGAAGTTGCCCTTGCAACGTGCAACGTTTGAGTATTTGAGAGGGAAGATATTGGATGTCTGTCCTGACTATAACAAAGAAGCAGAGGATCATCTATCAAAAGCTGTAAGCACAATCAAGTTGTTAGTTTCTGGGTATAAGTTTATCTATCTTGCAATTGATGTTGAAGGGCATGATTTATGATCAACTCTTCCATTTTTACGCACCAGGTTAAGCTAAACCCATCTCTTGTGGATGCTTGGCTATGTTTAGGTAACTGCATTTGGAAGAAGGGAGATCTATCTGCTGCTAAAAACTGCCTTAGTCTTGCATTAAGCAAGGTTAGTGCTGAAATTAGATTCCCTATATGTTGTAGGGAAGAAATTTATTGTAATGACTGAAGAAATTTCAAGATTTAAAATAGATTCCCGATTCCGAGTGTCAATTTTGCTCTGCACTGGTTCAGATTTTGAATTGATTGACATTGTGATATATATTGGTTGTTTTTTCAGGGTCCTAACAAGAATATTCTCTGTCAATTATCAATGCTTAAAAGAAAGATGTCACAAGGTAAGAGATTCAATTGTAATTTTTATCATTAACTATCTCTTACATTTTTTAACTTATGCTAATTTCCTTGGTAATTGTTACTTTTTCTCCACTTCTAAAAAGTGCTTGTGGTTGTGGACTAGTTACTTCGGTTTTTTGTCATAATTCATGTACTATTTTGATTTCTACAAATCTTTTCGTTCCCAGGTGCTGAGAATCAGGCAGAACTTGTTGAGGAAAGCATTCAACACGCCAAGGAAGCTATCGCTTTGGATGTCAAGGATGGTTATTCTTGGTGTAAGATTCTGTATATATTGCTAATATGTATTCAAACAACAAACCTGGCTTTACTATCAATCAGCAGTTATATATTGACACAATCGCTCTGGATATTTTAAGTTCATATCTTGTCTTTGTTAGAGTACCATTATATAAGTTCTTTTCTCTCTGGTAGGTGATGAGTACATGTATTGTCATATATGCTGTGGGAAATTTTGGCTATACGTACGGCCATCAGAGGATAGAACAAAATATAGCAATGAAGTGCTTAAAATGCTTTTATTTCTTTCCCTGAATTGAGCATTGAGGATTTTAATCAGACGTTATTTGAGTTCCTAATGATGTGGATGGTGGAAAATGAGAGGAGAGGAGATCAATGGGAAGTTTTCATTATCATCTCTCTGTTGTGGTTGATAAAATTAACAGTCAAAAACCCTTAGCCCCCATCGTTTTTAGTTTTGTCAATTTTGGAGGGGGCACATATATTAGACATCCAAACAAAGGAAAGGAAATTCACAATTTAACCTCTAATCCTCATTCCTTCCCTTTCTCTTCTGGCTCCAACAAGTTCTTAACTAAAAGCGTTTTCCCTTAAGAAACTAATTTATTTTCTAGATTCATTGCTCATCCTTCAAATCCAGTTCTTCTCCTCCCCCCTCCCCCCCCACCCCCCACTTAAAAACAAAAACAAAAAGTGCATACAAGAAACCGAAGTGGTCCAATTTCCTTTCTCCTTATATTTAACTGTTCTGAAAATAATTCTGCGGAATTTATATCTTTTAACATCGTGTGATTTTATTGACAGATAATCTTGGAAATGCGTGCCTTACTAGTTTTTTTGTCTCCTGGATCTTGGGATCATAGCAAACTTCAACATTCTGTAAAAGCATATCAAAATGCTGTGAGTATAAGTGAATGAAGTGGTTGATTATAGGCTTTTAAATACTACAGAAAACATAAAATTTTGTTAACATATGCCAGGAGAAAGATGAAAGAATGAAGTCGAATCCAGATCTATATTTTAATAGCTCTATTGTAAGTTCATTGCTTCTCCTTTTTTTGAGTTTCATTTCTTGTGAATCTTTTTTCTTGATTTCCTTAATTTTTCAACTTATTCACTAATATTTCCTTAATCTTTTTCGCAGTTTTTCTGATTTTTTTATATGCTCTCTAATGTCCAAGTATATATATGGTTTGTGGAATCTATAATAGTGAATATATACTCCTGCAAAGCTCAACGTCATGCAATGCTTATCTGGCTTGGTCTTTTGCCCTTTATCATAGGTTATAGTAACATTCACTAACAATTGATGTTGATTGAGACCAAATTATCTACTATTCAAATACTAAATGACATAAATCAAATATATAAAACTTCATCATTTCTGACATAAATCAAATATATAAAACTTCATCATTTCCATAATGTACAGGGTTGGATATATGGAAGACTCATCCCTCCTGTTTGATTTGACTTATATGCAGGGAAAATAGCAGGAAAAAATGTTTAACCATACAAATTGAATTGGTTTTTCAACTGATAATTATACTTGATCCTTTCTCGTCTTGCCTTTCGCTTCTAGGTTATGCTATATAACTTCCATATAATTCTTCACAAAATTTTTGTCTCCCTCTGTCATTTATGGAGACAGTTGTGTTATTCTTGTTATGGCCTGAAGTTTTGGTGTAATTCTTTACTAAAAGGTTCCCTCCTTCCATGTTTAGTATGCTGGTTATCAGTTTATTATTGTTTTCTTCAAGGATGCTTTAGCTTTTAATTAAGGGCACTCAGCATAGACTCTGAACATGTGCTTAAGTGTGAGCCTATCCCAGTTTGGTAATGCCTTGACGTATTCCTACTTCCAAAATAATTGAACAGGAAAATAACCATGTCAAAATCATATGTATCGCATACTCTACATATTTCACATTAACAGTACTTAGTTTTGACTTTTGCTTGTTATTGTTATCCTGAATAATTTTGTTACAGGTTAATAGATATCTAGAAAATTATGAGAGGGCCCTCAGTGGGTTCGAGGCTGCTGCTTTAAAGGATCCAAGTCTGAATGCTGCTGCAGAGGTTCAGAAAATAGTCAGCCTACTTGACAAGTTGGACAATCTTAGGAGGGTAACAGAATTTTTCCTTGGATGTAGCTATGAAATACTGTAGTGAGAATGTAAAGCTAATGGTTTCTTGAACGCTATATTTATTTTGACTTGTTTGGTTATTTGATTTCCTAGTATGATAATGTAAAGCTAATGGTTTCTTGAACGCTATATTTATTTTGACTTGTTTGGTTATTTTATTTCCTAGTATGATTCGTATAATGATAGAAACTGGTAATTTCACCAAACATTCAAGTTAATCCCTACTTGTGCTCCACTTCACGAAACAAGAAAGGAGGCAGAGAATGATGAATGTTAAAAAATATTTGATTTTAGTATTAGTCAGATATCAGAGTGCTGTTTTATATAAGATTTATATGCAGGGGGGACATTTAAAAGCTAAGCGTATGGGAAGTTTGGCCTCATCTTTAGCTGTTGTAAATTGTAAGCTACCTTCTGAACTGAGTTTCAGTTCATATTCCCGTTAAATTTTGTTGAGCTCTCTTTTCCTTTTACTCTTTGGTCCCATATTTAATATGCTCATTGTATTAATGTCTTCCCTCCTGTTAAAGTGTGTCCATCATACAATATATAGGAAATATATGGGTGGAATTTTCCCCCAATTCATGGTGGGAAGTTTTGGTTTTGGTTTTCATCTTTTTGGCCATTAAGTTCAGTAAATGCTTAGTACAGTAATTTGTTATTGATAACAAAGTCCTTGGATGGCAGCTTTTGCTTGTGCGTGGTATTGTGGATAAAACTTGTGTGTAAACTTAGAGGCTATCGTGCATGATATAGGAAATATTTTTTAAAGGGAATATTTGTTTTTATAATTTTTATTTTTAAGTAAAAATATAATGATTATTTTTTTAATTTAAAAACCATCAATTTATTGTATTTTGATTTTTTATTTTACATATTGGACGAGTTCTGTCATGTCCTAAAATTTGGATAGTGACTGGCACAGAATATGAATAATTTCACACTCCGAAAACCTAAAACTGTAAATGAAACGTTTGAAATAAAAACCATAATAGTGTATTTCATAAATCAAAAGCAAATCTTATGTAAGAATTTCGGCAGGATCGTTGCTGTATAACCAATTTCCTGATGATCCTATAACATACTATAAATATTCAATTTTTCATAATGTTTTCCAAAATCAACATAATCTTTTCTAAGGACTATGTGGAGCATTTACCCATTTATCAAAGTAATCCAAGTACAATGATAATCACATCAAAAGTAGTATTTGTTAAAAATGACACTTCGAATCAACAGTGAAGCTCTTTACTGCTCAGCGAGAGGATTATGGTCACCTGCATATCTAAAGCTAAAATAATCTATTCGTGAATAACGTCCCAAAAACATGATTAAAAAAATGCGGAAATCAACAATGTATAATCATGCTGAAAATGTATTTCGTAATATTTCGTAATTTGATGCAAACCTTTCTGTAAACATTTATATTTCGGGGGAAATAATATGAAATAATCATTTCAAATCAATCATTTAAAAGCAATTCTTTCAAAACCATACTCTTTCCGTAGGACTTCAACAGAATAAAAACAGACGTGGACACACAGTCCACGAGGATAAATAACCAATCTGGTGGCTCAAGGCCACTAACTGTCAAGCTCGAGTAACCAACAATACTGTTGTTCGCAACCAGCGTTCTGTATTCCGTTATTTCTAAAATATTTCCATCATACATGGGGTTTATTTCACATGTAACAATCTCAACCGTTTCAATGCCATAACCATTGGTAAAAAAACCACTTTGAATTTCAGAAACTCCAGCATATACATTTAAAATCAAGTTACTATAAAAATATATGAAATTTGCATAGGAATATATTTCATGAATAACATCAGTTTAATACAACTTTTGTCAAACTCTTTTCAAAAGCGTATTCATTCATTTTCATACATAATCGTAATTCCTTTGTAAACTAATCGAAAGAAAATCATTTCTAACGATTTAAACCATACTTTCATAAAATTTGCTTTTTAAAATTCACATTTGAAATTCAACATTTGAACTGACAATGCATTTGAAAATATGAATTTTAGGGAACGTTATTTATTTACCTGCCACGCTCCTAAACCGTTACTCTTTTCAGCCCAACAACTTCGATTACTTTCACATCTCAATACCCTGATATTCCGAAATAGTATATTAACATTCCATTAAACATTTCAATAGAAATAATCATCCTTAATCTATTATTTCAACTAATTCCATACCATCAACCATTCAATCAAAGATTCAATACATAAGTTCCTATACCATTAATCGTTTCCTTAACCCATAACACATAAAAAAGGCATCATCAGTGCCCTATTTTGACTACGATCAAATTGATTTAAAACACTTATTCAATTCTAGCCTTAACCACGAAGTCGACTTTCCTTCCCATCTCAGTATGAAAATTTTTGTCCTCAACATCACATGTATTTATCAATTAACACTTATATTTCCAAAACCCTTCCATAAACCTTAAGAACATATGAAGTTGGATTTAGTTTAATAAAATTTTAGATTCATAAAACATCCATTCATCTCTTTATACCTTATACCGTTATTTGCAAGCTATAAACATCCCAATGATTCCACCGGTTACTAAGCATCCTTTACTCTGTTTCCCAAAGAATGGAAACCACTACACAATACTCTCCCAAAACAGGGCAATCCATCACACAGTGCACATACACACAAACACATATAATTATACTGATCAGAGCCCTTTCCTCACCGCATCACACACTCTCTCAACAGAGTCTGGAAATCCCTTGCACACAGCTAACGGCCACAACACATAGATATAGATATACCCTTTTTAGCACAACCACAGAGCATGCGCCTACCAGAACAATCATGCCTTTAATATAAACATCTGCACATACTTACACCCATCATTCTCCCTTAACCAGAGCCCCAGAAATGCCAACAAAACCCACAACACACACAAACACATATCAACATAGTAGAGTCCACGCCTCCCCTATCCTCTATTTTTTTCCGCATCACAATCCCACACACATACACGCCACTTAATTACCAAAGACAGAAACAGAGTACACTTATCCACAGTTTCAAACTCACAAGAATAACACGGCACAAGCAACAACATTTCATATCCTCACATCCACACAGACACGGCATCAGAGGAGGAAAGGAAAGGTGTGAAATTACCACTCGCCTCACAATGAAATTCATGGCATCTGAACCACGAAACCCAACAGAGCCCAGCTTCTCAATTTCCTTTCCTCTGTCACCCACGGCAAAATCCAGAAATAGAGGGGCGACGGCGACACATTCCAGAATAGAGTGAGCTCTGCCGCTCACGGAAGCTACCCAGAAGAAAAAGGAAGAAATTGAATATGGAATGTGGTTTAAGAAGCTTACCCACAACGTCCACAGAACAGATCACGACAACAGCAGGATGAAGATTGAAATCTAAGACTTGCTACAGTAACAGAGGATAGCGACGGACGGCTGCTACACGGTGACGGAGATAGTCACTAGAACAGACAACGAAGAATTCATAGCGACTACTCACTGAACTCGTGAAGCCTCTTCTGAAATTTCTTCCTTGCTCACCCCTCACTGAAGCTTGTTGTCGATAACCATTGAAATGGGGGAGAGGGAGTAGCTCAGATAAAAGGTGACAGAAACAGACCTTTCATGCCGTGGAAGCTGTCCTCGCGCCGCTCGCCGACTCTGCTCCTCGCCAACACTGACTCGCTGCTCTATGCCATAGAAGGCGAGACTGCACAGAGGAGAATGAGGGAAAGCAGTCGGGAGTTAGTAAAAGGACAGAGGGTCAGTTTTGTAATTTTGCCTCTCTGAAAAAATAAAACCCTTCCCTTTAGCACTGGCCAGGGTTCGAACACGGATAAACATATTTGAACTCCCGCCACCAAACCACTTAGTTAACCTGTTCATTTTCAAATTCCTTTCACCAAATATATACTTATTCCAATACTTAATTGTTATTTATCTACTAAAATTCTCAGGCCATAACAAGTTCCTTTGTTATTTACTTTTTTGTTAAATTAATATTGATATGTATCCAATTAAATAGACAATGTTACCTCATTAACTAGTCTGAAATTAAAACGATCTCATAATAACTTTATAGGTTGAGGAGTATTATTTTTTTAAGTAGCCAGTTATTTAAAGTTATATGTGACACAATTTTATTCTTAAAATTCTTGAAATGGTGTAATTTCATTCAAATTAACAACATAATTAATTTTGATTGTTAGACTGATAAGTTAGTCAGAATTTGACTAAAACAATCTTACTTGGCATATGGTGTGATGGGGATTGTATCTTTTCTTTTGTTTGTTTTTTTTGTCAACCAAGATCTTTTTAAATATTCTGCCATCTATTTCAAGTTATTTCACATTTTCATTTCATTTTCTTTTTCTTCTAGCAATCAAACATAAATTTATACAACTTGTGTTATTTTTTTTTCATATTTAGTTAAAAATATTATATAATGAAATTTTTTATTTCATATGAACAAGATTCCTAATACACTCAAAAAATCATAATCAGCTGAAATAGAGTTTCTCACAAAAGACTCGGCGCAAATTCCGTATTTCCATGTGAGCAATTAATCAAAATTACTTAAACAAACATTTGAAGCAATATATAATTTATCTATTGAAATAATATATTATTATAATTTGCAAATTCATATTCATACATGTCTTCTTCACTCACTTATCCATACTTGCAACTTGCATGCATTTTGGAAAAGTCTTTGTTTAAGAAGTATTTCTTGTCATATTCCATAATCTTCGAGTAGATATTTATATTTAGAAACAATCGATTAAGAAGTATTTGTTTAAAAATTTTATTGATCTGTAGAACTTGAGTTTAAGTATAACTTATCTTGAACAAGTAGAACTCCTTTTTAACTATATTCAATATTTTTGTCAATTATATACAAATGACTTCCATTCTGAATACAACTCTTACATATATAGTTGAAAGTATGTTATGTTAAAAAAAGAGTTACACCTTAGTCAATATAGAATTTGTTAAAAGATACTTTTAACCAATTGTTTTTTTAAAATATATATATATATATATATATATATATATATATAGAAGAACTGAGGCTTTTCAAGCCCCACCTGCATTATATATGGAGGTAAGCATTGCACTTGAAGAGGCACCAGTACACAATAATGGAGCCTCTTTTGCTTGCAGTTTGTGTCATCTTCCTCACTCTGATTTTCTTCTTCTATGCTTACAACTCACAGACAAAGTCCCAAGCCGAAACCAAGAAGAAAATTCCATCTGGTAGCTTTGGTTGGCCATTCATCGGAGAAACCTACGAGTTCATGTTTTCAGACCATGACAAGTTCATCAAACACAGAATGCAAAAGTATTCTCCCAAAATATTCAAAACCAATCTCTATCGTCAACCCACTGTCGTCCCCTGTGGCCCTTCTGCCCACAAATTCATCGCTTCAAATGAAGGAAAGCTCCTCACTGAATGGCGCCCAACCGCCACGCAGAAGCTCTTCCGTAGTACTCTTCTAGTCCTCAATATACAATATATTTAATTAATTTAATTAGATTATAGAAATTATTTAAATTAGTTAATATGATATATTTTTTATAAAATACATTCATCATCTCCCTTAACTCATATATATTGCATCATACTTAATAAGCTAGTCTACTTTTTTTATAACCATTTTCTTTAAACAACAGGTTCGAATCAGAGTGCTCCAAGAGACTCCACGGTTTCACGGCAATCTGAAAAGCATTTGTTTCGTGCTCCTTTGTTCATATCTCAAGAAGCTCTGGTTTCTTACGCTTCGGTCATGGATGGTATGACGAAGCAGCACTTTGAGAATCACTGGTTCGGGAAATCAGAGGTTGAGGTTTTTAACCTTGTCGAGCTTCTCACTGTGGGCATAGGCTCCAGACTCTTCACGGGTCTTCAAGATCCTCAACTTGTAACTTACATGGCCAATTGCTTCCACCATATCGCTCAAGGCCTCCACATTCTCCCTTATGAGATTCCTGGTATTTCACTTGCTCTCCAAGACTTCTTTTCCAAACAAAAACAATTTAGGAGATTTGAAGTCCGGCGGTGTACTGGGTCTTAAGTTTAATGAGAGCAAATAAATTGCTCCCCAATAAGGTTTCTCACATCAAGGATGAGATTTGAATCTGTGATCATATGGGTTTGTGCACCAAATCCTTCCTAATTGAACCAACCTATGTTGGTTGCTCTCCAAGTTTTTAATTTTATTCAGTAACTAACTATATATATATATGTGTGTGTGTGTGTGTACATATATCTAGAAGTTACTTCTCCGGTCTCTAAGGGTTGGATTTAATTTTAAAGATAAAACCTAATTCTATTTTTTTCTTCTATCTTTATTATTTTACTCTAAACTAATTTACTTAATTATAAACTAGTTATCTTATCTCTTTAATATAATAACTAATTTATTTTTTTAAATAAATTAAAGAAGTCAAATAAATAAGTTAATTATGATCAAATCTAACTTTCAACACAAATTCATATTATATATTCATTAATCTAACCAAATTAGTGAATAATATCTTATATTAGTTATAATTAACTGACTTATCTAACTTTCTTAACCTATCTAAATTAGTTAATAAGCTTTTATATTAAGAATAAAAGAAAAATAATATTACATAGAGGTCTTTCAAGAAAATCACGTCACTTTTATTATCTCTAATCTACCTAAATTAGTTAAGTAAATCTTATACTACTCCGATCCTCAATATAAGATCTAATTGATGAGTTAATCTTAACTTTATATATAAGACCTATTTACTATTTTTTTTTTCTTCAAATTGTCCCAAATGATATTTTCTCAATTAAATAGGAGAGGGAAGAAGAAGTTAAAGATGATAATTAAAATATTTATAAAAATATTATATAAACTAACTTAATTAATTTTTTTAATCTAATCAAAGTTAGATAGATGGACTGGAGGAGTATTAAGGATCAAGAGTAATATATATATATATATATATATATATCATCGTATGATGCCATTCATTGTAATTACACAGGGACGACGTTTGCGCGGGCTATGAAGGGCAAGAGAGCTGTAAAGAATGAGATAATGAAGATGATAGAGAAGAAGAGAGAGAGATTGGTTCAAGGAGAGAAGCCTTCAGATATAATGTCGTACTTGATGGTTAGTGCAGATCCGAGCGGGAAGGTGAGATCAGATGACGAAGTTGCTGATATAGTCATGGGATTGATTACCTCGGCTTTTAACTCTCCATGCATTGCTTTGACCTTCGCCATGAAACACTTGGCAGAAAACCCCCGAGTTTACCAAAACATCAAAGATGGTAATATAATATATCTTTCAGTCATTATTAACTAGCTATAAACGCGTTTTCTAATTAGTCAAACTATATTACCACTGTTCCTCAATATTATTAAAACCAAATTGATTACTTTGAGCAGAAAAGAGAAATTAAATAGATTATTTTAAAGTATTTATATTTTTTTTCTTTAAATTAATGAAAAAAAAATTAATCTCTAAATCCCTATTGTTTTACCTTATTTTTAGTTAATTAGTTTGTTCCTTTTACCTTATTTTAAACAAGCTCTTATAGTTTTATTTAATTTTTAATTAGGTCCTTGTAGTTTTAAATCAAGTGAAGCTATAAAGACTTTATAGAAACAGCTATAGAGAGAATTGATTAAAATCATTGTGAAATGATAGAAAGAAGGAAAAAAAGCTACAAGACCCCGGAGTAAAACTCGGGAAACTATACTGTGCATGTTAACAAAGATAGCTATCTTTTTTTTTTTATTCAAAATCTATAATATGTTCCTGTTCCTTTTCTCCGTGTTCTAATTGATATGGCTAAAACGGATCAGAGCAAATGGAGATTGCTGCGTCTAAAAAGCCTGGAGAGGCTTTAACACAACGACATACAAAGGATGAAATATTCATGGAATGTTTTGTTAGAAGTGATGAGAATGATACCTCCTCTTCAGGGAACCTTTAGAGAGGCCACAAGGGACTTTACCTATGAGGGCTACACTGTTCCTAAAGGCTGGAAGGTATTATACCCAAGGGCAAATTTTATTCAAGAAATTATTACGTAGAAATAATATTGCCTTATAAATATTTTTAGGTTTAATATCGCTTTAAATATATTTAAAAATATTGTACCTAAAAAAACTCGGGACAATATTAATCTTGTGTGACAATTTGTAAGACAAAATAAAATTGGACTTTAACCCTTCACATAATTTTCACCTTGTGATGATGATTCTTTATTTGAAACTTACAGAAGAATGAATTTTGTGTGTGTGTATAATGTTTTGTTTGTGGGTGAGGTAGGTATACAGTGAGCTCCATCAATAAGGACCCAGAAATATTTGCAGAACTAGACAAGTTTGATCCAACGAGGTTTGAGGCTGAGATTCGGCCATTCGTGAACATGCCATTTGGAGGGGGTCCAAGAGTGTGCCCTGGAAAAGATTTTGCAAAGCTTCAAATGCTCATTTTTATTCATTACGTCGTCATCTTCTTCAAATGGGAACTCGTCAATGTTAACCCTAAGGTTCTTGCTGCCATGAACGCCATACCTCTCGAAGGTATTTGGCTGCGTCTTGAGAAGCAGCCTCCTTTACATTAAAAAAAAATAAATAAAGAAGAACATGAAGCAGCCATGCATGGAAATATATATTCATGTGTGGGTGTGTATAATCTACTCATTTGCATGTATTGTACTATCGAGTTTGTGGACATATTTTAGAGCTTGCAGACATATTTGAATAAAAATGGCTTCCGAGAGTTTCAAACTTCTCTTTCACCCTCCAAAAGTTTCAAATTAATGATGATTTTCCTTTTAAAACGTCCACATCTCCTACTTAAAAATCATATATAGGTTAAGAAATTGTGTTATGTCGACGAGCGCCATAACACGGCTTGATTCTTTATATATACAAGTTTGTTTTCTGACGCCATGACGCTCTCAAATTAAATTTGTTATTGCACAATTGACTTTGCTTTAACACTACCTATACCTATACTTATTAATATAAAATTCTAATTGATTTTTTTCAATAAATTAAAAAATTAAATAAATCAATTAATTATAATAAATATAAGAACTAATTGACTAATTTAAATAGATTAAAGAGTATATAATATGAATTATTCTTTAAGAATTAGATTTATTCATAATTAATTAATTTATTTAATTTTATTAATTTATTCAAAAAAATCAAATAGCTTTTATTGAAAATTGAATACCAAATATCTGTGCCCATTTCACTAATTATCACATTTCGTTTTTTTAAAGTTTACGAAACTGTTCTTAATTTTATTATCTACACATTACTTTAAAATTCACGTGTCTTTCATTAATTCGATGTAGAATTTCAGTTATGCTTTTAATCCCCTCAAGAGCACTAGCTAGTAATAATTAAATAGACTCTTTAAAAATTTTACATGTAATGAATCAAAAGAAAATTTGTCTCTTTTTTGAATTGTATCAAAAGATATATATAGAGCGGAAAATGCATACATATGTATGGCTTTTACCCTAATGATCCTTTTGATCTTTGGACTTTAACATTCTAGCTAGGAAAGAAATGAGAACTTATTGTCTGTAGCAAACACTAAATAACTAAGCCACAATAACATATATACTGAATTTCCTATTACTTAATTCTTGCACTTGAGAGAGAACAAAGAGCACAACTAGTTTTAACTAGTTTGGATTCATGATATCTGGGAATTCAACTACTTTCTGAGTGAAATGGTCAAAAAGCTCAGCAACAATTCCACCCTAAAGTGATTCTCAATCAAATCTCTCCCAAGAAGGGGGATGAAGTTGCAGGCATTTGGGCCTTCATAAAATTCTTCAACTCTCACTGTTTCCATCTGCTCAACACTGAAACCCTCATTCTTCTGCAGAATTTCCTTCAGATTCTCAGCAGGTGAATAAAACAGGCAAATTGAATGAGTCTACTTTTCACTCACTCGTTCCTGGATCATCAATATGATTAATGCCAGCCAAATTTTAGCTCTCTTTTCATTTATTTTTTCACCAATAATTATATTTCTTTACTCCTATTTATAAGTTACTTCTGGCATTTTAATTGAAAGTAAAAAAAACTTTAAAACTCATTAACTATATGTCTAAAAATTTTGATAAATTTCAAACTTTGCCCCTATTTTAATAACATACACCAACATGTATTAAAGGGTAAATGAAAAAACTTATAAGAAAAGTCAATAACATGACTAATAATTAATTAGAATAAAAAAAATTCATCCTCTGCGAACGCTGCTTGATCCATATTTCCGTCAAGTTGATTTTTCATGGAAGGAGAAGGTATGCTTACATATCCCATTCATGCTTTCTCTCTTTTGGATTTCCATTTTCCCATTGAGCTTCTTTCATGGAACTCTGAACTTATGTTCTGGTTGTTGACTTGTATTAATCCATATGATAAACCTAGTGATTCTGACAAAGTATTCACCTTGAGTTATGTGTGTATATCTTAAATTAGCATTACCAGTTCAAGTCCATACGCGTGGATTTCCCAGAACAAATACTTGTGAATGGAAAAGCTGTGACCCCTCAACAAGCTGTTCTGTCATCAATACATGCACAACACAAACCTTGAGGGAAGAAGAGTCGTTAAGATGAGCTTTGCTTCTCTGGCTGTTTGTTCTTAGTTTGGAAATGGTGTATAATTCTTTTGAAGATACATTAAGGGGGGTGTATTTACCGGTGGAATTTTTTCCCCAGTTCATGGTGGGAAGTTTTAGTTTTGGTTTTCATCTTTTTGGCCATTAAGTTCAGTAAATGCTTAGTACAGTATTTTGTTATTGATAACAAAGTCCTTGGATGGCAGCTTTTGCTTGTGCGTGTTATTGTGGATAAAACTTGTATGTAAACTTAGAGACTACGTGCATGATATAGGAAATATTTTTTTAAAGGGAATATTTATGTTTTTATAATTTTTATTTTTAAGTAAAAATATAATGATTATTTTTTTAATTTAAAATTAACAATGTATTTAATTTTAATTGTTAGAATATTAAGTTAGCTAGTTTGACTAAAATAATTTTACTTGGTATATGACAAAGTGGACGAGATAGCGTGATCAGGAATGTATCTTTTCTTTTTTGTTTTGTTAACCAAGGTATTTTTAAATATTCTGCCATCTATTTCAAGTTATTTCACATTTTCATTTTATTTTCTTTTTCTTCTAGCAATCAAACATAAATTTATACAACTTGTGTTATTTTTTTTTATATTTAGTTAAAAATATTATATAATGAAATTTTTTATTTCATATGAACAAGATTCCTAATACACTCAAAAAATCATAATAAGCTGAAATAGAGATTCTCACAAAAGACTCGGCGCAAATTCCGTATTTCCATGTAAGCAATTAATCAAAATTACTTAAATAAACATTTGAAACAATACAAAATTTATCTATTGAAATAATATATTATTATAATTTGCAAATTCATATTCATACATGTCTTCTTCACTCACTTATTCATACTTGCAACTTGCATGCATTTTGGAAAAGTCTACGGGAATAACGCTTAATTACCAATTATTAATATAAGAAATTCTAACAGGTGTTTAAATGGATTTTTTAAAAGGTTTTAATAAATTAATTACTTGCTAGTTGCTGAATTACGACCATGAACAAGTCAAATACATCAAATATGTCATAATAAAAGACTATTCTATTATGACATATAATTACTAATATGGGCATCATTTGAACTAGTCTACTACTTCAAATATCAATAATTACGACCATGGTGGACATGTGGACATATTAAATCAATTTCTCTTCATTGGCGAAATAAGCTTGTCATATTCCATAAGTATCGATTAAATATATATACCATCATAACGTATTTAGAAACAATAGGTTAAGAAATATTTGTTTAAAAATTTTATTAATCAGTAGAACTTGAATTTGGGCAAGTGCAATCTATTTTTAATAGGTATAATTCTTTTTTAGCTGTATTCAACATGTCTTTAGTGAAAATAACTTCTGTTCTAAGGATGTCTCTTGTATATATAGTTGAAAATAGATAGTACAAAATTTAAAAAAAAAAGTTGCACTTTACCCAATAGAATTTTTAAGAAGATACTTTTAACCAATTGTTTTTTTTTTTAATATATAGAAGGACTGAGGCTTTTCAAGCCCCACCTGCATTATATATGGAGGTAAGCATTGCACTTGAAGAGGCACCAGTACACAATAATGGAGCCTCTTTTGCTTGCAGTTTGTGTCATCTTCCTCACTCTGATTTTCTTCTTCTATGCTTACAACTCACAGACAAAGTCCCAAGCCGAAACCAAGAAGAAAATTCCACCTGGTAGCTTTGGTTGGCCATTCATCGGAGAAACCTACGAGTTCATGTTTTCAGACCATGACAAGTTCATCAAACACAGAATGCAAAAGTATTCTCCCAAAATATTCAAAACCAATCTCTATCGTCAACCCACCGTCGTCCTCTGTGGCCCTTCTGCCCACAAATTCATCGCTTCAAATGAAGGAAAGCTCCTCACTGAATGGCGCCCACCCGCCACGCAGAAGCTCTTCCGTGGTACTATTTAAATATATTTAATTAACTTGATTAAATTATAAAAATTATTTAAATTAGTTAATATAATATATTTTTTATAAAATACTTTAATTATCTTCCTTACCTCATATATATTGCTGAAGCTGATCATAATTACTAAGCTCGTCTCCTTTTTTTATTACCATTTTCTTTAAACAACAGGTTCGAATCAGAGTGCTTCAAGAGACTCCACGGTTTCACGGCAATCGGAAAAGCTTTTGGTTCGTGCTCCTGTGTTCATATCTCAAGAAGCTCTGGTTTCTTACGCTTCGGTCATGGATGGTATGACGAAGCAGCACTTTGAGAATCACTGGTTCGGGAAATCAGAGGTTGAGATTTTTAACCTTGTCGAGCTTCTCACTGTGGGCATAGGCTCCAGACTCTTCACGGGTCTTCAAGATCCTCAACTTGTAACTTACATGGCCAATTGCTTCCACCATATCGCCCAAGGCCTCCACATTCTCCCTTATGAGATTCCTGGTATTTCACTTGCTCTCCAAGACTTTTTTTCTAAACAAAAACAATTAGGAGATTTGAAGTCCGGCGGTGTACTGGGTCTTAAGTTTAATGAGAGCAAATAAATTGCTCCCCAATAAGGTTTCTCACATCAAGGATGAGATTTGAATCTATGATCATATGGGGTTGTGCACCAAATCCTTCCTAATTGAACCAACCTATGTTGGTTGCTCTACAAGTTTTTATTTTATTCAGTAACTATATATACACACACACACGTATCTATAAGTTACTCCGATCCACCAGTCTCTAAGGGTTAGATTTAATTTTAAAGATAAACCTAATTCTATTTTTTTCTCCTATATTTATTATTAAACTAATTTACTTAATTATAAATTATTTTTCCAGTCTTTAATATAAAAATTAATTTATTTTTTAAAATAAATTAAATTAATTAATTAATTATAACTAAATATAACTTTTAAAATAAATTTATATTATATATTCATTAATATAACCAATTTAGTAAATAAAATTTTATATTAATTATAATTAATTGATTTATCTAACTTCCTTTAACCTATCCAAATTAGTTAACAAGCTTTTATATTAAGGATAAGAGAAAAATAAAATTATATAGAGGTCTTTTAAGAAAATCACGTCACTTTTATTATCTCTAATCTACCTAAATTAGTTAAATAAATTTTATACTATTTTAATCCTTAATAAAAGAACTAATTGATGAGTTAATCTTGACTATATATATAAGACCTATTTACTATATTTATTTTTTTTCCCAAATTTTCCTAAATAATATTTTCTCAATTAAATAGGAGAGGGAGAGAGAAAGTTAAAGAAGATAATTAGAGCATTTATAAAAATATTATATAAACTAATTTAATTAATTTTCTTAATTTAATCAAAGTTAAATAGTTGGACTGGAGGAGTATTAAGGATCACGAGTAATATATATATATATATATATATATATATACCATCGTATATTGTCATTCATTGTAATTACACAGGGACGACGTTTGCGCGGGCTATGAAGGGCAAGAGAGCTGTAAAGAATGAGATAATGAAGATGATAGAGAAGAAGAGAGAGAGATTGGTTCAAGGAGAGAAGCCTTCAGATATAATGTCGTACTTGATGGTTAGTGCAGATCCGAGCGGGAAGGTGAGATCAGATGACGAAGTTGCTGATAAAGTCATGGGATTGATTACCGCAGCTTTTAACTCTCCATGCATTGCTTTGACCTTCGCCATGAAATACTTGGCAGAAAACCCCCGAGTTTACCAAAACATCAAAGATGGTAATATAATATATCCTTCAGTCATTATTAACTAGCTATAAACGCGTTTTCTAATTAGTCAAACTAAATTACCACTGTTCCTTGATATTATTAAAACCAAATTGATTACTTTGAGCAGAAAAAAGAAATTAAATAGATTATTTTAAAGTATTTATATTTTTTTATTTTTCTCTAAATTAATTTGCCTAATTTAGTCAACTCTATCTTATATTGATTTTTTTAAAAAAAAAATCTTTAAATCCCTATTGTTTTACCTTATTTTTAGTTAATTAGTTTTTTCCTTTTACCTTATTTTAAACAAGCTCTTATAGTTTTATTTAATTTTTAATTAGATCTTTGTAGTTTTAAATCAAGTGAAGCTATAAAGACTTTATAGAAAGATCTATAGAGAGATATGATTAAAATCATTGTGAAATGATAAAAAGCTAATAAAACGAAGGAAAAAAAAACTACAAGACCCGGAGTCAAATTCGTGAAACTATACTGTGCATGTTAACAAAGATAGGTATCTTTTTTTTTGCAAAATATATAATCTGTTCCTGTTCCTTTTCTCTGTGTTCTAATTGATATGGCTAAAACGGATCAGAGCAAATGGAGATTGCTGCGTCTAAAAAGCCTGGAGAGGCTTTAACACAGAACGACATACAAAGGATGAAATATTCTTGGAATGTTTTGTTAGAAGTGATGAGAATGATACCTCCTCTTCAGGGAACCTTTAGAGAGGCCACAAGTGACTTTACCTATGAGGGCTACACTATTCCTAAAGGCTGGAAGGTATTATACCCTCACATAATGGTTAAGGTCAAATTTTATTTCAGAAATTGTCACATAAAAATAATATTGCCTTAAAAATATTTTTAGGTTTAATATCTTTCTAAATATATTTAAAAAGGAGTAAAATTTTCCTAACCATTAAAAACTAGACTATTAGCAGTGTAAGGAATATTATACCTAAAAAAACTCGAGACAATATTAATTTTATGTGATAATTTCTAAGACAAATTAAAATTGGACTTTAACCCTTCACATAATTTTCACCTTGTGATGATGATTCTTTATTTGAAACTTACAGAAGAATGAATTTTGTGTGTGTGTGTGTGTGTATAATGTTTTGTTTGTGGGTGAGGTAGGTATATTGGACAGTGAGCTCCATCAATAAGGACCCAGAAATATTTGCAGAACCAGACAAGTTTGATCCAACGAGGTTTGAGGCTGAGATTCCGCCATTCTTGAACATCCCATTTGGAGGGGGTCCAAGAGTGTGCCCTGGAAAAGATTTTGCGAAGCTTCAAATGCTCATTTTTCTTCATTACGTCGTCATCTTCTTCAAATGGGAACTCGTCAATGTTAACCCTAAGGTTCTTGCTGCCATGAACGCCATACCACTCGAAGGTATTTGGCTGCGTCTTGAGAAGCAGCCTCCTTTACATTAAAAAAAATAAAAACAAGAAGAAGATGAAACAGCCATGGAAATATATATTCATGTGTGTGTGTACGTATATATGTATGTATGTATATTATACTCATTTGCATGTATCGTACTATCGAGTTTGTGGACATGTTTTAGAGCTTGCAGACATATTTGAATAAAAATGGCTTCCGAGAGTTTCAAACTTCTCTTTCACTCGCCAAAAGTTTCAAATTAATGATGGTTTTCCGTTTAAAACGTCGACATCTCCTACTTAAAAATCATATATAGGTTAAGAAATTGTGTTATGTCGACGAGCACTATAACACTGCTTGATTATATTATATATATATATATGTACAAGTTTGTTTTCTGACGCCATGACGCTCTCAAATTAAATTTGTTATTGCACAATTGACTTTGCCTTAATACTACCTATACCTATACTTCTTAATATAAAATTCTAATTAATTTTTTAAATAGATTAAAAAAATAAATTAATTAATTAATTATAATAAATATAAAAATTAGTTGACTAGATATATTATGTAATAGGAATTTTTCTTTAAGGGTTATATTTATTCATAATTAAATAATTTATTTAACTTTGTTAATTTATTTTAAAAAATTAATTAGCTCTTATATTCAATTGAATACTAAATATCTGTGCCTATTTCACTAATTATTATATTTCGTTCTTTTAAAAGTTTCCGAAACTGTTCTTAATTTTATTATCTACACATTGCTTTAAAGTTCACGTGTCTTTCATTAATTCGATGTAGAATTTCATTTATGCTTTTAATCCCTTCAAGAGCACTAGCTAGCAATAATTAAATAGACTCCTTAAAAATTTTACATGTATAATGAATCAAAAGAAAATTGTCTCTTTCTTGAATTGTATCAAAAGATATATATAGAGCGGAAAATGCATACATATGTATGGCTTTTACCCTATGATCATTTTGATCTTTGGACTTTAACATTCTAGCTAGGAAAGAAATGAGAACTTATTTTCTGTAGCAAACACTAAATAACTAAGCCACAATAACATATATACTGAATTCTTGCACTTGAGAGAGAACAAAAAGCATAACTAGTTTAACTAGTTTGGATTCATGATATCTGGGAATTCGACTACTTTCTGAGTGAAATGGTCAAAAAGCTCAGCAACAATTCCACCCTAAAGGGATTCTCAATCAAATCTCTCCCAAGAAGGCTCGTATCATGCATGGAGATGAAGTTGCAGGCATTTGGGGCTTCATAAAATTCTTCAACTCTCACTGTTTCCATCTGCTCAACACTGGAACACTCATTTTTCTGCAGAATTTCCTTCAGATTCTCAGCTGGTGAATAAAACAGAGGCAAATTTAATGAGTCTACTTTTCACTCACTAGTCCCTGCATCATCAATATGATTAATGCCAGCCAAATTTTAGCTCTCTTTTCATTCATTTCTTCATCAGTAGTTATATTTCTCTAGTCCTATTTATAAGTTATTCTTAACATTTTAATTAAAAGTAAGAAAAATATTAAAGCTCATTAACTATATGTCTAAAAATTTTGATAAACTTTAAACTTTTCCCCTATAAGAAAAAATAACATGCCTTATAATTAATTAGAATGAAAAAAATCATCATCTCTCTCTGCCTTGTATATAAATAGGATAGGAGGAGGATACTTTTTTTTCAAAACTATTTAAATATATACTCCTCTGGTACTTAATATAAGACCTAATTAGGGAGTTGATCTTGGTCATAATTATAAAATATATTTTTTATATTTATCAATTTTTTTTAAATTATCCTTATTAATACTACCTTAATAATAATTAAATAAGAGAGGGAGGATGAATTAAGGAATATGATTAGTGTGTTTTAGGAAAAATATACTATAATAACTACCTTAAATAATTTCTTTAATCTAATTAAATTAGTTAAATATGTCATAAATTATAGTTAAAGGTTTTCTTACCTCTTTAGCCATGTCCATGAGAGTAGATCCAAGAAGCTCATAAACCCTAGCTAGCAGGGTGTATATCAGATTTAAGAATCACATCAGGCACAATAGCGATCTGAAGTGCCATTAGTCCATTGCTCACAAGTTGTTGAGCTCTGTACTGAGCTGCATAAGCATCTTCTACTTCCTTTGGAGCATTTATGTAATGAATCTCTCCCTTGTTGAATGTACCAGCGTCTCTATCTGTAATAATCTCTTGAGGAACCCTAGAGAGCCAGTGAAGTGTTAAAGATGAGTGAACAAAATGGAGAGATTTCTTTGGGAATAAGCGTGCATGGAAAGAGCCAGAAACAGCAGAAGAAAAGTAGTTTCTGTTTGGAGGAAGCTTCTTGAAGAGGGTGTTGAAGTCATTTGAGACTTGGCCGTTGAACAAGACTTGGAATTCTGGGATTTGATGATCATCATGAGCAGCATCAGACAGTTTCAGTAGTGTTTTGTAATATTGGTTTTGTATTGCTTCTGTTATGGTTTGCATGGCAACAATGGTATTAGGTCTAGTGGAGCAGCCTAGGTCAGCAATACTAATGAAGTTTGTAGGTCCAACGTTAACGAATGTCATGGGATCAAAGTTGTTGGCTACTGCGGCCTTGATCAGTTTTTGGCTAGCTTCAAAAACTCCTCCCTGCGAAAAAGAAAAATTTGAAATCACATTGCACAAGTACTCCTAGAGTTTAATATAATAATTAGTTAACTATTTTTAATAGATTAAAAAAACTAAATAAAATCAATTAATTATAACTTATACAAGAATTAGTTAATTAATTTTATTTGGCTTCCTTAGATTGAGTTAGTTAACTAATTATTTAGATAGAATGAAAAGTATATAATATAAATTTATTTTAAATGATTGGATTTAGTCAGAATTAACTTATTTATTTAGCTTACTTAATCTATTTAAAAAAATTAACTAGCTCTTATATTAAAGAAAATAGTATGATGATATAAAGATGAAATCATAATATTTTATATATTTATGTGCCACTTATCATATGACAACGACAACGATGACAACAAGTATAATTCTAATAGTTGGGGTCATTTATATGAATTGCATAGCATGATCTATCAAAACTATATTAAAGTAGATTAAAGACAATGCGTGGTATATTAATTTGCTGTGTGGTCATTAACTAATACCTGAAAGGAAGAGTTTTGAGCGTAGCTGTGAGGACCCTCTCCTCCTGTCATTGCAAATGATTGATTGACTGATATAATTCTCCATATCTGCATGATTTTCTCCTTCCGCAATGCAAAGTTATTTTGTCAACCCAGAAAGTTGCAAAACTAACAAAGATAAGCAATATATATATATATATATATATGATACCGTTTTATTCTGTATAGGAAAAGATAGTTTCCTGAATATATATGAGAACGTAGTTGTAGAACTTGAGCTTTCTTATGGGTAATAATGCAAGAAGCCGATGCATTTATATATATATATATATATATATATGTACGTATATGCATATATATGAGTTCAGTTGAGTGATAATCTTATTGGTCTATAGAATCATTTTCGAAAGTTCAAGGAAGTCTCTGTTGAATATGATAAGTCAAAATTCAAACCTACCAAAAGCTCGTCGATTAAATTGAATTTTCAAAAAACCTTACAGTTCTGTGGAGTTTATTACTGCTACTGTAAGCTATGATCATCAAGGACGTCAATAATCTCTTCTGGCTTTGATCATCAACGACGTCGTTTAAATGCTACAACCTTAGAGTAACATTGAAGCTTTAATATGAAGTAAAATGAATTCCTTCCCTTAGCTTTTTTCCCCAGAAAATTAGGGAGAAGTCCCCCATTATTGAAAATTTTATGGTGAAAAGGATTTGATAAAATATTAATACTCTACAATTCTCTGACTTATGGATCTTTCTCACCAAATAACTTTTTAATAGGGATAATTTAATAAAAAATTAATAAATATAAAACATATATATTATATTTAGGACTAAAATCAATTTTAATTTTTGTTCCTCTATTATGGGTGTGTCTATATATATTAATAAGCCATTATTTTCCCTATTATCACGTTGTTCTTCCTAGCATAACCTATAATACTGTTTTACTGTTTCTGCCTGGATTTGTGCTACTTATGATGATGGTGATCGATGACAAATAACATGTATGATTCCTTATGCATTCAATCTTGAAATTTATATACTCCCCCCTTTCCTTAATATATATACATTCTATAAAGTATATCTTATATTAAATATAGAATGTAGTATAACACAAGTACACAACTTGAAGTATGTATCCTCGTGAGCTCAATGATTGTTAATTATGTTATCTTGCTAGAAGAGCATTTGAAGCTCAAAAGAGGTTAATTAATGAGGCCATGGCCAATAACTTCGATCCCACACCACCATGATCACTACTTCGTCTGGCTCTAAAAACCTTATCACTATTGCTGACTTAGGATGTTCAACAGGTCCTATGACTTCAACGGGAATAAATAACAGGAATAAATAAAAAGCCATTTCCACAGACACAAACTACTTCCTCCTCATCAAACCCTAAAATTCCAAGTGTTCTTCAACAGTCAAGTCTCAAATGACTTCAACAACCTTCCTCCTAACAGAAACTACTCTGCTTGTGGGGTTCCTGGTTCTTTCCGAGGACGCTTATTCCCAAATCAATCTCTTCACTTTGTGTATTCTTCTTCAACACTTCATTGGCTCTCTAGGGTTCCTAAGGACATTGTAGATAGAAGTTGCAGTGCTTGGAACAAGGGAAAAGGATTCATCACACGGATGCTCCCAAATAAGTTGGAGAGGCGTATGAAGCTCAGTTTAAAGAGGATCTTGAGAGTTTCTTGAGTGCTAGAGCAGAAGTTGCGGGAGATGGACTTATGGCTCTTCAGATACCTACTGCACCAGATGTTGTTGCTGATTATCATAAGGAAATACATCCTGGTAGCTTCTTGGGTTCTTCTATCATGGACAATGGCTAGAGTGGTAAGAAGCAAGAAACCTTATAAAAGGAAAATTAATTTTTTTGTCTTTATAATTTTAACTCTATTATAACTAAACCCCTAAACTTTAACTAATAAAACTCAATCCCTATAATTTTGACCCAGTTATAACTCAGTCTCTAAAATTTAATTCGACGTTGTAGTGAGTTTTAGGTGCCAAGTTTTAATTAATAAGTTAAAACTATAAAAATTAAGCGATACTAAATTAAAATTTAAAGATTGAGTTACAATCAAATCAAAATTTAAGGATTAAATTATAATCAAATTGAAGTTAAGGATTGAATGTCACTCTAATTACAAGGAATTATGACAGAAGAAAAAGTTGACTCACGCAATTTGCCAATCTTTTACTCACCTGTAAAATGTGTGAAGGCGATTGTTGAGAAAAACAAGTATTTCAATTGAGAAAATGGAATCAATGAATCTTGAGAATTTCTATGAGAAAATGAGATATAATATATATTAAATAGAAGTAAAGAGGGATAGAAATAGGTATAAGTTTTACAACACTTGTGTTTATATAAACAAGCACACAAGCATATCTAAGTATTGGACTTGAAGAAGCACTACACAATAATGGAGCCCCTTTTGTTTTCAGTTTGTGTCATCGTCTTTGCTCTGCTTTTCTTCTTCTATGCTCACAACTCCCATGGCCAACAGAAGAAGAAGCTTCCACCTGGCAGCTTTGGGTGGCCTTTCATCGGAGAAACCTACGACTTCCTCTTCTCCGACCCTCACAAGTTCATCAAACTTAGAATGCAAAGTATTCTCCCAAAATCTTCAAAACCCATCTCTACTGCCAACCCCCCGTCGTCCTCTGTGGTTCCTCCGGTCACAAGTTCATCGCTGCAAATGAAGGAAATCTCATGACCGCATGGCGCACAAGAGCCATGTAGAAGCTCTTCCTAGGTAGTTAAATTAACTTCATTGCATATATATTATCTTGTACGTTTAAATATATTTATCGATCATCACTAGGTGCGGATCAGAAAAGTTCAAGTGAGGGATCCGCCACATCACGAAAAGCTGAGACACATTTGATTCGAGCTCCTATGCTAATAAGCCAGGAAGCTGTGGTGGCTTATGCTGGGATCATAGATGGTATGACGAAGAAGCACTTTGAGAAGAAGTGGTTTGGGAAATCAGAGGTTGAGGTTCATAGGCTTCTCGAGATTCTTACAGTGGGCATAGCCACGAGACTGTTCATGGGTCTTGAGTTTGATGATGAACGTGTGGCTACGATGGCAAAGTGGTTCGGGGCTACATCGCACAAGGCCTCAACGTTCTTCCTTATGATATTCCAGGTACGTACTTCACTTTGGCCACTCACCAAAAACTCGAAGGCAAAATTATGAAAGCGTAAATAAAGAATATAATTATTAAAAATTCCTACAACAAATTAGTAGTATATAATAATGTAAAAACAATTTTAGATATAGGAAATGAGAGCATATTTATAAAAGTTCTTAATAGCAGTATGTTAGTACGAGGCTTTTGACCTTGTACATTCCTTCTTTTCTTAAGACCACATATGCTTTCAACTCAGTACAATAAAAAAGGTTGTGATTTGTTTAATTTGTTGTGTTTTGTGATATATGATACTTCCTTCCCTAATTCTATCTCATATCATAATTATAAGAGCTAGTTGATATTTTTAGATAGATTAAGAAAATTAAATAAATTAGTTAGTTATAACTAATATGAGAGTTAATTGACTAATTTAGGTAGATTAAGGAGTATATAATATAAATTTATCTTGAGAAGTTAAATTTTGTCATCGTTAATTGTTTCATTTGGTTTATTTAATCTATCTAAAAAAGTCAACTAGCTCTTATAATTAGAAATAGATAGTGTAAGAGTTAGTTGATTTTTTCAGATAGATTAAGAAAGACAAATAAATTAATTAATTATAACTAATATAAGAGTCAATTGACTAATTTATATAGATTAAAAAGTATATAATATAAATTTATTTTAATAATTTGGTCATAATTAACTAATTTTTATAGCTTCTTTAATCAATTCAAAAAAAAATCAACTACTTCTTATATTTATATTAAAAAATGTGTATTATATGATACTTCTACACGTCCTTATGTCTTGTGTAGAACAAGTTAAACGATGACTCATATATCTGTCTCCCTCCTCACTCATGGCAATTGTCTTATAAAAATAAGAATGAATAAGATTAGGAGTAACATCTAATAACTGAACTTTGAAGTTCTCGTGCATGGGGTAGGGTCAAGAGATTGGTTACATAGATCACAAGTGCCATGTTAAGAGATTTAATAGGGTTGCATGTTGGCTGTCAAGAGTTTAACACAAGCCTCCTCTTTTATCCTGTTTTAGGCCAGCTATGAAATATAGACGGAGTTATTAGTGGTAATATCAAATAGAAAAAATACCAGCATGCACGTGCGCATATGTATATATACTAGATTTAAATGTGGATATCTAAAGTAGGTGGGCCAATAATATGTCGGCATTACCGTGAATTACAGGGACTACGTTTGGTCGGTCTATGAAGAGGACAAAAACCGTAAATCAAGAGATTTTGAAGTTGATGGAAGAGAAGAGAGAAAGAATAATGGGTAAAGGGGAAAAGTCTTCAGATATATTGTCGTACTTGATGGTGAGTGCAGATCCCAGTGGGAAGGTCAAGTCAGATAATGAAGTTGCTGATATTCTTATGGGTTTGATCACTGCAGCTTTTAACTCTCCCTGCATCACTTTGACCTTCCTCATCAAATATTTGGCACAATAACCTCAAGTTTACCAAAGGATCAGACATGGTACATATCTATAACATGCTAACATAGATTAGTTATATATGTTTTCTGCGTTTTCAATGATAATGTGTGTTGTTGTGTAGAAACAGAGCAAATGGAGATTGCTAGGTCTAAGGAACCAGGAGAGAGTCTTACATGGAACGATGTGCACAGGATGAAGTATTCATGGAATATGTTACTGGAAGTTATGAGACTTGTCCCTCCTCTTCAAGGAACATTTAGAGTAGCCACAGCTGAACTTACATATGAGGGCTTCACCATTCCTAAAGGCTGGAAGGTAGGTTTAAATTAGTTACTAGTTACTTATGGAACTTTTGTTTTAGAGGAAGTATTGGAATCATTTAAAGTTCTTTAATTTACCAGCGGGAGTTGGTGGTAAGGTAAAGGACTAGTCTATTATAATATGACAAAGTTTGAATCTTGTTGCCAGAGGTGTCTATTAGTGCCTCAAATATAATTATCTTTAATAAATAAATATATATACTTAGCATCTTAGCATCATAAACAACCACCCTTATCCTATTAGGTGAGGCCAACTACATGGGTCGCACGATGACGTTATTGAGCCATATCAAAAATCAAGTCTTTTAATAAATTGTTGATTAAGAGGTCCTACTTAATAATCTTGATAAGCGTTCTCTTTGGTTTCTCTCTATTTTTTTTCCAGGACTCCAATGCATCCAATGCCCTTCTTTGATTTGCTTTGCTTATGTACGTTGCAGATATATTGGACAGTGAGCTCAACGAATAAGGACCTGTAAATATTCAGGGAGGCAGACATGTTTGATCCGACAAGGTATGAGAGTGATATTCCGCCATTCTTGAATGTGCCATTTGGAGGGGGTCCAAGAGTATGTGCCCTGGGAAAGACTTTGTAAAGCTTGAAATGCTCATTTTTCTTCACTATGCTGTCACCTTCTTCAAATGGCAACTCACTGATATTAATGGCAATTCTAAGGTTGCAGCAACCATGAATCCCCCTTGGACCCTCAAGGGCTTTGGGTGAGACTTGAACCTTGTTGTTCCGAATGAAAGCTCCAATTTGTGTCCTAGTTTAAGTTGCTGGCCTCTTTCAGAATTTGGCAATAATTTGTGTTCTATGTTTTATTATGTGTCTTGTGTTAATTGTTTCAAGTGTGCAGTGTTGGTTAAGTTATTGTAAGTATTATATGGATAGTACAAGGTAGTTATTTTCAGTTTATGTGCCAGGCTAAATAAATACCATATATGTATTCTATCAAAGCATGAAGTATTATCTAATATATTGTCTCTCTAGGATCTTAGATTCTGGTTCTAGAGCAACAACCCCCCTTCTCTCTCTCCCTACACTTTTCCAGATTCCCCTACTTCTAGGATTAGATCCTGATTCTAGAGAACCCCCACTTCCCTTCTACGTACAATCCCATTTTTTCTTTCATGTCAACCTCTTTATGTTTTTTAATGGCTGCTCCGATTTTCATACATGTGGTTCAGTCTCCCAAGTTCAAGGACGTTAATAGCATCAATTCATACTTTAGCGAGGCAAGCACACAAAATTAATTCAGAAGACAATCTATTTAGTTTGAAAACAACGTTCACTTGCCAACGTTTGTCTTTTGTGAAGGAATCATCTAGCAAGAAACACAAGTAAATTAAGCCAATCAATCAACCAACTAGCCTAAACTAACAGAGTTTTAACTATTTAAAAACGGGATCTCAAGTTTAAAATATGTATGAATACAAAAAATACTTTTAGATACTCTAAGATCTAATATTGCTTGACCAGACACATAGCAATAAAAAAAAAAGTAAGCCAATCAAATGCCATAGTAGCCGGGTAAACTAGGGCGCTATCATAGACTCCAATGCACAAATCTGTATAAAGTGAAACCAAAACGAGCTTTTACTCCTAGAAAAGACCTTACACCTCTAATTCCCTCAAAAGAAATATTCATGATCTCTAGCCTTTTTTTTTTCAGGCGAAACTCTGTCCCACTTTAAACAATGAATGTACTTCTACCAGAAAAATCTCCTTCCTTGAGGTGAAAAAGAGAGAACTAATCTCCCCTCGAAACTAGATACAAATCAACAAACTATACATAAGTTCATACTTGTATTAGTTATACATTTTGTAATCTTAGGATGAAGCAAACCAAAAAGAACAGGAATACAATGACGGTCCCCAAAGGGCTCAAACAGACTCATAATGCTAAGGCTTCAAGATCATAGGCCGAATATATAACTGCATTTTATTATTCATCAATCACAAAGAATACTATTTTTCAGCCCAGAGGATGCACACTATTGTTGCTTATAGTAGCCACTTTGATGAGGAGGATATGGACCAGGAATGGTGTACGGAGGCCGAGGAACCGAGGAAGGTTGTTGAGAATGTGCATTATAGTATGGGCCACGCCATCCAGGATATGCAGGTTGGCCATAGTCATGGCCTGCTGGTTGCTGCGGGGGCACCTGAGGAGGATAGGGAGTGGCTGATTGGTGTGGCATGTGGTATGGAGAAGGCGGCTGATGTGCTGAACCATATGGATGGGGTTGAGCATACCCAGCTGCTGATGGCTGTTCGGGAGGCGGCGGCTGATAATATCCAGTTTGGGGACGAGAATCTGGAGGATAGGATCTTTGAGGCTGGTGTACCATCGAAGGGTAGCTACTGTTAGAGGAGGCAGTGGTTTTGTTATCCTGGAAACTGAGACCAGCCACTTGTCTCTGGACATCTTCAATCATTTCCCTGCACTGGATGTTTCTGGTCATTATAAAGTCACTGCACTGCTGCTTTACATTTGTGATTGCATCCTATCAAACACAGAAATGTCAAATTGTTACATTATGAACATTTGTTTTTAATAGCACTATTCATACACAAAAAATATATATGAATGATTTAATAAATAACAATTGGATTGATGATAACATCAGGGGAGAACTACAATTTAGTGAAATAATAAGACAAGTTACTTGTTTATACCATTTAAAACAGCAGTATCAGAAAAATTCTAACCTGCAGCGTAACATAAAATTTCAACCCTTCATTGATGTTGTCTTTTATTTCTCGATACTTTGATATGGCAGCTTCAATCTGCTTGTAACATTTTTCACGCGAAGCTGAAATAGATGAGAGAAAACCATGAACAAGTGACATACAAGAAGGGAGGACTCGGGAAAAAAATGATTAGTCTTTGAAGAGGAAAAGCTTAAATTTTTCATGTATCAAATTCCAGGTTTGAACAGAATGTAGTATAAAAATCGAGAAATTTCTCCATGAATTAACCTTAATCTTGATAAACACTTATCCCTGAAGGAGGCTAGCAGCAAAACTAATGGTTCATTATATAGTATTTTTCACATGCTAATTACACTCATCTCAAATTTCTCCAACTGTAGAGTACAAATAGCATAGCAGAAGACACATTTTTTTCTCATTAATGACTTTGTCTGCATGCTTATAACTTCTAAGTGAAGATTTTATCAGATACACAAGAACTACCAGATAAGACCCACCTTTGTAATCTTCAAGATTAAAGATAGCAGAGAACTCATCATTTTGATCCTGTGGCCAATGAATGATAAATATTAGAAGTGAGTCATCAACTTTTCATGTTTCCTAAGAGATCACTATTAACATGAAATACCAAGGGAAAAGATCCATGCACAAACAGAACAAGAAAGAGAACTTGTGCATGCCCACTTTGCTTGTAGAATATTTAAGTTGACATAGATAATTTGTCATTTTCTCCCTTCAGACAGAAATCTTCTCTCTAGAAGTAGAAATGGAAAAATTGCAACTCTTGATGTACACATTATTAAATTAGAAGCCTCTCTGTCTCTGTTTCAGACACTAAAGTAGGCAGGCTCCCTTACCCTATGTTTGGATGGGAAGAAAATTAGGGAAGAAAGAATACTAGGAAAGAAAAATCCCAAAAATAGTAATTTTTTTTACCATTTTAGGAAATTTTCCTTCCTAGTATTCCTTTCCCCCCTATTTTCCCCTCAATTTTCTTTCCATCCAAACATACTCTTAATGTTCATTGACACATTACCAAAACCTCCCTCGTGATTAATCGCATTGCCCTTAAAATTACTATATTGTTCTTAACATAATCAAATGAACATAACCTGAAGCACAGATAAATTGCAAAAATGGGCACATAACAGAGCTGTGTGTGTGTGTCTTGTTGGGGAGTGTAAAGATTAATATTATTGTACTACCAGTTAATCTATATACAACCAGATAGAACAGAAATTTAAGAGCAATAAGTTGTATTAAAAAAATATTTTACTTCTTAAATAAATCCCATAAACAGCACTGGCACGCGTGTGTGAAATAAAACTAGCATATATTGAGTGAAACAGCTATAATAATTCAACAAGAATCAAAATTTTAATTTTAAAATTTTAAATCATGAGGTTTTTTTTGCAATGTGACAATAAACAGCAAGGGAGTTAAGTATACTACTGAAAAAAATGACGGAGATTTTTGTTCTTCATCCAAACCTTGAGGAAAGGATGCATAATTTTCCAAAGTAAAGTACATTAATTGCAAATTTGTATTCACCAATATTAGATGTAGTCAAAATCAATGTTACACGAGTCTGGAGCATATAATCCTCGTGACTAACCAATCTACAGGAAAAAGAAGTTTACTGTAATCAAGGTAGGAAGAACCAAAGGACAAAAAATATTCCAACTTATTTGACATATTTCTCCTCTAATGCAAGGGACAAAGAGACTACATATCTATTCTACAATAGTTGGATGCATAGAGAGATACCTGAATCTGCAGCAACAACTGCTCTTGTGCATCAATGTTTTGAGCTATTTCTTCACATATATGGTCATATTTTGTTATCTCTTTCTTAAAAAGATCCTCATGAGAACCAGTCGACGTCATCAACTTGGGTAGTATATCATCCTGATGATAAATATAGAAATATAAGCTCAAGAATATTTTTGTAGAGTGTGTGAGAGGGCACATGACGTGAAACCCCACCTTAGAATTAGCAAACAGGGTGCAATAAGCAATAGCCAGACCACTAAATTTAAACTTGTATCGGCATAATAAAAGTAGGACAAGTCATGAAGCCCTATATATTATCTTTTTTGGACATCATTTATAGTGGAGAATATTGAATAGAAAAGTTAAAAAACGGATAATGAAAAGATACTTGCACTATAATTATCAGATTTAAAAACCAATTATTTTCAGTATAAGATCCAAAGAACTTTTCCATTATGTGTGAACAAAGAGGAAATATAACTCACAACTAAAGCCTTCCGAATAGAAGCAAAAGATCAAAGTTACATAAATAAATATTTGCCCTGCTCGAATGCAAACACAGCACCCACCGGAGGGGGGTTGTTTCTTCTCAGGACAAAAGCAAAACAGAGGTTAGCTGTCATTATAAGATGTCACTGTAGGTTATGAAAAGGCAAACCCAACATTTCAATAATTCAATTTTCAAGTATAAAGAATACATCTAGATAGCAAGAAACCCCACGCTCATAGAACAAGAACAAAAATGCTGACTTCTATGAGAAGAGAAGAGAAGAGAAGTGCATGAAAGTTAGGCAAACCTTTCTTCTCATCTCTTTAAGCATGTCTTCAAGGCCAGCCCTTTGAGTTCCCAGAGTTTCGAGTTGCCTCTGCATCAGTGAGAACAAAAGTTTAACAAGAATCTTAAAATGCAACAGTGCTAAGTTTAAAAGAGGAGAGTTAACTCAGTCTTTAAAAAAAGCCCCTGTCAAATAAAGAAAAGTTATGTTGTAAACGTTTTGAAAGTAAATTCTCAAGTCAAAAACACTTTGCAAACTTGGTTGTGACCTCTCAACCTATGAAAGTCTTTATTTATACAGGAGAGTTCGAAGAATTCAACACGCAGCTGTTTTAGTTATCCTAAAATTAAGTAGTAAACTAAGGAAAGAAGTGCAGTTAACAGTACTGTAAATGATGGATTCTTTAGAAGTAGAAGAGGAAAAGGATCATAGAAACTGCAAATAAAACCAAAAATCTACTACTATATAAAAGTGTCTCCACAGAAATTTTAACAAAAGTTAATACAAAAAAAAATTAGTTTAGAAACTCAAAAATGGTTATAGGCTTCATTCCTTGAAAAGCATCACATACAATAACATCATTACTGCATGTATAAAAACAACATACCAAGCTCTGCTTGAGGGACCCCACAATAGCATCTTCATTGGCATCTAGAGACATTATTGGCCTCGCCAAGGAAGGAAGTGCAGATTCAATCTAGAAAAAGAAAAGGATATTTTCAAATATGAGCACACCAAGAACTAATCATACTTACTAATGCAGTAAATTTTGCATGGACGTAGATAAAGGGCATTCAGGGATGTATGATATTGGTAATAATTTATTATATCAACATGTTCTAGTCTCTAATTATATTTGATCATCAATTGGCAGAAGCACAATATATACAGAAAAATTAAACCTGAAACTTTAAGCAGACAAGATCTGTAGATATCACTGGTGCATGAAATAATCACCACTTTCCATCACACTCTATCTAGATAAATTAAAAGAGACACTCTTCTTTTACGTTGCATTTCTCTAGAGACCTAAATATAATTTCTAGTACGAGAATAGTTCTGATGAAAGAAAATGGAACGCACATATATTTTAAATGCACTAATATTTCCAGCTAAAATCATGCTCAAGTAAAAATTAACCTGCTTTTAGGATATAAAATCCATAGAAAATAACTGCACACATGTAAACACGTCAATATAACATCATAAAGAGGTTAATGATTTACCGGACGGCTGTCAAGGATAGACATAAGTGCAGCGTATTCTCTAACTGAACGCTCAATCCGACCATCACTTTCTGCAGCTTGCTTCAAGTTACCTGCAAATCTATTTAATCTATCCTGCAAGTTCTTTGTTAAAGTGCTTGACTGAGGCCTAGTCCACTTTGTCCCAAATTGGCTTCTAAATTGGGCATCTTCTCTTGCCTCCTTCTGCAACATCTCCTCCGTCTGGACCAACATTTCTTGATTCACCCTTCTTAGATCCTTAAGTTGCTGTAACTCTGCTTCCAAACCAGCAGGACCCCCACTGATCTGCACGGCCTCCACATCTTCTTTGAGATGTGTTGGTAGAGTTAAATTTCCTTCCAAAGCAATAATAGAATCAGGAAGCTCCATTTCCTTTAGCCTTATTCGGGTTAACTCGCTGGCTTGTTGCAATTTTTCAGCCTGGTTTCTTATAATTTCATCTACCATCTCGGTGTACCTGGAGAGTGATTTAGCGCTGCTGTCGGGAACAAGGCTTGCAAACATTTTCTCTTTACTTGCATCCAACACTTCATTCATTGACATTGGTTTCACCATGGAAAAAGCAGGAAGAGGCGCTAAGGAACTAGGAGAAGGAACCCTCATGAGGTAAACTCTATCATTCTCTTTAACAGCCCTTTCAAGGTTTCGGTTAAGATTGGCCTCTAACTTACTAATTGCGTCTAGGATTTGTGCTGGGGCACCCTTTGAGCTTTTCCTTGCTTCAGTTAGTGCATCAACACCACTCCTCAGTCTTGCAATCTCCTCAGCTATCTCTTCTTTCTCATGTAGCTCTAATCCATATCTATAGCAAGCTTCACCAAAGAATAGAGCTGCCTTTAGCTGCACATGAGCTAACCAAGACTTGTCAAAATGCTGATTTAGAGTTGCAACGTTCAATGCAGCTAAAGCTTCCTCATAGTATAGCCCAACCTACAATATCAAATGTATGTGTTAGTTCTTAGACCCCAAATAAAGGAAAGGCCCAAAAAAGTGCTACTTACAAATAGCATAATCAGATGACAAAGCTATCAAACCACTACATTTCAAAGTAACATTTGCATTAATCATTTGCATTGTTTCCATTGCATGTCAGAAGCAATACTAGTATGCCACACAAATTATTATTTTACAGTATTTAGCCAGCCTAGCAGCATCCTAGTTTGTGGCACAGTTGATACATGTAACAAGATCTCATCAATTGTACCGAATCCAAATCAATGATAATGACCCAATTAAATTTATATAGCTGAAGACATCTAAGTTTAATCAGCTGTAAGACGTATTTTACCACTTCAGTGCCAATCGAAAGCAAAACAAGTTATCGCCTTAACACTCATACAAAACAAACTTCAATCTATCAGAGCCATGATTCCGAGGAAAGCCATCAACACCAACGAAATGCAAAATCAGCCAGAGCTCCTATAATTAGATGGATAAACTTGAATCAAATTTTACTTCAAAAAAAGACCTAATAAATCCACAAACCTGCCTAGAGATCTTCGCACAAACACCAGGGGTGCTTCCTTTTGCGATGGTATTCTCAAACACACACTCTTGTGCTTGAGCCAACATCAACCTCTCCAACATTCCTGAGCACTCAACAGACAAATCCACTGTTGTGGAACTCCCAATTGACGCCTTCATGGCCGCATTATCCCTCAAGTAAGCAAACGACCCAGCAGCTGCAATAAACGCATGCGAGGCCTGCCTCCGACCGTCAACGGTATTCCGATCATAGGACAGCCCAATTTGACTATAAACTGCACCCAAATTGAACAACACTGCGGCTTTCTCAAGGTGAATATTCTGCTGGGTGGCCTTCAATTTTGGCTTAAACGCATCGAACCACACAAAGCTAAGAGTATTGACGTGATCTGGGTCAGAAGATATGGGGAAACGGGTTTCCACAAGGCAGAGAGCTTTGAAGTAGGATAGAAGAAGATCGCGGCGAGCGGTAAGGGAAGGGTCAGAGTGGCGCTCGAGGTCGGAACGGAGTTGCTTAAGGGTTTGGAGGTCATCTTCGATGTTCTGGGCCTCGCGTTCGGAGTAGTGGAAAGCGATGTAGTTGCGAAGAGGACGATAGAGATCGATTGAGTTTGTCTTCTTCTCGAAGATGGCAAGCATGATGTTGGTTGCGGCCGCAGTAGAAGACGATGCAGCCATGTTTGTGCGGAAAACTGGATCACAAACACAAATGGAAATCACAAAGAATTGAAATCTTCCGAGAGAAAGATCAAATCAATTGGAGAAGGGGAAGAAGAAAAAAAATCCCAATCTTTCGTCTACTAGGAATCAGTCAATCTCACAGCATTAACTAATTAGTCGACGCGCCTTCGGTTTTTCTGCTTTCTGTTTTTTTACCTTTTTTTAATTTTTTTTTTTATGGGTCAAGACTCTACCTTAGCCCCAAAGGAAACTGGTGACTCCATAGTTATAGAAAAACTAAAATAAATAAATAACGCTGGAATCATCGATATCATTATCATGGGTAAATCAATACATAATACCATTTGCAAAAAATATAATAGCATGAATATTTTGTAAATGATTTTATATTATGAATATCAATATAAAATTTAATCTCTACTTTGTAAATAAACAATACCTCCTATTGTTAAAAAACACCAACCTAATTTACAATCAATAAATATATTATTCATTAATTCACTAATATATTACACAAAAATAAAAATATGGGACTATTTTCATATAAAAATACCCACCAACCAACCGGGTTTATGTACGGACCGGTTCGAGTGTTCGAGTGTGCCGGTCCGGTTCAAAAAACACGGGATTTTAATTTTTAGCATTTTTACCATGGAAGCGCGTCGTCGGCCTATCTATGCTATAAGTACCAAGCCACGGCATACGCTCCTTCTGCTTTATAGACGTTTCTCGAAAGGGGGGAGGAGCGGGATTCCCAAAGTCAAGTCCTTCGGCAAACTCTCGGAGAAGAAGGAGACCCATAATCTCTTTTTGCTTCTTCGTTCTGGTACGCCTTCTATCCTTGTTCAGTTTGATTCCTTCGTCGCCGATCTTCGGTTTAGTTTTTATTTGACGTTGAGAATTAGGGTTTCCTTTGGTGCGTTAGTTTTGTTTTCGTCTTTGATGTAAAGATCTCATCTTTTTCCTGTGATTTGATAAACTGTCCTTTAATTTGTGATGGAACAGTTTTTACCCTCTCAATTAGTCTCTTTCATTCTGTCCTTTGATGCGCTTTGTTCATGTATCGCTTTTGTGTGCTTTTCATTGTGGGTTGGTATATATGAAAATTTCTTGGAGGTGGTTTCTGTATTTTTTTTCGGATTTGTGTGTTATATTGTATGTGTATTATAACATTATACAAAATACGATGGATTTGCTTCAGGTTTCTTCTGAGACTACAATTCCTTGGATTGGGGTAGAGTGCTGCCAGCCTGCCACAGGCATATCCTCTCAGACATATAAGGTAGGAATAGAAGGTTAAATTTGCTTTTGTACGTTGACTTTAAAGATGTTTATTTGCATGACATATTATTGTGAGATTTGGATATGCTATGTGGAAATCTTAGTTGTCATGGTCATGGGGGTATTGTTTGCTTTCGGATGATTTATTGTTTGCTCTCAATATGCTGAATGTTATATAGAAAATTGAGAATAAGATATGTTATTCTAGAATTAGTGTCGCTGTTTTAGGCTTCTCTTCTGGCTTAAATGGTGGGAACCTATGTTATTTGTTTAAATGATCTCAGCATGTTCATTTTACCCATCTATTCCGGGAGACATGCCTTTTTCTCGGGTGCATTTTAGGCAAAACATTAAAATATTTATGATATTTGCGATTGATCATTATTCATATTAAGTTTGTTGTTTATGACTTGATTGTCGAACTAATTTTGTTTTTTCTCTTCTGTGAGATGTCCTTCTGGTCATCATTTTACCAAAATGCAGTTTTTGAGTTGGTTATTAAATACAAATGGACGCCAAGAGATTCCTCCAGCTTGTGGAGGAGAAGAAGAAGAGGATTATGGACAGAAAGGAGGCTCCTTTGAAATGGGAGCAGAAGCTGGAAGCTGCTGTTAAGGCCAAGGCTGATGATGATGCTAAAGAGAGGAAGTTGAAGGCTGCTAAACATAAAAAACGATCTGGCTCGGATAATGACTCGGACTGTGACAATGAATATAAGAAGTCAAGTAGAAGATATCACAGGAAGCATAGGAAGCATTCTCACTCTGATTTGGGTGACCATGATAAAAAGAAAGAGAAGAAATCCAAGAGAAAGGCAAAGAAACGGTCCTCAGAATCTAGTGATGTTAGCAGTGATGAGTATGATAGTATCTCTGAGGAAGAGAGGAAAAGGAAGAAGCAAAGCAAGAAGCACAGAGATCGAGGCTCAAGATTGGATTCCAGTGATTCAGACACTAGTGCTGATGAGGTAAGCAAGAGGAAAAAGCATTCAAGAGAACACAAATGCCGAGCTGTGTCACATTCCAGTGAATCAAACTTCTCTAGTGATGAAGAGAGTCGCTCTCCTAGAGAGCGTCATGGAAACCATCATAAACGCCACCGGAGATCCAAATCTAGTGACTTGTCAAATGATGAAGGTGACACTGCTTACCACAAGAAAAGCCGAAGGAGGCACCATAAACATCATCGAAGATCACATAGTTTGGATATGAGGTCATCAGATTCTGATGACAACAACAGACGTGGGCGGAGAAGCCAATCTATAGGGAAGTCATCAGATGAGAACAACGAAGATAATAGATCAGTAAGTAAGCGGCATGGCCACAGTCAACACCACCACCATCACCGGCACAAGCATTGGCACCAGTTGGATGGGGAGAAAAATCAAAGTCATTCTCTGCACCGTCACACGCGGGAAATGAATGGGAAGCATGACGGATTAAGCAAAGATGTGATTGTGAGATCTGATGGAGATCATGCGGATAGAGCTGCGGATGAGAACAATGAGGGTGCTCGTTGCAGTGAATTTGCTTGATTCTGAGTAGCTCTGATGTTCTGTTTAAGGATTTGTTGCCGTGCATCATTAACAAGTGAAGTGACCATCTGGGTTCATTCTGAAACTTGCTGAACAAGTTTAATTTTAATTATTGTATTTGTTGTTATCTGCATTATTGATAATTTGAATCTAGACTGGGTTTCCTGTTGCAATACTGTTACTTTGACCACTGGAAGGCTTAATAACATTTAGGTTTTCTCATCTCTCAGTTCTTTTTTTTTTTGTAATGAACAATGGAGCAGTAGGAGAAATATCAATGATGCAAAGTAGGCCCCTCTCTCCCTATGTATATATATAGATAAAGAATATCCGAAAGGTGATAAATCAACAGAATCATTATCTTGGCCAAATATCAATATGAATATATATGATAAAATTTATTAAAGAATTAATATTAATAAATTATTAACAGTTAGAAATGTCGCCCAATTAGATATGTATGTTAGAGTTCACAACGACAGACAGCATGCTCCAACCTCCAAATGAATTCATTCTTTCGATTTCTATTTAAAAATTGGAAAGAACAAGGCATAGGAAGAAAAGGCAAACTGCTTACTTTATTTTAGCTCCACCGAAAACCATCCCAAGAGTAAGCCGTTAATTTAGCTGTTAAAATTTTAATTATTCAACCCAGATTATATTCCCAAAAGTTAAAATACATGACTTTAGTACTTCGAAAAACTCATTGCAGACTATGACTTAGTTCTTGAAGAACTCATCGCACACTAATTCTTTTACCATCTCAAAACCACATGAAAGAACCCTAATGCGCACCTAGTTTCTTTTCGACATTCAAAATTACAAATGCTTGAACGGCCAAATCTAAACAAAATCAATAAATGAGGAAAGATCAAAGGCCATTTGTTTGTCCATGAACGGGCAGTGAACGTGTTTTGAGTGAATACGAGGCTTGAGCTTATGCCAAACATGGTAAGAGCACTCAAACGTGCAAGCTAGTCATAAATGCATTTCTAGAATAAGACATGACTGCCTTTGGATGAATATTTCAACGTGAAACCTAAAACCCTATTTGGTTGCTGAAAGTGTTCAAATTCTAATATGGGAACTTCGTTTCCTAAAATTAATTTTATTGTACATTCCATGCCACCATACTTGATTCTCAGCAGTGGCAATGGACAAATAATTGTCTACTATAATATGACACAGATACAACAATAGCAAAACTTCAACCGAGTTGTCAGAAGTTCTTCAAAATCTTATCACTTGAGACTCCATCAGCAATAAGAATGGATGTCACTTCCTGCAACAACAAAGTGATTATGTGAGGCCATGCATGCAAAAGAGGGCATTGCATATATAGCATACAACAATAATAACAAGCCTTGTCTCATTAAATGGGATCAACTATATAGATTGCACCATGTTGCATATATAGCATATACTAAGCATTAATTCTTTCTAAACAACAATAACAAAGCTAGAATAGGCAAGACCTTAAGAATTGTTCCAAGTTATTAAAATTACATGATAACATTTTCACACTACAAGATAAAGACAACAATTTCAAAACAGGGATGACTAAAGTTAAAATCTCTAACTTCATTTCTGAACCATTGTTCCAAAAGAATTGCTGGACTGAACTTCAAGAGACCTCAATATTCAGAAAGATATAATGTAAGACTTCATAGCAGATTTTACACTGGGGCAGCATAAGGAAAATTATCATGCAGCTTTTGCCAAAACTTGGATGCATTATGGAAGTCAGGCTACCAATACACGCCTGGAGGTGATTCTCTCCCAAAAGACCGACCTACTAGGAAGGTAGAGCCCCCACTCAAGCATTCTCATACCACCTAACGTGAGATTCAATAGGATCCAAACAGCATCAACAGACACAGCATGTGAAAGGTGACATAGGTAGATTTCTTGGGCAACAGATTCCAAGATGCAGAGACATAACATATATAACAGTCTAGGTATCAGCACGAGTATTAATATTTCTAAACACGAGTTCAAAAGCCTTTATGGCTGGTTTAGCCTATCAAAATTGCATACTGGAATAGCTTATATGAATAGGTTATACGTTCAATACATGAAGTTAAATGACAATAATATGGACATAATAACCAACTTGGTTAACAGTGAATATAGTGCCCAAGAAAGTCACATTCGACTAGAGTCATATTAGAACAAAAAATTCTAGCAAATATGATGGAATCACTATGGTGCCTTTAGTTGGAAGCAACAGTTAGGTTTTTCAAAGATAAGTTACACCCATCACACTTAGCAGATGGGGAGATATACTTTACGGCTTTGAACTAATGGTTGTTCTTACAGGGTCACCTCATATGGATATCCAAAGATATTGGGGAGCTCTAACATGAGGCTTAAAATCTAGTTATAACAAATAAACCATCTGTACAACCAGATGCGGTCACGCTTAAATTCTATCAGGTTTCCCAGTATTCAACAAGATCACTCTTTAGACTAAGAAAATCACATTTGCTTACCCAAAAAGCAATTCCCAAGGAGGAAATCAATGTCATGCTATTTATTTTACTTAAACAATTGTCTTTACTCTAACCATGTATAGAGTCACTTTCTTCTAGTGCTAGTGTGCCAGTGCCAGTGCAAATGCAAATCAGAACAGCCGAGCGCAAGGGGATAAAAAATGATTCATCAAATTAATCATAGACCAAGTCTATATGTATTGCCAACACCAGTTACTCTCAACTCCATCCATTTTCATTGCTACCAAGCAAACTATTACTAAGGTCACCGCTAATATATTCTACAAGAGTTAACTGAGTAACATTGCCTGAGTTTAAGAAGATATTAAGTTAATTTATTGCTTTTTAATAAGATAAGAACTTCAAGATAAATAGAAAAGAGAACTTTTATGTCTATTACTTATTCTTATCTACATCAATGATAATGTTCAGTCAGATTCTTTCTTGCAACCTATTCTCTCATGTCAAAAACAAAGAGATCTAGTCACATTTTCATTGGATTCTAAGATCATTATTGAATGATCAATTGTCAATTTTTTCCGTCATCATGAATGACCCCAACTCATGATAATTCGATGTTATTGAAGTTAATTTAAGAAGGAAATAGTGAAGGAACTAAAGAGTATGCGCTAAATCTCCACATCTCATAGCTTCCAGTTTGGCTTTCTTGTAGCAATTTAAGATTGTTATATATTTCCTGGTCTCTATCAAAAACTAGGAAAGTAAATAATTAGGTAAGTTCGATAAGATAGTTTCAGGCCTGAAGGTTATGCTCATGACAGTAATAAACTGTTGTGTGCCATAGAATCAAAACAAAACATGGCATCATTTTCATATTTTATATAGGCAGAGATAATTGAAACAGAAAACAATTAAAGCTTAAAGCAATAGCAGCACACCTCAGTCATCTGTTTCTGCCCACAAAGTACAGCACCGGTTGACAAAGGATTAGTAATTTGCTTGGATCTTGTAAAAGCAGCCTGTGAAGGCAATTACAAGAGAAATGTAAACTAATCTTTGAGAGTTATAGCTTTAATTAGGCTGCTAAGCTTACAAGCAAGACCACAACATTACCTGCACATAACCACTTTCCCCAGTCCAACTACCATCTGGTTTAGACAAGACGGGAACAATCGTAACACCAGATGATTCCCAGTCTTTGAATCTATCCTATAAAGATAAAGAATATATTTACTAGTATAACCTCAAAAAGGCAAAGTTCCATTTTTTTTTTTTTTTCAAACCATATGCCCAAAAATCAATGGAATAACAAACCTGATAAGCCATTCTTTGAAGGTTTGTAGCCCCGTAATAGAGCCTCACATCAGATCTCTCAGCAGCACTAAATCCAGACTCAATAAGTGATCGAATTGGACTGTACATAGGGAGGAAACACATGAGCCAAGTTGAATAGATACTAAAGAAAGTAAAAACAGGACCAGAATTGATGGCCACATTTAGCTAATAGATTAACAACTCTCATGCCTTCCATGTGCAATAAATTTACGGGCAGGAGTTATAAAGATTCAAAACAACAGAAGCAGGAGTTATAAAGATTCAAAACAACAGAAAGCTTTCTCATCTGGTATATTTTTTATTAAAAGGAAAAAAATAAATACAACGAAATGAGGAAAAGATATTCTCCAGAGACAAAACAACAGAGAGAAACAAAGGGAAGGGCATAAGAACATGAAAGCTGTCAAAATCCCTTTGAATGTCTAATAAGGAGATCCTTGAAAGTAAGAAAGAGAGAAGAGGGGGGGCCATACACTGATTCAATACCAGGATGAGCATTGGATTTAGATGCTAGTTTGTCAAACAGATACACAGTGCCATCAAAGTGTAGATCGCATAAATGATAACAGGAGCATATAAAGCGACCAGTACAATCTATAGCAACCCATTTAATAGTGTACATGGAACATTACGTGAACCTTCCAACCCCATATCACATTCTCAGTAAGAAGGCAAGGATTCTTTAGTGAAAATCAGAAGCTCCAATATTGAGGCATAAATAAAAATAGTTCCAACATCAAATAGCTTTAAAAGAATATTCCTGAGTGCCCAGTGGCAAAGAGAATGAGCTTACTTCGCTCATATTGTCACATTACTGATACCTTTAACTAAATTTTCAAACCAACTAGGCAAACATCGAAGAGTCTTTAGTCGAGGCGAAATACGGAGTAGAGGCCGCCTATAATGATGAATATGACTACTTGTAATCAAGCTTTCAAATTCATCATCAATGCCAATCAAATTTAATTAGATATAAACCCATTCAACTACAACGTCCTATTTGTTATTACAAATAAGCTTCTAATTTGATAAAGAAAATCGTCTTGGGGATTCGCATTTTGGAACCAAAAATAGAACTCCCGTAAAGACTCGCCTAATTCCGGATCCGGTCGCAAAAATAAAAACCGTCGCATATTTCTCAGGAGGATCAATCCGACTCGTATCGAACCCATTCCCCATAAGCTGACTCAGTTCCACCACAGTCCCTTTCTTCAATCCGCATAGAATCTCAGCGATAGATCCCGGCACGCTCTTGACAAGAAACTCGAACACGCCACGCGCCGAAGCGAGCTTCGGAGGCGACGCGATGGCAAGGAAGGAAGGCTTGGAGGCGTCAGGAACACGCAACTGGAGGTACTGCCCGGGCTGCGTGTGAGATGCTGCCAAATCAGGCGAGTCGGACAAATCGACAGTGACGTGAAAGAGGGACTCGGCGGCGGGTTCAACGTCGGAGAGTGGGGCAGGGGTCCAGACGGTAGTATCCTGCCTAACGGCGGCGGCCGCAACGGAAGCGAAACGATGGCGTCGGAGGTTTACGCGGCGGGGGAAGCGATGAGCTAGGCAGCGTAGAATAGACATGGAAGGAAGGGAAGGGCTAAAGTACGCATGGGGGTGGAGGGAAGAGGAAGAAGAAGCGGGAAGAAGAGAGGGTGAGAGAGAGAGAGACATAGCTGTGAACTTTTGTATGAAACTTATAATGAAGTCGGAGCCTGGTCAGGGAAGCGTTGGCCGCCGCCTAAGGGGGACAGAAGAACGAACGGTGAGTTTAAGGTCGATTGTGATCAAATGCGCCCGCTGGGCGTATTGGCTGGAGAGGCTGAATAGGCTTCCACGTGTCATCGAGGTTATCTGTTGCTCATGAAAGGGCAAGATCCTATCATTCCGGGTTTCGTCGATTGTTTTACTAGTAGGAAAAGATGACTTAAATTAAATTCATTATAATTAAAAAAATATAAGTATATTGATAATCAAATAGAGAAAATTAGAACTCATTTCCTCAAATTTTAATTATTTAATTCATTAATTTTTATTACTATTTATTATTATTTATTATCAACAATTTATTTATATTTATTAATATTATAATTATCAGGGGTGACATAGAAATATTTCTCTAAAAAGATTGAGTATTTTCTAAAAAGTGTTGGACCATAGCTAAATAACTGAATTTTGATGATTGAGTTAAATAAAATAAACTTTTAAGAATTAAGTTATATTAAAATCATCATAACTATATCGAATATCATATCATTACAAAATATCAGAAATACCAAAAAAGCATATCATCAGCGAATCTCATGTCAAACACTATGACGGTGATGTTGAATAATGGTGGGGGTTATTGATGGTTTATTGCACAGGATTTTCCTTCGCACTGAAACTGTTGCCTTTTTGGGGGGATGAAGATGAAAGGTGGAGGAGGAGGAGGAAAGAGAAGGAGGGGAGGAGGAGGATAATTTAGTAGTCTTTTATTTATTTTTATTTTAGTTTGATATATTTAAATAAATTTATTATCAACTTTATCAATATCATACCAAAGATACTTATGGTAATAATGATTGCATTTCATAGTATTACATTGCAATGCCTTGCATAATTAAGGAAGCCTGTTGAACCAAACCGGCCCTAAGCTCAAAATAAAATTACATGAAACCCATCTTAGTTTTATATGAAAAGAGTTAAAATGAGTTATTCTTTTATTTAATATAAATTATCATAGTCCGTGAGTTCATGCTATCACTTAAAGCATATATTATCTTGAAAGTATTACTTTATTATAATTTTAATCATTGTACTTAGAAAAATATCTTAATTTCTGAGTATGTAAATTTACGTTTAAGGATAATTGACAGTTTACTATGTTTGACATTGGAAACCTATAAAAAAAATTATCATACCTCTAGATCGTAATGAAACTCAATCCCTTTTTAAAAAAATTGTATACCAATATATATATATATATACACACACATAAACTGCAGCTTCACGAAATTTTTTTTTTTACAATTTAAATTTAGGTTTTTGTCATTTCAATGAGAAAATGATTCCAAACATTTATTTACTGAAAGTGTTGAGGCCCGACTAAAAAATTTGGCTGTAATAAAGATAATGTAAATAAATCTAAATCCTCTCTTTTTCTTTTTAATTCCAATCAACTAGTAAGCTTTTTTGTTTCTTTTGATAACAATAAGGTCTCGAACAAAACAGAATTGCATTTGGTTGTATTATTCATAGTTTAATACCCATAGCTAGCAGATCGTTTGCCAATGTGATTTTTATGCGAACTTTTTTAAAATGAATTTAAAAAAGAACTGAATACAACTTTATTGAATTGGGATCAAATTTAAATTTCAAAATAAAACCTGCCAATAAATGATAAAATGTTGAAATAAACATTGTAAAATAGTTTGATAATTGGAATGTTCTTTAGCATTTCATGATACTCCTTCCTTTCATTCAGTTTACAGAAGAAATCCTTTTGTGAATAAGTCAATGGCTAATGATTTTTCATTACTGCTTATCTAATCCAAATCCATTAACATGACATAACTGTAAATAGCAAAATAAAAAGTAAAGAAAAACACTCTAAAAGTCAGGTTTGTTTCTCTAAACAGCATGAGAAAGACTCAGCCAAAGTTCTCAACATTGATGCATCCCATGTTTCTGAAACAGAACAGTAGAAAATGTACATGTTCTCTTGCCTTTTCCCCTTATTATAACACAACTAAAAGGGGAAACCACAATTGGAAACGAGTTGAAATGGAAATGAAAAATCCCGACACATATGGTGGTACCATGAGAGAAAAAAATTGAAAGATTCTGTCATTTGGCATTGCCCATAGTTCCTAAATTATTCATTTTATGCAACTATCAAAAAACGGATCGACATAAGTAGGAAGGCTCTGTGGTTATCAACTTATGATGTAGATTCCTTAGCAATCTTATCTGCCTTGGCAACAACCTCGTCGATACCTCCAACCATGTAGAATGATTGCTCAGGGAGTTCATCGTATTTACCATCCAACACACCCTGTCAAGTATAACACAACAAAACAATCATTTTTTTGTGCATCAGTTCAAAAGGAAAACCGAGTTTTAGTTTATTTTGTTTTTAAACGGGGTTTACTTTCACAATGGTGCGTTAACCTTCAAAAGAAGGCCAAAGAAATCCCAATACAAGTCATGAATAGCAACAGGGATACTTGAGACAAAGTTCTATAGATAGACAAGTGCATTATCAAGTACCTCAAGCAAATCGTAATAAAAATTAAAGCTAAAAGTCCTTTAAGAGCATCACAAGACATATATTCTATTTTCTAACAGCAAGGAAGCAGATACCTACAATAGTAGACAAAAAAATATACCCCTCAGGTCCTTAATATAAGACATATTTAATTAATTTGATTAGATTAAGTTAGTTAATATAATATATTTTTCTAAAACACCCTAATCATCTTCATTAACTCTCTCCTTCTCTTACTTGATTATTGTTAAAAGAGTATTAACAAGGTAATTTATAAAAAAAATAATAAATATAAGAAATAGGTCTTATATGTTTAGGACTAAAATCAACTTCGTAATTAGGTCCTATATTAAGAATCTAATTAGTGAAAATCTAAAGGAAACGGAATTGGCGAAAGTAGTATTTACTCAATATGACAAACATATACCTGGAAGCTGTTGATGCTCTCCTTCAAGTCTACATATTTACCAGGGGCACCCGTGAAGACTTCAGCAACATGGAAAGGCTGGCTCAAGAAACGTTGGATTTTACGTGCACGAGCAACAGTCAACTTATCATCTTCACTAAGCTCATCCATTCCCAAAATGGCAATGATATCTTGAAGATTCTTGTAGTTCTGAAGTACTTTTTGTACACCACGAGCAGTGTTGTAGTGATCCTCACCCAATATAAGGGGTGAAAGCATACGAGATGTAGAATCCAAGGGATCAACGGCGGGATAGATACCCAGTTCAGAGATCTGTTCAATAATTTCAAAATTGTTAATTAGACCATGGCACAGAAACATCAGTGCAAATGCAACAGACAGTACACAAGACACAAACAAACCTGTCGTGATAACACAGTTGTAGCATCCAAGTGAGCAAAAGTGGTAGCAGGAGCTGGATCTGTCAAGTCATCAGCAGGCACGTAAATAGCTTGGACAGAGGTAATTGAACCCTTCTTGGTGGTTGTAATACGCTCTTGAAGACCTCCAAGATCAGTAGCCAAGGTGGGTTGGTAACCGACAGCAGATGGGATACGACCAAGCAAAGCAGACACCTCTGAGTTGGCCTGAATGATTGAACATAATAGAATGACAACATGTACTAAACAGGACAGAAATTAGCTAAGATTGTTGAACAGATCCGTACTTGGGTAAAGCGAAAAATGTTGTCAATGAAAAGAAGCACATCTTGCCCTTCAGCATCACGGAAGTGTTCAGCAACCGTAAGACCAGTCAGACCAACACGGGCACGAGCACCAGGGGGCTCATTCATTTGACCATATACAAGAGCACATTTACTCTCACTCTGAAAAATAAAAGACATAAGAATCACACTAGAAGGAATGTAAGAGGAACATGGAATATCTCAAAACAGTATGTTCACCTGCTTGTCCCCTAGCTTAATGACACCACTCTCAATCATTTCTCTGTACAAGTCATTACCCTCTCGGGTTCGTTCTCCAACACCAGCAAACACAGAGAAACCACCTACACGACAAAACCCTCGGCGTTCATATAGAGAGAGGAGCTAGAACATCTTAACAATTAATGAAGTGCATTTATGCACATACCGTGAGCCTTTGCAACGTTGTTAATCAGTTCCATGATAAGCACAGTTTTTCCGACACCAGCACCACCAAACAATCCAATCTTACCACCTCTTTGGTATGGTGCAAGCAGGTCTACAACCTGAGGGCAATGGTAATAAGCAAATGGCACCCAGTTATAATACATGCATTCCCAGACAATCAAAACATATAGATGTGGAGTGGAAAAAACAAAAATTTACTCCAATGGACAGACAGAAAAAGAAAGCAGAAGAAAAACACCTTAATTCCTGTAACAAGGATCTGTTGTTCAGTTGCTTGCTCAACAAAAGCAGGAGCTTCTCGATGAATTGGCAAGTAGTGCTCAGTTTCTATGGAAATCAAAATAAAGTCAGCAAAAACACCTCACCAAAATGACAGCACTACTACTCAAGTACTGGAAGACATAAATTGATTTATGATTACTTACTGAGTTCACCCTTCTCGTCAATAGCCTCTCCAATGACATTAATGATACGTCCAAGGGTAGCCCTACCAACAGGAACCTAAAGTGCAAGCATAAAATGTATCAGAAAATAGGAAATAAAGTGAGGACAAAAACAAATATAAAAAATCAAGCAAGCAAAATCCAAATCCAATGGGTGTCAAGTGCTACGCTAGATAAAAAGAGATAGGCGAGGAGAACAAGATCACAGATTATGTCCAGATACCAACCAAACTAAAACCAAATTGTATGTAATTTAGCTTCAGAAAGTAAGAATGAATACGCATCGACCAAGCATCACAGAGACGCAAGGAATTCTAACATGCTGACCGAAAAAGATGAGAACCGCATCACAATTGAAAATGCAGTTAGGAAGCATCAACAAAACAAATATATTCCAGCAAAACAGAAAAATTATCCATGTGGCTTGTTCAATATAATAATCTCAGTCTATATAAATAAAAAAAATCTTCATCCTGATCTTCATGCCATTGAGCCCACAACAAAACCAAGGAACAATACGATTTTCCGACTAGGCTATAACATTAGCAGAAATTTATTGCGACCAAAATTGCGCGCACACCTTTGGTCAATTTCCGAAGGAATAACAACACACTGAGATCTGTCACACAGTTCTAAAAGCCTACAGGTTCATGGTGAAATCGACTTAACTTGAGATCGTTCGGGGAAGATAACCACCGGAGAGTCAAACCCTCCTAGAAAACCTAAATTTTCATCGCTAAATCAAATTGCAAAACTAGAAAAACAGTAACATTGTAATGCGATCAAGAAATATAATGTGATTCAAGACTCACGGTAATAGGGGATCCAGTGTTGAGCACGCGCTGTCCTCTAACAACCCCTTCAGTTCCATCCATAGCAATAGTCCTGACCATGTTCTCCCCCAAATGCTGAGCCACCTCCAACACCAATCGAATCGAATGGTCCATAACCTCAAGGGCAGTCAAGATCGGAGGCAATCCCTCCTCGAATCTAACATCGACGACGGCACCAATGACCTGGCACACCTGACCGATCGCACCTTTGCCAGTGAACTCATCAACGATCTTCCCACCACCGGTCCCGGCATCCTTCTTGGCTGGAGGAGAGGGAGCAGCAGCGGCCGCGGCTGATGTAGCATAATCGGTGATACGGTTGAGGAGGTATCCATAAGGAGAAGGACGACCCGACACTGTCGAAGAAGAAATTCTGGGTCTGGGGCTGGTAATGGAAGATTGAGCGGAAGATCGACGAAGGGAAGTTCGAATCAGAGAAGATACGAGTCTGCGTGAAGCCATCTCCGGAAGGCTTCAGAGAGAACTGAGAAAAAGAGGGCTAGGGTTTGTTGCGGAGTGACAGAGCAAGTGGGAGTGAAACTATAGCTCAAAACCTGGAAAGTGAAAAAAAAAAAAAAAACCTTTTTTAAGCTTAACTTCAATAATCTGAATACCGTTAGGGCGTGGATTTAAACGAAGGAGAGAGAGACAGATTGGGAACGTCAAGGGGTGTCGTTTAAGGATTTTGACCTTGACAATTTCGAATGTCTGACCTGGTTGGCATATCATCGATGCGTCTTCCTCTCCCCTCCACGGAAATGGGCGAAAATTACTGCAGGCTATTCAGAACTCAGGTCACACTGTGTTATTTAGTGTGTATTTGTATAGGTTTTTGAAAGAAGATTTCTCAAAAAAAACTTTAAATAACTTTTAGGTTTTATTTACTTCGGCTAAAGGAAAGAAAAGATAAATTAAATTAATTTAAGGGAGGGTAAAAAAAGATAGAAAGATTAATTAATTATATTTTTTATTTGGTTTAAAAAGGGAGGGAGTTAATTAGAAGTATATAAATATATCCTTATTTTTTATTTAAATTTATTTACTCTTTATTTATAATATTCATATCAAAATTATTATTTTTTTAATTTATGAATCTTAAAAAAATTTATCTTATTTATATAATTAGAAAAAAATAATTATTTATTGTTTTCTCCTCTTGAGCTATTGTTCATCTCTTCCCTTTCCCGTTAGACCGCTATGACGGAGTATGAGACCCACGACCATCTGGAAGGAAGACGGCGATGGAGAAAGAAGACCTTTGGCGATGGAGATTTTGGAGAAAGGAAGAGAGAGGAAAGAATGGAAAAAACTGGGGTAAAATGGTAATTGGATAGTCCATAAATATTTTTACTATTCTAAAAGCTACTCTTACCAATTTATCTGAAACTATGGTTTAGCTCAAAAATACTTATTGATAAATATGGTTGTTTGTTTTAAAATTTTCTCAAACTAAAAGTTTTGCCAAAAACCCTTTTAAAATCATAATTTAGAAGTTTTCAAACATACTCTTAATTTTTGACAACTAAAGCCCCAAAAGGGTATATCATATTTTATTTTTTTACTTTATTTTTTTAATAAAATTATACCAATTTTAGTAATTTACTAATACAAAAAGTCATTTTAAAAATAATTATCTAAATACTTATTTATTCATAATTATTTTTTTTCATAAGTTCTTCATCAAAAACCTTTTTCTATAAATTTTCTAAAAGTCCTTTTTTTCATATATATTTTTCTAAAATCATATCAAATATACACTATATTATAATAAAATCATGAAATAAGATCCTCAGTGGTCAGTGTGAAATGTCTCAAGCTTTTTTAGTTTGGACCAACATAGAATGAGCAAGAAAACCTCCTGGGTGTTGCTAGAGTAGTGAAACGCTATGATCACTTTTGTTAGATGTAGAAACATATGGTTAGTGCTGATGACTTTATGACTTAATGTAGCGTATCGTTATCCTTACTGATATTAGACCGCTAGTTTAATCCCAGATGCAAGCACTTGTAATCCTATATAATAAAGGTTAATCATGCTTAGTTTGCCATATGTTTTTCCCTTAAACGTAAGAAACGAGCTGCGGGGAGGAAAAGATGTGAATATTGGGATTAAAGCAACCTAAGATTTGGGGCTATTATGTGGGTTCCCTTTGGGCTATATAGGTCATGATCCATGAGCAAGATGGCTTTTGAGTTTGTATTGATATAAGTGAAGAAGAAGCAACTAATATTAAATTAGTCTAATAAAAAGAGTTAATCTCTAACAATTTAATAGATTAAAATTTAAATTTTTATTTAAAGAATTATTCTTATTTAATATACAATAATATTTTAAATACAATAATTTATAACAGGAGGATAGAGACAACTGCCAAACCAAGCTTAATCAAATCAAATGTCCCCAATGCACAAGGCACGATCTTGTAAACTCAGGTGGCATAATAGATATACTGTTGGGCTTAGGCCTATCTCTTGTATTTAAAAGAAGGTGATGTAATCGATAAGGTTGAGTTTAGGAAGAGGTAACCCTTCACCCTATGGTAATTAGCCAACTTGATACTATATACAAATCCCCAATAGGAAAGGCACTTGTATTTAATATTCCATAATATTATAAATATGTTATAAAAAAAAAGAAAGTGAGATAGTAGAAATAATAACAAGATAAGATTTAGAGATGAGAGAAATAGAAGGATAAGAGAGAATTCCTCATATGCTTGTATATTCACTTCTCCAAATGCCTTCTACATAGCCACTATTTATAGGCCACAACCATTAAAGACTAAACATAAGGTTACAAAGGATTAAAGATGAATAAAATGCCATTAACCACAAGAAACCCCTCTCAAGTCATTCATTGAGGAAGTTATAGTTTTATGGCATTAAGGCAAAAAAGAATCCTAAGAGGTAGAATGGACATCCATATGTACAATAATATTTACAATACTCCCCCTTGGATGTCCATGACAGATATTGTGCCTCATTAAAACCTTATTAGAAAAAACCCATTGGGACAAAAACCTAATAAAGGAAAAAGAGTACACAATATTTATTTAGGTTGCCTTATCAAAAATCTTTTCAGGAAAACCCAGTGAAAAACAAAATTCTTAAAATGAAGAGTATATCAAGTACTTGTTTACTCCCCATGATGACGTTGTCAATTTATGTCTTTGAATCTGCGCATTCCAATACCATACACTAACTTCTCAAATGGCTTAGTTGGTAGTGTCTTGGTAAACAAATCTGCAAGGTTGTCACATGATCGAATTTGCTGAACATCTATATCACCATTCTTCATAAGATCATGAGTGAAAAAGAATTTTGGAGAAATATGCTTTGTTCTATCTCCTTTGATATATCCTCCTTTTAATTGAGTTATGCATGCTGTATTATCTTCATATAATACTGTTGGAATCTCTTATTCTGGAAGTAGACCACTCATTCTTTGGATATATTGGATTACTAACCTTAGCCAAACACATTCTCGACTTACCTCATGAACTACAATTATTTCTGCATGATTTGATAAGGTAGCTAATAAAGTTTGCTTTATCGAACGCCAAGATATAGTTGTACCTCCACAAGTAAATAAATATCATGTCTGAGATCTACCTTTATGTGGATCTGCTAAAAATTCTGCATATGCATAACCAATCAATTATTATCCGAATTCATTAGAATAAAATAATCCCATATCAATTGTCCCTCGAAGGTATCGAAATATATGTTTAATTCCATCCCAATGTCTTCTTGTTGGAGAAGAACTAAATCTTGCCAATAAACTTACAACAAATGCAATATCAGGTCGTGTCGAATTAGCAAGATATATTAGTGCCCATATAACACTAAGATATGGTACTTCTGGACCAAGGAATTCTTTATTTTCCTCTTGAGGGCAAAAATGATCTTTTTCTTTAATTAGAGATCTCACAACCATTAGAGTACTTAATGGATGAGCTTTATCCATATAAAATTGCTTTAATATTTTTTCAATATAAGCTAATTGATGAAGAAAAACTCCATTTGTTAAGTGCTCGATTTATAAACCGAGACAAAACTTTATTTTTCCAAGATCTTTCATTTCAAATTCTCTCTTTAAACAATCTATTGCTTTTTGAAGCTCTTCAGGAGTTCCAATTATATTCAAGTCATCCACATATACAGCAATTATAACAAATTCTGATATATTCCTTTTTATAAAAATACATGGGCTAATTGAGTCATTTTTATAGTCTGCTTTCAACAAATATTCACTTAGACGGTTATACCACATTCTTCCATATTGTTTTAAACCGTATAAGAATTTATGCAAACGAATTGCATAATTTTCTCAAGGATTCTTACATGCTTCAGGCAATTTAAATCCTTCAGGGATTTTCATATAAATTTTAGTATCTAAAGAACCATATAAGTATAATGTAACAACATCCATTAGACGCATATCAAGTCTTTTATGCACTGTCAGACTAATTAGATATCTTAAAGTAATTATATCCACCACAGAAGAATATGTTTCTTCATAATCAATGTTAGGTCTTTGTGAAAAATCTTGTGCCACAAGTCGTGCTTTATATCTAACAACCTCATTTTTCTCATTTTGTTTTTGCACAAAAACCCATCTATACCCAACTGGTTTAACACCATTTGGTATTTGAACTACAGATCCAAAAATTTCACGTTTTGAAAGTAAATTCAAATCTGCTTGAATTGCGTCTTTCCATTTTGGCCAATAATTTCTATGTGTACATTCTTCAACTGACCTAGGTTCAAGATCCTCACTTTGATTAGCTATTTCAACAACAACACTGTATGAAAAAATATCGTCGACGACTATATTTTCTCGGTTCTACCTTTTTCCCATAGTGATATAACTTATCGAGATCTCTTCATTATTTTCAGGTAGCTGGACCTCTTCTGGAGTCTTTTGATTTGCTATGTCCTGGGTATCTCATATAAGATCAGCCTCCTTAATTTGACCATCTTGATTGTTTACTCTTTTCTTTCTAGAATTTTTATCTTTGGAACCGATTGGTTTACCACGCTTCAAACGTGGTTTACTTTCATTTGCACTTGCTACTTGTCCTGCTGGGACATCAATTTGAATTGGAGTATTTTTAGCTGGAATATGAGATTTAATAATTCTCTTAGGGTCAGTAAATGCATCTGGCAGTTGATTTGTAATATTTTATAAATGAATTATTTTTTTAACTTCAAGCTTACATATTTGTGTTCGAGGATCTAAATGAGATAACGATAATGCTTTCCATGTGATTTCTTTATCCAGCTGCTTATTATCTCCCCCTAATGTTGGAAAATTTGTTTCATCAAAATGACAATCATCGAAACGTGCCATAAACAAATCTCCCGTTAACGGTTCTAAATACTTGATTATTGAAGGAGATTCATAACCAACATATATCCCTAACCTTCTCTGAGGTCTCATCTTTGTGAGTTGTGGTAGAGCAATTGGGACAAATACCGCACATCCAAAAATTCTAAGATGAGAAATATTTGGCTCCTGACCAAAAGCCAATTGTAATGGGGAGAATTTATGATAACTTGCTGGCCTGATGCGTATAATTGTTGATGCATATAAAATTGCATGTCCCCAAGCTAAAATGGGAAGTTTTATTCTCATGAGTATTGGTCTAGCAATCAATTGGAGGCGTTTAATTAATGATTCTGCTAAACCATTTTAAGTGTGGACATGAGCAACAGATTTTTCCACTGTTATTCCAGTTGCCATGCAATAATCATTAAACTTTTGCGATAAAAACTCACTCGCATTATCAAGACGAATTGTCTTAATTGCATATTCTAAAAATTGTGCTCTTAATCGAATTATTTGAGCAAGTAATCTAGTAAATGCTAAATTACGTGTAGATAACAAACACACATGTGACCATCTTGTAGATGCATCTATTAAAACCATAAAATATCTAAATAGTCCATATGGTGGATGAATAGGTCCACATATATCCCCTTAGATACGTTCTAAAAATGCAGGGGATTCTACCCCAACTTTTGTTAATGAAAGTCTTGTAATTAGTTTGCCTTGAGAACAAGTAACGCATGAAAAATTTTTAAATTTAAGAATCTCCTGGCTCTTCAATGGATGTCCATGTGAATTTTCAATAATCCTTCGCATCATAGTTGATCCGGGATGGCCTAACCGGTCATGCCAAATAATGAATGTATTTTTATTAGTAAACTTCTGGTTTACTGTAACATTTGTTTCAATTATATCAATATTTGTATAGTACAAACTAGAAGATAATGCAGGTACTTTTTCAAGAACACATTTTTCTCCATGTCTAACAATTGTAATATATAGATATTCAATATTTTTCTCATCTATAGTCTCAATATGATACCCATTTTGGCGGATATCTTCAAAGCTTAACAAATTTCTTTAAGACTTAAAGGAATATAAAGCATCATTAATTACAAAATTTGTCCCTTTGGGTAATTTTATCATTGCTCTTCCAGAGTCTTCAATTAGTTTTGTATTACCCGCTATAGTATTGATGCTTGCACCATTCATTGTCAAATGAGAAAAATATTTTTTATCTTTGAGTATGGTATGTGTTGTAGCACTATCTATGAGACATATATCTTCATTCTTGTGCCCAATAAAAGAGAGAGGAACATCCATATTCTTCATCAAAAGAAAATAAATGTATCAAAATATATTATTAGCAATAATGCTCTTAAAAAAATAAAAGTAAACATAAATAAAGTATAAAGTATAACTAAATTAAGATGAAATATAGATAAAATATAGACTAAATTTATTTCTCTAATCACAATTCTCAAAGAAATCAGCCACTTCTAAGTGTGCCATAGCATCAAGGTCATCATATAGCTCATTGGTATCATCATTCTTGTATGCAAAAATATAGTCGTCGACGACTATATTTTTTCGGTTTCACCTTTTTCCCATAGTGACATAACTTATCGAGATCTCTTCATTATTTTCAGGTGCCTGTACCTCTTCTGGGGTCTTTTGATTTGTTATGTCCTGGGTATCTTCTATAAGATCAGCCTCCTTAATTTGACTATCTTGATTGTTTACTCTTTTCTTTCTAGGATTTTTATCTTTGGAACCGATTATTTTTTTTAGAGAGAATTCATCATATGCTTGTATATTCACTTCTCCAAATGCCTTATACATAGACACTATTTATAGGCCACAACCATTAAAGACTAAACATAAGGTTACAAAGGATTAAAGATGAATAAAATTCCATTAACCACAAGAAACCCCTCTCAAGTCATTCATTGAGGAAGTTATAATTTTATGGCATAAAGGCAAGAAGGAATCCTAAGAGGAATCTCAAGAGGTAGAACACATGTACAATAATATTTGCAACAAAATAGATTTTTTTTATTATAAATTTTTTTACAAATAGATTGGGCTCACCCACTATTTAAGGACATGTCGAAATCTTCCTTATTCTTAGGTGATACTAATATCGAATAGAGCTAATTGTTTATTACCTTTAGACCTAAATTTAAGTATCTAAGAGTTATGATATCTCTCTAAGTGCCGCGAATAGAACCACAACAAAGTGTTACTCCCTAAAAATTAAATACGCTCCAAATAATCGCATGTATTATCCCTTCAGCAGTTGATAATGGGTTATTGTAAATTAATGGTGCTCATAGGATAGGACGGGTCGGGATCGGGACAAACCCATCCCGTGTCTCATCCCGATATAATACACGAGACACAAAATGCATCCCGTATCCCGTCCCGTCCTAAATTTATCCCAGTCCCGTCATGACCGGGACAGGAATTCCTGATCCCAATTTTTTTAAAAAAATATTATAATAAAATTATCTTAGTAATTCATTCCATATAAAATGCCACGGTAATTTTCTCTAAATACTAGCATTTCTCCCTGATATAAAATGATAACTTACCTAGATAAGGAGTAAAAATAACAGTAAGGATAATAAAAATATCTGTATAAGAATATTTGTTAGTAAAAATATTTGTATAAGAGTTGTGACTAGCGAGACTTGTGATCGTGAACGAGCAAATTGTGAGAGAAGATAGACGGAGAGCCTGAGATGAGTGGACAGAGTGAGAAAGATAAAGGAATATAATATATTGTTTTATAAAAAAAATTGGGGTTAAGACGGGACAAGAGTCTCGAGGGTCAGCTGAGACACGTCCCATCCTGACCCTTCCCTCTATCCTATCTCGATAGTTTTCTGTCCTAATCTTTCTCGAGATAGAATAGATCATCCCAAAACTATCACTAAGTCAGGACACCTGGGATGAGACAATTTTGGATACCACTATTGTAAATAGAATTTTTTTTTTGATACAGTATTGTATATATAATTGTTTCCAAGAGAAGAATAAATTTGCCTGAGAATCAGAGTGGTGTTGGGCCGGGGTAAAGGACCAATTAAGCCCACCCTTTCAGCCTTTCCGATGCCTATAAAAGTGAAAAAAAAAACACGTAACAAAAAAAAAAGTGAAAAAAACACGCATAAAAAACTCATGCAACGTTCGGCCCCTAGAACGCAACAACGGCCTTCGCGGCTTCGGCCTTCAACACGCCAGACACCATTTGCCGAGACACACAAGAAGTTCAGAGACTCGCCGGCGTCCATCTTCGCCATCGTCTTCTTGTAGTCGTTTGAATCTAAACCCTCCTCGGCTGAGCGTCCACCAACAGCAGCTACCAGAGAGTGTTCTCCCCATTTTTGTTGCCGCTGAAATAGAGCAACCAGCAGTGACCTTAGGTTTGTGCTTCTCTGCCTCTCCAGATATTTGGTTGTGCCTCGTTGGCTATGAACCTCGGTCATAGTTAACTTGAGTTGCAGTTTCAGCCGTGAGGGTCAGTATTCCTGTATGCAACTCTGAGCGGAGCAGCATCCCGAAATTGGCTTGTATTTTCTAAGTAAAGCAGTATGGAAGTTCATGCAGAAAATATTGGATGCAATATTGAGTTCAATTCTTACAATGGATCTCTAAGGTGGGTGGAATTCTTCCTTCGTTTTTTCCCCTCTGGTTTGAGAGGACTTGTCTTCTTTTTATGTATTGCTAATGCTATTCTCTTCTCTTTAGTTAACCTTCTTTGGTGAACGCTTTTAACATTCTTATATTTTGGCAGTTTGAGAGATGCCGGTGATGATAGTAATGCATTACTATTGCTGGCCAAGACAGGGAAGAAAAGGAAAGGCATGAATCAGGTATGGTTAACGAGAGGATTATGTATGCATTTTGCTTCTTATTTTTATCCTTGGTAAAAGTGGAGTTTTTTTGCTTGAGAATTACTTGTATGTAGGTTCATGGAAAAATCAATTCAGACAAGAAACAAAACTTGAGCAAATCCCAGAAAAGGAAGCTGAAGTAGTTAGAGGTTTGTGTATAAATTAAAAAGAAAAATGAAAAAGAAATGCTCTTTATTCTCTTCTGCTTTGGAAATGCCTTGGTTTTGCTTCATTTTTGAAGGAGGAGAAGGAGAAAGAACTTCTTCTGAAGAGAAGCATTGAGACATTAAAGTATGTTAGCCTTTTTTGTTTTTATTTTTTAAAATAAATGATGAAACTTTACTTGAAAGAAGTAGAAATTAGAATTTGTTGGAGGAAAAAAACAGGAGGATATTGTCTTTTATGCTACGAAGTTAATGATCACTCCAGAACCTTTTTAGTCATTGCAGCAAATTCAAGATTCCAGAGTACGCACATCTTCTCTTGCAGTCTGCAGGGAATGCTAATCGGGTTAGTAAAAAACAATGATAATTATTTTCCCAAAACGGAGAAAATAGGAGAAAGAAGTGTTTGGGCTCATTATTTACTTAACATTCTCTTGCTATGTAGACTGAAACTGTGCTATAGAGACGAAGGAGAGCTGTACACATATAGATAGAAAGATCCAGAGCCATGATCTGTCCAGTATTCTTGATGTTCCACATAGAATTGAACCTGAGATAGAAGAAATTCACATGGCATAGGAAACTGAAGAAAATGACCAAATCCAACCAGCTGGATTTGACAGAGAACACTTATGCGAACCTTGTGCTCCTTTGTGTCCTCTCAGGAACCAGTTTGTGGTGATAAATCTTTTGAAAATAATGCACCTCTTGCTGCCTCTCTTGGTGGCTTCTCTGTCAACGATAAAGCCAATTCGTTACTGCGTGATGATATGACTCATTGTCCTGATAGAGCCAAACTTGTTAATGCGCGTGTATAAGAGCGGAAACCAAGGTGTGTTGTATGCTCCTTGTCGATGTGCGTAGATAGAGAATTTGGATGAATAGATGGCTATATTTATAAATTATAGCATCGGTCTTATTGCACATTGATCCGTTCATAATCTGCATTATCTATCTTTTAGCATAGGCAGTTGAATTATTGTTTTTTGGAAGAAATTATCACATATATGCATAAATTATCTGCTGATACTGACCTTTTTATATGGGTATGGCTTTGCACAAAAGTACACTATAAGTTTACAATTTAGTTCAAGCGTTTTCTGTATAAGTGAGATGACTTGCTTGTCTATCTGCAAGTTAATTTAATGGTGTATTTGGGACATGAAACAGGACGGGACATGTGATATCTCCACAGCCAATCTCAGTGACCTGAGCAACCTTAATGACTCCTCTGCTTCAGCTACCCCTACTGTTGTGCCTGTATGTAGATCAGCTGAGGTTCAAGACAAAAGAAAGGATCTCCCAATAGTGATGATGGAGCAAGAGATTATGGAAGCCATAAGATATAATTCTTCTGTTATCATATGTGGAGACACTGGATGTGGTAAAACAACTCAAGTTCCTCAAGTGAGCACCTTTTATGCTATATTATGGTGATGATATCTTTTAGGATTTGAAATTTAACCTTTGAGAAAACATCATAATATGAGGTATTTTGGTTTCTTTCATGATGTCAGTTTCTTTATGAAGCTGGTTATGGTTCAAGCAAGTCCAGAGTTCACAATGGTATTATTGGTGTCACTCAACCACTGCGAGTTGCTATTCTTGCGACATCAAAGCGTGTGGCATATGAGGTCGGTCTTCAACTTGGAAAGGAGGTTGTCTTTCAAGTTAGATATGACAACAAAATGGGGGATAATTGCTCTATCAAGTTTATGACTGATGTAATTTTACTACGTGAAGTTCATGTTCTATTTTACATAATCATATCTTTTGTAAGTTCACTTTTTTCATTAATATATCTGATATGTATGCCATGATGTAGTTTTGTTGAACCATCTGAGCATAATCCATGGCCTGGACAGGTTTTTTGGTGACTCCATTGGTTTTCATTAGTCTTCTTCCCATTGTCGGGTGGTGATACAAGTTGCATTACGAAGTTATCATGTTGTAATACCACTCAACCATATGTAGGGTAATGGAGAATTTTTCTGCGACAGAATGATATTCTGTTAAGGCATTACTCTGTCATTATTCTTGATGAGGCTCATGAGAGGAGTTTGAACACAGTTATTTTGATCGGGGATGCTGTCACGTGTTATTGAGATTCGGCCACAGGTGGATATGATAATTCATTTGCAAATATTTACAAATGAAAGCCTGTGGTTTCTCTTTATCTTCTTGCTCTAAAATATCATGTTCTTGCTACGTGGCAGGAATACATGAATCAGCAAGAGACGATGCTTAAAGGAGAAAGCATAAATCCTAAGGATATGATTTTTCCATTTAAGCTTATGCTGATGAGTGCCACTTTGAAATTTGAAAGTAGAAGACTTCACTTCCAAAAGGTTACTCCTTCCACCACCCCCTATTATAGAAGTTCCTATAAGGCAGTTTCCTGTAACAGTACACTTTTCAAAGAAGACAGGGATTGTTGATTATATTGGGCAAGCATATAAAAAGGTCTTGGCAATTCACAAGAGACTGCCACCTGGTGGCATACTTGTCTTTGTCACTGGGAAAAGGGAAGTAGAGTCCCTATGCAAGAAGCTACGTAATGCTTCAACGAAGTTGATCTTGAAAGCATCTGTAAAAATCATGGCCCTGTGGTACCTGGAACAAATTCTACTGAGGGAGTAGATATGAAGGGGATAAATGAAGCATATGAGATCTATGGGAGTCCAGCCACCCAACTAACTGATAGGTTTAGCGCTTATGATGGAGATGAGCAAGATGTATACGAGGATGAATCTGATTTTTCATATAATTCAGAAACTGATGGTGATTTGGAATTTGATGCAGATGATAATCTTAAACATTCAGAGAACAATGATGATTTTATGAATGTCTTAGGAGAGCAAGGGAAACTTACTTCGCTAAAGGCAGCCTTTGAAGCATTGTCAGGGAAAGCACCATCAAACTCCAATTCTGGTGGGGAGCAGACTCTTTCTTTGAATAAGGAAGGGGCTTTAGATCAATCAAAGATTTATAAGGAGAAGAGGAATAATAGAGAGGATTCTCCAGGTTCACTCTTTGTTTTACTACTTTAGGCTATGCTTCCTGCAGCAGCCCAACTTCGCGTCTTTGAATAAATCAAGGAGGGACATCGTCTTGTCGTAGTGGCCACAAATGTTGCTGAAACCTCGTCACTCCAGAATGCTCCTTACAGTTATTAGATTGACAAGGAGCAAGTATAAATGCAAACGATCAAATCTACTTTTGGCATATGCTGTTGCAGCTGCTGCAGCATTGAGCCTATCAGATCCTTTCATGATGCGCTTTGAAGGAAATGATGGTAAAGGAGGCCCAGAGATGCAGGAGAAATCTAGAATGCTGGGCAGTGGGAAATTCATTGACAAGGAAGAAAAATCAAGGAGAAAGAAAATGCAAAACTTCCTCGTGAAAAAATTCGTGTTATTTGTAGTGATGCCATGACAATAGCTTATACTTTGCAGTGTTTTGAACATTCACAGAAGCCTATAGAATTCTGTGATGAAAATGCATTGCACTTCAAAACCATGGAGATGTCCAAGCTTAGAAAACGGCTACTTGTCTTCTATCAAAGTACCGTTGGTGGTTTTGAACAGGAGTACTTATGGATTCATGGAACTTTGGAGGATGCAAAAACATGCCCGGCAGGTATCTTGTGAAAAATATCCTCTTTCTCTGGACGAGGAACGGCTGATCCGCGAAGCAATCTGTGTTGGCTGGGTAGACAGGGTTTCCAAACGTATTACATTCTAGGACCTCAGATGGCAGCACAAGAATTCCTGCTGTTAGGTATCAAGCATGTATGTATGAAGAAATGTCTTCCTTCATCTTCGGTCATCAGTTTCAATTGCAGCGCCTGAGTTTTTGGTTTATAATGAATTACTATATACAAAAAGACTATACATGCAGGGTGTGACGAGTGTCGAGCCAGCTTGGCTTGTTGAGCATGCCAAGTCTTCATGTACATTCTCTGAACCTCTAATGGATCCCAGGCCTTCCTATGATGCCCATAATGACCTAGTAAAATGTTGGGTCAATCCGATCTTCGGGCGTTTCTGTTGGGAGCTTCCAAAGTGTCAGATGCCAATTAGTAATGATGATCTTAGGATGCAAGTATTTGCCTATGCTTTGCTTGTTGGTCAGGTGCGTCCATGTTTAAAATCTGTGAGAAAATATATGGCAGCACCTGCTGAAAGAATTTTAAGGAAAGAAGCATTTTGTCAGAAAAGGGTGGTAAATCTCTTGAGCAAATTAGAGAGTAGGTTGATTGATAGATCTGCTATTTTACGAATGGTGTGGGAGGAGAATCCAATGGAACTTTATACAGAAATTTTGGATTGGTTTCAGCAGAATTTTCATAAGAAGTTCAATGGTTTATGGTTACAAATGCTCGGTGAAGTGCTCTAAGAGACAAAGGAATGCTCTTTGTCTATGAAGCAGTTTGGATCAGTTAAAAACAAAGCGTTTTTACGCTATATGAGACAAAATTACTCCCACATATTTACCTTGTACAGTACAAAATCAAATCAATTCTCCATGATTATGTTCATTAATTCCTCCACAATTTTGATAGAATCAAGGTAAATACGTTCTCACTTTCTTGTCCTTCCAATGATATTTTTAACAATCCAAGGGATAGAACAAAGGTTTTAACTTTTATTGCTTTTACTGCAACAATTTTGGCTACTGCCCAGAAAAATGCTGCAGTAATGGTAATTATTCTTAATCATTGCAACATTATCAGCCTCTTACAATGCTATGAGATATAGATATGAAACCTTGAATATTGCATTTGAGTAAATTCTACCAAAAAAACAAAACAGATTGTGTGAATTGATATCAAATGAATTTCCAGCGTGTGTACGGGTGTATTTGTGTGTGAGGTAGATTGAATTGTGAATTTATATAAAATGAATTTTCAGCATGTCATATTCAGGAGTGAGATTTTAATGTGTTATTTGAAGAATGGTATGAAAAACTTGGATTCCTATGGGGGGGAAAACTAATCCTAGTGTAAAAATATTTTTTTAAAAAAAAAAAAGTCCTACTGCTCCACAACTATAGTAGTTTTCTGAGTTGAATTGACCGCTTTCCTTGCCTACAAGGAATTGAAAATGAAAAAAGAAATTAGATCAACAAACTTCAGTTATATTTGGAATTAGAATAATAATTATCAACTACATTTAATGTTATAATAGCATCATTTCTCAAAATAGAATATTTGACACAAAAAATAAAAAAAAAATCAATCGGTAAGGATATATATTACGGTAAAGCATGAGTAGTGTTCAGAATTGAAATGCCTTTATATATGGGTGTGTTTGGATTAGCTTTTGAAGAATAGATTTTGGGAATAATAGATTCTGGAGAATAGATTTTGAGAATAATAGATTATGAGAAAAAGTGATTTTAAAAATTGGAGATGTTTGGATGATTAGTAGCAGAATCGCTTTTCCATATACAATTTACTAAAAAAGACATAAACTAATATGATAATTATATAAAGAATAAATTTGATTTTAAATTTTTTTATTTAAGTGATTACAAAATAATATATATATGTATTTGAGTAAAATAAAAATTTACAATATTCACTTAAATTTTATTTTTTTTTCTACTGAAAACTTTATTAAGGTTAACTATATATATTAGAAGATGGTAAGTTTTATTAATAAATTTATCTTTTTTCTAAAATTTTAAAATTTTAGATTTTAAAAAAATAGTATTTATTTTTACTTTTTTTAAAATAAAATTTATTATTAATTGTAAATCCACCGGTGGGTTTCCAAAAACCGATGAGTTACAGGTGCAACAATCAGAAAAGCTATTGGAATACAGATTATACCAAAACCATGGTTTTATTTCCAAAACCATGGTTTCAATTTAAAAATTGATTTTTCATGTTTTATCAATGTTTGGATAAAAATGAAGGAAATCATGGTTATGCACTAAAATCGATTTTATAACTTATATGCCAAACACACGCTATGTAACCCAGAAAAAGGTTAATAAAACTTGAACACCTGTGTAAATTTGACAACATTCTTGGAACAACACAGAACTTGAAAAAAAAACAGAGAGATTTAATTAAATTGAATTGAATTAGGTTGAGTGTTTACCTCTAGAGTCCAATCAGTGCAAGCATTTACTGTAACAAGAGCTATCCCCTGAACAGTGAGTCCACAAATTATTCCCATCCATAGCCCCTTCAAATAAATTTTAGTTTAGTATTCTAAACACTAACAATCCAACGAAAAGGTTATCTAATTAACGATTATAAGTTATATATATGTATGAATGATTAAGAATTCAACCCACCATTCCTCCAATATGAAGGAAGAAGGCAAACAGGACGGCAGAAGGAATTCCCACAACATAGTAAGCCCCAAGGTTTATAAATGCACACAGATTTTGCCATCCACACCCTCTCGCAGCTCCTTTTTATGTAAACAGAACAGACATTATTATTAGCAAGGGATTCATCAAAAAAACCTTTATGTGATGGACACATGAGATCTTCTTATATGTCAAAGTCAAACTTTGATTTATTGGCTCGATTTAACTTAGGATATACACAAGTCATGATAGATCCCACTTAGTTACCTTCTATCCTAATAAATACTTAAACCATGTTTCATGTTTGACCCAACCTTATTAGGATCAGGCTTACTAAACTACCAGGTTAGTTGAATGCCCTAAACTTAACGGTTGGAAGAGTAATTTATCTAATTTAGCTGTGTATTATTAAAGGTAAAGTAGCATTCAGACACCTTAATCTTATTTATAGTATATATAATACTCAGATATTATTTTTTTCAAGTGCATCTATCACACTTCTGATATTATTTTTCAATTACATCCAGTACCTTAATATTATTTATAATTTAAAATGTTAGATGTATTGTAAATAAGATTAAAATGCTGAATATAACTGAAAAATAACATCAAGAAGTTTGATGTTACTTTACCCTATTATTAAATAAGAAATAATACATGATAAAAGTTATGTATGAGCAAACCTTCTATTAACCTAATATATCCCGCTCGAACCCAATTAAATTAAACCAACCCAGGCTCCCTAAATGGGCGGGCGAGATTATAAATGATACATGACGAGTTATAGACATACCCTTATGCATCGTTTAGTATGAGTGATTTAAGAAGAAGGAGAGAGGAGGGGAGGGATTTTGCTCCCTTCCCCTTATTTGGGTATTTAAAACTTTTAGTTAAAATTTTCTTTCCCCACTCAAACTTAACCTCCCCTCCAAAATTTAGAGATTTGGAGGGGAGGGGTAATATTTTTAGTTTATCATATTAATATGTTCATAATTTTTTTAATATCCTAACATTACCCATATTTATATATATTATATTTTATTAAAATATTTTACAAAATAATATAAGAGTAAATTTGTCTATATAAAAATATTTTTCTTCCCCTCCCTTCTTAAACTAAACAAGTTAATATTAAAATCTTTCTCCTCTTCTCCTTTAATATCAATTTAAATAAAGTAATAATAAAATCACTCATCTACCTTTCTTTTTATTTTTCTCTCTCCTCTTCTCTTTTTCATTAAGCCAAACACAGTGTTAGAGAATAGTGAGAAAGGTGACTTAGAGTAATTAATAAAAAGATTGAGAGGAGAAAGAAGAACCTGAGAGGACACATTGAAAGCCATCAAGGAAGTCAGAGAGAGCAAGAAGAGGCATCATGGAGGCAACATAGTGTATGACTTGAGGGTCGTTGCTGTAAACCTTTCCCCACACATTCCTTACTAAAATTGTCAACACTGCCACTGTGCTTCCCTCGCATATCACCATCGTCATCATCACTCTAATTGCCAATACGGCGCCTTCTGAATTCCCGCTTCCCAGTTCATTTGCCACCCTCGTGCTGTTCATTCATATATTTCATTACCAATCATCACTAATGTTACAATTACAAGTCTAAGTATTATCTCTCTCTCTCTCTCTCTATATATATATATGTCACTGACCTTATTGCTCCTCCAAGACCAACGGATATCATGTACACCATCCAGCAAGTATTGAGGCTGCACATTGTTCGCACACAATCTTAGTTCATCTTAATCTATACTCAAGGGGTGGGTGGGACCCACTTAATCTAATTCTTCAGATATATTATTTCTCTGTTTAATATAAGAGCTAATTAATTAATTTAATTAGATTATATAATGGGTATATAATACTCCCTCTATTAATTAATATAAGATCCGATTGACTAATTTGAAGAGATTAATAAAATTAAATAAATTATTTGATTATAATATATATTAAGTATCATTAGATTATATATTAATTTATAAGTCAAACAAACTATTTTAGAAAAAAATAAATATAAATATTTTAAAATAATTTATTTAACTTCCCTAATCTATTCTAATTAATTAACTAAGTCTTATATTAAAGAATAAAGATAATATAGATTTGTCTTGAGGGATTGAATTTTATCATAGTTAACTGATTTATTTAACTTCTTTAATCTATTAAAATTAATCAATTAACTATTAAATTAAGGACATGAAGGATTATTTCCTATACATATCACACCCTCTCTTCTTGCTTTTCTCTCTCTTCTCCCTCTCTCCTTCCTTGTCCTCCATTAGTAGATTTATTTAATACTATTTCTAATTCTAATTATAAGAGTTATTTAACTTTTTTAGATAGATTAAGAAAGTCAAATAAACTAGTTAAATTTATTATATACTTCTCAATATACTAACATTAGTCAACTAACTTTTATATTAATTATAATTAACTAATTTATTTAATTTTCTTAATTACCTAAAAAAATCAATTAACTGTTAGCACATGAGGGAGTAATTACCTTATTGACAATACAGATGTCTCTAGTTGTGGATTTAGCAGAAGACCTGATAGCAGAACAACCATCTCGAATGACCAATACTCAAAGCTGCATGTCAAGCAATTAAAATACTTAGCAAGCTTATAAATTGAGTTTAATTAATTAATCAATCTATATAAAATGTATTAAAAACTCAGTGACTCTGAATTAAGTAGAAGAACAATATACCAACCATATCATAATAGCTGAAGGAACTGCAAGCTTGATGAAACTGAGAAGATTAAAGAAGGCCTGTTTGGAGAAGCCATGCCAAGTCTTTGCACAACTTGGAGCCACATTGATATAACCCACCAAGAGAATCACATTTACCCAATATGAAACTGATATTGCCAATGCAGCTCCTTTGCTTCCTAGTCCACATCCAAACACAAAAACCCAACAAAACCCAACATGCACAACAGTTGTGATTCCAGAACTCACAAGAATTGGGAACACGATGTTCTGAGTCTGTAGAAACCTGTTGAGACATTGAAGGAGACCGTATGCAAACACGCTCGGGATCATCCACCGGTTAAATGTCCTGGCCTCGGCCGATATGTCCCGGTGTTGGCCGAGGGTAGTGAGGATAATGTCGGTGTTATACAAGATTAGAGATAAGGGAATGGATAAGCAAAAGAGGACAAGCATTGCTCTTTGTGTGTGGATTCCTAGCATATGGTACTGTTTGGCTCCATAGGCTTGCCCACATAGTGTCTCTAATGCACTTCCCATCCCTAACTGTCACACATTTGAAATAAAAGCTTCTAATCAACTTCAGCTTAAACTATAAAATTTATTATAGAGTAATCCTCGTGAATTCTGCTGATTGAAATGTTTAGTTAGTATAGTAAAGTAATCTAGTAATTTCTATTACATAATTTTTATTATGTAGTCTAGACTCAAGCGTACACGAATTAATATATGGACATCCATGAATAAACATATAGATATTTCTATCAGTTGTAATGCTTTTCTTTGTTCAATCATATACAGCTCAGTGCACAAGGCTCAGGTGAGTTCATGTATGCAACAGAAATGAAAGAAAAAGGGAACATACCAAGACGCTGAAACCAGTGACGTTGGCGAAGGAGGAGGCCAAGGAAGCACCAGAAAGAGGAAGATTTCCAAGATGGCCAACGAACATGATGGCTATAACCTGCAAACTGTATTGAAGCAGACTCACTCCTATCAGGGGCCCTGCCAACCATGTCTGTCTCTTTGCTTCTTCCACCACTTCCTCTGTTAATCTCAACCGACACACACAACCTCGTCCTCGTCCTGTAGTTGTTTCTTCATTTGCAGAACACAGAAGTTGACTCTCCAGATTTGATTCATCTCCTCCTCCTCCTCCTACTGTTTCCATCTTCAAGCAGAGTATCGGGCAATCTCCACCACTAGATTTATGTTTTGTCTGAATTTGCTTGTTTGCTTGGGACTATATATATAACAATATGACCTCAATTATTGATAATTTTTTTTATTAATATTTAATTAAAGTAATGGTATCTATATGATCGGACAAATGTTAACTGCACCGAGTAAAACAAACTAGATTGATAATATTATCAAACAATTCTGCATGACATCATGTGCGTAGATGAATTGTATTTCTTAAAATTTTGGAGTGTCGTGTAATTTTGTTTAAATACCTATGACTCAAATGTTCAAACCTTATGCTTATAACCATAACCCCTTCTGTTAGGATTGACGCTTGCTAGTCGTCATTTATTTATTTTCAACGAAAACCAGATATAATCAAGCTATTTCCTCACCTCTAAATGTAATAATAATTAATTAAACAGTTTATTTTTAGACTAAAATACACTAACAATCCTTTTATTTTAATAATCTATTATTATTTTTATAACTTGTTATTCTTCTGCATACTAATCCAACAGTAATGGTATAGACTTGTAGATTGTATATTATGAACAATGAAAATAATGGTAAGAAAATTACTTTTTTTTTTAACTGAAGAAAATTACTTTTGAGAATATAGTTAAAGAAGTCCAAGAAATCAAGTTCATTTTTATATGTAAAAGAGAAATTACAGTTAAAAAGGAATGTATAATGTCTTTTTAGAAGAATAAAGGATAAAAGAATTTCATCAAGAGTAAAGTAATAATTTATTAAAATCATACTGGAATAATATATTTTTTTTTATCAAATACAGTAATCTACTACTCGTATAATTTTAAAATATTTGCCTTTGACTTTGAGGTTAAAAAAATTAAAGGCGGCGATTCGGGGAATGAACATAATTTAGTGGGGATGATCAACTTTTTTCCATCCAAAAAACTAATATTAAATGGAGTAATCAAAGCGGGGAATGAAAAATTTTAGGAGCGAAAATTACTATAATATTAAATTCTTTATTTAGAAATAATATTACTATACAGGGCGACTGTGGAAATTGTCCCCAAATCAGCCGAGGTACGTCCACCACCTGCTTAAACGGAGGATCAAAAATCTCACCGTCGACGAGATTACAGAGTGTGTTGGAGGCACTACAAGCGTTTGTGCCAATGCGGTTGGTCAGATTCCCAAATCGGTTTATTCTGTTAATGCAACCACTCTCATATCTTACAAAGACGCGCTACTTCTCCTTGGTTTTGATGCAGTGGATGATGAAATGCTAGATGACGAAGAATAGGCTACTAGCGAGGTGCTGAGGAGTCGGAAAATTCGACGGCGTTGGATCTTATTCTGGCTCTACAGTTTACAGATGAAGAGTACAGAGTGGTGCCGGCCCTGGAGAAAAGCTCTGGTGTTAACTTTGCTGGAGAAGAAGCTGAGATCCAGGAAAATTATGCACAACCTGACTCAACTTTGGTACGATATGGAATTCATGTTTACTGATATTCCAAATGATTATTACATCGTTAGATTCAAGGAAGATAGTTACCGTGACAAGGTATTAAGGGAGGGCCCCTGGTTCATCATGAATCATTATCTCGTGGTGCGGCGGTGGATCCCAAATTTCACCCCTGGGATTCGGGACATTTCGATGAAAATGATCGTCTGGGTAAGAGTCACGCATTTACCTAAAAAATAAAATGACAGGCTCTTCCTATGGAGATTGGTGAACAAGATTGGGACGTCACTGAGAGTGGATATGAACACTCCGATTCGAGTTCAGGGAGAGAAGTCCAAAGTTGAAAGGAGAAGGCTTGCTCGAGTGAGCGTTGAAATCGATGTGCGTAGAAAGCTTACACGGAGGTTCATGATTCGAAACGTTGTTTTCTCTGTCGATCGAATAGGAAGGTCTGGAACTTGTCTGCTTCCATTGTGGCTACTACGGTCACAACAGATAGGCGTGTCCCCATAGGTGCAATCAGGCAAGCCCGACGCCAGATGCTCCAACTGAGGAGGTTTCAGGGAAGCCACAGTAGCCGGAAAAGAAGACGGAGAAGAGGTGAGGAGCATTTGTTATCCGGCCGCCATGTAGTGTGTAATTCGAAACCGAACAGTGAATAGCTTAAATTTTAAGATAATTCAAATTAATTATTTAATATTTCCTATTTAACTGAGGATTGTGATTTTAATTAGTACTATTTTGGTTACTTTGGTTTCTTCCAAAATTCAACTCAAGAATATTAGGACGTTGAGGTAGGATCTCATATCCCTGTATCTCAGAAAAATTTGTAGATAACAAGAGAAAATTCAAATTGAGAGGATTCATATTCTAAAATCAAAAGGTAAGTTAGCCAAAGAAAAATAAATGGAGAGGCAGGACCCTTGTATTTTAAAAATTAATCATAATATTTGTTCTTTTAGAAAAAAAATAATAATATCTTTTTTTAATATAAAAACTATTTAACTATTTTATTTAGTTTAAATATATTAATTAAATTAAATAATGTGGAATATTCTAATTATTTTTACTATCTATATTTTTTTATTTTTTTATTATTAAAAATAATAATAAAAATAATTTTAAAAAGTTATAAAATATAAAAAAAAAAAAAAACAGGATGAAAATCAACAATGTAATTATTAGTTGTTAATCCTAAGGAGTATAGTTACACCTTCCAATTGCCTGTGTGGGTAAGTGGGTTTATGCGCCTAAATTTCTTTTACCCGTTGGAGCACTTGACCGCCGCACTAAACCGTCGATTTTTATTCAGTAAATCCGTAGAAGGAGGCGGAGCCCTGTGTAGCCGGAATTGTACGGGACAAAAAACCATGTCGAAGAAAGCAGAGAAGAAGCACCTGAATCAAATCCTCGGTTCCCACCTCTGCACTATCCATGAGACCCTTCAGGTACTACGAATTCTAGTGATTCTATTCAATTCAACACTATCTATTCGCGCTTGTCTCTGAACTATCATGAAGTATCTCAGGACTTGAGCTTTGCTTTGCGCGCTCGTGTAGGTTTTGGATCAAACTGCTTCTTCTTCTTTGGACAAAGTGAGCTGGGAGGAAATAATAAAGATGGGCGACCAGGTCTCAAAACAGGCTACCATAGGTTATAAAACCTCTTCTAGTTCTTTTTTCTTGACGAGTCTTTTTGCTCTCCTATATCTTGGAAATTTTAAATTTTTTGTAATATTAGATTGGGTAACCATACAAGTTTCTTTTTTTGTCACTCTGCGCATATTCAGTAGTGGTTTTTCCCCTCTTTCAAAACAAGAACCATTTGGCCAACTGATACATTTTTCTTATTCACGAGGATGACCATGAAAATAAAATCTCTCTTAATAAGTGATAAATATAATTCTCCAATTTCAACGTATTTGCAAGAAGAGAAAAATAGGGGCATAGTTTCAGGATTTGCTGCATCTTGCATTAACAAGTGTGCTGTGTAGTAGTAATACTCTTAACCTAAATTTTCCATTTCGTTTATAGTTTATAGATATGTGGAGGCTTGAGTTTATGTAATTAAATGTCTTCTGTCTGCTTTGTAGCTGGAATGCTTTGGACTGGACAAAAACCAGAGGCAAAAGCAATGGAGGAAACTATGGCATCATACTTCAACACGTTACAAGGTTTCCTCTTGCTTTCCCATGGAAGTACTGTAGGTGCGGGGCCTACACTGTCTTCCTGTATTCAAGCTTCTGTGAAGCAAGTTGTTGATTCCAGTTTTAGGCTGATGAAGGAATCTGTGTCTTTATATGGTAATCCTCCCCTCTCTAGAGCGTTTTTTAACAATATACTAGTCGATAGCTAGCTTATTCAACTTTCTTTAGCGCTGATCCATCTCAAGTTCTTAACCTTGAACTTTAAACTCTGGTCCTGAGTAGTATTCATTTTGTCTGGTTACTTATTAGTTATTTCTAATTAATGACCTGTTAACCAGTAACTTCAGCATTGCTACTGTAGCTTATGACAGATATTCAATATCACAAGCATGCTGTGTACTAGTAATACTCTAACCTAGGAGTCAGGCCAAAAAATACCCAATGAAAAATATAACAACAATCATCCAAAATTTCAAGTACCTTGAACAAATAATCGTGTATGGGTGTGTGTCTTGTAATATCAGAATTACATCATATTTGTGGTTGTTAACTCCTTTAAGAGGAAAACTTGGTCATAGTTTTTGTGTTTGCTAAACATTTGTCCAATAAAAACATGGCAAGCGGTTTGTTTTGCAGCTGATTTCCATGATTGGGTTTTTTAAAAAACATTTGCCAGCTAGATTGAGTTTTTTAAAATGAATTTAGAATCATGCCATGTTTTTGTTGGGGAATCTAATTGTAAGTGGAAAACTTTGGGGAACAATTGTCTAAACAGAAGATCTATTGAAAAGATATGGTCTGAGGTTGGAGTTTTTGAGAAATGATCTTTAACCAGGCAAGAAGACAATTATTGGGGAGTATAAATGCTTTTCTGGTTTAAAGCTGTTTACAGGTATAGCTTGAGATCTCCCTTATTCTTGTTTGGGGTCAACATGATCAGCTATTTACCATGATTGCCTTAGTTGCAGACCCTGCACTTTTGCTGTGTGTTTCATGCAAAGCCACACCTCTCCTCAAAGAATTACTCCGTTGTCAGCAATGAGTACCACCGTTAAAGTTCCCTTTGAGTTGCAACTAGCCAATCAATAGTCTCCCTACTACACAAGTTTGAGGTTGTGGTCCACTTGCTTGAGAACAGGTTGCAGAGAAACCCTTTTATACATCTGTCTTACCCTGCTCACTTGCTAGGACTCCTTGCCCTTCTCTTTATTATATACCTAATTGTTGACGGGTCCTTTGTGAGTTCCTCACTTCCGGTCACTGTGATAACAATGTTATTCTAATAAAATGTTATATGGTTTGGCATTGAACCTGACGAATGATTAGTCATTTCTTAAGTACAAAACGGAATTACAAAATCTCAAATTGATCTTAAGACTTTGTAAGGGTTTTTGTAGATGTATTGATTAGATTATAAGGATAACTTATTGGGTTTAGGATTTGCTCATCATGCTCTTGCAATCTTATTTGATCTTGACTGTTTCAAAGTACTTCTCCATGGAGACATTAAATTACATTGGGCATAGGTGCAGTTGGAATAAGAAGCCATATTATCCTGAAGACAGGATATAGAATTATGTAACACATTCACATGCCTGATCAATAGCAACCTTATCTCTATAATTGAACACTAACAGGATCTCAAGGGAAAGATCAGCAATTATCAATCAATCAATTAGTTGGTGTGGTATGGGAGGCATGTTGTGCTCTTAAAAAGACTCCATCAACAAATATTACAGCAATTGGGAGAGCGATGACTCAGGTTGCTGTTTCGATGAAGGATGTTCTCCGTGAGCTGAAAGAATTGAGGCCGGATTCAACTGATGAAGTTTCTGACAGCGATGGTGAACTGGGGAATGACCTTTCACCTGAAGAGATGAAAATCGCCCAAGCAGCAATCGTAGCTGTGTCAGATACACTTTTGGTCGTAAAGGAGCTCATTCGCTGCATCTCGGGCTTGCTTAAGCTGGAAAAGCCGGGTGACAATGGTGATTTTGTAGATTCACTGGAGAAACTCTTGAAGCTGTGTCAGGATCTTAGTTTACAGATTGATGAAATTGGAGCTTGCCTCTATCCGCCTCAAGAGGTCCCCACCATAGAAGCAGCTATAGTGAAAATCCAGTGTGTTATTGATGATATGCAAGGAATATTAGGAGGACTCGGAGGAGCACCAGACACATTCCTTGAGGCGTGCAATGTTTTAAGGAGTTCACTGAGACAGCTTGCATCTGAATTAAGTAATTCTGCTACTGCTGATCTAGAAGGCAAAGTGGAAAACATTACGTTAAGCAATTAAGAAGCGCTTCATGTATGTTTGGCGGTGACGCTTGTTGATATTGCGCTTTTGATTTTGAGTTGGCATAAGTAGCATTTTTTTTACTAGATACTTTTGATTTTGACTTGGCAGGTAATGGCAAAAACTTTAGGTTCCACAGTTCAACATTTGAGTTCTACATATGTAGAATGAATAGGTACCATTGTGTCCAAGAATTTCTCTGGAAACTGAATCTGATAGTGATTTGATAACGGGATGGAGTTATCAACTCAGTTTGGAAATTTACAGTTGATAAAATGATTAAATCGTATATTGTTTAATGATCTTTTTAATTCACTGAGCTTTCCGAGTCTTTAAAACACTGGAACAAGTGTCGGTTTTGTAACTTAGCGACAGAGATCATGCATTCAATGTTGCTTGATGCCTCTTATAATTTTATAAAATTTTGTTAACTGTAAAAGTTAAAACTGTTAATTTTTATTAAAAAAATGCTAATATCGTAATTTTAAATTAATCCAATCATTTATATTTTTTAAAATTAAACATAAGATGTCAACATTTAAAATGGCAATGTTGGTATTTTCTCTTAATAAGGCTAATGATAGTAGGATTTGAATTAAAAAACATTTTATAAAATTAAAAGAGAACTGAAACTTATGTAAAATTAAACGATCAAGTGTATACTTTTAATAAAATAAGAACTTGCTCTTGAATAAAAAATTAAAAATGATGGGAATTGACCAACTATTCACACACGCCCAAGCACGGATCCTCTCTTACTATTTACGAGCTTTTAGAGATTGTGATCATCTCAAATATGATAAGCTTTTAGAAATTGTGAGATGCCTTATCTATTAGATATTGACGAAACCTAGAGAAAATAAGGTATAAAATTATATTTCAAAATTTAGTATACAGGCATAAGTAATGTTTCCCTACATCTCTGGTTCTAATCAACAAGTAGATTACATCTGAAGAATATACCTTCAGTCTGAAAGAATTAGAGCTCATATTAATTTGTGGGGCTTTAGAGTCACCTTCCAGTGAGCTTGACCATCCATGCCCCACCAATGTAGAGACCTAACAGCGGAGCAGCTAGAAGAACTTGAGTGAGAGGATCAGTGGAAGGAGTAAGCACAGCAGCAGCCACTACTGCCCCAACCACAACATACCTCCAAATTGAGAGCATCTGATCTCCAGTCACAAGCCCAACCTGTCCCAATAGGAATTGTATAACGGGTACCTGTAATATTCCCTCCATATTAGAAACTATAGTTTAAACCAATTATTACTTCTCCAGTATTTAATAAAAGATATAATCGGGGAATTAATCTTAACTATAAATATATGAATTATTTCCTATATTTATCAATTTTTTTTCAAATTACCCTTATTGATACTCGCTTAACAATAATCAACAGAGGGAGGAAGTTAAGAAAGATGGTTAGGATATTTTAGGTGATTTGGACACGTACAAAGAAGGCCAAAGGATGCGTCAGTGAAGAGGGTGGATCAAACAGTATGGACACCGGTTAAAATGACTAGAGGAAGGCCAAAGAGAACGCTCAAAGAGGTCATTGAGCGGGATCTCTTGGTTAATAACTTATCCAAAGATTTAGTTTTTGATAGAGTACAATGGCGTCGTATGATCCATGTAACCGACCTCATTTAATGGGATAAGGCTTGTTGTTGTATTAACTAACCTAACTAACATTTTTAATCTAATTAAATTAGTTAAATAGGTCCCATATTAAAGACCGGAGGAGTAATAGATATGTGTGCATTTTGATAGTGGATTGTATCAAAAGAAACTTTAGTTAGATTTGGTAGATCAGAGTGGATAAGCCAAACCAATCATTGAGAACCGGTACCTGTGCTACATTAAGCAATATTCTGACATAAATGTGCAGTATCTTTAGTTTTGTAGCCAGGGACTACCTAGAATATCTCAGGTTCCATTAAGTATTAAATACTAATAATTAGAGAAATAAGAAGGAATGTTTATGAAAATTAGTCCCCTAAACATGTACACTTGGACATGGGAAACCTAAGTCCGTTTACTGTTATGGCGATGCCATTTTACACATCTTCCCTTGCTAAATGGCATGCCCCTATTGTTTGAAGGCAAGTAAGGGTCACATGGAATGAAATGCCCCAATATGGGCGTAACTACGGGTTTTCAAAGTTGAGGGAAATCTATACAAATGACCAGAGGCTGATGGGGCGAGTGTATTTCCATTTTTCCGTATTTGTTATACACCATACTATAAGGTCATGGACTCCTGGTATGTTAAGGTTCAGGGAAACGGTACAATCCTATTATTAGTATAGGGAGAATGAAACCAGCAAAAAAACAAATATTTACCTGGAAAGACAAGCCGGTACTGAACATTAGCACTAGTACAAACTCAAAGTATTGATCAATGGACCACAATGATTCAACAGCCCCTTCAGCATAATTAACAAAGAAATTTAATGCTGCAGGTGTCAGAACTAGGTAGGAAAAGACTATTCCGGCATAGAAAAGAACTGATGAGCCCAAAACAATTGGCCCCAGAAACCTTCTCTCAGATTTTGTTAGACCTGGAAGCACAAAGGCTATGATTTCATAGAGAATGACAGGACTTCCCAAGAGGAGGCCACAGTATCCAGACACCTGCAGTCCCCAAAGAAAAAAATGATTCCACAGTATCACTATTTGATGGAGCTCGAGAATAAGCATGCAGAATACAGAGACTTATGGACAATAATACATGATGATCAGCATTTCTAAACTTGTTTGTTTTTGGCGGCCAAACAACATTTCTAAACCCTGGAAGCTAGGTCATAACAGACTTTTATTTGAAATTTATCACGACACAAATGAATGGAAGTTATCTTTTAAATTCATAGAAGATTATTAACAGGTTGTATATAGACAAAGGAAGAGAGTTGGACCCCTTGTTTTTACTACTGAAATTTTTCTCCCGTTATTATCCCATTTCTGCTTATTCGGCTAGTGGTTTTCTTTGACTTGTATTACAAGTTAAAATATAGTGGCAAAATAGTTGGTTTTTAAATCGGGATATTTAATTCTTAAGTCATAAACTTAACAACAGAATCAGACAAAAGGCACAATGAAGCACATAGACTGCTTCATGCAGTCCTGATAAAGCATCGCACAGTAGATTGAGCATGAACAGAAAGAAAAATGTGTTATCAAACAATTATACCTTTAAAGTAGTGAAGAAAAACTCCCCAGGAGCTAGCTGAAGAAATCTCACACCCTGTGATTTTACAGGATCTTCAAGAATCATTATCAGTTCTTTTGAAAATGCAAAACATCCTAAAATGGCTGCTCCAACTGCTAATACAGATACAAATATTCTCTGTCGCAGCTCTTCAAGATGATCAAATATGCTCATTTCTTTATCATCAGGAAGAAGTTCTTTACTAGGGTAAAGAAAATCATAGAGAGCGCCTCCTTCACCATCTTGTCTAGAATTTTCCAGAGTTTCTTTTCTTGCATTATCAACCAGCTCTGTGTTGTGCAACAAAAAATTCATGTCAAGGACCAAACTTTTTCTTCCCCTTTAGTAAATTCAGGGTCTTAACTAAATAATGATACACGTGGTCAGCATGCCCAGGCATACTTCAGAACCTCCAAAAGTTTAAAAACAAAGCTGTATCCTCTCATATGCAAATCCGACACTTAAATGCAATACAATATCTCTAATTATAGCTATATACTATAATTTATTGTGTTGTAGTGTCTATAAAGTGTCGATTTCTATACTTGTGTCAATGCTTCTTTTAGTTCCGAAAACATCAGACAACTGAGAAAGATAAGATAATACTTCAATCACATTCCCATGGGTTTTTCTGCATTTGGAAACGCACCCAAACCAAATATGCAGCTAATTCAGAAAATTTGCCAATCTCTTTGAATCATTTAGCAAATATTCTTAAATATTCTATAAAAAATGAAGATAATTGAATTTCATAATTCAATTTCGTTCTTACCCGGCCTATCTTCAATGGCTGACCCAACCCCGCTCCCACTTCCATTCAACTCCTGCCGATTCTCTCTCAACTCATCATCGACAGAAAAGCATACAACTCTGCCAAACCCTTTACCCCTCCGCGAGACACCGAACCTCAAACTCGGACTCCTCGAGGAGTTGCAGAGACGCGGAACAGTCAGGCGGGTCCGGATCAGGCCAAGTGGCCTGAAACAACAGCTGTGGAGCTCCAAGTGAGGGATGATATTGGTAGCAAAGCTGGTGCATCCCATGGCGCCGATAGTTTAAACGGTTGGCTGTTAATAGATACGATTTGCGTCTCCAGCCGCCTCGTCCGGCTCATGCGGAACAGGATTTTTTGTTTTCATCCATTATTAAAAAAGCTTCATCCTAATATAATGGCAAAAACTATTAGAAAATTGCTCAAAAGTCCTCATAAAAAGTTTTATGCAAAAAATACCCAAGTCCTGCTAAACAACGAAATGACTAAATGACCCTCACGGAAAGAATAGAAAGAATGGAAGAACAGAACGAAGGCGCCGACGAATGTGAGGGAGCTTGAACCGGAGGCCCTGTAATTCCGGCGACAGTTAGCCGTCGTCTTCATGGACCACGGTTACTGAAACGACATCAGCTGAACCTTCCAAGCTACCCTTATCTTCCCTCGGATGGGTTTCGATTGATTCGCCCTCGACCTCCGAGGCTATGGCCGATCTCATGGCCCTCGTCCCTAACGTTGATATCGTCGTCGTCCAAGACTGTATCTCCTTCTTCGGATCCCTCAAGCAAGAGCCGAACTTTCAGCTTTGATGGGAATCAACTATTTGTATCGCATTATATATGACCAAGTAGAATTGGATTGTGTGAGAGGACCTTGCGAATCCACTATCGTCTGTTTGTATCCAAGTGTGCTCTTTTTCATTGAAAATTACTAAAATTCTAAAAGAACGCACTTATTACCAACGTCTAAGAAAAACCTGATTTTGTTAGTTTTAACATCAAACTAAACAGAGTCTTTGGACGCATATAAAACGGCAAAAGCTAAACATTAGTCTTTACACGGGAAATGGACATGAAATGATTCTTGGACTCAACAAATAATAAAAGTACATAAATTTGCAGTTCATACCCCTTCGTACTAATGACTAATCCAATACGTTCGTATGTACGGCCAACACCACCTCTGTTACATAATGGATGTCCTAACCTAACCTTTTTTATTTGCAACAAAGACTAAGTTGGATATAATATTTTTATTTTTAATATAAAATATATTTAATTAATTTAATTAAATTAAATAAATAAATTAATATAATTTATTTTTTAAAAATATTATAATCATCTTTTCTAATTTCTTCTTTCTCTCTTTTACTTAATTATTATTTAGAAATATTAATTAAGATAATTTAAGAAGAATAAAATAACACATAATATTTTAATTTTATTTCTCATATGTTGATAGAAAATTAATCTTATTTGTGATATAATTTTATCTATAATATTTTTAATTTGATACAATTTTATCCATAATTATTTTAATTTAATACAATTCTTAATACCTAAAAAATAAAATTATAGATAAAATAAAATTATACTAAATTAAAAATATTATAGGTAAAATTATACCATAAATAAAAATATGATATTAACTATATATAAAAAATAAAATAAAGATATTGAGTATTATTTTATCTATTTAAAAAAATTAATAAATATAAAAAATAAGTTTATTACAAAAATAAACTGTCAAATTAAATTATATATATATATATATATATGAAAGTATAATGACATTAATTATGTCAAATACGTTAAGATGGAGGGGCTTGAGGTATCGTACAACATGTCAACTTCATCATTAACACCTTCTTATGATGTCATTAACATCTTTTTATGACAAGTTTCATCATTAATCACTTTAAACCCCACCATTATTACACTTCATTTGCTTGATTACTTCATGTCGTGGCACTTGGTCGTAGATCAAAATAGGACTTTAGGCGGAGGTCGTTGAAAGTCAAACTTCTAAAAATAGAAAATATAAATCTACACAAGTTATATATATATATATGAGTATTATCTTACCAGTTAAATTTTATTCCAAATATAAAATTTTAATTTAGTTTATATCTAATTATTATTTTTAATTAATTTATCTAATTTATAAATTAACATATAATATAATATTATACATTTAAATTTAGAGAGATAATATTATATTTATTTAAATTTATTTTATTTAAATTTTTTAATTTATTTAAATTAGTTAATTATTTTTTATATATTAAAAGAGGAAGTAATACAAACAAAAGACCATAGGTTGAGTAAATGCACGATCCAATACCTTAATAAAATACTCCTTAAATAACACATCTCTACAACTTGAAAACCTTGCAACCCTAAAATAAGAAAATATATGACACACTTGGACTTTTGTACACTTCTTTCTCCATTTCAACCATTTGTTGATTAATGGCACGAACAAACTCATCAGCTCTGTAATTAATTTCAAGTAAATGTTTCAAAATGACTCATTCTTAAGGCATCCCTTTAATTTCTTCTTCCTCAACCAGCTGCTGTAACTACTATTTCCCACTCATCACAGATATAATTGCTCTAATACTGAGATACACACTACCCTACATAGCTAGGAGAAAATGACCATTTACAACTATGAAGCTGATAGTATTTACAACATGGATGCTACGCATGCAATAATTAAAGAATTAATAATGCCACCAGAATTATCGTAAATTTATTGCCTCTTTTTTCTTGCCGAGAGTTCGGTGCAAGTGCCACGACCATACAAGCAGACATGATAAAAGGATCACTCCAACAGATGACCAGAACATTACCAGCCATGAAGGCATTGGTTTAGGATACAAACCTGGGGGAACATAGGAACAGATTAAACTTTCTGGGAATGAATATGAATGAATACATAAGTGAAAGATTTTACAGTTTCAGACCTACCATGTCCAAATTTGATACAAATTAGTAGTTCAACAATGCAAATGGCCAGAGAAAGCCAACAAAAAGCTCCGACCTTTTTCACCGGCTTGCTGGAAAAACACATAGGGGATGATATGAAATATTAAAACCGAACGATGATGCTAAAATACGAAACAAGACAGAGAGAGAGAGAGTAATCAATGTACCTGTCTTGAAGGTAGGAATTGTGTTCGCGAATTGTTGGAATTGCGATAAACCACCACAAGATCAACCGATAACTGATGACGGGATTTCGGGGCGGTATCCAGAGACAAAACTTGAGAAAGAATGTGTTGAGCTCTACAGTCAAAAAGACAATACAAAGACTAATCACTTGAACAAAACGCCAAGGACCAAGCAATGGATGCCACTCATCTTTGTCCCAATGTGCTGGAGTAAATTGTCCTAATGTTCGTTTCACCTGATATCAGTGAAAAAAGAAAATGAAGCAATAGAATCAAATTCAGTCCCTTTAGCTATTAAAAAAGAAAGAAAGATCACTACTTCCTCAACGAGAAATGAAGCACTATCTATTATATGGCATTTGTAGTACTTGAAATTAGTAGATATACAAGTTAATCTTTGAAACTAACAATGTCTTGCAAATGAGTCCTTCTAGCATTGAGTAACTTATTAGGACAATAGGTTTGGAAATGCAAGGTTCAAATTGTTAATTTACTCAAATACATGATTGTTGATTTGATTGAACATAATCTCAAACGTGCGTACTTTTCCCATAATATTAGGTTGACGGCTCAGACCGACCCACTTGTATGTTTTCCCATCAAAATACCTAACAGTATGCATTCCTGCCCATATACCTGCACGATAAACCAAGTAAATGAATACGTTAAGATTAGCTCATATACATTAAATCAATCGAACACGGGAGAGATTATAAATTCATGTTCCTAAACCCAAAAATCAAAGGTACAATTCATGTCACTGGCAAGTCCAACAATAATTCTTCACATAAGGGGCTTGCTCTCTCTTTTATAATCGAAAACTAAGTTCAAAAGATGTTAAGAGAACATATCAGTGACTTTGAATATGTAATCTTTGATAGGGTAATAGTCCATATGTAGGTGCATGTTTTAGCACCAAAAAAGGTCCATGCTTAAATTTATTTTGCACGGTATGTACTACCTAATTAACTAACAAACAGAAAAGCTTCAGAATTCTTACCAAACCAGTTGCAGATAAAAATGTCAAGAATAATACTGTCCCACCAGCATTCGTTGAAGTTCGGTAACATGTGGCGAAATGTAAACTGTTAATGCAGACATAAAGTTTATAAAGAACCGATATAGACTATGTGAGATCAATTAGAAAACTTCGTGGCAAACTCAGATCGAGGGCTAACCTCCATCAACTCGAAGCCAATTGATAACGCCCAAAGAAGAGGCTGATTACGGATCAATATAGCCTTCCCCCACCAACCAATTATATGAGCAAGAACAAATTCATCAAAAAGTGTATCCTACCAGAAAACAGAGAACAAAATATCAGGTGCATAAGGAACCCGTGTGAGATATGATCAAGCGTAGAACAAGACAACACTAGCAGGTGATGACAACAAAAGTTTGTGAAAGAAGAAATCATACATAAAGATTCTTAAACCTGCTCGTACGGTTTTCTGGCACGTATATGCGACAATCAGCACCATAAGACCTTTCAGGAAGTTCTGCATAAAGTCAGGGAAAATAATTATGCATGTTCTAACAATGATCCGATCAAATAAATGAAACAGAATTTAACAATCAACTAACTACTTCCTATCTAATTCTAAACTTAAAAGAAAAGAGCAGATTCATTACCAACACCAAGATCTGGATGAAGAAATTTCATAAACTGTCGAGCATCATCACGTTTCTGGGGGGGAAATAATCATTCAGTTACAGGTAATAAAAAGAAAACAGATAACAAACATATACATGTTTATTATCCATAAATTGTGCAAGAGACAGACATAGAGTGGGAAGGAGCCAACAGACAGAAACGTTAAGAAAGTTCACAAAACTAAAGTGCAAAGACGCTATCTGTTTATTATCCATGCATGTATTACACTTTTTACACACATAACTTTAACAGCAAAAAAGGATATATCGAGACACAACAATTGACCTGGAAAAGCAAAAATGTGAGGGCCACAAGGTAAACAACAGCCATGCCATGGACCAGTCGCCAAAGTGCAGGATGCGGTCTAATAAGAATCCTGAATGAAAAAAGATAATAGTGAATGTTAGACATAGTGGTCTAAGAAGATAAATCCGCCACAAATTAAGCTGGTCCAAAAAACTACTCAAAGTACTATTCCTCAATCGTCATTCCTACTCATCAAGACCCAGCAGAAAAACCAGACTATTTTCATCTAAGTTGCTTCACTTAACAGAACAACTTTGAATGGGATGGGATTATATTACAGAAATAAAGTTAGAACAATATAAGCCTATCAAGCAATAGCGAACCAAAAGGATTCATTTCTGTTTAAACTCAAACCCCCCCCCCCCCAAAAAAACAAGAGAGAGAGAGAGAGAAAAAAGTCTATAGCCCCTTCCTAAATAAGAAAATAAGCAGATTTCTCCAATAAGTGCTCTTCTTAATCAACGTAGCACAACTTTTTCACACTTCTCTACCAAATATATAGCTGAGAGCCACCCCACAACTCACCAACCAGGATTCTCACTCGAACCACATAAAAGAGTAAGAACACATTCAAAGAATAAAGATCTGCCTACAGAAGTAAAAGATGCAAACTTGATACAACAAAGCTGCTTTGATTACTCACGTGGAGGGAGCTTGCAGCAGGCAGTAAGCAAGAAAAACAGCAATCATTGCCCATACACCCCTACAGAAAAAATTAATTGGGTATTTAACATGCTGTACTAGTAACAGTGCAATGTTCAACATGATAAGGCATATAAGAGCATCTGAGCAATATTATAACTAAAGGGACAAAACCTTTTAACAGAGGTAACAAGATCACCAGATGCATCACTTTCTGGATCGAGTGCACCACTTGCCCATCTAGCATCATATACATCAAAACTAACAATTAAAAAAGAAGACGAGCTTAATAACTTTACTTGAGAAAACATACTTCAAATGGTCAGGGTGCACCAAAGTACTTATTTGGCATCAATCTATCTAGCGTAGCACTCACATTAGTAAACAAGCGCCAATCATTAACAATGTAATAGTGCGAGGCTTGTAAGCCCATGCAGTCCATGGATCAAATTCTTCATCGACATTTGACAGATCATGGGAATCACCATTTTCTTTATCAAGGTAATCATTTCTCTTAACCCTTTTCTGACAGCTGGACTCCATAATTTAGTGTCCAGAAAGCTTTCTCACGGTTCCTGAAATCACAAAGAGGTAAGATTATTTCTTGATGCTACGACAAAGATATGATCATGAAGAAGCCATTCCTGGAAAGTACAATATAATGAAGAACAAATAGTGAGAAAATTTCTCTTTTTGCAAAACATAAACCATCATATTTACCATTAATAAACATTACATGAAAGCACAGCAAATGAGCAAACATCCATTGAAGTATACAACAGAGGCAGCACTAGTAGGCAAGGTTCATATGAGAAACATATTGAGACGAAAAAGAGATGTATAGGCCTATAACGAAGCACGGTACCATGTTCAAAATAAAAACTACTGCAATTGAATGAGGAAAAATTCCCAGCAAAAATAAACCTGTTGTTAGTTTCAAAAGAATTTTTACACTAACTTTTTTTACAAAAATTTGATCTATTATAAAACATGCATACGATGCAACAAAATTTTCCTTTATTGTAAAATAAAAGTTCCACGGGATGTCTATCATTGTAAAAGAATAATCCAACAAAAAGTTACAATTTTCGTTCGGCAAATTAAACCACCTTAAAGTTCGAAGTTAAAGACCAAGCTAACCAATGAATTGAGGCATAATAAACCACTTTGGCACAGGAAAAAAATTATTAAAAAAATAACAAACCGCAAATTTGTAGCCTAACTAGAATCCAATAAACAATTTGAGCATAAATAACCGACCTAAAGACCATCAGCACATAAAAAATTTACACCACAATATAATTCAGATAACACCCACGGATGCACATTACAAAGAATAGCAGACTGAACAAACGAGCCATTCCTTTGACTAACCTCTGGTTAAGCACTTAACAAACGGATAAATACAAAAAGAACTCACAACAGACTACTTTCAGGGGGGGGGGGGACAAAAACTTAATCAAGCCAATTGGCCAATGATGATTTCAATTTCAGATCGATTATATTCTCGCATCCACATCATAAACAACAGAAAACCCATCACCATAATACAATTCAACACTAAACCACTGGATGTAACAAGAATTTACTGAACCACTGGATGTAACAAGAATTTACTGAACCTTAAATCCCATAAAAAAATATGGAACATGAAAAAGAGAGGGAAAAAAACGTTTGAGGGGGGAACTTATCTTAAATTGAATAGGAGCATAATTAGTAAGTGTAGAAAAGGGATTAAAGCATAACAGAAGAAATGAGAAGACACGTACACTGAATGTGAGGAGCAGAATCGAAAAATGAAACGAAGCCCAATCCAAGAAAGAAAATGCAGACACGAAAAAGATAGAGACAGAAAGAGAGAGAAGTAAGAATAAGTGCAGGCGCTAGGTAGTGGTATTATTATGCAGAAATGATTTCTTTGAAGAAAAAGCGGGTTTTTAAAGTCGTGTATAGTTTGGGTGCTGTTTTGTTTTCAGGGACGGGATACTTACGTAGAGAGGAGTGTGGAGAGAGCAGCAGAGAAAGTACTCCTGGCCGTACGATTGGGAGAGCGAGAAGATCGAAGCCGTCAGATCAAAGTGAAAGAGAAGAGAAGAGAGGCGGCGGCAGAAGCGTATAAATATTAATCAAAGAAGGTAAGTGTTCCTGTTTATTTCTCTCCCACTGATAATTAACAGCAAAACAAAAAAAAACTAATCTTTTAGCAGTGAGAGATTTGCTGTAATGTCGGGTTTATGCGTATGAGAGAGGGAGAGAGGAACTTGTTGTGTGTTGGTCTCTCCCTTGGTGTTGTGTGTGTGTTTTTGGTGTTGTTCGCGGCAGAGTCTGCTGCAACAGCGACGAAAAGGCAAAGAGTGGTGATGATGATGAGGGAAATTAAAAAGAGGAGAGAGAAGGGGTGTGGGAAGAAGAGAGAGTACGATGGTCAAAGAGATTTGAAGATGGTATTGGATACGCCCCGATGAAGAAAACAGAATGTTGAAAGGGGAGTTGATTTAAAGGGGAAGGACGGGACGGAGGAATTAATGTTTGTGCCAAAAGTACCCCTCTCATTCTTCTTTAATTGCAGAATATTCCCTCTTGGCAGCCTCTCAAATTACCATCATACCCTCCTTTCCCATTGCCCCACAATCGCCCAATCCTTTTACCAAAAATATAGGCAGATGAGTGTCACCATATGTGACTAGATGTGATACAAGAATGAGTCATGCTCTTTCATTTTATTATTTATAAAAAATGGATATTAATTTTGTGGAATAAAATATATCCCAAACTTATTTTAAAATAATTTTTAAATAGTACTTAATATTCATATTAATTTATAGTTAATATAATATTTTAAAATAACTTTTTATAATTTTATTTTTTTAATGTATTCTTTTCAACGCCTATAGGCACTGGAAATTTAAAATGTTGAGTATTATTAAAAAATATTTTAGGATATTAGATATATAAAAAATTATTAAAAAATATTATAGAATATTTAGTGTTATTAAAAATATTTTAAAATGTATGATTAATTATAGATTAGTTTATAATACCCAATACTATTAGAAAAATATTACATTAATGTTACTTGACCCTAAATTTTTTAGAATGTCACATTTAGGTATTTGTATTAAAAATTATTTCCTGTTTGAAAATATTTTAATAAATGTAATAATAGGAATAATTTTAAAAATATAATAAATTTATGAGAAAAATTGACATCTAATATTTAAATTGAGGAGGGAGTACCAAACGGATTGAATTAAACCATACAAAGAGTGCAAGAATGTTGCGTTAAATACTCTACTAGTCAAAATCAATGTACTATTTAATACTGTATTTGCAGCTTATAATAATAAGTAAATATGGTAAGTGTATGTTTGTATAGGATTTTAAAAAATAATTTTTAGAAAATAGTTTATGGAAGAAAGTTTATAGAAAAAAAATAATTTTTAATAAATAAATATTTGAATGATTATTATTAAAAAAAATTTTATGATTGATAAATTACTATAAAAAATATATGATAGAAAGAAAAAAAATATTTTCTGTATACAAAATCAGCGACACAATATTTATATCCTCTATCTAACGATCTCTAGCCAACGAAGCATTGAGAGTCAACAATGAGCATAGACTAGTATCATCATTGTCTTTCTCATATCCTTCTTTCGGTGAGTAGATGGCGACCCATTATGAGTAGCACATATGTCTTTAAAGAAAGAAAAAATGTGAGAGAATATAAAAAAATATATAAATAAAATAGTAATTAAATAGTTATAATTTTTTTACTATTTTATAAGTTATTTTCAACAGTTTATATAAAATTATTATTTTAAACTATAATTTAGTCTATAAACTTTTTTAGATAGATATAATTATTTATTTAAAAAAATAAATTAAGATTAAAATTAAAATTTTTTTAAAATCATAATTTAAGAGTCATTCAAATAGACCCTAAAATAAAGCCGATTTCATGGGTAACTATTCATGCCATCACCCTCTTTCTTTTTTATCTTGTAACAAAATGCTATAAAGTGCTACTTGAAGTGAAGGACTTGATCGTGCATAAATTGGCCGACTCTCCTTTGTTTTCTCTTTTATTTTTATTTTTTTAAAATTATTAAGATATTCTAAAAATATTTAATTATTTAAGAATCCTAAAAATAATTAAGAAGTAAAAAAATAATAAATTTTAATATAAAATAATAAAAAATTATAGTATTCACTTATCATTAATATTTTTTTTGTGATTAAATTCCTCTAATATATTTTAGATAAAAAAAATATCAAACTATGACTAAAAGACAAGGAACTCTTGATCATTCAAATGAGAAGTGCAAAATGTGCAACCAAATCTAATTAATTGTTTTTATTTTATGTAAAGTGAAATTTTTGTCTGGTTTTTTTTACATCTTAGGAGAATTGGAATAATCATCATTTACACTCTATTTTTTTATTATCTAAATTAGTCCCACGTCAATATTTCTTTTTAATAATAATAAAAATAAATATGAAAAAAGGTGCATAAATTTGTTTGTTATTTTTAATAATGAACGTGAAATATTTGAATATAATCCTTTTCTTAACTACAAATCATATATTTGGTTATTTTATTTTGGCAATATGTTAGATTCCTTGCAATATGAAGGAATTTTGATAAGTAAGAATGGTGCTCTACATTTATATTTGTATTAGATATAAATTATCTCAATTATATAATAAATTTAAATTATTTGAAAAATAACAGCGAAACATATAAAAAGAGAAAAGAATTGAAGAATAGTTATTAATTTATATAATAATCTCTTAATAGTAACAACAATAATAATTGCATCCTCTTGGCTGTCCAAATAACGAGGATATTAATTTCCACTTAATTTTGGTCTTTTATGGGATTTCTTAATTTAGAAATTTTAGTCAGAATATATATATAGGTCCCTCTTTTTAAGATTGAGACTCCATCATTGAATTATTTCGGTTTAATTCGTGTTCATGAAAATAAAAAGAGTAATTTTTCTCAATTTATAACACTTAAAAGATAAAATATCATATGCTAACTATTAATTCTGATCTTTAATATAAAATTTATTTAATTATTTTAAATATATTAAAAAATTAATTATTTATAATAAATTAATTTTCTTAAAATATCTTAGATTTATTGAATAACTTTTAGTTGAGTAAATTGATATAATACAAAGTTATTATTATAAGAATAATAATTTTATTATATTAAAAAAGAAAAAATCTCTTTTTTCACTATAATCAAATTAAAAAATATATATATTTTATCTTTTTTTTCATTTATTAATTTTGATTGTATCTAATCTATTTTTTTAAATGAAAATAAAAGTGACTTTCTAATGCCCTTTACTTTGCTTTGATTTTATTTTATTAGATTTTATAGTAGGTTTAATTTTTATAATATCTCTAATAAGAAGAAAAAAAGTATCAAATGGATGGAAACTAAGGTTTTATATTTTTTTTCTTTTTGTATTTAATTATAAAATAAAGCGATATCCTTATAATCAAGTAATTAAGCTAAAAATGAGCCTTTTGGGTGTAATACAAGAAAAACAATGCACGTGTGTTACGGATATTGATTAAATTCTTCTTAAAAAAAGAAATTATTTTTTGCCATTAAATACTACCTATTACTTCTATGATTGTTACCTTTTATCGGACAAATAACCCATTTTTAGATTTCGCATCTAATTGAATCGTAGAATATAATAATCTCCTCTACTAATATTTAAAATATATATATATATATATATATTAAATTTACATTTTATTTTACCTTCAATTTTTAGTTTGAAGCTAATAATATATAAAACCCTCATCTTATACTATAAAAAATAGAAGAATTTAATTATATGTATTTAAAATTATCATAATAAAAATATATATTTAATGCTTATAATTATAATCAGAAGGAGTATTATTTATTAAATAAAATTTTAAAATAAGTCACACTATATATTATATATAACTTTTTGTGTAGACCTTTTTTTTATATTTGTTTTTAACAAATTATATAATTCGTAAATTATAAACTATATGATAATTTTTTTTCATTATTCCTTAGCCTCCATCACTCCATGTATGTATAATACATATGGAAATGAAAATGGAGAAACAACACTAAAGGATTTAATAAATAAATAAATTACCGCAGCTTTTATATGGTAACTGTCAAATGTCATAACCTTATCCTTTTGTAAATGGATGTAGCTTTCCTTGTCTTCTCCTTTTGAAAAGAAAATAAAAATACAAATAAAAATTGTAAATATTGATTTTTTTTTCCAACAAATATTGATGTTATTTGATAAATATTGATATCTTCTATATTTATTATTTTTTTAACTTATAAAATGACATATAATCTCATATTATATTAAAATATATTTAATATATCAAAATTATTTAAATAAAATTTATATTATTAAAGATAGAGGTAGTAATGAATAATATGGGTTATTTTAAGTTTAATCATATACAGGGTTACACCCTAACTAGTTCAATATTAAAATCAATATATAATGAAAAACCTTAACATGTTACACTTAGTATACATACTTGATAAGAGATGTAGCAAATGGATTTAGGTGAATGTAAATATGATAATCTCAATTGTAAATGAGATTTTTTTAAGCCATCTCACTATTTTTAGTTGTTCATGGAGTTATTTAATCGAGTTAAATTTAAATATTATTAAATTAAATTATAAGTATATATCCTAAAATTATTTTTTTATATTCGGATGGATTTAATTCATAACTGAAAATATCATATTCATAACTTTTTTAAATGAAATTTGCAACTTATATATTGCTAGCAAAATATTTTGAAACCTTATTATAATTAAATCAAGCTCTTGAGAATTAACTATCATTAACCTTAATTAATTTTTTTCTAATTAATATAAGTCAATAATTAGTTTTTAAATAGTATGACTTATATGTTGAATACTAAAATCAATATACATCGTTATACAACTAAAAACCTCAACATCAACCTCCGTTATAAGCCTGGAGTTACAACCCACCTATTTGAATACTAAAATCAATATATATATATATATTTATTTAAAATTAAAAATTGTAAAGCAAAAGAATATGTTGTTGTGGGGGGAATAGTGTGAAATGAAGGGTGATAGTGATGTGTGTGGGTATATAACGAGGAGGGATTCTGGGATGATTGAACTTGTGATTAGACGTAACAAAGTAAGGATTTAGGAAATGAGAAAGAGAGCATTGACTTTCCAAAAGAGCAGAGGGAGGGTGAGCCCCCCATGAAAGGGGTGGCTCCTTCACGTGCTCTAACGCAGTGGCGCCGGTCCTCAAACACTCTCTCCCCAAGTCCTCCCATGTGATTTGGACCACCTTTTTGGTTTTTTTTCCTTTAAACCCTTTTTGGTTTTTATTGCCCTCTTCTTGGGATGCCTCCGCCATCTTGTCATCTTCATCTTCCACGTTCTTCTTTATTCAATAAATTATGTGATGGATAATTTTTTAACAATTTTTCAATAGAATAGCATTTAATGTTTATTCTTTTAAAATGTTATCATTCTCATATTTATAGCAAATTTGACCCCATTTGGTCATTTAAATTAAAACTATCACGTTAATAATTTTTTAAATATGCAAAATTAATAATGTTAATTTAAAAAATAATTTAAGAAAAATATTTATTAGTGATAGGAGATACACTCTAAATTTAAAAAATATTTATATATATAATTAATTATACATACACTACTCAATACTCCCCATCTTATTTTATGTTTACACACTTATTATAATTTGAGATATATTTTAAAAAAAATTATAAACCGTTTTTTATTATATATGACTATTTTTACTATAGTTTTTTATTCATTCATAAAATTTAAACTCATAAAAAAAAATTCTTTTAACATAACTTAATTATCAATCACAATCATTTAAGCATATAATCAGAAGTTCAATTCTTGATAGTGTGTGGAAAAAATTTTATGACCAACAATCAAATTTTTTCAAAAAATTTACAATATGAAAAAATTAGTCATTATTATTGGTTATGAATACACTTAATTTTAAAAAAAAAAAATTAACCATCAAACACATAATTAAAAACAAAATCAAATTTCAAAGTTGATGTGTGATGGTGGGACTACTAGAAAAGTGAATAATGCTATACCATTAATGCCCTTTATGTGAATGAAATGAAATGAATTGATGACTTTTTTGTGCTTAAATTTATATTTCCATCTTCAAACTTCAAATCAGTCGCTCCCCTTTTAGGCTAATCACGTTGGGGTGCATGCCCTCATTTTGCTCCTCTCTCTTTTGTTACTTACTCTCTTCTTCATAATAATGCCCTTAATTGGTAGGTACACACTTACACTCTCCTCCCTAAATTTATCAATAAATTGTTATCATTATTTTATTTTCTTTTATCTTTTACACTTTAACTCTTTCAATTTATTTTTTTTAAAAAAAATTATTCCAGACATTTCTCATGCACAATTCATCTCATAGTATTAAAATTCAACTCGATTAATTTATCAAATCATTTAATTAATCATTTGGACAGTCTAATTAAAAATTTTAAATAGATCAATTATATTATATTTTACTTTTTCTCTCTCCTTTTATTAAGCCTAAAATGACATCATTTTGTATCATAAAAAAATAGGGATCCATTAAATTTATAATATAGTAATTATATTTTATTAGTTATATATAGTTTATAAATTAATATTCTATTCACGTGTGTATTAATATCTTGTTTATTTAAATATTTTTTAAGATTATATATAAATATTTTGTACATTGTAACAAAATAATATTATTTTAATTATGATTATATTAATATAGTTCTATGCCAATTTGAATATATTTGACCTCTAGGTCTATCTTTTTTTTTTAGTATACTTTTTTAAAAAAAAAGATTGGGTTCACTCACAATTTAATAGTAGAGCGAAATTTCCTTTTTTCCTTAATGATACTAATGTTGGGTAGGGTAAAATGTCTATTACCTTCAGGCGTAAAACTAAATACCTAGGAGTTAGAATGCATGTTCAAGTGTCGTGACTGAAACCACAACAAAATAATATTTTTTAAGAATTAAATACACTCTAAATAATCGTATATCTTACCCCTTCATCAGTTAAACTTATAAATAATAGGTACCTCTAAATCTATCTATTTATTGAAGCTACGAGCAATCCACACAATATACAAATATAGAAGTTAAGGGTATCGAATATGTAGAAATAATTTACTCCGTTGATATTGAATATATTTTAATTAGAGGAATTTTTAGTTGTAAATACAATACATTTATCTATTTTATTTTTTATATTTATTATTTTTAAATTAATTTATCTAATTTATAAACTAATATATAATATAATATTATATAAAAATATTTTAAAAAGATTATGTTACAATATATTATAATTAATTATTTTTTAATTTATTTAAATTAGATAAATAACTCTTTTATTAAACATATAAAAAGTATTAACTATAAGAATTTATTAACAATTGAAAAGTTTTGGGGATTCTCTAGCCAAAAAAAACATATGGAATGCATAACATCAACATGTGTGAATTATTTTTGTTAATTAGGAAACTGATAACGTAATTAATGGATCATGGGGAAACAAGGAAGATAAGGCTTTGAGAAAAAGACCAAATATATATAGTGTTGTCATTTCAAATCATTAAAGTATCTAATTAACCTTTAGATTTGCTATAACCAACAACCTCACATTTCGTTAAATTGTACAAAACTATATTTCGTAATAAAATCTAAAAAAAAAACAAGACATCGGATACCAGTTGACAATATAAAAAAATCGTGCAAAATCGAGAATTAATCTGTATGGTAATTAATTAGTAAGTTTTATGTGCATGCATTCAGATTTAATCTGGTTGAAGTTCTTAGCCATGTCCTTTTGGCACTGCACAAATATGAAAGTTGCCAACTGAGTTTTTCTTCCATGTTTACAAGTGATTAGCAAGCTTAATTATACATACACTACTTAGTACTCATCATCCTAGTTTATGTTTATACACTGATTACAACTTTAGATCTGATTTTTTAAAATATTATAAACCCTTTTAGTATTAAGACTATTATTACTATATTTTTTCATTCATAAAATTTAAAACCATAAACTAAATTTTTTTTATATGAATTAATTATCAATCGGATCTTTTAAACATCTAATCAGGGATTCAATTATTAATAATGTGTATAGAGAATATTTTATGGCTAACAATAAAATCCTTTTAAAAAAAAGGCTATTATATAAGAGAATTAATTACTATTATTAATAATAGTAGATACATTTAATTAAAAAACAATTAACCATCAATTAGATAATTAAAACCAAAATAAAATTTCAAAGTGATGTGTTATGATGGGGACAGCTAGAAAAGTGAATAATGCTATATCATCCATGCACTTTATGGGAATGAAGTGAAATGAATTGGTGTCTTTTTGTACTTAAATTTATATTTCCATTTTCACACTTCAAATCAGTCGCTGCCCTTTTGGGCTAATCACGTGGGGGTGCATGCCCGCAGTCTGCTCCTCTCGCTTTTGTTACTTACTCTCTTCTTCATAATAATGCCATTCATTGGTAGGTACACTCTTCTTCCTAATTTTATCAATCAATTATTATCATTATTTTGTTTTTTTTTATCTTTTACACTGTAACTCTTTTAATTTATTTTTAACAAAAACAAAATTATTTCAGACATTTCTCATGCACCATCCATCTCATGGTATTAAAATTCAACTTAATTAGCCTATCAGATCGGTTAATATTTGACCAATTTCATCAAAAGTTTTGAATAAGTCAATTATCTTATATTTTATTTTTTTTCTTCTTGTTGAACTAAAAATAGACATCATTTTGTCATAAAAGAAAAAATAGCAATCTATTAAATTTGTAATTTAATAACTATATTTTATTAAATTATATATAGTCTATACATGAATATCTCATTCACTTACATATTAATACCTTATTTATTTAAATATTTTATATATTTTAATTAAATTAAATTATTTTAATTATAATTAAATTGATACTAGCTCTATCACAATTTCATTATTTCCTCTATTGATTTGACCAGTTTGATTTGCTACCTCTAGTCTGTCTGTTTATTAAAGCTTACAATCAACACTACATACAAATATAGAAATTGAAGGTATTGAATATGTGGAAATGAATTTATTCCCTTATCATAAATATAAAATTTAATTAAAGATATTTTTAGTTATAAACACAATATCTTCATATATTTTATCCCTTATATTTATTATATTTTTTAAATTAATTTATCTATTGATATATAATATAATATTATACAAATATTATAATTAATTAAATTAAATAAGTAATTTTTATATGAAACACACAAAAATTATTAACTATAAGAATTTATTGACAATTGAAATTTTTTTGGGGATTCTCTACCCAAAAAAATATGGAATGGCGAACATGCGTGAGTTATTTTTGTTAATTAGGCAACTGATAACGAAATTAATGGATCATGGGAAACAAGGAAGATAAGGCTTTGAGAAAAAGATCAGTGGTGCCATTTCAAATCATTAAAGTATCTAATTAACCTCTAGATTTACTATAACGAACAGTCTCACATTTCGCTAAATTGTACAAAACTAGATTAGCTAATTACTTTGATATTTAATTATAAAATCTAAAAATAGACATAAGATATTTGGTGACAATATAAAAAAAAATTGTGTAGAATTGAGAATTAATCCATATGGTAATTAATTAATCTTTTCATTTAATTGCACAAATATGAAACTTGGCAACGGAGTTTTTCTTCTATATTTACAAGTGATTAGATACTTTTATAAACGTATATTAGATTTATTTACAATTAAATGACAAGATACTTTAAAATATTAAAATGATTTAATAATTTTAAGAGAATATTATTTTTATTGTAAATTATTATGTCCTTTTTATTAATGTAAATAAATAAGGGCGTATGTGGGAGGAAGGAAATGAAAGTGAGAAGCGTTAACACGAAGTTTGAGGCCAGGTGGGTTGTAAGTTGTACGAAGATTTTGAGTCAAAGCATTTGTGCACGTACACGTTCTGTTCTCTGTCCCCTGAATGCGACTTATACGGCATCCTTAAATATACTCACACAAAATCTATCTACTTCAATTCTCTTTAGAATATTAAGAATCAAAATTTTATAGTAATATTTCAATCAGCATATTTTAATTTATATAAAAAAAAGGAATTGGTAAATTCATAGAAAAATTGGAAAAAATCCCTCATTATACTTCTTGTTGATAAAAATAACTTAATAAATTTTTATACATAAAAAATATTAATATTATTTAAATTTTATATACATAGGATTGGGACTTTAATTCAAAAATTTTTTATAAAAAATATTTTTAATTGGGGATTTTTTTATCAATTTTCCTATATTCTATACTTTGTGTATTTTTTCTATTGTATAAGAAGAATTTAAACAATTGACTCATAGTTTCTACTATTTTTATTAAAGATATTTATATTTTAATTAAATTGCAATTTTTAGTGCATGTTATGAAATTGTTAGGTATATTTGTAATATTTTATATTTGTTGTTGGCAAAAAAAAATCTATTTGTTAAGATTTTATCCCATAATAAGATTATTTTAGAAGGAATATAAGGAATGAAGTCATGGAATATTCTTACCATAAAAATAACAATAAAAAAAAAGATAGGATAAAAAAGAAAAATAACGTATGATGATATATTGCACATGAAAAAGGTATACTGGGACCATTAACGGTAAAGTCAGGTGTAAATAAATAACTTATTTTATTAAATAAATTTCATTTCTTTTTGCATTCAACCTATGTATCATCGCACATATATCTTTAAATCCTTCACCATACTTTCAATTTTCATTCAATACAAATATATATTTTTTTTATCATTTATTGCCTCTTTTTATTTTACCCACATCTCTGAAAAATTGTGACAAAAGACCCTAAAATACTTATAATCACTTGATGCCATATTTTTTTTGTAGATAATTTAGATATTTTGAATTAATATTTTCTAAAATTACTTTTATCTTAATTATATTTTACAAATTAAAGTTGAGATAAAAGTTAAATATTATATTTATGAATTAAAATTAATAATTCTGAAAAATGTTTTCTAAAACAAGATTAATTGCATTATTTTTTTTTCACATAGTACTATTAGTTAATTGCCGCCAGGAATGAATGGTGTTAGCTGTGTGTGTGTGTGTGTGTGTTTCTTAGTGGTTTGTCCAAATCTTCTTTTTATCGTTTTGGTGATAAAAAGGTTTGTTGTTAGTTTTGATTTAAAGCAAATGGTGACACCCCATAAGCATTAACGTGTGGTTTTCCATGGATTGTTGGCTTGTCTGCTCTTTGCTCGTTCCTTTCTAAGTTTCTAAAATAAGAACTGACGTCGCATGACCTACTCATGACTTCATTATCATGAATTCGATATTTTTAGTATATATATTTATATATCAATTATATATGTATAATTTTATCGGGGTCAATTCTTTTCGAAGATTTGATTAGATACTGAATATGGATACCTCTTATAGTAAGAATTTAAACCTTAATTCATTATATTGAGAGAAATTAATTATTTCTATTAGACCTAATCCGTTGGTATGATTTGAATCCTCAATTTGTTTAAGAATAATTAAATCCCTGTTATTTGATCTAATTATTATTTATATTCTAAAAAATTTTAAGCTATAAATATATGAGAAAGTTGGCAAATTTTTATTTTTAAATAAAATAAAAATATGCGTTCTTTTTTACATTTAAACAAAAAAAAAACATTTAAGTTTCAATTTCAAAAGATTAATTTAATGATTGTTAACTGTTAAGTCTATAAATTTTGTTACCAGAATATTAATTTGTAAATATTTATTTTATTTTTTTGATAATATTTACATTATGTTAATTTGTAAATATTTATTAATTCGAAGAATTGTAGACATTAAAATCCTAGTTACAAATTAGTAGATGTCATATATAATACCTAGATGCCCCATCTGCAACTAGCACTAATATATTTGTTAATATCTTGATTTATATTTTTATTAAATATTTTTACAGTAAATATGATTTATTTTTTTAGGTTTTGGATTTTTTAGTTGTGACAAAAAAATCTCCTAAATTAATTTTTAAATTAGTTGATACTTATTTTTAAAAGTGAAAATTGATACCAAATGGCATTAGCAATAGAGCCACACATTTAGCATCAGACATGGAAGATTCATTAATCATCAGTATCACTTATCACTATCTTTTAAAGACCACTACAAGTCACAATATCAAAAGCAAGATCATGAAGACGATGTATTCATTTGTTTATTTATTCCCACTTTAATTACTTTTAAATATGGTTCTATGATTAGATTAATTTAATTTATACATTTTTCCAAAAAAAGAAAGAAAGAAAGAAACTCACAAGGATTAATCCAAATTTTTCTAAATTCAAGATTCTTTATCTTTTAATTTTTAAATCCATACCACCAATTTCTCTTTAAAATAAATAATAATAAAAATATACAAATCTTCCTTAAATTGTGTTAAAATTACATAGACACATCCATTCCATTTGATTTAAAAAATTTAGGTGAACCAATAAGCATTAATCTTAGTAAAAAAACCGCCACAATAGTTTAGATAATACTCGAATTTAATTTTGTATTTAATATTAGACAATTTTTTTATATAAATTTAGATAAATATGATCTTAAAGTTTTTCAATAGTAGGATAAGCCTCCGGATTTAAATAGACTCATTAAGATGATTACTTGTATAAATTTTAGTTTTAAAATTTATCAAGGTCATGGTAAGCCTCAAGATTTAACTATTAAATATCATATATATATATATACATATATATATATATATATATATAGAAAGATATTTATAAAGATATTTATGAGTCAGTCTGTTTTTTACCGGAAGATATTTTATAAATTACGTAAGACATGGGCACATATCTAGCAGACGAAACAAAATGAAAACGACAAGAAAAGTTGGCGTATGTTTGAAAAAATAACATGAAACGAAACAGCGTTTGCTTAACGTAATTTGCATTACCAGCTATATAAAAAATAATTATAAATCGGTGTGCCACCATTCAATTCCATATTGGACGTAGTAATTTTCTCATTACCATAATTAGAAACCCATTATTGTGTGCCAAAGTACCACATAAACGCACAATGATTTCAATTCTTTATGTCGTGGGACTCTCAATTCAACATTTTTATGTACTTTTTTTAATTTTCTATTTTTTATTTACTTTAAAAAGCACGTTTTTATTTATTCATTAAGTATTTTTTTAAGTGTGATAATAAAAGTACCACTAAGAGTATTTCATGCTAAAATAATACTAGTAATTATTATTGAATTAATTTTTTAAAATTTTAGTTGTTTAAACTTTAAACATATAAAAGTACAACTTTGCACCATTATTTAATTGTAAATTTTTATAATTAATTAAAAAAAAGCGTGTAAAGTTTGAGATTAAAGGAAATTCATGATTCCCCTCGTGTGTTATCACAGCTATTAAAGGATTTTTCCTTTTCATTTATCATTTTTAAATATTTAAGATGCGCACGCGTGTATATATTAGAATTAATTATGGTCGGTCTACAAGTTTTAAAATACATATTTATATTGTGGATTTGATTAAATTTATAATATTGATGAATATTTGATAACTGACCAGGAACCTAGCTAGCTCTCTCCCCTCTGCTTTTTTTATTTCGATTTTTTTTTTCATTTAGAACTACTATTAATTAAATAAAAAAATTTCAAATATATATGGTTAATCTTGAATCTTAATAATAGTATCTCAATGGAAAGTAGCTTTAGCTTGTTCTCCGGTGAAAAATTGTCTCTCATTAAGGATTATGTGATTTATAATAAAACTAATAAAAATACAAAATTTTAAATATAATATAGGAGAATAATGAAGGAGGTTGTTTCTTATTCACTTAGATTTTAAATATTTTTCAATAATAAAATCTTAAGATAAAACCTATTCCCTTCAGTAATAAGCTATTAGTTGAGATGATAACCCCTTTAGTCATTATCCTCATTAATGAAAGCTCCCTTAAATATATAATTAATATAAATAATTTAAAAAAATTATAAATTTTAGAAGTAAAGTAAATTAAGTTTTATATCTATGATTAAAATAAATTTATCAACTAATTTTTATATTTAGTATGGGAGGAGGAGGGAGTGCAATCTATCTACATTATTTACTTAGATATATTAATGTATATTTTTATTAACTTAGATTTTTTTGACCTGACACTAAGATATTATTAAAGACTTTGTGGCCATGGCCTCTTTTTTTTTGGATTAAAATGAGTATGACTTTTTTAATAAATGAAAAAAAGGAAAATCTATGGTGAAAATGGGTGCATTTAATTATTATTGAGAAAAGTTCTCGTGGAAATAATAAGTACTAGAAACAAGATAAATTAATATATTATATTTAATATCAAAATTAATCTCTAATTAGCTTTTACACTTCAAATCATTGGAGTATTTGAATTTTGATGACTTATAAATTTCAGGATCAATAACTTATTTAGGAAAACTTACAAAGACAATCACAAGCTTAGAATTAATGTTATGATGAATTTTTTGAAAACAAATAGTTGTATTATTCATACCTTTTTATTTTTTTTAGGCATGTGTTTTTATTTCATTCTTTTTCTTGTTTTGTTTAATAAAAAGGGGAAAAGAGGGGGAACAAAGAGGGACGCAAAAATACAAAGCATATCATAAACTTACCAATATGCAAATAAATAACTAGCCTTTAAAGCTGCATAAATATAACCAAATTATGTGTGTGGTGCGCCCCACTTTTATTGCATACTTTCTTTTACGTATATTTTTCTTTAAAATTATATGTACGTGATTTTTTTAATCATTAAAATATTATAATAAAATTTATTATCAATTTTTAGTTATTAAAATTTATATAGATAATTGGGTCACTCATAGAGGAGTTATCATATTTATACAAATTGAGAACTCTAAACAAAATTATTATTATATTCTAAAGGTAATAACATTACCTGAAATTTTGAGAATATTTTTATATATAATTTATTGTGAGCTATTCTTTTCAGTCCTAATCCTAAATATAAAAATTAGTGTAAAATAAATTTATTTTAGTCTAAAATATAAGACTTCAATTTATTATTTATTTCCTAAATTTATATATTTTTTTAAATTATGTGCATGGGAGTAATTTTTAATACTAGTTAGTAAAATTTTAGGAAAATCAACACATATTTTTTTTTATAAATAATTAATTTAACTAATTTTTTTAATTTTTATATATTAATTTTCTAGTGGAAAATATAGAACATTTACTCATGGAAAAAGGTATAAAGAGAGAATATGTGGATAAAATGAAGCAAAAGAGGAAGAATATAATTAAGGTGGGACGAATATCTTTGTGAGTTGTTGCACATCAAAAATCAAAATCTGAGGAATCATTAATTTCTATGGCTCCACTTTAGGGTTCTTCTCCTTTAATTTGCACTCACTCAATTTTATCAAACTTAACAACACTTTGTATTCTCATCAATTAATTTCAATATGTAAGGGAGATCACCAACATTTATCTATGACCTGTGCCCTTCCCATACCTATCATCATCTTATCTCCTTCTTTACTTTAATTTCCTTTTTTGGAAGTGTCCTTATCTATCTTAACCTTCTAACTAGGCTTAGCTTTCATCTCACTATTTGTTTAACCTTTTAAGGAAATTGTATATAATTTAAGTATATATATTTAATACTAAATTACACATACTTTCAATTTTGAATATTTCTTAAAAACTAATGACCGTAATTTATTTGTGCAATTTTAAAAATTAAAAAAAATTATGATCAAATTTTAAAAAGAAAATAAAGTTATTTGTACATAAATTCAAGTGAGAGGAGATTATTAATTGAGCTAATATATGTTTAACTGAATTTTTTGTCATCTTATTTACCACTACTTTTTTTATAATTGTAATTATTATACAAATTAAAACAAATAATTGTTGTTCTATGCACATAAAATATGTATAATATTGATATGCTCATACCTACTTGTGATGTTAACTGTTATGCATAAATCAGAAACTATCAAAACCTTTTTTTTTTGGCCCAAGAAAAAAAAAAGCAAATCACAATAATATATTAATTGTATAATATAAAATACTACAATATTTAAAAGTTCTAGATAAATACGATTTATTATATTAGACTTCATGTCAAGAGGGTTTGAATTTTGAATTAATGTAAATAATAATTGTGGTGGGAGCTTATATATATATACACACATATATATATATATATAATTTTGTTAATTTAAGCAATCATTTGAGTTAAAAATAATAAACACTTTTTTTATGAGACTTGTGTTATTCCCCCAAGAAAGCCAACTTTCAAAAACTAGAATATGTACCTCTCATGGTTACAAGCTTGAAACAACACAGTCCCAAGTTTGTCCTTTTGTCTCCAATAATTGGCAATTTAATTCACAAAGTAACTTAATCAACATCAACATATATTCTTATCCCTTTAATTCCAACCACCATGACCACCACCAACTATTCATTATGTTCTCCTGATTTTAAACAAAATTCTAACTTACATTTCTTTTTTCCACTAAAAGCAATTAAACACCTTTAACAACAACAAAAAGATAATTTCTTTAAACCCTTAGGAAACACATTGTCCCATTTTCTTTTCTTTTGTTTTTTTTATAAAGAAAAATTTAGGTGAAATCGGTACCAATTCCTCACTAAAGTCATGACACACTCCCAGTATTCAAAAAGAGTTTAATAGAAACTTACAAGATTGCTTATCAAAGTAGTCCTCATGACGGCAACTATAATCGAACTCGAGTCCTTATAAAATACTGACCAATTTTTTATCAGCTGTGCTAACTCTCATTAGCATATTGTCCCTTTTTTTTGTTACATAAAAATTTAGGTGGATTCAGCACTAATCTCTTGCTAAGGCCAGGATAGCCCTACAATGTGACGACAAAGGCGCACCGGCAGATGGTTTGGAGGATCTAGGGTCATTTTATCTTCACTTGTGTGCGTGTCTAGTTAATACAAAGACAATAGGGAAATTAATTAAAACACAAGGAACTAGAGTTTAAGTCTAGATAACATGTCAAACATCTTCACACAGCAAATACAAAGTACAATAACCAAAATTCCTACGTAAAACACAGCAAAAACAGAAATTATTATTATAATTATTTTTACTTTTAATATTAATATTTTAATTTCAAGAGGTCGAAATGTTTTCCTGAGAAGACAAAGCAAGCATGGCCTTACACAGGCTGTCTCATAACTCATCAAATGAGTCAGATTCCATTGTTTTCAAATTTATTTACCTAATCTGAGAGTACGGTCCTCCGACAAGAAAATCCATTTCTCATTGCAATGGTGGTGGCAATTTTTTACTTTTTTATTTTTTAAAAACTAATATTTGATTTTAAAAAGTATTAATTTTTGTTCAAAATAAATTTGTTTTTTTGAACATTAGATTATGATCAGACATCTCCAATTGCTGTTAGCTAGGGGGTATAGACATGAAAGGCTGTTTCTTTATTTGGATATGGGGTGGCAGAAATTTGTTTATTTTTTAAATATTGAATGGGGAGAAACAAAAAAAAAAAATTGGATTTTTAACGATGGGTTTGATTTGGGAAATTAGTTCTTTAATTTTTATTAATTTTTTAATGATATTAAAAAAAATTTATCTTGGGAATATAAATGCGTTAAATATTAAGGGTCAATGAACCTTCTTAGCAGTTTCACTGCAAAATTAAATGTTACATTCACATGCAACAATACAGCTAGGGCTATTTGTCTTTTTATCTTCAGTTTGGCATTAAATCAAGCTCTTTACATTCAAAATTTTAAAAAAGAATATTAGGAGAGATGGTGTTGTGTACTGTTTAATTATTATTTTTTTAAAAAAAAATCTCTTTATTTTCTTCAATATAATACTGTTGATTTGACTTTGAAACATGGATTAAATAGGAATTTTCAGTGACATATGGAATATTATGGAATTCCTTTTTTTTTCTTTTCTTTTTTGTTTATTGGTCATGACACTTTGGGCGGTGTGAGTTAAAACTGAGAGGTATTGTTTTGCTTCTTCTTTTTTCACCCCTTTAATATTTTTTTTGTTACACCCCTTTAATATTTTGATATACCAATCCTTAATGAAAGCCACATTGTGTCTTGAAAAAATTGTAATATTCTTCCAAAAACAATTTTCTCAATTGAAATATTCAAACTTAAGACTTTTATTTAAGGGAACAAGTATCAGACCATTCAAACCAATTGATTTTGGCACCTTCTCTCTTCTATGAAATATGTAGAATTAAATTTAAGAAAAAAGAAAAAAGGAATGACATAAAATGACTCTCATTTAAGAGAAGAATGCCAAACATAGGCCCAATACATACAGAACCACTACACTTGAATACAAGGCCCAAAACAAATGGGCTCTGAGATCTGAGTAAATTAATGTAAGTCTGAAAAATGAGTCGCATTATTTAAGAAATATAAATAATATACTACCACCCATCATCAACTTGAAAGATATATCAGAAATATTATTTTATTATAATTTTAGTTATAATATTTATAGAGATGTTTTAATTCTTAGATATTTAGATTTACGCTTGAGAATAATAGATAGTTCACCTTACCCGATATTGGTATCGCTTAGAAGGAAATGAGACTTCACCTAAACCTTAGATAGTGGGTGAGCCCAACATTTTTCAAAAAAATTTCTCTTTTGTACAAAAAAAAATAATTATGATTAAATCTAACTCTTTAAGATGAATTCATATTATATACTCCTTAATCTATTCAAATTAATCAACTAACTTTTATATTAGTTATATTTAATTGATTTATCTAGTTTTCTCTATAAAAAAATATAAATGAGCTCTTATATTAAAGAATGAATGAGTAATTTGTTAAAAAAAATTATACTCTTTGATCTTTAATATATGAACTAATTGAAGAGTTGATATTAGTCCTAAATATAAGATATCTTTTTAATATTTATCTATTTTTTTCTTAAATTATCTCTATAGATACTCCCTTAACAATAATAAAATAAGAGAAGGTAGAAGGGAATGAATTAAAAAACATGGTAAATGTGTCTTAAAAAAAGTATACTATATGAATAATTTTTTAATATAATTAAATTAATTAAATACATTATATAGGAGAAATATTACATACGAATATAAATATATAAATTTTCATATCGGTGTCTCAGTCTCTTCAGTAAGAGGTCTTGGAGGGGGTCTCATTTTGTGAGCTGTTTATATGAATCAAGATCATTACAAATATATCTCCAAACTAATGTCAGACTCATTTGGTACGAGGGATTTTGGTATGAGAGATTTAGAGGAGAGTGGAAAGAAAATTTTTATAAGTTAGATTTAAGAAAATTAAAAAACTGGGGTCAATAATTTGTAATAAATTTTTCTTACTTTTTTATCTTACACATTTTTTTTATTAAACTTTTATAGACTTCTCCAATGTTTTTAAATATTACTCACAAAAATTTTCTTGTGCCTTCCGTTCCAAATCCCTCTTACCAAACAACCCCTACATGTAACCTAAGACACAAGTCATATTATCATAATTTGAGAAAAGTAGTGTGCCAAGGTAAAAATAAGAAAAAGAAAAGTATGGTTCATTAATATTTTTTTATTATATTATAGATTGACGGTGTTTTGATTTTTATACGTTAAGAGAACTCTAATATGTCTAACAAATGTAATTTTATATTTTTTTATAGACATATTTATCCTTTTATTAAAAATAATCATATGAATGCAACTCATATCATCCCTCTTTCTCTAGATTTCCAGAGATTGAAATTCATATGTAAAACAATTTGTGATATTTTGATCAGAAAAAAGAAGAAAAAGAATCCACGTGAGATAAAGAGCATATTCGCACCTGCTCAAAAAAAGAAAAACTAGCATATGCCTCAATTATGCCTTTCACTCAGCATATAGAACTTGAAATTCAATGAGAATAATCTTTTTGAAACAAGTACTTGTGCCAAAATTACGAGCCAAGACAAGAGTAAAAAAACTGCTTCCACCAATCATGCCCTAAATTTGCCACAAAAAAAAAAGTAACCCTTGAGGGTTTCACTAATCCTCAACCTTAATTAGGCCGGTCGGCTTTATTCAAACTCATTAGCTAGAAGAATTAAAATAATAATACAATACAATTAAGCCTCATCAACATTCACGGCTAAAAGGCATATAATGCCTCAACTTTTAGTAGGTATAACCCTTCACAAACATTCCCTTCTTGGCTTCCTCACTTTCACCCTCAGCAGAGTATCTTCCAAGTCCCAAGGAGTTTGCTGTCGCACGCACCAAAAGAGCCTTCTGGGCAGCTTGTACATTCTCTGGTCGCCCTTGCCATGTCTTAAGCACCGTGTTCTGCAGGGCACGTGCATACGAGAAGGAAACATGCCATGGGTTGGGACTTTGGTTCATCGCATTAAGATTTAGTGTTGCCTCCACTTCAGATTGCCCACCGGACCACAATAGGTATCCCTAAACTTATAAACATTATAGCCAGCTAGAATCAAGAATAGAATGGAAACATTTGTAACAAGTGTTGAATACTTTGGACTCTGGATTCTTGTAAACCTAAGAAGAGTTTTGTGCAGAAGGAAGAATAGCATTTCTCCTTTTTATTGGCTTTTCTTTCCCACAAAAAGAGAAGGTTTAATGGCTGTACCATGATTCCAGGGACGGCAGGTGGAACTCTTCTTTTGAGCATTGTGAGTGTATACTTAGCAATGGTTTCTGGTGAGACCTTTTCCTTGTGTTCAGCTCCAGGTGTCACCATGCTAGGTTTGAGCAATATTCCCTCAAACACAACATTGTTTTCAGCTAAGTAGAAGAATACTTCTGCCCAAACCTTCACTGCAACTTCCAGTGTCCTTTCAATTGAGTGGTCCCCATCAAGAAGGATTTCAGGCTCTACAATTGGAACAAGACCATTGTCCTGCATTGACAATAAAACACATGTCATTCATATGATTCATACAAGTATACAATAAACAAATCAAGCAAACTGACAATAATAACATGATTACATGATATATATGTTCACCACTGGCTATATCATTTTGAATCACATATCATCCAAATAAGGTGATAGAGCTCCAATAGGGTTCAAGGCACTCTGCAGCAAAACCTTAATAAGGAAAAATAGTAAAGAAGAAGGGTACATGTATACCAACTTCATGTATTAAACTATGAAATTTTACAATGTAGTAAGGATGTTACTATGGGCAAATAATGAGCTAAAAAATGTGCAAAATGCAAATCAAGAACAAGTTAACAACAACCAAAACAGGTGTCTATATGAATGAATACCTGAGAGATGGCAGCTTATCTTGCAAGTCCCCATGCAGCTTCTTTAACAGCTAATGCAGAAGGACCGCTTGGAATGCTAACAACTGTTCGCCTTTATACACCAAAACAAACCATCATGTGAACTCAAGAATGAGTAAACATCCTCCAATAAAATTCCATAAACATACAAAAAATTAAGAAATGTTTAAAATTTTTAAAAGAATGAGTAAACGACTTACCACTTTGCAAATCGAGCACCTTGCTTATAGTATTCAGCAGATCTTGAAGACAACCCATCTAAACCTTGGCAACAAGACTCGTTGTTAGACCCGGGTAGTGGGACCAAACCCTAAAATGCACAACAAATAAATATGATTATTGAATAAATAGTTAATTGGAGCAACATTCACATTCTAGAGATTAAAAGGTAAACGTATATGCTATACCTTGTCAACCTTAATGCCAGGTACAATCTTCTCCTCACGTAAACAATCCACAAACTTCTTTCCATCTGTGGTTGATTGGTAAAGAGTCTCTTCAAATAGAATAGCACCAGAAATATATTCACCAAGACCAGGAGTGGTCAACAAAAGTTGTAGGTAGGCTTGGCGATTGGTTTCAGTATTATCTAATCCAATAGATGATAGCCTCTTACCACAGGTTGCATTTGACTCATCAATAGCTAGGATTCCACGACCAGGTGATGCAATAGATTTCTATACCATAGAGATAGAAAACATAATCAGGGAACTGCAAATAGTCATTGGTCAAGCTTTGCAATTATGTTCTAATAACTATAATAAAATCTAGATATACACAAAAGCAAAAGCATCATTGAAGATTTCCATTAAAACTATACTGTATTACCGATTCAATGACAAAAACAAATATAATAACATGACAAGTTGTTCAACAAATTCAAAACTAGTCGAGGTACATCCTTAATGTTGGAGAAAACTCTCAATCTCTCCAACAACAACACTAAGCCAGCATGGTTAAACATCCAACCAGTCAAAAGAAGACGCAAACACTTACAAAAAAATCTTCTTTTTTCTTTAAGTTCTAGTATTTGGGGATGTGAATAGCATTAAAAAGTTTGAATTTAAATACAGGAAAAAAACAATAAAACTAGAAGACATAAATCTTTCTCTTAGAATGATGAGGTGACCAAAAAGAGGTTAACAATTGATCCAAACACGTTGAATTCACTGATAAGATTTGATCAGAACAAAATAAGAAGGACACTTCAAACAAAGTGAGCAGATCAAGAACAAAAACACCAAGTATATAAATAGAACAAAAAAACACAGTTTAATTCAAAGCCCAAAATCAAAAGAAGTAAAAGAAGGGCAAAGAGGGAACCAACCGCGGTCTATATGAGTTCGTGATACAGGAGGCACGGGTCGGGACAGAGACACAACGAGCAGCCAAGCGAGTGGAGGATCCCGGTCGGGAAGAGAAAGATGAGGGCTGACCGAACCACTGTGAGGAGAGAGAGTTGAGGTTGGAGAAGGTGGCGGAGGCCATGGCGTCGAGGAAGGACACAAGGACAAGGAGGAAGAAGAATAAGCGAGTGTGTGTGGATTGAGATTTGCCAAGATCTTTCTTTCGGCGGCTTAATACAAATAGGATGACAAGTTAGGAGAATAAGGCTGCGGGGTCTGTTTGGTTTCTTGGTCACTCTGCAGATGAAGAACGCAGTTCTAATAAGACAATGAACCTGCGGCAATCCAAATACTCCCTCTACATGAGTCAGGGCTATTTGAATTTCGTAGAAAGATTAACAAAATTAACTAAATTTTATTTAACAAAAATAAAACAAACAGTTCCTTATAATGAAATTGACCATTTTGTCCATTTTTCAGTTAGTCTTAATCCTCCTTCTATCTTTTTCACATCTCAAGTCTTAACTGTTATTAAAAACTTTTCAATAGTCAAAAGCAGGGGAATTAAGTAGTGATTTGTTCATGTTAGTCGAGTATAATTATTTTAGATTGATCTTGAACCCTCATTGATAGAAGAATTTTACATAAAATAAAAAATTACTTCTAGTATAATTATAGAGGCGAAGTGGGGGTATTTTCGTCCACAACTATTTTTAGCGTGGGTAGGTGGATTGAGCCCTAGGTTCCACAGATGCCAACCTAATCTCAATTGATCTACCCACCCACCCATTCCAAAAATGAAAAGATATTACTCTCATCCCACTTAATAACATTTTTTAAAAAAAACTAATTGATCAAATATCGTCTCATAATATCTTAATTTAGGGATCTCAAGTCATACATTTGACTTTAAAATATTAATATTTTGTTAATTTATAAATAAGTCTGATGGAATATGGGATATGTGATAATTAGAGTTTAATTTAGATATTTAGAACTATCTATTAGAATATTAAATAAAGATATTTATCTTTTAGAATTATGATTTATTAGTTTATTTATCTTTTAAATATTTCGTATTGTTATAATAAAATAGGATATTTAGGTTATCATGTAATTTAAGATTTTATTTATTTTTAATATGACAATTACTTATATACTCCAATTATTATATTTTGATTGGTTAAAATTTAGGTGACATGAGATTAATAAAATATATAATTATTTCTCCTTTAATATTATAATTTAATTTAGATTTAGATTTAAATTATTATTTTATTATTGACATGGGTCTATAAAAAGAGCTAGAATTCTTCTAATTTTAGGTCATAACTATATGCTATTTTTTCTACTAATCAAATTTGAGATTTAGAAAAATTTTGATGGGCTTTATAATACTAGAAAAATTTTATGTTAATAAATGTAATTCACGATTTTAAATATGAGTAAATTATTATTTTTTAAAATAATTTTAATGACTTGAAAAATTTTTGTTGATAATGATAAAGTAATTAGATGTGATTTAGTATAAAAGAACTATGGAAGTATAACTATGGTAGATCTTTGAACACTCTTTTTTCTTTTGTTAAATTGAGGTATCACTCTTTTTTCCTATTAAAAATAAATTCACACATTAATTACCTGATAAGACTAAAATTAAAAAGAACTATTTAATTATCCATTAAAATCATAAAACGGGTGTCTTACTCACGCAACAAGTGTGTGTTTAGAGACACAAAACTTTAAATTTTGATAAAATTTAAATTTAATTTTTTTTAAAATAAATAGTTATATTTATTTAAATAAATTTTAGACTATATCATAATTTAAAATTAAAGTTTCAGATAAGTTAGTTAGAGTAATTTATAGAATAGTAAAAGATCTTATGAACTAATCAATTACTATATTATCTCTATTTTTTTTTATATATTTTATTTTTTTTCTACTTTTTCTTACACTATCTCTCCTACTTTTTTTTACATCATCTCTCATTTTTTCCTTACACCCTCTCTCATCTATTCTCTTATATCTTATCTTTTCTCATACTCATAAATTTTTTCATAATTTATCAATAATAAAAATATTTTTAAAAATAACTATCTAGACATTCGTTTATTTAAAATTAATTTTTTTAAATTTCTTTTTAAATATTTTTTTATAAACTGTTAAAAAAATCTTTTTTTTTATAAGCCTCTGCTTTCAAAATCTTATTCAAAGAGCAGAGAATAGTAAAGCAGGTTTGTTAAAATCACATTTAATACATGAGCCTAGAATTTCGAAGTTGAAACATGAAAGTAATATAACTAGCATATTTGTTGATAAAGTAGTACTTTCTCTATTTTTTTATTATAAATCATTCCTAATCACCTCACAGATAAAAAATTAAGAGATAATTAACTATTTAATTCATTAATTTCTTTTGTAATTGATTTTTTTTAAAACTTTACCCATATTTAAAAATATATAAAAACATTATATTAGATTTCAAATTTCCTCTTAACAAATTATAATAGGGGAAATATTTGAAAAAAAATAACTAATAACCCACCAATTGATTTATACCCCAATCCTAAATGTATGATTTAGTTTAAAGGTAGATTTTAGCCATTATATAATCCATTTTGCACAATACACTTAAATAATATAAGACTTTGAAGAAAATAAAAGAAAAATATAATAATATAATGATGAATATATTTTAATGGCTTAACCACGATATGTCTCAAATTTAAATTAGAGTTAGAGTAAATACATAAAATATTTTTTGGGAGAATTATCTGTGTACTTATCTGACAATATTAAAAATAATTATTAAGTTTTGAAATAATTAGGATAGCTTAGGTATTTAAAATGTTAAAAGCAGTTGTACTAAGATTTTGATTGAAATGTCTCTATAAAATTATTAAAAAAAGGGGGAAATTCTGTAAAAATATCTTTTTGAAAATTTTATAGGTGAGAATAATTTTATCAACTCTTATATATCGAAATATCTTAGTAATGAAAAATTTCCCCCAATTTTCCTTTTAAAAAATTATGCACAATTTTAATCAAAATTAAGAATGGTAAAATTTGACTTTGCTAGCCAAGGTCTATCTGCCTATTTTGTCTTTCTTACCTCCTAAGTAACTTTTATGCCTTTTTTTTTTGTAATAAAAAAAATGAATTGCTCTTACGAAGAAAGACAAAATGGAAGCGACGACGAGGGGGAGAGAGAGAGAGAGATGAGTCACACCTCTTTCTACGTGTTGGCCTTCATGGCAGAGTTGGCAAAATATAAAACAGGAAGAACAACGCCACCTTCACTTCCCTCCCTTACAAATCACACCTCACAGTACAATCTCCGTAAAACGCCTTGGAGACTGTGCCACTTCCTTCTTCTCCCTCCAATTTCCACCTCTCCATAACCCATTTCTCTTCTTCGCTCTTCGATTAGGTCCGAACTCCACACCCATGGGTGTGTCTTTCGAGGTCGCAAGAGTTGGTACCAGGTACAAGCCCAAGCTGCTTCCAATTGACGACAAAGCCGACGACACTCCCTCCGCAAATGATTCTCAGCCCAGGAGCGTCGAGGCATGTGTTCATTGTTTGATTATTTGATATTCCGGTTCGCATTGTTTGTTTTTTCGATTTTTGAAGTTTGAATGGTATTTCAGTAGTTCTGGACTCTTGGACTGGGGGCTTTTGCTTTTGGGTGATGAGTGTGGGCGTGGTTTTGTGAATGTCGGTTCGAGAGATGAAACGGGGTTGGTTAGATGCAATCCGAGGGCCTGAGGGGGTGGGGCTTGATGCTTTCATCTGATCATGCTCTTCGATTGGTTTGATAACGGTGCCATGAGAGTTCATGACTTCATTCTTCTTTAGTTAATTAATAAAAAATCACATGCTGTAACATAGTTTTAATATTGACCAGTTTCTGAGATGATTGTTTACCTTTTTGTAGTATCTTCTCAAATATTAAATTTATTTGAATAATGTTGGTTGCAAGCGGTAACTTCTGCGTGATATTCTTGAAAAGTCGAGCTTTTCAGGTTAAAAAAACAAGAAAGAGGGTATCACTGTGCAGTTCTCTCGGGTCCCCCTTCGTTTGGGGGCTAAAGAGTCAGGTCCCTCAACACGATTCCTGCTTTACCAATTTGTTAGCCCCACTTTATTTATTATTTCATTGCTGTCATTTTAATCATTTATATTGTTTTATTCTCTTTAATTTTCTGTTTAATTTGTATAAGAATGAATGTGGGGCTTTCTTTTGTGGATCAACTTGAAATTCATCATCCTAACCGGGAAACTTTTAACAGAATCTTTTTCCGTCCAAATAATAGTTGTTAAACGTTAATAACGCTGGGGACTGAATGTGTTAAAATTGAAATGTGAGATACCAAAATTGCTTGTTCCCCAAGCACTGGGGATTAAAATTGTCAAAGGGATGGGGGTATCAGAGAAAAGGGATATAATTATTGAAATCAAGGGGCAGGAAACAATATATCATTTTTCTTTCTACTTAGCCCGTTTGAGTTGTATGTGGCTTATTTAGATGAAAAACAAGGGAAAAATTTATTTCATTGTAGCATAATAGTCAGTAATTGAGCAATTGATGTGAATTTGCATGTTCCGGGTATTCTTTAAGGAAAATATGTCACCAATCACCCTACTTAAAACATATGGGAAGAAAATTCCGCATGTCTACCCCTCAACACTATGAATATTGAATTTGTATTCATTTTTATCGGGGTCCTCTAGAGTTTAATCTATCAACAACATTGTACAGTCATTTAGGACCGCACATTTATGAAATACCTCCAGAAATTTTAAAGAACTCCCTCTAAAAGTCACACTTCCTACCTAAAAGAAAATAATTTGTCTATTCTACTCTTTTGATGAAGGTATGGCTTCTTTGTACACCACAAAATACCAAGTTATTCTAACTGTTTGATCTGTTTTAGTTTAATTTTCTGTTAGCATTACAAGGAAAATTTTAAGCGCTGAGATCTGTGACATTTTATTCGTGAATTTCTTTTCTCCTTCCTGCTTGATGCAGTGCATGATAAATGTTGGTAATAGATTCAACTCCTTTTTATTGTTTCCCTGCTTTATAGATTGGGAATCAATATTGTACTAAATGCATCATTATACTCAAAAAATAATTCATGGGTTTGCAATATATCTTACCTTACTTTATATGATAGTACATGAGAAATTTAATATCCAACATTTTGATATGGGTAAACTTATCTCAGATAGGAGCTGAATTTGTCGATGACTCAAATAAGAAACACAAGAATGTATTGCACTCAACCTCAGAAGGTAATGTTAATACTTACATTGTACAGAAATCTATTGTAAAAGCATTTGTTTTCATGGTTTGCTATCATGCAGAAATTGAGGCGTCCTTCTCGTTGAATTTATTCAAAGATGGATTTTCTATTGGAAAAGGTAACAAGGTTGGTATCACAAGAGTCAAAACTTAAGAGTTTTGCATGTTAGGCATTTATGTTACTTCTTGCTACTACTGGAATTTGATCCTTGTTGTTGATTGTTGATTTCTGCCCCTGCAGTTGCCCAGTGATGTGACAAAGCAGTTGCTTCCTTATGACAAGGCATCAGAAACACTTTTCTCTGTAAGCATAAAAAGATATATTTACCTCAAATCTTATTGACCAGAATATATATTTATTTGATCCTAGTATGCTATATTTCCTCTTTGCAAAGGCAAAATACATCTTATTTTCTTTTCCCCGCTTACTTCAGTGCAAAACTGATGCTTTAACTTAGTAATTATGTAATTAAGCTCCCATCTCTGGCATATATCTATTAATGATTTGCAGTAACGAATTATATTCACACCTCATACTCTAATGAGTTTGTAATCAGTACTTTTAATTTGGCTTCTATTTTGAATATCTGTAATATTGGATGTATTTATGCTTTAGACATTCTACTAATATATATCAACTTAAATGAAACTTGAGGTATTTTCAAGTATGTACACTACATATTACGAATAATGTTCACTAACATAGATATATAAATCCACAATAACTACTCCCTCAGTGCCCTTCAACTTGCATGCCATAAACATCTATAAGAACCCTGGCCAGTTTTTATTTGTAATGTTTCTCGTGCTAGGGGAAAATGGCGGAACCCTGTTTAGGTCCTTTTCATATGAAGTTAAGTGTTCCCATTTATGGGTATCTGTCAATTGATATTCACACTTATGAGGCCCTGTTCCATATATTGTACTCTTTCATAATTCAGCACATCTCTCTCTTTAGCTAAGCAACATTATTTTACATGAAGTTCTAGCTAGGGAAATTCCTACCACACTGTATCAGTTAAAATAACATAACCTTAAACCATTTGAAGTACTAAATCACACAACAGTTGACATTTGAAAGGATAACAAATAATAAAAAAAATGAAATTTATACTTTTTTTTTGTTTGAAAAAAAGTGCGTTACATTTATAATGTTCTATTGGTGTTAGAATGTGATCTGCACATCCCATGGTTTACTTTTGTTTTTTCCTGTTTCTTCACCAGGCGATTGAGTATGGTTGGTTACCTGGAGATATGCTTGATGATATTCCCTGCAAGTATGTCAATGGAACCCTTATGTGTGAGGTGAGGTAAAACTCAAAATTATAGATACTATATCAATTTGCATAAGTGGAGTACTTGAATACCACCGTATATTTTCAAAGCACAAATTGCTTAAAGAAATTAGCACTTTACAGATTTACTATAATTTCGGGTCTTTACTTTGATTTCTGATTGCCATACTAATACATCAGAGGAAATGATTCATTTATCACTTTGTGTAATGTCGACTAACTTCTCTTTTGAGAAATGTTCAACTGCCTCTTGAGGAATCTCATCTCGTCTTAGGGGATTAAAGAGCTCGAACATTGAAGTTAATCTTGTTATCCCTTTTAATAAATAAAGTTAATGCCTTGCAGATTCGAGATTATCGCCATATTTTGCCATATAAAGAGGGTCAAATGTCATCAACTGCAAATATCCCAATTGTGCATAAGTTGACCCTTCAATTGTGCATGGAAACTGTTGTCAAGGACATCTTGTCAGTCTCAAATGATTCTTGGACATACAAAGATCTTCTGGTAGGCATACGTCGATCAATTTAAGCTTGTGTACATTTCATCTTACGCATTGCATCATTAGCCCTACGTTAGTTTCATGTTATGTTATCAGGAAATTGAGTCATGCATCATCAAGGCTTTGCAACCGGATCTTCATTTGAACCCAGAACCTTTAGGGGGCACACCTTTTGGTGAAGCTCGAAGAAAGAAGGTATTAATGGTTTTATCATTCTTGTAACTTCTGAAAGATCTTTTCTTACTGAGGTTGCAAACAGAATTTTATATATAAGAAAGGAGTGTCTAAAGCTTTTTCCTTACAGATTAGGTCAATGGATATAACTTTGAGTGCATGTGTACCCTAACACTAACCAAATCCAAATTCTTAGCTCGAACTATAAATTTATAAGGCATGATTAATCTTTCACTACGATATTGATTAATTATTAGCATGCATGGCAGCTTGATTTGGGTATTGCATGGAGTTGGAAGAAAAGAAAGCTAAGTGATGAACCAATGCGAAGTTTGTCGGTCAGAAACTCAAATCTTGTAAACCATGCTATGCACGATTATCTCCAAAAGTACAAGCTTCAATGTGATCCTCTGGAAAAAGAAAAAGGCACTTCTAGTGTGCCAGAAAATATATCTAGCCGTTTTGGTAATCCACAGGGAATAAATTCGGCTCTTGATTGCTCATCACCCTCATATGCCTTAATGGCGCCAAAGAAACCTAATTTTGCTGATGTGCCCAATCAATCACTTGCTAATGCTGATAATGGTATGGCTATGGGAAATTCCATAGTTCCTTGTGTGAACAGCATTTGCGACAAACAATCTACCAAAGGAATCCCTTATAAGAAACCAAAACAAGAGCCAGTGGACCTACCTAAACTCCAGCTTGTAGGAAGCCAAGTCAGCATTGCACCTCAAGGTCCTGAACTACAGTGCTTAGACAATGCGCTGCAAGAGCAATTTAATGTTGAAAAAGTTGTATGTGAAAGCAAAAAGAGAAAATTCCATTTCCCTCAATCAACACATGATGACCAAATGATGCTTAAAGGAATTCAAAACCATCAGATCAGAGCTCCTTTTGTGAAACAGGAGCCTGCTGAAACAAGTGGCCTCCATACTGATGATTTTTGCAGGGATAGTAGCATTGGTTCATCTAATCTGTATAATTCGAAACAGCACTTCTTATTGAAGCCATTGACAGTTAATAGCGCTTCAATCAGTTCATCCAATCGCATGGATCAGCCTTTTGACAAATGTTTGAAAAATGGAAATGCTGCTCCAAAGAGAAAAATTTTCCAGAATTTGCAGGCTACAGCTGCAGATGGAAGTCTTTCAACTACTCTAAGTATCAATTCCTTGCAAAGGCAGGCTTCTATGAAAGCAGCACATAAAAACTCTCGTCCTAGAGGTTTGAAAGCTGAAATGGCTAATGCAGTTATCAGCATGAGCAGCAGGAATCTGACTGGTGCAAATAGCCTGACTGTGAAAAACCTGTGTCCACCACAGCAATCAGTTGAAGTTAAGAATTCTCCTGACAGATTATTAAAAATTCTAAAAGTGTGTGAGAGGTGAAGTCTTCAATTTATTCATGTGAAGTGTTCAACTGATGTTGGAATGTTTTTTGTGGCATGATAATACTTTTATTTGTATTCAGGTATGGATTGATTAACAGGAAGCTCAAATCAGACCGAATTGTTCGTAAGAAGCCATCCTTCTGCCAGATTCCTCCTCTGGTTGGTGTTCACCTTGCAAGTTTTGAGGACAGTGGAAAGTCAGAAGATTCTATGGGACGTAAAATTTCTTCATTCAAGCATTCCAGTTACTGGAAAACTAGGACATTGAAATTTTCCCTTGAATATCATATCATTCAAAGTAAAGGTATCCATATTTTATAATTTTTTTTAAAAAAACCCAACTCCTCAAGTGCCGCTGAATCTCTTTTACTCCCTTATCTCAGGAAGTGACTGTCTGGTGGTTGATGACACAGCTTTGGTTAAACTGGTCATGTTGGAAGACCTAGATCTGGGAACAGTTGAAGCGCACGTATTCTATGGATATGATGGAGATCGTCCTATTTCCTTATTTCTCTTGCCTACTTTTTCTAGTTCTGTGAGTCAAACGCTTATAGCTCATTGTTGTTAATATTTTTTAAATGTCAATTGGAGAAACAGGGTTGATAGAATAATGACTGGTCCGCCTAAGGTGTAATCTATGCTGATTGACTAAAAATTAATGCATCTTTGAACTGATTGACCTCACCACCTTTTAATGGACCCTTGAACATGGATGTCATACTCATCTAACTATAAGCTTAATTTCCCCCTATTGTACACGTTCTCTTTTCTCCTGATAACTGTGGTCTTCTTTTTGGATTCAATCACTAGATACTATATTCATGACGCTAAATTAGTCACTCTACTATGCATTAGCTAGTGGTTCATGTTTCAAATCTTGATATGCTTTCCTTCCCACTTTACAATTATCACAATATTTCCTATTTTTTCCCTCTTTAATATTTCATTTAGTGAAAGCAACTTTGCATACATAAACAAACCAGCTTTTGGATTGTATTGTACCAATTCTCTAATGATGGGGAATGACCTATATCTGATTTTCGTTTTGGAGTCCTGGGCCTATGTCTGTTACTTGAGGACTGAATTTGACATGCCACTTTAGTTTCTGAGGACGAGCAGTTTGATGGGTATTTTAGAATTCTTTTCTCGTGTAATTGTTGCAATAATTGCTAGCATTTTTCTGCCCCATGATTTGGCTGTCTAATAGGGATTTTCTCATTGGGATTGACAGTCTCTAACTACTGTACCCTAAAATCAAAATATTATATAAATCTGATTAATCTGATTGTGTTTGCACTTTATACAGCTTCATTCTGCGAACCAGTTTGCTTGTCAGTTCACTTCATTGGTGAGTTGCATATGACGTTTGCTATGAAAAATTTCTTCATCGTCTCTTCATTGATATAAATGCTTTTCTTGGATATAGATGATTCGTGAAGGGTACCGCATAATTAGTGATCAAGTTGGGTCATTACCTCGTAACAAAAATGATGAATTGGGTATCAAAAAGCAGCCAATTGCCAGTAATTCCAATTTGACATATAGAACGGTAAAACCTTCTGCAACTTGCACTGCTGGGTTGTCTTCAACGCCCTGGCAAAATTCTAGTAGGATACCATTCCAGTTCGATACTGCTATGCAATCACCACAGCCCAACATTCTTTCTGGAGTTAATGTCACTGCGGGCGGAAATAGTCTCTCATCACCACAACTGACCCACAACAGTTCATTTAATCTTCAAATTGACAATCTTCAACAGCAAATGAGGTCCATCCAGCAATGGTGGCAACAGAGTGCAGATAGATTTTTGTGGTTGCAATATCAAATGCAGCTGCTGAAGCATTGGCAAGAACAGGAACTTATTCCAAGGACAGAATCCACAGTTTATCTGGGTGCAGCTGCTGCAAGCGGCCATGATACAGTATCATTAAATGGAGGCCAAAGGATCATCAGAAACATAGAATCTAGCTCTCGCAGTCACGATACAGGCATCAATGGTTCTGGAGCTACTGCTGCAAGTGGCCATGATGCCGTAACATTAAATGGAGGCCAAAGGATCATCAGAAACATAGAATCTAGCTCTCGTAGTCACATTATAGGAATAAATGGTTCTGGACCTATATTTTCTGAGGGACTGGTGCCCTGGCTGAACAGTTTGAGCACCTCTAGCAATCTCCAGAATAATCATATATCGGGTTCGAATGATGAGCAGCTTTTTGGCACACTTTCAGACGGCAGATTTGCGGCTTTCCCAAAACCAAACACTAGCCAAGGTCAGGGTTTCACTGGTGGATTGCCAACCCTGAGAAATGCAAGCATGCTCTCAATTGCCAATGCAGATGCTACTAACATGAGAAACATTTTCAACAATCACAGGGAGCCCTGTGCCCAGATAAGCCAGCAATTGCATTCGGTGCCACCACAGGACCTCAGGTCAATGGCAATGCTTGGGCCTAAAAAGGCGGCTAGGTTATCTGATCAGGTGGTTTCATCTCTACCTCTAGTCCCCTCACTGCACAATAATTTGCCCCAACTGAACACCCAGCGACTGAATCCCGTTAGCATGCCAACTTTGCAGCAGACGAACCTTGGGAGCATATCAGGTTCTGCAAGTCCAGAGGTTAGCGCCTGGACTCATGCGTCTGTAGGTAGTAGCAATATCTAAGGAACTTGACCTCATATTGTCAGAATTGCATTTGCTGCTGAAAAGTGGTTATAGACTTTGTATGTAGAGCATTTTAGATGGAGTTATTATTAATGAAAAGTAAAGCTAGTTATATGTGAAACAGCCATTTCAAAATTGTGACCACTTTGGACATAATCTGGTGCAAGTTTATACATAATCTTATTTATTAAGTACTAAGAATTGCATTAAATTCAAAAGATTATGTGGATAATTACACTATAAATAGGATTATGATATTAGACAGATGAAAAATAAAATCAGTATATTGGGTGCTATATAACTTTTGTTTGTTTGCTTGCTAAATATATACTTTTATAGGAGACAATTATTTTTGAGACATTGTCAGTACTAATTTTTATGCAATTTATAATTGGGTTTTGACAAAAATACTAGTTGGGTTCACACATCAACAAATCCCAATGTGCACTCCTGAGCCAGCTACAAAATCCATAAAAGTAGAAAGCAATCAGAGTGAGCCCATTACAAACTCTAACCCAACCACGTCTTTTATTTGGTTAATTTTTGCATGTAGCGCATGTTTACTACAAAAAAAACAGCATAAAGAACTTGTTTTTTAAAGGATCAAAATGCGACCATGTCGCTCTTACTGAAGCCAAAATTAGTAATCCTCAAGAACATTAAATTGAGTTTAATTGAGGATTAGTGACATATTTTGGTAGAAGTTTCTGTTTTTAATTAAGGATTAGTGACATATTTAGGTAGAAGTTTCTGTTCCATCTTAGACCATAATTATTTTATTATTATTATTATTGTCATTGTTAGTAGTATTTGATACCTGCAAGTTCAGTGAATAATGATGCTTTTACGAAGTGTGGTGTCCCTAATTTCCAAATCATGTTCTGGACTCTGCCACTTCCATTTCCCATATTTTATAAGTGGGTTTTTTCTTGACCCTTCTGGTACTTTCCTCTGAAAACTATTATTATATGATTATGAAAATGTCATTGATAGATTCTTATTATTAAAATTGCATTAGCCAATCTAGGTAGTGGGATCTATCTCTGTAAATACCACATTCTCACCTTTTTTTGTGTCCTTTTCTATTTAAGTAAGGATATAAAGTCCAATTCCTCTCCGTTTAATTTGACAATAATAATTTTACAGTTGCAAAAAAAAATTAATGATTAAAAATAATGCTCATACTCTTATTTTAAAAGTATTTTCGATGTAACAAGGGAACGTTAATTTAATTTTGGTATAAAAGTTTGGTCATAAAATGAATTTTTTATAAAAAATAAATAAATCATCTAAATTTAATTTCAATAATCTAAATTGAATGGGCATACTTTTTCTTGCAAAAGAGTTGAACTTTAACGACGTTAATATGGTAAAATATATCATCGATTTATAATAATAATAATAATAATGGAAGAATAAATAAATAAATGGTGGTGGGGATGGTGACCATAGATAGCAATCTATTTGTTTTGTGGCTGTCATAGTGAATGACCAGTTGTTGATCTTCACTTGAATTTGGCATCTATTATGGACCCTTCTATTCACTTTCTGCCTTGCCCTTACCTCAAACTCCACACAACCCACATGCTCTGCCTTCTTTTCCCAATTTTTAAATGTCTGTCGTAAGTTCCAGGTTGAAGTGTTTCCGTTATTTCGAACAGAATTATTTCTATCTATAGGGTATTTGTGTGTGTGTGTGTGTGTGTTTTTTTTAAAGTATACTTTAAATTTTTATTCTGTTTAATGCAACTGAAATCAAAATACTCTCTCCCCTCCTAAATATAAATATAAAAGTAAATAAAAAGATTTATTTTAATTGAGAATGTAATATTAGAATCTATTTTGTTAAATTTATAATTTTTTAAACTCTATTTCGTCATTCATATATTATAAGAATAAAGAATTTTCTATTAAATAAATAATTTTTATACAATGATTATAATATATATTTTAAAAAAATTAACACATATTTTTATATAAATAATTAATTTAACTCTTAATTTTTATAAATTAATTATCTAACTCCTATATATCGAATTAGAGGAAGTGTTTAATTATAAGTGGATCTAAGTCATTTAATTTTTTGAAATGATCATAATAAATTATTCATGTGTTTACAGTTAATAAAATAATACTCTTCATGTACTTAATATATGATTTAATCGAATAGTTAATATTAATTATAAATATAAAAGTTATATTAATTATAAATATAAAATTTATTTTTTATATTTTTTATATTTTTCTAAATATATAAGTATTTTTTTAATAATAATAAAATAAGAGATAGGGATAATGAGTCAAGAAAAATTATTATAATATTTGTTAAAAAATATCTATTAACTAATACAATTAATATTTTTAATTTTATTAAATTAGTTAAATAGATATATTGTACTGCGTATTTAGATTAGATTGTATTAGCCATTTGGTCTCCGTTCTTTCCCTCAATAGTGTTTGCATGGGTGGATGGGTGGTTCCCTATATTATTTTCATTGGCCTCTTTTAACTTTTTTTTTTTTTGGTAAGTAGATTTAAATTACATGGCAGAGGAAATATATTCCACATCAAATAGAGTTATGTTGAGAAGAAAATATGGGTAAAAAGATTTATAAACTCACATCTATAAAATTTTGTTTTTTCTTTACAACACATCCTTAAAATTTAAAAATAAGATGTAATATTTTTTTTAAAATATAAATATTCTTTTATTAAAGATTAAGGTACTATCGAGTATTTTTTTTAATAAAAAATTAAAATTTAATTTATTATGTTATGAAGTATAAATTTCTTTCACTAGAACAATCTTCTTGTTACTTTTTTGCTCCCTAAGGCTCAACACTCTGCTTTACCTTCTTCACCCACCCTCATTTTTTCCCATGTGTTTTAGCAAAATTCTTGCATTAAAAAAACAAAATTAAATCGTACTTTTACATAGTGAATAAGTCTATTTTTTTTTTAAACTTTTTATATAAAAAAATTACATCAAAAGTTAGATATAAAATATTATATATTCCCTTGAATAAAATTAATAATAAAATTAGTTATTGTTAAATAATATTCAATAAAATATAATAAATATCATATACTTCCTCCATGCTTAAATATAAAAGATAGTAGAAAGATTTATTTTATTTTTAAATGTAAAACTTCAATTAATTTTATCTTATAATTTTATAATTTTTTTCTAAAATCTCTCTATTAATTTCATATATTATAAAGATTTTCTATGAAGTGATTATTTTTTAATACAAATAATTAAAATAGATATTTTAGATAAATTAATATATAATTTTTTTATAAATAATAAATTTAACTATTTTTTTTAATTTTTTATAAACTACTTATGAGAGACCTTAATTTGCACACACTAAAATAGGATTCCTTCAAGTGGTGCATACCAAATGGAGCCAACCTTCATTCAAATCAATCTTTCTTTTGGTAGTTAATGTATATAAAGAAACACATAGGCATAGATGATGAAGAAAGAAAAGGGATGTTAATCAATAGGTTATATTATTATTATTATTATTATATTAGAAGTAGAAAGAGTTGTAATGGCATATATCTATGAAGTTATCTTATAAAAATAATAGTAAAATCTCAGTGGAAAGATTATTTATTTATAATTTTATTGGGGCTCATAAAACGACAAGCCCTTCCTCCATCAATAATTTAGGATAAGCATAATGGCAGACAGACTTGTCCAAACGACAAGACCAGAAGCCTCTTATAATAATATATATCTGCCCTTCCTCACATTTCACCTCCTCTTTTTCCCTATAACTAAACCGTATAAAAAAAATTTAATGCAAGCCAAATTAAATTTAAAATCACATATACTTTTCATGAATATGATTTATATTAGTATTATATATTAATGATATAATGACTATCCCATTTAGTTAGAAAAATTATATATCATAATTATATTTAAATAAATATATGTATATACTATAGATATAGGGTTAATATGGATAAGATGTAAGATGATTAATCAAAATGTTGGGGCTTTGTAGCATTTTAAGTTTCTCCTTTAAATCTTTTTTGAGTTTGAACGTGTGTTTAATTTTAACTAAAATCTAAATTTTAAATTTAGAATTTGATAAAATATAAATTTAAAAAAATTTAAAATAAATAGTTATATTTATTCAAAAGAATTATTAGACTAAACTATAGTTTAAAACTAAAATTTCAGATAAGCTGGTCAGAGTAATTTATAGAATAGTAAAAGAGATTATATAATAACAAATTACTATATTACCCCTACTTTTTTCTACACCCTCTCTCTCATCTCTCTTCTACCCTCTCTCTCCTCTCTTATTTCTTCTCTACACCCTCTCTTTTATCTCATTTCTTTTCTACACTCTCTCACCTCTCTCATATTTCATCTCTTATATCTCTTCTCTCTTATATTTAATAATCATATTATTTTTTATAATTTTTTAATAATAAAAGTACTTCTAAAAATAACTATCTAAATACTCATTTATTCAAAACCACTTTTTTTTTATAAACTTTTCTCTAAAAATTATTTTCTAAAAGTTATCTAAAAACTCTTTTTTTAATAAGCTATTTTCTAAAATTTTACCCATATAAGCCTTGACTCTTTATAAGTTTAATAAGTGTGTGTGTTATGATAAAAAAAATATAATGATTAATTAAATTTTTTTACAATGATTAATTAAATTTTTTTAACTCCACTTATTATTTATTTTTTTAAAAAAAAAATTCATTAAAATCCCTACACTTTTCTCTCCTTAATTCCCCTCTAATGTCTAGAGGTGTAAATTCTAGTTTTCTAAATAAGCTCACAAATACAAACATTATAAATGAAAATCTTACATTGATAAAATTAGGGGCAAATTCAATGTTTAATTACAAGAATGGCTAATTTTTTTTAAAAAAAAGATACATAATATAAAATTTACATAAATTCTGAAAAATAAGAAATGTAAAATATTTATATAATACTAAAATTAATTTTAAAAAAACTTTGGGTGACATGACTCCCCTAATCTCCCTTTCCTCCACAATGGAAGTGTTATAAAATTTCTCTCACTAAAATTCAAACTAATCAGAAACATCAAAAGCGAAATGGTTTGACATTAAAAGGCCCAAAAAAAAAAGGTTGACCCCACAACCTTAAGTGGCTGCTATTGGTGGAAGAACAATTAGCTTTTATTATGGAATAAATAACAAGTTAAGACTTTGTTTAAAGGCTAAAATAGCGGTCGGCAGATACGCGGATCTGGTTGGACGGTGAAGATACGATCGCTGGGGAATCACATTTTTGTTTGATCACTTAATAATTGAGTTTAGCGTTGTTAATCATGGAGATTAAAGGTGTGAACACGAGTCCCCCAAGCAGCGGAGATCTCGCGAGAATCTGGAAATATCGCGGTATTTGTTCTCAATATTCGTCACGAATTCCAACTCCAGCGCACAAACGCGTCCTTGTTTGTCGTGCTGGAAATCTTCGTGACAACTTTCCCTTTGCCCCCACAATTCATGTGATTTATGTGCACCACAATCCCCGCCTCCTTCGTTACTATTAATTATGTCTTTATTATAAATCATTTTTAATTAATTTTCATATATTAAAAAATAATAATTAAATATATTTTATATTAATTAAAATTCTTAATTTTACTTTTATTTAAATTTTCTCTCACTACATTTATAAATCATTCTAACCTTTTTTCTCTTTTTCTTTCTAATAAAATTAAATATAAATAACATTAAAAATATAGTCATTAATAAACATCTAAATAGCTCTTGTTCTATATCTTTTTCTCTCTCTTCTTAAAAACTTATAAATATAATTTTTTTTAAAAATAATTTATAATAGGGATCTAAGTGGTATTATGTAGTCCCTTAATCATAGTACACATTTAGTTCTTTAATTTCACATAAATTTTATTTAATCTATTAATTTTATAAATTATTTTTTTAGCCTTTTAACTCTATGTTAACACATCATTCTTAAATATAGACATATTATGTTTAAGTTTTAAATAATAACAATTGCTATAAAAAATTATTATTTAAGATTAACTGTATTAAAATTAATGGATTAAAAATAAATATATTTTATAAAATTAAGAAACTAAACTGAAATTTTATATAAAATTAAAAGATTTTGTATATTTTTACTATAATTCAATTATTCTATCTCACCTATTTTGTGTATTTTTTAAATGGATACTTAGATCAAATGATATATATGGTAGGTAGATAAGAGTGATGAAATTTAAAATTTTAAAAATATAAAGGAATACTACTTTAAAAATGGAGGTCATAAACTCATAATAAAGCTTAAGCTTTTGTAATTTTTAATATTTATTTTAATAATTTTAAAAATTATGCACTATAGATTTTATAACGAGTTCAACTATGATCACAGCAAGTGAATTATCATGTTTATCGGTTCAATAATTGTTTATTGTGTAGAGCATTAAATCAAAAGATAAAGTTATGAAATTAAATATCATCTTTTATATATAATATATATATATATCTTAGTTATATTTTTATATTTATTTTATTAAAGAGAGGGTATTGTTTGCCTTATTTAAATGCATGTTGGAGCTCCCAGAACATCTCATAGGGCTTCTTAATTCGTTCCATGTGATTGGGAAAACACAATTTGACTAATAATAATATTCTTTTTTTGTTTTCATTACGTCAAACCACCACATGGAAAAGCTCTTTTGCGTTTCAGTATTTCAGTTTCTTATTAATCACAATCAAATTAGTGCTCTATCTCAATATCCAATTAGCTCTTGATAAACCAAATTGTTTATTTATCTTGAAAAAAAAAAAAGATTATGTGCAATTGCTTACCGCTTTGTGCAATTGTTGAATCAAAATATAATAATAATAAAATACCACTAGCTTATGTTAATATGAATGGCAGCGGTTCTCATCATCTCATCACTTTTTTTAGATTATTATTAAATATTTTAATAATAGACTAATTCAAATTGAGAACTTTATTATCAGAATATTTTTTTTTAAATATTTTTTAATAAGGTAGGATTGAATATCAATTCTTTCACTTTATGATGTAGTTGATCTACCACTGAAACTAAATTACTGTATAGTTTTTATTATCAATGAATTACATGAAATCATTCAAAGTCTCACTTTGATTTTTTTCATACATAAATTTTTATAAAAGAATTGGGCTCACCCAAGATCTAAGAATAAGATAAAATTTTTCTCTCTCTTAAGCGATACTAATATTGAACAGAGTGGTCCATCAATTACTCTTAAACATTACTTTAAAATTGAATGAGCGTTGATTCTCATTGAGATCAATTATGACATATTTTATTCAATTACATGAATTTTTATGCATTTCGTTGATTCAAGTGTTTGGTTAGCATACTAAAGTAATCTATTATAATTTTGATTACAACAAATAATAATAAATCAGATTAGGTAATTAATCCTTGTTACATGACTTTAATTTGGCTATGTAATCTGATTCAAATTTACATGAATTAATACATAAACATCTACATTCTTCTTGAATCAACATTTAGATATTTATACCCTTTATTATTATTCTTAATAAAATTAGTTCACATTTTATTAACATTTATTAAATGGGTACTTAGCATCTCAGAGTTTAGTTAACTAGTGTCTAGTGACCAGATAATTAAAACTACCAAGAGTTTTTTTTTTTTTTGTTAAAAAAAATAGAGGCATGAGAATTTTATCCATATTTTAGGCTAGACTAGAAGTCCCTCCACTATATATATTCTTTATAGGAGGACGACTCAATACACGAGACTTTTATCAGGTAAAATTTAAAGAGGGATAGATATACATAGTTTTACTTTGGTTAGCAGTAATCTTACTTCTCACTAAGACTCCCACTGTATATAATTAAAAAATCTTATAATATAGATATGGAGAAAGGTACTTGGATGCAATTCAATAGGGATACAGAATATTTCAAGCAATGTGATTGGCCGTCTAGTTTATATGTTGTTTAAATTCATTCCCACCTATAACGCAGCCCTGTCTCTATTTTATTCATAACTTAGCAAGAGGTCATGTGTCTCTAACTCTTTTCTATTTTTCAATTAAGGAATTTCGGTTACTTTAATCAGTTCTTTAAGATTGATTAGTCAGCAACTCATACCCAAAAAAAAACTTTTTTAATTATCAAATCAATATAGTGATTTTAAATATTATATTATACCAAAAGCTATTACTTTATCTATCCATATTGTATTTATAACATAGATATGTTTAATTATAATAGTGATTGCAATAACTCATTGTGCAGATTTAAATAATTTATATTAAAAAAATCATTTATTAGTTTATTCTGGTGGTCAGTTCTAATCCAAAAATTATTTAGGGCCTAATCCTGCAAGTGTGAATCTTCCTAACGTGATTGGGCCGGGGACTAATTAAAAAAGTAATCTGTTCTCGTTAAGAGTTGAATAAACAAACATATAGATTTAGTTGACAAGAAGATAAAAATATATGATTATTTAAAATATGTTCGATCTCTGAGAAGTATCACTTTATTGTAGTTTCAATCATAATACTTAAGAAGTCATTGTAGCTTCTGAGTGATTAAATTTATATATAAAGGTAATTAACGGCTCATCTTGTTCGATATTGGTATTGTTTAGGAGGAAATGAGACTTCGTATTATGGACCCAATACTTTTTTAAAAATTTTAGTATAAAAAAAAGGAGTTGAATAAAGAAGAAAAAATTAAAAAAAAATAGAGAAAGAATCAAAGAGCTGTATGATTATATTTTCCAATCTCAAAGAATAAAAATTCTAAGGTCACATCAATTCTAAGAATGAGGAAATGCATCATTTAGGTTCAAATTTTTATATTATCATTAACAAAAAAAAAAAACAAATGCTTAGTTGCAAATTTAATATTTTAAAATGAATCTCTTAACAGTTAAGAGGGAGCATTTTATCCTATGAATAAACATGCAGTGACATATTGATATGAATGTATACATAAAAAGAGACATGTTTTTTGGTACATTGCATGCAGTTTGAAAAATGATATGTATCTCGTATAACTTGTGAATATAGTGCAACTTTTTTTTTAAAAAAAAATTATATTTCTTAAATATGCACTAACTTTTGAAGGGATCCAACTATTTAATTAGAATAAATTTTTTATTAAGAAAAAATCCTTACAAAATATCATATGAATATTAAAATTTTATTTTGATAATTCAAACTTTAATAATCCTAAATTGATTATAAGTACCAAATTAAAATTTTGAAATGTTTAGTCATTTTATAAAATTTCCTTTACTCACTAAAACAAAAAGATAGCCCTTCATCCATAGACCATTGGAGCTTTGCCAGTGCCACACTTCTGTCACTAGCCACCACGCCGAATGACCTCTAGATCTTTGGCACAGGATATTTGGTGCCAACGGTGTTGGTGGTGGAATTTGATCCTCTAAATCATCAAATTTAGATATAATTAAAATAAATATTTAATAAATTAAATGAGTAACTAAAAAAAATATATAGTGACAATTGAGCCACAAAATAACATATAAGTTAACTATTAAACTTTGACTACATTTAATTTATTACTTTTATAATACTATTAACTATATTTCTATTAATATTTATTACAATAGTAATATAATTAACAACTATATTTTACATCTCAAATTTATTAAAATAAATAAATCATTATGGCCATTTATTATTTTTATAACATCATTGGCTACATTTTCCTAGATTTTTATCACAATAATAATGCAATTGACTACTATTTTTTCATATCTTAAACTTATTAAAATAAATAAATTATTATAGTTATTTACTACTTTTGTAACATCATTTACTACAATAATAATACAGTTTAAAATTACTTTTTTTATATAAAAAATTTGTTAAATAAATAAATTATTGTGACTATTTACTATTTTTATAACGCTTATCAAAATAATAATATAGTTGATAATTTTTTTTATTTCTCAAACTTGTTGAAATAAATGAAGTATTTGCAACGTCAATGGCTACATTTCCATAAAAGTTGTAAATATTTATGGAAATGTAGTTAATGATGTTAGTAAATGGTTATAATGATTCATTTATTTTAACAAGTTTAATATATAAAAAAATAATTATAAATTATATTACTATTGTGATAAATATATATAAATGTAGTCAATAACATTACAAAAATAATAAATAGTCATTAGGATTTATTTATTTTAATAAGGTGTAAAAAATAGTTATGAATTGTATTATTTTTATAATAAATATTAATAGTAATATAGTTGATAACATTATAAAAATAATAAATTGAATGTGGTCAAAATTTAATGATTAATTTATATAATGTTTTGTAATATTATATGAAGTTACATTTATGGCTCAATAGTTACTATGCTGTTTAGAATCAAAGGGGTGGGGGGATCAAGTCCCACCTCCATTATTCTTGCTTAAAAAGCAAAACTTGTTCAATGTATCCATGAAATGAGTCCAAATGCAATCGACTTGACTTTTCATTAAATTGGTACAACAAGGAAATTTATTTCTTCTTCTTTTTTTTTATAAGAAAGTAATCTCTTATAATGTTTTTTTACCAGACATGTGGCAAAAAATCTTCTTATAAAAGAAAGTAATCTCTTATCTTCTTATAAAAGAATCTCTTATATTCACTTATTTCTTCTTCTTTTTTTATAAGAAAGTAATCTGTTATAATGTTTTTTTACCAGACATGTTGTGGCAAAAAATCTTCTTATAAAAGAATCTATAATTGTAAAGTTCTTATTCACTTGTTTGACTGAAATTCTTATTATTTTGTAAATTTATTGACTCATTTTGAGTTTGAATACTCCATTTTTGATAAAAAATAAAAATAAAAATAGATATTTAAAATAATTTTGATCAGTTCATCAATTGAAATTAGTAGAAGAATTGGGTATTTAGCCTTAAACACTTAATATATATATTTGTCCAATCAAATTAGAAAAATTAATTAAATTTTAAAATATTAATATTAATAATAAGAGCTTGTTATAGAATAAATCATGCTCATATATATATAAGATATCTACATGTCTTGGTTTGATTGACAACAAGCACCTTAAATATATAAAGCTAAGTATATAACTTTTCTCCTTTAGATTATTGAAAAATATTTAAAAATATCATTCCATTGAACTGTATCGAAAATATATTATTTTATAATCTTAAAAGCGATCGGTTAGAATTTGTTTTTGTGAAACGTGTTTGCCAGAATTACCCCTTTTAATTCCTTCTTTTTATTTGTTTATTTGGCTTAACAAACACCATTTTTCATGTCCCTCTCAAAAAGATCTAAATTTGATTTTCTTGGTTCAAAAGAGAAACATGTTCAATGTATGTATGAAGTAAGTCCAAAGGCCATTGAATTGATTGGCTTTTCATTGGGGAAGACGAACACATGCGAATTTAGATTAAAGATCTCTTTTTAAGTCAATTTTATTTTAAAATTAATAATTTATTTAATGGCTTGAATATGTTTAATGTCTTCCAATTTTAAGAAATATTGATCGAATTAAGTCATTCTATCTTCTTTTTGTTTTTTTATGTGTGATTAGTATTAGCATACGATAAGTTTGCATTCAATTCACGCACATGGAAGTGATCTGATTACATCAACTTGCCAAATGGCTAATAATTGAAGTGACAATTTTCTTAAATTCTATTTAAATCAATCAAATATCAATATTAATTTATATTAATAAATTTCATCAAGATAATTGATTCCCCTCCCATTTAAAGTAGTACGAATTTGCTATGGTCTGGTGTTAATTTTGCCTGGTTGCTTAACCTACTACTAGCATAATTTGATGTAGCAGCCTTGTGTACTAAGAATATATATATAAGTGAATTTAATTATTTTAAATTATATATATAATATAGTATGGAATTTGATTTGATTAAACTGGTTATATTGTTGTTATTATATTTTATATTAAAAAAATTATATGTATAACATTTATTTAATTCAATATAGAGACCAGAATTCTAATCTCCATAAATTTTCAAAATATTTTAATATGAAATAGATAAAAAATGAATATACCTTGTGGTCTGTCTTTCCTTAAAAACATGGATTCAAATTCTGTGTTTTTTTGCTTAGAGACAATGAACATTAAATTCTTTTCCAACCAGTCCAGGGAGAAGTTTCTAGGTTTTTAACAATTTTTATCATGTTGGATATAAATTATAAAGTATATAGTAAATTGAATAAAAATATAAAATTTGTAAAATATGTATGACATATGGAAAATGTGTTGAACTTAAAATAAATATAGCCAATAAGAACATAAAATTTGTAATAAATTATATAAAAATTATGAATTTTATGATTTGCTTTCCAAATTTTATATAACTAGCGTAGGTCTTGTATACGGTAGGAAATATGAAAATTAAACTGTAATATTCGCGACTAATAAATATAATAATTTGTACTATATTTTTTTTGGTTGTACGAAAGGCAAAAATTTTGTGTATTAGTTTCTTTAAATATTTTTTTAATTATATATATTTAAATTATCTTTAATAAAAATTCTTTTAATATGTATAATTATATAGGGATACTATATAGATAAAATTATAATTTTAGAAGATATAATAAATTAAAATATTATATTTAGATAAAAATATATTTTTTATCTATCTCTTATATTTAAAATAGAAAATAATATTATATTTATGATTAAACTAAATATTTTAATTAATTATTACATTTAGTACTAAAAGAAAAAATATTACAAACTTCAATTTATATAATAAAACAAAATTAGAAAATTTGATGAAAATTTCTCTATTATATTACAAAATTTGTTATCCAAAATAACTAAGGACTCTTCTTGTTTTTTTTCTTTGGTTCAATACTAAGAACACCAATCTTTTAGTTGGTGCAAATCTAATTCAACTACATGCAATGTATTTTTTATGATATATAAATATTTTTTATTTTATATATATTTAAATATAAATTATATAAGAATTATATTTATTAAAAATATATTATACTTGAATCCTCAAACAAATTACATGTAAAGTGTATTTTTAACCACAAATATTATAATAGAGAATATTTTATTAATTTCTACTTACGTAAACTTCAGTGTTGATTTAATATTTTTTGGATACAATATTTTTTAAATTTAAAATATAAAAAAATTTACAAACCCCGTTTTTGCAGAGTCTCTTTACTCGCAGTTTCAGAGATTCCATTATTTCTCCTTCGCTTTTTGACTATTTTTGGTTCTCATTATTTTCTGTAACTATTATTGTTATTATTATTTTAATGTGTACTCCCCTTTCTCTCTCATCCTGCTCCCACACCTCTTTTTATAGGGACCAACAAGCCCCTCTCTCCTGCCAAATCCTCTGTCTCATCCTCCTCTTTCTCTCTCTTCAATTCTATTCATTCCCTGGGAGAATCATCCAACCAGAAAACCCAAACCTTAATATCTATATCTATACATACAGAAAGAGAGGAAGATATGGGATTGCAGAACCAGCTAAACGATGTCGCTTCAGATTCGATTCCTCTACTTTTCTTGGCTCTCGTCGCCGACTCCCTCAACCAGCTCCGTTCCTTCCTTATCGCCCTCCTCCAATCGCTCGGACTCTCCAGATTCGACCCAAACCCTGTCGTTGTTGATGATGGATTTTTCACCGCCGTTGGATCGGGCCTTGCCAGCTTAATCGTCCTCTCCGAGCAGCTCAATCTTAATCGCCGTGTGTCCTACATATACTCCATCGTAGGTGGCGGCGATGATGGTCCTGCCGGCGTGATTGGGTCTCCCAAGTGTGTTGTGTGCCAGAGCACGTTCGAAGATGGGGACCAAGTTCGACGGCTTCCCTGCCGCCATGTTTTTCACCGATGCTGCTTCGATGGCTGGCTGGACCGCCTCAATTTCAACTGTCCTCTCTGTCGGACACCGCTGGTGTCCGACGAACGCGTGGTCCTTGCTGAGCGGCGCGTCGCTCCGGAGCTTGTATCCTGGTTCTCTTTTCGATGAAGCGACGTCGTTGTGCTGTATGATTGGAGACCGGCGGACGGTGACTATGGCTGCGAGTTTTATTTGCATTTTTTTTATCTGCTGTTGTTCTATTAGGGCAGTTTTGTCTTTTTCTCGTTTTTAGAATTTAATGACGTTTATTAGAGTTTTTTTATTTATTTTTTCGTATTTATGGTGTTTTTTTGAAGGACTCTGATTGTGATATCACAGGGTCTTTTTTTGTTGAGCTACTGTAAATTATAGGCTTTATGTTAGTAAGTGATGAAATTATGAAGCATGCGCAATTCCTCGTGTAAAAAAGAACAATCATCTGAATTTTCATTATTTTTGTTTTTTTTTCTAAATTAAATCTTTTTTTAAATAAATAAAATAATCACTATTGCAACAGTAAAAACAAATTCAAGAAGCACATCAAAGTAAATGTCTGTTAATGCTTCTTTTTCTTTTCTTGCTAAAATAAAACCCATTCTTAGTAAAGCAAGTTCCATTAATTTTGGACATTTCTTTTGGAATGATAAAACGTGTAGTGAGTTGTAAGAACTAAGAATCCAACTTTGGCCAAAAAACATTGACTGCCTTGTGCTAATTACTCAGTGGAACAAATTATTTTCTGGCCTTTTGCATCCTTAATTAGAAAAAGTGTCGTTGGGATTTAGTAAATTTAATGGATAGATGGAGGCTATAAAGATAATTAAAGAATAGATGTGGAGTACCTAATGGAGCAATAATTGAAAAATAGAATAAGATAAAGATGATAATGATGATCTACCAGAAAAGACTAAGGTGAAGATAAACAAGTTAAAGTAATGCAATGGGACAAGAAGTCATTTTGATTTTGATACTTCACATTAAATAAATAAAAAATAAATACAAAGAGGGAGAATGATACTCAAGCACCACTAAAGGGAAAAATAGATCATAAATATGTTAAACGAAAAGGAATCAATATTTATTTAAAAAAAAAGAGAGAAAAGAAGGAAAAATAGATGTGAATGACTTGGCACCATATATGGTTCAGTTATAAATCCCATAAACTAGTTATAAAAATTGTAACATTGTTACAAATAGATGGTAAATTGAGCAACTTTTGTAAATTTTAAAGGCTCACTTTGTAAATTCAAGAAACTTGATTATAAAAGCTTTCCAAAATTTCTTTATAAAAGAAAAAAGCTTCCCAAAATTTACAAATTATTTATATTTAATTTTCAATCTGTATGATTGAGTTTCTAAATTATTTAATTTTCCAAAAAAAATATTTTATCAAATTTCTAAAATCTTAAAAAAAATATTCTTTCTCCTCTTAAATATTTTAGCAATCCAAAATTACAAATAAATGGAGGGGAGCAAAATATCTCCCCTCTCCTACATTTTTCTATTTCTCTCATAAATATATTAAAAATAGATAAAATAGCAATATATTGTATAAATTAAATTATCTTTAAATGTTTATTTGTCATATAATAAATATTTATAATGAGATATAAATTAATACATAAAAGTTAGCATTAAAGATATGAATACTTCTAACATGCTCGGATATTATATAATTTAATTTTTTTAAAATATAAAAAATAATATAATTTTAAGAATTGAAGTAAAATAAAGGGGAAAAAAACAAGTGCTAGGGGTCAAAAAGTGAACTGGAAAGTGAAGTGACTTTAAAGTGAGGAGAGGACCAAGCTATAGATATAGATGAAGGTAACCTAAGTTAGACCATATCTAGCTAGCTTTTTGGGGTTTCCGTATCAACCAATCCAATTCAATTTATAAAAAATGGATACATATTCTATAAATAAATAAATAAATTTAATTTTTATTATTATCATTAAAACCTTTTTAATAAATAATTTTATAATTTTTTATAAATATTTTTTAAATTTAAAAATTATACTTTAACTTTAATAAATATTAGTATTAAATTTATCTAAATTTTTTTATACCAATAAAAATTATAAAAAAAATAAACTAATCTAACTCAATCAACTTAATCTAACCTTTAACGCCATATACAGCTATTTGAATTAATAAATTAATTTTAATTCAATTCGATTAAATAATATAAAAAAAGTTGTTCAACGATCCTTATTCTAAAATTTATTATCTAAAAATATTTAAAAAATTAAATATTTAAGTAAGTATAATTCTTTTTTTTTATTTTTTTTTTAAATTTTAGACTATATACTCTAATATATAGTTAAAAATCATCTTCTTAAGGTGAATCTTTTTTATGTACACGTTCTGATATGAACTAAAAATATTATATTTAAAGAATTTAATTATTTATTAATTATGTTAATTTTTATTAATAAATATAATTTTTTTTATCTATGGGCAATATATATTTAATTATATATCAATTTTTACATAGCGAAAAATATATCAAACACACTTGAAAAAGAATTATATTTGTTGAATAGGTTATCTGAAACTTTAAACAAATTATAAATAGTTTTGAGTAATAAATTTTATAATATTGATCAAACCTTCATTTGAACTGACTATTTGGGAAAAGAATCAGTTCTCTTGTTAATCAATTACTGTCTAATTCCATCATTTTATCGTGAGAACCGAACCAGCCATGTTTATATTTTACTATCCGTTTACCATAAAATATATACTACAAATAACAGAAATAAAATTTAGATTAAATTTAATGTCTTTTATTATAGCTGAGAGCAAAATAATTTAAAGAATTTCTGATTGTGACAGACAATCATGCAAAATCAATAATGATATGCCAGCCATTGAGAATATGCCCGTTTAGGTAAAATTTTAAAAAAGAATTTATAAAAAAAATTTAGATAATTTGTAGAGAGGGACTTTTAAAAAAATTATTAAAAAATAGTTTTAAATAAATAAATATTTAGATATTTATTTTTAGAAATATTTTTATTATTGATAAATTATGAAAAAAAAAAGTATGATTATTAAATATATGAGAGATGAGAGATGAGAGATAATGTAAAAGAGAGATGAGAGATAGTGTAAAAAAAAGAGGAGAGACGAGAGATTATATAAGAAAAAATATGGATAATATAATAATTAGTTAGTTTATAAACTCTTTTATTATTCCATAAGCTATTCTGACCAGTTTATTTAAAATTTTAGTTTTAAACTATAATTTAATTCAAAAGATATTTTAAATAAATATAATTATTTATTCTAAAATTTTTTAAAACGTAAATATTGTCCAAACTTAAATTTTAAATTTAAGTTTAGAAACTTTTTAAATAGTATCTCTCAAAAATACAAAAGTTTAATATTAGGTTTCTCAACAACTATACTTCAAAATATTTTTCATTTAATTGTTTTACACGATCAAAGTTAAAACTCTTTAATTAAACCTCCATTTATCAAGCTGCCTACCAACTTTAGATTGCCCATTCCTAACTAATTTTAGAGAAAAAAAATAATGTTAATTCTTGTAGTTTTATATTATTTTTAACAAGGTTCATGTAGTTTTATAAGAAAATGATAAAAAAGACTCTAAAAAATAATAACTACTAAAGTAGGATATTATATTAATAATGAACTAATGATTGATTTATAATTAGTAATACTTAATCTGTCATTAGTAACTATCATACTTTAGTATTTATAATTTTTTATAATCTTTTTCTGTCATTTTTTTAACTTTTTTTTTATTGGATCATTTTAGTTTCTTCATTTATATACATTAGTCTTTATGCTTATAATATATTAATTAGAGTTGATGTGAAAGCTAATTAAATAACATGTAAGTTGCTACAAAATATAAAATAAAAAAAATAAAAAATAAAATTATAGAATAAAATTTATTTATTATCAACATAAAAATAAAAAATTATCATGATTATAATTGTCTCTTTGTATCTATATATAATTTGTAATATGATTGATTTTAATTTTATTTAAATCCATAGTAACAAAATTAATGAAATATTTATGACTAATTTAAAAAAAATACTGTATCTGTTATTCTTGGTTTAAATAATGGTTTAAATATCTTAGTAGTCTAAGGAAACTCAATCACTTGAGATGATGTTGCAAGATGATGGTTGATGAGGTTTAAGTACAAATTTAATATTTAATTAATTTTAACTAACTACAAAATAGTGAGTTGGAGTATGAACAAAAAATTGTTTAATATATATGTTTTTTTATAAAAAAAGATATTTTATTAAAAAAGTAAATATAAAACGATATGTAAATTTTTTGGGCGCCTTTACATAATAAATTCTAATAAAGATAGAGGAGCCAAACGAAAAACCAAAAAGAAGACCGAAAACAACATTAACACAAGGCGAACACGAACAGAGGGTGAGGCGATCACATGCAAAATAAATATTAAGGCCACTCACAAACTACCTCGAATGACCATATAGACCTTGAAAATCTAAAAAACGATGACAAACTAGCTACAAAAGAGTATCACCCCATGACTCGAAAGATGGTTATATTTATATAATAAATAAATAAATAAATAAATACATGAGGTTTAATAAGTTGGCATTTAATTAGATTTTTTAAACATCTTATCAGGGCTTTAATTATTAACTATGTGTATAAAAGAATCTCATAACTAACACTAAATCCCATTAAAGAATTTTATGGTATAAAAGAATTAGTCATTATTTTTAGCGGTGAATACCATAAATTTACCTACAAAAATAATAATTATTATTTATGCTTTTATTATAATTATAATAATAATTATTATTATTCAAACAGTTTTACAATCCTTAATGTAGTAAGATTTTTGGGTAATAATATTTTTTTTGGATCACATGATTTTCCCTATCCTTTTTGCAACAAGTTTCTAATACATATATAATTATTTATATTTTCTTATTATGTTGGGGGCAAAACTGGATATAGAATTATAAGCTTTCGAATATCCACATGTATGTTGTTGTGAAGAATCTGGAATTTCTGGCCGTAACATGAAATCCATCCAGCCACTAAAATATTATGAATGTTGGGTTATTAGAAAGAAGATTACAATATGAAACAAGTATTATTCACACAAGGCTATATAGAATTATCAAAGCATTATATCCTCTCTGTCACTTTCTACCAAAGATCCTTCCTCATTTTCATAAAATCTGACATGGCACAGCCTTCCTCCTGCTTCATCAGCAAAAGCTATCTTTTTACTCTTATTATTGCGCACTACTACATCTTGAGATGCAGTGGAGCCTTCATCAGCTAATTGCTGCAATTAATTTGGGACAACAACAATAATTAATAATTAACCAAAAGTGTAAAAGGAAAGAGCAAATGATAATTAAGATGTTCAAAATTAAGAGTATGATAATGATAGTATTAACCATTAGCTTACAGAAACGGTTACAATCCCTTGACATAAGGGACAGGGTCCGTTTTGCAGTTTCTTCAGCTCTTGTTGCATTCTTCACGGCCATTCTTGACTGGAAATGTGAACAATTTTCAGAAATAGACACAAAATGAATCAGCTTTGACAAGAAACTGGTAAAATTTTGCAGTTCAAATGGTGAAGATCAAAAGTCACAAGCAGCATGATTTGCTTATACAGATGTGAAAATCAGCGAAAAGCATGAGTGAGAAAACATGCAAGTAGAACTGTTCTACATACTTTACCAAACTGCAAAATTTAATTCTATATAGATCGCTGAAGTATCTTATCAAGGGAAGTTGAACACAAGGCTGATTCTATATAAGCTACCAAACTCCAGCACTCGTCTTAAAGATTTCCAATGTTAGATTAATTAACTCTGTTTTCTTAGATTCCCTGTACACAAGGAAAATCGAACTTTTGATCTTTTGTTCAAACCTCCACCCCAACCCCCATTGTAACTATTCCACACTACATAAATTCTCATGTGGCTCTTAGCAATACTTAATGATTATGATCTTAGCACTTCTGAGCCCTCTAGCCACCAAGTTTCGAGCTTTTCTAAAGAAATCGATAATATTAACTTTCATGTGATCAACAAAATAAGAATCTGACTCCATTTGGTTTGGTCATATGCGAGTAGAACTGTTCACCAGTTAATTAAGCACCATAACGAACAGTTTCATGGTACATCTCAACTATTAACATTTCCTATCATCTACCATTTGGATGCCCAGGTTTAAATAAACTAAATTTGCTTTCCACATTTTTTACTTTATTTTAAACTAGTTGACTACATAACAGGCTTCAATGATATATTCATCCTTTCCATCTTCACCACAAAGCTCAGTAATCAGTATAGTAACAAGCGAGTAAAGGTGCTATAAATGTAATCATACCTCATTTGTTTTATATCTCAAAGGTGTGGTCAGACATAATTCAGAGCGTAACATAGCAGCCATAATGTCCTTCATTGACTTCAATTCATTTGTTAGTTTCATTGCAAGGCATTCAGCATCCGGCATCTGCCTCTTGTAAAATGAAATCGCATTCTTCGCGCAACTCTGCATGGATGTGAGCCCAGTGCTGAGGCGGGAAGCTGAACGCGAAGGAAGAGAACTCTTTTGAACGCCTTGAGGATGGGAAAATCTTTTAAGAGGCTTCGGTATCTTAAGAATTTTGTTACAATGTTTAGTAAATCGAGCTCCCACAATCTCATGAAGTTCTTCCGTAGTGCCTTTCTTGTCGTCATGTGTCTGCTCGCCAAAGAATAGTTTCCCTTTACATTCTGCAACGATAATCACGCAATAGAAGTGAACAGAATGTGGGAAAAGCATTGTGTTTGGAACTGATAATTCCAACTTCGCATTATAGCATTCATGAACACACAGGCAAAACCACAACCAGATAAGTAGAAAATAAAGTTATATTTGACGGTGCAGTTATTTCGTTTGAGGTTACTTAAGAAAATGCATATTTTATTTCCTTGAGATCTCAACAAAAGCTATTTCAATTATTTAAGGTCAAGAAAATAAATCTTGTTTCAGGCACCATCAACCCCATGGTTTAGCTTTCTCTAATCAAGATACCCATTGGATATAATAGCCAACCTACTATAAAACCACCATACTTCTCTTTTAACATGATATCTAGCCTATAGTGACTAATATTTCTTTCCATGTATTTGGAGTTTATAGTTAGTACCAGAGAGACTGAAGCATAATATCGTTGCACATGCTGAATTTTAGCCACTTACTTGTATATTCTTTGTCATGCAAATCAATGGACTGCATGCCTTTGCAGAGCTTAATTTGTGAAGGCGGCGAAATGGTCTGAAAATAAACAAACTAATGAGAAGAAGCAGCAATATAAGCCAAGACAAAAAGATATCTGGAATCAGGTATTTCACCTTTCTGCCTGATAACAACCTTTGAGGACGATGCATCTTTGAACTGCTTTGATGGCTCTCCCAAGATATTAACTCATCAGTAACTACACTGGCAAGTCTCTCCTCATCAAAGCTTGCGGAAGCAAGCAATTGCGTCTCCTCTGATACAGGCGAATCATCTGAGCTACAATCCTGGGATTCATCCGGTGAACCATCTGAGTCACAATTCCGGGGTCCATCGGGATTACAGCCGTGTTCACCGACCGATGTATATTCACTTTTACTGCGGTCACTAAAGAAAGCATCGTTAACTCCATTACCTAGATCCACACAGTGAATATCTTCATTAGAAATGAGTGGTGTGACTGCGATGTGACTGTCAGGTTGATTAGAATAGATATCCGTGTTTTGATCTTTATCCAAATCGATTGTTTGTGGAGAGACTGAATGGAGATCTGGTTGCATGTTACATTCTTCATTTTTAAATTCTAGTGCAAGCAAGTTTTGAGATTGATCATTGCACGTCTTTGAATAACTAATCAAGACATCAGTGTTAGAGTCCCATACAATTTGAAGTGGAGTAACATCAGCATGGTCGTTCCACTCATAATCTAATTCACAACCCAACACACATTGTCTGGCTGTCTCAGGCTCTTCTATGGCTACTATTCCAAGAGAGTGCTCAGGCCAGCAACAAGCTTGAAAATTATTACTAGTATTGTATAACATTCTCCAGGGATCTGACCAATCACTTTCAGGAACCTCAACCTTCAGTTCAACAAGTGCAGTTGAATTCTCACTAGAGGACAAGGACACTTGACTATTTTGGATCACTTCAGATTTTACAACAGATATTACCTCTTTTGTAACAGTAGACACTTGGTCTTTTATGCATTTCCCCTTCTTGGCCTTCTTATTCTTTGACAACTTACCTCTCCAGCTACTCAGAGTCTCCATAAATTCAGAATCATCTGATGCTATATGATTCTCAATGCAGTTTTCTTCATACGAGGAAGCTTCAGTTTTTATTTTTCTTTTGGATGTGTCAAGACCTTGCGAATTTTTCCTCTTCTTTGATTTGCTACTCTCTTGGATTTGCTTTAGAGTAAGGTTGCCAAAATTACAGTCTTCCACGACATTCTCCTCACCATCGCCATCACTGGGGCTGCATGCATCATTGTCAGATTCAGCTTTCACCGTTCTTCTCTCCACTTCAAAACTGCACGACCTTTCAACCTCTACATTATTGTCAAAAATGGAAATGCCATATATATCTATGACTTTCTTAAATGAAAGTTTCGGCCTGCTACGAGTGACATTAATGACTTTCACTATTGAACCGCCTTGAATAGCCTGGATGAAGTGCAGAAGAGCACAACTTTGTAACTCCATATGGACGCTATTTACGATTCTTGCACTACTACTTCAATACACCGAGGGAGAAATCCTTACCCTGCACGGACGTGGACATACCAAATTCGCTCAAACAATCAAGAAAATACAAGCCAACATCAAGTTGTAAAATTAGAACATGGAAAACATACAGAAGAGAGAAAATGAGGGAAGGATCATGGCCTATATTACAGGCAAGAATAATATGATAAGCATGAGAAAACATTATTGTAAAAGTAAAGGGTTCGAGAAAACGGAATAAATACAAACTCTTCAACCAGAAAGGGAGAATCTTGCTCATGTTAAGTTGGAAAAGTATACAGATTCAGAGAGTCAAACTAATTTATCACTGAGAAAGATCAAAACATGACCACATAATAAGTAATCCCAATGCGGAGCTTCCTCAAAAAGGAACTTAATACTTGGAATATAATCTTTGTGCCTCCAAAACATTAAACTATCAACGGCTCCAATTATTGCATCCACATCAGATTCATTGGATCATGTTTAATATAGAATTTAACTTGCACAGTCTAATAATAAATAAGGAGACAGAACTAAAAAAGTTGGAACTCTGAATGATAGATCTCTCGTCCCTACAATCACAGAAAGCATGGTTGATACTATAATCAATGACTCATTGCACATTGAAATGAAAAGGTGAAATGGTAGCTCTGCAAGTTCATGCCTTCAAAGGAGTAGCAGAATCATCTCCCTACTTTGTCCATAGTATAAGGTCCAAAGTCACATGGTAAAAAATTCGACATTACGACAATGAATTCAGACCATTTTCTCAATCGTAGATACACTTGAAAAAGTAAAAAATTCATATTTTACTCCGCCTCAATGGAAACACAACTACTGTTGAATTCAAGGACATCCTCCAAAGGGCACTGGCGGCACCTATATTTCGTTAAATATGGCGAAGGTCCGAAGGAAACGAATTCTCCTTTATATGGTTCGGAGATTGAATTACTTCCATGACAACTGGACCTTTCTTTCTACTTGTATTTTCGAAGTCAGCGTTATCCGAGCACAGAACTGAAAGTCTCTATGAACGAACTCAGATTTCTAAGTAAAAGACAAAGATTCAACGGTAATGACAGCCTACAGCTTTAAAGTTAAAGAAATTCAGTCAAGCAAAGTGATCCGACAGATACTACTCACTTAGAAAGAATACCAAAACCTTCTCAAACTACAATTAAAGCAGAACACATCAGACTCAAATTGGATCTTCTCTAGTATCAAGCAAATCGATTCAAATAAAAAAGAAATAAACCATTAAGAGACAAACCGAATGGTACCCTGCGATGCTGATGAATAAGGGTGGTGTGAACTATTTATCTCAGAGATCGATGGTAGCAGCGGGTGGCGCCATTGTAGGAGGTAGGAGAAGCTACGAAGATGCTGGGGAGTCAACACGATTCTAGACGTCCATGGTGGCCTGACGGTGGTGATAGAGAGGAAGTGAGAGATCGAAAGGAGAATGTGACAGTGGAGCAAAGAGATCTGGAGGGAAGACAAAGGGCAGCGGAAGAATGGATTCTATAGGTTTTCTGATCTGAAATCTAAAACGCGGGAAACAACTTTCCCGCTATCAAACAATTATTTTCTTTTCTTTTTTATAAATAGTGAGGGCTATAGGCAAGTAGTATGTATTAAAGATCTGAATAGTCTTTTTTGCTAAAGTATATGTTATCTTGTTCTTTTCTCTTGGGATATATTTTAAAAGGATCTCCCATAGCCTACTTATCAACTTCTTGATCGGTACAATCAGTAAGTTGCCAAATTGAATATTATTCTCTTTTTTCAAGGTGTCAATGAATTGTTTTGAGTCTGACTCAAGGATGAGCTTCTTGCAACCATAGTCCCATGCAATTAAGAGCATTTAAAAATAATCTACTGTTCCATTTCAAATGCATTACATGATCCAATAAAATGAGTAAATCCTATCACCCCTTTTCCTGTATAATCCCTTATTAAACTACCACAGCTTGTAATACATTAGGAGGCTGACATGGCACCATCAACATTAAGCTTAAACTATCCTTCTGGTGGAAGAGTTCACGCTAAACATGCTTGAGATGATATTATTTGATCCATATAGTCTCCACTATGGTGAGCATAATGAGACAACACTTGCAATATACCATGATGTAATTCTATAGGTTTTGTTTCACCAAGATTAAAGATAACATAATTCCTCCAAAGCCATAGCTTCCAAATTGTAATTCCTCAAATAATGTTCCACTTACTACCTTTATTGCCCAGATCTCTCTTAAGATTTAATGCAAACCAATCTTTAAGAGAAGTAGCAAAGAAAGATGCAAAATACCTTAGGCTAAGAAGTTTCTTCCACAAACTCTTAACATAGTCACAATCTCTCAATATATATAAAATATCCTCATCACCATCATTGCAACTTGGGCAAAAAGCAAAAATTGATGATTACTTACTCTTCCATATATTAATGAGAAGCTTATTGTTAAAGGTGATCCATATAAATACTCTAATATGTTCAATCCCTCCCATTTCCAGATATATCTGTATAGGGGATTATAATGGTTGTCTAAATTTTCTTCCACTAAATAGTAGGCACTTTTGATAGAGAACAATTCACTTAAAGTAGCGTTCTAAGACATAATATCAGGACCAACATCGATTATAGGTGGCATAACTGATATTAAACATTGGAAAACACTGCTTATGACTATGTTTGCCAACTTTTGAAAATCCTAAGTTCAATGTATCACCTAATCAGCTATAAAGTTGTCTTCTTCCTCTCTTGTAACTGACTTATTATTGGTTTTTAATAATGAAGATGATACATAACTATGCATATATATAGAAAATATAGGTGTTGTACCCAAAAACAAATATAAGTGAACAAATAAATTAAAAATGAGCAAAAGAATATTGGGAAAAAGACAGATAAAGTCCATCTGAATTTAAAAAAGATAAATTGGGCATCTTAATATTGAAAAGGATAGATTGGGCAGGAGGCCCAATCTATCATTTGTAAATTAGTGTAAAAATACGAAATTACCCTTAGTATTTGCAACTTTGTCATAGGATTTGCATGTCTATTTCATTTGTAAGTCTGACAGTGGGATTTGAAACTCCTGCTATGTTCTTTGCAAGTCCTATAATGGTATTTGCAAGTACCATAATAGTATTGTAACTTTGACAATGATATTTATAACTTTACCAATGGTATTTGCAACTATCATAATGGTATTTGCAACTTTGTCAATGGTATTTGCAACTCCCATAATAGTGTTTATAACATTCCTAGTGGTATTTACAACTCCTGAATAGTGTTTGTAATTTTGCCAATAGTATTTACAACTCCCGTAATGGTATTTGTAACTTTTTTAATAGTGTTTGTCACTTTGTCAATTGTATTTGCAACACCCATAATAGTATTTGCAACTCTCATAATAGTATTTGCAACTTTACTCATAGGACATGTCTATTTGATTTGCAAGTCTGATGGGGATTTAAAACTCCTGTTATAATATTTGTAAGTCCCATTATGGTATTTACAACTTTGACAATGTCATTGTAACTATAACCAATAGGATTGCAAATTTGCTCATGGGATTTACATGCCTATTTCATTTGTACATCTGACAGGTGGATTTGCAACTCGTATTTACAATTTCCATTATGGGATTTGCAAGTTTGAAATAGGATTTCTAACTTGTAGCCATAATGTGTTACACAATTTCATTGATGACATTTACCATATAACTTAGGCCACTTACAAAAAATCATCATACCCATTAACACTATACATTATATTCTATGCACTGTACATTTTCTTCTTATACTCAAAATATTATGAACAAAAAGCATAAGTTGAATACCAAAAAATAATCCATCATGTACTAACAACCAACTTCACATTGGATTTAGATTTTTGAATGTTCTTCTAGTGTGCCCAACTTGGTAGCATGTGCTACAGTGAAATACCTGCAGTGAATAACTTCCATAAACATAAGAAATTTCACTTATATTTCTAGATCATCCCTTTATCCTTGTATATTATTCTTTACTTTAACTGCTATATAAACATGTGCACTGCTGTCATTAAACTGAAAAAGATTATAAACTTCACCAACATCATTGAATGACCCAACTCCCATTACAGACTTGTAAATTTCTTAGCACAAGTTGTCAAAATAATTACTGAAACTGCAAATCCCATTACAATAGTATTAAATGACCCAACTCATTACAGGTAACTTTTCTTAGAGTATTAAATGTTTAACTTGATGTTGTTTAAGATCATTTCTAAAGTTGTATCTCCTATTAGAAGAATAATAAATAACCCAATTAATTGTACCTAACTTTTTATATTGAGTATTAAATGCCTTACCTAAAGTATAGTAATACCATTAGAATAGTAATAAATGACTCACTTAATTAGTTCCATGACTTGTAGGTTACTCTTACTAAGTCATATGAAAAGCAAAGTAGTACTCTTTCCCAAATGAGTACTATTTCCTCCTCATTCTTAAGGGACTAAAAAGGAAACCGTAATTGCAAAATGCCCCAAAGCACACAAACACGTCATCATTTACACTAATCATATTTATACTTACCCCATATCTGCACCTACTTCTTTATACCTTCAAGTATTGTCTGAGAATTTTCACTATTTCTCTTACAGCTTTCTTAAACTAGTAGAAGCTAAAGTATTTGTAAATCTCTTTCTCTCCAGGTAACCATCAAAATAAACAAAATAAAGCTGATCACAGGAGGAGTAAACCAAAAAGATTTATGTTAAAACTTTACTTACACTTCCTTTTTTCTAACTTTAGCTCAACCAAAGGTGTCTTCCCCAAACTTCGTCTTCTATTTGTGTGCCAATGGTATATTGCTTCGTCTCTTTCTGTCTACTAATACTGCTGTAGTGTAAATTAGTCCAAGGGTAATTTCGTATTTTGACACAAATTTATAAATGACAGATTGAGCTTCCTACCTAATCTTTCGTTTTTAATATTGAGATGTCCATTTTATCTTTTTAAAATTCAGGTAGGCTTTATCTATCTTTTTTCCAAAAATATTTATGTGTGATATACCTAAAATAATAAAGAGAAACGATGTCAATGAAAGACCAAAGAAAAAACACTTCGATTAGACATAATCTAGGAGTTAGATTTTTAATTTATAGAAATTAAAAAAATTAATCAAAATTAGTTATTTAAAACAAAATGTTAACGTATGACATACCTTAAAAACATAGAGAAAATGGTGCCAATGAAAGATAAAAGATTAACACTTTATCTAGTCCTAAATGTGAGAGCTTCTAATTTATATAAATTAAAAAATTAATTAAATTAACTGTATATAAAAAAATACAGATTGATTTTCCTAAAATATTTTTTAATTATTTGTATTGAAATAATTCACATTGATAACAACAACTCATTTAATATACATAATTAATAAGGATGGTTAGAAAAATAAATTATAATTTTAGGAGACAAGTGAATTAAGATCTTATATTTTTTTTTGTCAACACAAACTCCTCAATAAACTCCTACATTTAAAATTGGACATAATTTTTTTGTTAAGATTGATAATTTAAATGATTAGTTTTGATGATATCATATATTATAACAAAAAATTTGCATGATATATTTATTTAACATTTAAATTATATTCGTTTACGTTTAAGTTGAATTATTTAAATCTAAAACAGCTTCAAAAGATGATAATTTTTAATAAAAAATCAAAAACTGAAATTTAGTATGTCCACATTCCACTTCTTTTCCTTTATCTCAGTAGACATATTCACGCAGAACTGATGATATGAAAATTATCCACGACACCAAAAGGATCAACCATTTTGCAGGGACTTGAACCAAACCCCTCATTACTCATTTCATCAAAATAAAGTGAAGAAATTTGGACTGAGAAAATAATTAACAGGTAAGGTAAATTAGGTACAAAATGGGACATTAATCAAAGATGAAGCATTGGTGATTCGGGGTACTAATTTATACTTCTATGGTTACAACATTCAGTAATGTACATGTAAAAACTTCATCCTTCAGTGTACAAAACACAAGAAGAAAAGGGTATCCCGTGCCCGTTTGGAATTGGAAACCAAGCATGATGTAAGAAGAATGTATACTCCGATGAATTTGATGGTGTATATCACTTGTCATGACTACTTAGGAATTCGATTATACAGGGATACACCTGCTTCACTGCCTGCATCCAGAAATGCATAGAAAAGGCATCGCAAGGAAATCAGTAGTAAATATTTGATGCTGGAACAACTGAATGATACATGGGAACTGTTATAAGATATTAAATATTGGGAGAGTTTTGGTTAAGATAAGAGTTACCCTATTTATATGTATTAAGAAAATACAAAAGTTTTGTAGGTTCAAAGGAATATGTGGTTGCAGTGTAACCAGAGTAATTAAGAGAAGGATAAATATATAAGGGAAAATTAATATTTTGCTCCTATAGTTTTGACTGAATTGTAATTTGGTCCTTAAAATTTAACTCAGTACAGCTCAGTCCTATAGTTTTGATTCAATTGAAATTCAATCCTTAAACTTTAACTCACTACAACCCAATCTTTATAGTTTTAATTATTTAAAACTTTAGTTCATAAACTTCATAAAATAGAGTATAATTTTATTTTCTAAAACATAGGGACTAATATTTGAAATGATTTAACTATAGAGATTGAATTATATCGTATCAAAATCCAAGGGCTGAGTTACATTGAATCAAGATTATAGAAATTGAGTTGCACCAAATTAAAGTTTAGAGTCTGAGTTCTAACCAAATCAAAATTACAAAGACAAAATGATTAATTTTTTCTATAAATAAAGTTGAGAGGTAAGTGTTTATAAACAATTTTCTCAATAATATCGTTAGTTTTCCATTTTTCCTTTCTTTTCCCCCTGTAATTTTTGCTCTTTACTGTTCTCCCAACGTGGTATCCAAAGCCTAAACATCACCTACCTTCAAACCTCACCCACACTTTTACCAGGCCAATGGTGCAGATGACAATTGAAATAGTTTTCAGATGTTGAAAATCCACATCCAATTTCTCAGCATTAGTTTTCCATGTTTAAAAATAAAAATGGCAATAGTAATCAACTAGGAAACGTTTCATACCAGTCTCCCTCCAACCAAATCATAATGAGCGTAATGTGGACCACCAGCTTCACCAAATACTTTATAGGTGACCAGGTGCTTAGGAATCAACTTAACGGTTTCTGGACCACAAAAGGCCTTGATAAGAATCTTTACTTCTTGAAAACAGTAGGTATGTAAACCATCTAGAATTTCAAAATACCTTCCACAGCTTCAGGTGGGCAAATAAGATCCTGGTCTCCAGCCATTGCTAAGACAGGGACATTGCTTTTGTGTAGATGATCTTTATAGAAAAAAGTCCCGTCCCTGTTACATAATCCACGGTCTCGGAATGCTGTTGTGAGCTGCAAGATAAGTTTAGCAGGTATGGTACCTGCCACAGTCGATACAGTATCGAATGAAGGTCAGTTACGTTAAGCCATTCATGAATCTGTAGACTGTAGGCATACTTGAATGAGTTTAACCCACCCCAAGTTCTTGACCAGTTAACATATAATTTGTTCAACTCGAGAATAAAAGCCAAAGAGCACCATACTTTCTATCTTCTTATATAGTACTCATTTTTTCACCCGAAATACCTCAATTCATACTTGGGGAAAACATAATAACCAGCATGTACATTCAAGAGTTCCACAGCATTTCAGATCAATTAATGGCTTATCATTCTAAAATTACTAAAACCAACAGCCCTTGCTCAGCACATTTAGCACTAATTGTTATTTCCACATGGGTATCAAGGAATGAATATAAATCAATCTCCATGATAAAGTATCTGTTAAGTCCATAAAATTCATCTAGCATATGATGCCAAAGTCTACACCAAAGTGTATTTAAAGGTTTTACAAGGCAAGAAGATATTATATAAGACATTGTTCATCAAAACAATGTCCTTTTGGTTTCCATTTGATTAGGCAAGTGTAAATACGAAGTTGGCCATAAATTATCTTGATGGGGAGACAAACAAAAGATTAAGAAGTTTACACAAGACATCATAGTATCTCTTACATTTTCATACCAGATGGGTATTTTTACTTTTATTACTTTCAGAAATTATAAACAAACTCAGTTTAATGTTTTTCTAAAAGAAGGGATTATGCCTTGTAAGTAATAAGTGTGTCTTTTACCTCACAACTTACACATTCTCTTTCATCACAGATTGACAGAAATACTCACAAAAGTTGCTCAAGATCAGCTTCTTCAAAAGTTCAGGCTCCATCATGTCCTCAGCGGAAATCAAAGAGTTTAGCCATGACAATACATATGGCGGGCGATATGTAAGAGGATAAGCTGCAGCCAACATTGCTCCTAAGGGAACAACAGGGACGTTCAGAGCTTGTGCAGGATCTGCCTGTTTGAAAAGTGACCCAGTTTTAGTTCCCCAGATTATGTGTTAACCACCCAATGCATATAGGAAGCAACCAAACAGAGATAAGCAGCAAACTTACTAGGGGTAAGAGCAACTTCAGAGTTGATTTAGATGATGTGTAATCCAGAGAGGATGCCAACGTAACAATTGCAGCCAATCTAGGGTCTTTTCCTTCAAAACCTAAAAGGAAATAAAAAAGCTAAAATAAATAACTTATGAATAGGCAATAGGCATACTTGTCCATGAGCCTAAGTTGATAGAATGGTAATCTCCAATGTTCTCCTTTCTACTTTTGACCAATGTAAGGAGTAATCGAGGTAACTGATTAATGATTCTGAGCGAGAGCATTTTTTTCTTCCAAAAATAGCTCTCTACTTCTGCTTCTTATATGTTGCTGAAAATTGCTCCTGCTACAGTATTCAGAAGTAGTATATTTTTATATTTTTGTTGTGTAGCTAGGCCAAACACCTGAATATTGGAAAATAAGTACTTTTTGAGAAATCGGTTTTCCCTAGGCTTTGCCCAACAGCCCATAATCACAACCAGGAGATTTTCTTGCCATTGGATATCATATGACATTGTCCTCCCTAAGATATGAATATGATTACATTTACAGGAACCGAAGTCTTATCTGTTGGTTTTCAATAGCCCAAAGAAGGTTCATTTTGGACAGCCAACTCAAAGAAATCACCGCCAGACATATCCTTACATACCCATATCGGTATAGTGCAGAAATCACCTAATAAAGTCCTCACCCTTTTACCACCAAAACTTTTTAGGAATTTTTTTTTACGAAGAGAGGTCTATTGAAGCATTAAAAGCATCAGCAACAATATTAAAAAATAAGCAGATGATAACAAGGCAAAGCAAAACGGTTGATAGAGAAATTCTTACCAAACCGTGAGAGCCTTGCGTAAAGCAGGATACCACCCATAGAGTGTCCAATTGCAAGCAATTTTCCATCTTTTGGTTTACTTTCCATCAATATGTATTCTATCTGCATTGGTAAAAGTAACAACATATCAGGAATATTAAACCAGGAAAACTTTTCTTTAAATATTTAATAAAAGAAAGGGTATGCAAATGGGATGCTTGATAATTACAGTAAAAATATTATCATTATGAGCAGTTAAAATATATAGCTCTTTAGCACCATAAGATGTCACCTCACCCCAGCAGGAACATCTTCTTCCAAATAATGATCAAAGTCCCAATCATACTTCACAATCAAGTCAAGTTGCTTCTGAAAATCTTCTAATGTCGAAGTAAAGCGCTCTTGTAGATTTAAAAATCGAGGAGAAAGAGATCGTTGACCTTCTTCAATAATGTTTACTAACTTTTCACTCAAATCAGATATTTGGCCAGTAACACCAGAGTTTTGCCTTGCTTCCAACAAAGTTGAAAGCTTCCCCCTAATCTCATTGAATCGTTCATAAAATGGAGTATCTACCAGGAGTTTTGAAATTTGATCAAGTAATTTTGTAGACATGACCTTGGACTGACTTTCACTGAGAAAGCCAGAAACTCTTTCCGACAATTGCATAAATGTTTCTGTCAACCTTGTTACAAGTTTTGATTCATCCCAAACAGTAGCTAACCCAATTGGTTCTCCATCAACGGCCAATTTCTCAGGCTCTTTTCTTTCAGCAGCAGATATGTCAGATTCAGGTAATGCACGGGAAATATTATTCAATTTCTGTTCTGAAGGCATGGCCCCGTTGGTTGCACTTTCTGAAGCAGTTTGCATGTTCTCAGACTTTTCAAGGGCTCTCTGCTCAATATCTTTGGAATCAGAACCCTGTACACTCAACCCAGCACCTCTCACTTCAAGAATCCATGTTTCAAATCCCTGACGAGACATGTAACGGGCAAAGGATGACTGCAAAGATGTCACTCGTTAGACGGGAATCTAAGATGGACGGCCAAGAAAATGATAATGAAAAACACGTGATAGTAAAGCCTTTTGATTCCTACTAATCAGCTAATAGACATTGCAATCATGAGTAATAATAAGATAAAGATGATAAAGAACATTATTAGGGTGCCAAAAACAAGGATAAACAGATGGGAATTAACTGTATGGGACTAAAGCCTATGTCCATTGGATAATATTCATCACTATGATATCGGCTCAAAAATTTGATACGCTGTCTAGTACTACTGCCACAAGGGCAAACGTATTACTCAAGTAATTCCGAAGGAAAGTGACATAGAAGCAGTCCCATTCACAATCATGAAACAAGAGAAATTTTGAAAGTGATGTGGTTAATACAAATAGAAGAAAAACAAGTATTACCTCAGTGGTGCAAAGATCATATCCAATTGCATTAGTCCCCACACCCGACAATAGCAACAACGGGTGATTCCTAGGAGGCGCCTATAATCATACATTTAAACACATCCCACACAAAATAACCACCACAGGATTACTTTTTTAAGGGGGAAAAAAGCTGAAGTAATTGCAATGAAGAAATAGATCAGACCAAAAAGCGTGAAACTTTACCATTGGAGAAGGACGATAGCGCCAGAGAGCGAGCTTCCAATCGGAGTTAGAGACGGAAACATAATGGAGCTCGTCGGCAGTACAAATGGAAGGCTTATCGGGTAGCTTGACGATGGCGTCGCTGGAGTCGGTGGAGAAGGCGTTAAGAGGGAGGAAGGAGGTCGATGGCGGCGGAAAGAGAAGACGGTGAGCGGTGGCGCGTGGGAGTGAACGAATTGAAGGAGCGAAGCAGCGGAAGGAGGAAGAGAGACTGTGGAGACCGGCGGAGAACATGTCAAATTGGATAGTTGCCATTTCAGGAGAGGTCGTGCTGTGTGTGGAATCGCCTCAAGCTTATTTCCCATAATTCTCTCCAGCATTTCAGCGGTCATCGTCCTTTTTTAAAAATAAAAAATAAAAAATCGTATATTAAAAATAAAATGACATAACAAGGCAAAATTCCTAGCACATGGTTGATTATTATTATTAATAAGATAACAAACGCTGAGGAGCTAAGGCATTCATTCTAATGAAAATAAGTTAAAATGTTTAAACTCAAACTATTTTTAAGGAAAATTATCCTAATTGAATTTAGTACTATTTAAATTTTACTCAATTACATAATTCTATAAAGGATTTTTAGGTGTTTGGTTTGATATAAAACCTAAGATTTTATAAGAGTTTAGTTTGAGCTAAAAATTAAATAAACAGCTTTTAAATATTTAAAAGAATTTAAAAATTAAATTATAGTTTTAAACTATGATTTCATAATTTCATATAAGTTTTTAAAAATAATTTTTGAGTAGACAAAAAAATTTATGAATTATCTAATGATTATTTTATCCATATTTTTTATATTTTTTTCTTTCTCTCATATCTTTTGTCGTCGCATACAGTCTGCTTCTGTCATTCGTCATCATCATCCAAATCTCATCCTCTATCTGTCATAGTTGCATATGCTTTGTTGCTATGCTCTGCCATCATCACTTTTAGTTCTTGTCATTGTGTGTCTCTTCTGTTTGTGCTATTGTTGTTCGTCGTGTGATGGAATGGAGATGGCCGACTAGAGATGGTAAAATGGAGGAGTCGTCGTGGGTGTTCTAGTTGCTTTCGTAGAATGAAGATGATAGATAATAAAAGTAACAGGAAGGGATGCATGATGACAATAATGAATAATTATTTATTTATCTTATATTCTTTTTGATAATATACCTATTATAAAAATAATTCTTATAATAATCTTTTAAATACTCGTTTAATCAAAATTATTTTTCATAAATTTTTATCTAAAATCACTTTTAAATATTTTTTTATATACTCTTCTTTAAAAACCAATTCAAACACTTCATAGTGCCTGTTTGGAAATTTACAAACCTTGGTTTAAAACCAAGGTTTAGTTCAAAACCTAGGTTTGGAGAAATTTTAAAACAAACAGTCATATTTGTTCAAACGGATTTTTGGACTAAACTATGGTTTAAAACCAAGGTTTCAGATAAGTTGATCAGAGTAGCTTATGGAACAATAAACCACTTATGAACTAACCAATTACTATATTACCCCTATTTTTTCTTACACCATTTCTCCTCTCTTACTTTTTCTTACACTATCTCTCCCCTCTCCAACTTTTTCTTACACCCTCTCTCCTACTTTTTCTCTCTTTTCTTTCTTATACCCTCTCTCCTCTCTTCTCTCATCTCTTATCTCTCTTCATTTAATACTCATACCATTTTTCGTAATTTACCAATAACAAAAGTACTTTTGGAAATAACTATTCAAACACTCATTTATTCAAAACCACTTTTTTTTCATAATCTCTTCTTCAAAAGCCCTTTTCTATAAGCTGTTCAAAAACCCTTTTTTTTTATAAGCCTATTTTTAAAATCCTATTTAAACGGGCCTATAGTCATGTTGGCAAATGTAAAGAAATATTAAAATTTTATTTGATATTTCTGTCGTTAAACTTTTTGCTGATTTTTCTTTTGTAGTTTCCAATCAGCTTTCCAATTGAATTGTTTTTTACTTTTTTTATTTTATTATTTTTTGGTGAGATACTTTTTTAAGAAAATGATAAAAAATCCTAAAAATAATAAATATCAAAATAATACTTGATATTAGTAATATTTGATTTATTATAACATGATTTAAATTTATCATCTTTTAGATTATTTTTTATATTTTTTCTAATTTTTGTAGTTTATGAATGAAATTGCCCAATAACTTAATATTTTATGAGTTGTTTTTTCTCCATTTACGCCTCATGTAGCACCCACATGACCACATCCCTTTCTTTTGTATTTCAGTTTCTTGTTTATCACTCTCCTGTCCTTTGATTAATTCGCCGATTCCACTCGTCTCTGAATCGCAGAAACATAGAGTTGGACGGCCCAAAAAATATAAATCATTCTGTATCTGTCACAATGCAGGGATATTAATATCTATCTTGTTTAACTCATTCTTGTTAATCTCGTGCTTCTAAGATCTAAGGTCGGATTTCGGCTTTCCTGTTTTTACTTCTCTCTCTCTATTTTTTTTCCAATTCCTTCTTCGAAACTAGAATCTTTTGGCTAATTCTGCTTTGCTCGATGATTATAAAGCTCCCACGCGGGGCATATGCTTGTCGAATCCATAAATGGTTACATCCCAGTGCTTGCATTTCTTCAAGTTCATGCGCTAGTCATATTGAAGATGTATCGGAAAGGATTCGAAATCCAAAGGACTCATCCGAATTCGAACAAAATATTAACTTTTTGAGAAACAACCTTGCACCGGAGAACTTAATCCGGGTTTTGAACTGTACAAGCGATTTGAATTCAGCAGTGAAGATTTTCAATTGGACTGCTCTTCAGAAGAGTTTCCGCCACACCGCCAACACATGTTATCAAATGATTTTGAAACTGGGAATGACTGGGAATTCTCAGGAGATAGGGGCTATCTGTCAAACGATGGTGAAGGATAGATGCCCAGGAGCTGAAGAAGCTCTTGTAGAGTTAATTAGCACATTTGTTGGGCATTCTAGGCTTAACGAAGCGATGACAATTTTTATGAACATGGATTTAGGTCGTCATAAACCCCCAGTACATGTGTTTAATGTTCTATTGGGTGCTCTTGCAAAAGAAAATGGAGACTTTCAAAACGCATTGTTTATTTATAAAGAGATGGTCAAAGCAGGAATCTTGCCCACAATCGAAACCTTGAATTATTTGTTGGAGGTATTGCTTGCAGCCAATCGAGTTGATTTGGCCTTGGATCAATTTAGCAGGATGCACAAAAAAGGATGCAGTCCGAATAGTAAGACCTTTGAGATTCTTGTAGAGGGTCTTTTTGCAAAAGTCGAGTGGATGAAGCTACTTCAGTGTTAGAACAAATGCTTGAACTCAGGTTAGTGCCAGATTTAAGTTTTTATAGATGTTCCATACCTCTCTTTTGCCAGGAGAATAAACAGCAGGAGGCAGTAAAGTTGTTTGAGATGATGAAAGTTTCTGAGTTTGCGCCTGATTCTTTCACTTACGAGTCTCTTGTACAGTGTTTGTGCAAGAATCTTCGGTTGGATTCTGCAGTATCCCTCATAAACGAGATGATAGAAAGTGGTATACCAGTAGCTCATACTGCTTTTATTGATATGGTGAACTGCTTTTGTGAGTTAGGGAAATTCGATGAGGCTATAATGTTCTTGGATGATAAACAAGTTGTTGAAACTCATCCCTACAATGCATTGCTTGAAGGTTGCTGCAATGCTGGAAAAATTAAGGTAGCTAATGCTTTGCTGCAAACAATGTCAGAGAAAAATATAGCTGACTGTTACTCTTGGAATATTATTGTCAGATGGCATTGCGAGAATGGAGAGACTAGGAAAGCATATGAACTTCTTGGAAGAATGATCACATCCTCAGTTACACTTGACCATATCACATATTCTGCTCTTGTAATTGGCAACTGTCGATTCAAAATGTATGAAAATGCATTGGAATTGTTTGGCCGAGTTTGTGCCAGATGCTGGCCTTTGGATTTTACATCTTATTCTGAACTAGTTGGAGGCCTATGTGACATCAACAAAACTGAAGAGGCCACTAAAGTCTTTTATTACATGGCTTTAAAGAGATGCTCACTTGATCCCTTTTCCTTCTACAAGTTGATTAAGAGTGTTTGTAACATAGGAAAGGTCAACGAGGCCATAAGGCTATGGCAGCTAGCTTATTATTCCGTCATTTCTTGTCTGATTGACGTCCACACTGCCATGATGCTTGAGTTGTTTAAATCAGGGAAGGCAAAATATCTACTTGTAATCCTCTCACGATTGTTGATAGAGGGCTGCAACCTTGATGTGGAAGCATATTGCATCCTTATTCAAAGTATGAGTCAACAAAATCGAGCTAACCAATATGTTTTACTTTTTAACATGATGGTTAATGAAGGTCTATTTCCTGATCCAGATAGACTATATGATCAACTGGCATTTATCGCTACCCATTCTCAGTTATGTATGATTTCTGGTGCAATTGATAAACTTTTAGATGGTGAAATTCTGAATTCAGCAATGCATAGCTTATTGATAAATGGACTTTGGAAAGAGGGTAAGAAACACGAGGCTCATCGATTATTGGATTTGATGTTAGAAAAGGGTTGGGTTCCAGATGCTACCACTCATAAATTGTTGATTGGATCTGATGTCAAAGAAGAAAGGAGTCAGGAAATGTTGATGTTCAACAACTTCTCGCAAGATTCTGTTAGCAGCATACTTGCAGAAAGTCTTGGAGATACCTGAAACATGAATTCCTTGAAAAGACTCTTGATCGCTGAGCATGCCAGTTCCATCAGGGGTGCGGCTCTGTGCAGTACTACTTGTTCACCAGCTGACAATGCCTGTCAAGGAGAGTTTATAAAAAAAAAGACTTTTAGACAACTTTTAAAAAAGGGCTTTTGGAGAAGAGTTTATAGAAAAAAAGTGGTTATATATAAATGAACGTTTGGATAGTTATTACCAGGAGTACTTTTATAATTGGAAAATTATCAGAAAGGGTATAGTTTTATTAAAAATATGAGAGAGGAGAGAGGAGAGAGGAGAGAGGGTGGAGAGTGTAAAAAAAACTAAGGGTAAAATAGTAATTAGATAGTCCGTAACGTCTTTTATTATTCTAGAAATTAGTCTCAATAACTTATCCAAAACCTTGATTTTAAATTATAGTTTGGTCCAAAAGCCCTTTTAAACAAATATGGCTATTTATTTTAAAATTTCTCTAAACTTAAATTTTGCCCAAGGGCTTCTAAAATAACGGTTCCCGTGGTTTCCAAACACAAGCAAGTAGTTTCTTCTGCACATGGTCTTGCAGCCATGATCAATCTTACTTTTTGTCTGTTCTCTCAGAAAATGCTGCTGCCCTGGTGTCAAGTTGGTCAAATTTATTAGCCATGGTGAAATTGTTAAGTTGTCAAATTGACAAATTGGTTCATATATAACTCAAATTACAACATAGATATCCCATTATTTATATGGTAGATAACTATGCTTTGTCTGTGAACTTTTTTCTTAATCCTTCTATTTTAATGGAAAGAAACTGGCCTTAGAAAACTAAGACCCTGGACATAGTTATTCAGCTAATGTGCATTTGGCTTATTACCAAATTAACAAATGAACCAAGAGGTTTTGATTCTTCCTTGTGTTATTATATGCATGCACAGTGTGAAAGTGGTACTTTTCGTTGGTTCATCTGCAGGAACTAATCTCACCGATCCAAGCTGCAGACGGCTTACATGCATTTCTTGATATCCGTGGGTAGTTAATGAACCTGTGAACTTACATTGAGAGGAGAATTAGTGTTCATTGCTGGCATTCAGAATCAGATGTACTGATTAAGGTTTTTGCCCCAAACCTTATACTTAGGTAGACCTATAAGCTGAAGGGGATGGGAAGATAGATAGCTTCATATTTGCTGCCAAACTAACAACAATATAAACTAGGATATTTGGAGGCCAACTTGATGTTGTTGCTACTTACATGTCGCACATAGAAGTGAAAGGACTTGATGATATCAACAGTCATGATGTGACCCAGAGATCATGTGGGAATGCGAAAACTAATCAGCAAAACGCTTGGCTGAAATGAGAAAACTATTCAGAAAAAAGAAATTGAGGAGGAAGCTATTTCAATTTTGAATTAATGAGTTCCAACTCAATGAAGTGAAACTTTTCTCCTGTTATAATGTTATCCCAGTGTCATCTCTCATTATGCATATCAATACTTTCGTAGGAAGCCATTTTTAAAATGTGGCTGAAGCCGTGGCTCCTCTCTCAATGTTTCATAAGTCCTTTTTTTCCTAGGCTAGGCTTTTTTGAAATTTATTTCACTTTATTTTCCCTTCCCATACATTCCTTTGTTTTCTCGTCTATATTTAATTTTCAAATTTTAAACTGTTTGCTTCCTTTTAATTTCTTCCTTCTTTTTCTCTCTCATCCCTTCTCTAGTTTCCTCAACTGCTTCTTTCCTTCATTCAACTTTCCCTCTCTCTCACTTTCATGTTGGACATCTTTGTTCTCTGCTTCTCCCCAGATCTCCTATGTCTTCAATCTCTGATTCCCACTCTTCACTTCTCTTCCTCAGCATCTTTCTTCTGAGTCAGCGTGTCTCATCTGTATCCTTGCCTGCTTGTCGCATCTCAATCTCCGTTGTCCTTCTCTGATTTTCTAGGCATTGTGAAAAGAGTATCTTTGAACATAAAATTCTGGGGCATGCCCATCGTGAATATTTTGAGATTGCTGATTAGTTCGTACGAGTATTTAATAAGCGTTTTGCTGATCATGAATTCCCTGGCAATGTTATCTGAGATTTGTTTTCTTTGGTATTTAATTCATCCATGCTTTTACTCCTACTTCTATTTTCATCTCTCCATGGTTATAATATATGGACACTTGGTAATAGGATTCCTTTTCTGTTGAATTTTTGCTACAGCATCACGACAACATCTTTTTCTTCAAGATATTAAGAAGCATTTTTCACTTTGGTGACGGTCCCATGGTTATGCTACCCCTGTACCCCAGAGGCCAGATTGTTTAAAACCATCTCTCTTGACACCATGGTTTAAAAGGCTCTTTTTAGATAAAATTTTAGTTTGGGAAAATTTTAAGCAAACAAACATATTTATTTAGAAATAATTTTAGTAAAAATTATAGTTTTGAATAAGCTACTGAAATTAATTTTCAAAATAGTAAAAAAATGTATAGATTATCCAATTATTATCTTACTATTATTTTTTCTTACATCTCTACTCTCTCCTCATTCTTCTCTACCCTCTCTCCTCTCTCTTACTTTTAATCAAATCATACCCTTTTTAGTAATTTACTAATATGAAAAGTGATTCTACTACTAATAATCCATATATCTCTATTTTTAAAATATATTCTTCTCAAAATCTATTCTCCCCAAAATGTATTCTCCAAAATATATTTTTTCTATAATCTATTCTCTAAAAACTAATTCAAACGTGCCTATATTACATGGCTTCATTAGCATTTGAAGTTATATCGTACCTATTATTTCCTGTGCTTTTCAGGATCATGATTCACAAATGGATTGAATAACTTCATTGAATGAAGCTTTGTGCTTCTAATTTTTTTACTAGAAACCAATCCAGAAGCCATATTAGATTCAGACTAACTCAGGTCGAGCCTAGTACTCTAGTAGGACTACAAAAGCGGCAAAGCTTTCCCAATAAGTTGTTAATGCAACACTTAGGACTAGAATTCAAGACTGCTAGTTAAACTAACACCCTTCCTGTTAGCTACACTTAGCCCTTTGTACTTTTTCTTGAAAAGCCTTTAATTTTTTCTCCTGTTCATGTATGTTGTTAGTTAGTACTAAGCTTTTATTTGCATTTTGAAATTGTGCAGATGAATGACTTTAAACCTGCATCAGCTGGAAGGAGAGGTGAGCAGCCCAAGAGGATTTACGTCTTCTATGTGAGCAGCCGGGGCAAGAAGACAATCTACCAAGATGCTGCAGTTGAGTTGAATAGGATGAGATTCATAATGAACATACTAAAGAAAAGTTAGAATGGTGCCTGTTGGAAAAAAAAAAATATGAATAAATAAATATTTTAATAATTATTATTAAAATAATTTTTATAATTAATAAATTATAAAAAAATATATGAGATGTAAAAAAATTTATTAAGAACTATTTATCATCTTCATCTGTCCATTGTCCAATAGCTCCTTACCTCCACCATCCCTGAGCTCCACGACTTCCACTGTCTCTATCATCCCCCAACCTCTATCGACAATGAGTCCAAATCTCCGTCATCCCTCAACGATGAGCACAAACGACGGCAAGCCACCTCCGCGATAGATCATCTTCTTCTCCTCTTTACCGACGATAAGCACAGATGTAAACTGTCGTTCATGAGATAGACTCACAATGGCAAACACAAAAAAATGACGAGACGGGAGATGGAGATCTGGACCGTCATCATCTTCTTCTTGTTACTTAAATTTATAGAGGTAGGTTTTCTTTTATATTTTTAAGATATATGTTACTTTAATTTAGAGAGGATACCAATGAGGAGTAATTATTTACCTCATCACATGGCTTTGTCCTTTTCAATTGCGGATCAGATGGCGGAATTCTAAATTACAAAATTAAAGGAAAATTACATTAAAGTTAATCCAATAGTTAATGCATTAATACTAAAAATGAATCATCATCACTCAGTACTCAGTGCTACACATTAAATTAAATCCACAGAAGAAAAAGGTAATGTAAAGACAAGGCAAGTGGCTGATTCTTAAGCTATTTTTTTCTTTATATATATGGACTCATTAAAATCAAATTATTTGTATAATCATGCATATATATATATTGGACATCTTTAAGTTAAGATTAAGGAAAAAAATTAAGTTAATATCTTTTACAATTAATATATCCATAATTTATTATAATTTTTCTTAAATACCCCTTATTTATTAGATTATTGACTAATTTATTTATTTAAATTTGAAAAATGATGCATTAAATAGGGTTATTTTTAAAAAAATAATTAATGTAATAAATAAAAGTGAATATGATCTTATATTAAAAATCAAATCAAAATTCTTAATAAGGCTCTATATTTAAATCTGAAGAGAGTATATAATTAGAATAAAAAACTAATTGAAAATGTATATGAATTAATCTCCGGCAGAGAGTGGGGAGAGTAAAAGGTAAAAAGGTAAAATTTCATAATTCAGTGTATGGACTCTCCAATTATTTAATTCGGTGATAAGATAAGATATTGAATCTTGAGAATTTCTAAAAAGAAGTGATTTGAGTGAAAGGGACAAATTGAGTGAGGAAGATGACAACAATTGGAGTGTATAGCGTGGCAAATAAAAACATACAATGCTGATTCATGAGCAGATCAATGTTCCGTCCTTAAACCTAACTTAAGAAGTTAGGTTAGTAAAATCAAGCAAGAATTAAGCAATAAACACCATTTCCATGATTTTAGACAGAGAAAATAAAACCCCAAATCTAAAGTACTGTGCCTGTGATGCACCTCATGATTAGAGGCTTCCCCAGTGTGAAAAACTTATGCTCTCTCTTTCTTGCCTTCCAATATCACTTTTCACTAAGCTATTCCAATCCCATAATCAAATACACTCTTGTCAACTAAATATGTGATTGTTATACCAAAGGCATTGAGTTTACGGAATGAGGTTTTAAAAATACAATTCTTGTTGAATAGTTATAAATAAAATTATGTATAAAATTATATTAAATTAAAAAGTTTATGGATGAAATTATATTAAATTAAAAAAATTATGGGTAAAATTATACTATAAATAAGCTTAAAATATTAGATACTTATGAAAAATAAAATCAGGATATTAGATAATATATAACCATATATTAAAATAATTTAAACAAAAATTGATTAATGATGCCTTTATGTTGTAATAAACACCGAAATTAACATAAGCCAAGGTGTATTCTGCGTTGTAGAAGCCCAGAAGTTTAGAAGAACAGCTGAATAGGGTGGCATAAATGATCAAACCGAATTTCAAAATGTAGCCAAGTCGAGGAAGCGTCAAAAATTCTCAAGCGCTAAGGTTTTAAAAGATTTTTTAACTTAAATTTTAATTTAAAAATTTTTAAAAATAAATAATTATATTTATCTAAAATAACTTTTATATCAAATTATAATTTTAGATAAACTATTAAGATTAACTTCTAAATCAGTAAAAGAATTTATAAACTATATAATTATTATTTTATTTTTATTTTTTATTATACTATATCTCATATCCCATCTCCCTTCTCTATCTTTTCTTCTCTTTTCTTTATCTTCTCTATTTTTTTACATTCCCTTTCTATTAATTTTACAATTACAAAAATTCTGATAACACTCGTTTATTCAAAATTATTTTTTCTATAAACTTTAAAAGTTATCTAAAAATATTTTTTTTAATAAATTATTTTTTAAACTCTTACCTAAAATAGGTGGAAGAATCCAATTCAGACTCACCAAACTTCTACTGATGTTTTTGTTAGGTGATGTGTAGCAAAACCACATCACCTGTTAGATACCAACAATTTCTCAGAGAAAATGGTCCCATAAAACCAAGGAAAACGTTTTGCTTCTCAGTGGTCCTTCATGGTCAAAACCTTGGACGGAACCAGCCGCAGAAAATTACATTACGGCGCACAAAATAGTGTCAGTAATTTCACAAATAAAGCATCTACGAGAGATCCAAGCCATAATAAGAGAATGCCCTCTAATTTATGTCAATCATCCAAGAATTGATAGTATAAACTTCCAAGTACAAAGATTCTTGAACTTTTACAGTATAACCTCTTGGAACACTTCTAATTTCCAGTAAATTATGACATACAAGAAAAATATTACAAGTTGGAAATGAGTTTCTTCTTATTTTATCAAATCACAATTACAGACCGCAAACAGGTACCCATAGCAACACATCAAGTAGTATAAAAATTAAAGGGAGAAACCAAACCCATTTCTTCAAAATTGTTTCTTTTGTTAAGAACCTGATTTATATTATATTGGCTGTGAGGTTCTTATCTGCTGCTTTATGCTATCAGGAGGAAGCTGAGAAGAAACTTCTGGCAGCACAACAGCCGGAGCTGCCATGGTTTGGTACTGTGAAGGCACGGTAGGAGCCAAAGGTTGGGTGTAGTAAATCTGAGCATGAGCTGGATCGGCATAGTCATAAGCATAATTTGCCGGGGCAGCAGTCTGAGAGGGATGATGAATCTGAGAGTAAGCAACAAATTGTTGCTGAGGCTGAGTAGAAGGGACTTGAACTAATTGGGGGATGCCCGCACTTGTTCTGTATGCGCCAGCAGCCATTTCAGCCTTCGGAATGGGAACATTTCTTACAGGATTGTAAGCTGCAGACGATGGAACCATTGTCGGATTTGGCTGAGCTTGGGGTTGGCTAGAAGGGATGGCTGCGTTGGTTTCACCAATATTAGGTTGCTGCTGCTGCTGCATTGATAAGTTGTAAGGTTGGGCCTGTCTTGCAGGCATGTAGTAAACTGGGTATTGCTGATCATGCTGAGGATGAGATTGTTGCTGGGAAGGATATACAGGATAGTATGCTGGGATTTGCACTGCGCCGGCTGGGGTATGGTGAATGAAATGGGAATTTGGTATATATTGCTGCTTCTGCTGCTGTTGAGGTTGTTGCTGCGGATCAAATTGTCGTTGCAATACATATCCAGGGTCCTGCACCTGTTGCTGTATCTGGATCCGAGTGTGAGGATCAGACATATTAAGCTTTACTGGATCAGCAGGATTGCTAGGAACCCTTGTGGTCACAGTGGGGATTTGAACTTGTTCTTGATAGAGTACAGGCTTTAGACGTGACAATGGATTTGAAAGACTACCATCACTGCAGAATTATAACAAGTACCAAGCACCTAATTAAGTACAAGCCAAGCTAACTGGGTATGGTATCCCACACTTCAATATCCAGAATCAAACGATATAGAAAAACAATACTAGATAATCTAAATAAGAACTGTTGAAAATCTAAAATTAGAGGAGTTTGAAGATACCTTGAAACTGAATCTGGGGAAGGCAAATCAACAACGCCGGTTGACTTCTGTTGAAATTGAGGAGCCAGATTCTGAGGCTGAGCCTGAGGCTGTGGTTGTGGCTGCTGTATCATAGGTTTTCTGTAACCCACAGGGACTCCGTGGTCTGGTCTCTCATCGTCGGAGAAAACCCGATTCTGGTATTCGCCGGCAGAAACAACGGCGGAGCTGATCGGCACAACCATCGGGGTTGTTATGGTCGCCGGCATCGGAGGAGGAGAAGACAGAACTACAAACGCCTCATCTTGCCTCTGCCCACCACCACCACCACCACTAACACCCATTTGAGCAAAATGATCCTCAATTCCGACCGCCTTCTGATCTTGCATCCTATCACCCACCACATGAACCCGAATCGGCGGCAAATTCGCCAGCGAAGGTGACGAAGAAGTAGACCCAAAAGACGAGGTCGTTTCCAGCATAGGGGAATCAGGCACAGAGTGAACATCCTGTCCTTGCTTCATCACATTCTTGCCATTCCCGAAAGATCCAGACTGTTGAGCAACTTCATTTTCCCTAGAAACCGAGTTCAGGTTATTCCCACCAGGCTCATCATCGAGACTCAGCAAGCAATTTACAGAACCAGCCTCAGAAAATCCTCTATTGAGCACTCCTGTGCCGTTTAGCGCGTTCAGGAACCAGTCATCCGATTTAGCCGAATTATCAAGTATAGGCCCAATCGATTGCGACGATTCAGGCATCGTCGGGAACAAGAAGAGGCGGATTCGGGATGGCTTAACCGACGAATTCGAAGCAGTTCGATCATACTCATCGATCATATTATCAAAATCCTCATCAGTAGTGACAGAAATCAAGGAATCGAGGTCTTCACTTGGAAGCTGGTATTTGAGAGTGAAAGGACGGCCATTAAGGAAGGTTTTAGAGAGGCGAGAAGAAAAGTCGGAGAGAGAGGTGTTCCGGTCAACGACGACGATACGAGTATCGCCACCGACATAACACAGAGACTTGTCGTGAGGGCGAGGGACGATGTGACCGCCATAGCTACACATGAGGCGGAGCTTAGAGGAGGCAGTAGTGGGAGGGAAAGGGTCATCCCAGGAGTCGGCGTTGCGGGAACGGGGAGAAGAATCAACAGAGTCAGGGTAGTTGAGGTGAGAGGGTGGCATCGGCGGCGTGACGACGGCGGAGAGGGGAGGAGCAGATAGCGGAGAAGGAGGAGGCGCCTCCATGAGTGGTAAGGGAGGATTTTCCTCGGCTGTGCTGCCTCCTTTGGAGGAGAGAGAGATTGGAAGCTGGATGCTCTTATAGTTACTCCACACCTGGTTCCTCTCCAGCTGTTTTTCGTTTATTTTTCTCTTTCCTTTTTCATATCATAAATATTAAATATCCATCAATATCAATATTACTATTAATATGAATATATATAAATTTGATAAAAAAAATTATCTTCAACCTTTTTTGATAAAACAGATAATTTTTTTACAAGGAATTTTTATTATATATGACAATTAAAATAAAAAATTTAATTTTTGCCAAAATGTAAAAGAAATCTTCAATCATTAATATATTAATATTAATATTATTAATATATAGTGTAAAGATTCCCTGTGTAACCGAAAAAGGAAAAACAGAAAAAGAGAAAAGCCCCTGGTGTGAAAGGGATGGTGTTTAGAGCTAAGAGATCTGTATAATTCTCTGATGGAACAAGATAATTAATTTCGAGATTTGATGCCAGCGGGAAAAAAAAAATCTCGAGATTCTTGGCTTTACAATAAATATCCCTGCCCCTGAAATACGCGTTAAATTTAATAATATTTAAATTATTTAATATTTGCCTTTTATTTTATATTTCTGTATATTTAAATTTTATAAGCAATTAATTTATTATAATTAACATAATATTGACTTCTGCCAAGGACGTATTTAAAAGATTTTATAATTTTTTATATATAATATTATACTATTTTTTAATTAGATGGTTAAACTAAACTTTTTCTTAGCAACCAAAAAAAAAAAAAATCCGCCCCTTTTTCCTATTCATTATCAATTATCATGCACAAGAAATCTTACATAGAGTGAAGTAGAATATTTTTTACAATTTATAGCCCACCATGGCTTTATTTTTTTCCAAAAGCAATGTTTTCTTTTGCCATGTTCTCATCTTTCTTTAAAGACAAAAAATTAAAACATGCGTTATATTATATTTTTATAATATCATATTAATAAATATTTTTAAAAATAGAATATAATACATTTTGTAAAAAGGTAATAACGTTAGCATTTTTCTTCTTCACAAATTTATAGCGTCAAATATCTTATATTGTAGAAACAAATTATATAAAAAAATTAAAGATAATTAAGATAGGTTGATTTTAACTAGATAGTAATATTTAAAATAATCATTAAAATAGTAAAAAAAATATTTTTTTTATATTTTTTGCTATTTTAGTTACATAAATTACTTTTGTTTTGTTTTTTCCTTAATTTTTTTTTTTTGAAGTAGCTAGAAATGTCTTATGTTACCGACTAAAATGTACTTTGGACAACTCAGTGAAGTTAGTCGTGTGTTCTTAACTCATTATGATTATTAATTATTATACATTCGTTAAATTAATTAATCCTAAAATATACTTTTGCAGGCGTGGGCCCTTTGGAGACAAAACGGAGTAACTGAAATCATCAAGACCAAGCGAGTCACTTCAATATAACGTGTGTTTTTAGCTCACCTAGTTGGCAAGTTCCAAGTTCCCACCATGGTAACTTCACAAATTATTATTACATTATTATTTTATCTTTTAATATTCTAAGAATATCCACACCATACCTTAGCAATTTTTATTATTATTTTTTTTTGGTTTCTTGCTAGACAAATCTAAGCAGCAAACATGATGCCACTAGTAATGCTTAAAGTGAATTCCAAGTAAATTATTTTTACTTAAAAAAAATCATGAGCTTTTACAGTTTTGTGCGATTTATTTTGCATTTGTTGGGTTAGCTATTTTTATTAACATTAATGGTTGCACCAATTCTTTCTCTTAACGGAGTTTACTATCGTAAATGTAATTAATAGTACAAACTTGTTATTCAATTCTTAATGTAACATTTAATGTTGATTTAATAAACCATCCACATATATATATTACAAGTTGTCAAATTATTAGTAACATATTTTAATTAAAACTATATAGAGAGAATTTAATCAAAATGTAAACAGTAAGGAAAATAATGACGTTAACCCACGGAAAAAATTCAATGACATTATCCCATTATAAAATATTTTTTATGCATTAGATATTCATTTTTTTAATATAGATTTTTATTTTAAAAATTAAACTCAATACCTAAAAATAGAATTTTATACTGCTAAATTAATTTTATGTTTCAAACTAATTTTATGTGTTTGTTTAGAAAGTAATAGAATTAAAGTTTTAAAAGAGTTTTTAACATAAATTTAGTTTAGAAAAATTTTAAAGTAAATAGTCATATTTATCTAAAAGAGTTTTTAGATCAAATTATTGTTTAAAATTAAAATTTTAAATAAGCTACTGAAACTAGTTTTTAAAACAGTAAAAAAATTATGAATTACTTAATTTCTATTTTATCTTTACCTTTCGTTATACCATCTTTCTTCTCCACATCTCTCCTCTCTCATCTCTACTATCTTTAATTTTTTTCTATCTTTTCTCTTTTTTTTTCTCTGACTTATTTTTAATAAAATAATATTATTTTTAATAATTTTATAATTATAAAAATAATTTTAATAATAATTATTTAAACACTCATTTATTTAAATTTATTTTTTTTATAATTTTATTTTTATTTTTTAAAAAAAAATCTTATCCAAATAAAAAATATTAATACGGATACATTTTGCCTGCAGTTTCTTTATATTTGTTATTTTATAGTTAAAACTTAAACCCTAAAAGGAGGGCTTACCATTGCATGACCTGGCTGGCTTACTTTTTGAGGTCCCAAGTATGCTGTAACTAGAAAAAGAGTGAGTTAAATAATAAGAATATAAAATTGAATATAAATTATCCTAAAAATAATAATAATAGCAGTTAAAAATCAACTAAATTTAAACATAGGGGTAAGTTCATCAAGCGTTGTGTTTTTTTTTATATAAATTTTTTTAGAAAGAAGTTAGACTCACCCATAACTTAAGAGTAGGGCAAAATTTCTTTTTCTTACTAATGTTAGATAGGACGAGCTATCTATTATTTTTAGATGTAAATTTAGATACCTAAGAGATATGATATCTTTCCAAATACTGTGACTATAATTATAATAAAATGATACTCTTTAAATATTAAATACGCTCTAAATGATTGTATATCCCGCTCTTTCACTGAAGCTACTAGTTAGTTAAAATATTGATCTTCCCAAAAAAATAGAAAAATGTCCTGTAAGAAAATACTTTTCAAAAATGGCTTGGTATTTTCCTATTGTTGACAGCCCACTAGTAGTTAAGACGTGGCTCTCTTAGTATATACTTTGATTAATTTTCTCTATTGATCCATATAAAATCAAAATCAATCATGTTAGATTATATATTATAATTGATATAATAAAACTTTTATGAGCATAATCATTTTTTTATTTTTATGTTGACAATAAATAAAGTTTATCCCTTCATTTTATTTTTAAAATCTCTTTTTTACTTTATATTTTTTGAACATTTAGATGTTACTTAATTAGCATCCACATCAATTGACAAGTGTCTCTAGATATTTTAATGAAATTAATTTAAAAAAATAATTTTAAGAAATTGGGAGGAAGGAATCTTCAAAGGCACATTGATAAGGAATAGAAGAAGGAAGCATGGTGGGAGGGAAATAGTCAAGTGTGAAATGATAGTATAGTGAGGACGTTGAAGTTGTTGGGTAGGTAATAGGTTAAGAAACTGAAGGGAATTTTAGGCTTTTAATTAAAAAAAGGAGTTGGGGGGGGGGGGGGGGGGGGGCTTATAAGTCTCTGAGAAATTAAATATTCGCCCTTGAAAATTATGCTTCCTCCTAACAAATTCCTCCATAGGTTGTATCGAAACACGAGAACTGGGCCCCACAGCCACCAAGTTGTAGTTGTGACGCCTTATGAGCATGCTTGGCGGGTTGGCCCCCACTCTTTGGTGGGCCCATGTTGCCTAGTTCATGAATTCATTAATAGTTTTAAATAGAAGGTTAACCACCAACAACGTTAATTTAAATAGTAAATAATTTAGTATAATTTAAATAAAATTTTAAATTTTAATTTTAATATATATAAAAAAAATTTATTAAAAAAATTATCTATTATAATTAAATATATAATATTGATCAAATTTAAATATAATTAAAATAAAATTTTAATAAATCGGATAAATAACTAAAAAAATCAAAAGTTAAAAAAATAATAAAATATATAATTATTTAAAATATTATTTTATTATAATTTAGTTAAAGTATATAAAGTATTTAAATTTATATTTAAAAATAATAAATAATTTATTTTATTTAATATTAATATTATTTAAAAAAAATAAAATTTTACTCTATTTTTAAATTATAGATAAATTTATTTTTTTAAAAAAATAATTATACTGGAGAAAAAACTCTACCATATATTATCCCTAATCTAATTCTACAAGCCACATGTAGACACCTAATAATAATTATGATATGTCTGTAAAGAATATTATATATAAAATTATAAAATAAATTACTTTTTCAAAACGAATACTATGTCCTTATTTAGTTTGAGTATTAAAAAAATACTTTTAAACCAAAACTGTAAATTACAAAAAAAAAACCATTAGAAGTGTTTATGGATTATTAAAATGATAGTTTTAGATAATATTAGAAAATTAGTTTTTTGTGGGAAAAAAATTATTTTTAGACTATATAATGATTAGTTTATTCCTATATTTTTTCTTTACTATTTTATCTCTATCATTTATAATAGTTTATATATTAAAAAATTATTATAATAATAAGCATCAAAATATTTATTTTTTAAAAAAATTATTATCTAAATTTTTTTTCTATAAACTCTTCTTTATAAATTAAATCAATGGGTTTTATAACTAGATATATTATTCACGATTAACATTCGTACAACACTTTAAAATATTTTTTGATGTGCATCTAATACTCTAAAATATTTTATAGTACATCTAGTACTATAAAATATTTTTTATGTATATTTAATTTTTTTAAAATATTTTTTTATGTATAGGAACAGGCACTAAATTATTTTAAATTGCTTGAACATTTAAAAAAAAAATTCAATATCTTAAATGTATCACAAAACACTTAATACGTAAAATACTTCATGGTGCTATATACACCTTAACCATATTTTTTATAAATTGTATATAATAAGATTTAATATATATTATAATGAATTATAATATTAATAAAATCCGAACAATATGATCTATTTATTAGTACAAAGTTAAATATTTAATTAAGTATATAAGGAGTTATACTATTTATAATTCATTAAGTGCAACTTGCTTCTCAAACTTTTTACATTGCACAAACAAAAGTTCATGATTTTATTAGAAAAAATAAAATTGATTTATATTATATTTTTATACGAATAATCTAATATGTAGCAGTATTGTCAGATGCTTTTATTTCAATTATCTATGTTACTTTAATAGTGTTGGTTATATCTTTCCTTGGAAGGTTCTGGTTTTAAACGATTAATCTCTTTTCTAAGAAGAAATAAACAGTGCTATCCCTTTCCATGATTACATTTTAATTTATATTTTTTTGGTGAATTATTACATTTTTAATATTTTATTATGCCCCCTCATCCATTCAGGATAAGAATCCCATTATAATACACTCTTATTTTCTTTATCAAACTAAACTCTTCTTATTAATAAATTATTGTTGTGGAGAGTTGCAATGGGAAGCGTGCCAGCGTATTAAAAAATTATGTATATATATTGTTTAATTTATCTTAAATTTCAATTTTCTCCTCATAAGGTATGCCATTCACATCCTTATAATTTTGCTCTAATTTAAATTTAGTCTTAAAAATTAATAATAGGATATATTTGTAATTTAATAAACTATCATTTTTAACTATTATCAAACTTCTATCATGTTTTCCGCCATCAAGCATGTGATCGGGGATATATCTTACGAGAATAAAATATAAAAATATATCATAATAATTAATTATTTAAAATACAGACTTTCTATTAGTTGCATGTTACCTCTCTTAAATTAAAAATTTAAATTAATTATCTTAATATTTTATATTTTAACTATTAACACTATATTATTAAAATTAACGATATTTATTATATTATAATTTTTATTTATTATTAAATATTATATCATTTAAAATACTTAAATAATTCAACACTTCACATGTAAATATTTTTAAAACATCGAAAATATTTATTTATATATATTATTTAAATAAAATAAAATATTTAAAATTATATGTAATTCATTGAGTATTTTTTGTATAAATGATGTGACATATAATACAAAATATAAAAATTATAATATTATAAAAATTATTAACTTTAATAGTATAAACTTAATAATTAAAATATAAAATATTAAAGTCTTTAATTTTAAATTTTTAAAAGTTGGGGATTTTGTTGACTCAAAATTTAAAAAAAAAATTATGTATTTAACGAAAATTAATCCATATACATGACATATAATGTAATATATTTTTAAAAAATTGCATGAAGTAATTTGAATAGTATTTGAAAGTCAAAATAATATATGTTTGACAACAACAACAACCACCGAATTTAATAAAAGGTCGGCCGTATTGGCGTAATAGAATAAAAATAAAATCGCAAACACTTTAATTTAAATGATTAAACCATACAAATGAAATCAAACTTAAATAAATTTATATCCATAAAAATAGTAAATTTTTATTTAATTAATCACTAAGCTTCGTATAATTTCAAGAATAATAATTATAAGCAAATTTTTTGATTTTTTTTAAAAATAAATTGAGGTTATCCACCTGTTGAAGTACTAACTAATCATCTCATAGTATACGTTTTTTAAAAGGATTGTCCATGAAATCATTTATATACACACAGTCTATTATTGAACCTCTAATTAGAGAATCTAACTGTCAATTGTGTTAAGTCATTATGATTAAGATTTTTGAACTAATTACAAGGAACAAGGCTGGCCTCTCTATCACATTAAGATGTGATTGTTAGGGGTATACATAGGCATGATTTAATATGACAATCCTTTACCTAGTGTTCTACCTGATAAAAATATGTCTAGTCCTTCCCAATAAAAATCTTAACTATTTTAGGATTGATATAGGTGGGGTGTGTATAGGTAAACTTACATATCTAAATTGTGATGCTCTGTTTATATTATAGGAAAAAAATTTATAATTATGAATTTATAAAATAATATCATATTTATATGTCTTCAAAAGTTAAATAATATCCATAATTCACTAAAAATAAGGCAACAAAAATATAGAAATTAAAGTTTTGAAATCTATTGAATATAAAAAAATGTCTAAAAGTTTAAGTAATTTATAACTGTAACTTTGCATTAACCTCCTTAAAGTTGGCAAGGATTAAGCGTCTGAATTTTTTTTTTGCAGTTAACAAAGTTTAAAAAAATAAAAAAGAAATTAATTTAATTATAATTTTTGAATGATACAATTATCTACTTGATTACTCATATTTATAAAATAACCATTTAGTCACCTGTAGTAGCCATCATATTCATTTTATGTGAAATATTGTAATCTACAAATTTTGATATGTAAAAACAGTAACTAGTTAGATAAGGCTAACTAGATAGTAACCCCCGTCTAATGTCTAGCCATGCCTAAAATTATCTATTTTCTATTGGGCTATTTTTTACTAGGCTCAACAAAGTTTTTTTTGGGTTAACTCGGGTAGACTTATTGGTCCATAGTCTTCTCACACACCTCGATTGATTGCAATGCCTTCTCTTTATGAAATTAGGATAATTGCAAATCTCATATATTATCTTGTGAATATATTTAAATTATTTCAAAAGAAACTGCATGTAACCTTGAAAAACATAAAGTAAGGAGTGAGTTTAGTGGATACTTGAGATAAATTATATATTACTACCTCCTTAATATAAAATTTATCTATAATTTAGGTAGATTAAAAAATTAATTATTTATAATAATTATATATTAATTTTTCTAAAATATCCCTATAATTATATATACTTGAACTATTTTTAATAAAAAAATTAATATACGTAATCATATAAACATGTTATAAGAAAAAAAATTATAATTCTATAAGATAAATTGAATTAAAATTTTATATTTAGAATTAAAATATAATTTTTATATAATTCTTATATCAGAATAAATTGTTTGAATTCATAAAGTAAAACCCTTTTTTTGTATAAAATTTTTTGAAAAGAGATTGGGTTCACTTATAATTTAAGAGCAGGATGAAATTTTTTTTTTTAAGTGATACTAATATTGATTATTTTAAATTATTATTGTACTATAAAATAAGACCCTGACTTGTGTCCTATTGGAGGCCCATTAAAGCAAAGGCCCGTAAAGCCCAATAAGGATATGGTCTTAGGAAATGTAAGGTGTCGTGTTTATAATATTTTAGTCCCATGTCTTGTAACAAAAACGAAACAAATTATAAAAAAAATACAAAAACAAAACAAATTTAGTCCCATGTGATACGAAGGGCTAACTCTGAATTCCTTTGTGTTGGCCCATTTTTATTCCCTTATAATAGTACAGAAAAAAGAGAGAATGGGAATGGTATTACCTTGTTTGGAATATGTTTTAAGACCGAAATATTTTGATAAAATAAAACTTTTAACCTCTTAAATTTGTCTCAATTATCCATTTAATCTTGAAATTTAATTTTTATCAATTAAGTTTCTAAATTTATACTAATCTTAATGTTTTTTTTTATCATTGATATAAAATAGATTATATAGCACAAAATATTTTAATCTTATTTATCATATTAGTCTAATATCTTAATCTTATTTGTAATATAATTTTACTCATATTTTTTTTTAATTTAGTGTAATTTCCCTCATAATTTAACTTGATGCAATTTTACATATAATATTATTTTTTAAATATCAAGAATTGTACCAAATTAAAAAGATTATGGATAAAACTGTATCATAAATAAGATTAAGATATTAGATATATATAAGAAATAAGATTAGGATATTAGATACTATATAACCCTATAAAATATGACTTTCAAAATAACTTTTTAATTACTTTTGATGAATAAGGGGAGGGGAGACTTTTATCAGCTTGATTTAAAAATATTAGAGAAGTGTGATTATAAAATTTTAATAAAAAGAAGATGTAAGGTAAAAGAATAAAAAATTAATTTAAAACCTTTAACCCCATTTTTTCAATTTTTTTTTTAAAAATCTAACTCAAAAATTTTCCCACCCCTCCAAATCCTTCATCCAAACAAGCCCTACAGCGTTTTTTTAAAAAAAATATTTCACATGCTAATTATAAATTGAATCTACAAACCATGTAATTACACTAATGACCTTGTGTCTAGTGACATGTAAATTCCATCCTAAATAAGAGGTTGTAGGTAAAAAAAAAAAGACAAAAAATCTAGAGACATAGTTATAAAGAATTGCGTAGAGAAATAATCATCTATTAAAAAAACGAAAGTAGTTATATAAATTTTTTATAATTACTTTTTATTTCTCTTTATGCATTATAGTATTATACAAGGAACCTGGATTCTTGCCAATGAATTATTGGTCGACTTTGAGTACAAACCAAAGGGCAAGGATTGAAGAAATCAACAATCCCTCTTACTACTCTTTAAAAGGCCAAAAAAGTTATTCTGAAAATTATTGAATTGATCCTCAAGTTATTAAATTATTATAATATAATAATAATAATAATATAGTAATTATAAGAAATATTTTAAACGAGTTGATGTAAGATGGAGGATTTCAGAAGCCGTGCATGAAATCAATAATAATCACTCACAAGCAACTCTTGACCATACTAATCTTTTGTTAAGATTAAAAGGTGGGCACAAAATTGAGTTAAAAAAAAAGACGTTATTACGTAAAAAAAGCCCAATAAATAATTTATTTATTTATTTTTTCTGTTCCATGTCATCCAATTTCCATGGAGGAATCATTATTAGTGTGATTTATATGCTATCACATCATTTAGTTATTCTTGTCAAGTCGTATGATTTGTTTTTCCAAAAGAAAATTAATTTTGTGCGTATTAATTTAATTAATAATTATATGTAGTTTTATATAAATAATTTAATTATTAATTTTTTATGAATTATTAATATATATATTATTTGTAAGGTCTCTTATATTAATATATTGCCAAAAATAAAAAAGAAGGTACCCTGATTTTTAAGAGAGAAACATGGAACATGCAGAAATAATTGGCCAAGTAAATAATAGCAAGACTAGTTGACATATTGTCACAATTAATCCTAAAACTTTCTTAACATCATGTGCTATGTTACAAAGATAGTTGGCTTACAAATTATATAATCCTGAAAAAATAAATTGGAAAAATTATTTTTATACACATGCAAAACATTTTTATAAAATCAAATATATTTATACAGTTGAGGAAAATATATTTATAAAATTAAAATTTAAAATTAATTTTTGTTTCATAATATCTAGAAAAATAACACACTTTTGAATTTGAAATTTGGCATTTCTTTTGTTTTTTTTTTCAGTTATCATTTTTGTCGCTATCTGGCCCACCGGTCTTCTTCATTTCCCGGCTCTTCTCCACATTGCAGAGAGCACATTACACAAAAGTCACTTGGCAACAAATCAGCCTTCAGATGCTTTTCTCCATTCCTTTGCATTCCCATTTTCCTTATTCTATTGTCATCCCACGTTCCTACCACGCGCCTTCCCTCTTCTTCTTCCTCAATTCCCATTTCCTTCTTCGCTGGCTTTGAATTTTCGTTCAGGTAACTACCCCTTACTTCCTCAGTTTTTCTCTTCCCAATTCTGCATTGTGTTTCCCTTTGATTCTTCAATTGTTTGATTATCACTTATTTTACGGTTATTTCAGTGTGGTTTTTCTTTTCTCAGCAGTTAAACTGTAATGCGTGTTTGTTTTCTTTCTTCAGTTCTTCTATTACGCCTCCTTTCTTTCCTTCTGTTGTTAATTATTATCGTATACTTTAAATTTGAACTAGAAATCCTGCCCTTTTACATTCTTTATCTGCGAGTTGAGTTATTCCATCTGGCATGACTAACCGGAGATTTTAGTTGGTTTTTGTAAACTGCTGTCAGCCACTGCTATCTATAATTTACTGATGATTCTCGCTAGCGGTTCCTGCAAATTGTTTGTTATTCTTGTTGAAAAAAGGAATGAAATTCTTGCCAGTTATGCCACTTCATGATTGTAATTGAAACTGCAAATTACTTGAGTAAGCATTCTTTTATGCTTCACTTGTGATATTTTCTGCAGAACCGTAACTTTTAAAACTAAGAGCCAAAAGTTATTAGGTTTTCTTTCTTTCATTGATAGGAGAGAAGTTTGTTTAAACTGACAATAATAAAATAAAATAATTACTATTACATATCATCTGAACTATATGATGTTCAAATAATTGTCTGTAGGAGATTTTATTGCTCATTTCTTTGGGGCTCGATGAGCCTTGAATGAACTCTTTCTTGGTTAACTAATTAGATTTGAAAAGAAAAAATAGAAACCGAAGTAGCTTTGGAATATGACAAGGGCGGAGTAACTGTTTTTGTTCCTAAGGATATTACATCGAGGATTATGTTCCTACCTCCAATGAAAACGCTGTTTAATATACATTTACTTGTAGGGAGAGAAAAAAGCTACAGATGGGCAAAAAATCATCAATATGACCTCTAATGATCTGGAAATAAAATACTATTAGATAGTAGAGTGACCGAGTTTAATGTTGATGAAAATGATACATAATTACGCACTTTCAAGCATTAGCTTAAGTCAAAATTTTATAACGCTAATTAAATGGAGAGCGATTGCAACCCTTGTAGGTGGTGCATCACTGATTCCTTGAACACTGGTTTGTAAATTTGGATTCCTTTCTCCATTTACTGACCGAAAGAGGGGGTGCTTTTTTGAGAATTCTGGTCGAGGCATATTATTTACTGCGCTGCTCTGTTTTGGTTTGCTAGATGACTGTTGCTTTGTTCTATTTTCTTGATGTCACTTTATAACTGCAAATGTCTCTATCTATGACATTTCTTCATTATGTACTCCAATCTCTAGCTTCTTTCCCTTGATTTTTGGTTCTTAGTTTCTTACATGACTTCTGCTACTTTTTTCCTCCCAGCTAGCAATGCCTGAAATCCAGTTGGGTGCGCACACTATCCGATCGCATGGAGCTAAGGTGGCAAGAAGATATTTGCGTGACTGGTTGATTCTCATACTTCTTGCGGTGATTGATGTCATTTTGAATGTGATAGATCCATTTAATCGCTTTGTTGGAGAGTGGATGTTGACAGACCTGAGATTCCCATTGAAAGATAATACAATTCCATTTTGGGCTGTTCCAGTAAGTTTTTATTCCTGGGGTCGATTTCATTCAAAGAAATTTATATGAAATCAAAAGATAAACTCTTTGAATATCATTATTCTGGGCAGTTGATAGCTATACTGGTGCCACTTATTGTCATTCTTGTTTACTACTTCATTCGCAAGGATGTTTATGACTTCCACCAGGCTATATTGGGTACGTTTTGAACTTCTTGAAACATTCCCTCGACACTCTGGTTTGACCATAATCTTATTACGTATTGCCAAAACGTGTGTTCAGGTCTTCTATATTCTGTACTCATAACTGCGGTTGCAACTGATGCTATTAAAGTTGGGGTTGGACGGCCACGTCCAGATTTCTTCTGGCGTTGTTTTCCTGATGGCAAAGGGGTGGGTTCTCCATGTTGTAAATTTTAAACCAGTTAGATTAACTATGTGATAATAATGTGAACTGGTGTGTGACATGTTCAGGTGTTCGAGCCTTTAACAAGAGTTGTTCTGTGTACTGGACGTCTGAGTGTTATCAAGGAGGGATACAAAAGCTTTCCAAGTGGGCATACCTCTTGTATGTACTTTGATCAATCCTACTGAAATTTGTTACATTCTTAAGTAGTTTAAATGATTGATGGTTTAAGTCAAAGCATAAGTTGTTTGGGGTTACAGTAACATCCAAAGACAACAAGTCATGGACAAGTCAGCTTCCAGGAAAAAAGTGGACTAAGACTCTGAGCGTCCATATACAATCATAAAACTCAAAGTTTTATGATTGCACGATTTAACTAGTATGTTAGGGAAATTTCAAATTTCTGGTTTTATTGATGTATGTTTGGGATAGATTTCAATTTTCTGTCCTAAATTAAGAGTTCATCACATGCTTCACAGAATCCGACTATATATAGTCTTGTAAAGACTCACTTATTACTGTGTGCAGGGTCTTTTGCTGGTCTTGTCTTTCTTGCTTGGTATCTATCTGGAAAAATTAGGGCATTTGATCGCAGGGGTCACGTTGCAAAGCTCTGTATTGTTTTCTTGCCAATACTCATGGCAGCTCTGGTTGGAGTCTCTCGAGTTGATGATTATTGGCATCATTGGCAAGATGTATTTGCTGGAGGTCTTATAGGTATTTTTGTCATCGTGGTCTGCAGTCTACTATCACAAATTTAAACATACCCCTTTTTTTAGTTATCTCCGCTTTTTTTCTGTCAAGTTTCTTATTTGAGTATCTTTTATGCAGGGATAGTTGTAGCATCCTTTTGTTACTTACAATTCTTTCCGCCTCCGTATGACATAGATGGTATGTCCATGAATTGCCCTTGTATATTTGTTTTAGACTTTAATTAATAATTTTGTTCTCTGCTTTTCCTTTTTAATTGTCTTGTTTTCTTTCCTTTATTACGTGTTCTGCATCAGCAATATGGTTTATTGTGTTAATTATTAGTATCTGAAGATGGAAGCAAACATGGTTTCATCAGCTGATATGCTTGTCATTGTGATCCATTCTTCCTTTAGTTCTTCTTTTTCTCAAGATACTAATAATGCACTGTAAATTATATCAACCTCAACAACAACAAATTTTATCTCATTAGATGGGTTGACTATATGAATTACACAATATTATTATATCTTATCAACAATCAAATTTTTAGATAAATTGTTAACTAAAATGTCATTATCAATAACTTTATTGAATATTATTTTCAATATTCCTTTACTCTTTTTCATCGAACTCCATATTACTTAATCTACCTTTCTTATTGGCACCTCATATGACTTTATTTGTATATGTCCAAATTATCTTAAATGATTTTCTACAATATTTTCTTGATGACACCCTAACTCTTTCTTATATACATATATATGTCTATTATGAATTTTAATCTTATCTCGAATCCTGAATCATCCATCTTAACATCATTTCGGCAATCCCCACTTTGTGCCTATGTTCTTTCATAAAAGCCTAACATTTACTATTACATAGTATTGCTAGTTTTTATTACCAAAAAAAAAAATATAATATTACTAGTCTTATTATAGTAGTATAGTGTGTTGAAACTTTTGCCCTGTAAGTTACGATATAGAAAAAAAAAATAATGAATGAGTAGTCAAAATGTAGCTTAATTTTACTTTTCTTGCTTGTATTATATGTAGGGTGGGGACCTCATGCATATTTTCAGATGCTAGCAGAATCTCGAAATGGACCGCGGACCTATGCTATGAACAATGAGAGTCTTTAAAGGGCATATGCTTAAGCACTTGATGATGAGCTTCAGACTGCGTATATATATCCCACATTGGTAGCCAATATCTGACTCTACATTCAGAGTTCAGCAAAGAGAAAGCAAAGATACTAGGATGTCCATAATCCGTAAGAGTTTAGGCTTGTTTTTTTCGGAATCTCAAGTGCAGATATCTGTGACTTTGAACTTGTTTCCCAGAACTTTCATCAACCATATTATTCATTTTCCTAAAATCAGATAAGCTGCCTTCTGGGATCATTGGTTCTTATTCATGTGATGTGTTGGTTTAATTTTGATTGAGATGATTTGTTGATTTAGAAAGATATGATATCTTAAGTTGGCACAACATTCTTTTCCCAAAATGGTTAGAATACATATTTTGGGCTTAAAAGCTAAATATTTGTAAGAAATATAAAATTATAATAAAGTGGATATCTTTTTTTTTATATATATAAAAAAATTTAGGTGGGTTTAACACTGATTATCCACTAAAGTTAAGGTATAACTTCAAGATTTAGAGAAAATTTATAGGTGATTTACAAGATCGTTTACTAAAAGTACCTTCATAATAGCAATAGGAATTGAACCCATATTCTTATAAGATATATGTCTATCATTTATCGTCTGTGTTAACTCTTATTAATAAGTTGATCTCTTTTTTCTTCCAAGAGAAGTTAATTTTTACTTCAAAACTGTGAAGCCCAAATCAAGAAAAAAATGACTGAAAAAAATAGAGTGACTTTTTTTTTAAATCCTTTTAAATTTCATATGTTTTCTTTTATTCAACAAATTTAAAAAATAATTGATGTCATTAAAATTATTTATATTTTTCACAAATAATCTTTATCAAACAATCTTATATTTTAATTAATTTAAAATACCATTTTGAAAGAGTATTTTTGAAAAGGTTATGATTATACAACTTAAAATTTTATAAAACTTCTTAAAACTAAAAACACTAAAATCTTTTAAAAGATGCCTTGTGGAAAGAATCAAAGGAATGAAGGAGTGTGGATTGAGTTGGAGCCAAAAGTTATATCCCACTCACATAACATGTTTAAAAGACTTTTCAGTGAGTATATATTTGGATTAGGTTTTAAAGAATAAATTTTAGATAATATATTTTAAAGAATATATTTTGAGTATAATAGATTTTAAAAAATTGATTAGTAAAAAAATTGGTATCCATAACTTATACAAAAATCATAGTTTTAATAGAAAAATAGATTTTATAAAAAAATAAATATTTAAATAATTTATACTAAAAATATGATTTTGATAAAAAAAATTGATGATGTTTGGGTAGCTTTTTCTCAAATTATAGTTTTTTCCTCCAAAACTATGGATTGGGACCTAAACTAAACATTAGTGTGCTTAGATAGCCTCTAAAGCTATAGTTTTGAATCAAATAACTCAAATACTCTAAATTTTTCACAATCAATTTTGTCATCAGAATCAATAAATTTTTACCAAAATTAGTAAACTACCTAAAAACTAATTTTATTTCACAATATATTTTTCTTACTAAAACTACAGTTTTAGTATAAGTTAGGAAGAACAACTTGTAAGAATCAATTTTTTTTTATAATCTATTCTACTCAAATATTTTATTTTTATAAAATTTATTATCCAAAAACTAATTCAAATATAACATTATTGTTTAGGGAAAGAAATTTGGTAGCGATTGGTGAGAGGCGACTTATTAATGGTGGCTTGGGGCTTATGTAACTAAACAAGGGAGAAAAGAGTGTGTAAATGTGAAAAATATCAAATTTGATGTGAAGATTAATGACTTCTTCTCAATATATAGATGTGAAGATTAATCTTCTATTAATTAGTTTAATTAATTTTTTTATTTAATTAAATTAGTTAGGCGGAGCAAATATCCTTTAGACGGCCAATTGAAAAATCTCTGTTGGAAATATCCCGATTCTCTAAGCTTCCGGGTCCTATCGGGTTTCCATTTGCATGTGTTGCCAATCGATAACTAGAAAATAGACATTCAAATCGATCCCAACACCAAACAACCCATTTCAGGGCAAAATAATTATTACGCTTGACGCCATAGCCATTGACAGTTAAATCCATTCTTTCCATTCCTTTCTCGTACAAAACCTTCAAAATCCAACCGAAAAGGAATCGCTACCTGCAACCAAATGGCAAGTAAACTTCAAATTTCAGAAGATGGAGGAGTTTCGTACCTCCCTCTCGCCGCCGCCGCCGCAACTGGAGACGGTGACGCTGAGGTGAACAATCCCGATAACCTACGACTCAAGCAGCTCGGATACAAGCAAGAGCTCAGCCGGAGCCTGTCGTACTGTCAAACTCGCAATTCTCGCTCTTTTCTCTCATTTCTATTCGATTCAATATCTGTTTGTTTCACTGGAAAACGCCATTCTGATTGATCGCGCAATGCAGGGCGGTAGCGAACTTCTCGATGGCGTTCTCGATCGTTTCGGTACTTACGGGGCTGACGACGTTGTACGGGACGGGACTTAGGTTCGGCGGTCCGGTGACGATGGTGTATGGATGGTTGATTGTGGGAGCGATGACGATGACGGTGGGTCTATCTATGGCTGAGATTTGTTCTGCGTTTCCAACTTCTGGAGGCCTCTACTTCTGGAGCGCGAGGCTGTGTGGTCGCCGTTGGGGCCCTCTTGCTTCTTGGCTCACTGGCTGGTGAGTTCTGTTCCACATTCACAAATTTATAATTTTTTCATATTTTAAAGACTAAACATATATAAATTTAACTTGCCATTTTCTTTATTTTATATTTTTTAAGAAAAATTGGGAAAAATTCTCACCAATAAAATTTTTAATGGGAGATTTGTTTTTCCAAATCCCCCTTTTTTAAATCTGGTTGAATTTATAATTACTTGATAATTCAAGAATAATTGTTGTCTTTTTTATTTTGTGTTGTGTTAGGGGATGGGGATTATGATAGTATTATTCTCGATGGAAATAGTGATAAAATAGAACCCGTTTGATATGTTGATTATCTTTGAGTTTTATAGGATGTTTGGGTAGAAAATAGATGGCTAGGAGTTTAGTTATGTAGCGGTGAAGATAGAAATTATAAAGAACAATATGCTTAGTATATATATCATTTAGCTCTAGGTTGTTATTTAGTGAAAATATCTAAATTGAATTATTTTTTGGATAGTTGTTACTCTTCCTATAGTTAATATAAGATATAATTAATTAATTAAATTAAAATAAATAAATAAAATATATTTTTTAAAATATTATAATTATTTTAATTTTTTTCTCTGCATGCTTACTTCATAGGAGTACCATTTATGAGAATGAATGTGCTTGTTATTATTACATATAACAAATTCATTATTCATAGCGAAGTTATCATTTATCCTCAAGTTACTGATAAGTTAAAATCTTTAAGCTGAATATCTTATAGTAGTTATCATTCACAAACATATACCTATTAATCAAGCCTAAGTCTTGATTAATTAGCCTTTTTAATAATAACTTTTATCAAAAAACATGCAAAGCATGGCCATATATTAGCGTGATACTTTGTTCTTTTTTATAAATTTTTTTAGAAAATAGTTGAGTTCACGTACTATTCAAAAATAAGATGACGTCTCATTTTTCCTTGAACAATATCAATGTTGAGTAAGGCTAACTATCAATTACTCTTAAATGTAAATTTAGACATCTAAGAGATAGAATGTCTTTTAAGCATTGGATCTAAAATTATAATAAAATAATATTTTTTAAAAATTGAATATATTTTAAATAGTTATATGACTAACTCTTTTATCAACTAAATTCACTTACTAGTGTGGTACAAAAATTGGATCCCTGAACTTTAAATGGGCTTTGGAATGCCCAAAAGGTGAGCCCTACACAAAAGATATTCAAGGGTTGAAGCAAACAAACGAATTAAAAAATAAAAGAAAAATGATATTTAAGTCCCATGTAAATAATTGAATGACAAAAAAGTCCCAAGAAATAGCATAATTAATGTCAAATCCCATGGGACCTCATATGAATTTTTTCTAATTATAAAAAGACATAAATATCTTTGAAATTTTCCCTTAAGCAAGCGTCTCCCGCGATAGTAAGATACGGATACCCAATAGTGGGGTTTACCTACGGATACCCGATATTGGGGTTTACCCCTCCATCGGGGAAATAATAACCCATGTACCTGTAACTAACAACCCCAGCGCCTGAAATAATAACCCCAACACTTGTAACTAACAACCCCATCAGTTATAACTAATAACCCTATCAGCTGCACTTACAACCTCTCCACCTAAAATAACAACCACAACACCTGCAACTAACAACTCCAGCCCCTGCAACTAACAACACCATCAGCTGTACTAAACACCATCCATTAGAAACGTAAAACTATCTGATAGTGACACAACTGCTACAGTACAGTATTGGCACGTTTTGCTATGAAATAAGAGAACAGTACACTGTGTTGCAGGTGGATTTACTCATCATCGTGGCTAGGGTTATTAGTACAGCTGATGGGGTTGTTAGTTGCAGGTGCTAGGGTTGTTATTTTAGGCGCTGGGGTTGTTATTGCAGGTGCTGTGTTATAAGTTGCAACTAATGGGGTTGTTAGTGTAGGGGCTGGAGTTTTTAGTACAGCTGATGGGGTTGTTAGTTGCAGGGGCTAAGGCTGTTAGTTGCAGGTGCTGTAGTTGTTATTTCAAGTGGAGAGGTTGTAAGTGCAACTGATAGGGTTATTAGTTATAGCTGATGGGGTTGTTAGTTGCAAGTGTTGGGGTTATTATTTTAGGCGCTGGGGTTGTTAGTTATAGGTACAGGGGTTATTATTTCTCCGATGGAGGGGTAAACCCCAATATCGGGTATCCATAGGTAAACCCCAATATCGGGTATCCGTATCTTACTATCACGGGAGACGCTTGTTTAAAGGAAAATTTCAAGGATATTTATGTCTTTTTATAATTAGAAAAAATTTATATGAGGTCCCATGGGACTTGACATTAATTATGCCATTTCTTGGAACTTTTTTATCATTCAATTGCTTACATGGGACTTAAATGTCATTTTCCAAAAAATAAATGCCCTGTGGGCATTCATGATTTGGCTCGGTTAAATTATAGATCTAAATCTTAATTTACAGGCTTATTTTTCACATTTGATATTTATTATTGTTAATAAGTGCTTGGAGTTAATCTACATATATATTAATTTTATTTGTCTAGGGCTATTGCCCTCGTTCTCTAGCAAAAGAAATAAAATCATACAAACTTAACCCATTGATTTATAGAAGTAAACTTGAATCTATTATTTTTTTTTCCTAAAATTATTCAACCGCATCCAACTAAACGATTTGGTTTTGTTGGATTTATCGATTTTTGTTTTTCTAATGTTCCAATTAGTTTAAATAATACTATTAACTTAAAGCTAGTTTTCATACACAGATTCACCCGACCTTCATAACTCATATACTAAATTGACCGTTGAATAGTTTATATATGTTAATTTAATATTATTATACCTATTTTGACTTGCTTGTTATAAATATTTTCATCAAAGTTCCTAGACCAGCTTGTTATAATAAATAAAGAACACTTTGTACTTCTATCCCTTCACCTAAATTCCAATACCACATTATTATGATTGATATGATAATTGTTTGACCACACATGAATGAAATAAAAAAGTGAGTCTTCTTTTCAACTTGTGACCCTTTGTTCAAGATTCGTAAATGGCCCAACAATTCCTTTCTCTTTTTGGAATATTCCTGCATCACATGTTGTAGAGATATTCATATTACTTTTTAAGCATTATCTTGCCATCTTTAGAATCCAATTATTAATACTGATTTAGTATAGATATTATTTTTCAATTATATACAATATTTTTGTTGTTATTTTTATAGTACCTCTTATACCTTGTGATACTATTTTCTAATTATATCTAGCATTCTGATTTTATTTATAGTTTAGAATGTTAGATATACTAAAAATAATTAGAATTTTGGAAGCACAAAAACATATTGAATACACTATAAATAAGATTAAAGCGTTAGATATAATTGAGAAATAACATCTTGGTACTATATACCATTTTATCCTTTTATTTATAAAACATTTTCAATAGATAGGGCATGTTTGGTAATATAGAAGTGAAAGTGAAAGTGAAATCAAGCGTTTTTCTTGTTTGGTACAGTGGAAGCTACTTCTAATTTCACTTATAATATTTTAAGCCATTTCAGTTATATAAAAAGTTAGGTGATGTGATGTGAGAGGTAGAAATAAAATATTTTAAATTATTTTATCACAAATTTTAAAATTCTTAAACAACTTTAACCTAGTTATCAAAAAATATTTTAGACTCATTTTACTTAAAGTTATAAAAAATTATACATAAATTATATACTCATTTATAACTTACAAAATATACTTTTAAAATTTATTTTTAACCTAATTATATTTTTATTTTTATTTCTATTAAAAATTTTTCTATCCTACCATACATAATATTTTATTAGAGCAAAAAAAATGATAAATTGTCTCAAAATTTAAGAACTCTTTAATTTTATATCAGTTTAATATGAATGAAGGAATGAATTAAAATTGAGAAGTCCAATAAAAATTAAAAATAAAATTTAATATTTATATAATAAATTTAATAAGATGATTTATATTAAATATTAAAAAAATTAATTTTAACTTTTAGATAAATTTTAAAATTTATAATAATACGGGGAACTTGAATTTCTTTTCCAAAAACAAAAAACAAGTCATACTGTGTGGGCCCATTTGAAGCGGGGGAATTGCACGCAATCTTAATATTTGCTGAATATGATAGGGACGCCCTGTTTTTTTCTCTTGGCATGGTTCCCTGATTTAATTGAGCCGTCATTATATTTTTTTTAAACAATATATATAATTCATTTTTGAGTCACATGTATGTATATTGGTAAAAAAACGTTTTGGTTGAAGTCATAATAAGATATTTTCCGTAAAAGAATGGAGAATAGAAGTTAGATGGGAAGTAAATTAATTAATAATATATTGTCTTAAAATTTGTAATTGTCAGGACGTATATTTAATAAAAAAAATTTGATTTTTTTTTTAAAAGAATGGAGTTCATTAACTTAATTTGTTTTTAAATTTTTATACAAAAGAAAATAAAAAAAAAGTGATTCAATGAAATCCACAACGTCCCTTTCACATCTGATGGTCAACGTTTTCAGCCACACGGACATTGAAGATTCGTGGCACGAGAAAGCCAGCTAGCTACCCTACCTAGAAACAGGCACATCAATAAAATATCGTTTTGTTGATTGTTCATCAATCTCTATGCTTTTAATGTTGTTATTTTAAAAAAAATACTACTTAATAAATTCTAAAATTCACATTTCATAGAATTTATATATAAAAATTTAAAAAATTTATAATTTATTAAAATAATATTATATATATGACATTTTAAATAATAATATGTCAAAATAAAAAATTTAGGTGATATATATTAAATAAAAATTTATATTTTTATTAACAAAGATATAAAATTGTAATAATTTAAATATTTTAAAATGTTAATTGTACTTCTAAAATTAATTTAGAGTGCTAATTATACCTTTAAATATTTTAAGGTACTAATTACTTTTATTATGAAAACATTTTAGGGTATTAGATGTACTTTTACCCTAATTAAAATATCTAATTTTAGAAAAATAACTAAAAAAAGTCAACTTAGAATTATGAATTAACATTTTTTTACATAAATTTAAATTTCTAGTTTTAGAGTTTTTAAAAAATAATTTTGAAGTTTTTAATATGAAAGTTTTTTAAAGTCTAAATTTTAAATCGCGACTTTCTTATTTTCTTTTAAAAGTCAAATTTCAAATTTAATTGATTACTTTAGTTGTAAGACACATGTTCACATGCAGAATGCAATTATTAATTTACTACCAACGATCAAGTCAAATTGAAGAAGATGCAATCTCAATACAAAAAATCTTAGAATATATTTTCTTTGAGGAAAAGACAAAATGATCATTAAATAAACGTAGTCTTATCCATACCAGAATGAAATGGAGATAGGCTGTAAGGTTACAACTAGACAAAATATTACGGTGAACTTTCCGAAAGCCAACTACAGAGAAGCTACCAAGGAGGTTGTAGATGTATTTGAAAATAGTACATACGATGACCTAGTCGTCGGTAAGGACTTGCAGGTAGAGCTTATCAATAAACCAGATTTGAAGAGTGCTGGATGCTTCGAAGATAGAGTTCCTTCGTTTTGTGATCCACAGAAGGGAAAAAAAGGCGAAGACACTTGTAATAGAAGATGGGATCAGAATATTTAAGCTTTGATAGTAAAAATTGATGCCACACTCTTCCCTTACAAAGGATGAAAACATGACATGATTTGGTCATGTTAGAGCCTTCACATTTTCAAAGAAAAATAGACCATCCATAATCCCAGGGGGAAGGTTGTCCGCTATACTTGCGCTGATGGGATCCAGGGAAACTCGGTTGGAAGGCACAACAGAGAAAGCAAGATCAGAGAACGAAATTTCACCCAGTATTCCATTAGTCGTGTAATCTATTTTTGGTGTTTTCCCCTGATGCAAGGCTAAATTCCTTTTACTCCATAATGTAGTTAGGAGGATTATGATAACTTTTACAAGGAATAGTTCGCCATGTCTTTGCAGTTGAGTTAAAGTAGCCTTGATCCAAAATCCAAATCTATCCAAATCACTGAAATTGGTATGAGTTGAGAAGCAACCAGACCAAATTGATTGAGTAAAAGGGCACAAAACAAAGATGCAAGAGCCAAAAAGACAATCTCTTGATACATTGATATGATGATGACGCAAGTCCTTGAAAGGTTAGATAGCTTTGTGAAATAGTTTCCAAACAAAAAGCAAAGACTTACTAGGAAGTGAGATAGACCAGAGAAATTTCCAGAAGGGATCAGAAGAGCCTGTAAAGGGCTATTGGTTTAGTGACACCTATACACCTTTAAGTGAAAAAGATTGCGAGTTTAAACTTGTCACTGCAGGTAAAATAGTGGAGGGGTGTGTCAGATTCCAAGTGAGAGAAGGGTAGGGTGTGTTTTTTTCCCGATGTATAGATATAAATATTTTTTATGGAGGTAATACTGTTGAGACATTATCAAGATATTAAATATCAACACATTTCTCAATCATAATTCGAATTAAAACCCCAATGATAAGTGTAGTTGTGTTGGTGATTTAAAAGAACGGAAAAAAACACCTATCATAGCATTACACCACATTGAAAGGCTCAAATTTTTCCAATTTAAGGTTATTTCTTATCCAATAGTGTCAGATTATTTCGGCCCCGCGCTAGAATATAAAAAAACGGGGGATAAAAATGCCATATTTGTTGACAATAAAGACCCTACCAAGTTGGTCCAAATAAATAGTTCCATACCAAGTTGGTCCATCTCCTTAGACAATTTTGTTGGAAAAGTTTCATTTCATTTCATCATTTACGCATAAACAAGCCAAGAGACTAACCTCTTGCTCAGTTTCCACCCTTCTAAGAAGGCGAGGTCAAGATGGCACTCCCATCTCATGGAATTGAAAATGGGGGTTCTTCACTTGATTCTGGCCATGCCCGTCTTCATGAGCTCGGCTACAAACAAGAGCTCAAGCGTGATCTATCGTAAAGTTCCCTCCTCTACTCTCTGGGTTGTTGTTGTTGACTTCCAATTCAGTTTTGACCCACTGTTGGATTCTTAAGCTTGTTATGGATTACGTTCTGTTTTTTCCTTCCTTCCTCTGTTTGGCAATTGCAGGGTCCTTTCAAATTTTGCGTTTTCGTTTTCTATCATATCAGTGCTCACTGGTATCACAACTCTCTACAACAATGGGTTAAACCATGGTGGTCCTGTGGCTATCTTGTATGGCTGGTTTGTAGCTAGTGGTTTCACCATGTTAGTTGGGTTGGCAATGGCTGAAATTTGCTCATCTTACCCAACTTCCGGTGGGTTATACTACTGGAGTGCCAAACTTGCTGGCCCGGGTTGGGCACCTTTTGCCTCCTGGATTACTGGCTGGTAATGTTCATCTTGACTTTTTCCCTTGTTTCTTTTATTTGGTTTGGCGCATTTTCATTTAAATATATAGCATTTAACAATGATTCTCTGACCATGTTCTCAATGGGAAGGAGAAATCATTAGAATTTAGAGGTTTATGCAAGACAAGTATATTATGGTTGTTTTTTAGTTTACATGAAGTTGAACCTTTGATCTTTACTTAGATCCAGCCTACCCTTCCTGCTTGAGTTACAATGATATGCGTTCCATGACTCCATGTATTTTGGTAAAGTCAAAAGCTGCAGAAACATTTTAATGATGGGTTAGATTCGTTTGAGAATTGTGTAAGGAGATGTCTGAGTGGAATTAAGTACACAGAAGATTTACTCCCTTGGGTCCACAATATAAGTCACCTTCTACAAATATTCTTTGGTCCACAATATAAGTCACTTGGAAGGAACGAACGTTTATTGGAAGTAACTAATGTTTATTTGCCTATTTTACTCCTTCAATTAAAGATAGAGGAGAAAGGTGAGAGAGAACACACATTTTTAAATAGGGATAAGGTTGGAAAATCTTTTCAATTCAAGACAGATTTAATTCTTCCTAGTTCCTCTGAAGTGGTTGAAAGTGACTTATATTGTGAACTGGAGGCAATACCTATACAGCATAATATAGGGATTTGATCCCTTGCTTTTCATTTATGCCCCTGTTAAGGAGGATTATCTTGTCCTCTTCCTCTTTTGTAGCTTCTAAAATTTTCTTCTCTAAATGGGTCACCACGGTCCTGGATTTTACTGGGAAACTTTCATTTTGTTCTTTGTTTCCATGGTGAGTCTCACTGACATGGGAATTGAACTCTCTCATCTAATCACATAACTAAGTATTTAGTATTTTATTTATCTACCTATTGATTGTGTCAGTTATTACACGAAATTATATCAGGTCCCTGTGAAATATTAATCACTATGCTAAATGCTCAAACTATATTGAAATATGGGGAGCACTTGTCTTGATGCATTGAGAATAATAATACTACAACCCTTGATTTTCAAATACGGAAAAGTGAAGTGAAAATTAATCTCCAACGTCTAACATGAAGCTAGGCTACGACACAATAGTTAGGCCTTGTTTAGAACTTAAATCAAGTTCATGTTTTTCTGGCTCTAGCCTACAGCAAGATGGTTGTGTGTAATGTTATTGTTAGGAACCAGACTCCTTTTCATGATGGTTTTTAAGTTATTTACAGTTTCTTATGGGATAGTTATTTTCAGTTGTAGGAAGTTATTTTCAGTTATTATGTCTTGTCTTATCAGCCTATTTAACTTGATTATGTATCAATAAAAAAAAATACTGAATGAAGTATTTTACAGTTTCCCTGAAGCTCTTCTTTGTTATAAAATTCATATCCTGGTTCTAGATTTCCTTCTCTCCTCTAGAATTTCAGATTCTGGTTCTAGAGTTTCCCCCTCTTTTCTACTCTCTCTCTCCTCTCTACCCCTGTCTCTAGAATTACAGATTCTGGTTCTAGAGTTCCTCTACTCCCCTCTTTTTATTCTCTCTTCTTCCCTCTTTCTCTATTTCTGTTTCTATTTTCCAGATTCTAACAGGTCTAAAGATTTTAAAACACATAAATTTGTGGAATTTTCTTGATGCCATTGACCCTAAAATTGAATTTGACTGCTTAATAAGAGACTCAGGTCCAGTCATAAAAGACAATGCCATTTTTGCCTTTCCACAATTATTTCTCCAATGGACATTGAATGGTTTTTATTTTCTTGCAGGTTCAATATTGTTGGTCAGGTATTCTTGAGATGTAAAAACTAGATTTTCAACATCCTTCACTACTTTCGGAGATGTCAAAACTTGTGTGGGGATGTGGATTTCCTGTTGTAACATTTCAAGCTCTAACTGTGGATCTCTTTTTATTTTTAGTGGGCTGTGACAACAAGTGTAGATTATTCACTGGCACAACTGATTCAGGTTATCATCCTCCTTAGCACAGGAGGGAAAAATGGTGGTGGATATGAGGCATCCAAGTATGTAGTTATCGGTTTCCATGGGGGAATTTTGCTCCTACATGCTATAATAAACAGCCTTCCTATTTCAATATTATCATTCTTTGGGCAGTTAGCTGCTATCTGGAATGTTGTAGGTGAGAAGAACAAAATTCCTGTCATATTTTGTTTTCCTTTTAGTGTTTATGAAAAGCCTTTATTTACTTATCATGGAATGACCAAATTTTAGGTGTCTTCTTGCTTATGATTCTCATTCCATCTGTTGCAACGGAAAGAGCTAGTGCCAAGTTTGTTTTCACTCATTTCAATACTGATAATGGAGAAGGAGTCAGGAGCAGAGTATACATATTTCTACTGGGACTTCTAATGAGTCAGTACACTCTGACTGGATATGATGCATCTGCTCATATGGTAATTCTTTTTTATATATTTCTTTCCTTTTATAGAATTATGATTCCTCCAATGGCTGTTCTCTGAGACTATACACTTATTGATCCCTTGTAGTCCGATTAAGTGTAAATGAGTTCTTGTAGTCAGATTAAAGCTGAAAAATGGCAGTGCAATTTTCACAGCTTCACAAAGCCAGCTGATTAACCTTCCATTTGAGGGTTAGATATAAGTGCGCTAATGTCTAAATTCTTTATTGAGTTGAATTTCAATTAAGTTAATAGTTTGGTATATTTTCAGTATTTTGTTCAAGTATAATAACTTCAATCGGAAGATATTTGTGTACTAATTCTCCCTATCTTCCCCTAGCTTGGGATCTCAAATTTAGGTCTTTCCCTTTGATTGTGTCCCAATTTGAACTCTTTTTTGCTAGATTACAGAGAATAGCATTGGGAAACACTGAATGACCTATGTTTTGACCCAGTCTAGATGTAATAACATGTAAATTGGTGAGCCAATACTATTCTTCTCATGCGATATGTAATTACACGACCTTTTTTAATAACTGTAATTTATGTTTAAGGAGTTTAAAAAACTTTTTGCTTTTCCCACTTTTGAACTTTTATGCTTTTCATTTCCTCTGATGGATTAAAATATCTAGATGATTTGGACTAAAACTCCTCTTTTATTTAACTCCTACTTTTAGACAGAGGAAACCAAGAATGCTGATAGAAATGGACCAAAAGGAATCATCAGTGCTATTGGGATGTCTATTATTGTTGGATGGGGTTATATACTAGGAATTACCTTTGCTGTTACTGATATTCCTTACCTTTTGAGCGAAAATAACGATGCCGGTGGGTATGCCATTGCTGAAATATTTTATCTAGCATTCAAGAGAAGGTATGGCAGTGGAGTTGGGGGCATTATTTGCCTGGGAGCAGTTGCTGTTGCGATATTTTTCTGTGGTATGAGTTCAGTTACTAGCAACTCGAGGTAACAACATGGTAGTTTCAAGTTGTGATTTTTCATTTGTGAGGAATTCAATCTCTCTTATGACTTGAATGCTCACTATTTGAACAGGATGGCTTATGCTTTCTCTAGAGATGGAGCCATGCCATTTTCATCATTATGGCATAAAGTAAATAAGCATGAGGTCCCCGTAAATGCAGTCTGGCTATCTGCATTTATATCATTTTGCATGGCATTACCGGTATGTGAAAATATCATTATGATGATGATGATGATCTGGTTTTCATCTGAGTAGGTGAATTTTTTTTTCCTTAATGATAAGAATCTGTTTACATCTTTTATAACTCAACCCCTTGCCTGAAGCCAGACAGGATTGAAATATGGACAAAATATAAACTGACAAGTGACAAAATCCTTAATTTGAAAATGAAAATTCCAAATTATTTTATCAGTCTGCATAATCTAAAAGTATAGGAAAAACCCTTAGAATGGCTTTCACATCTTTTTAAACCAATTTTTTTAGGTTTGTTATTCTACTAAAACCTCTAAAGATTAATTTATCATCTAATACAAAACAGATGCTAATTTAGGGGATTACCATAAGAAGGTTGGGCATAATGTTCCATCTGTTCTGTAGCTCTTTACAACATCAACATTCAGCAATCTTTTTGGTCCCTATAATTCTGTAGTTCTTTACAACCCAATCCCGATAGTTTGGACTCATTTAAAACTCAGTCTTTAAATTTTAATTTATTATAACCCAATCTCTATAGTTTTAACTAAAAATTTCATGAAATATATAATTTTATTTTCTAAAATATCAGAAATAATATTTTAAATGGTTAAACTGTAGAAATTGAGTTTTATTGAGATAAAGTTTAAGCTATGAGTAATAGCCGAATCAAAACTATAAGGGACAAAAACATTAATTTTTCGGTTTTCTTTTCATTGGACTATTCTCTTACTAAATTCTATTTGTACTGCAGTCTCTTGGTAGCACTGTGGCATTTGATGCTATGGTGTCCATAGCAACGATTGGCCTCTATATTTCCTATGCTCTTCCCATCTTCTTTAGGGTGACTTTGGCACAGAAGTCTTTCATCCCAGGGCCATTCAACTTGGGTCGATATGGCGTCGTCATCGGCTGGATCGCGGTTCTTTGGGTGGCGACCATCTCTGTCCTCTTCTCCTTGCCTGTTTCATACCCAGTAACCATTGAGACACTCAACTAAACCCCAGTTGCTGTTGGATGTTTGCTGGTTCTTGTAGTTTCTTACTGGATACTCTGTGGTAGGCATTGGTTTAAAGGCCCTATAACCAATATAAGTAAGTGAAGTTTTGTAGATTTAGAGAGATTTCTTTGGCAATAATATTTGTTCGGTATGGTAATTTATTATTAAACCAATTTTTGTAGCATTCTAAACAGGCAATATATATATATATATAGAGAGAGAGAGAGAGAGAGAGATGGAATGCCTAGCTTTGTTTTGTTCTGAGAATATATGGAACAATTTTTATGCTTATCATTTCATATGAATGCGTGAAAGCTAAAATTGCAGGAATTACAGTGAGGAATGGCAACGTAAGCAGGTATATGAGACTGGAAGGTATAAAATTATTGTAAATTTATTTTTTCAATGGTTACTTATTTCACTGGCAGAAGTAAAAATATTCCTTGCGACTTTTACAAGTATTATTTCCCACCAAACTCTCATCACGAAACACACAAGAGAATGAAATTAAAGGGACAACTACTGAAATTTAATGACTAGTGATTGTTTGGATTGCCGAAGCTCAATTTTTTTTTTTTTAATAATGATTTTACGCTTTACGAAATAAACAGTTTGTTTTAGCCATGAAGAAACTAAACATGTACAGAGCAAAGGGATACAAGTGAAGGAAATACTATCCGAATCTTAATATATATTTAAAAAATTAGATAAATTAATTATAATAAATGTGATATGTAAAAAAATAAATATAAAAAATAAAATAAATTTAAATATTATATTTAAAAGTAAATTTAACCCTATAACTTGGTTTTATGATAGAGAGCTAAGGTAGTAATTATTAATATTGAAATAAGACACATGGCAAGCATCACGTATGACACCACACACAACCCATGAACAAAAGCCACATGCATATTACTACCTCAGAGCGTATTTATAATTATAAATAAGCCGAAAGTTAATCATGATTATTATCAAAAAGAAACAGATGACAAACATTACATAACACACAACACAACCGCAAAAGCCAAATACTTTAAGGAATTAGTATGAATTTATAAAGAAATGATTTAATCACAAATAAATAAATAAATAAATAAATAATATACATTTATTATTAATATCTAGGCCATACATGGGTTTATACTTTATATCTTGGTTATTTAAAATTCTTGACCATTACAAAGCTACTCCGTCCTGCCGTTAAATTAGTTTTGGGATTAGATTTAATTTTAAATATAAAATTTTAATTTATTTTATCTTCTATTTTTATTATTTTTTTAAACTAATTTATTTAATTTACAAACTGATATATGATCTAATATGAGACATAGTATTTTAGAAAAATCATGTCACATTTATTATACTACTCCAGTTCTTAATATAAGATATAATTAGTGAGTTAGGTTATATTCCCTATATTTATTAACTCTTTTCTAAATAATCCTATTAATACGCAATCAACAATAATAAAGTAAAGAAGTGAGAGAGGAAGTTTAAAAAGATTATTAGGATATTTTGAACAAAAATGTCATATTAATAAATTTAACTAATTTCTTAATCTAATTAAATTAATTAATTTTATATTAAAAATTAGATGAGTAATTAATTTATCTGATTTCTATTGAATTAATTAATAGTTCGATAGGGAGTACTTGGATATCTGTACTTGCTGCTGATTCTAAGTTATGAAATTGAAATCAATGGTGACAGTAATCCAACCGCTGCTAAACCAATACCCAACTGATTTAAAATTAGTAGCAACAAATTATTCATACTTAGCACGAAAAACAAATGATGAAATGATGCTCTGTTGTGCTACCCAATAAAGGAATGAGTCATATAAACTGATCTTATATGTAAGAGATATATATCTTACATTTGGTGTATTTATATATATATATATATAAAGCTACAGGTCCAAATAAAGGAATACCTACGAGTTTTTGCGTCTATTGCAGACGTAAATGTATACATAAATCCTTAATCTAGTGTAACTTTGACTTTCGACCACTGTGTACTGTATCAAGCTAATTTCTTCAACCAAGTTCTCTACCATCAGTTGGTATAAAGACCTTTAATACTTATTTATCTGTTACTTGGAGCCAAAAAGGAAAGAAAAAAAGAAAAGAAAAGAAAAGAAGACCTTAATCTCTAGTTTTCTATGATATTTTAATCTAGCTTCTTTCGTATATATAGCAATATTTGAGTGGCTATAAACCGAGTTGCTTCAAAGGTCCTGACATGAAGCTCCTGTCAGACCTATATGCACATGAAACCAGAACATTTATAGGATAGTGATGATGATGATGATTAGCATACTAAGAGCAAATGAACATGGTTTGTCTTACAAAAATCTTACACAGCATACTAAGTTTTTAAGGACTTCAACAATCGCCAAATATAGCATACTCCAGCGTCGCAATATCATCTGAACTGGGTGCAGTATTTCCAAAACAGCCATATGCATCAGAATCATCATCCCCAAAAATTCTCGAATTATCATGTTCATTCAGGGTTTTGTCATGATCCGTCAAAGCATCTGGCATACTTCCTCCCACTACAGAACATGATCTTACTACACTTTCATTATTGCAGTAATCAGAGCTGCTTCCAGAGACAGAATTCCTCAGTATCTTAGAGTTTAGGGTAGTATCACAATCCTCTTCAAGAAGAAATCTAGAGATATCATTATATTCTGTTGAAGTTTGAGTTTGATTCTTCAAATCATCAATCTTGGACTTCAAAAGTTTAAAACAACTAGGGTTGTAGTCATCAGAATTCTGCACACCAAAGCTGTGACCAAGGACTGAATTTCTTAGCATCTCAGATTTTTGGCCATGTCCTTCTCCAAGAAAACTCAAGACACTGTCATTTTCTGTAAAAGAGGTTTTATTTTGATCAATTAATTCATGTCCTCCCACAAATGTACATGGCTTAGCCCTTCTAAAACAGTCATATCCTTCACTATCTCCTCCAGTAATTCTTAATATATTTGTATCTTCTGTAAGGTTTTGGCTTTGATTCATTGAAGCACATGGCTCAAGTTCTCCTAATATAGCAGAATTGTGTGGACTAAAACTGTTTCCAAAGATTAGATTCATTTGTATCTCAGAGTTTTGGGCACTATCATCTTCAGTGAATCCATTTCCAAAGTTATCATACTGGTTTTTATCCATTAAAGAATCTGGCACAGCTCCTCTCACTACAGCTTCTAGATCTTGGTTTCCATAATTGACCAATTCTGCTTGATGTTGACATGAAAAGTTTTCCTGCATCTGAAAATTTTCCGGTCCTTTGGTTTCAGGGAAGTTCCCTGAAAAATGGTTTTGACTCTGGTTCTCATTTTGGAAAGCAGCTAAAGTGGGGTAACCTGAGAAAATTCACATGATGTACATATGAGAAATGCAATGTCTGCACAGGAAAATGCAGAGAGAAGCTAACAATATAGTCATATTCAACAGTTTTTACTTTTCTTGGAAATATTTGTTTTATTTCTGCTTTCATGGTTGAATCCCAGTATTTCTGTCTTTATTTGTAAGCTGAATCCTTCAAATGCTTCCTCACCTGGGTAACACTGTCTCTGTATTGATGAGGCTGACTTGGTTCCATTGCACTTATCCTGAAGACACCTTGCTTTGAATTTCTGTATAGAGAGATTTATGGATCAATGTGGAAGGAATGGAGTGAATTAACTTGCATTCATGTATTAAAAAACACGTTGTATTAGCATTTTGCAAAAATTAATTTGTGCAAAATTTAAGGAAGACTTATGTGGTAGAAAAGCACCTGTAGATGGCTAGAAATATTGCCATATGTCAGGTAAGGAACATTCATGATCTCTTGTATCAATCTTGGAGTTGGATGAATATCTGCAAGCAAATCAAAACCAAACACCGACACTTGGGTAGTTCATGAATGATCATAATGTAAAAAAGGAAATGAATTTAGAAGAAATAGTACTCTTCTCCCCCAGAATACATATGGCATGTACAAACTTGTGATGCAGATCCCAAGTCCAAGAAATATGTGGCTTTTTCCGAGGGAATAAATCATTGTGATGTTGTCTTGTTTCTTCTCCCTCCTTCTCTGCAGCATGATTATGTTCTCTCTTCCTTTTTCTCTTCACTATTATGACATCATGATGAGTTTTGTCTCTATTTTCACTTGATTCGTGCACCTGAATAATTGGTAAGGGAGGGAGGGAGTTAAGAAAGATGATTAGGGTATTTTAGAGAAAATATGATATATTAACTTACATAACTAATTTATTTAATTTAATTAAATTAGTTAAATATGTCCTATATTAAGGACTGAAGGAGTACCATTTTTTTAGATTTTGCAGCATGAACCCCTTGTGCTAAGTAGCTAGTATTTGAGTTATAGACTTGTTGCCACACAGATATGAGATCCTCTGAATGGATTGGTTCCTGTAGGAGATAACATGATCCTCTTTCAAAAGCTGCCTTTGCCCCACCATCATTTTTTCCAGAGGATATAACTGACAAATCATTAAGATGGAAATTGTTAAAGACTATAATAATAGAGCTTCTATTATGAGATTTTGTTTAAAAGCTTAAAACTTGGACCAAGTAATCATAAGTTTGATCTTTACTTCTTTCCCCATTCTCTTAACAACATATAAAAGAATAAGCTTTTGAATTGAAGTAGTAATCAAGTGAAGTTGAGAAAAATTGGAGAACTTACATATGACAGTGATATGCTTGAGAAGAAGTGTATTGAGGAAAGAAATTGTGTCCATGTCAGGCATGTTAGCTTTCGCAATCATAAGTTTGAACCTTCCTTCTTGTTCACAAACCATGTCAATAGCCGCTGTTGCTTGATTTGTTGCAGTAACTACATAACAAAACAAATCATAATTACTTGTTACATACATACATACATACATACATACATACATACATACATACATACATACATACATACATACATACATACATACATACATACATACATACATACATACATACATACATACATACATACATACATACATACATACATACATACATACATACATACATACATACATACATACATACATACATACATACATACATACATACATACATACATACATACATACATACATACATACATACATACATACATACATATATATATCTTTGGTATTTTAATGCAGAAACGATCACTGATACATCAGTTTTGGAGAATATGTATATAAAATGGCTCCTTAACCTTAACATATAGTATGTTTCTCATTTCTTCATTCTTCAGTGACAGATTTATCTATGTTTTTTCCTCACTTCCTTCTCAATCTTTGAATTCTCACTCGGTCTCCTTCTTTACAGGAATATATTCTGGTTAATGGGCCCAAGATTTGTCCTTCTTGTTCTTGGTGCAGATCTTGTTCATTGTAGTTTTATTCTTGTTCAGTTTCATGTCAATAAAGAGAATCTTGAAGAAGTTCACAGATAAGTTATCAGAGAAGAAGGTTTATATATATATATATATATATGTATGTATATGTATATTACAGAGAGTAAGTTGCAGAGATATATACCTCTGAATGAGCATTGGCGAAGAAGTGAAGATAGATAGGGAAGACACAAAGTGTCATTATGAACGAGTAAAATATCAGTGCCTTGTGCAAAGCTTGGAACACAGTTGAACAATGACAATCTTCTTCGATCTTCCATTGTTATCAGAGTAATACTGAACAAGAAAGGCTCTTGAGAAATAGATATGAGAAGAAGATTTGATTTGAAGGAGGACGACGACGTACGTTGCTCATCATCAAGTTTCTGAGAATTACAACGGAGCTTCTTAAATATGTGTGGTGTGAGCTTTCTTTAATTTGTTGCGTTGGTCACGTCATCAAGTTTGACGCCACATAAGGAAACCAAATAAAAGTTGGAAAAAAATTCAAAACGAAACCGTTAAAAAAAAGAAGGTAAAAAACGAAATTTACATGCAGTTACTTTCAAAGGGATTCAACTAAGAACTTACCAACCTTCACATGTCTTTCTTTTACTGTTCTTTTGACTGTATGTAGGGTTTACTTAATAATTTATATATTCTCATTAGGCATTTATGTTTATATATTTCTATGAACACATTCTATTATTAATTTTGTGTGTGTTTAGATGGATTTTTAAAAAATAATTTTTTGACAGTTTTTAAAAAATGACTTTCAGAAAAGAATTTATAAAAAAAAATTTGAATAAATAAGTATTTGGATAGTTATTTTTAGAATAACTTTTTATATTAGTAAATTATCATAAAGTGTATAAAATAAAAAATATAAATTAAACCATAAGAATTATTCATTTTGTCTATGACCCACGGCAAGTAGAGACTGACGATGATGATAGTGACCCACAATGAGTAGCGATGACAAGCAGTGACTAACAACCCACGAGTAGCGATGACCAACTACGAGTAGCGATGTTGATGACTCACAAGCGGCGAATGGTGACCCACCTCGTCTCCTCTCGAGCAGTGACGGCAACAGAAACCACCATGTCTTCTTCTAAGCAATGACTGCAACAGCAACCACCGAATATTCCCTCTGAGTGACAACAATGGCGATAGTGACATGATGGGTTGCAAGCCATGAGCTAACGTGAAGGAGAAAAAGAGATAGAGGATAAAGAAGAAGAGATAATAGAAAAAAATATGGGTATAATAATAAATGGGTAGTCTACTATAGTTTTATCTAAAAGTATTTATAGGTAAATATAGTTGTTAGTTTAAAAATTTCTATAAATTTTTAAAATCATGATTTACAAACTTGCCAAACAGGCCATTTTATGTACGGTTTCCGCACACGACTGATGAGGAAGGTTGTTTTCCTTGGTAAGAATTTATAGCGGGACCCACTTTTATAAAGAAATATATAAATGTGTGTGTGTGTGGGAGAAATAGCGACCATTGTAAAAAAAAATAATGACTAAAAAAATCTACATTTCGTTTTTTATATTTATAAAAAAAATCAGTTTAATTTTTTAAATATATAAATCGCATTTTTAATTTTTTAAATTTAATAAGAAAATGTTGACTTAACAATGGCAACATGGTAACGCTTTTTAAGTTTTGGGATAATAATATGGCACTGGATGATGGTTTAAGACATTCAATGTTCCTGTAAGAGTAATTTAAATATCCCAGAAGTTCAACATGTATTCCACAAATAGGCATGTATCTATCTACGTGGCATGAATCATATATTCTATTTAAGAAAATAGGTCGGCCAATGATTAATCGAGTTATTATATATACTTAAGTTTTAATTTGATCAACATAACATTAACATCCTCGTCAAGCTTGAGTAATGACTAAAACAAGTAAAATTTTTAACATGTCTCGGCCTTGAAATGCCGTTTTCGGCCTCTTGAACATCGATCCATACATGTGTTTGGAAATCCCAGAAATATAGTTTCTAAAGAATTTTTAGGATAAAATTTTAGTTTAGAGAAATTTTAAAATAAACAGTCATATTTATTTAAATAAATTTTTATATTAAAGTATATTTTAAAATTAAGATTTCAGATAAACTGATCAGAGTAGTTTATAAAATAGTAAAAGAGCTTATGAACTAACCAATTATTATATTACCTCTATTTTTTTTACATCCTCTCTCTTCTCTCCTATTTTTTCTTACACCCCCTATCTTTTCTTTCTTATATCCTCTTATATCTTATCTCTCCTCATTTAATACTTATATCATTTTTCATAATTTACTAATAATAAAAGTATTTTTGGAAATAACTATACAAATATTTATTTATTCAAAATAAATTTTTTTATAAACTCTTCTTCAAAAGTCATTTTCTATAAGCTGCCCAAAAATTCTTTTTTTCATAAGCCATTTTTCAAACTTTTATCCAAACGGGTCTATAGCCTAGTTTTATAAAACTTTCTAATAGAGTATAAAAAAACAAACATATATAAGAATTGATATAGATAATAAATAATCTTATAAGTTTAATTTTTTTTATTATTATAAAAAAATTTTAATAGACGATTCATCTAATTTTTTTATAAGTATCTTTTTTTTTTGTCCACCCGGTTCACCAGAGCTTTGCCCCGACTACATCCGGATCCGACCCGCGTCGCGCACCTGGCTATGGTGGGTGAGTCTCCCAACGGGGATTTTCTGTATACGCCAAGGCTCGAACTCGAGACCTCACTTAAGCGATACCGAATCACTTACCACTCGGATCAACCCTCGTTGGTTATAAGTGTCTTCTAAATTCTAGAGTCATGCTTTACAATTTGGCCCAAAAAACAAAGAAAAATAATATGTGGCCCAAAAAAAACAATTTAAATGATTGATTCTTCATTCTTCTTCCCAACAAAAAAAAAAAAGCATTTAAATGATGAGAATGATTTGTGGGTAGAGTATATCGCTTTTAGGCAGCACAATTCTTCTGCTAACCCAATTTTTATTTTCAATTTCATCCTTACTTTTTAACAGTGCCTTTTCAAAACTATGGGGAAAAAAAAAGCAAGTCCGATTAAATTAAATCTTAAAACATTTGATAAATGGACCTGATAGATATTTCCCCCACTTCAAATTCAATATATTTTCACTAAAAGGTGATATTGAAGAATCCAAATATATGTACCAACCCAAAAAACAATTTTATTAATATTTGTACTCTTAGATAAATTTGGATTATATATAACAAACAAACGAAAAATACTAAAAAAAATTCATACACTGTTTTATTTTTCTTGTTATATATATTTTTTACATTTGTAAAAAATATAATAAAAATCAATAAAAAAAATTGTTAGATTGCAGAATTAAGAAAATGAAAACAAAACCGTCAAGCGTATAGAATAGGAATTGACTAGAATCAAAGTTTGACAGTGATGGAGTTCCAATTCTGTGTTGAAACCTAGTAATAATAATAATAATAATAATAATAATAATAATAATAATAATAATAATAATAATAAATACAGATTAATTAACTAATAATGAGAGATTAGTTATAATAATAAAGCTTAATTAGCTGTAATGAAAGTGAAAGCTAATCTCACGACCCCTATCATTGTTTGTTTTATGAAAAGCTCTTCCTTGAGAAGAATTGTCTCCCTAACTTAACAACCACCTTACACTAAACAACAACAAAAACCCTTCTAGTAAAAAAAAAATTTAAAAACTTCTACTTTGGATTATATTTGCTAAAAAATTGAAAATATATATTTACACAGATATTATGAGATTTAATATTGTATAAACAAGTTTTTACATTATTGAAAACTTAATGACAATAACATTTGAAAAGTTCTTTACGTCATGTTTGTTATCAAATTAATGATCAATAATTAATAATTAATAAATATATAAAATTCATAAGAAGTTATACTATTCACAGACATTAAACACGTTCATTATTTATTACAGCTTTCCCCTATTTAATATTAATATAGTGTGTTTGAAAAATCTTTAAATTATGATTTTAAAAGGATTTTTATCCAAATTTTAGCTTTATAAAATTTTTAAATAAATAGGCGTATTTATTTAAAAGAGTTTTTTTTATCAAACTGTTATTTTAAATAAATTAGTAAGAGTAACTTTTAAAACAGTAAAAGAGTTTATAAACTATTCAATTATTATTTTACTCTTATTTTTTCTCGTACATTCTCTCTCATATTTGTTATATTTTTTTCACAATCTCTCATCTCTCATCTCTATTCACTCTTCTTCACCCTATCTCCTCTCTATTCACTCTTCTACACTATCTCTCATTTCTCTTCTCTATTCAATATTCTTCATCATCTCTCCTTTCTCTTACTTTTAATAAAATCATACACTTTCTAGTAATTTTTTAATTATAAAAATACTTTTAGTAATAATTATTCAAACAATTATTTATCCATAACTATTTTTTTTTACAAAACTCTTTTTAAAAAACTATTTTCTAAAAACTATCCAAAAATTATTTTTTTCCATAAACCTTTTTTCAAAAGTCTATTTAAACACATACATAGAAAAATATAGAATTTTTTAAAAGATATATTTAAAATGGGTGAAGTAGAAAAATCTTTTATTTTTTATATATAATTAATAAATTTTAAAGTTTTCATGGTTTTAGTAATTAAAAGTGTTTGAACTTAGAAGCAAATAATAAATAATTAAAAAGTATACATTGGAGTCTTTTTAAAAAAGGAGAATAGTAATAGAGGATAAAAAAGATTAAAAATAATAATATGGTGCAATGGCTGATTCTTCATCAAATTAAATTATTTTTATCATTTTTTGCCACTAATTGTTTTATATATAAAAGTATACATAGGAATAAATATCATGTACGGTGACATTACCTCTCCTTTCCTATATTCATCAACCAAACAAATGTACTTTTATTTGTTCTAACAACAAACATTTGCAATTGCAATTTTTTTAAATTTTTATTAAAAAAAGATTTGGGTGACTAGGAGAGAATGTGGATGATGGGGATGTTATTTGAGTCACCAAACAGGTTGATATAAGAAACTGATGGAGAAGCTAGCAGACGAACAAGCTGTTGTAAATGTGATAAAGAAGCAAAGCCATATTGTTAATATCAACAATAATATTTAATATATATATATATATATATATTATAAATAATGATGTGTTGTATCTTAGCTTCCTGCACGACCAGTGTCCTAATCAAATTCATTACCTGAGAAATGGTAACCTTACCAGCACCACCTTTATCTTCAGTTTCAAGCATTTCCTATTCATCATTTGCTTCTATTTCTCTAACCGCTACTGTTTCTTGGTGGGACCCTATCGGTCTCATTGATTAAAAATTTTATCGAGAATAACCTAAATTCAAGTATTAATTAGTATTATTAACATGATTAGTACGAGTGATAAACGGTTTGATATTGTTTAAGCGATATCTCGAATTCGAGTATTATTGTATGTAAATAATCCCTGTTGGGAGACTCACCCACTTTAACTAGATGCACAACGTGAATCGGATTTAGATATAATCAGAGTAAAATTTTGATAAATTGAGTGGATAACAAAAAAAAAATATTAGTTAATATTTTTTTGTATATAAAATTTTACATAATATTAATAATTTTATCAATTTTTAATTAGAGAAATTATTGATCGTCTAAAATTATAAATAGGATTTAGTTATAACTTTCTACGTACAAAATAACATTCATGTCATTAAGAAGATACCAATGAACCTTAACACACAATGATCTAAATACCAATGTCTCGTAAATACTTGAGATTTTTACTTCTTTTTGTGTATAAAAAGTAATTATATTTTAAAATTTAAATATTATTTATAGAGATATTTATAGATTATTTATAAATAACGGTTTTTTTTTTTAAAAAAAACAATGTAATATTACTATACGCTTTTTTGGTCCACGTCATATGATTCAGACTTCGAAATAAAAGGTTGTCTCATTTGTTCTAGTACATCAAATGAGGTGATGGGACGAATAAGAAATTGATGAATTAAAGCATATGATGAACATCTTACTCACATACTCCAATCATCAATTAGAAATATAATTGTTGTGGATATCTTCCCATAAATACTTTTTTCTCGATGAATCACTCCAAAATACAATTATTATTCTCGAATTAAATCTAAATATAATATGTTTTCTTAAAAAAAAAAAGGGTATATTAAATCCCATCTAATTAAGGTGGGTAGGATTTGTATGTTGTAAATTCTCTTATATTTTAAACTAGTTAATAATTTCGCTACTGCTTTTTTATTCGTCCATACATCAATATATTACTATCAATATCATTCAATATATTGATAAAATTAAAAATTTAATTTTTAAAAAGCTTATCAATTTTATGTTTTTTGCCTTATTCCTATAGTCGTATTTTTTATCTTCTCTCAATCTAAAATTTTAAATTTTAAATTAATAATTTTATTTATCTAAAAAATTATAAATTAAACTATAATTTTAGATAAATTTTTAAAAATTATTTATAGAAAGAAAAAATAACTTATGAACTATCAAATGACTATTTTATCTTATTATTTTTTACTCTCACTCTTTTTTTCTCTCTCTTTTGTCATCGTATGTCTTCTTCTTCTACAGTTTGATATCTGTCACCGCAGTCATCGTTTCTAATAATAACCATCTAAATACTAATTTATTTATATTTATTTTTCTATAAACTCTTCTTTAAAAAAATTTATCCAAAATTACACTTAACTTTTTTTAAATAAACTCTTTTTTAACAGTTAATCTAAACAGGTTTATAGTTTAACTTATATGCCTAGGTCAAAATTGGGTCAAAAAGAAAAAGATTTATGCTTTTTATTGCAAAAGTTATACACATGTAATTAATAAATAATGATATAAAAATAAAAAAGGTGTATAATATCCATACATCATCTATATACTCCTTTTTTTTTTTTAAATGTTTATCTAATTTTGCATTATACAACTACGTTTCTTGTTGAATGTAAAGATCCAGATTTATCTCCTCCCCGCTTGAAAAGATTTTAAGATATATTTATCTGTATGTACTATATAGAATTCTAAAAGGATTATTTAGAATTATCTTTTGACTAATAGTAGTTTACAGAATCCAAATTCTGAAAAATGAAGTAATTTTATCATATGTCCGCCAAGGGACTAAATTCTCTGTTCCTTTTTATAAAAAATGGCTTTACGCCTTTACCTTCATTTTTCAAATTCTAAAAATTAAATTAAAAATGTAAGTGAAACCTGTAATTATTTCTAATTATCGTATATGAATTTCACACCCCGGGGCGGTAACGGAATTCGACAGACAATCTTGGCGCTCAAACTACATGAATCCGTTATCTACAGTTAATTTCCGTACGGTGCGCGCGGGATTTACATTCTTGGACCGCCGGATTCAATGAACTACTCATGAGCTGAGAGCTGCCTTTTATTAATCGTGGGTTCTTTACACGCGAGATCAAATTACTAAAAACCCACGATACGAGATCCTCGGAATACCTATATTTGATGTTTTTCATTGGGGGCAATTACGGAAAAGAATGATACCAAACTCGAAATTTGCCCCGGCTGCGAATAGTATACGCACGGTTTGTTTTTGGTTTTCTGAGTTTCCTTCTCACCAAACACTTCGTCCCCCTCCTTTCTTTTTCCCTCCTAACCATCTTCACTATAAAACCTCCCTCACCCTTCTCTCTCTCCCATCTTCATTTCTCTCTCTAAATAACACAGAGGACCAGCTTCTTCACTCGCTCTTCTCATTGACTGGCAAGGTAATGCTTCCTCTGAATCGATTTTCTGAGGCATTTCATATCTGATAGTTCTTGAATTCCGGGAATGGTAATTAGCTAGGATCTTTGAAATGTTTGTTGCGGTTGATTCGAACGAGTTCTTAGGTTTTGGTGAAATGGAAACAAGCTAGTACGTTAGAGTTATTCAAGATTCGATTGATTTATTGATTTGCGCGGTTCTGAAATTTTCTTGTTTTGCCGATAGTTGAACCTTGTGTAGCGAAAATGCACAATAAGGACGCTTGCTCTTCTTCAAATGGAGGAGTCGGCACCAACATCGCTACTTCTCAAATGCAATCCAATGGCTCCATTTATGGGGCCATCTACTCGACTCTGTTTTCTGACAAGCCATCCATGCCTGTTTCCGACAATATCGACCTCTCGCTTCACTCGTATGAAGGAAACTCTCCCTTCAAGTACAATGACTCGCGGATTCAGAGTCACCTGTACGATTCCTGTGCCATACAGAATCATCAAGATATGGTGAACCGCCATAGCATGTGCCTAAATCGCCTCGCCGAAACTTCAAAGGAGGTTGAGGCTCTGAGGCAGGAGAACAACCAACTTCGGACTGTGAACAGGGAACTGAACAACCAATTGAGCCTCCTCATTCAGGTTTCGGTCCAGAATCAATTGGATGGCTCCTCTGGTCATGCAGAAGCGTTTGACGTCATAAATGGGTTTCGTGACTTACGTGTTGAGGACAATTTCGGGGATGGGAAAGAGAACTGTGAAAATTGGAATAAGGACCAAGAGGTTTTGAATGAGAGCCCAACAAACGTGATTGAGAACACTGTCGAAGTGGAAAGGTTCTCGTTGCCCAAGAGTATATCTGTGAGGTCAAATGGGTACTTGAAGGTTGCTCAGTCGGCGGCCGCTGGTGCCGGCAATGGAAATCGCAACAAGGGCGCCGCCCGGCCACGCACAGCTTTGACTCCAACTGATGTCGTGGTAAGAAAATCCCATGTTGACTTTACAGTTTATTTTATATTATTTTATTTCCTGTGATTATTGCTTTATCGTTATTTACCGAACAGATTTGCTTGCTTGATATATGGTTGTTACCCGTTTTTCTTTCAAATGAAGAAAACATTGCTTGCTTGTCTCATTCGCCATTAGCCGGTAGCTGCAACCACAGGGTAGTTTGGTTGTTGCCTCATCTTTATATGTTTTTGGGTTTAATCTTTCCTTCTTCGCATGTACGGGACATTTCGTTTGCTTGCTTGCTTGCTTGGTAAGCTCCAATTTTTTACGATTGCAAATTAACCCTTTGGTTTAATTGTTTAGTGGACTACAAAAGTAACTTGATTGTGAAAAATATTGAGTGAACCTCTTGAGATGGGGCGGTTGCATATACATAAGAGGACCTAAGATACAAGCTTGTCTCTGGCCAAATTTTTGACTGCGTTATTTGAAAAGTATATGATGTAAGAAAATGCAGGAGCAGAATGCATGTTCATCCAGCCTTTAAAAATCATTTGTTCAATAAAGACAACAATAGATATAGTTGAAGACCCAAAATATAACAGTGGGCCGAACAGATAAGGACTCAAAATATAAGCATAACAACGTTTAAAGTCTGATGTAAATAAGTGAATTGGATACAAATTGAGATTGCTATCCACAAGGAGTTTCAGCTTCCTGTTGTTTCCTTATATATTTAAAAATAATCTTTGGTAATTGCTGTTTAAATTTTGAATGTGTTACAATGATACAGCAAAAGGTGTATGTGCGTGGAGGGAAGAAGGAGGAGGAGCCTCTGGAGATGGTGGTGTATAACCAAGGCATGCTCAAGACGGAGCTGTGCAACAAATGGCAGGAGACGGGGACATGCCCCTATAAGGATCAGTGCCAATTCGCTCACGGAATTGGTGAACTCCGCCCAGTCATCCGCCATCCACGCTACAAAACTGAGGTCTGCAGGATGGTCCTTGCTGGCGTGGTATGCCCATATGGGCATAGATGCCATTTCCGCCATGCACTCACTGAACAGGAGAAAGCCATAGCACAGCCTAAGCCCAGGGCAATGAACCTGCACAGATGAAATAACGTCACTTCAACTACTGCTGATAACTACGGTGAGAAAGTGTTATAAATCAGAATGGTACATAATGATATTCTTGATTGTGTGATCACATAAATGGACAGATATTATAAGATAAGAATAATTAGTTCCATACATACTTTCATTAAGTAGAGGACGAAAACTATAGGATGCTTTCTGAACCTTGAGCAAGACTGTTGGAGAGGATGTGGTCGTTCATTGTATCTCTGTCTTTCTTTTTATTCCTCAAAGTATGGAGTTTGAATTCGACGCACTTACAGTGTTTGGTTATCTAAGCCCAAGGGTGACAATTGAGACTGCTGGGCTGGGGAAAAAGAAGAAGAAGAAACAGTGCAAATCCATTGTAATGGGGTTGATTGATACCTGTCAAAGTGAGCAATTTATAATTGGAGTGACTTATCTTTTGATCGGCCTTTATCCATTCTCTTAATACTTGTTTAATGCTACAAACCCTCTGGCATTTAGTTTTATGAATAAATCCTTTTCATTTTTGTCTTTTAGTATATAATAGGCTTTTATGTAGTGTGGGCTGCACTTTTTTTTTCATTCTGAATTTATTTTGCCCGTATACGGTATTTTATTTATTCTGATATCTTTGTATCAGATGCAAATTGACATAATATTTTGGATTATTGATCAGTGAAAATTGTCATACGAATATAAAATGATGATATATATATATTTATATGTATCTTTTTGATAGTTTACTTGCCATCACATATTCAAGTACGAAGCCTTTTTTGAAAAAGGAAAAAAGAAAAGAAAAGTTTGATCATATAGTGAGAAACTTAAAGTTTGTTTATTTGTATAGTAATATCTTGAATAATGAATTCAATAAAAGCAGCTGTGGTTGTTGATTATGAGGAAGGGACCTGTGCCCTAGATTTTGAACGAGTGTAATGAATTCAATATAGTAAGAAGAGATTATAATAATTTTAAAATCCTTACTAGATTAACTTTTTCAAATAAAATTAGGAAAATAGAATAATGTTTTTAAATGCAGTAACGATAATGGGATGAAGAAATGTAAAAATTATTCATAAATGGTATAGCATGGATTTATGTTAGGGCTGTGCATAAAACCTGCGATTCAGTATGCTCTGTCTAACCCGCAATAAAAATGTCTTGGCCAACTTGATAAATATAGGGCAGGGTTAGGCATCGGGTTACAAAATACAGCTCATGCATTTTTTGGGCTGGACACTAGGTATAGGGGCTGTTCTGCCCTGCCTTATCCATGATCACTCATTCTTTTATTTTTTTTATTTTTCTCTATCTTAGAAGGGAGAATATGATAGATACTGGTGACTGTAAGGTAATTTTAGAAATATAAGTAGTTAAGTAGGTAAGTTGTATCTTTTAATATTTATAACTATACTAATTTTTTCTTCTTTTTTTAACTTTGTTAATTATCATATGATTACATTACAAATTATAATTATTTATTTTATTTTTTTAGATACTTTATCTTTGTCAATATTGGGGAGATTTATGTAAAGTTATAATTACAAACTACTTAGATTTCAACGCTTAATTTTTATATACAATGGATCTTAAGATTTTAATTTTTATCTTTGTTCTCTTATTCTTAGTGGATTATAGATATTATTTAACTCTTGAAGACACATGAATATGGAATTATTTTATAAGTTCATAATTGCAGATTTTTTTTATAATATGAGCATGACATCACGACTTGGGCATACCCAACCCAAAATTGTTAGGGCTTTTACCGGGTAGGGCTGGGTATCGGGCTGCAAAATGCAGCCTATGCATTTTTTGGATAAGGCACTGAGTAGGAGGCTACCCTGCCTAACTCTGTCCATGCATACCCCTAGTTTATGTAATCACATGACAATTAGTGAGTACTTGAATGTTGTCCCAATTTAAGTTGTAAGGAGTTGTGAATGTAACAGATAATATGGTTGGGCCGCTAGGGAGTTATTATGCTCCCCAGGTGGGGTAAGAGTAAAGAAAGAAAGAAACCTAAGAAAATAAGAGCCCAATATGACTAATTTTGTAATCCAATTTAGTGTTTGACACGCCCGACTAGTGGAGATTTGTTTTGTTTCAGGTCAGCAAGGAAGGAGGCAACACATGGGGCATAGATTTAACTAATAAAAGAATGAGATATATAATTATTAAGAATATATTTATTTTTTAAAAAATATTATTTTATTATAGTTCTAGTGGGATATTTAAAGAGATATCCTAACTCTTAAGTATTTGAGTTTACGTATGAGGGTAATAAACGGTTCGTCCTGCCCGACATTAGTATCGCTCAAAAGGATAGAAGACTTCACCCTACGTTTAAATCTATGATGAGTCTAACCTTTTTTTCTAAAAAATTTTGTACAGAAAAAAAAGCAAGGGAGAGGGGGCACCTATTTAGGAGGTGAAAAGTGGGACATATAAATATTTAAAGTATATTTAATCTATATAAATATTATTTTATTATTGTTTTAATTACGACATTTAAAAAGATATACTAATTTATATATGTCTAAATTTATATCTAAAGATAATTAATAATTAGCCTAACTAATATTTATGTTGAGCCTATCTTTATAAAATTAATCTCTTTCAAAAAAATATTGGGAGAATGACATCTAAATCCCATGGAAGGTATAAAATATTAAAAAAGTCCTAAGAAATGATATAGTTAATGTCAAGTTCCATGGAATCTCATATGAATTTTTTCTAATTGTAAAAAGACATCATTATCCCTAAGACTAAAATTTTCCATTTCCTTCCTCTTTCTTATAATCCCCTCTCATCAGCATCAGAACTCTCTCTCTCTCTTCATTCGATAAACTCAATCTCCTCTCAATCTCTCTACAATTGTTGCTTAGATTCTCTTGTTGTCATACCCTCCTTCTCTTTCCCTTCCTCCGACGTTTTAGAAGGATTCTGCTGAAATTTAATTTGTTATATTCATCAACTATTCACTGGACTACTTTGACCACCGGCATTTTTTTCATAAGGCGCCTGAGCTGCACGCATAAATACATAAGCATGGATTTGGTGAGAAGGAAGCGGGGGCAGCTGGACCTTCAACTTTGTCAAGTACAAAGGTATTTCTTAAAACTTGGTATTGTGTCATATTAGGTTTTTCGGTTAATATTTCAGACATGCGGTTATTCTTTTCCTCTCTTGACTTCTGAGTAGCATATGTTTGAGTTATAATAAATTGGTTTTGCATTGAGAATTATTAATTTGAGTTTAAACATCTTTTCATCTAATTAACATTCCATACCAGGCTACTTGCATAGACACAATGGGTTTTTTCTTGAGGCTGCAAGAGATTCTTTTAAATAAAATTTATTTATTTATTTCTTGAAAAATGATTTATAAACGTTCATGTTTTCTTTCTTGTATAATAACTTTGTATTTTTTTTTGTGAAGAATGAAGACCATGATTCGTTTAATGTATAGAATTGAATGGAATGGACTAAAAATAAAAAGAATATAAACTTTTGAGTAACTATTAGACATAATAGACATTGCTAATGAATTAAAGAAAATTAATCTCTCTATTTTTTTTCTTATACTCCGATTTTTCTTTCTTACAAAACTCGGGTTAAGAAATGTCATTTCAAATTTAAGTCTTTCAACCAAATAGCGAACATGATTTGTTCATTTGTTCACATCATTCCCCCCTTAAGTTAACTTCTTGATTTGTGGATTCTTATGGCAGGTTCACTCAGGACTAAATTTGACTGAATACATAAAATCTTGTTTCTTTTTATGCTTGTTATTCACGTTTGAGATGGATTGGGTTAACATCTGGTTTAGTTGAAAACTTGTTATATATCTTTTAAGAAAATAATTAATTTTGCTTCCCTGATCGATTTCATTACTTGCATATTCAAAAGAAAAAGGAACAGTGATATGAAGTATGACATTCTTGGTTGGGTAATTCTAGCTATTGGCATTGTTGCATGGGTTGGATTTACAAAATTGCATCCACCGCCCCCTCTGGATAAGCAGTTTAATATAGTCATCTGAATATCATTTATTTGTATTCAATTTCAGTATTTTCTCCTATTTTTTTGTTTGACAATGATGCAGTTGTGGAGTTATTTGATAAATATGAAGATTTTGCACATTTTTTATCTACAGTTCAATCTGTTGCAAGCAGATACTAGTAGAAGAATAATGTTTATTTCTTGCTTCATGTTGTACCTTTTATAATGACTAATTTTAAAGTTTGATAGTATTTAGCTTTCATTCAACTTTGATTCATGTGCAATGTAATGATAGTTTGCTCATTTCCTGTTTCTATTCACAGGTGATGATCATTGTGGCCAAGACATTGGTTCAAGATGAAAAAATGAAATGACTTATTTTTAATGGTTCAACATTTCTAGATTGCACATGTTGATGGCTGTAACCCTTATGAGGTTGATATAGTGAATCTGAAGAAACTCATCCCAAAAATTATGGAATTGGTGGCTCAAAATTTATTGGTAGACCATGCTTTAGAATGTGAGCAAGATATACAAGATGTGAATATAAATCAGTTGATTCATAATGATGAAAAATCAATGATTTTTTGGGCTTGCTTATGAAAGCAAATTTCTAGATTAGTGATGTATAATTTGAATATATAATTATGTGGAGAGGATCTAATCATTTTATAATGATAAAGAATCTTAATTACTTAATTGTTATTTAAAGATGATGGCTCAAGCATTTATGCGTCTGCAATAACAACCCCAGCACCTGAACTAACAACTCCAACACCTGAAATAACAACCCCAGCACATGCAACTAATAACCCCATCAAGCGCCTACAATAACAACCCCAACACCTATAACTAACAACCCCATCACCTACATTAAGAACCCCATCAACTACAGCTAACAACTCCATCAGCTACACTTACAACTCCAGTACCTACAATAATAACCCGAGTGCATGAAATAACAACCCTAACACCTGAAACTAACAATCTCAGCCTTTGCAACTAAGAACTCTATCAGCTGCACTAACAACCCCAACGCCTAAACTAACAACTCCAACAACCCTAACACCCCAGCACCTGCAACTAACAACCACATCAGTTGTACTAACAACTCCAGCCATGATGATGAGTAAATCTACCTGCAACACGTACTGTTCTCTTATTTCATAGCAAAGCGTGCCAACACTGTACTGTTCTCGCAAAACGTGCCAATTCTTATTTTTTCTTTAATATTTTTTTATTTCACAAGGCCATTTAAGTTTTTTTAAAGTTAGAAAAAATTTATGTGAGATCCTATGAAATTTAATATGAATTATAGCATTTGATGAGATTTTTTTGTTATTTAATTATTTATATGGGACCCATATATTATTTTACTAAAAATATTTTGTAAAAAAAAGAAGAAATTTGGAATCCAATCGAGTGTTTCGCCCGAATGGATATAGATTCGTGTTGATTCGTCGTCAGCAAGCAAAGAGGGTTGTTTTTGGAACTACACAAAAACTCAAACCCTAGCACGCTTCTTGGAGTTGGATGTACTCCATCCACCCTTATAAATCATAATTGTGGTCGCTGGCTGCTCTACCTGTATTTTCCATTCCTTCATCGTTAGGAAACGAAAGAGAGAACGGAAAGCGAGAAAGCTTGAGGGAGTTTTGGGAATGGGAGGATTGGGAAAACTAGGGAGAGGGAGAGGTAGTGAGATCGAAACACTGCGTTTGTTTCCTTCTTCTTCTTCTTCTTCTCTCTTTGCCTATCCCACCCATTCCTATCATTCCCGCTTGTTCCTCTCTTTCCTCATCACTCACTTCTATTACACAGGTAATCGTCTTCCTCTTGTTCCTCATCTAATCTATATGCTTTGTTTGTTAATCACGAATCTCTCAAACAGATCCAGTCCTTTATTTACAAGATGCTAACTGACAGCATTTACTGGAGGTTTCTTCGCTCAAGACCGACCCTTTACAATTTTGAGAAACCAAACTATTGCATACTACAAAAGTATTTGCCCATATGCTATAAATTCTTGTATGTTCGATCTTGTACAGCCAATTTTTCAATCTTTCTATTTGTTAAAAAAAATAATTCTGTGTGAGGCTATGAGGATATGGATATGGGGATAGCTTGATGTAAAACACAAGAGAAAGGGGTGAAAAGAACTTGTTATTTTTAAACACGAGAATAAAAAAAATTATTATGCCTATATTCAATAATATGGTTAAAATGAGGGATTAAAGAAAGCATATAGGGCTCTCCGATAAAATATACTTTATCATGTTCATAAGATTATAAACTTAATAGGTTCCAAAAGTGTCACACTTTCGCCGGATGGGTATCCATCTTTTCTTACTAATTCTTGTATTAGTTCTGCTCATAATTTACTCTATTTTGTGGTGGAAGACAAGGCCCACTATATATTGATCATGGGCTTCGGTTGAATGAAAGCCCAAATATCTTCCAGAATCTTATCGGGCCGTAGAATTGTGATAGGCCCAATAGAGTCTAATGAGCTGAGGTTCATTGTGGTTTGACGTCATGGGTGAGATCACTTTCCCGGAAATTTCGTCAAGCACCGTACTTGTTCAGAGGGGTAGGTGTGGTGTCCTTGTCACTTGTCATTTGTCAGTGTTCCTTCCTTACAAAGTTATTGCCGCCACACACTTCATCATGTGGGCCCGCAAATTTGGACTAGAATGCTTTACATTTAATGCTCTTTTCATTTTTTTATTCCTTTAAATTTTATTTAAAAAATTCTTAAAAATACTATTTAAATTATAAAATTAAAAAAATTAATAATAAGTATTAATATAGAATTTTAATATTTATAAAAAATAAAATAAAATTATATTTTGATACATTAATTATTTTAATAATAAAATTGATAATATTAATTATTTTAATTATAAAATTGATTGATTATAAAATTGATCATTCTCTTTAAAAAGACGATGATTTAAATAATTAAATTATATTATGAGATATTAAGTATTTTAATAATAAAATTAGCAATATTTATTATGATTTTAATTTTATGGTTGAAATTGGGTGCTTCATGAGATGAGATAGTATATAGATATTATCTATATTATTAATTAAATTGATATTATTTAAAATAATTTTAATTATTTTAATAAAAAGATTAATTATTTCTTTCAAGTTTAAAGTCAATTTTATTTATTTTTATAAATATGGAAATTCTATATTGATAAATTTATCTTTCTATATATTCATATATATATATATATTTTTTTAATTTTATAATTTAAATAGTATTTTTTTAAAATGTTCCCTTTTTATGATACTATTTATAATAATTTAAACTATTATAATAAAGAAATTAATTATTTCCTTTATGTTTAAAGCCAATTTTATTTATTTTTATAAATATAAAAATTTTAAATTGATAAATTTATCTTTCTATATATTCATATTTTTTTTTAATTTTATAATTTAAATAGTATTTTTTTAAAAATATTCCCTTTTCATTTTATTATATTACTATTAGTAGACTAAACATCTCTATAAATGTATTAATTTATCATTTCAAAAGAACATCTTCTCTAACTTATAACCAAAGGAATACTATGAAAACAACTTCCCATTTCATAATTTTTCTCACTCTCTTGATTTTTAAACATAAATATTTTTTTAAGAATAACATTTAAGTATTATATAAAATTTCAGATAAGGAAGAACTGTTGTTGATAATTTATTTCTAGTTACAATATTGGAAGTTAACTTTTGTGAGACTAAAACACAAAAACACCCTATCAAAAATATGAGTAATTAATAAAAATAATAAAAAAATAGTATTAATAAATAAGAGGATTAATAAGAAGAATACGAAATTTTTAAAAAATAATAAAAAAATTAATAAAATAAATATAGACGTTAATAAAAAGAATATTGACTTTAACTATGATAATATAAAAATTAATAAAAATATGAGTATTAATAAAATAAATAAAAATATTAATAAAAATAATATAAATTTTAACTAAATAAATAGGGTTTTATTAATGATCTATTATTTTTGGTAAATTTTTTATTTATCTTATTAATATCTATATTATTCTTTCTTTTATTAGTGGGTAAAGTATTTGTATCATTTAGCATAATTTCAGTGCGGACTTTAGACATGAGTGAAATTTCAAAATAATAATAATAATAATGGGGAAGTGCGCTGCGCTTGATACCCACTCACTTTCCTGAGCCAAGTTCTGACGCAAAACCCACAAGCACGGCCACACTGATCGGTTGATTGGAGCGTGCGTCGCCCTTTTTCTTTTCTTTCTTTCCAATATAAATATATATACATTTAGTCAAATGGAAGTCTGACTTCAGTTTTCATATATATATATATGTATATATATATTTTAAACATTTATATATAACAAAAGTTAAATTTTCATTTGATCAATTTTAAAGAAAAGTTATGCTCTGATTTATTTTATAATTCCTAATTATGGTCAGAGAAATTTAATTTCAGAATAACTATTATTTAATTTTCGTGATTCAAGAAAGAAAAATTTGATTGCATTTACAGCTTTCGATGTTTTAAAGCATAAAAGGATAACGCTGCAAAATGCTTTTCCCCTTCTCCACTCTCCTAATATGTCCATTGGGGGGATCTTATTCCTCTTCTCATCACCAACCATGACACTTGAATGAATGTTGACGGAAGATGCTTTCTTATCATCTTTCACAATTTCTATTTGTTTTGAAGAATAAATTATTAAAAAATTAATTTTAAAATAATTTTAGATAATAAATTTTATATAAAAATTAATTTTAAAAAAATAAATATTTAAATATTTACTATTAAAATAATTTTTTAATAAATAAATTATAATAAAATATATGAGATAAAATGTCAATTACATAAAATATAATAAGAAAAGTATCATTGTTATTTTATATATTTATAATATGAAAAAGGATTGGGGAGATATTTGTGAAAAACTAACGTTTTAAGTGTTTAAACTATATCTTTTTTTTTATAATTAATTCTAATAATAAGATATATATTTAATTATTTTTAAACTCAAACTATAAAAATATTTTTTTTTAACACAAACCAAATACATACATTAATTTTTAATTATCAGATTCTGCTAGACAAAAGCAGGGTACCACCAACCATGCAACGCAATAAAGAAACAAGTGAGGGAAGTGTGATTGAAAAGCCAATTGTAACCCTGTGCTAGCTAGGGTTTTGTGGGGCGGCTATATATATATATATAGGAAATTATAGGAATGAGGGATGATTTCAGGGACTTGGGAGAGGAGGAGTCATGGGTGTGGGAGGCTTGGGAAGGAAATGAACGAAAGATATTCGTATTATTTTCATGAATTTTCTTTCCAATGCCTCCCATGCCCCTGATTTTCTCCTTCCTCTATCTTCAACATCTCTGCTTCCGCTATCTGATATATCAGTCAGTCTGGTTCGTTCAAAGGGACAACTCAAAGGTGTGGGAGTTTTGGAAAGAAGCAGATGAATATTTATGTATATGTGTATCTATATATATACACGACTGAAGTTTTCTCTCTGTTTTTTTCCAATGCCTCCCATACCCTTGATATCCCCCTTCATATAATCTCCAGCTATTTCAGATCAGCAACATCCCCTTCTCCTTCTTGTTCTTGAGGTATGTATATATTCTTTGAATTAATCTGTTATTGGATCATCCTCAGTTCTGACAGTTTTCTGATCTGTTAATGTTCGGATGGTTTTATGAGGTTCTGGGATCTTATAGTTTGTGGTTCTAATTTGGATCTCTCTCTCTCTACCGTGCCCTTGAATTTCAGTCCTTGCTTAGTTGATGATTTTGCTTGTCTCCTGTAAAACTGTTGGCTGAACAAAGTAGAACAGAATATCTGCAAGATCTGCTCTGATTTCTGCCAATCTAATACTCGTTACTTTCTAATAACATGTTTTCCTCTTTAGTACAACGCCAAAAAAAAAGGGATTAACTTTTTTAATCTAAAAATTTGATTCTTAATCACTTACGTTGTAAGGGATTAATTTTTTCGGTCCACTTAATTTATTGGATTTGAATTTGTCGGGAAAATCACGCGGCACGTGATTCCTTTGAAAATCGCGCGGCATGTGATTCCTTTCCCTTCCCCCGACGTGTACGTTGCACCTTTAAATATTTTTTAAATTAATTTTCAATATATTTAATATTCTAAAATACTTTATTAATATAAATTAATATTCTGAAGTAAACTTTAGTAAAATTTTACTGTTAAAGTATTTTTAGTAAGAATAAGTGCTGTATATTTTATAGTAAGTATTGCTAAAAAAAATGTTAAGAATACTAAATATATAAAAAAATAATTTAAAATTTGAATAACATTAAAAAAAAGTTCATATGGTTGAATGTTAGTTAATCTAATATAAAATAAAATTAAGGGGTGTCTCTAACTATAAAATATTTTTTAAAATATATTTTTAAATATTTTTTAGTATCATTATAAAACATATTTTAAAGTATTAAATAAAATATAAAAAATTTAAGGTGTTAAACATAGTTATAAAATTTTAAAAAAATATTTTAAAGTGTTAAGTATCATATTTCTAAAGTATAAAATGAGATTAACCCAAACAGTTAGGTTAGGTAGTTGGGATAGTTATATGTTAACTGCAAATCTCGAGTTTAAAATATAAGTATACAACATTTTAAGAATAAGGGCATACGATACCCGATGCACTGCGAAAGAAAAGAAAAGGTATATAGTGAGTGAGAGAAAAGGAGAGTCTAAATTAACCCTGAATTAGGGTTAGGATGGATATAAAAAAGGTGGCTGTGACGGCAGGGAAGGGAGATGAGGCGATGGATGCTTACTGGAAAAGGCACAGGCGTGGGAGGGTGGGAAAGAGATCCAAAAGGAATCTCTCTTTCTTTACCGATTCTTTTTCCTATGCCTCCCATACCCCTGCCTTTCCCTCTTCTTCTTCCTCCTCCTTCTTCCTTCTTCAGGTAATCTTACTTGGTTCTGAGTTGCTTCATTTGATTTTTTCTATTTCGGAATCTTCTATTTTGTTTCTCGCTTACGGATCTGTTGTTTTTCTCCGATTTCGATCGGCGTACGAACTTATCATCATCATCAGATCTGAATGTTTCTGCTTCTAATTTGGACTTCACTGATATATATATATATAACCTTGTCATCCAAAGATACAGTGGGTAATATGTAAGGATTGAGTGAATTTAGATTATTTTTTCTTCAATTATATAAATAAATATGAACTATATTAGTTTGGCCGTGACATCATATCTGCTCCTGCATCATTTTTCTCAGATGGATGATGTTAAACCGTTAATATTGCTTCAAATTCATACAATTCCAAAGGAAACATACACAAATCAAGCCGATTTGAGAATGGTTTACATTTTAATCTTATTTATTGAAATTTATAACATGTTCTAAGAAAAATATTTATCTTATTATCACGATTAATAGAGAAAATGCGAATATATCATTTCAGGGTAAAACAATACAAGCGGTAGAGAAGTAGATATAGCGTGTGTGGCAATCATTTTTAAAAATAGGTTGTAGAGTAAAATTATGGTTTGAGTATAAGATAGTTAAATATTATTTTTTTAAAAAATTAATTTTAAGTTCAAATCATGATTTTCAAAAATTGAGTGCAGACTAGCTTCTCTCAGTTTGTCCCTATTGTTACACGGGTTTATTAATAATTTAAATTTTATTTTAAAAAAATAATAGTAAATACAATTTAAAATTTAAAATTTAAAATTTAAAATATTTATTTTAAAATTTTATTAAAAAGATAAATTTATCAATAAAAATTATTATTTTTTATATTTTTTATAATCATTTAAATGGGTTAATTTTAATAAAATTTATAATAAAAAAATAAAATTTAGGTGAATATTATAAATTTTTATATTATTTTATAATTATTTATTGTGAATATTAGTTAATTTTATATAATTATTATATTATGTATGTTATTTTTAAATTATTTATAAAAAAATAATTTTGTTATTAATTATTTAAATATTTTTAATTTTAAAAATTATTTTTTTTAAAATCTATTTTTTTAAAATTTATTTTTTAAAAGTTAATTCAAATACTCCCATGGTGGCTGCTTCGTTTTTGAAAAGATTTAGGTTTTAAAAACAAATTTTGCTCAAATTTTAAAATAAATAATTATATTTATTTAAATAAAATTTTAAATTAAATTATAATTTAAAATTAAAATTTTATATAAGATTATAATTTTTAAAATAATTAAAAAATATCATAGTGAATAATAAGCAATATTAATAAATATATTATAAATTAATTTAATAGTTTATAATAAATTTAGATTCTGACTAACAATAATTTGGGAAATAAGAAATTCTATCTTCTTTTATATATAGTATTATCAAATTTTTTTATTAAAATTTTTAATTTTATTCTTTTAAAATTATTTTAGCACAGTATTTTTTCATTTGTTACTAGAGACATAATTAAATCTATTATAAATAATTATATTAATAAATTTATATTTATTAATTATATAATTGATAATTATAATATAGTTTAGTTACTTATTATCGTTATCTAAATATTTTAATAGATAATTTGAGTAAAGGGTAAGGAAATTAAAAAAAATAAAAAATAACACAGTTGTAAGTTTTGAAATTAAGTTTATTGCTTTCAATGCTCAATGATTTATAATACTCTATTTTACTTTATTTAAAGACTCTTAAGACTCAATTATTTAAATTCTTTTAATTCTTCTTACAAACACTCATTAATTAGAAAGTATGCATGACTCTATTTTTTTATTAATAATACATAATAAAATAAAATATTTTTTCTTTTACATCATTTTATAAGAAACGAGATAATATTTTCTTTTAGTCTTTATCCTTTTTGTTTTTAATTTTTCTTGGATTTGTTTGTGTTGGTAGAATTATTGTTGTGTCGGCAATACTATTCTTGGCTTCTTCTGAATTATTGGTATCAACATTTTCTTCTTTTTTTGACTATTCTTCAAAGTTTTTTTAATCATTTATATTTGTGTCATATCTATTGTTAGATATTCATAATCTTTGTTTAGCCTTTTACGTTATTCACAGGCATGATTGACAAACTCAGTGACATCACATCCAAACATAATCCTTACATTAATATTTTCAGTAGGAAAGAATATTTAAAATAAAAGATTATTAGAGATGTGATATGACCGCATCAAGAACAATAAAATGGATAATCTAAAAATGACAAAGAAAAGAATATGCAAAGTATTATCGAAGTATGTCAATCACACCTGTGAATATTGTGAAGAACGTGAAAGGCTAGACAAATATTATAAAGATTTGACAATACATATGATGTAAATATGAATAATTGAAGAAACTCTGGAGAATAGTCAGAAAAAGAAGAAAAGTGAGATTGACTGGTTGCTACCAATAATTTAGAAGAAGTCAACAATAGTGTTATTGATACAACAATAATTCTATCAACACAGAAAAGTCCAAGAAGAATTGAAAACAAAAAGGACGAAGATTAAAAGAGAATATTATCTTGTTTCCTATTAAATGATGTAAAAAAAAGTATTTTGTTTTATTATGTATTATTAGTGAAAAAGTAGAGTTATGTATGCTTTTCAATTAATGAATGTATGTAAGAAGAATCGAGAGAGTCTGAATAATTGAGTTTTAAGAGTTTTTAAATAGGTTAAAGTAGAATATTGTAAATCATCGAGCATTGAAGCAATACACTCTAAGTTTCAATACCTGCGACCTTGTGTTCTTCTAAGTTCCCTTTCCTTTTACTTAAATTATCTTTCAGAATATTTGAATAGCGATAAACATGTATGAGTAGCTAAATTTCTTTATAGGGATTAAAAAAGGAGTATTATTTGAAATTTACTAGAGTAATGATTATGTAAGGATTCAATTAATGTATTATAATTATCAATAATATAATTGATAAGTATAAGTTTATTGATATAATTGCCTATAATATATTTAGTTGCGCCTCTGGTAGAAAATGAAGGTTATGTTAGAATAATCTAAAGGAGTAAGGTTGAAAGTTTCAGTGGAGCAATTTGATAATACTCTATATGAAAGAGGATATAGTTCTTTATTTCCCGGATTATTACTCGTCTAAGTTTATTATAAGCAATTATATTAATTTATGATATACTTATTAATTATATTTGAGATAATTATAATGCGCTTGTTGTTCACCCTATATGTTACATTTTATTTATATTTTTTATATTCTTTTTTTTCTCTCTTTTTATTTATCTCTTATCTTATCTTTTTTTCTCTCTCATCTTATATCTTTTTTATTCTTTTTTTTTTTAATTAAATCACATCCTTTTTAATAATTTATTAATAATAAAAATATTTATTAAAATAATTATCTAAAAATTTATTTTTTTAAAATTATCTTTTTAATAAATTTTTCTCTAAAAAAATCTTACCTAAAAACTATTCAAAACTCTTTTTTTAAACACTTCACAATCTGCCACAAAAATGGAATTATGTATTTATTAATTTTTTTAAAGTTATTCTATTAATACTTTCTTAATAATAATCTAACAATTAGAGAGGAAGAGAAAAATTAGAATATTTAAAAAAAATATTAAATTTATTAATTTAATAAATTATTTAAATATGTGATGGGTTGGAGGAAAAAGATAAAAAATATGTTCATGATACATAATATTAATCAATTATAATATATTAATATATATTAATAAATAAATAATTATTTTTATTAATATTTAATAATAAAAGTATTTAAAGTAATATTTAGATAAAATAAATAATAATATTAATATTTTTTTTTAAAAAAAAATTGTCATCTTGGTTTTAGCCCGTTTTTTAGGAAAATAAGCTGAGTCCACCTACGGGAGCCTTTTTTTACAGCACTAATTTTGGTCCATCAGTTAAACTTTGTTGTTTTGATAAACAAAATGTGAGAACTTAACAGCTAAGATGCCGAACGAGGCCCATTTCAACTCTCAAACTTGCTAAAGAAAAGGCCCAAAACGCTGTTCTTCAGGGGAAAAAGAATAAGGAATCGCTAGAAGGAGGGCTTGAACCTCCGACCTTGTGGTTAACAGCCACACGCTCTAACCAACTGAGCTATTCCAGCTTATTTACTATGGTGTTTAATCTATTTATTTCTAGTAGTAACCAATATTTTCCCTTAAAACATACCAAGGGATGTGTAGTTTAGCCTCATATTTGAGAACATTTGCTAATTACATTCTTTTTACCACAAGAATTTTATTATTGTAATATTGGAGGAATATAGTTGATGTGCTTGTTACTATTGGAAAATATTAATAATAAAGTAAAGTTAAACCATTTTCTCCCAATGTTATTATGCCGTTGGTTTATTCAATGTATAGGGGAAAGACATGTATGCAATTTTATTTTTAATAAGCCACATATTTATCTTTTCAAATTATATTATTTCTAATATATTCATGTTTTGTTGCTCAACTGGATCATGATTGGGAACCAAATATATAACGGATTCCTAGATTACTACTTGATCATACTTGGTATATCTTATCGGATTCATTGGAAAAGATGAACTTAATTCTAAAACACTCATATCCATATATACATCATCCGTTTGAGGAAGAGATCAGATATTCTATCATTAAAGGTATATAAAAACAAATTGTGCGCTTACAATAATTAATATTATTATTGCCTTGCTCATCTATCCCAAATCTGGCTTTGACATCTTTCAAGTGTATTATTTATTCCTCTACATATATACGTACATAGATTGTAGTTTCATACTAGTAAATTCTGAGCTAAACCATGCATACATTTGATCATTGAATAGGGTATTATAAAATATTCCCTAATCATGGAAGTCAAATGAGTTAGTAAGGAAAAACAAAATTCATCATCGTTTTGGGTTTCTGACCCCTTCAAACAAATTAAGGATTTCAATCTTATTGGTGGAAAAACTTATGTAAGTAAGAGGTACGACTTCCATTTGATTCCAACCATGCTCAAATTTGGATTAAGGTGGATGAAAACACTGGAAAATCTTAATTTACTTGGTAATATTATAAGGAACCTAAAAGGAACAAAATTAACCTGCGATATGGGTGGTGGAAGAAGATCGATGAGATCAACCACCACAGGCAGCCCCGCAAGCAGCGGCGGATGACCTGTGATCGCGCTTGGACTTGGCGGCCTTGGCAGTGTCATTGTTATTGGAGGCGCCGTCCGAACAGAAGAAGATGAGGGCAGAGAGAAGTGAGAGTGTGAATAAAGCTGCCCACATCACAAAAATTACTGCTCCAACTTCATCGCCATAGCTAACAGAAGTTTCGTGTTGTGTTAATTTCTTCAGATCTTTCCATTGCCTCCCCATTTATCGGTAACTGTAAGCAACAAATCCTTCTTTTTCCTTCCTCTTCTGTCAGAAACAGACTTCAAGTAAACGACGCTGTGACAGTGTGTTTTCTCACCTCTTGTCCTCCTCTGGGGGCTAGGAAATATTTGCTAGCCATATGTAAATGTAATTTTCTTTTTCCTTTTTCGGTCTGGAAAACATATAGTGAATTATGTGATTTGGTAGATATGTTTATGATTATTGTATATGAAAATATTTATTTAAAAAATTAGAGGTTTTCATGTTAATTAATTTTTGATGAAATTATTATTATTATATATACATTTTTAGTATAAAAATTATTAAAAAAGAGTTAATTTTACCTATAATTCAATACGAAAACAATGTAAATATAAAATTGTTCTGACAATCATGTATACTTTTTTCCTATTGCATGTACCCTTATATATAATAATAATAATAATAATAATTATAATGCATTAAAAATAATGAATTTATGTGAAGTATTACAGCCACATTTTTGGTGGGTGTGAAAAGAGGGATACGAATCTTATCCTTATCCAATTGAGTCTTCGTTTGCTAAACTATGTTCCCTTCCCCGCTTCCTACATTTATTGCAATTTATTTGTCTTGCTTCCCCCTCTTTTCTTCCCTTCTTTTTCATAAATCTCTAATTTGTAATAATAATAATAATAATGATAATGAGTAAACACAACGACGTGGCGCACGGTGATATAATAGATTGGAGTGTTATTTATGGATTATTAAAGTCTCCAATGTCATATATACAGAGCCATAGGAATATTCAAAGTAATGAAAGCTTTTGAAATGTTGTAATATGTTAAGAATTTTATATTCAAATCCATTTCACCTTAATATTTTACACAAAACACATGCAAACATGCATATATACATTTATATATATATCTATTTGATTGAAGTGAAGTGAAGTAATGGGAATTAATAAACACGTAAAATGAATTTTCCAATACAATTATGTGATCTCTTTAATTTATTTATTTATTTATATTTCTTTTCTTTGACAGGTCCTCTTGGAATCCTGTTGAGAACTTTAGAATCGAGCGTGTTCATCAATCTTCTCAAGTCTTGATTGCCTTTGCTTGCCAGATAATCCACCTCATATTCATATCTCTCGTACATCACAGGTAAGCTCACCATGCACAGGAACACTTCATATTACACAAATTAAACAGCGCCATATTAGTAATCATTAATTAAGAAAATTCCTTAATTGATCAGTTTCAGATCTTACAGAAGTAAATCAGATTCAGAGTGGTGAAATAATTCCCAATGGCTGACATGATCCACAGGCCAACAATCGTCTGAACAAAAGGGCAAAAAAAAACTCAAAATAAGGATATTTGAGGATTAATATATCAAAGTATATATTTAAATGAATATAATCAATTTTATTTTAATTTATGAATACCGCAAAGAAGACGGAGAGATCTTTGCCAATGGAGATCTCATAGAATTTCATCAAGAACCAGTTGAGTCTGGCACACAAGTGTCTCACTGTGGATTCTGAGATTTGAAGATCATGAACGCTAGGAGGACCCCTGCCAAGAAGAAGAAAAACATCTAAGATTATTTTTTTCTTTTTTTTCAATGACTATCTGATAATAAATGCTATATACAGTTTGTATTTTATTACCAGGTGATGAGTCCGGCTGCGTTGTACCAGAGGAAGAGGAGGAGCATGGAGGCGATGAGGAGGTGACAGAGAAGGGTAACAAACGGATATTCCAAGCCCTCAAAGAGGAACCAGATGAAAGTGAAAGCTCCAACTATGGCCCCTGTCTTCTTCGTATCTTTCCATACCATTATATCTGCCACTGCAATTTCGTATTCATGCATATATATATATATATATATATATATATATATATATATATATATATATATATATTGTTCATTATTCTGCGTCTTTGGTGGCAAAATTCTGTTGAAAGTGATTAATTATTCATACCAAGGAACTCAAGTATCCTATATTTCTTCATGTATATATGTGTTGCCTTTAATTTATTATTTATAACATATATATGCTAGTTTATTTAAAATACCATTTTTAATCATTATTCTTATTTATAAAACCCGCCTCTAATATATGTAATTGATGAATGGGGATAATTTAAAGAAAAGATTTATAAATTTAAAAAGAAAAATGAGTTAGAGTCTTTATATTTATAAATATTTATGATTTGAGAGAATGAATTATAATATGAATTGAATATCATGTACGTGCTAGGGCTTTTGGTATCCTCAATCAGAGATATCACAATGAAAAAAGTCGATGTGATGAAAACATACTTCCTAGGTTACAGTAATTCATTATTTCCTTCACACAAGTATGTTAATTTTTCTTTTCACAATTTCTAAAACTGAAAATTAACAAAAGAGTAAAATAAAGAGAGGCATATATATATATGTATATATATATTTAGAAAGGGTCTTACACTTTCCGCCGCCAAGGGCGGCGTGCAGAGATCTGCCATAACCAAAAAACTTGTGATGCTTTGAAGATTCATAAGAAGAAGAAGAAGAAGAATGGATCGGCATGGTATGTGACTATTCTGAGATCGATATCCAAACTTGTATTCAGATTAATTCTCTTCTCCTGTTGTTTGATGATCGATGATGATGATGATGATTCTCAATTATTTTTATTTCATATGATCCATGAATGCTACATATATATATAAATAGTAATAGGTAGGGTTGTTCTAAACTTGGTCACAAAGATATATATATATATATATATATATATGTATGTATAGTTCATTACATAGATATATTCATAGAGGAAAGGTATGGCTTTTGCATGCCCTTCAAGCTTTTTAGTTCCCTCCTTCTCACGCACCTTTTTCACCTCTTTATCCTTTCTTTTCTTCCTCTTCCTCTCCTTTTATTTTATTTTAAAACTATTCGTAAGCACAATAAAAATAATATAATTTAATATTTTTTAATTTTTAATATAAAATTTAATTTATAGTATAAATAAAATTCAGAAGAGTATACTATTATTTGGTTAAATTGCATATATATATATATATATGACTCTTGTATATGATTTTTTTTTTAAAATATGGTTCCTGTATATGAATTTTGAACTGAGTACATAATATTTTTTTTTTACTGTAAAAATTGGCATTCACTATCCTTAAACTTTTAAACTTTTGTAGAGGGCTCACATATTATTAATTTGTTAATTGTTTTATTATGGGAACGTGACATATCGAAATTTATTTATATGTGATTTGATGTTTAATTAAGAGATATATTTTCACATGACTTTAATATCAAATAAGAAAGTAAAATACATATATGATGAACTAATTATTAAGCCCGACTCCGTAAACCCAAAATAAGCTTTTTCAAAATTTTGAAATATAATCTTGAATAATATAATAACGATCAATTGATTCTGTTGATTATTACATCATTACATACAGTATCACTTAGTACAATTCAAACTTCCAAGCATTATGATAATAAATTAAGGCTTAAATATATATATATATATATATATATATATATAAACTCCTTAATTTTAATTCAATTACATATAACATTTCTAACTTTTAAAAATTTACATTAAAAATATTAATATTTCATATTTTTATTATCAAGTCTTTATTATTAAAATTGTCATTAAAATTAACGATTTTTGTTATGTCATAATTCTTATATTTTTTTTAACAATTTAACAATTTTCATATAATTTTAAGTAATTTATATATTTTTTATTTAATCAATACATGTTAAAAGAAATATTTTAAAAAATTTTAAATTACATTTTAAGTGTTAAATATTATGTATTTTATAAATACTTTAAAAAATTTAAAATTATAAACGAAGTATGAAATGTTATTTTTTAAGTAAAATAATATATAATAAAAATTATGATATTATAAAAACTGTCAATTTTAATAGTAATATTTTAATAATTAAAATATAAAATATTAGAGTTTTTAATTTAAATTTTTGAAAGTTAAAAAGGCAATATGCAATTGACACAAAATTTAATAGTTTTTTTTTTATGTATTTTAGACATAAATTAATAATAAAATGTTGTTCCTCATGGTCCCCATTAGATTGTGTAATTAATTATTTGTTATGTTGATAATTATTATACATCCTACATCATTTCGTAGATAAGGGAAGAACCATTATCCAATAATTTTATTTTAAAGTGATGACTTGTTTTTATTTATTATATTTATATTTATATTTATTATGTGTATATTATATTTAAATTAATGTGTCGTATATTTAATAAGAAGTGCCAAATACTGTAATAGTTTACTTTATTTATTTAAATAATAAATTGATTCCGTCACTTATGTATTGAGAACATATATAAGTCTCTGTATAATAATGTGAATAGTTGCATTATTACTAATACTATTTCCCTTTTTTTTTTCAAAATTTAAAATCTTATGTTTCCGAGGAACAATAAGAAAATAATTATTATAAAAAATGATATAAAAATATTATAATTTACTTAGGCACATCATTTCTAATACATAAATTACACTCTTTTAGACTTTTAATCATTAAAATAGAGCTATAAATTACCATAACATAAATAAAAAATAACTGCTTTTCATAACTGTAGAATATATAAATTGATGAAAAATTATTTATATATTTCAAATTTTCAAAAAACAAGACTACATAATTTTGTCATTACATATTTATTTTATTAATGATATATACTGGATAAAATTTTAGGGACAATGACAGCAAGGTCTCAAAAGATTGAATTAATAATATTTAGGTTCCCAACAATTTTATTTTTAAAAAAATAAGTTGCAAAATTCAGGAGTTTTAATTGAAATAAGACATGCAAATATTTGACTGCCATTAATTCATTTATCATTATCATTTTAATCAGGTCATGATAGAGAGTGCTCATGAACTTTGACCAAAGGTAAAAACCAAACCCCTATGAGTCTCTTTTACACATTTCACATCGCCGAAAGTCGCTAATTAAGCGTGACATGCTACAGTAACTTCATCCTACTTTTTCCCCCAACTTATAAATTCCACATTTGATCCTACATAAAAATATTTATGTTTTTTTTTCGTGGAACAAAAAATATTATATAGTTTTAAATTATAATATATATTTAATTAATTTAAATAAATTAAAAAAATTAAATAATCATAATAATTGTGTATTAATTTTCCTAAAATAATCTATTTTAATCATATGCATTTGAATAACTCTCGATAGATATATTTTAATATGTACAATTATATAGAGATATTTTAGAAGGAAAAATTATAATTTTAGAAGATGAAGTGAATCAAAATCTTATATTTAAAAATATATTTAATTTTATCTGACTCTTATATTTAAAAATAGAAAGAATAATACAATTTAAAACTTCTCTTACAAGTCTGTAATAAGGATTTGAGATGTTCTAATATTAGAGGGATTCATGTGAATAGGCTTGTCATAAAGCCTATATCACCTCTTTGATGTCTTGGTGCTTTTGGTCATAATTCCATTAAAATCTACTCAATAATAAGCACAAGATTCTGATGAAGTTGTTTAACATTTTATTATTATATTTTTCAATAAATAAATATAGAAATGTGAAAGAAGATTTAATCACCTTGGCCTAGATTTTGTTGTCATTTAATTGGTATCCTTACAGGAAAAATAGTAATATAAAATTTGGTTAGTGTTAATCTTATCAAAAGAAAAAAAATGATAACAAGAACAAGATCAATTTTACATATATTAAGTTTTTAAAAAAATGAAAAAAAAAATGTAGATTCACAGGGCCTTTTGATATACATATTTTGATAATCTCTGTTTCATTGGTAGACTCAATTTGAGGTTCATCATTTTCCAACAGAAAAATAAATAGAAATTAATATTGGTTTTGATTATATAATTGATAATTTTAACAAATTAGTGAAATGATGGAGGCAATAATAGCCCTACTCTAAGAAAAGCACATCAAATAGGCAATTAAGGGGACAAAGTGCTCCGTAAAACCGTGTTATGAGCCCTCCATGCCTACCCTTTTTTCGAGCCTATTGAGTTAATCTAATATACTCTTGGGAGAATGATAATAAAATCTCAAAAATTTGAATTAATAATAATTAGGTCTCCAACAAATTTAAAAAGAAAAAGTGTTATAAATATTGATGCAGAAAATTGAAAATTCACCAACTTAATCATATATAAGGTATCTAAGTTTCAAATGTAATTCTTAGTTATCAATTGAGATTTTTGCTTGCAACTGTTATCGATATTTGTATTTTAGGACATGTTTAAATAACTTTTTTAAAAAACAATTTATAAAAAAATAATTATAAATAAATAAGTGTTTATATAGTTATTACTAAATTTTTTATAATTAATAAATTATAAAAAATAATATGATTTTATTTCTTTTAAATTTTTTTTTTCTTTTTTTCTTTTCTCGTATTTTCTCTATATCATTGAATGTTGACAATGATACCAAAAAATGATTATTAATAAATGAGTCCTGCCAACTATGCTAATGCTGATGCTGACATCAACATTGTTTCCTGTCCTTCATCTTTCTCATTTATTTCCTCTTTCTCCATCATCCACTTCTCCTAGATCTACAGTCACAACCTATGAGCGACGTTGACTTTCAGATCTGAAGGGAGAAGCGCGACCCATGACCCACGACTCACAATGATGACGAGAGAAGTAATAGAGGGTCGACACCGCCTATGGTGACAACGAAGAAAATTGAAGACGAGAAAAGAGGCAAACGACGGAGAAGAGAAGAGAAGAGAGAGGAGAGATAGTGAGAAAAAATAGAAATAAAATAGTAATCGGATAGTTTATAAACTTTTCTATTATTTCAGAAATTATTTCTAAGAGTTTATCCAAAATACTGGTATAGTCCATAAGCCCTTCTGAATAAATATAACTATTTATTTAAAAAAATAAATTAAAATTTATGCTAAACTTTTTTAAAACCTCTCTAAACAGTCACTCTATTTTTTTTTTAAATTTTGTGACCTAGCTGTCATTAATTTTATCTTTTGGGACTTAAAAATATGATTCTACCTATCCTATCCTATAGTCTTTGAATTTTTAGCGTTTTCTTATTAGAAAAATCCGTTTATCTATGTTAACTTTGATTTTGCGGCATTAAGTGAATCCACAATGTTTGAATATGAATCAAATGACATAATAAGACCACACATAACATATCAAAACACCCACCGATCCAAACATCTTTTTTTCCCTTTAAAGTAATTTTCATCTCTTTATATATAATTAATTATATTTGTTCATCCTTTTGTCTATCTAGATTCTAGAGATTTCTTGTTAATAGACTACCTATTGACAAAGAACAAGTTACTCAGAAGCATGCGTGCCTACAGCAACATTCGCAAAGTACTTTCAATTTTCCTCCAAACCCAATTGTCATCCTCTGTCTATAAGTACTGAAGAAACCCACCACACCTTTCAGCACCAAAACATTCACCTGATTTTCATATTCATTCAACTCAAACAACTCAGTGTTGTTGTTATTATTCTCAGAAAATGAAGATGCCATATGTGACAGTGATGTGGGTGATGCTTGCTCTGTTTTGTGCAGAAACAGAGGTTTCAATGGCAGTGACCTGCAATGCCCTTCAGCTGAGTGCATGTGCGAGTTCCATCACGTCGTCGACCCCTCCCACGTCTCTGTGCTGCACCAAACTCAAAGAACAAAGGCCCTGCCTTTGTGCCTACATGAAGGACCCTAACCTCCAGAAACTCGTCAACTCTCCTAATGCCAGAAAGGTGGCTAATGCTTGTTCCTCTCCATTCCCCACTTGTTGAAACGTTCCTTCTTCTTCCCTATTCCATTCCTTCGTCTCTTTCAGTGCTTCAAATCCACACATGAAGTTCAATGTAGCTATTAGATTGTTAAGAAGAGTGTGATTTTACACAGTTTCTGGGTCTGTTTTGATTTGTATTGTGTTTTGACTGTCTTTGGTGTCGATCCTACATTCTCATATACTTAGAATGTTCGTTAAAGTGTCAGGTAAATCAGTTGTAGATCAACTGTCTATCTCTTATCGGAGAGAAAGGAGCACTGGTCTTTGTTATAAGTATGGTTTAGTATCTTAAAATGTTGGTTCAAGTGTCAAGTAGATCGGTTTTTTAACTGTATCTGTCACAGTGATGGTTTAATGCTTATATTTATTTTGAGCGAAAGGAGCACTTGATTGCACTTCATTCATTTATCCAATTTAGAAGATTGGTTTCTAGACATTGATCAATTCATTGAAGAGAGACTAGACAACTGAGAAAAGATTAATTTTTTGTTGGGATCCTTCATTTCTTCAAACGAGCAAGCAGAGATAAAAACAGAGTATTTATCTAAATGTCTTTCTAGACATTCTTCAATGTCGATCCCAATTATTCACGACATGTGAGAAGCAAATGATTTCATCTGCTTTTGGAAGATTTGGTAGAAATCGAAGAATTTCTTGAGAATCCTATGAAGGATGGTCAAAACTCATCATGATTTCAATCTCATCGAAATTGTTAAAGAAAGAATAGCCTTATAACTTAATATTAATATCACATTTATTTTTAAAAAGTAATTTAAATTATATAAAGTTTTGCTTTGTGTTGTCATGTAGGAGTAGCAACAATGTTATTTTGGAATTTTTTTGTTTAATATTTGTATTGAAAATGTTAAAAAAGAAATAAAATGACCCTAACCATTAAACTAACGTTGTAATCCTTAACATATTTTTAATGGCAAAGAGCAATATTACTCTTTTTTTAACATTTTCCAGATGAAATTAAACAAAACAAAAAAAAAACTTACAAAATAATATTACGCCTACATGATATCTTTTAGGATAAAATTGAACCTTAATCCTCATAAAAAATATCTTTTAATAAAGGGAGACATAAAATAAATTCTTTTTAAAAAACTTAATGTAGGATCAGCAAAGAAATAAGTTCAAGGTTTCGATATTTCCCCTCCTCTTAATAAAGCACATCTACAAACACGTACTGTATTTTAATTTACTCATGAAATTAAAATATTGTTGAGATGGGAAAAACTAATTTAGGATGGTTATTGTTTAGGCTTTTGCTTTCAAAATGACGTTAATAATGAGAGTTGATTCAAGATTTCAAGAGTATGAATGTCACCTTCATCTTCAAATTAAGCATATCATAACCATGGAAATCATTTAAAAGCCAACATTATATCCTACTAACAACAATTTTATTAGTATCAAAACTACTCTAAAACAAGTTTTACAGGTAATTCAACATATTTGGGGCAATTCAAGCAGATCTAACATGATTTTTCTGTCAAAATTCCCCCATTAATTAAAGCTAGACCCTAAAGTAAAGAGTGTTAATCAGAAAACAAGGGGAAAAATGTCCTTATCTCTTAACTTCATCATACATATAGTTCCAAAAGACCCAGTAACAACTGATATGGAGGACTTTGCACATTCACCATCAACACATCCCAGAGGAGCCTTGAGATGCTTGTCCAAAGCTTCATTGCTTTTATAACCAAAGCAGAAATAACAAGGACAGAGTTTACCATTTTCGTTTTACACCTTTTCTTCCTGTCAATTTGGTGAGAAACTCCAGATTTCATTTGAATCTAGCATTTGAAAATGGGGTCAAGCTAGGACTTTCTACTTAACAGCAAAAGTAAGATCGAAGTTCACAGTGTCACCGGCAGAAGAACAGAAAATCAGGGTGATTGACCTGAAGTGTTCTTAACCAATTATGAGCAGCCTGCAAGAGCGCACTAGCTAATTGGCAATCATATCCGCCGTTTGGAGTCCACATAGATGCTTTGAACTTGTATGAAGCAAGACCAAAAGCAGGTAAAGACATTTTGGGGATGCCATCCATCTCACTAGGACAGGTCACTATGGGAGTCTGCCCTCCTTGTGAACCTGAAGAATGTGGGTTCAATCTCATAAATGCAACTGATTGGGAAAAAAAGAACATTTTTTTGTCATGGATATTAGTAAAGCTGTTCATTCATTAACCTCTAACAATCTACAGCAATCTCACAATAACAAACCTCCATAAATGATAATGATGCACTCAGAACTACACGAGCAAAGAGAGAAACATTAACCCAGACAAAGCACATCTTTACGGAAGTTTAAGACAATAACAGATCTCAAGTAATAGAATATCTTGAAAGAAGTCCAATTTTACAATGCTATACAGTAATACATTGTCTTTTCAATGAAAAATCTAATTTAGAAAAATCACTATAATTGTAAAGAGATAATGATGTACACGTATGCATTGATACCTTCAAAAATTAAACAGTTGTACTTGATGCATTACACGCATTGTATTTGCATTAATTTACTGGTTTTATTAAAACGTTGTGCTTGATGCATTACACGCATTGTATTTGCATTAATTTACTGGTTTTATTAAAACGTTGTGCTTGATGCATCTGTAAATTAATATATGAAATTTAACCAAGCTAAGGATGATTCGACAACCGCATTACAAGCATAATTATATTTCTCAGATTTCATTAGAGCACAAATTCAGTGCAACAGAAATGAAGTGAGAATTACATCATACCTCCCACAGGTGTATGAAGAGAATGAAACGTCAAAAAGCAAGCATCAAGATCCTTCAATGTTGGTCCAGTCGGTATTCTGTAAATAGGATACCTACAAGTAGAATAGAAAATTGAGTTGACTGTACATCTGTAAGCTCCTCAAAAAAGCACAATGGTAAAGAAAAGGTACCATGCCACAGAAATCCAACTAGAAGGTAGTACATCACAACTTCTAAGCCTCAACAGGTCAGGGAAATGAAAAGCAAGATCCAATATCTGTCCCAAGCCACAAAAGATAATATAATCAAAAGACTAAATGAAGGGGAGTTAATGGCAATGGATGGCAACTTGATTTTTAGAGCAACTGACTGAGTAGAAGGGCAAGATCAAGAGTTAACACACCTTGTCAGCCAAAGGTTCACGGCTAAAAGGAGGGTTCCGTTCAAGATACTCAAATATTAAGTAGCCTTGAGAATTAACAGCATCACCATCATCACTAGAAAAGCCATCCTGAGGGGTATTATGGTGGTCTCTCAAGGATAATCTGTCCATCTGATGAGATACCTCCCTTGAAGGATTTTGAAGATTTCTCTGCTCCCTCAAGAATTTCAATCCTCTTTCAAGTTCACCATCACTGCTAACATCACTACTTGAGTCCCTGAATTCAGTGTCACTATCCTCACCCAGAAGCCTGCTAAAAAGTGAAACGCTCACATTTTTGTTCTATACAATAAAAATGAAAAACTTTTAGCTGTGGTGACAATCCAATAGTATTGAATAGTATTTTCCATTTTAAACAGAATAAGTAGAAACAAGCTGGAAGCACAGCTATGAGGAAGAAATAATAAACTGAAAACAGCATAAATATGACTAAAGCGTAGGAAGGGAAAGCAGCGAAATAGAAGGCAACTAAAGGAAAGTTAGAAAATGAAATATAAAATATGCTTGATTGCCATGCCATTGGCCCTGTTATCACAATATAGAAGAAAACGTCATGGATCAGCACTTTATATGAAAAGGAAAATTTGAAGAATGACAAACAAATGGCAACCAAGCATTCAATAATACAGTCTAACTTTACATGCAAAGGAAAAAAAACGTATACAGATCATTTGAATAGGGTTTACAGTTACCAGAATACCTTGGCTTTGCAGATGGCTTCACAGAATCCACATAAATTTGAATTCCAGAAAGATAGGGAACATAATACTGAACAACACTATCATTGTCATTAAGTACAAGGGGCACTCCTGCACCATATGCACTCCACTCCCTGAAAGATTCCCAAAAATCACCAAGAACAAAATAAGGTTGAAACTCCCCTTCACATGTCTTGAAACTTTTCATGGTGGTCTGCAGTATACAGATAACAGTAGAAATAGAAGTCAACAAGTATAGTAGATTAAAAGCAAATGGTTCACGAGTAAGGAAAAAACACTAAATGTCAGACACCCATCCAGAAGTGATGTAGCAATTGACAAATTACGAGCTTGATTCCTCCTAAAATATTTCACTTAAGTTCACTCCTTACCGCTTTAGTTCATTCAAAACTATATAAAGCCTTAATATTTTTTTTATGTCACATTGATTCTTATATTACAAACAAATGCCTAATTGGAGTATGATAAATCAATGAAACGCAATTTTATCACTCACCTATGTCAACAACTTTCTAGTGACCAACCAATGAAAGAACACGAGAAAAACAAATAAATAAATAAAACCCACTCAACCTAGAAGATCAAACTGGGTACCAGTAAGAATTGTAACCTTAGATGGATACTGCGCATACACAGACGGCGTGATCGCCTGCAGGAACCGCTCTAAATTACTCAATCGCTTTACCACAGGTTCACAACTGGGCACTGACTTTTTGGATTCATCAGATGGTCGTCCTGCCGTCAAGTCGCTGTTAGCTCTACGTAGTCTTTCATTCTCCATAATAGAACGACGTGCCTTCGCCGGATTATAAAACCGATCTTCTCCGCGGGAAAGCCCAAATTGTAATCCGCCGCCAAACATTTCTATAACCAGTCAAAAAGTAGCACAGAAATGCAATTCTGAGAAGGACCCAGGAAAAAGAAAAACAAAAAAGTTCTGTTTTCTGGTATCCGACAACCCCAAAGTATATGTACAGTCAACGATATTACCACAATCTTCTTCGAGATTGTTCGCATCAATGGGTATTAATCGGAGAAATAACGCAAATGAAGGAGAAAATGTGGGCTTTTGAGGGAGGGTTTGAAGGTTCTGTGAATCGGCGAGCAGATGAAAACGTGATGGGACATTAAATTAAATAAATGTCCCAACGTGGATGGAGTCAGAAAATGGATCTGGTTGGAGAATGCCGGGAGGGCAGGTGGGGTCGGAGAAGGGCAAAAGAGTAAATAACTCAGGAGGAGGAAATGATAGATGCAAATTGCAGAGAAGAGGAAGCAATGGAGAGAATACAAATGAAGGATGTGATGGGCAAAGCAGGCGCTGACTAAATGAATGGCCAACGAAGAAGAAATTAGAAAACGATTCCTCCAAAAAAGAAAGAAAGAATTTTAAAAATGTTCAGATCGCTTGGTAATTAGCAGTTGATTAATTTTTGTTTTTTGCAGAAGAGTTCATTCTTAGGCAGTTCAATTTGGAATTTGGATAGATTTTTCAAAGCAACGGTAGCTGCACAATTTTATTTTGTATCATTTACTAATTAGATTTTGAATTCAATTTTTAATTTTACCTTTAATTTAAAGCATACAAAACAATGAGTTTTTTTTGTATAAAATTGTACATTTAAATTTTTATTCAAAAATAACAATGAGGAGCAGCTTTTGCAAATTTATAATTTTTAAAGTAATAAAATTCAATGAGAAAAAAGTGACAAAAAATAACAAAGCCATATGGACTTTGGAGTGATCCAAATTAAATCAAGACTTTATTACCCAATGCATTTAACACACTCGCCCGATTATTTATAACTATTACTAGCATACGACCTACTTAGCCACAGAAATTAGTTGATCTCTCTTTCAAACATATTGACATGATAGGAATGTGCAGTTAATACATAAAGTTTATTTAGATGGAAAAATATAGATGCAGCCATACATACTCTAAAATGGTGTTAAAAACTATTATAAAAATACTTATAAATTATCTGTCAATAAAATTCTCTTATTAGTAGTGGGACTTGAATTTTAAATTTTATAAGTTAATTTTTTACTAATTTTATTCAAAACAATACGATGGTAATTTTAATTCAAAAGTTGCAAAAGGCCATTTTCAATGAAAAACCAAATAAATTAATTGAAAATGAGTTAAATTAAGAAATGTCTAGTAATTCTCAATACCTAATAAAACGGCATATAAAATAGAGGATAAAAATTTTCTAAGGGTGTATTTGGTTCAATGGAAAGAAGAGAATATGATATATTTTAATAGAGAGAAAGAAAAGAAAAGGGATATGAGAGATTTTATTATTATATTGTTTAGATTAACATTAATATAGGGGAGGTGAGGGATTTTAATGTTATCTTATTTAGTTCAAGAAGGGATGTAAGAGATAATATTTTTATATAGATAAATTTATCCTTATATTATTTTATAGAATATTCTAATAAAATATAATATATGGACAATATTAAGATATTAAATAAAGTATGGTATATTAATATTATAAAATAAAAATATTACTCTTCCCCTCTAAATTCTCCTAATTTTAGAGGGGAGGTAAAACTTGACAAATGAGGGAAAATTTTCTCTCCTCTTCTACAAAATTTACATACCTAAATAAAAGAAGAAGAGCTAAACTCCTCCCCTCCCCTTGTAATGGTTCGAAGAGAGTAAAATAAGTATAAATTAATTATAATTAATATAAAAATTAGTTAACTAATTCATATAGATTATTGATTATATAATATAAATTTATATTAAGAAGTTAAATTTAATAATAATTTATTTATTTATTTAATTTATTTAAATTAATCAGTTAACTATTGTATTAAAGGTTGATAGAGTATAAATGGTTGCCATGCCAATGGTCAAATGGATTTATCTAAAAATTATAATAAAAATCTATATTATATAATATGGTATATCTATTTTTGTTGGTATATAAATTATATAGCTGTTTGACTGTCTTATCATTTCCAATATTATCTTTATCATTATTATTTTTTTTCAAAATCTTTATTATCATTAAATCCATAAAGTTTCAACCAAAAAAAAAAAAAGACTATTGAGTTTGGTATTGTGATAAATACGTTAAATAAAGTCAGAGGAAATCTATAGGTACCAATTCAATGTTTGATATGTCGATTAATTAAGATAATTTTAAAGTAATTCCTATTGTATTCTTTATTTGAAGAAAAAGATATGAGACCTTTTTTTTTTAATTTATGTGAAATGTGTTTATAAGTTTATTAGAATTTCCATAATGTCATATACCTCTCCATTACAAAATATTAAAAACTTTAATTTGGACATAACGTGAAAAAATAAATATAAATTTGGCACTAAAGTTGGTCAATGTTTGCTTGTTCATTTTTTCTTAAACCATAAAATTCATCCGTTTCTTAGTCAAATTGATTGATTTTTCATCCCATTTTTAATCAATAAAAATCAAATAATTCAAATTAATATTTAATATATCTCATTTGAATTATTTGTGTTTGACCAGGCATGTGTTCGTTGTATAAACAATTCTTGGTGATATACATTACACGTAGGCTAGTGATATACTCGTATTAAATACATAACTAAATACCTAACCTAAATTGCATAAATTAAATTTTAATTTTAAATCTAGAATTGGAATATCTAAGTACCTAACCTAAATTGGAATATCAAATTTAGAATATTATTTTATTATATAAACATTAAATAAATATAATGGTAAACATTTTAAATATTAATTTATTTAGAGATTAATAATTTAAAAAAATTGATAAATCTGTATGAAAGTTGTAAATGTGAGTATAATAATTAATGTATTAAAACAGAAAACAGTAAAATATATTTGATGCTAAATTTGAATTATCAATGGACTAAACTAATATGAGACTAATTTTTTTTTAAAAGAAATATAAGTTGAAGGCACCTGAATCACAATATTTTATTCTATTGAGTGGGTAAGAAAAATAGGAAGAAAAAGGAAGGGACTCGGTGATGCTATGAAAATGATGATTCGTTATTTATTTATTTGTTTATTTGAATTATTGTTTGGCATATTCAAATGATAAAAAAGGATTGGTTGATACTCACTTGAGCATCAATCTAGAATTGATTCTTCTTTATTCCACCGTGCGATTCCTTCACCATTCACCAAAGAAAGGCAAGTCTTTATTTGTCAATATTGTCAAGTTTTTATAATATTTTATTTCTGGAAGCACCAGAAATATTTTTCGTTTCTTGAGGTTCCATTAGTTGTTACTCTAATCAAAGAAACAATTTACTTCCTTCCACTTTCTTGGTGGTGGTAAATTTCCCTTTATAATTATCTAATTAGTAATTTATTAGCTCTATTAGTTTAGCTTTAATTGTAGCAATCTTACCATCTAAATCTTTAAAAATGTACATATCTTCAATTATCCCTTCTTCTTTTTTTTTTTTGCCAAGTAATCATAAATAAAAGGTTAATGAAATTAAAGTTTAACAATAAGGTGCCATCATTGAGCTAATGAATAAATTAGAGGGGCAGTATTTTAAACTACTTCGTCTAGTAAATTTGAATGAGGAGAAAACTTGGATAAAGTTCTTCACATCTATTACATCAAATTCTCCAATCTTACTTTGACATATGTTCTACTTTTTTGAATATCTTTATTTAAATTAAACCATACAAAAAAATAATATATAAGACAAGATGTGATTGAAGAACTTGATATAATAGAAATAAGGAACTTGACGTAAATATGGTGATCTGAAGGAAAGGGCAATTAAGATACTGATCTTCAGGCACCAAACAAACAATGCTTTCCTGTAAACCCTTTATACAAACATGGAAAAACAATGCCACATAACATAAACAAACCAAAGCATCCAGTTATAACAAAAACTTGCAGTCCACCAGCTACATATCATCCACCATGTTGGCTGCAGAGGATATATTTACTTGTTGGCTTGCCCACTAGCCCAAGAAAAAAAACCACTAGCCTTATCAAAACAAAGAGGCCCCTACTGGCTCTAGAAAGGTGCTTCAAAAATGCAAGCCAACTTAACTAAAATCACTTCTTTTACTTTAATTTTAAAGGAACTGGCCCTTAAACACTTTCAATAGGGGCAACATTCTTGCAGTACCACCATATGGGTGCAGTAAACCAAGTGTACGGCCATTTCTCTATATCACCAAGGAAGCTAAAAGGCTCACCACCATCATTTCTAAGTTTGAAATTTCCCCAATCTCTACCAACATTCTTCACTAAACCAAGGCGAGTTGATATATCTTTCAAATGGTTCGAATCCCACTCATTCCACCAAGGAGTGGCTTGATCGTTGGTAAAATAAATGCTGTTGCTAATTCCAACTCCAAGTTCCTCAGCGGAGAATGATGATGAACAACATTTACCTAAGAATAGCATTCTATCCTTCAAATCCTCAACCTTTTCCCAAGATAATTGACAACGATCCAACGAATATACTTCAAATTTTTGTGTCTCAAGCATTAGATCTTGTTTCGAGTGAAAATATCTACAAACAAGCAAAACCTCCCCACAAGATTCCACAAGATATCTTAAAATGCGATTCTCATCATGTATCTCTAACACATGCACTTCATTCAACTGCGGCACATCTGGCATTTTTATTTCATGAAAATGCATTTCTGATTCAGACAATGTTCCACCTTTACTAGAGCTAGAGTGGATACCTTTAGCGTCAATTCGCCAAATATTATAACTTCCATCTAAGAGATAAAAACTGCCTTTACAAAATACAGCATCTTCAAATGGTTCACCCGTCCATTTATGTTTAAGCCATGATTGTACTCCTGACATATAAAAAGCCACCTCCCTGTGCTGGCTATGTAGAAGCATACACACAAAGTCATCCTCAAAGGGACGCCCGGAGAGCACTATCTTGTGGTAAAAGTTCCATATTGGAGGTAAAGTAAGTTGGCTTCTTGTAAAAGGATTCAACAGCTTAATTTCAAGAATGAAACTGTTCATATCTTTTACCATAATTAGCCACTCCTGAAATGATCCCCAACAATACTTTCCATATGCCTCCGACAACTTCAACTCCCAAACACGATTATCTAATATGCTGACACAAGTTCTATTTTCTTTACACTGCTCACCAGACACAAGAAGCCAAGGAAGTCCATGGCCTTGCCAACAAGGAAGGTCTTCACCAAGAAGAGCATTCCAACTTCTACAACTTTTACTTAGGGATAAGCGATCAATTGAAGGCAGTTTGTCCATAATCATCTCAATAATACCTTGAGGAAGACTTGACCAATCCACATGGTATTTCTCTTTCGGTATTCCTTTTTTGTGTCTTCTTTTCCTCTTTCTGGCCATACTTTTTCTCTTGATGAATTCCAACAGAAATGGAGGCATTCTGCTTGATGTTTAAGAGTAAATGAGACATTAAGTGTGCAATGAATAGATTAAAGTCAGATTAGATTCTCGTTAACTAACAAGCCAAGAAATTTATGGCTGTACTATCACATGATCAAGCAAGTAATAACCAAGGTAATAAGTAATAGCATAGAGCAAGAGCATCTAAGTAATCTTAGCAATAAGTAATAAACGAGGTAAAATGTTCACCGAAGAAAAAAAGTTAAAACAGCCTGCAAGTTACAGAGTACATTTAACTTGGAGAGAATGATTTAATGGATGGATGGCACAACATGACAATGCAATGACCATGGAAGAAATATTGCATTCTGGATTACTTGCAAAGTATATGACAAACATGTTAGCATTAGAACGTATTTAGAGATAAGTTATTGCCAAAAGCCCTAAAACCAAGAGAACTTTTTTACAGTCGATATGATATGGGGCATTCCAATAAGTTGATAACTGACCATTATTACAAGAATGTACCACAGCCAAGGAACTCCTTTGCGAGACTTTTATATTTGGCCAAAAACTCCTTTGCCAGGATTGAAACCCAGAAAACAAAACTTACATAACAATGGACAGAACTAAGTTATAATTGATTATAATGAAAATGAATCTGTCCATAAAACAATACGTGTTCTTGTAACACTGTACCCTCTCACTTGTGCTCCACATTGTCAAGGAACTGTTCTTACAAATACCTAACACGCTCACCCAAACTGATCTTCAAGGGGAAAGAATTAGCTCAGAGACTAGGAAAACTGATGATTATCACATACCTGTTACATACAAAACCTCTTATGTTCCGACTCACACAGTCGCCGGAACCAAAAGACGATGATCGGAGCGAAGCTGCACGCGCCGAAACGTGGAAAGCCGCTTTTTCTCCGGACTGGCGCTGGCGGGGGAAGGGGGAGGGAAGAGAAGGGCAGATTGATAAACAATGTTTGTGGGCTCAATGGCTGTTTAGATCGAAGTCAAGGACGAGGCCCAATTCAAGCATATCGATAAAATACCCGGGAAAGCTTCATTTTTTTTTTTTTACCAATAGCGATTAATTCAAGTGGTAAGTAGTTCGATGTCGCTTAAATAATATTTCGAGTTTGAGCATTAGTGTATATAAAAAATCTCCGTTAAAAAACTCACCCACTATAGCTAGGTGCACGGCGCGAGTCGAATCTAGATATAATTTGAGCAAAACTCCAGTGAATCGAGTGAGTAATAAAAAAAAATATTTTGATATAAATATAAATTTAATAGAAAAACAAATTAAGAGGAAAGAGAAATGGTGGTAGATATTAGAGAACATTAATTCAAAATTTCTGCCTATTTTTTAATAAATTATACATTAAATTTGAAAACATCTTACATCGATATCTTCTAAAAATCCATACACACTTTTCTTGAGCTTTTTGTTTTACAAACCTTAATAACATATATAACTAAAGGAAAAATATGTTACAATAACATATAATTTCATAAAGAGGAAAAGAAGAGAATTCCAAAATTATAGGCTGAATGATGATAAGAGGAGGAGGAGGAGGAGGAGTGAGATTTCCATCAAGAATTCATCTGCAACATAATTTAATAATATTACCTGATATTGATTAATATTAATTTCAGTTTTGAATAAATTTGTTCTAAAAGAAATTACGAGCTGTAGCGCTTCCTTGACGAAGCCACTGGCTTTATAAAGCATTAAAGTGATAACATAAATCAATATTTTTATAACAGTATTTCATATTACTTTTTATAAGATACAATTTTTTAAATATATTATTTTTATAAAATATATTTAAAAATGTTTAAACATTTAATGTATTTTTTATTTTTATTCTAAATTAATTATAACTAATCAAATTTTAAGGTAGAATTAAGATGCATTTAATATTATGAGATATTTTCTAAATAATATTTAATATTCTTAACTATTTTATAGTTTATCTAGTATTATAAAATATTTTTCAGTAGAACATAATATCTTTAAATATTTTTAGTGTTAATTCTTAACTTTTTAGTGTTAAATATTTTATAGATTTTTGTTAAATATTGATGAGATTGACCGTATAAATAATTAATGCTTAGTGAGCTGCCTCTTTGAAATTTCTGAATTATCTTTAAATTTTTTTAGTATTCATCTTTTCATCTTATAAATTCTCAATCCAGTACTCGAAAAAGTCAACAAAATAATAAAAAAATCAATGCTAAATATTGAAATTTTAAAAAAAAGATTAATACGGGAATAAAATTTAAACACCAGTAATAGAAAAAGTAAGGGTCGCTTCAACATCTTAGAACTTATTTTTCATTAAAAACTATGAAGTTTTACCATATTTTAAAAGTCGAAAGAATTAATACCTTTTCTTTTTTTTTTCAAAAAAGGTGTTGGAAAAAAAAATTAAACATGAGTAATTTTCTTTGTTTTTTTTTTTTTGGGAGGGAGGACTTTAGTTGTAAAATTCTGAATTGAGGTTAGTTATGGTTGGTTTGTTACCAAAAAATTATTTCCAACAAAGGAACAAAGTAACAAACCTCTGACCAGCCACAAGTGGGAAGATTATTCATTCACTGTTCCCTCTTTTTCATCACTTGTCGGTCACCTTTGACGGTTTGACCATATTCGCAATTACTTACTTTATTCAGGTACGCTTCTAAATATATAAAATATATTCTCACATTATTATATTTATTTAAGTCCAATATTATCATCATTTTTGCAAAAAATAGTATTCTCAAACACAATTTATAAACTCTTTATTCTTAAAAATTACTAATAATAAATACTCATTATTCTAACTGTAAATTTGTGTTATTTGAATAATAAAAATATTAATTAATACTCTTTCGCTATTAAATATAAGAGATATTTAAAAATTTAATATTTATTATAAATATAAAATTTTAATTTATTTTATATTTTATATTTATTTTTTTAAATTAATTTATCTACTTATAAACTAATATATATTTAATATGATATAGTATTATACAATAATATTTTAGAATGATCATATTATATCTATTATAAATAAATAATTTATTGAGCTCTTTTAACTTATCAAAATTATTTAAGTAACTTTTAAATTAAGATCAGATAATTGTCTTCAATAAATATAATTTTTTTAATTACATATAATCTATCTTTAATTATATAAAATAAAAATATTTATATATAACTAAAAATAAATTTCACCATGACTAAACAAATGTTGTATCCCTTAAAAATGAATTGTACCAAACCTGTATTTTTAGATAGTTTTATGTAATAAATTTTATGATGGAGATTTTTTAACAATTTACCTAATTAAAATGTTAAGAAGAAAAAGAGAAAACAAGTGGAGGACTCTTTTTTGGAGGGTTTGAATTTTGCCCCTTGAAAGCCGAAAAGCAGAGGGAAGGTAAAAAAGAGAAATATATTGGCCGAAAGGGCAAAAGAAGGAAAGAGAAGTGGGGGCAGGATTTTGGCAACGTGAGGAATGATCCATACGCATTTTTCAACTATTTGCCAACCGGCTTCGTGAAACTACTTTTTCTGAATAAAAACAAAAGAAATTAAATAATTATTATTTCAATACTAGATAATATATCTATATAATTAATATAAATTAAATTATATATAATTCCCTAAATTTTACATCCTGACTCCACATTGAAATACAACTTAAATTAATCACTTATACTATATAGAAATTAATAACAATAAACAATATTTAGCTTTTGCTTTTGTTTTTGTTTTTGTTTTAAAATTTTAATCCAGATTCTTTTTTATTTTTAAAAGATCTCCCTTAGGAGGCAATAAAGAGGAACAGATAATCAAAGTCTCGTTTAGCTCACGAAGATGTCATATCAGAGACCATGGCTTTAACTGACAGGTCGAACCCCCGCCACCATAACCGTGACCTCCTCTTGCCCTTGCCCATCCATTTCTTTATCATTATTCCCTCCTCAACTCTCTTCTTCTTCTTCGCCCTCCTCCTCCTCCTCCTCTTCCTAAATTCCCAAATCTCAAATGAACCCAACGACCTCCTTCTTCGTCCTCGTCTTCTCTGTTCTAATCAGAACCACGCTCTGTTATTTGAATCCGAACTTCCAAGCTTGCGAGCCCAAATCCTGTGGAAACGGCCCTACCATAACCTATCCCTTCCATATCAGAGGCAAACAAGAGCGCTTATGTGGATTCCCTTTTCTTGGCCTTGTCTGTGCTCCCAATGGCTTCCCAATGCTCAATCTCTCCAATACTTTCTACATCGTCCATGAAATTTTCTACGACAATCTCTCTCTTCGACTCTCCAATCCTAAATTTCCAATCTCCAATTCCACCAATTGTCTCTCTCCCTCCAACAGCCTCTCTCTCGACTTCAGATTTACTTTTGCTCCGAACCAGAAGGAGGTGCTGCTGTTCTCCGATTGTGACTCATCGACGCTGCCGGAGGAGATGGAAGAGAACGTGGTTGGGTGTTATGAAGGGAACAGAACGAGGTCGGTGTTGGGTGTGGCGGCGGATGATGAAGAGAAGAAGTTGAAGTATGCGAAGGATAATTGCAGGGGTAGTGGGATTATTACGACGGCGGTGGAGGATGCGGAAGGAGGGATAAGAGGGGCTTTGGGAAGAGGTTTCTTGTTGAAGCTAGGGAATTGGACGGCGACCGAGTGCAACGCATGCGAGAGCAGCGGAGGGAGGTGTGGCTTCCCCCGCGTAAATGGGTTTGGCTTCAGGTGCTTCTGCCGCGACCGCGACCATCTTAAGATGTGTCCTTCAGGTTCGTCTCTTTCTCTCTATCTGCGTCTTCCTTCACTACCATTTCATTATCTTCAATGCTCCCTGCTCCATTTACTTGATGGAAAAAAAAAAACTTACAAGATGTAGCCTTGTTTCCGATCGTTAGTCATGTCTCTAGATGATTCTGCTTGCAAGATTTTAACTTAAGAGGGTTCTGTTAACATTATATTAAAAGATGTTTTTTAAAAGTATCTTGCTCAATCATGACAAACGTTTACTATTGAACTCCTACGGTGATCCGGAATCAAAAAGCATTAGGCATTTTTGTCCCAATATATGTTGAAATTCAACCAAACACCAATAATCCAAAGATTGATAGATACCAACCGGGCAAGTTGAAAAATTGGAAAGCAAGTGCAATGAAAACTGCAACCTCTTATTAATAAAGATATGGCCTTTATTTAGCCCCACACTGTAATCAAATGATTTGATGGGAAGTGGGACAGTGATCATTTATTCAAAATCTTTCTAATGTTGAGAAAATTCCTTGTTTGCAACCTTTTAAATCGCTAAAAGTCTACCAATAATATGTCAATATATACACAAACTAGTGGAAGCAAGTGTTTTGAGAACTAGATTTGACAATCGGTTCGACCTGTTGAACTGGGAATTAGTCCGGCGTTGTGCAGTTTTCCTTTTGATACAACGGAAAGCAATAGTCCGGTCTTCAGTTTGTACGCAAGGGAAAATTCGAACTGATAGAATCGATAATTGGCCCAGTTGAACTGTAACGTAGTTTGGGTTGGGGTTAATCTTCTAATTTAAGAAGAAAATGACATATTAACAATGATTACAAGTTAGAATGGAGATAAATAGAGAGGAATGAAAAAGGAAAGGATCCACCGTCAATATTAAGGCTTTCATTATGATGTTGGTCAATGATCACAACGATGAAATGGTTGTTTTGTTTTTAATTATTTTATTTTTGGTTTTTAAACCCCATTTATTTTGAAGTACCGTGCATGCTGAGGGAAAATGCTCATTGAGGGCCAGTCAAGCATGGTGACGCTGTCACGGGACTGAAAATTATAGAATATATATATATAGAGAGAGAGAGAGAGAGACATTGGAACATGGTGTTGAGAAATTATTGTGTGCTTCAATTATTTGAAAATTTAATCGATTGAAAATTTATGAAAAGAAAAGAATAACATGGAATTTACTATGCATATAACTTGTTGTGGTCAACGGGTCTTGCATTGACATTTTAGAGCACCAGGTTTGAAATTAATCTCAATTCATCATGATGTGTGCCAAATTGTTTAGATTAAGATACGAGGGCTCTTTAGTTTCTAAAAAAGATCTTATTAAATATAAATTTTAGATAATAATTTCTAGAAACAAAGTGATTATAAAAAAATAAATACTTTAATACTTATTATTAGAATAATTTTTTTATAGGTAAATTATCATAAAAAATATTGGGTAAAATAATAGATAAAAAAAGAATAAAATAGTCATTATATAGTTCAAAAATTATTTTCTCCATTAAAAAATTATACTCATAAGTTTATAGGAAATTATAGTTTTTGACTCTTAAAATTATACTTTATAAATTCTTTTAATATTTGATAACTATTTATTTAATTTTTAATATAAATTATAATTTAACTCAAAAATAGTTTTTTAATTTTAAATTAAATAAAACATGCATTGAGTATTGGAATAATATTAGTTTAAATTATTTTAATGATATCCACTCATGTTTAGCTGTCAGGTGACGTCATGGGCATGATCTTTCAAATCCTATTTATAATTATCTATACTTTGCTTTTGGTGTGCCTTTACCGAAATTATTATTATGGAAACAAGTGGTGATAGTCAATAGGTATATCATGACAATAAAAGATGTGTGTTATTTGACCCTTTCAAATCAAAGAAATAACCGTTCATTGTTGACTTCTCCGGGAATATATCGTAATTCAACTTTAGATTCTTTGAAAATAATAATTAAAAAAAAATAACGGTAGGTATATGCGTGATGTTCAACAAAAATTATAATAAAGTTAGATAATCCAAAAAGAAAAAAAAAGAATTTAAATTATGTTTTTTATATAATGGGACGTTTTGCCATTGGAGACCGCAGACGAGTTTAACTAAAGACGCCAGGAACGTAAGAATTCTAGCTGGGAAATTTTCAAAGCAAAAAAGCAACTTGTTATGAATTTCATATTTTAATGGATTCATTTAACTTGTGGTGCAGGCAAACGGGATTTGAAGCTGGGACTGGGATTAGGTAATGTACCTTCTTCTCTCACTTATAATTTCCTTTCCATTAGGTTAAGGTCAAGTTTGATAAGTTTGATAGGATAGTGCCATTTTTAAAAAGTTTTCACAGAAATGTAATTTTTAAGCTATATATATATATATATATATATATAAGCAATTAAGAACAAAAAAAAAATGAAAGAGTCAATGGCCAAATGACATGAATACTAGTTGAGTCTTCAAGATAATGAGCACTAGTTCAATGTAAAATAGATGCATAATATTCTTAAGAAAAAATGACATTTAAATATTTATATAAAAATTTGGCTCAAAAAATATTTATATAAAATAGTGCTTATTATTTTAGAAATTTAAATTTTTAGATAAAGAAAGGGCAGAATAATTAGAATCTTTTATCACATTGGTAAAAAAAAAGAAAAGAATATTTTATCACCGAGGACAAAATTGGCAATACACTTTTTCGGTTTAACAGTATGCAGTAACTTTTTGCTGGCCAAATTCAAGGAGGCATCCTTCTCTCAACTCAATGCCCGTGCAAATAGTATTCTATAGTTTATTTAATTAATTTAATTATATTAATTAAATTAGTAAATATAATATATTTTTTTAATTTTTTTTAATTATTTTTTAACTTTATTTATATATTTTTTATTTAATTATTATTGAGATATTATATATATAAATAATTTTAAAAAATTAATAAATATAAAAAATAAATTTTTTTATTTAAAATTAAAATTAATTTTTTAATTAAATTTTATATTAAAGATTAGAAAAGTATATAAAGATAAACAATTCTTTCTCGATCTCTCTTTGACTCTTTCTTGTCTTTTTTTTTTTTTCACCTTTGTCTTTTCCCCCACTATTTATCTGTACCAAACATGGCCAAAAGGGTAAATGCCGCGCGCCTTCTTTTGTCAGCTCCTCCATAACAGAGCTTTCTTTTTTGGGTAACATAAGAGAGCTTTCTTGCTTACAATGAAAATACAAATATCTACAACTAAACGCATGCATGTGAACTACACAGAGTCTGAGAAAAGAATCCCCTATAAATAGTTTGATTTTTACGTGTGTGTATATATATATATATATTGATATATTGATGTTGGTAGGTGTATGGATACAGGTTTAGGAATAGGAGTCCTAGGGGTGATAGCAATGGGGATGATGATGTCGTGGTGGTGGTGGAGAAGAAAATATGGCGATTCAGATTCAATAGACAGAGGTGGTGGTTCCAACATAGAGGGTAGCAATGTCTACTTCGGAATCCCTGTTTTCTCCTATTCCGAGCTCGAAACAGCCACCAACAATTTTGACCCTTCCACCGAACTCGGAGATGGCGGCTTCGGTGTTGTTTACTACGGTAAACTTGAAGACGGCCGAGAAGTGGCCGTAAAACGCCTATACGAGCAAAACTACAAACAAGTTGAACACTTCATGAATGAAGTCAGGATCCTCACTCGCTTACACCACAAAAACCTTGTCTCCCTCTATGGCTGCACCTCCCGCCACAGCCGCGAACTCCTCCTCGTCTACGAGTTCATCCCAAACGGCACCGTCGCTCACCACCTCCACCTTCACAGAGATCCCAAAAAACCCACCGTTTTACCATGGTCAACTCGCATGAAGATCGCCATCCAAACAGCAAGAGCATTGGTCTACCTCCATGCTTCCGACATCATTCACCGTGACATCAAAACCAACAACATCCTCCTCGACGAAGGATTCAACGTTAAGGTTGCAGATTTTGGACTTTCGAGGTTTTTCCCCACCAATGTCACTCATGTTTCCACTGCTCCTCAAGGGACACCTGGTTATCTTGATCCTGAATATCATCATTGCTATCAGCTCACTAGCAAGAGTGATGTTTATAGCTTTGGAGTTGTAATCATTGAGCTCATAACATCGATGGCCGCTGTTGACATGAGCAGGGACTCGGACTCGATAAACTTGTCGAGCTTAGCTGTGAGGAAGATTCAGAGGAGTGAGCTGAGCGAGCTGGTGGATCCTTCTCTTGGGTTTGAGAGTGATGGGGAAGTGAAGAGGATGGTGATTTTAGTGGCTCAGTTGGCGTTTCAATGTTTGCAGACTAATAAGGAATTGAGACCTTCCATGGAGGAAGTTTTGGAGACGTTGGAGAGGATACAAAGTGGGAGAGATCGGGTACAGGAGCACCCACGACTACCACCGGAATCACCCAATTGGGATGAGGTTGGCTTGTTGAAGAACACAAATCCACAGCCTCGTTCTCCCTACAGTGTTGCTGATAAATGGGGAAGCCAATCTACGACGCCCAATATCAGTGCTTGAGCAAGTGTTCAACATTACAAACAAGAGGATGTTGGAGGTGCTGGAGGTAGATATAGAGTCCTCTGAGAAAGAAAGGTAGAGGAGGATCCAAGAGAAACACACACTACAACCAAAATGGAGAAAAAATGAGAAGAAAATACGCGACAGAATATTAGGAAGAATTTTTTTTAAAAGAAGTGAAAAAAAATTCTATTTTTGAAAATTTTTCTTACTATTATTATTTTTTTTCTAATTTTCTTCATATCCAAATATAACTTTAACGAACTTATTGAATAAGACTTTTGATTAATTAATAATATATTAAAAAATTAATTATTGATAGAATATAATAATATTATATGATCTATAATTTATGTAAGTGATCCTACTTAGAGAGATAATATTTAGAATTTTTTTACAAAATATTAGAATTTCAAAATTCTGAAAAAAAAATTCTTATAAAAATATATTGTTATTTATGTATCAATTGGAAATTTTGAAATTTAAGTAATATTGTTTTTAATATTTATTGTTGTTCAGCCAATTGTAATTATGTAAAGGGGCTGTAGGTAACTTGTGTGTTTTCAAAAGCGAACGAGTTAAATATCTTATACTTTCTTTTGGCATTTTTGGATGTCACTCACAGATGAATTTATGGTGCAAAATTCATAAGTTTTATCAGATGAATTTCTATATATGGCGATTTAGCAATATAAATACGGTGTTATGCTGCTAAGGATTTAAGGTGGAAAGTGTCGCAATTCAACAAGATTAATAATCCAAAACAACCTTTTTTGGCACAAAAAAAAAGATTATTCCAAGGAGCATGCTATAAAAAGTAAAATTTTTGTAACAATAAAGGCCAATATACTTTATATAATTAGATTTTTTAAATATGATATATTGAGTTGTATACATGTAGAGTATTTTATTGGAAGAGTCAAAATCTATTTTAGTAATTTTTATTTTTTAAAAAGATTAATCTCTAAGTATAAGTTAAGGTATATTGCTTAGATTCTAAAAAAAAAAATTGTATTTTAATAATCTAGTCCTTACTACAGACACATTGATCCTACAAACTCTTAAAATCTTATTATTATGTCCCCCCCCCCCCCCTTGTATCTATGGCTTGGAAATACTTGTTATTGCAATTAGTATATACTAATAACCACATAGATAATGAAAACAACGAAAAACCTGTTTGGAGGTATGTATTTTTTTTCTCAATTTTCAATTTAATATTTGTATTTGTTAGTATAATTAAATTGTTTTGTTAATACCGTTAACCCTTATCTTTAGAATAATTAAGTACTACCAATATTAACATAATAAAACTAAAAGATCTAATTAAGCTATAGAAAACATATGTAACAAATTAAAAATTAAGAAAATATATAAGTAAGTGCAAATTGTTTATTTCCTAAAAGCAATTATGAAATCTGAAATCTGTGGGTTGTCTTTCTTTAATTCCACTCACCTTTAGTTGCACTCCACATTGACAAGTTGGTTGGGGACTTTTGAAGATTGCCATAATGACTCTTTTTTAAAGATGTGAAAACTACAATCACTACAAAAAGCAGAATAATTTGATCACAATCAGTCAAGAAATCTATTGAATAATTTGTTGCACATCTTAGTTCATTCCTGACTTATGCCTTCCATTTAACTACAAGTTACAAGACCCCCTAGTCTCGCATAATCAATCTTCTTATGTCTTCAGCTATTTCAAAAGCTCCATACAATTCATCTTGGATTTCCTGCATCTCTTCAATTGTTTCCATAAAGTCCAAGAGCATCCTAACCTCAGTAAAAACCTTGGTTCCAACAAAGATGTTGGCCTTCTTTTTATTTTTTTTGGGTACAAAATGATGGCAATAGCACAAAATAAACAAGATTAGTCTATATAGACTTATCGTTCGTGGGTTCAACTAGTAAATAGATAAGATATATGATTATTTGGAACGTGTTCGATCTCTGAAGAGCATCACTTTATTGTGATTCCAGTTGTGACACTTGGGGATGCATCATAGCTCATAAATTCCTAAGTTTATGCTTGGGGATAATAAACGGTTCATCCTATCTAATATTGATATCGCTTAAGAGAAAAGGAGACTTCGCCCTACCCTTAAATCATGGGTGAATCTAACCATTTTCTAAAAATTTTTTGTATAAAAAAAAGATTAGTCTATATGGGAATTAATTCCTAAATACTTATTATCAATAAGAGATGTCAAATGTGAAAGACAAACATAAAAAATTAATGTGGTAATCAATTATTCATTCATTAGAGTATCTGTAATCTATTTTATTCTTTAAAAATATATTGAATTCTCACATCCCCAAATAGTTGAAGAAAACTTTGTATTTATGAGACCAATAGCATGAATGTATGACCGATTTCGGCCTTATGTAATACTTATCATTTCCGCAATGGCATTAGGATGATGGCCCAACATTCTCATGAGACCTCTCCAATTGCCGTTTCCATCGTGTATAGACCCTTTGCATATGTATAACAAAATGATGTTATCCTCTCAATATCTTAAATATGATGTCATGAGTTAAAATTAAGTTATAAATATAAAAAATATGAAATTTATTTTGATAATTTTTACGTTTTAAAAAGATTAATCTTTAACTTTTTAAAGAAATTACTAAAAATATATGTCACAGTCCAATTTAGAGTTAGGGCAGTTGAGACTGAATTGTTGAGAAGTATGAAGTTTTTTCCCTTCACCTAAAACTGTTACTGATAAATGGCATAGTGAATCAACTACAACTCATAGGAGTGTCTAATAATCAACTATCAAGTTCCATTAAAGATTGACTTGTTCTCCATGTCACAGAGATGGCAAAGGTTTAGGGTGTAAGTATAAATGAAAAATTCGAAGGTAGATTCTATCTATAAGAGAAGAGAGAACTAGATTAATTCTATCTATAAGAGATAACGACATTAACATAATTGTACAGAGAACCTATGTGGCTTGCTGACATGGTAAAAATATATTATTAAAATTATTTTGTTTTGAAAATTGGCACATGGATAATTCTTTACCTAAAAACGCATCACCATCGTCTATTCGTCTTGCCTTGCTCGCGGTCGCGGTCGCGCTCTTGCTCAAATAGTCACTACTCGCTAAGGCCAGTTGCAGAACATTCACACGTGCAGTTTCATCGAGCGTGGAGGAAGACGACGGTAAGGAGAAGACCAGAAGGTAAGATTATCGTTTGAGGTTAATTATTTGTTGCGTTATGATACTTACTGAAGGTTCCATTTTGTTTCCTGCTCAGGCTCTCTCAATCTTGCGTATAATAATATCATCACTTTGTATTAACTGTTGCTTCCGTTTGTTGGTTTCATTGTGTTCGGTGCTTTCATTGCTTTCTATACTCTTGCTTTGCGTCTCTTGCATTCTCTGTTTCCCTCCCTCATCAATTCTATTTTTTTCTTGTTCTTTTTCAGTTTAATTTAATATAAATGGAACCCCATCAGGAAATAGAATTAGGGGCTGGAGATGAGATAAACACAGGAAATGGGGATGAAATAGTGGGTGAGGATGATTGCTTGGGAGATGAGATAAACTCAGGAAATGGGGATGAAATAGTGGGTGAGGATGATTGCTTGGGAGATGAGATAAACCCAGGAAATGGGGATGAAATAGTGGGTGAGGATGATAGCTGGGCCGAGGATAGTGACGAAGCATACTTGGATGATGATTATTTTGACCAATTTGTTGACGTTGACGTGGTTGAGGATGTGGGTCTAGGAAATTGGGGTGCTCCTAATTTGACCAAATTTGAGTATGTGAATTCAGAGATTGCTGTTGCTTCTGAGATACCTGATGAGAACATTTTGGCTACGCCGGATCCTGAAGATGATGAGTTGTATGAGGAGTCTGCAAGCGATTATGAGGAGGATAATCCAGAACAATATTCGAGAAATATAATCCTGCTCATGTGTGCAAGGAGTTTGAATTTAAGTTAGGAATGGAGTTTACTTCAATCAAACAGTTTCGGGAAGGGAGCATTGTTTACTATATGGGTATGATGTTAAGTTCATGAAAAATAATAAGGAGATATGCCGAGTTAAGTGCAAAAAGAATTGTGGTTGGTTGATACTTGTAAGCAAAGTTGGTAGCTTAATGACCTATCGGGTGAAATTAAAACACTCGAACCAAATCATACCTGTGGGGTAACATTTAATTCAAGGTTGGCTACATCAAAGTGGGTTTCAGAGAAGATAGTAGATTATGTGAAGTTGAACAAGAATTTGAAGTTAGGAGATGTGGCTTCAATATTAAGACGAAATTACATGGTGCAACCTTCAACGAACAAGGCATTTTGGGCTAGAAAGATTGCAAAGAAAATGATTGAGGGAGATCATAAAGAAAAGTACAATAAGTTAGTAAACTTTTGTAATGAAGTCAAAAAGAGAAACCCATAATCTACATTTGCTCTTGTCACTGATGGTCCTTATGTAAATCACCCACGTGTCTTTGAAAGATTGTATGTATGCTTAGAACCAGTGACAAGAGGTTTCACGAAAGCATCAGGCCAATTATTGGATTAGATGGTTGCTTCCTGAAGGGAACATATGGAGGTATTTTGTTGGTGGACGTAGCCCGTGATCCCAATGATCAATATTTTTATCTTGCTGTGGCGGAGGTTGAGGGTGAGAACAAGGATTCTTGGCCATGGTTCTTAAAACAATTGTTTGATGATATTGGCGATATGGCTGAAAAGAGATGGGTTTTTATCTCAGACCAACAGAAGGTAATATGTTTAATTCATTTTTATAGTTATTTAACATAAATTCTATACTAACAATTATGTTTTAATTGCAGGGATTGGTTCAAGCCTTTGGAGAATTGCGTGAAGGCGTCGAATATAGATATTGTGTAAGACACTTGTATGCCAATATAAAGTCAAAGCATGGCAGTGGAACGGTGATAAGAGATTTAGTGATTCATGCGGCTAAGGCCACTTACCCCCTAGCTTGGAAAGAACTAATGAAATAGTTGAATAATGTGTCAAAAGGAGCGCACGATCACTTGATGGCATTTCCTCTGTCATGTTGGACAAAGTCTAACTTTTCTGAGTATTTGACATGTGATATGATAATGAATAATATATCAGAATCTTTCAATAGTCGGTTTTTGGAAGCTAGAGAACGTCCCATTGTTAGTCTTCTTGATTGGATTCGAATTTATTGGATGAATAGATTTGCAGAGAATCATATCAAAGCTGCAAAGTATCGTGGGAAGGGAACTATATGCCATCGACCCCGTAGGAGGCTTGACGAGGAGGTTGAAGAGTCTAGAAAATGGATTCCAAGATGGGCAGGAGATGACAAGTTTGAAGTTGAATATAACACTCGAAGATTTATTGTTGATCTCAAGGAGAAGACTTGCGAATGTCGATGGTGGCAACTATCTGGAATCCCTTGCAGGTAATTGAATAAATTTTCTTACTTACAAGATTATAAGCACTAAAAATCAATACATAACTTGTTTCGGATCTTGCAGGCAAGCTGTGATTTGCATTTATTTAAACCGTGAGGACCCACATGAATATGTTAATGAATATTTCACTCTGAAAAAAATATGAAGAAAGTTATGCTCCCATTATACATCCTATCAATGGAGAAGAGATGTGGGAACAAGTTGAATCAAAGCATATTGATCCTCCAACATCCTGGAAGACCCAAAAAGTCACGGAATAAAGAGAAAGATGAGCCACGATCTCCACACAAAAGTAGGAGACAAAATACTACTAGCATTTCGTGTAAATTAAAGCTTGTGGGAATTGTGGTCACAACCGAAGAACATGCAAGCAACCTTCATCAAGGAGTCAACTATCATCGAGCAGTCAACCTTAATGCTCATGATGTAGCCAAATCTTTTGAAGCTTTAAGCTTTTAGTTTTACATTTGTCATTGACCGGTGATATTTAAGATATATTAAGAATTTGGGAATTGCAGAAAATTGTTCTCCTAGTGCTGTGTGTAGCAGAACTAGTTTTAGAAATTGTTCTCCTAGTCCTGCGTATAGCAAAACTACTGGCTCTCATGTCGATTTGTGCAATAGCAGAATTATCTAAACATGATCAGTTTAAAGAATGATATAATTCAATGGCAAAGACAAAAATAATATAAAGCTAAATGGCCCATACTGTTTTGAAGAAAAAGGAAATACCACTTTTTATTATATAATAGTTCTTTCTCGCATTACAAAATAAGTGGTCCATCCACCCACTTAAATTATATCATATTACAACAAAAGAAACAGAACAAAATTGTCCACCTATCCACTTTGTTACATTTCAATAACTCTAAATCTTGCAACAGCAAAAGGCCAACAATACTTAATTTTAAGTAGCCTACAACAGCAAAGCTTCGCAATAGTTTCACTTTCTTCAAGTCTTCCATAGCCTTTATTTTGCAGATTTAGTCTTGAAACCCATCATTGGTAGTTGTTGTAGATTCGGCTTTATCAGTAACTTTGTCAAGTTTCAACAATCTCTCATGCAAAGCTTTCTGTTCTTTCTCAATCAAAATCATCTAACTCCAGTGAAATCTTGGTATCTTTTGAAAATTTGCTTACTTCTGTACCTATCTCCTCCTTGAACTTCAGAGTTCCTTCTTTTCTTCCATGTTTCCTGTCATTCCATCCATGATATTGTTATATTCTTCCCAAAAACATCATATTATTTGAGCCAGGTAAAAGTAAAACCACTTCATGTAACTAATAATAATAACTACACTTCGGGAAGTTTAACTAGTTGTATGTAATCTATTTATTAATATTTTAATCTTCTCTGAAGCTTACATCACATAGCTATCGTAATAATTTTTTAGTTTTCCACATCAAGATCTTCTTGAAGATATCATTCAAAACCAGACAAATAGCCCAAGTTAAAGAATGAATAAAACAAATCAAATGGGGTCACCTTAGTCATATCCTTCTCATGCTCCGTTTCTTGTTCTTCAGGATCTCGATGAAGCTCTGCGCGGACGGTATTAGCGTATTGTTCGTGAAATTGAAGGAATGCAGAGGTAGGCAGGCGGCTGATGAAAAGGAAAATCAGACACATTACCGAAGCCAGGAAACAACAATCGCTTGGCGACAGCTCCGGTGGGGATCGCAAGGCTGTCTTCTTACTTTTGAATCATAACCACAAGCTCTAATCCAACGCGATGGAAACATGTCTGGTTAGGTATCGATGGAAGCCGAAGGTGCTGTGCAAGCGATCGAAGATGATGGTGATACGTTTTTGGGTAACGAATTATCCATGGGGCAATTTTCAAAACAAAATAATTTTAATAATATATTTTTACTATGTCGGCAAGCTACATAGGTTCCATGTCATCAAAAAAATAGAGGTGGTTATTAGATAATATTTTTAAAATCTCTCTTTTTTTTAAATAATATTAATATTAAATAAAATAAATTATTAATTATTTTTAAATAATTAATACTCTCTACACTTGAACTAATAGGTCACTGAGAATTTGAAAATGACATGAACAAAAAATATACTAAATTGAGTTGTCAGGAGTGAGATTAGATAATACTACTTCCTCTTATTTAAACTAGAAAGACCTAATTTAAAATTGACTCAAATTATAAAGACCTATAAATTAGTTTTCCCTATATATTTGTAATTTTTTTTTGGGACGTGTGTGTATATGTATCATTGTCTTTAGTTTTTTACTTTGTCCTAGATTTAGGGTGTATTTGGATTAGCTTTTAAAAAATAAATTTTAAGAAAAATAGATTATGGAGAATAGATTTTGGGAAAAAAGTGATTTTAAAAATTAGAGATGTTTGGCTAATTGGTAGCATAATCACTTTTTCATAGATAATTTACTAAAAATGACATAAACTAATATGATAATTATATAAAGAATACATTTAATTTTAAATTTTTTTTATCTAAGTGATTATAAAATAATACATATACATATGTATTTGAATAAAGTAAAAATTTATAATATTTAACTTAATTTTAATTTTTATCCTACTGAAAACTTTATTAGAGTTAATCAATCTAGATGACTGTCAAAAAATATAGAAGATTGTAACTTTTATTAGTAAATTTATCTTTTTTTCAAAATTTTAAAATAAAAAATTAAAATTTTAGATTTTAAATAGGCATTTGTTTTTGCTTTTTTTTTTTTATAAAATTTAAATTACTGTGGTAGTGGACCGAAAAGCTACACAGAAATTTAAATAAAATAACCCACAAACAAACTGAAAACCAAAAAGCTAATTGTGACAATGGACCTAAAAGCAGTCGATAGAACAATTTCTCACAAACCATGGTTTGAAGACTCAAACTATGGTTTGGGTTTAAGAATTTATTTTTAAGAAAAAAATATTGTTTGGCATTTATTTCTTGAAATCATAGTTTTATTTATAATCTATTCCTAAAAGTGATTGTCAAACACACACTTAAAGATTAACCTAAAATTTTTTGTCATGTAATGAGATAGGTTGGTGTTGGGCTAAAGAGGAACATACCAAAATAGACAAGATGGAAGTAAGCCTTTTATATATATGGCTTGATTGTTAGGAACCAAGCAAAAGGCCAATTGGAATAAAAGATGATGAAGAGAAGAATGGTGGGATCCAAGTTTTAAACTTGGATCAGGGGGTTCAAATTCAATAGAACTTATTCATCTATTATCTATAGGTTAAATTGATAAAAGAGTGAGACATACAATTATTTAGAACGTATTCGATATTTGGGGAGTACTACTTTATTATATTTCTAATCATGGCATTTGGAAAGACATCCTAATTTTTGAATGTCTAAGTTTATGTTTGAAAGTAATATACAATTCCCCTTGCCCCGACATTAGTATCGCTTATGAGAAATAAAGATTCTATCCTACCTTTAGATTGTAAGTGAGCCCAACTTATTTCTAAAATTTTTTAAAACAAAAAAAATAGAACTTACTCTTGTGAGCATTATTTCCATGTGCTTTATTCTGAACAGTAAATTCTTTCTTCAACAGTAAACAATTTGTTTCTCAAATTTTTGGACTCATTTTTTAAATTTGAACAGCTGAGATTACAGATGCTATCCTTGCTAGAACAGGGCAATGGATTCTTAACATTACTTAATCTCTTTAGTATAATCAATTTCTTTATCTTTAACTTTGTTTAATTCCCCTCTTTCCACAAATTCTAGACATGTGCCCTCCTATTATTTTTTGTTTGATACTATCAACTAGTATCTAGTAATTTTTTTAAATTATATTACTAGGTAAATAAGTTTTAGAGTTTATGACTAACTTTCTTAATATATATATTTCTCATAGAATTTAAATTTGAGATTTAAAAAAATTTAATAAAATTTTATATCGCCTTACTAACTCTATATTAGTCATGTACTTTTATTATACACTTTTGCTTAGTGTAGTCCTTCTGATATTTTGGAATTAGATAAGGACGTGCCAGCACAAGAATCATCTTTACTTTACTTCTAGTTCCACCTTCAATACCAGACGCACTGAGTCTAGTATTTCCACTTTCCCATGGCAATATCTTTGTCGTCCAATCCAGGGGTCGGTTTGACAAAGTCATAAAGGAAGAAGAAAAGTTTCATTTTGAATTTGATTGCTTGAACGGTAAGCTTGCAAAATATATAGTATGAAAACCTTTATAGGTCCAAGATTCAATAGGCCCCACCACTTGAGATGGAAATTTGACTTATTAGCTTCTTTGCTAGAATGATCAACATAAAACATTCAAACAAGACCCTATTGACCCCCGTATCTAGCTAGCTACCTCTTATTTTCTTTCCAAGTCTTGCCTGGTCATTTTTCCAAGTCAACTTCGTATCCAGCAGTTCAAGTAGGAACTGTAGGCTATATATATATCTCGGGGGAGAAGGTGGAAACATGTTAATCCAAACTAAATCATTATTAGATAGTGAATCTTTTGTTGGAGTTCTTAAGCGTTTTGCTCAGAAAGTTAGAGAACATGGCTCTGGTTTTTGAGTTTCGTTTTCTCTTGATTTCTCACCTTTTACTTGTTTCAGCTAGGTATGGAGGCGCGAGCCACGATAAGTGTCCTAGATCGTTTAAGTGCGGAAAACTTGGGAGAATTCAATTCCCTTTTACCAAGGTAGAAAGGCCAGACTGTGGCTTAATGATGGTTCATAACTGTGATGATCTGAATCCATCTTCAGATAAAAAGATTCAACTACACAAGACTCAAAAACCATTCTTGGTGATTACCAGCGTCTTACCACAGCTACATATGATTACTGTTTTCAACCCGCATTTGCACATTCGCTTACGATCCAATGGTTCTTGTGAGGCCTTCAACAGTAATATCAGTATTCCTGCAAACTCACCTTTGATTTCTTTTGATATCAAATATAACTTAACACTCTTTAAATGCCACCACCACCTCAATGTTAGCCCTCCAACAGGTTTTATTAGACATCCCTGTGCTGGCTTTGATATCTATAATTACCAAAAAGACCCCATTTTTAAACCTGACCAGATAAGCCATTTCTCAGCATGTTCAACTCTTGTGCTTCCCAAGAAAGACCTGCCTGATAACGAAGACCTTCAATCGTTCTTATCTGCTGATATGGTTCTTGAGGTACAATTATCTGATGATTGTGATAAGTGTTACAACCACCAAGGAGGCCAGTGTCAACTTGACACCAACAATAAGTTTTACTGCGACAAAGGTATGTATTCCAAGAATAACACTTGTATGAAGGATTCTTAATGCTTTTTGAGACATTCATGCGACTTCTCTAATTTTGTCCTTGACATGGTTGCATCAATTTCCGAATTGAAGTTATTTTTCTTGTTATCTAATATAGCAAACGCTGACCTTTCTTGCTAACTTCATTATATCTTATATCCACCTAACTTGCCATAAACACATCTTAAAGTTTTGGCTTTACACTAATTTGGTCTTGTACTTTGTGATTTTTTGTGTTTAATTCAATTTGTTCCTTCTTTTTATTGCAGCTCCAAGTAAGTTTTGGAAGCTGGCACTGGGGCTTGGGCTAGGTAATATAGATAATCTTATTATATTCATTTCAGTTATTAGTGTCAGTCTCTAATGTTATACCTGGTCATCTTTCAAATTTTGTTCTTGAGACCCTGTGGATCCACTCTTTTCCATTCACAGATCAGCCTTCTATCAATATTTCAGACAATTTCATTTGTTCTCTTCCCCATTTTGGGCGGTCGCTCCCGATTCCATTTTCATTTCACCAATCGTTATAGTTTCTGTCATTAAAGTATTTCCACATTTTGTTAGTTATTTTCTGGTTAGTATATTTTGTTCTGCTGCTGTATTAAACTTGCTTCTTCTTCTTTTTTTCTTTCTTCAAAAGAAATTAGAGTTTCTCATGTAAGACAGATCATCAACTCAACAAATAACAAGCTGTTGAAGTTCCAAGATTATCTTAAACAAAACTTTCCTTGCTTCCTCTTTGGGTTAACAATATTGGCTAAATTTACGAATTATCGCATTAAAAGTGGAAACTCCACTTTTGCAGGTCTACTTGCTGGACTTTTAGGCATGTTTATAATTTGGCAGCGGCTTCGACAGTATTACAAACAAAAGTATCCATCTTCAGACGTCCAATTGCAATTAACAAACAATTATCCAATTGATCCGTACTCCAATGCAGACCCAGAAAGTGGCAGAATCTACTTGGGGGTACCCCTCTTCTCTTATGAAGAGCTTAAGAAAGCAACAAATAACTTTGATCGTTCAAGAGAATTGGGAAATGGAGGCTTTGGCTCTGTTTACTATGGTAATTCACTCACCATGCTCTTTCTTCTAAAACAGATAGATCATTATCTTGTCTTCTGATTTCTTCTGATTCCTTTTAGAAACATGCTCCATCTTGTTCATATATAACTTGTGCCTTGATTTTAATTAAACAACCAGGAAAACTCCAAGATGGACGTGAAGTCGCAGTTAAGAGCTTATATGACCACAACTATCGACGAGTTGAACAATTCATGAATGAAATTGAGATGCTAACTCGCTTGCGCCATCGAAACCTTGTGTCCTTATATGGCTGCACTTCATGCCATAGCCATGAACTCCTCCTCGTCTATGAATTTATTCCAAACAAAACAGTTTCTTGTCATCTCCATGGTGAACCAGAAAACCGTTGTTCACTGCCGTGGCCTGTAAGAATCAAAATTGCCATAGAAACTGCAACTGCATTGGCTTTTCTCCATGCATCAGACACCATTCATCGCGACGTCAAAACTAACAACATCCTTCTTGACAACAACTTCTCAGTTAAGGTTGCAGATTTTGGGCTTTCGAGGTTGTTTCCTGATAATGTTACCCATGTTTCCACTGCCCCACAAGGGACCCCTGGTTATGTTGACCCTGATTATCACCAATGCTATCAGCTTACTAGCAAAAGTGATGTGTATAGCTTTGGGGTTGTGCTTATTGAGCTGATATCATCTTTGCCTGCAGTTGATATCTGCAGGCCTAGAGATGAGATAAATCTGGCAAATTTAGCTATAAATAAGATTAAAAAAAGTGCATTTGGGGAGCTGGTGGATCCTTCTCTTGGTTTTGAGTCAGATAATGAAGTGAGGAGGATGGTAGTTTCAGTGGCAGAGTTGGCTTTTCAGTGTTTACAGAAGGGAAAGGATTTGAGACCTTCCATGGGTGAGGTTTTGGAGATTTTAAGGAGAATTGAGAGTGGCACTTATGAGGAGCTTAATCATGTAGAAGAAGTTGATGTTAATGGTGCTATTGGTATGTCACATAGTGGTCCTATGCATTCATCATCACCACCTTCACCGCATTGCGATGCGAATGGATTGTTGAAAAGTATCAAGTCATTGCCTTCACCAAGAGCTGTGACTGATAAATATGGGTAACATTATCAAATCAACTGCAACTTTTGGAAGTTCTTAATATTCACTTATATCATGCATGCATGATTTGTTAAAGATCATAGTGATAGTGATTACAATAGTTGAGGATGTAGATATGAATGAAAAATTTGAAGGAACAAATTCTATTTGTAAGAGATAATTACATGAAGAATTTCTTTTTATATCAGAAAAGTTTAGGTATTAGGTCCCGGGGGCTTACTAACAAGATTCTTATATTAGTAGCAGGATTTGGACTTATGACTTTACTGAATATGAGCAAAATCTTTACATAAAGATATTAATTTTATTATATTTTCATTAATTTAACTATAATAACCTTAATTTTATTATGAGTTAATGGGTTTCGTGCCATATATTTAATTGTTTTCTAATGAGCATGACAAATTACAACGAAAAGGAGTAACTAAAATTGATGTTGAGTTAATAGATGAACTACTCCAAAGAACCCAAAAAGTACAATATTGTGTATTCTAGGAAGAAAACAAATAGTACAAGCTCATACACTTGCACAAAAGAAATACTGTTATTACCTCTGTTATTATTCTTAGCTTTTTAAGTGAAAAATGAACAAATATACAAGGAATATACTGTTCCTTTCAATTTAATGTGGGTTTTGTTTCAGTTTTCTTAATATTGGGATTTAAATATAAGGGTTTAAATCAATCCAACCATAACTTGTCACTAAATTGATCCATCAAAATTTTGGTGGCATTTTCCCATCTTCAATGTAAGCCACACCGAATTTTCCGGAATTTCGTTTCTCTTTTCCATCCTAGACGGTTTAACTGACAACTATAACTTTTGGCTTAGTGACAAACAATTCGAAGAAGACGTACATGTGTGGTGGAGGGAATTGTTGGTGTGGTCAACATAACGTCTTAACACGGCAGTCTGTAAAAGATTGGGATGCCGACGTGATTAAGATATGATGCAAGGCATTGATGTAATATGTTGTAAAACTTTTGGCCTTACAATAAACAATGAATTGAATTCAACATCAATTAACCGACACAAGAAACTAGTGCCGCCTCTTTAATGCTAGCGAGATACACATGTTCTTCAATTCTTAGCTTGCATGTCTCACATGGCATCTAAGTCTTCCCCTCTCGTTTTCCCTGTCAACTGAGATCTCACTTGCATGAATCGATCACTTCAAGTACCTCATATATTGCCAACACACTGAAATCACAATCCCCAGAAAACACTACCTTCTTAGTTTCCTTGATTTGAAATTCAGGCATGGCTTCTTCAGTTTCTGTTGTGTTTCCTTCTCTCTTGTTCCTTCACCTGGTTCTTCTTTTCTCATCTGGGTATGGAAATAGAAGCCATGGAAACTGTCCTAGCTCGTTTAACTGCGGAGAACTTGGGTCATTCCACTTCCCTTTCACCAAGCCAAAACTTCATCAGGACTGTGGATTTATCACAGTCCATGGCTGTGATGATCAAAGTTCAAGGAAAAGTATCGAACTGGAGAAGAAGAATAATGAAAGAATGCTACGGCTTCTAAACTACCAGAATAACACCATCAGAGTCTTGGATGAAGATCTAGACAAGCTTCTGAAATCCAAGAATTATTGTCAAGTTTTCGACACAAACCTAAGTCTTCTTCCTCCTCCAGACTCTTCTTTGGTCTCATTTCAGATCCTAAATAACGCCACTTTGATCAAATGTGCTCACTGCCACAATGTGAGTCGTCCCGCTGGTTTTTCCAAATATGCGTGTTCTTACTTTGATGTCTATTGGGATGGCTCATCGAGGCGTAAACGAAACAATAATGTTCATATGCCAATTGGTTCTTTTCCTAATTGTTCAGTTCTTGAGCTTCCAAGTAAAGAAATGTCTAATACTGATGATCTTCTGTCGTTCTTAACGAGTGAAATTGTTATTCAAGTACGATTGTCTCATGATTGTGATAAGTGTTACAACCACTTGGGAGGCCACTGTCTTCTTGACGCCAACAATAAGTTTTCCTGCAAATTTGGTAAATGCTTTGTGCTTACACACACACACACGTAACATAAATACATCATAGTTGTTACGTTGTTTAGCTGACTTCAAATGACGTTGTCTTGCCTTAACTTGAGCAGCAGAGAACATTAGTAAGGACTACAAGCTGGGATTTGGACTTGGGATTGGAGGTGATGTCTTGTCTTAACGATTTAGTTTATCATGCTTTGTGGGTGTTCATAATAGCTTATTTTAAGTGATTTTGAGCTGTACAAGGTAAATATGTGAAAGGAGTTTGGCTAGTAAAGAGCAAAAGTACTTTGTTGGACTACTTCCAAACACCTTCTTAGATCAGTAAAGAATTTGTGAAGCAGTTCTGAAATTAGAGAGAAACAGAGAAATTGAGTCACCCTTGTACACTTGTATATAATTGATGCTGATTTTGAAATTATTGTAGAAAAGCCGATTTTTTTTTTTTAAAAAAATTGAATTGCATCATATCTCAAGATGAACTAATTCCAATCTTTACTAGGAGAAGAAGATTCACAAACAATTAGTATCTCCAAAGCCTTTCACTGTATGTGCTATTAAAGTTTTGATCTTTTACACTCCAGCCTCCTGAAGACATGCACACTTTCAACTCGACTATTTAAATTTCTAGATGATGAAGTAACAAAGTTATCTCAATATATTTTTGTCATTTTTTCCTTTCCAATTCCATTACAATGGATTAGAATTGAGAAGTGGTCATGACTGATGTGGGATTCCTTCATTCTGCAGGGTTATTTGTTGTGCTCATAATCATTCTGATAATTTGTCAGCTACGCCACAAACAAAAAATTGAGTCTTCAAACGTCCAAATGCGATCGACAAACAATAATAATAAAATGAATCCTTTCTCAAATAATGCAGACTCAGAAAGCTGCAGAGCCTACTTTGGGTTACCCCTCTTCTCTTATGAGGAACTTGAGAAAGCCACAAATAAGTTTGACCTTTCAAGACAAATTGGAACTGGAGGCTTTGGCACTGTTTACTATGGTAATTATTCCGTCACATTGCCTTCTAATCAGGGTTAAGATGCATCAACCACTTTAAAGTATTTTTTCAATGTTGGATGTAACTTAACATATGAGAAAAATGGTTCTTCAAAGAGAGAGGAGAGATCTATTGCAAGGAATTAACAAGAGAGATCTGAAACCTTATAATTGAATTGTCCCAGAAACTTCGTATACCTTGTTATTACCTTGGATCAAAGAACAAATCCAATGCAAATTATGACTTGTTCATAATGAACTTGTGTTTTAATGTTGAATGTGTAGGAATTCTGCAAGATGGACGAGAAGTTGCAGTGAAGCACCTTTACGAGCACAATTATCGACGAGTAGAGCAGTTCATAAATGAAGTCAACATTCTCACTCGCTTACGCCATAGAAACCTTGTGTCTCTCTATGGTTATACATCATGTCACAGTCGTGAACTTCTCCTTGTCTACGAATACATTCCAAACGGCACCGTTTCCTGTCATCTTCATGGTGAGCTAGCCAACCGTCGACTTCTACCATGGCCTACAAGAATCAAAATAGCTGTAGAAACTGCATCTGCATTAGCCTACCTTCATGCTTCAGACACCATTCATCGAGACGTCAAAACCAACAACATCCTCCTAGAAGATAACTTCTGTGTTAAGGTTGCAGATTTTGGACTTTCAAGGTTGTTTCCCAACGATGTCACCCATGTTTCCACAGCTCCACAAGGAACACCTGGTTATGTCGACCCAGAATATCACCAGTGTTATCAACTTACAAGCAAAAGCGATGTGTATAGCTTTGGGGTTGTTCTTATTGAACTGATATCGTCTTTGCCTGCGGTTGATATCAGAAGGAATAAAGATGAGATAAACTTGGCAAATCTGGCTTTAAAGAAGATTCAAGAAAGTGCATTTGTGGAGCTGGTTGATCCTTCGCTGGGGTTTGAGTCTGATGGTGAAGTGAGGAGGATGATAATTTCAGTTGCAGAGTTGGCTTTTCAGTGTTTACAAAGGGACAAGGATTTGAGACCTTGCATGGATGATGTTTTGGAGATTTTAAGGAGAATTGAGAGTGGGAATGAGGAGGTTGATGATCATGTAGAGGAAGTAGATGTTCATGATGCTATTGGGATTCCTGCACATAGTGATGAAGCTGCACTTTCTCCATCACCATCTTTACCAGATTGTGATGAAATTGGATTGTTGAGAAATACTACAAAATCATTGCCTTCATCTAAAGTTGTGACCACGACGAGTCAGGTGTAGTTCATCGAGTGCCTAATGATCGCTTGTAATTTATATCCTACATGATAGCAATTATAATAAAGGTTTAAAAACGAGATATATTTAAAATGAGTTGTGTTACATTTATTTATTTATTCCTTATGTGAGCAATGAATGTATGTTCAGTTCTCAAATGAATCCTTTCTCATGAATTGAGATAGATTGAACAGCTTTTGGAAAACTGATGAGGAAATAATAAAAAGGAATGTATGAGGCTAAAATGGACATCAATTAGCATGATGCGTTAGCTTTATGAAAGCAATAAACTCTTGTAAATTAATGGAGGAGTCCTTTTAGGCTTTTGGATGTGGTATGATCTCGTTATACTGTGTCAGTTGAATCAAGGTCTGAATCATCATGTTTGTATTTAGTACCCATACTATCTTGAATAGAATTACTTCAAATAAAAGGACAAATGTGCATTAGTACAAATAAAATCTCCTCAAAGACTACTAGACAATTTTTCTTTTTTCTAGAGTGTACCAAAAATAAATACTTGTTCTGAATATACTTTTCCTCTTGTCCTTCAAAGTTGTCAATTTATCTTTTTTTCACCTTACCCCTATTGCATAAATCTTGAGTAAATGGTTATTATAAACCTAACATAATCGTATAAATGCAAAGAAACGATGGAGGTGCCAAAATTTCAACATTTATTTTACAGAAAAAGGGTTTGGAACTGTTTTGGGTGGGCAAACTCGGTTAATTTAGACTTAAACCGTGGTCACACTTGGCCCTTTTTAGTCCATGAATAAGAAGAAATTTCCAGTGGAAATCGTGAGAGACAGAAGTTTCACTCTCTTTGCCATTAATTGGAACAAGTCAGAAAACTAGAAAACAAAATGACAGACCTTGAACATTGACTTTACAAATCCGTGTGAGAAGCTTTTAACGTGGAAAATGGGAAAATAAGGAGGAAAATGGGTCATACTTAATTAAACAGGATCGTCATATTCATATTTATAACCCTTTTTATCAAGTCTTCGCCAGTCATATTCCAAGTCAATTGCGTATGAAGCAGTTCAAGTAGGTGACGATATAATGGGAAGACACAGTTCAATCATAATTATTTATACTCAAGATTTCATAGTTTTCTTGCTTGCGGATGGCTTCAGTTTATGTGTTTCGTTTCCTCTTGTTTCTTCTCTCAGCTGGGTATGCAAATGGGAAGCATCATGATAGGTGCCCCACATCGTTTGATTGTCGCCAATTTAGGGGCCTGCGCTTCCCTTTCACCAAGCCAGGACTGCAACACTGTGGCTTTATCACTATACACGGTTGTGATGATTCATCTCCAATTAAAAATATTCAACTGGAGAAGAAAGGAAAACTATTACAGCTTACAAATGTGACCATGCAGAAGAATCTCATCACAGTTTTTGACCAAGATCTGAATGAGCATTTGAAGCATAGAACCTGTGAAGTTTTCAACAGTAACATGTCTTTTCCTCTATGTTCTCCTTCGGCTTACTTTCATATCAAACACAAAAAAACCTTGTTTATATGCAAACACGACCTCCACATCGGCCCCCCACCTGGTTTCATCATTAATCATGACTGTCCTGACTTGGATGTCTTCTGTCACGACCCATCCATTCCTCCTCCTCCTCCTGACATGGCACAAGGCTCTCTATCAGAATGCTTCCCTCTTCAGCTTCCTTGTAAAGATATGACTTATACCCAAGGCCTGTTCTCATGTGGTGAAATAGATATTGAACTAAAATTACCAATTGACTGTGACCAGTGCATCTCCAAGGGAGGCCAGTGTCTAGTTGATGACGACAATACCGTCCACTGCGACACAGGTATATACACACACACCAGCAACATCCCTTTTTATATATGCTTTCCATATGATGAATTCCTTGTCTCTTTTTCATTCATTTATGTCGCCTGCTACTTTGAGTATACCACAGATGCAGGCCACTTTGAGTATTCTTGCCTGTTCCTCTTTTGGGTTTTTCGGTGTAACCTTGAGGGTGGCCTTGCCCTTTTTCGACACGCACATACTCATACAAATATATATATATACAAGAGAATCCCTTGAATATATATATATATATATATATATATTCAAGCGATTCTCTTGTTATCATTGGCATAAACTCGGCTCCCCATAATATGGCTATGGTGAACATTTCATATCTTAGCTTTGATAATTAGAGCTCTGGACATTATAGCTATATTCTCTAAAGACTAGACAAATTTGATGCTTATACTTTATAGTTGCTCAAGCTAGTGATTTTTTACACATGATTTGTTCTCTCATCTCCTGCTGCAGAGAATAGGTTGCTGAAGTTGGGGTTTGGACTTGGGCTTGGAGGTAATGTTATGATTATCTTTTAAAAGCTTTTTAAAGAGATGCCTTGAAGTCAAGATTGATTATCTTCAACTTAGTTTTCAGGTACAATAGATTATAATTTAGAAGTGGTCACATGTAAATTGGGATCTCATTGTATTCTACAGGTTTACTGATTGTACTTATAGGCTGTCTAATTATAATTTGGCGGCAACGCAAGCAACATAACAAACACAAACATGCATCTTCAAAGGTGCAATTGCAATCAGCAAACAATGATGGAATAATTGTTGGTAACTCTAATACCGATCTAGAAAGTGGCATGGCTTACTTTGGGATCCCACTCTTCTCTTACGAGGAGCTTGAAAATGCAACAAATAATTTTGAACGTTCAAGAGAACTTGGAAATGGAGGCTTTGGCACTGTTTATTATGGTAATTAACGCACTATCTATATATGCTTTTCCTTCATGAAACATAGATTATTAATTAATTTGTGTTATCTTCATTAACCAGGAAAACTGGGAGATGGAAGAGAAGTTGCAGTGAAGCGACTATATGATCATAATTACAGACGAATAGAACAGTTTATGAATGAGGTAAATATCCTGACGCGCTTACGCCATCGAAACCTTTTGTCTCTCTATGGCTGCACTTCCCGCCATTGCCGAGAACTTCTCCTTGTCTACGAATACATACCAAACGGCACCGTTTCCTGTCATCTTCATGGTGATGGTGATCAGCTAGCCAATAATCGTGGTTCACTGCCATGGCCTGTAAGAATAAAAATAGCCATAGAAACTGCATCTGCATTAGCCTACCTTCATGCTTCAGACACCATTCATCGAGACGTCAAAACCAACAACATCCTCCTAGAAGATAACTTCTGTGTTAAGGTTGCAGATTTTGGACTTTCAAGGTTGTTTCCCAACGATGTCACCCATGTTTCCACAGCTCCACAAGGAACACCTGGTTATGTCGACCCAGAATATCACCAGTGTTATCAACTTACAAGCAAAAGCGATGTGTATAGCTTTGGGGTTGTTCTTATTGAACTGATATCGTCGTTGCCTGCGGTTGATATCAGAAGGAATAAAGATGAGATAAACTTGGCAAATCTGGCTTTAAAGAAGATTCAAGAAAGTGCATTTGGGGAGCTGGTTGATCCTTCGCTGGGGTTTGAGTCAGATGGTGAGGTTAGGAGGATGATAATTTCAGTTGCAGAGTTGGCTTTTCAGTGTTTACAAAGGAACAAGGATTTGAGACCTTCCATGGATAAGGTTTTGGAGATTTTAAGGAGGATTGAGAGTGGAAAACTGGAAGAGAATCATGCAGAAGAAGTAGATATCCATGGCGTCAATGGGATTTCATACAGTGGCCAAATACTGGCACCATCATCACCAGATTGTGAAGAAGCTATATTGTTCAAAACTACAAAGTCACTGCCTCCAGCCGCCAAAAGTCGTCACTGATAAATGCCATGCCAGAGTCGGTCAACTACGTACTTCACTCTAATGTTCGTGCTTTGTTAATGGCTTATCTTTATTTGTTAATCATCGTATATATGTGTGTGTGCGTGTACACACACCAAATCATAGTGATAGCAAAATACGAAAGGAGATTACATTTTAAAGTAGACTTTGTTTGTCAAAATTGTTTAGTCTTGTGTATTATAAGAGTGTGAGGAATGAGTTGTATCAATTTTATTTGCTGTTAGAAAATTACAATAATAATAATAATAGGAAAACTATTCTTTAAGTTACCTATAGTTTTCTTCAAATTTTAATTTGCTACCTATGTGTTTTTATTTTCTTATTAAATATTTTAATTGTGTTCTATTAGTATAATTAATTTTTGTATAAGGACTAACAATATTAACAATACAAAGTTACAAGGTTTAACAGTATTAAAAAATAAAATTAAAGGAGTTAATAAGAAATTGAATAAAATTACAAGTACCTCAAGATTATTTATCCCATAATAATAATACTCAATTTTTTTATACACAATACTTAAAGGAAATATGATCATTTAGACCATTTGAACCAAATGTTAATTAGAAAAAAAATTAAACACCATACTTATCACACTCTAATTTTATTTTTGTACTGCAAGACAGATTTTAGAAGAAAAAAAGATCTAATGATCAAAATCAAAGGTATTATTAAACTTTAACATATTATTTTAGACGTTTATATTTTTTTTAAACTTGTATGAATTTATTTTAGTACAGAGTTTTCGTTTGAAAAATCCATTTTAAATTTTCTTCAGGTAAATAGTTTTGGATTCAAATATTTAACATTGAACGAATCAAGGTGGAGCTTGAATTTGAGATGAAAAAAGTTGAGGGAAAAAAAATACTTAAAGCCTTGTGGTAGAACAATGAGCAAGGGACCAGACATGTATGCGTCACAAGGTTTCCTCATCTCACATTGGTTCTCTCAAGCGTCTTTGACCAAGTCCTCCCCAATTCATTTTTCAATTCAAGTTTCGTATCAAACGGTTCAAGACGTGGGGACATATTGTAGAAAAGTATGCTCATATCATAATTAAAATAAAAACTTGCTTTAGAGAACCAGTTTCTAGGATAAAGTTGGGGATTTTGATATCATTGTGTTTCGAAATTAATTATTATTGAATTTTAAAAAAAATCTCCGTAATTTAGATTAAATAGCAATGACATCAACGTATTATACACACACACTTCCTTTTAACCTGGATTCCCTCTTTCAACTCATCCTTTTCTTTTCTATTGAGAAAACCTGGACCTGTTTTGCCTGGGCCTGACCAATTCATTGTTGGACCGGGTCTCCCCTGGCCATGTTAGTCCACAAATAAAAACAAAACAAGAATCCCTATTGAGATTATAAACCCATGCCTCCCAAGAATTTTCGCACTCTCGGCCGTTCTTTGGACGGTTTAACAAATCTCAAAACTAGAAAGTTTAGAACTTGAACATTGACTTGGAAAATGCGTGTGACGTTTGTGAAGGGTGAAGGACTGAGAACAAATAGAGTCTATCTGGTGCTATTCGGGGAAATTAGGATGGAAAATTGGTCATGCTTCCTCGCTGGAATGAAAGATCTACGTAAGTTCAGACCAATTGACACATCACAGGACAGGACTACCTTCCCTTTCATTTTCTCTGAAGCCCATTTCATCAAAGTCTTCCCATTCTCCTCCAAGCCATGGCGTATGAAACAGTTCAATAGAGAATCATGTTCTTGCTGGGGATGGCTTCAGTTTATGTGTTTTGCTTCCTCTAGTTTCTTCTCTCAGCTGGGAATGGAAATGGGAAGCATTGACAAGTGTCCTACATCTCTTGTTTCATATCGACATGGTTGTGATGATCCATCTTCATTTAATACCATTCAACTGGACAAGAATGCAAAACCATTAATTTGATTCAGCAGGAGAATGTCATCACAGTTTTTAACCAAGATCTGCATGAGCATCTGAAGCATGGAGCCTGTGAAGTTTTGAACAGTAACACGTCTCTTCCTCTAAAGATCTGAGCATTTTTTTGTTTTTCAGTCCTTACATGTGGAAAAAAGACATGAAGTCTCCTTCTACAAATCTTGGCCATTCCATTGATCCATTGATGATGGAATTCAAAGAAAGAAAGAGAATCAACCCATCAATTGTGTCCTGTTGACAAAGAAAAAGGACACAGAAAACCATTCCCAAGAGGGTTCTTCAAAAATCAAGCTGTGCCTTAGACAAAGTATGCAGACCAAACAAACAAAAGCCAACTTAAGACATGAAACCTAGATATCCCTTAGCAAAGTCTGCTGATTTATTTGAGACGGCAAAACTTCTGAATGCCATATTTATCACTCTACTTTTATTTACTGCAATACAGTTTTTTATAGGTAAAATCATATCTAAGAATCAAAATGTCTTCATCCACATATATGGAATTTGTTATAATCTGGTATTATCAAATTCAATAACAATGTCTTGCAGTGTTAAAATTTCCCCACCAATCATGTAAAAAGAAGGGAAACATTCGGCTTGAGTGGGTCTGGTTTTTTCTAAGCAATAACAAGTACAAGTTGATGATGGCCGGCACTGTTTTTTAATTGTTTTTTATATTGATGTTGATTTTGTTTTTTCACGACAGTTAATGAATATTTTATTTAATTTTTCCATTTTGACTTCACAATGAAAACTCGTTATTGATGGATTGACTTTATATTTAACGAGTAAGATGGAAAACGAAGAGCTGAGAGACTTCTTTCGTTTTCTGAGATCTTTTGGCCAAACCATTGATGATTGAATCTGTGTCCTCTGTTTGAAATCATAAAGAAAGAAAGAGAACCAGTCCATCAATTGTGTCATGCCATGAAAAGGAAAAAGAACACAGAAAACCATTTCCAAAACAGATCACGCCCTGCCTCCCAATTCTGAACTCATAATTCCCTTTGTTCCCTTTACAATAATCACTCAATTCAAATTCGAAGTCACTGAAATTCAAACAAGTACGTTTCAGAGAGCCTTTTTAAACAATGCAATCGCGTACTCTGACTCGCACACAGAGAGAAGAGAGAGAGAGAGGACTCACCTGGAAATGGAGACGCTTCAGAAATTCAAGTTTCTCGCGACGCAGTGTGGCATGGCTCCGAGCCCGACACGAAGCCCGGGACAAGCCCGATGGTTCAATTCCGCCGGCGGAAAACCACTCTGCGAATGCTACTAAACCGAAACACGGGCGGCCAGTCACCAAGGCGGCGCAATTCGCCGATTCAGAAGAATCCTCTGTTGGGTACCCCGGGGGAGAAGAAGAAGGAGAAACGCAAGGGGCTGCTGCGGCAGAACTCTTTGAAGCAACTCTTCGTGTCTTCGCCGCCAAAAGAAGAAACCGAGGGGGGGATTCCGACGAGAGAGTTAGATTCGATGGGGACAGTAGTTGGTCTTGGCGGTCAGGTGATATGGACCAATGGACCCGGGTCACCGAAACCGGTTTGGAGGGTCTTTAGCATCCGGACGTTTCTGAAGAGAGGTTGGCGCCCTGGGCTCGATACCGTTTTCGAGTACTAAAAATTTTACGGTGCTGTAAAACTTAAGTGTAATGTTTACGAATTATTATTTACGACACAGTTAAAATTAATATATCAGTATTCACAAATCACAGTAATCAGCTTGTTCCTTCTTTATCATTTGTTAATTTTCTTTTATTTTACCAAAGGTGATAATGTGATATATATGTAATATATCCTCTATCCGAATATTCCATTGCTTATACAATAGAAAAAAAAATTAATAGAGGTTAATTCGAATAATAAGTAGTTCGGTATCGTTTAAATGTTGTCTTAAGTTCGAGCCTTAACGTATGTAGAAAATTTTTGTTGGGAGATCACCCACTATAGTAAGGTACGCGACGCGGGTCGGATCCGGATATAGTCGTAGCAAAACTCCAGTACATTAGGTAAATAACCAAAACAAAAAATAAAAAAAAAACACGTTTTGACAATAAGAATTTGTATATATTATAAGGAATAGGTTGGATATGAGTTTAATTCTTATTATCGTTGTAAGAGTTTATTTAGTAAACAGTCTCATAAATTTTTTGTAAATACTTTATGAACTCTAGAACTGTTATTTAACCTTAATAGAATATTGGTATTAAACCCACCTAAATTTTTTAATTTAAAAAAACAAAGCACATTTTACCTTTTAAATTATAATAATTACAATATCAATATTTAAATTTTGAAGTAAGACAATTTTAATGTTTTTGTCTCCATTTACTGCTTGAAATTGACATTTTAGGGGCCAAAGCTTGGAGTTGACTTACATACCAAGCAACATGCCAGTTGCCATCATAAAAGTTTGTTCTACAGTAAATTAATTCAACGCACTTGATGACCCCAAATAAGTTTTTAACTCAATTTACTTTTCATAGACCAATTGCACTAATATTTTGTGACATGCGATTTAATGGTAAACAAATTTAGAAGTCAAGATGCTTTCTTTCTAACTACATCAAGCTTCCTATAACTTCTGGTAAGAACAATAAAAACGTCCCTTTTCTATTGTAAAAAAAGATATATGTAATATTGAACAGTGATCTTCTAAATTTGAAGATTCCTGAAGTGCTGTAAGTTGAGTTTATGACATGAAATTTCTTCTTTGTGACTTTCTGAATAAGTTAAGCTGGCACAAAGCATAACCAGGTTTTAAGATTCACAGAAAAAACATCCAACTTCATCTATTTTGCGTTTCAGAATGGCCTTTATTCTTATTCAACCACCCTGTTTTTGGGCCAGCACAGTACATAATCATGTTGAATCAAGCATTTACTTTCAGAGGCGACCCCAAGTTATTATAAATAAAAAAATTAAAATCGTAAAGGAGACTACAGAAAATTTAAATAACATAACTCCCCTATCAGTGTCTAGATAGCTGCTTTTCATTTAAAGCTGTCTTAGACTCAGATGGTAATTTTATGTTACTGTCTTTTGGCTGGGGCTTGCTAAGGTCATCTGGTGCATGAGACCCTCGTGAGTGCCCCATATCCTGAGGTACAACACGTTGCAGAAACCTGTGTATCATCTCAAAGCTGGTGAATGTAATTACAGCTGATGGAGTTGTTCTTAGTAAATTTGTCCCACAACCTCGATAGAAGCCAGGAAGGCCTTCGCTATGGAACACTTTCCTAGAACAGTCAACAAGCCCAGCATACCGGACCCTGGCACTTTTCGCCTGGCCTTGATCCTGCAGCCTCGAACGTACCACCTAGGGAAGTGACATTAAGGGAAACAAATAAGAATTTTAAAGCCGCAGAGCTACTGCAGATGGAGATCTAACAATTTAACCAGGCTTGACATACCTCATGTGGATAAGTCATTACAGACGCAATGACTTTTGAAATTGAGGATGCAACGGCAACCCTTCCTGGACCAAGTTTATCAACAGTTGTATCATCTGAAGTATTCAGAAATTTTCACTTAATCAGCAATGCTTCAGAAGGAGAGAGAGATTCATTTGATCCAAGTACAGATGAAAATGTAAACAAATTTGGGTTGTCAAAATTACCCTTTTTGGCCATGTATGACTTGATCTTTTCATATGCAGGGAATTGAATTGCAACATGACTTACACCAGCCAAGGAAGGCACTATGCCACTGTTTCACAAGAACAAACTGTATAACTGACTCCAGAAAGAGGTAGGCCCATGTCATCTCATCTAGTGTCCCTTTTACTTTATTTTTCTTGAATTGTTTTTTTATTATAGAGAAAATTAACAATTTCATCCTTCAAACATTACTCCTCTAAATTTCTGGTCCTCATAGGATTCATTCTCAAGCTCAACGTAAACCCACACCTAAGATATTGGACATGGCCATGAGCATAAAAACAGACAGCCGTAAAACCTTTGCCCACTTATATTTCACATATAACTTTCTCAAAATCATCAAGCTAAACAGTAAATATTACAACTGAAAAACTTACCTATACAGGCCTCGTATGCCTTCCTCGTGCATTATCCTCTTTAAAGCAGAAAGAATGCTTTTGTACGGAACAACATCGGACTTCATTCCTTGTGTCTAATGTGTATTGGGGGAAGATTGAGAAGCAGTGATTGTGCACTCAAAATCATAGGCTTCTTTTTTATATTTTAACTGACATAACAGGCACAACGATAAGCATATACTTACTTGGAGTCTAGTCTTAACAACCCACAACGGATTTGTTGAAATTGATGTTGCTACCCCAGCACCAGCAGCAGCTACCATATTTTCAACAGTTGATAATTGGTTCCAACCATCTGCTGCAGTATTACCAATAAAGAATGTTATAAAAAAAAAGCCAAATCAGGACAAGAAACCATAATCGAAATAAATCACATAATCTAGTAGTAAGCATTTGAGAAATTCAAATGAAGACGCAATGCCTGAGTTTAGTGCATCAAAATTTGCATAATATTTACCTTGTGAAGAGAAAAGGCCTTTCAGTTGACCATAAACTGAGAAGTAAACCTACAAATAAAAACAAAATAATTTTTACTCTTCAAGAAATAGGAAGAGCAACTATAACAAGCACATAACTGGATGCTATAAGGAAGACCATATGCTTTTGGGAAAGAACAATCATGATATTGATAGCAGCGGTTGATTTTCAAGTGACAAATTTCTCCAAGAGAAATGCATGAAAATGTTGATCCCCCCAGACACAACAGTAGTAACTCAATATCAAAAGGGGGAAGAGCTTTAAGATTAGGAAGGATACCAAAAATTCAATATAGATAAAGGAGATGCATAGTTGCAGGTAGGTAGGTGGAGACTGATTTAACATTGAAGCATGTCAGAGGGTAAGGATAAAAGCCTCACAAGTACGCCTTAAGTCCTAAGTCACAGATCGTGCATTTTTTGGTCATGATAATTATTTATAAATGTTCATAGAAAGAACAAAGATATTATTGTTGGGGAAAGAACAAAGATAAATTATTTAGAGAGCAACAGGAAGAGAAACGCACTGCCCAGTTTGGAAGTAATGCTATTATTGTTGGGGAAAGGCCACGGTACATTCCCCTGAAACCTTCATTCCTGACTATATCCCGCAAGCTTGTGATGATGACACTACCTAAGAAATTTCAAACCTCAGCTTGAGGAAAGTCCATTAACAAATAATTTATTCAAGCATATTGGAACAGTACTTCCAACTTATATCTACGACAATTCTCATAGAACTAAAAAGATCCAGCTTCAAGTTGACGGCTCAAAGTCCCATACTTATCCTTTTAAAGACAAGAAACACATATTTATCATATATATCAAAGTCCCAGAACTTCAAACTTATCTCAACCAAGACTAGTTCTATATCTTCTAAAATTTAACAAGTTAACGCAGAACACTTGTCTTTGAGAAATTGAGAATTAAGTAAAGCGAACTAACTCAAAGAAAAAGAATTCTAGCATGCCTTTGTGCCCAGGAGGAAGACCATGAACTTGTAGTCTCGTCTTGATTACATCCAGCGGACAAACAAATGTAGCCGCAATAGCCCCTGCAATGCAATAAAGGATCCTCTAGTAATAAATTAACACTAACACCATAGCAAGAAGCAAAACAAAAGTGTACCTCAAAACATACATTTCACTATTTAAAAAAGAAAATGACAGAACAGAATTAAAGGGGAACAACAAAACAGTAACCTTCAGCGATTGGAATAAAAAATGAAGAAACAACATAAAGGCAATAAAACTGAGCTCAAAATTTAATAACTTACCGGCAGCAGCTCCAGCACCCGCGTTGCAGATGACTTCTCTGGTGCTTTGATTACCACCATGAGATTTACCATTACTACTCATGTTAAAGAAAACAAGTTAAGCCAAAATTTTCCTAATCAACGAACCGAACTAAATCCCTTGATAATGTCTCAAAACGAAATCGAATTCTCATGGAAGATCTTCAGAATGACTACTTTTACACCAATCCCGCAGTTATTGGGGTGTCGAATATCCCAGAAGACGGGCTATTGAATTTGCTGTTAACTTCTCATAAGGGTTTATTGAAGCGGTGAATTGGTCTAAGGACGGTGTGGGCGTGAAGAAAACGACTTGGAATGGGAAAAGGCCTAAGAAATTCATGGGAATCTATGAGACGAAAGACGATGTAAATTTGACTGAATGTTTGCGTTTCTCCTTCTCTCCATTCTTCTGGGTATTGGTTTTTTTTTCCTTTCCCAGAGTACCTGATGCTAAAAGTTGCGGACTTGAGAGCTGGTTCAAACTTTGTCAATGTTCAAGCATACGTTCCTGCAAAATTCGTGGACCTTCCTTGGGGAAGCTGTTTATTACATTCTTGGAAAGTTTAGAATGATCGTGGATTCGGGGTTTAGAGAAACGAGGGAAAGGCGGTTTATGTTGCCAGCAAGATTTAAAAGTCGACCAGGCGTCGTTAAATCAGATTCCTCAAAGCATAATTAAAGTGAAATTTCCCAATCACCAACCTTAAGTACACCCAATCTTAGAAAACATATATTTTAATCTAAACTGTTAACATCATTAAAAACATATTTTAGCAATATATATTTTATATTAAAATAAATCTTATTACTATAATTATTTAACTTTAAGTAAAGTAAATTCTTTATTTATTATCTAATAGTGATTTGTATTTATTATTTTTAATAAATTTATACAAAAATAATCTTTGCTTAAGAAAAATAACAATTAAATTCTTAAAATAAAGATGCTGGCTATATATATATATATATATTCTCCGGAAGCCTTCCATTGTTATATATGATGAATCATCGATATGAGTTAGTATGTTTCTTAAGAGTTGAGTATGATACGGCAAAGGCAGCTTATAGAATATGAGTTAGTATATATGTTTTTATATTAAAAGAATTTATTCATTTTTCAAAAAACATTTTAATAGATTCCGTTCGACTGGTTTATGAATTTATCAATGGGCATATATTGGGATGGTTTGTAGCCCCTGCTGCGACTTCTTTATATGACTTTCTTAACTGAAAAAAGAGAGAGTTAATTTAGGCTAAAATTATGTTTAAAAGGTTCGAGTTAGCAAACAAGTTGAAACATTAGCAATTTTTATTTTGAGTTTTAGCTTCTCTGGCATGTTAAAATAAGAATTTAGAAAATAATTTTTGAATAATTTTTAAAAAATAATTTTTGTAAAAGAGTTTATAGAAAAAAAAGTAATTATGAATAAATGAGTTTTTAGATAATTATTAATAAAATAATTTTTATAATTAAAAAATTATTAAAAATGATATGATTTTATTAAAAAATAAGAGAGATGAGAGAGGGTACATAAGAGAGAGTAGAGAGAAGAGATAATGGAGAAGAGTGAAGAGAGAAGATAGATAAGAGAGGGTATAAAAAAATAAAGGTAAAATAATAATTAAATAGTCTATAAACTTTTTTACTATTCTAAAAGTTAGTATCAGTAGCTTATCAAAAATATTAGTTTTAAATAATAGTTTGATTCAAAAGCTATTTTGAACAAATATAACTGTTTGTTTTGAAATTTTTACAAACTAAAGTTTAAACTAATTTTTTTTTTAAAATCTTAATTTGAGGGTTTTTCAAACAAGCATTTAAAGATTATAGAATTATACATATGTATCATTTTTTATTAAAGGAAATCATAGTTAATATATACTGTCAAATATTAAATATATATTTAAGCAAGTTTTAAATTTTAATTTATTATATTATGATAGACTTATTCCTTCTATTAGATTCAGCCTTAAACATTGTTGATATATATATATATATATATTTATTAAAAATAATTATATTTGATATAAGGGTTGTTTGGTACAAAGGATTTAAACGGAAGGTGAGAGAAAATTTTTCTAAGCTAGATTTAAAAAAACTTAAAGAACTATAACTAAAAGTTTTTAATTAATTTTTTTACCCATATATCTTAACATCTTCTTAAAATTTTATAACAATATTTTTCTAATTTTTTAAAATCCAACTCAAAATCTTCTCCTCTCTTTTTTTCTTCAAATATCTCATACCAACCTGCACCTAAAAGGGAACATTGCTTGTAAGAAATGGGCTCTACATCACATAATGTGCATGTGATCTAAACTGGCCCCTTAGTAACTGGCTTCCCACGAAGGGCCAATTGAAGGCCCATCTAATTTGAAGCATCATATAGGAATCCCCAAAAAGGAAAAATTAATGCTAATGAAAGTTAACACATATACCTATCATATAAGAGTTCAACTAAAGAAAAAATGAGATATATGATTATTTGAAATGTGTTTAATCTCTAAAAAATATTACTTTATTATGGTTCTAATTGCGACACTTAGAGATACACCATATCTCCTAAGTGTTTAAGTTTATACCTGACGGTAATAGACAGTTCACCTTATCCAATATTAGTATTACCTAAGAGGAAAGGAGATTTCGTCCTATCCTTAGATAATAAGTGAGCCCAACCCTTTTCTATAAATTTTTGTAACAAAAAAGAAAGAAAGTTAACACATATAATAAGAAATATACTTATATCTGATAAGAATATGAGTTCGATTCTCGTTATTGTTATGATGACTTCTTTAATACGTGATATCGTAAATCTTTCCTAAGTGTTTTATAAATTTTAGAGATATGTACTGATTTTAGTAGAGGATTGATGTCGAATATACTTAAACTTTTATTTAACAAAAAAAATATCAAATTAATATCTGATAATTGAAATTTATGTATTGTTTTTATGGCAACTAAAATTTATTTGACAATAGCAACAACATATTTGAATAAAATAGATTACTAAATATTTCTACATTAAGTTAGTTAATTATAAATTTGTCATTGTCAAATTCATAAATGACCTGTTAATGTGTGGCTGCAATGATGCCTTCGAATTGAAGATGAGAATAAAAGGACATTTAATATGCAATTTTGTGGGCACATGGATGAGCGACAGGTATTCAACCTTATAGTAATTGGGATCCAAAGAGGTAGTTGGGAAGAGAAAAACAGTTCGATTAGAGAGTCTATGTGTATATGTTCTAATTTTGGACGTAACCTTTGTGGTTGTCCCAAGACAATAACATGGCAACTTGGACAAACTCTCTCATTGCTTCACACCACATACATATATGGTTTGGATCTTATGCTTTCTTTGTATATTGCTTTTTTTGTGGTCCATTGTTTTAATATTGGCATCCCTACCTTCTTTACGGGGAGATATGTGAATACTAACTAGAACAAGAGTAATGTATAGTTTGTTAAGTACTCCGATATTTAATATATAATATAGTTAACTAACATGATTAGTTTAAAGAAATTAGTTAAATTAATTAATATGATATATTTTTATTAAAATACTATAATCATCTTTTTTAATTTTTTCTATCTTTTCTTTTTTATTATTATTGATGGAATATCAATATAATTAATTTAAAAAAATATTAATAAATATATGAAATTGATAGTATATTTATTACTAAAATCAACTCATCAAACAAGTCTTATATTAATAATAGGATGTGTAATATTTATGCTACGGAGGTGTATTTTATCAAAAAATGTCAACAATGTGATTTAACATATAACTAACAATTAAATAAATGAAAGTGAAATCTTAAAATTTGAAAGGAAGTTTGTAGATTGTACAATATATATATATATATATATATATATATATATTAATTTTAAAAATTGTACATATAGGGTTTTAAAATAAAAGAGAAATTTCTATAATTGGTATTTTACTCTTAATTACATTAACACTCTTACTATTTAGATCTTTCTAAATATGTATTTAAGGGATTATAAAAAGTAGATAATTTTTTTACTTAGACGGACGTTTTTTCCCTAAGTATGTATATATATATATATATATTCTTCTATTGAATATAATTATAGATACATCTTTTAGTAAATATTTAAATATTGATTTATCATATTGTAATAAATTAATTTTTTATATTAAACCTAATTCCTATAGGATAATTTTATTATAAAGATAAAACGAAATATATATATATATATATATATATATAATAAAAAGTCTAGGCAAAACCAAGCCTACTAAAGTATGCAAGAGTTTTAGCCCAAAACATATCAGAAATGTATCAGGTCCAATGAGAGTTATAGGGGGGGGGGGGGGGGGGAATAGTTAGAGTAGAGTTGGGAAGAAAAACACAAAAGATCTCAGAAATACGTCGGCCCCACCGAGAGTTACATGTGACTATTTTACATGGATTATGTCAAACCTTACCAATTAATCTAATTATTTTACAAAAATTAATTAAATAATTCTTACATTTAATACGTATAGGACTAGAGAGTCAAAAACCGAAGCGAGTATTTTGGCGGAAAAAAACAAACGAGCGAGTATCATGTTACCCCAAGATCCAACTCCGGTACCTGGAAAGTAGCGACGAGAGTTTCTTACTCAGACAAGGGAAGCAGAACAATACAATATTTTGGCCGAATCAACTTATTAAATTTGTCGTTTTATTAGTCCTTAAAAGTAATATTTTTTGGGTTGGAAGAAGATTGTGTTGACTTTTTCCTCCGGCACAAGGAACCAGAGAAGAAAAGGTTTTTCATACCAACTTTTTTAACAGAAACAGAATGTGCGATCTTTTATAGGGACGACATGTTTCATAGTCAGCAAAGCTACTTTGTCTCTCCTCTTTCCCTCAAATGTATGGAGGCTAGCTTGACACCAAGTTCCCAAGGCATGTGCTTTAGTGTTGTCATTTCTGGTTGGAAAATATAATACATCATTTAAGAGAATCTCTGTACAGGTGCTTGGCCAAGAAAATTTGTTCAGAAGCTGACCTGGGTTGGTCCTCAAAAATTTTAACATGCCTTCTTTTTATCATCCTGAATTTCTTAATCCTTAATCCATCCCTAGGAATTGGCGCTTTTTTAATTGAAGATTTTGGGTTTACAGTTCATACCTTGTCATCAATACGCGTATCGTATCTGAGAGTTGTTATCTTCCGTTCTTCTCCTCTGTGTATTTGTTTACTTCGCAGACAGATCTGCGTCTTGATTTGCGGAGCACGCAGACGGACATTCTCGAGGGTAATTCAGCTACATTAATTCCTTTCTTTGGAATTTTTGTTTTCTGTTTGGCTTCTTTAAAAGACCATGGCACAAGCTTCAAGTTCTTCTTTCTCGGAATTAATATAAGTAGTGTTGACTTTGGAACTTCAAATGTCATTTTCCATGAAGTTCGGTGGAAACCAAGGTTTGGAGAAACAATTTGTTGTTATACTTGTAGTCTAGTATGCATTATCAGTTTGGTTTTTCTTTAGCCTAATTATTGCTGGGGATCAGTTTGTAATGGTTAGATCCTAGCTTGACAACTTCGTTTGTGATGAGTGCAGATCAAGTGGGATGAAGTTGATCTGAAGCCAGTTTCAGTTTTGAGTTTTTGGGCCAATCACTGTATGTAAAGACCCTGCTGATTTCCTTGTGCAGTGTGTTGTTGTATCCTCACTTGGAGTTCAAACATGATTGTGAGAATGAGAGCTTACTAAATTTGAGTTATTGGTCTGAGAGAAAGGCATTGGTGGCCAAGTTATGGCATCTGGTGAAGGGAGGCGTCACCATCATAATCTTGTGCCTCTTGTGGCATTGATAAGAAGGGATATTAATAGCGAGAAGATGGAGAAGCCCACTGTGAGGTATGGACATGCTGCTCAGTCTAAGAAAGGGGAGGATTACTTTTTAATAAAGACCGATTGTCAGCGAATACCTGGAAATTCTTCGTCAGCATTTTCTGTATATGCGGTATTTTCTCCACTTTTATCTTATATTGTTTTTCAACTGCCAATTAGAGGATTACTGGTTTCCGGTTCCGGTTTGAATGAGTGGAAAATTTGTGTATCTTTTGACTCGAGAGTGTATGGGAAAATGTTCAGATCGTAGTTTTGATTTGTGTGCCAAAGTGAATATTTGTTAGGGAAAATGACATCAGCTTTTGAGATGGTTGCTAATGTATTCTTATTTTGCAGATCTTTGATGGTCACAATGGAAATGCAGCAGCAATTTTTAGTAGGGAAAATTTGTTAAATCACATTTTGGGTGCTCTTCCTCGAGGTATTGGAAGAGAGGAGTGGCTTCGTGCATTACCTAGGGCATTGGTTGCTGGGTTTGTCAAGACTGACAAGGAGTTCCAGAGCAGAGGTGTGGAATAATGGCCCTTATTCCCTTTTCCCCCTCCGCTTGGAGATGGAGGGAAATGAAATATGGAATAGGAAGACCAGGAATTAGGTTATTCTTATCTAATTTTGTGTCCTATCTGGTTTCCTCCAGGAGAAACTTCTGGCACCACAGCCACGGTTGTGATAGTCGATAGATGGACCGTGACGGTTGCATCAGTGGGAGATTCCCGTTGTATACTAGACACCCAAGGTGGCCCTATTACCAACTTAACTGTTGATCACAGACTTGAAGAGAATATTGAAGAGTATGATTTTATCTTTAGGCCTTAGTTATCTTTTTCTGTGTGCACATGGTAATCACCTGCACCGTCTGTACTTGCAGGCGAGAACGTGTTACTGCAAGTGGAGGTGAAGTTGGAAGGCTTAGTATTTATGGTGGTGCTGAGGTGGGAACATTTTATCTTAATATCACCTTTTCTTCTAAAAATTAAAAAAGGAAGAGAGAAAATTATTTCTCTCTCTCTCTCTCTCTCTCTTCATCATCCATGTTAAGGATTTAATAGTTTGCAGATCCATTTATTATCTTTTTGAAAGTATTGTGTTTCTGAATCATTTCAGATTGGTCCCCTTCGTTGTTGGCCAGGGGGTCTGTGCCTTTCTAGGTCAATTGGAGATGTGGATGTCGGGGAGTTTATAGTTCCAATACCATATGTCAAACAAGTGAAGGTATCATTATTTGGAGATAATATCTTCTACTTTCAAGCTCTAATTCTTAAGCCTATGCATGCTGCTCGGTCTGTCTACAGGATGAAATCTCACGTTGTTCCTATCTTATAGCTGTCAAAAGCTGGTGGGAGGCTTATAATTGCTTCTGACGGCATCTGGGATGCTCTATCCTCAGAAATGGCAGCGAAATCTTGTCGGGGTTTGCCTTCTGAACTTGCTGCTAGGCAAGTTGTGAAGGTAACATGCTTCATAATACTATCTGCTAATTTTTATCAAGTCAATATTTCTTTTAGCCTGAAGTTTTGACTTAAGAGTCATGTTGAACATATCTAACGTTTGTGCTCATATTCTGTCTTTACTCCCCTTGTCATTCAGGAAGCATTAAGGACGAGAGGTTTAAAGGATGATACAACTAGCATAGTAGTTGACATAATTCCTCCTGATAATGGATTGCCACTGCCTCCGCCCCTAAAAAAGAAGAGTAAATTGAGATCTTTACTATTCAGGAAGAAATCCAGTGATTCCACTAGTAAGCTGTCGAAGAGGCTTTCGGCTGTTAATATAGTAGAGGAACTGTTTGAAGAAGGATCAGCAATGCTCGCTGAAAGGTAATCTCACATTCTTTGAGGCAAAAGTTTTCAATTTTGGAGGTATCATACAAATCCCATTACAATGACTTGCATCATGGTTTCCTTCTCTGAAAATCTGTTTGCCCCATCAGATTATGAGAGACAGAGAAAAGGGAAGAGGATGATATTTTTAAAGGAACAAAGGAAAAAAAAGAGAGAATGGAAGTAACCCCGATTTTTGAGCAGTTTTGAACTAGAGCTGTATTTATGTGTGATTTTAACATGCAGATTATAAACTTTTGCAATAGAAAACTTGCAGAGGGCCTTTAGAGATATAAGCCTTATTTTCTCTCTTTTATAGGGCCTCACATTTTTATCATTGGACCTTGCATTCTGGTTTAACCCTAAGCATGTTACTGTTGATGAGTAATTTAGTATATCATATGGAACCCTGTTGTCTCCAAAATTCATGGATTGTTCTTCCACTGTTTTTATAGCTCTGCAACTTGTTGCAAGTTAACCTCAGAATGTTCTGAAATTGCAATTTGACGAGAGTATTATGATTTTATTCACCCAAAAACTACATGCCTGACTATTTTCTTCGAATTTTCCTAGTTTTCCATTGAGCTCTTGTTAGATATTTGTTATCAAGTTTTTCCACAAAAAACATGACATGAATATGTAACATGATATGCTAGAGATATTCATCATTACATGATTGACTCTTCTGAAAACTCTTCCTCCATGAATGATATTTTCATTATACAACCTACTAGTAAACGCTTAAGTAAACTCTATTCATATATCTTCTTCTTTCATGCACATCGTTTTCATTGTTAGTTCATGAATATGAATAATTGAGCACATTTCCGCAGATTAGGGAATGAAGGGAATTCAGGGGAACCTTCAACCTCAGGGATACTTGTATGCGCAGTGTGCCAGATAGATATTGCTTCAAGTGAAGGCATATCTGTTCATGCAGGCTCCATTTTCTCGACCAGCTCTAAGCCATGGCAAGGCCCTTTTCTTTGTGCTGATTGTCGCAACAAGAAGGACGCTATGGAAGGCAAGCGCCCTAGTGGAATTAGAGTCTCATAGCTTTTCTTCACTTATTCTTTCTGTTTTTCTTGTATTCATGATTTTTATAGGTCAAATAATTGCTTAGAATCCCACTATGAAGTAGTGTCAGATATGTATATGTAATATTCTCAAGTTATTATAAAGTGAGCATCGCTTTTAATTTGCAAAAAGCTGGATTGAACTTTGGGAAATTTGATCGTTCCATTTTATGAATTATAAACAATGGAATTTAGACTTCCTTTTTTTTTTTTGTACAAATATTATATATATATATATATATTAGTGCAATAATTTTTATAAAAGGGTTAGGCTTACTCACGATCCAAAGTCAAGGCAAAATCTCTCTTTCTGTGATATTAATATTAGGCAGGATGAGTCGTCAATTATCCTTAGGCATAAATTTAAACATCCAAGAGTTATGATGTCTCCTTAAGTACTGTCACTGGAACTACAACTACAATAAAATGATACTCTCTAAGGATCGAATACGCTTTAAATACTATATAATCATTAACATGTGGTTCACATATTTTTTTTGGTAATTTTTTTTTTGGAAAGGGGGTCAACTCATCTACGATCTAAGGGTAGGGCAAAGTCTCATTTTCTTCTAGGTGATACCTATGTCGGGTAGAGAGAGCCGTCATTTAACCTCATACGTAAATCTAAGCACATAAAAACTAAGATGTGTCTCCAAACACTGTGACTAGAATTACAATAAAATAGTTCTCCTTAAAAATTGAATTCTATTTAAAGTTATATAGGTATCAGGTTCACATGTACATGAAGCTTGGGGTTTCTATCTTAATTAAGTATCGAAATTAAGTTTGGGCCATTTTTTCAAAGAAGTGTAGGTAGCGTATTTTAATTTAAGCAATAAAAAAAATTCACTTTTCAAACAATCCAAGAAAAATTTTTCTTACATACTTATCTCATACTACTTAAAATCCATTAAAATGAGCTAATTCAAACATGTTGAGTTTGCCCAACAAAGTACAAACCAGTTAGAGGAAAAGGACCTGCTTTTGCGTTTCAAAGAATCATGCTGGGAAGCATTAGTATGCAATAAATATTTCAGCTACCACTCTTGCCCATCCGGTGCTCACAATCCCCAGAAAGCATTAGTATACACACTTTCAACTCGACTATTAAAATTCCTGATGATTAAATAACGAACAAAGCTATCTCAATATACATACATACATACATATATATATATATATATTCTCGTTTTTCATTTTCCAATTCCATTACGATGGGTTATAACTGAAAAGTGATGATGACGGATGTGGAATTTCCTCATGTGCAGGATTATTCGTTGTACTTGTATGCTTTCTGATAATTTGTCAGCTACGCCAAACACTTGAACAATAAAATTGCGTCTTCAAACCTCTAAATGCAATCAACACAACAATAATAAAGGGTTCTTGGAACAAAGGAAGCTTTTTATATAAGTTAAACATGGTTAAAAGAGTCCTTACGGACACAGTAGGATGGCTAATCAGTATTTAATATTTATGTAACTCATTAATGCCCCAAAATTTTGCATAATCTCACCTCCTCTAATTGATCTTATTGATCACAGTTTCTGCAGCTGCATAAGTAGGAGTTTTTGTTCTTATAATCTACTCGTTCAGAAGGACGTTATTTTGGGAAAACAGATCCAAAGCTCATCAAGATTTTGAGTCCTTTCTGAAGTGCTACGGATCACTTTCCACAAAAAGATATAGCTACAAGGAGATAAAGAAACTGACCAATTGTTTCAAAGAAAAATTAGGGCAAGGAGGCTATGAAAGTGTGTTAAAAGGGGAGTTACATGACAAATGCCCAGTTGCTGTGAAGGTTTTGAAGGAAACAAAAGGCAACGGAGAGGAATTCATCAATGAGGTAGCGAGTATAAGCAAGATCTCTCACGTTAACATTGTCACTCTAGTAGGACTTTGTTTTGAAGGCTCAAAGAAGGCCCTCGTTTATGAGTTTATGGCTAATGGATCATTAGAGAAGTTCATTTTTTAAAATGAAGCAAACCTCCTTGATGTTAATCTCCAATTGAATTATGAAATACTACATCAAATTGTTGTGGGTGTTGCACTAGGATTAGAGAATTTATATAGAAGATGTAACACTTGGATATTTCATTTTGATATAAAACCTCGTAATATTTTGTTGGATGAAAATTTTGGCCCAAAGATCTCAGATTTTTAGACTAGTTACCGACAAATGAGAGTGCTGTATCCATGATGTGTGGTAGAGGAATCAAAGGATATATTGCTCTTAAGGTGATTTATAGAAATTTTGGTGCCGTCTCTCACAAGTCAGATGATTATAGTTTTGAGATGATGCTTTTGGAAATGGTCGGAGGAAGAACGAATACCATTGTCAATGCTGATGATACGAGTGAAATATATTTTCCTCATTGGATTTACAAGCGTCTTGAGTTAAATGAAGAACTTGCACTGAGGAGCATTAGAAATGAAGCAGACAGAGAGAGGATAAGACAGATGGTGATAACAAGCTTATGGTTCATACAAACTAAGCCTTCAGATCGTCCAAGGATGAGCAAAGTGGTGGAGATGCTCGAAGGCAGAGCTGAGCCGTGAAATTTCCACCAAAGCCTTACTTATCATCTCCTTCAAGATCACCTTGCCCTTCCCCTTCCTCAACTCGCTGATTCCATAGCCTTTTTGCTATGGGGAACTTTCAGTAAGGCATGATACTTGAAGGGCCAGCCATATGTTTGTGTTTCTATGCAAGCTTATTATTTTCTAATAAGATCTCTGCTATTAGACTTTTTCATTGATGCATGCCATATACTTTGGGTCTCACAATCTGCGTTCTGTGCATGCTTGTTATTTTCTGAAGTTAGCATTTGGAAATAAGATCTCTGCATACCTGTAGAAGTTGGCATGCATTGACATGAAGAACATGGTAATGCTTTTAGACTTTTATTGTGGTGACTTCTCTCTTTATTGTAAAAATCCTGCAATTCTCCGGAGCTTTCAATTGCAAAATGTTTTGCTAGGGCAACATTTTTCCCCAATCGTTGCAGTCTATTTCCAAGCCTGTTGTCTCTTAATATTTATGGGAAGCTGTTTGATCGAATCCCACTTTTGATGCTATGCCTGTGGCTTCTATAGCTTAGCGACTTGCAAGCTAATATCAGAATATCATGATTTTAGCCACTTTTGCTGTTCTGTTCTCCAAAATAAGCTCATGCACGTTCTTGACAATTCAGCACCACATTATTAACTAGTTAATTAGTCTCCTAGACCAAGTATTTGAGCAGTTGTCAGATATTCTCATGAATGTTTTGAACAAGAATATGACATGATTATGCATAGTAGTTTGTATGGTAATTTCATAAATGTGTCTGGAATAATTCAAAATAGGTATGAAATGAAGCAGAACACATGAATTCTCTGTATACGTGAGAGGATGTTACAGGCTATATCCGAAAATAGTGGAAGTTCTCTACCTAAAACTCAGAACAATGTACGTAAATGGAAATCAAACCAATTGGGGAACCCGAGGCCTTACCATTCCATGTGCCTTGGTGGCAGTAGTAGGTCTCATCACAATGCAATAATCTCATGGTCCATGTTCCATTCATTACACATCACTGGTTCATTTTAACTTGAGATTATAAGATGAAACTCAAAATACCTATTAACATGAATGAGGAAGAAATAAACTTGGAGAAACTAGGAATATTTGGAACAGGCAAAAGATTTCTTACAAGCAAAAAGTGATTTTGGTAGACAGAAAGGTACAAAAACAAAGGAATGCCCGCGTTGATTACTTCTAATTTTCTAACACGTTAAAAGAAACAATTTTGCATGGTTACATATTTATCGTTTCATGAATACATATTTGATAAGCATTCCAGACAATTATGTAGTGCGAAGTGTCTCCATTTCCCTCCCCTTTCATTTCTTTCCGATCCATGACGTGGTTGAGAGAGACATGGAGAGAATTTCTGTGTGAGGAAATTACCAGGAACTAGAATATTTTTTTCTCTCTCAACCAAGTCGTCTGAAAGAAGTGGAAGTGGAGGGAAATGGGACATTCCGCACCTTACGTTATGGTGCTATCTTTGCGGCATGCAGCATAACTACTTCAAACAAAATTTGATTTCCTTCTCAAAGATTTTGTTACCATAATTTTCCAAAGTTTGGCCCCCTCCTATCACGTTTAACCAGTCCTGGCATTTTATTTCCAAGCCAACAACCATTGCAATAAACTCCATTAATTTTAGTTCCCATTTATCTCTTCTGGCGGTGACTAATTTTCAGTCATGCTTTCGAGAGCCTCCATCATCAGACCAGAACATAGTCTCATTTTTTGAAATACGGTCCTTCTCTAAGCACATGACCAACAAGTATTAGAGGATTCTCTCTTCTTCCTCCTCCTCCTTCTCTCTCAAAATTCCCAAATCCCAAATGAACCCAATCACCCCCCTCTTCATGTGGGTCCAAGATTCAATAGGCCTACTTGAGATGGAAAATGTGTCTTAGCTTCTTCGCTACAACGATCAACATCCAAAGTCTTGCCTGGTCATTTCCTAGTCAACCTGCGTATCAAGCAGTTCAAGTAGGAACTGGAGGTTATATCTTGGGGGAGAAGTTGGAAACATGGATTAGTCCAAACTAAACTAGTGTTGTAGTTCGATCTTAATCAGGAAGTGAGAGAACATGGCTCTGGTTTTTGAGTTTCGTTTTCTCTGGATTTCTCACCTTTTACTTGTTTCAGCTAGGTATGGAGGCGCGAGCCACGACAAGTGTCCTAGATCGTTTAAGTGCGGAAAGCTTGGGAGAATTCAATTCCCTTTCACCATGGCAGAAAGGCCAGACTGTGGCTTAATGATGGTTCATAATTGTGATGATCTGAATCCATCTTCAGATAAAACGATTCAACTACACAAGACTGAAAAACCATTCTGGGTGCTTACCAGCGTCTTTCCACAACTAGATATGATTACTGTTTTCAACCCGCATTTGCACACTCGCTTACGATCCAATGGTTCTTGTGAGGCCTTCAACAGTAATATCAGTATTCCTGCAAACTCACCTTTGATTTCTTTTGATATCAAATATAACTTAACACTCTTTAAATGCCACCACCACCTCAATGTTAGCCCACCAACAGGTTTTATTAGACATCCCTGTGCTGGCTTTGATATCTATAATTACAGAGATGGTTCGAATTTTAAACCTGACCAGATAAACCATTTCTCAGCATGTTCAACTCTTGTGCTTCCCAAGAAAGACCTGCCTGATAACGAAGACCTTCAATCGTTCTTATCTGCTGATATGGTTCTTGAGCTACAATTATCTGATGATTGTGATAAGTGTTACAACAACCAAGGAGGCCAGTGTCAACTTGACGGGAACAATAAGTTTTACTGCTACGTTGAAGGTATATTCTTTCCAAATGATATGGATTTTAATGTTGTTTGTTAAGATATAAATATGCAACTTACTAATTTATGTCCTTGGTTTACTGTTATTCACTTTTAGCTTCCGGGTTCAAGTGTTTTTTCCTTTTTTCTACGGCAAAAATTCACCTTTCTTGCAACCTCTACTATATATATTTTTTGGTTAAGGTCCTAAAATGCCTTGAAAGTTTTCATGAAGACCTTGTACCGGAAGTTATTTTTAGATGTTGTTCTAGAAATTTTATTATATAATATTTTTACCTCACCGTTAAATGACCTAATTTTGACAGTTAAAACCTCTTTTTTTTAACTTCTACATTAATGGTCAAAATTAACTCTTTTAATAATGAGGGAGCAGAAATGTTACAAAATAAAATTTTTAGGGTATATTAGATCCAAAAAAAAAATTTCCGGGTGTTGAGTGCTCATTCATGAAAATTTAAAGACATTCCCTATATTCTGTGAAACAAATGAGCAAACACTAATAGCATAAGATTATAAGTGAAATTAAACATGTGACTTCCCACTTATAGAAGAGTTTATATGTCACTAAGCTATAATGTGTTATGTGACATCCCACTTATAGAAGAGCTTATATGCCACTAAGCTATAATGTGTTATGTGACTTCCTACTTATAGAAGAGCTTATATGCCACTAAGCTATAATGTGTTATGTGATATCTCACTTATAGAAGAGCTTATATGCCACCAAGCTATAATGTGTTATATCTCCTACGTTGGCACTCAAATTAGTTACTAATTTTAACCATATATATCAAGAAGTTAACCCTAAATAAATCTTAAGGCAGAGTTGATGCTTGGGTTAACTATTGATTGAATTAAAATAATTAAAGAGAAGATAAGAATATAAAAGAAATTTTAGTTTGATTATTGAGAAGTAAACAAAATAAGGGTGATTATGAACGATTAACGATATAATGAAGATTCCCAAAGATAGATAGCTTCAACTATTATTGCTCACAAATAAAATATCAGTAGTTATAAAAGAAAATAATTGCTAAGTCAAAAAGTAGAACGTTAGTAAACCTCCTAAGTCTAATTATTTATTTCATAAAAATACCTATAACCTAGAATAAATGTAATTTATAAATAATTATTTAAGAACCACTTAAATTGTAATTATAATACTAGTTATGATCTATCCTCTATAAAATTTGAGAACTTTCACCAAAAATTCTTTTTAGGTTTCTAACGAAATCCTTTTAATAATATATTCAACCCCACAATTAAAAAAATTAAGAAAAAGTGATAAAAATATATGTAAGAGGAATAAATATATGAATGAAAAATAAAAATTATAACTGATAAAATAATCAATATAGTTTGATAAAAAAATTATTCAAAAAGAAATAAATAGGTTTATAAACAACTCTTTTAAATCCTCCAAACTCAAGAAATCTCAAAACTTAAAAATAAAAGATCAAATCTTAATAAAAACCATTATAACTCCTAAATAATAAGAACATAATGCTCAAACTTACAATTTCCAACCTAAAGAAAGAGGAGAACTAGCCACTCATGTGGCTACATGACATCATGATGAATAATGGAAGCAAGAAAACAATGGAGATAAGAGATGGAATTTTTATGAGTGAAATAGTGTATTGAATGGAGGAGCCTTAGGATCTTTATATAGTTTTTTATAGCATTTTTACTTATTGGCTCTCCAAATGATAATAATAATAATAATCTCAATTTATTTTCAGTATTCTTTTAAACTGTCATCTTTTCTAATATCTCCAGAGAAATATTTTTTGAACTCAAATATCTTATAAATAATTTAAATAAAAAGTAATAGGATAAAAGAGATAAAATAATTAATAAGAAAATAAGAAAAGATAGCACATTTATCTATTATTATTTGATTAAATTTAAATATTAAATATTGAGAAATTATCTTTAAATTAATTCAAATGATATTGAATTAATATACTATAACATAATATTAATATAATATATATTATATTAAATAAATGAATTAATATAATACAATATAATATTATATTAATAGAGGCATTTTGATTTTCTCTAATAAGATATTATAACTTTCTCCTTCAATTTAGGAATCCTTCAATTACCCTTCCTTATTAATATAATATAATATAATTTTGTAGTAATTGATGTGAGTTATATTCATTATTTATTTATTTTTCTTAATTTTTTGAAATACATAAGCAAAATATCTTTATGTAAATCACAAGATAAATAATAAAATTAGTAAAAATATAAGAAAATAATATTTTTAATAATTTAATTCATATAATCAATTAAAATATAAAGTAAGTAAAGCTACTACTTATTAAATATAATAAATTTTTTAAAATAAATATAAAATAATATAATAAAATAAAAATTTATAAGAGTTATTGAACCCCTATTATATATTTGATATCCTCATCATCATATATTCGAAAATGGATTTTTAATGTTAACTTCAGCTTAATTCTTCCTTTGATTGCAGAGCGTAGGGGCAGGATTTTCAAGATGGTACTTGGACTAGGTAATTTACATAATAATTTAATTCACTTCATGCTGATACCTTTCAAATTTAAAACTTACAATTTTCTTTTATTTTTTATTGAGTCATAAAACAAGTAGTACATCTACTCAGTTTACCATTTTCAGATAAACATAGTTGAAAGAGTCCTTATGGGAAAGCTAATCAGTATTTATGTAACTCATTAATGCCCCAAAATTTTGCATAATCTCACCTCCTCTAATTGATCGTATTGATCACAGTTTCTGCCGCTGCAACAGTAGGAGTTTTTTCTCTTATAATCTACCGGTTTAGAAGGACGTTATTTTGGAAAAACAGATCTAAAGCTCATCAAGATTTTGAGGCCTTTCTGAAGAGCCACGGATCATTTGCCACAAAAAGATATAGCTACAAGGAGATAAAGAAAATGACCAATTGTTTCAAAGAAAAATTAGGGCAAGGAGGCTATGGAAGCGTGTTCAAAGGGAAGTTACAAAACAAATGTCCAGTTGCGGTGAAACTTTTGAAAGAAACCAAAGGGAACGGAGAGGAATTCATCAATGAGGTAGCAAGCATAAGCAAGACTTCTCATGTCAACATTGTCACTCTTTTAGGATTTTGTTTTGAAGGATCCAAGAAGGCGCTTGTTTATGAGTTCATGGCTCATGGATCGTTAGAGAAGTTCATTTTTGAAAATGAAGCAAATCTCCATGATGGTAATCTCCAATTGAGTTGTGAAATATTGCACCAAATCGCAGTAGGTGTTGCACGAGGATTAGAGTATTTGCATAGAGGATGTAACACTCGAATATTTCATTTTGATATAAAACCTCACAACATTTTGTTGGATGAGAACTTTTGCCCAAAGATCTCAGATTTTGGACTAGCTAAAATATGTCCTAGAAATGAAAGTGCTGTATCCATGTTGGGTGCCAGAGGAACCATAGGATATATTGCTCCTGAGGTAATTTATAGAAATTTTGGTTCTGTCTCTCACAAATCAGATGTCTATAGTTTTGGTATGATGGTTTTGGAAATGGTTGGAGGAAGAAGGAATGCCAATGTCAATGCTGATGATACGAGTGAAATATATTTTCCTCATTGGATTTACAAGCGTCTTGAGTTAAATGAAGAACTTGCACTGAGGAGCATTAGAAATGAAGCAGACAGAGAGAGGATAAGACAGATGGTGATAACAAGCTTATGGTGCATACAAACTAAGCCTTCAGAGCGTCCAATGATGAGCAAAGTGGTGGAGATGCTTGAAGGCAGAGCTGAGACCTTGCAAGTTCCACCAAAGCCTTACTTATCTTCTCCTTGTAGATCACCTTGCTCTTCCCCTTCCTCAACTCTCTGATTCAGTAGTTCTTATGCTATAGGGCATTTTCATCAAGGCATGATAATGGAAGGCCCATGTGTTTATTGTTTTAATACTATTTACTATATCCTATGTATCTAATTTTGGAATTTATAGTTATCCCTTATAATATAGATGTCTCCTCTAAGAATTTGACTCGAGACCTAGAAGGAGATTTAACGAGGTCTTACTTAGACCAACTCTATATTGGTGAAGGCCCATGTGTTTATATTTCTGTGCAAGCTTGTTTTTCTAATCAGATCTCTGCTATTAGACTTTTTTCATTGGGTATCATGTTTCTGTTTCTCATGTTTGGGTCTCATGTTTCTGTTTCTTTGTTCTGTGCACGCTTGTTACTTTCTGAAGTTAGCATTTGCAAAAAAGATCTCTGCATACCTGTAGAAGCCGGCATTTATTAACGTCAAGAACATGGTGATGCTTTTAGACTTGTATTGTGGTGAGTTGTCTCTTTATTGTAAAAATTCTGTGAATCTTGCCTGTTGAAAAGAAAAAGATAAAAGGATATGTCTGAAGTGTGACAATGTAAAAATTCTGCAATTCTCCGAAGCTTTCAATTTGAAAATGTTTTGCTATGGCAGCATGTTTTCCAAATATTTGCAGCCTATTTCCAAGTCAGTTGTCTCTTGAACATTTATTGGGACTTCTTTGATTGAATCCCACTTTTGATGCCATGTCTGTCTGTGGCTTTTATAGCTTAGCGACATGCAAGCTAATCTCAGAATATCATGATATGTTCTGAAACCGTAATTTTACGTGCGAGAGAATTATGATTTAGTTCAGAACAAAACAAACGTGAAGTTCCTTGTATTTTTGCTGTTCTGTTCTCTAAAAATTAGTTCATGGACGTTTTTTGACAATTCGGCAACCCCATTATTAACTACTTAATTAGTCAACTAAACTAAGAAACTACATAATTAAGTTTGGAGAACTGTAATTTACATGGCTATCTCGCGAGACAGAAACTTGAAGAGCATTTAAAACTGGTAATCCAATTGGGTTTTCTAGGGTGAAGTGTATGCAAAATAGCTATGGCTTAAGTTCTTACCCTGCCATGTCTGGTATAAATGTCTGGTATAATTCAAATTAGGTATGAATTCTCTCTATATGTAAGAGGATGTCACTGACTATATCCGAAAAGAAGGTTCATTAAGTTGTTTTATAAGAAAGCTTGTTTTTGTTATATGATGCAAAATCATAGATTTTTGTTTTGGAGAGCAAAATATTGCAGCTGTTCTGTTTCTTTGTTGAAAGGAAAATTAATTAGAGGCATGTATTTCTTGAAATTTAACTCAAGATAATTTAATATCTCAATTTTTAATAATTTAATCCGTTAGTTTATACACTAAGTAAAGTATAAAACAACTTAGATTTATTTTAAAGTTTTAACTAAGATTATGTATAGCATAATTTTAGATAGTTTTTTTTATGAGAAGTAGAAAATTAAATTAAATTATTAAGTAACAAAATAAAATATAACCTAAATTATTATTTAATTTGATTAATTATTATTAAAATTATAATAAATTAAAATAAATATAAAAGACTTGTTTTTATTATTTTTAATAAAATAGATAGTGAATAAAAAATAGATGAATTAGATTCCCTTAAAAATGGTTTTGAGGCTATCATTATTTACAAAAGATAAATGGGAGTTTAACACTCATTCACAACATTTAATTTCTTTAAATATCAAAACCCAATGCCACCTTTAGTTTAGGGAATGGCTATTCATTATATATAATACTATTAAACTCAAAAAAATAAGCAAATATCCAATAGATCTTAAGAATTGTAATCAAATTTTAAATTTAACTTTAATCTATTAACTAGAAAAATAAATTAATATTAAAGATAATAAAGATCAATATTTAAAAATAATTTGAAGATTAAAAAAATCAAAAATAATAAATAATAAATGATCTAATAATTTAAATCATTTTATAAGATTATTAAATAATCTCAGTACATATGAAATAAAATAAATAAAATTAAAATTAATTAAAAAATAATGATAAGTGCTAAATAAAGATTAAGTCACAGTAAAATATAAACAATACAAATCTCCCACTGATCAGAAAACTATTCTAACACCAAGAAATCATCAACTGATCAATGGGTAAAAGATTTAAGTTCTCAAGTCTCTACCACCGAGTTGGGATTCTCACCCTGAACATCCATCAAACACAAGCTACCTTCACACACGAACTCTGCTTCTGGTGCGTCGCTGTTCTGCTGCTGGCCGTCGCTGTTCAGCTCGTTACTGTCGCGTCGTGGTTCTGCTCGTGCCGTGACTTCGCTGGTTCTCGCCGATAGTGCTGTCATCTGGGGGGATGTAGTCGGCTCTGTGATGGAATGAAGTGGTGGAGGGTGACAATGGGTGCTTCGATGATGAGTGGAGAAGGAGATGATGATGGAATCGGCGTGGACGGTGATGGAGAAGGGGTCCGTGGCCGCGTGGAGGATGATGTAGATGGTCCCCGGACGCGGAGTGTGTGAATGAAGGCGTGGGGTTTGACCGAATGGAGAGGTGGAAGGTGATGACGACCGAAGACACCCAAATTGAATGTCATTTTCAAAATTGTGATCCTCTTGTTATCATTTATAAATTTTATTTTATCCAGTAATAATTAATACACAAATAATATAATTAAATATTAAAATAATTATAAAAATGAATAAAAATAATATAAATATATAAAAATATATGTTTCTAAATCTATTATAATTTAGTCAATTGAGATTATTTTTGAAGTTGTAGAATGAACTAATTAAATTGTCCAATTAAAAGAGATTAAGTTAAACAAATAAAAATTCAGGACAAGGCAAGTTAAAATTATATAGATGAAATGATTAATTTTCCTTTATTAAATTTGTAAGGTGGTGTACTGTTAGTCTCAGTAACAGTCACATGGACGAGATTGAAATGTTCTAAGAGCTTTCAATTTGAAAACGTTTGGCTATCGCAGTGGATGAATCAAGATAAGGGAGTTCAATCTTCCCAACTAAACAATGGGAGGTTAATATATATGATCCAAAACCAAGTTTCAACGAGTTGGTTAATTCCAGAAACGCCACAAACAGACAATAACTCTTAAGCTTAAAATTCTTCACCTTCATCCTGGGAAGTATTTTGCAAGTCACTGTTGACTGTGGATGTAGCGTGAGATTAGAATTCCACCATCTGGCTCCTTCCTACATGTTTCCCCTGTATTTCACCTTCATCCTGGGAAGTATTTTGCAAGTCACTGTTGACTGTTGATGTAGCATGGAATTAGAATTCCACCATCTGGCTCCTTCCTACGTGTTTCCCCTGTATTTCCAGTCCTTTCCCAAGTCAACACAACAATCTTATACTCATCTATATAACCAAAAGCTCTTCATTGTTTCTTTGCGCACTCATCTTTTGGTAACATTTCTACTTTTTATCAATATATCATCTATTCTTATCTTTGCCTCTCTTTTTTCCTCTCACACCTTGCTTCTTCTTTCAGGTGAACCAGTTCAAATTCACAGATATCTAAGTGGATAGAGAACTTGCTCTAAACACTAATTGTTTAAGAGGGAAAACAAACTAATTTAAATACCCTATTGAGTACTCAACGTAAGATTTAATATCCTATACTACTATATCTCACTCTCACGCCAAATTGAGATGATTTCACTTTACAGGTCTCGCTTCCTCTTGTATTCTGAACTGGTACTGCTATTCCTAGCTGGACATGGAAATGGAAACCATGAAAAGTGTCCTCAATCATTTGATTGTGGAGAACTTGGGAAGATCCACTTCCCTTTCACCAAGGCTGAAACACAGGATTGTGGCTTAATGATGATACATGGTTGTGATGATCCATCTTCGAACAAAACGATTCAACTAGAGAAGAATGGAAGGCCATTAAAGCTTACAAGCATCATTCAGCAGGAGGATAATTCTATTACTGTTACTGATATAGATCTGCAAAAGACGTTGAAATCCAAAACTTGTCAAGTTTTCAACAAGAATATCACTCTTCCTCATGGCTCTCCTTTGGTTTCTTTTCATATCAAACATAGCATAACCTTGTTCAGATGTGATCACAGCCTCATCATCGACCCTCCGGCTAGTGTTCATAATTATACCTGCCATAACTATAATATCTATCATTACCACTTGCACAAGCATTATCCTCTTAACCATTATTACCGAAGATCTTTCTCAGCTTGCTCTATTCTTCTGCTTCCAAGTAAACACCAGAATCATACCAAAGACCTTTTCTCATTCTTAACTGCTCAAATGGTTATTCAAGTACAATTATCTGATGCTTGTGATAAGTGTTACAACCAACTAGGTGGCCAATGTCGACTAGACAGCTATAGGAACTTCTATTGTCACAGAGGTACGTGTGCCTGCATGGCTCTTGTAACTCTGATTTAAACAATTGTGTACGTTTTTCAGTTTTTGGAGTTCCAAGAATTTTTCGCAATTGGAAATATTATAAAATTTTGTGTCTACTTTTTTCTGATTAAATGTTACTTGTTGATATTTGAAAACCGGTGCTAGATTTCCTGTATTCGAAAACCACTGCTCATTTACATTGTGGCCAAAAACATTGATATTACTTAGGAAACCTTAGAGGTATCTTGAAAATCCACTATTATTTTCCAACTTAAGACTGTTCTTTTGCCAAGCAGGAAATGGCACACAAAGAATGCTTTCTACTGATTCGTTTTGGTTGTAGTTTAACTTATTCTATTTAATTTGTTCACTTCTCCGCAGAGAAAACTGGAAAAACTGTGCTCATTGCAACAACAGGTAATGAAAGTTGTCAAAAAAAAGTAGAGTATTGTCAAGATTCAGCTGTTTAAATGCATAAATATAGTTGTTCCAACACGCTTCTTCTAATTCTTCTTTTTCTTTTTTAAATTATTGTAGTAGCTTCTTCTGTGGGACTCGTTATGCTATTGTTCCTGGCCTTTTGCTTTAGAAGAAAGCTTCTTGCTCTTGCTTCATCAAGTCTCTTTTGGAGGAAAAAGCATCAAACCCATCAAATAACTGAAGCCTCTCTTAAACAACAGGGACCAATCTCTTCCAGAAAGTACAGTTACTCTGAGATAAAGAGAATCACAGACTGTTTCAAAATCAAATTAGGCAAAGGAGGATATGGAACTGTATATAAAGGGAAGCTACCAAATGGGAATCTTGTCGCAGTGAAAGTGCTAAGTCAACTAAAATGTACCGACGAGGAATTCATTAATGAAGTTGCAAGTATCAGCAAGACATCTCATGTTAACATTGTTAGCCTTCTAGGATTTTGTTTCCAAGGTTCCAAAAGAGCTCTAGTTTACGAGTTTATGTCCAATGGATCTCTCGACAAATTCATATATGAGAAGAAGAATTGCAACATGGGTGAACAACGCCAATTGGACTGTCAAACTCTATATAATATTGCACTTGATGTTGCTAGAGGTTTAGAGTACTTACACAGGGGCTGCAACAAGACCAAAATCCTACATCTTGACATAAAACCTCATAACATCCTACTCAATGAGGAGTTTCGCCCAAAAATTTCGGATTTTGGACTCGCTAAAGTACTTCCAATAAAAGATCGGTTAGTGTCCATTTTGGAAGCAAGGGGTACTGTAGGATACATAGCTCCTGAAGTATTTTCGAGGAACTTTGGCAACGTATCTCACAAATCGGATGTCTTCAGTTATGGAATGGTGGTCCTAGAAATGGTAGGAGGAAGAAGGAACCTGAGTGTTGAAGTTGATCGTTCTAGTGAGACATATGTTCCACAATTGATTTATAAGCGCCTTGAACTGAATCAAGAACTAGAACTGGGGTCCAATATTAAGAACGATAGTGATAAAGAAATGATGAGAAAAATGACAATGGTGAGCTTATGGTGCATACAAACTGATCCTTCAATGAGACCAGAAATGAGTAAAGTAGTGGAGATGTTAGAAGGAAGCTCGGAATCATTGCAAGTACCTCCTAAGCCATTTTTCTTTTCTTCTTCAGCATCTTATGTTCATTCCACATCTAAAACATGTGAGATTGTGCAGTTGTAGGATTTCCTCTTGTTATATATATGGTCTGTGTTTGATATGTTTCAAGTTTTTATAATCTTTTCCTTTTGGAAACTGTAATATGCAATTCAATTTTTCAGTGTTTAACTCTAAACTGGTGTGAGGCTTTGTATCTTTATGCTATTTCACACAACATTTGCCTTTCTGCATTGACAGAAGAAGAGTGACTTTTCTCTGAACTTGAAGCTCTATTTTCTATTTCTGAAAAATTAATGGGTTTGTGGTAAGGAATATTAAAAAGTTTTCCAAAGAGTAGAACACATAAGATTAAGTAGAGGAAAAGGTGAAACCTTGTTTCCTCCAAGTTAAAATTTTTGCTCCAAATCATTGAAAGCTTAAGATAATAAAAATAGAGAAAATTAGGTCTAAGGGGTATGACCCTCAAAATTGAAGTTATAAAATCTTAAAAAATTATAACCATTCTTTAAAATCAAAATTAATATAAAATTTTATGAAATTACCCCTAAATTTTATGAAAGTAATTATGAGATTTTAAAATATATGATTTTAAATAATATTATCATAATTTTATAAAATATTATTATTTAAAAAAAGTAGTAATGCTTCTTATAAAATTATATAGTAATTTTAATCCTTCAAAATATCTTTGAATAAGTTTGAAGATTGTTTGATCTAATTTTAAAAAAAAAAAAAATGGTTGAACAGTGTCATAACTCATACGCTTTGGACAACTATTCCATTGACAAGAAATAATATTCTCACAATTGCTTGCTTGATTGATGTGTTTCTTTCACATCTTCCAAACTAGTGTCATTCTTTATTAAAGTATACTTCTTCATAATTGACAAGGGAAATGACACTTGAGAGAAGAACAATTACTGTTAAAAGAAAATATTGATTACAAAAAAAAGGTTATAAATAATAGAGGATTAGTTGAAAATGATGAAATTATTTTTTGTTTGGTCAAAAGCATGAAAGATTATTTAAAAAAGATAAAGAAAATCATAAAAGCTGAGTTGGAAATGATTTTTAATAGACATTATTTTTTTTACTAATATCTTTTGGTCCAACGTCGATTTAATCTAAGCAATCTCATGGCAAAATAATAATTCTTTTGCTGCGACTCGTGAACCGGTTGGCAGAAGTACCGGGCGGGTGGCGCCCCAGGCGTCCCCCCCGCGCGCCGTGGGCTCGGCAGCCCTCGGCCCCAATAACCAATCCCGGCGCCGCAGGCGCCAAGGAAAAAAAAAAGGTTGTAACTTCTGCAAAGCATATTGTGTCTCTCTGAATGGCGATAGTTCTCTCTGCAAAAAAGAAAACTTTGATTCCTTCTACTTTGGAGGAAGATGATCAACTACTAAGAAGTGCAAAGAAAATTAAGAATGGGGAAAAGGTCATTGGAGGAAACGTCTATTATCAGCAGCAATGGCCAAAAGTTGGAACAGAGACAAATGGTTATTATATAGGGGGGCCTTCATTTGCAGAAAAACTGAAAGGCATCGACAGGAATAATGCTCAAATAGAAGATGACAGTGATGAGGAGGAAAGCTTTAACTCAGATGATTCCATGTCTGAAGAGGGTGATCAGGATACAGAAAAGGGTATGGAGGAACCTTTGTGCAAGACAACTGAGGATCCGGTAAGAAATTTTCCCACTTTTACATTCTCTGGAAAAATGAAAAAGCGCCTGTTTAAAGCATGGAAAAAGGCGGTAATTGTTAAGCTGCTTGATAGAAATATTGGGTTCAAAGCTTTACAAACAAGGTTACAGGCTTTGTGGGCTAAACAGAGAATTATCAATCTCATTAACATAGGACATGGATTCTATGTTGTTAAGCTTTTGAATAGGGAAGACTACTTTACTGCTCTTACAGGTGGTCCGTGGATGATCTATGACCATTATCTAACCGTTAGACCTTGGGAGCCAGAATTTAAACCAGAAAGAGCAAAAATAGATAAGGTGGCGGTTTGGGTAAGAGTACCCAAAATGCCTCTAGAATATTATGATGAGGAGGCATTAACAATTATTGGAAATAGGATTGGGATTACGCTTAAAGTTGATATGAATACTTCATGCCAACTGAGAGGGCATTACGCTCGGTTATGTGTATTGATGGATTTGGAGAAGAAGCTAATGTCAGGATTCAAACTGGATGGTGAAGATTATTATCTAGAGTATGAAGGGCTTCATGCGTTGTGTACTTACTGTGGTTATTATGGACACCGGGGAGAAGGTTGTCCGTCAAAAGCACAACAACCTCAGAATATTAATACCAAAGCTAATGATCAGACAAAGGAACAGAGTAAGAGTAGCACAAATGACAATAACTTCACTGCAAACACAGAACAGTGGAGAGTGGTTCAGAAGCAGCGACGACAACGGAAAACCAGAGATATTAGAGCTGGAGTTTCACGGCCGGTGGAGAACAGGGGATCAAGATTTGACATCCTGGATGACGTGACTGAACAGATAAATGATGGGATAGGAACTGAGGTAGTCAGGAGAGATGGTGTTCAGGAGCAGGTACCGTCAGTTTTGGATCAAAATGGGAGCAGTGCACTGTGTGTAACAGAAGGAAGGAGAAAATGCAGGCAGAATAAAGCTAGTGTAAAAAATAAGAGCATGGAGGTAGTAGGTCTGCGGGAGATGGGGGTAATTAATGAGGAAACAGACAAGAGTGGATTGATAAGGAGAGAGAAAAGAACGAGAAACGAGGTGATTGTTGGGGAAAAAATAATGGTGGAGGAGGAAAAAGGTGATGACATCGGGGGAAAAGAAAGGAATGACAAGGAAGGAAATGATATGGGAATTGGAATTGGGCTTCACGCGGAAGAAGACCAAATGGATAAGGATAAAGCCCATAATAACATGGAAAATGAAATAAAAATGATGGTTGGGATTGATGAGCTAGATCCAGGAGATTATGGGCCTGGAGAGTTAGATTCAAGTTCAATTGCAATGGGTAATTGTATGAGTAATATGGAAAGAGAATCAATGGTTGCAGAAACACAATTTCCACAAGGAAATTAATTGGACCTGTGGTATGGAGCTAGTTTCTTTAATTATTGTAATGGTTATGGATAGTATACTATATTGGAATATTAGAGGAGCTTGTGCTAATGGGCTTCTCAGAAATTTGAAGGCAGTTTGCAGTAACCCAAGACCAAGTCTTATTATTTTATCTGAAATAAAGTGTGGGAGATTATCTCGATTTCAATTCCTAAATTCTTGGGGTTTTGATAACATCAAAATAATTCCTAGCTCAGGTCGTTCTGGTGGACTTCTTGCGGCTTGGAGAAGTGATGCAATCAAAATTTCAGTAATTTTGGAAAATCAACAATTTTTCCATTTTCAATGTGAGATTGGAGAAAGACCACCGTTCTTTCTAACTTCAGTCTACGCCATTCCTCACTCCAACTTTCGCCAGGTACTTTGGAATGAATTAAAAATTTTAGCTGTTAATATTTTTAGCCCGTGGGTTGTTATAGGAGATTTTAATGATATTCTTAAACCTACGGATAGAATTGGGGGAGTAGGTTGTCCACATAATAGAATAAATTGGTTTCAAGATAGAGTAAGGGAGTGTGGCCTTTCGGATATAGGTTTTCAGGGACCAAAATTTACATGGAAATGGCCTAGGATTTCTGGTTATTCTCGTTTATATGAGAGATTAGATAGAGCCCTAGCAAATTCCCAATTTTTACATGCCCAATCAGATTGCATTTTGAAAGTTTTTCCTAGATCTCAATTTTCTGATCATAATCCTATTGTTTTACAATTTATAAATCAATTTAATAGAGGAAAAAATAAACCTTTTTGTTTTGAAGCTATGTGGCTTACACATGAAAATTTTAAAGATTTTCTATCAACTGCTTGGATTGATATAGATGATTTTGACAAATCTTTAGAAAAATTGGGGGCTTCCCTATCTGATTGGAATAAAAATATTTTTCGATTTGTAGAAAAAGAAAAGAGAATTTTGCTAGGCCGTTTAAAAGGTATACAAAGTTCACCAGCTTATACTCACTCGGTGTTTTTAAATTCTCTTGAAAAGGAATTACAAACTGAGTTAGAGCATCTATTGAAATTAGAAGAAATTAAATGGTTCCAAAAGGCTAGAACAGAATGGATTGCTAAAGGAGATAGAAATACTTGTTATTATCATTTGAAAACTAAGATGAGGAGGAGAAGGAATAGAATCATAACTCTTAAAGATGAGAGAGGAAACTGGATAGAAAATGAATCAGACTTAATTGATATGGTCAAGAATTACTTTATGAATCTTTATAATTGGACTGATGATACTCTATGTACATTACAAACAAAGTCCAACTTCCCGATTGACTTAAGAGCTCGGATTTCTAATATGGCTGAAGTGCCTTCGGAGAAGGAAATAAAAGAAGCTCTTTTCTCTATGGGACCCTACAAGGCTCCAGGTATTGATGGCTTTTCTCCTATATTTTACCAAAATAATTGGAATGCGGTAGGGAATTCTTTATGCAAATTTGTAAAAGCAGCTTTTCAAAACGGCTCAATTGTTGATACTGCTAATAAAACTTTGATTTCTCTTATACCAAAGGTAGAACATCCTAAACTGGTTATCCATTTTAGACCTATTGCATTATGTACTGTGCACTATAAATGTATTACTAAGGTGATTGTTAATAGATTGAGGAGTGTTATGGATGATCTTATTTCACCCTTTCAATCTAGTTTTATAAAAGGTAGGCACATTCAAGATAATATTATAGTTGGTCAGGAAGTCATGCATATAATGAAGAAAGCTAAAGGAAAGACTGGTCTTATGGCTTGGAAGATCGATTTAGAGAAAGCTTATGATCGGATTAGATGGGATTTTATTCAACAGGTTCTTTTTGATGTTGGTTTCGAGTATAATTTTATAAATCTTATTATGGGATGTGTCACCTCTGTTTCATATAACTTGTTATGGAATGGATCTCAAACAGGATTTTTTGCACCAAAAAGAGGACTCCGTCAAGGAGATCCTATCTCACCTTTTTTGTTTGTAATGTGTATGGACAGGTTATCCCATATTATTAGTGATTCAATTATTGCAGGCTATTGGAAACCAATCGTTGTATCTAGAGGGGGACCAGCTATATCTCATCTCATGTTCGCAGATGATCTTCTTCTTTTTGGAATAGCGACTGAAAAGCAATCGGAATGTGTGATGAAATGTCTTGATACTTTTTGTCTTGCATCAGGAGCAAATATCAATAAAAATAAATCATCAATATTCTTCTCTCCAAAAGTACATGGAAATGTTAGAAAAAGGATCAGTGACATGACAGGAATGTGTATTTCCATTGATATAGGGAAGTATCTAGGTTTTCCAATCATCAGAGGGAGGAAACCCAGAGATACATTCCAATATATCATAGATAGAGTGAAAAATAAGTTAGCTGCGTGGAAGGAGAGTACACTATCTGTGGCTGGTAGAATCACTTTGGCTAAATCGGTTCTTAGCTCTATACCAGTGTATCCTATGCAAGTGGCTAAAATTCCGGTTAGTGTGTGTCAGGAAGTTGAAAGGGTGCAAAGGAACTTTATATGGGGGCATGTTAATAGCTCACATGGATTTCATCCTATTGGATGGGATCAAATTACTTTACCTAAATCAAATGGTGGTCTAGGGTTCAAGAAATTAGCATCATTTAATCAAGCTTGTGGAGCTAAGATAGCCTGGAACTTACTGAATGGTGAGAAAGGATTATGGGTTGATGTGCTACTACATAAATATATGTTAAGGAATGATGAGAATCTTTTGGATACTAGAAATGGAGACTCTGCATTATGGAAATTTATCTCTCAACAGCAAGATATTGTTAATGCAGGTACTAGATGGCATGTCCGGAATGGCCAACTAGTTAATTTTTTCACTGATAAGTGGCTATTCCCTGATAAATCTTTACAGGATTTATGTCTTCGGCAAATTACATTGGAGGAAGTAAATAGTAAAGTTGCAGATTGGAGCACTGCTGGGACTTGGGATTACCAGAGACTTGCTAATATTATCCCAAGTAATGTCTTACAAAGATTGTTTAGCATGATGCCACCTATGGAGGATGCGGGTAATGATGTGATGGTGTGGAATGCTACAAATGATGGTACTTTTACTATTAAAAGTACTTATTATTTAATTGAGAAACATTCAGCTATTACATATAACTCAGTTTACAAGGACATATGGAAATGGAGAGGTGCTGAGCGGATTCGTGTATTCATGTGGATAACCTTTAACAACCAGCTTCCGACAAATGCTTGGAGAAACAGATGGTCTTCTACTAATGCAAATTGCCAGTACTGTAATGAGGAACCAGAAGAAATTTTACATATCCTCCGTGATTGCTCTTATGCTAGACAACTTTGGAATAAACTTTTACATCCCAGATCTTGTTACTCTTTCTTTAGAGCCTCCTTACGAGATTGGTTTACTATGAATCTCAAAAGAGAATTGGGAGATAATGTTAATTGTAGTTGGAATTTAATTTGGGGAGTGTCAATTTGGAGTTTATGGAAGTGGAGGAATCAGTCTATATTTGATAATGATTTTTTGAAGCCATTAGATCCTTACTCAGTAATAATGCAAATATGGAAGAATTTTATACAGGTTCAAGAGGAGAATTTTACTAATCATGTCAACCTGTCAACCCCAACTGATTGGCAACCTCCTTCCCTAGGGTGGGTCAAATTAAATGTTGATGGAGCTCTTACTACAACCCATAAAAGGGCGGGATGTGGAGGAGTTATTAGAGATCACTCAGAAAGCTGGATTGTAGGCTTTACAACTTTGCTTGGATCTTGTAGCGTCATTGAAGCGGAACAGTGGTCAATATACACAGGACTAAAGTTGGCTTCGGATAGGGGATTTAAGAAGATTATTCTTGAATCTGATGCTAAGAATGTGGTTGAGATGTTATTGAATTTTAAAGATGACAGGTGCAGCCTTTTGATGTCTCGAATACATAGCCTTGTCAAGCTATTTTGGGAATTAAAGATATGTCATATATCTAGGAAACAAAATAAACTTGCAGACGCGTTGGCAAAGGACGAGTTGAATAATACATTAGTATTATATGAGTGTCCTCAACATTTGAGGTATCTTGTGGAAAATGAGTGTTTGGGATTTGATCCCCTCTTAGTTTAGTAGTTTATTTTGGGTGTTTAACCCTCTCTTGTATCAAAAAAAAAAATAATTCTTTTGCTGGATATAGGTCAGATCCAATCAGAATAAAATTTTGATGAATTGGATAGATAGCTAAAAAAATAATCCTTTTGCTATTATCCATGTAATTTTGATTCAACTGGTAAAATAGTAAGATATGTGATTATTTAGAATATATTTGATCTATGTAAAGTATTATTTTATTATTATTCTAATCACAGCGCTTGGAAGATATCCTAACTCTTGGATGTTTAGGTTTACGTCTGAGGGTAATAGACGGCTCATCTTACCCGATATTGGTATTGCTTAGGAGGAATGATGATTTCACCTTACCTTTAAATTGTGGATGAACCCAACCTCTTTATAAAAAATTTAATACCAAAATAATAATAATAATCCTTTGTTATTAAGAGTTAGCATTAAGAAATATGATTATATCTTATAAGAACGCGAGTTCGATTACAATTATCATTGTGAAGACTCTTTTAATAGGTAATCTTATAAGTCACTTGTAAGTACTCTTTAGATTTTAGGGTTATGCCTTGACCTTGTGGAGGACCGGTATCAAATCTATCTAAATTTTTTTATATAAAAAAAATAATCCACTTTAGAGGGAATTAATGTTACTTAAAAAGATAAGAAATTTTTTTAATAAAAAGACAAAATATATTAAAATTAATGCCATTTACAAAGTTTCAAAGCGACAAGAACAAATAACATTAGAAAATAAATGATGAAAGAAAACAGAGGTAACATCATTGAAATTAACTTCAGAGAAATGTTTAGTAAGAGATAAGATTTCCCACCAAGTGATTTTATTTTTTTTTATACAAACCAAGTGATTGTTGAAATGGAGCCATAAGGAATCTGTTGGAAGTAAAACCCGTCTCCACACGAGATTCTAAGAGGCCTCTTAGTATTATCAAGCTGGAATCCAGGTCTGATAACCCAAAAATGAGAAGCCCTGAAACATAAAGAAAGAAAAGGAAGACCTGTAGACAAATGATTCTTCCAGATGAACTCCATAATGGCCTAACCATTGAAACATATGTAACATTGGCAAGAATTGCCTCTTCTCCTTTTTAAATTTATGCAAAAAGATAAGCCACCCACTTTTGGAAATTGTACGGAAAGTCAAGTTTCTAGAGCTAGTAAAACCGTTCAGATTGACAAAATACTAACAATCCGCCCTTTAGCTCATTGATATGCTTTTTTTTATTTATTAATATTATTATTTATTTTATTCAAATATTATTTTGAATACTCCTATTATCAATTACTAGTAAATATTATTACTTATTTATTGATATATTATAACTGATTAATATTATGTTAATGTTTATTTAAATTTATAATTATAAAATTTGGTATTTTTTAAAAAAATATAAATTTTTATAAGTATAATATTAGAAATTTTTTTATTATACTAATATAATATTATAAATGTTTTATTAGTATTTTCAAAATTTAAAAAAAAAATTCTTAAAAAAAATTAAAACAAGTATAAAAAAAAGGTAAAAAATTAGCTCACAATTAAAGTGGAGTAGGCTTGTGCCCACCTATTTTGCACCCAACTCCTCCTAACCCATGGGTTGTAGCGGGCTAGCCCTCAACGTTGGGCTGCCTCGCTTTATAAACTACTTCCCAAATTGTTTGAAAATGTAGACCTATTAGCAAGGAAGGCAAACGCAGAAATATCAATGGTAATCGAGATTTCTCTAATGAGAGCTTGAGCGTTCCACCTTCTCCCATTATGGAAGATCTCATTCATATGGCTCCCCAAAGTAATAAATAAGTAAATGATCTTATGAATAGTATGGCAATTACCTTCCTGATCAAGCTGAATGAAAGTATTTCTCAACCATTCAATGGAATCATCAAGATTCAAAGAAGGGATACGAATACCAATAATCCCAAACCCTAATGAGCTAGACAATGGGCAATCAAAGAACAGATAAAGGACAGTTTCATTATAATCACATCCGAAAACACAATCCAAGGATGAATTTATATGATGCTGTCGGAGACATCAGAAGCAGGAATGGCATTATGCACAATCTTCCAGAAAAAGAGGATCATCGTCATTGGTAGTTGGAGAGACCAAATTGTTTTCCATAAATATGGCCAAGATGGGAGGAGAGAAGGACTTACACCAGATAATTCATGAAAACCTACTTTGACATTATAGGATCCAGAGCTAGAACAACTCCAGATCAGGGAATCTTGTGAGTTTAGCCAACCAATCTTAGAACCAATGATAATTTCAGCAGAGTCAGAAGAATACAGTGATCTGATTAAGGGTTTGTTCCAAGAGACATGGTTCTAGGAATAAGTATTATGCAATAATAGATCAGCAACCTTTTGAATACCATTTCCAGTTTGTTGATCAGACTACATTGGCCACCATAAATGATGATTGATTGGAATTGAATCTCCATTACCAACTCTCCATGTTTGTTAAAAATTATAGCAGCATGCTCTGTAATTCCTTTCCATAACCAAGAGGAGTTGTAAGGTTTTTTTATAATTGCCTTGAATTTAGATCAATGTATTTAGTTCTGAGGGTGAATGACAGAATAGAGAAAGGATCCAGGTTGATAACGACTTGTTTGGCCAGAAGGGCATGGTTAACAATCCTAGTAGGTCTTATACCCAGGCCTCCCTTCTCAATGGGTAGAAACAAACGATCCTTTCTCAGAAGATGTATCTTCTTATTATTCCCATTAGAACCCCAGAAGAAATCAATGCAGGCTGAGTCAATCTTGTTACACACATATTGTGGTAAGCTAACACAAGACATGATATGTATATTGACCCCAGCAAGAACTGACTTAACCAGGCTTATTCTTGAAGCTTGAGATAGTAATTTAACTTGCCATGCATTTATTCTTCGATCATTGCCATCGGTAACCTGTTGGAATATCATGGATTTACTTCTACCAAGATCGACCCAAGTGCCTAACTACTTTCCAAGCTTAGATTCAAACCTGATGTCCATGAATTTAGATAGGGTGGATTTCCCTGCATAACGGACATTCAGACTGAATACTAACAGTGATTTTGTCTTGTTACAAACTTGGCTAGACCACAAAGCATACATAGTCAGTATCATTTTAACAGACGATAAGTTTTGTTGATTGCACTCAAAGAACTTAGATTGCACTCAAGGAGTCATCAGCATAGAACAAGTGAGAGATGGGAAAAGCATTCTAGCAAACTTTGATCCCAATCCAAAGACTCATATTCTCAAGTTTCAAAATCATATAGGAAAGAACATTGGCTACTAGAATGTAAATGAAAGGAGAGCGGATCACCTTGTCTAATACCACGGTTTGGCATCATGCTTTGAGTCAACTTACCATTAAATTGCACCTAGTACTCCACAGTGGTAACACACTGAATAAGAAGATGAATCCATTTTAAGGGGAAATTAATTCTATGAAGAGTGGCTTTAATAAAATTTCAAGAGAGCTTATCAAAAGCCTTCAAAAAAATCCATTTTTAGCGCAGGCAACTTCTTCCTCTTGGGGCCAGCCATATGGATTTGTGTTGTGATATCAGCAGCAAGTAGGATGTTGTCTAAGATGAGCCTACCTTTCAGGAAGGCACACTGGTGTGGAGCAATAAGCCTGGGAAAAATTAACTTCAGGCGATTGCTTAAGACTTTGGAAACAATTTTATAGGCAACATTACATAGACTAATGGGCCTATAATCTCTGAAAGATTGAGGTCAATCAGATTTGGGAATCAAGATAATGCCAGTCTTATTTAAAGACTTTAAAAGATATTCAGGCACCCAATAATGTGTAACCATCTTGAAAATGGAATTAGCAACAATATCTTAGAATTTTTGGTAGGAATTAGCATGAAAACCATCCAGGCCAGGCGCACTGTCCTTAGGGAGACCAAAAACTCCTTCTTTCACCTCCAGAGGAGAAGGGGAGCCAACAAAGAGAGAGAGAGTCCTCATCATTGAGAGTTGGAATATTTAAGTGATTTAAACCTGGCAAGATCTCATCAAAAGAGCACTGTTAGGAGTTTGATAAATGTCTCTGAAATGGGATAAAGCAAGGTTTGAAAGTTCCATTTCATCTGAAGTCCAGGATCCATCAGATTTGAGGATACTCTTGATCAAGTTAGCAGAAGAACGTCTACTAACCACTGTGTGGAAATACTTAGTATTCCTTTTCCCAAAAGCATGCCAATTGAGTTTTGCCCTCTGAGCCCAGAAACTAGATTCACTGTCATATAGGAATTCAAGATGAGTCTCCAAATCATGAAATTCTGAGGACTTGACTAAGTCTATAGATGAGTCAAGCCAGATTGATCTTGATAGTGCGTCCAAAGAATTATCAGCTGGAACAATCCTTTTAGAAATATTTCCAGTGGAGGACCGACCCCATAATTTGAGTGTCTGTAAGGTTCTAGCTAATTTAGCATGAAGAACAATCTTTGAGAAACAGCCAATAATTCTCAAATCTGCTTGCAAACTTACTTTATGCTCCCTCTAATCATATTCATAAGATATATAATGAAGAATTTTGTAACTTTTCTAGTCTTATTTAATATTGATGTAGGAAATTACAAAACAATTTTAATTTTTTGACAGAATGAACAAATTTTTTGATTTTTTTTATTTTAATAAAAAATATTAAAAGTGATTTATAAATAAGAATGAAGGGAGTATTGTTTTAACCATAAACTTATTCTTCTATTATTTTTTTAACACATATAAATATATTAAATTAAATTTTAAAATATATCAAGCCATCCTCATGAATCATGATTGTTTGTAGCTGTGGAGCGCAGGAGAGCGCATTCCGGTTTTTAATGCCTGTCCAAAATAAATCTTCAATTGTGAGAATAAGTTGAATATTTATTTTAATATTATATTCAAATCAATAAAATTTTATTTTAGACTGAAAAGAGGAATATAAAATTGGGTAAGTGTGAGAGTAGAGTGATAAAGGAGGAGTTTACCATCTTTGTAGCCCCACGTGGCTGTTTATGCAAGAATGGCAATCGTCTTTTCACAAGCAATACGTTCTGTTTTTTTTTTTTTTTTTTGGTTCAGTTTATTTAACAAATTGACTTTTTTCTCAAAAATAAAATAAGCTTAACATTTATCTGCCATTTATTGTTATTATCGTTAAACCCCTATACCTTCCAATTTAATTACAATTGACCCTACGGTGATCTCTACTCCTTCCTACTACAACTTTAAATCATTTATCGCTCAAAACGACAAACCCACTTCTCTATTTCGCTTCACGAGCCCCCATTTTCGTGTGCTTTGTCTCTGCAACAATGGCGGCAACGCTTTACTTGGCTACTGCCTTCTTCTCTACACTTTTTCATCTTCTTCTTCTTGTTCAGAGCTCCAAAAACCCTGACTTAGAAGCACTCATGGCGTTTAGAACTGCTTCAGATACGTTCCACAAGCTCTCAACTTGGAACTCCAGCACTGACCCTTGTTCTTCTTGGTCCGGCGTCTTTTGCCTCCATAACAGAGTCTCGCGTCTTATTCTCGAAGACCTCGACCTCCGAGGCTCTTTCGAACCTTTGACTTCTCTAACCCAGCTTCGAGTCCTGAGCCTTAAGCGGAACCGCTTCTCCGGCCCCATTCCAAGTCTCTCCAATTTCACGGCCTTGAAACTTTTGTATCTCTCTTACAATGAATTTTCCGGCGGCTTCCCGGCGACTGTTACGTTGCTTTTCCGCTTGTACCGTCTTGATCTGTCTCACAATAATTTGTCCGGCGAAATTCCCCTGACGATCAACCATTTGACCCACATTCTCACTCTCCGTCTAGATGAGAACCGTTTCTCCGGCAACATTCCCAGTCTTGACCTTGCTAACCTTCAAGACTTAAATGTCTCCGGGAACCGTCTCTCCGGCGAAATTCCCAAATCACTTTCGGGTTTCCCGGAATCAAGTTTCGCTCTAAACCCGTCTCTCTGCGGAGCTCCGATGCAGAAATGTGCCAACTTTGTGGCCGAACCCAGCAAACCCGGATCTGAAGGAGCTATTGCGTCGCCATTAACGCCGCGAAGCAACCCACGAGCGCCAACTATATCATCCACACCAAGCTCAATGCCTGGAAATGAAGCAACCCCTCCCAGAAAATCCAAGTCATCAGCAAAAATAAGCCCCACAGCTCTAATTGCCATTATTCTCGGCGACATTGTGGTTCTCGTTGTAGTCTCCCTTCTTCTCTACTGCTACTTCTGGCGAAACTATGCAGCGAAATTGAAAGAAGGAAAGGGTTCGAAGCTAATGGAGAGCGAGAAAATCGTGTATTCATCGAGCCCGTATCTGGGTCAATCGGGTTTTGAGAGGGGTCGAATGGTTTTCTTCGAAGGGGTGAAGAAGTTCGAGCTAGAGGATTTGCTTAAAGCTTCAGCGGAAATGCTCGGAAAAGGTGGGTTCGGGACGGCATACAAGGCGGTTCTGGATGACGGTAGCGTCGTCGCCGTCAAGAGGCTGAAAGACGCTCAGATTGGAGGGAAGAAAGAGTTCGAACAACAAATGGAAATTCTGGGAAGACTGAGAAACCCAAACATTGTTCATTTGAGAGCTTACTATTTCGCGAGAGACGAGAAGTTGCTCGTCTCTGATTACATGCCCAATGGCAGCTTGTTCTGGCTTCTTCATGGTACGTCAACTTCATTTTACTTCAATAATTCAAGGGTGTGTTTGGATTAGCTTTTGGAGAATAGATTTTGGGAAGAATAGATTCTGGAGAATAGATTTTGGGGAGAATAGATTTTAAAAAAAAGTGATTTTAAAAATTGGAGATGTTTGGATGATTAATAGCAGAATCACTTTTCTATAGATAATAAATTTAATTTAATTTTAAATTTTTTATTTAAATGATTATAAAATAATATATATACATATGTATTTGAATGAAGTAAAAATTTATAATATTTATCTAAATTTTAATTTTTTTCTACTAAAAACTTTATTAGAGAACCAATCTAGATGACCATAAAAAAATATGGAAGATTGTAACTTTTATTGGTAAATTTATCTTTTTCCTAAAATTTTTAAATAAGAAATTAAATTAGATTTTATTTATTTTAACTTTTTTTTAATTAATAAAATTTAAATTATTAATTAATAAAAAACTCATCATCGCAAGGGGCACCAAAAAGCTATTTTGTGACCAATTATTCTCAAACCATGGTTTTGGACTCCAAACCATGGTTTGAGTTTTAAAATTGATTTTTTTAAAAAAAATCTTGTTTGGCCCATATTTTGTAAAACCATGGTTTGGGTCCATAATCTATTTTCAAAAGTGATCCCAAACACACACCAAATCTCTTTTACTATTTCTTATGAATTTGTCTGTTCAGAAAAGTTGTTAAACAAGAAAAATTATCATTCCCGCACAGATGAAGAACCAGTTGAGAGTACTCTTGTTCTTAGTGGTTTATTAAAACAGGGTTGAGTAATGAATATCCTATAGAAGTATAGAAAAGAGTAAGACAAACCCCTAATTGTAGGGTGATGATGATGGATCTAGGAAGTTAAAAACATTAGAGTTGGACCATGTGATTATGAATAGATCCAGAAACTTAAAACACAGTGGAAGAGTTTAAAAATAATTGAACTTGGACCATGTGATTATGAATGATGGATGGATTATTCCCAACTTGTCACAGCTTATACGGAGATTGAGGAAACAGTGGCATTTTTCTATGTTCTATTTTCTTGTACGATTATTAAGCAAGGCTGTTGTTGCAGACGAAAGCAACTGTTAAAAGAACACAGGAGCTTACTGCATAAAATCAGTGTCTTCTTTTGCTTTTTGTTCTTTTCCAGAAAATATGTCCTTATGCTTTTATCTTTAGTAACAGATTTTCCAGTCACTAACAATGACAAAAGACAGAAGTGCCAATGAGCCTCCTACCCATTTGAAACACTTGCCCTGTTTTCCAAAGTAAAGAAAGCAGTGTCAAATTCGTAATTCTTGTAAACTTTATATTATGCGTTATCTTCGTTTCCGACAGGTAACAGAGGACCTGGCCGGACCCCACTGGATTGGACCACAAGGCTTAAAATAGCAGCCGGTGCGGCGCGTGGAGTTGCTTTTATTCACAGCTCATGCAAGTCGCTTAAGCTCACCCATGGTAACATCAAATCCACAAACATCCTCATCGACAGAGCGGGAAATCCGCGCGTGGCAGATTTCGGGCTCTCCATCTTTGCTGGCCCAAGCGCCACCGCCGCTCCGAAATCTAACGGCTACCGTGCCCCGGAGGCCGTTGACTGTCGGAGATGCACTCAGAAATCCGACGTGTATTCCTTTGGCGTTGTCCTGCTGGAGATTCTCACCGGGAAGTGCCCCTCGTCCGTGGACGGCGGCGGGTATGGTGGTAGCGCGGTGGTGGATCTTCCGAGGTGGGTACAGTCGGTGGTGAGGGAGGAATGGACGGCGGAAGTGTTCGATCTTGAGCTGATGAGGTACAAAGATAATGGGGATGAGATGGTGGGGCTGCTTCAGATTGCTTTGGCTTGTACCGCCGCCGCTCCTGATCAACGGCCCATCATGAGCCACGTGGTCAAGATGATCGAGGAGATTCGGGGGGTCGAGGTGGGGCAGGGAAATGACACGTCGGACTCTGTGTCTGATTCACCCTCCGTGTCTGAAGATGCTTCTTGAAGTTCTTCTGGTCTGGAAAAATAATTATTTAGGCTTTACTTCGGCCATTTTCTAAATATGTAGTTACTACATTGTCCTGTATGGGATTCGGATAATCAAATCGGCTCAAAATGAAAATTTGCGGTATTAGCTCTAAGGTTAAAGTTCATTTCTTTCTTTGATTCTTAATTTGAGTGAGAAGGGGGGAAAGCAGTTTCGAAATTTATTCCTATTCTCTAGAGTGACTGGGCAAAGTTGCTAGCTTTGATGGGAAGGTGCTACTTTTAGGCATTAAAGAAGCAAGGAAGGGATATTCGAAATTTGAAGTTATTGTTCTGCACTTTGGTAGTGAGTAAATACGACTTTTTCAAATTACATGCAGTTAGAAATCAATATGAAAACTAAACTTGAGAAAATGAGGCAAGATAGGATTTAAAATTAATCCCTTATCAGGTTTGAAGCTCATTAAAGGAGGTCCTTTTTTTTTTTATCTTTCAAGAGTTTTTGACTGAATTTGAACCTATGTTTTTTTTTTTTGGATGATGTTACTTTTATCTCAACTAATGATTTGTTAATATAAAAATAACTTTTATCTTAGCTGATTTTTACAAAGTAATTAATATAATGTGATTTATATTTTGATAATTAATTTATATTCAGATAAGCGTTTACATGAAAGTCAATTTGTCAGTGGCAAATTGTCCCAATAGCAATGCAACCTGCCTTACTTCGATCACAGGTCCTGTGTGTTAAATTGTACTATATCAAAAAAGTGATTAGAAGCCCATTTGACAAAAAGTAAATAATATATTAAAAAATCAGTTTTAAAATAATTTAAATAAAAGTTAAAAGAGAAAATAGAAGTTGAGTTTTGGCTTAAAAATTATTTTCCTCCGTAATCATTCCAAACATAATTTTGGGGCATTTTGAGCTTCAAGTGTCAGTTTGCATGAGTCTGAAGTTATGCCAAACAAGCTATGCCTATGAAGTTTTATACAGAAATACGAAATCCAGTACAAGAACTGCAGACAGTATCCCAGAAAAGAAAAAGAAAAAGAATGGTGAAAAGAATAAATCAAATGATTTCTTTCCAAGGAGCTCTTTCCAGGATCACATACATATATCACTTGAGTTTTCTCAAAGTATTGCTCCAACCGAAAACATTCCGATCTTGAGTTCGAGTATTTGAAAACTGCATAACCCTAGGAGCAACCTTGAGAAGCTTAGGCAAACTAGAAGGCGAGAACTTTCTAGCAAACAAGAAACAAACGTTGGTTTCACCATCCCCATTATACTTGCACGTCTTGTTCCTCAACCTCTCCAGCAACTCAGGAGTCACCTCGCCACTCAAGAACTGTGTCGGATGGGGCCCGCCCTTTGACCAGTCAACCCAAGTCAACGACCTGTTCGAATTCCCCTCGTAGAACTTGATGCTTACCAACGTAGGCAAGTAATGCTCATCCGCATAACAATCACCATGACAAAACTTCTGAAACACAGGGAAATAAACTCTGTCCGACACAACTTCGAGTGCGAGGTTTCTATCCATTTCGAACCATTGCGACCCTTTTCGCCATTGTCGGAGGGACACTTGTGGGAGCATCCTCGGACTGTAACGGCCACGACCCACCCAACTAGGGTCGTCGTAAGCCATGACGTAGTTCTGCTTGGAGTTCATGAGGTAGGTGTAGACGGTGGAGAAGTTGAACAGAGGAATGCAGGATTCCGACAAGAGCACGAATCTCTGGTTCGATACGTCAAGGAGGGCGTTCGCCAGCAGCCGCCGTTCACCTTCGATCATGTTGAAGTTGCCCCATTCAACTTCCTGCATGGATTAGTCGGTGTTGACCCAGTTTATTAGGTAAACTCACTAATTATAAAGCGACATGTAGCTATGTATTACAGGGTCCCACGAAAACGAGGGAATAATGATATTCTAATGTTGCTTTGGCTTTTGGTACGGCTGTTGCTTAAGAATTTGTCAGAGAAGCAAAAATGCAAAATGGCAACGAAATATAACCTAGCTAAGAGGAACCTATGTTACTGAACTTGGGAATGTTTTGGGGAAAAGGCTATTGTTTTCTGCCTCACGAGGTACCTGCCATGCTTGGAGATAGGTATAAGTGGGACACGGGCTTTGAGGCAGATCTAACGAGAGAAAACGTACCATACCAGATCGGACCAGTTCATGAAACATGAACGGGGTGGAGTAACAATAAATGTGACTGTTGTACTGATAGAACAAGTTCAGTATAGATCTCTCCAAGTTTTTTTCTGCTACATGTTGGACCACCCAAAAGGCATTAATATATATATATACACACACATATATATTTCTACCATTCCCTTTTGCCTAAAGCTACATTCTTTTGGCGAAGATTTTGGTTAATGTGAAGGGTAAATTGCGTTATAGACTGTAAATTTATGAACCCTGTATGAATATAATCGTTTATTGTCTTCCTCTGTTTTTTTGGGTTATCTGATGTGCTTACATCCTACTCTTGGCCTTCTGTTATAGAGATTAGGGAAACTATATGAATACAATGAAACAAATGCATAGGTGGTGTGAATAATATTAAAAGGAAAATGAAATTAAAATATAAATAATACTGAGTCCTTACTTAATAATTCATTTCTTTTAAATAAATTTAAAAAATAAATTAATTAATTAATTATAATTAATATAAAAATTAATTAACTAAATTAAATTTATATTGATTAAAGAACTTATAATATAAATTCGTAGAATTTAATTTAGTTATAATTAATTATTTTATTTTATTTTATTTTTTTAATCTAATTAAAAAAATTAATTAATTATTATATTAATGACTGGTAATTAATCTAAGCTATTCTTGTCAGTTGATTAATCTTGTCATGATTCATATTAGGGTAAAGATAGTCCAGATGACGAATTCCTCTGTTTTGTTCTGCTTTTTTTTTTTTAATTACTCGCATGGCCTCTTCATTGGTTTTCTCCTTCTCTGCTCCCAAGTATGGATAAAATCAACTAGTATGCCTACAAATAAGGAATTAGGTATATTTTTCCTAGTTTGATTAACGTTCGAGACTTGTAATAAAGTTATCATTTTTGGGGCCATAAAGTATATAAAACAAAGGACATTCACATATATAGGACCAAGTTATCACCAAATTCAAGTAGGGTAGGAGAAACAGACTGACCTTGCTAGGGATTCTGCGGCTATGGAACACGGGGCTCTCTGGGTCGGATCCATTGTAAGACGGGTTTGAATGGACGTAGATGGAGTAATAGCCTTCATGTCCTTTGAAGAACAACTCCCACAAAGGAGCCAAATGCACAGGACCTTTTGTCAAGAACATGAATGCCACCTTAGGAACGCGTTGGAAGGGATAATCTGGGATCCTAGGAGACAACGAAGCCCTCCATAGAAGCTCCTCCTCGTTCATGTCGTGCATGACCACAGGAGGCTTAAGGTACCTCTTCATGGAACTGCTGTTAGACTTGGACGCAGGAACATTATTAAGCATTTCTGTTTCTGGTCTGTTAAATATTGGTGGGGGTGTTAATATCCTTGGTGATGAAGATGAAGAGATTGAGAACCGAGTGAACTCCACACTAAAGTTGCAGTTCTGAAGATAGAAGCTGATGATAATCCCTAGGGTTATCCCACAGCCCAGAAGGATCAAGTGAGGAAGAAGACGAACCAGCTGGTTCTGAACATTGAAAATCTTTGGAACTGATGAGTTTACTGGGTTTTGATTGTTTTGGCTCTTCATTCTCACCCCAAAATGACAATTAAACAATGAAGATCGGTTTATCTAGCAGAGGCTTCGAAAGATTATCTTATCAACAATACTTGATATAAGGATATACGTAAATGCTCATCAAGTAATAAAAGCCGAAAAACAGAGCAAATCTATGTAATCAGGATTACCAACAGAGAGAGAGAGAGAGATTCAAATATCCTCAAGAAGGTGATGGGGATGATAATCGTCAATACCCACTTTGACTATTAGCTTTAATCTGCTGAAATAATAACAGACTCTTCAGAAAGATCAAAACTTTAGCCAACACAGAGCTCTCTGTTTCTCTGGTTTCGATCTTAGAGAGGGGGGGGGGTGAGAGATGTGTGCATGCGTGTGAGGATTTTCCATATATATATATATATTTGTGATAAAATAAAGTTAGATGATCATTATGATTTTATGCGGAAATTTCAAAGAAAACGCATTGATTTGTTGTTTGTTGATCTTGGTGCCGTCTTGTTACTGGTCCCTTCTAGGAGGAATATCCAAAACGACATTGACGTTTTTGGTGGAGTTTTTGACCGTTGAAAATTATGTAACGACGACGACTAAAGTACTAGAAGCCGCCAGCCAACGCCAAGCCCAGCCTCCTCCTTAAGACGTGTTTCGTTACTCGTTTTCTGGTACAACTTTTCAGCCAAACAAGTGGGCATTTGTTAGAAGAACCCACGGACATGGAAGCAACCTGAGGAAGACTTTTTCATCACAGAATTCATTTAATTTAATTTTCTACCAATCAAGAATAACATGTGGAGAATGATGTGAGTGATGGAATCGGAAAAGTTCAGCTCAAGTAATTGTCAGGAAAAGTGGAAAAGGATTGAAAAATCTAGAACTGAAAATATTTATTTACAAAAAAACATTTGAAGGCTTTAAAAATCAATGTAGAGTCATTTTCTAAATAGTGATAAGCTGAAATGTAACAGAAATAAAAGGGATTTATATTATGAATTATTATTTTTCTTACAAAGTCCTTATTTTTGGTAAATTTTCTTAATAATAAGTTCTTACTCTCAAATTTAGAGTTTTTTTTTTTCAATACACTTCATTAGGAGAATTTTTAGTTTCAAGAAAAAAAATATGTAATTAGGATATAGAATGTGGAGGGTATTTTCATACAGAAAAACTCAAACTAAAATGTGTGATATGTTTGGCTTTTAAGGGATGATTGCGTATATGTAATACTTAGAAGAGAGATTTATGCAATTTTAAATGAAAACCAAATACGCTTTCTTTCTTTTTTTTGTACTTTTTACATATTTTAAAGCAAATTTTATTCTTTCTTTTAAAAAAACTAAATTATGCAAACTCCTGAAGTTTGAGTTAGGTAACAAATAACCCTTTTAATATTTTAAAATTGATAACAAGCCTATTTAAATTTTTAGGATAAAATATCACATAATATCATGATTTTATTTTTCATATATAGCTAGTATCATAATATTATTTATAATATAATTTTATCCATAATCTTTTTAATTTAGTACAATTTTACCTATAATTTTATTTCTTTAGTACCAAGAATTTTACCAAATTAAAAAAAATAAAGGTAAAATTATACTATAAATCAAATTAAGATATTAACCGCATATAAAAAATAAGATCAATATATTAGGTATTATTTTACCTGATTTTTAACTATGTAGGAATAAACCTCAACAATCAATTGTATATTCCCTTAAACTTTAAGGTATATATAATCCCTTAAAGTTTTGAGACGTATGCATATAACAAGCCCCTAAATTTTAATATACCTGCATAAAGGTAAGAGTTTAAGATAATTCATTGTAAAATTTTAAAATTTATATCTACATAACTAAAGTTTAACTGACTTTTATATATATAGTTCCTCCTTTAAAAGATTATTAATTTTTATTATCTCAACTAGCATCGGATTTTAGAAATCTTTCTTCTTTTAATCATAACCAATTATTAATGAATGATTAATGGCAAGAGGGGTGAACAAGGAGGACAAGGAGAAGAAAACAAAGAGTGAAAACAACAAAACAAAGCCTAATTACAAAGTTTATTGCTAATAAAATAATGAGCTTAGCTTTCGTCGCTTAAACGTTCTTAGGAAGCTCAGCAATTGTCATATTCAACAACACATGACAATTAATCAAGAGGACTTACTTGTAATATTATAATTCAAAATTCCTTTTACTGACAATTGCATTGAACGAGTTAAAACGTATGCAGAAAGGAAATCGGAATTAAAAAGTATATCTAATTTTATAGTTTTATTATTTATTTATTTATTTATTTTATTGACTGGAAACAAAAGGTGAAAGTTGTTATTATTTAGATGTCTTTGTCAGGTGAACCAGTTGAGACAATAATCAGAAATGCAAGACAAAAACTTCCGTTGCCACCTATGAAGTTTCAGGTTTGGTTCCTGAAATAATATATATATATATATATATATATATATATATATATATATATATATATATATATTGTCAATGAAAAAAGATGGTTATTCTTTGTAATATCGAAACTTGTTTTTTAACTAAATCATCCTGAGATTTTCTATGTACAGAAAATAATTAATTGGTTTTTGTAATGATTTACTCTAAAAAAATATCATTGACTTTTAAATTTGACTTTTTAAAGTTTATTTTCATCCTCAAACATTTTGTTCCAATCAAATAATATTTAACTTTAACTGCTTGATGCATTAAAAACTTAACCTCTTTTGGGCCAAGAAATTTAACTTTAATTTGATACAAAATGATATTATTAAATAGAAGTTGAAAACATTTGCATAAATCCATAAAATCAGTTAACAAGTTTATAAAATATTATTTTTATATTTTTGGTAGAAAATATTATTTTTATTTATCAAAATAAATATTATTTACAATTGTCTTATTTTGGCCAAAATTCCTTGACATCTAATGCTTACATGACATAACAACTATATATGGATATGAATTTTAATTCAATATATATATATATGATTTTTGATGTTCTTTTGTAAAAAAAAATGTATTATTTGATGGCTACCTGAATTATTATTAGTGTGTTCCCACAATTGAATACTTTCATTTAGGTTTCCTCCTTTCTATGATTAACTACATTCACAATCACGAAGATAAATATATGTGATGTATTTGAACAGAAATAAGGAGAAATAGACAATAGCCATAAAACAAGATATTAACCTCATTTTAAAAAAAAAATCACTTTTTTCTTCAAAGGCATTAATTAAATAGATTCAATGAATAAATTTACCATGTGTAACTAACATAGAGTTAGTCTAATAATATAAAATTATACTATATTTTATTAGATTTTAAATTTTATTTTTAAAGCGTACATTTATATTAAAAAATATACTTATAAATTTTAAAATTAGAATATCTGATAATAAAATCAGTTAATATTATCCCAATAAATTTTTCACGTGCAGCCAGATACATCTTTAGTGGCGGAATACAAAAAATAACTAAAATTTTAAAAAAAATGCAAAATTTGCCTTGTACGGCGTGCATTAGATTCATCATCAGTGGCGGAGTACAAAAAGTACTGAAATTTCAAAACAGAAATTAAAGACAGGTCAGAATTTAAAGCCTTTTACGTCTGTTGAAAAATTTATCCATACGATCCTCTCTTCTAACCTCTTGGGTACCACATACGTCAGATGGATGTTTTGGTTATAACGTGAATTTTCAAACCTTGTTTATTATTCACATTTGTCCTTAGCACCTAAACTACATTAATCAAGAATATTCTTAAACTTTAATCAATAAAAGGTTAACATTAATTCATCACTCATTCGATGGACGAGCAATTCGTTCATTTATGACCTTTTCTAATCATCAATGATTTTTTTAATAAGATCCTAAGACATTGTTTTTTTTTTATATAAATATAGATATTCTTAAACGAACGTCTTCTATAAACTCAACCCGTTAGTGGTTCTAAAACATTTTAACAAGTTACATCCTTCATCACTAGATCACGCCAATTCCTTTATACCCAAGGTAGGATTTCAACTCCGCTAGTATTAAAAAATTATGTTATCCCAAATAGTTAGAAAAAAGATTGAAAATATGGAATCACTGAATCACATAGCTGTAAATGATGCAGAAAGCGTTGTCACAAAGTTTGCTGAAATTGACGCTTGGCGTTTTCATTTGGGCATATACCATTGTCTCACAAAAACCTCGAATATTTGAAGATTGTGCAAAGAAAAATAAAGCTGAGTAATGGTCATGTTGCTTAACTGTCTCTTTGAAAAAGACATAAAATGATATTTAGCTATTAGAGACATGCCTTGATGATTACGATGCAACCTAAGCATATAACTGTAATATGACAACCAATTTCCAGTAGGAGGGGCAAGGGCTTCTCACTTTGGAAATTTTTAAGCATAAAGCTTTGGCAAAGATAAGTCAAATGAATCAATGCAGGCAAGAGGGTCAAAGTGAATTAACCAGTGTGTGAAAAGTAGACCTTTCTTTTAATATTAATACATATGGCAAGATACCCTGAACGCTGTAAAATATCAACTACTCATTTAAAACCCTTAATAGTCAGTTAGAAGGTTTATTTCGATGTTTTTATATAGATAAAATATCCTCTATTAATGTCATTGACTAATTCCCTCACCCTAAAACATCTTCTTAAAGATAAACAGCTGATCACAAAATATTTTCCATACATAGAGGGGAAATTCAAACCCCCATTTTAGTTAAAAGACTAAATGAGGGAACTATTAGGCTACACCTACGTAATTTACTTTGATATTAAATATAAAATTTTAATATATTTTATCTTTTAAATTTATAATTTTTTGTTTAAATTATTTATGTTGATTACACATTAAAAAAATTAATCAATAAGTAAATCCAATACAAATAATTAAATATGATATTTTAAAAAAAATAACATTTACTTTTATATATAACTAACTCAACTAATTTTATCAATATTTACAAATTAATTATATAGCATACATACTATATTTGAGTTGAGTCACTGTTCATCAAATCTATGGTCAGCACAATTTCTTTTATTTTTATTTTTTTGCAAAAAATTTAGTTGTCCGTACCCTGCCTTTGTTTTCCAACAACTTTCCTAAAGTTATCTGATTGAACCAGATGCTGGATTCATTGTATGAAAAACTATATTATAAAATTATTTATTTCAATTAGGCGATGAAGGAGAAAGATACGATACCAAATATGCTATCAGTTCCACCAGAGGATGAAATGAATGGCACTTGGCATCTGTTAACTGATACAAAAGAGAAATCAAAAAACATCCCCCAATCAGAAAATGGGGTGACTACCACTTCTTGTGTAACCAACCGTAAAAACTTGGGAACATTAGATTTAAAAACAAAATGCTACAGACCACTCTTTTGCGTTCTGATTCAACAGCCATTTATACATGGGAAGTCACCTTGTGGCAGAGTTGAAGCTTGAGTCCACCTTAAATCACCCTTGTATTATAAGACCCACATAACCCACACTTGTGGTAAAGCCAATGGAATGGGGCCGTCCCCTTCTTTTCACAATCATTACATAGTATATCCTGGCAAAACAAGATCACATGTATCAAATTGATTTCCATCCTTAAAAAGATGTTCAAATGCCAAAGTACTATAGTTGTCTACCTATGAAGAAGTTTTGAGGTCTAAGACAATTATTAGAGAGGCTTATTGTAATTTGTATCCTTTATATCACTTTTCTAACTTACTGAGTAGCAAAATCATATATTAACAGGAATATGTAATTAAGACTATGAAATTAATGATTCACAGAAAAATCAATTACTTTTATATATAGGGTATTAGGTTTTTGTGAGGCCGAAGGCTATTGCCTTAATGTCAAACACGGCCCTGTATCTAGCTTACAGTGTGTGTTTGATTTCTTCTCAAACTTAGATTTTAAAAGCCCTTTTAGGCAAAACCAAGGTTTAGAGAAATTTTAAAACAAACAGTTATATTTGTTTAAAAGGGCTTTTGGACCAAAATATAATTTAAAACCAAAGTTTCAGATAAACTGGTTAGAGTAGCTTATAGAACAATAAAAGAGTTTATGGTCTAACCAATCACTATATTACCCCTAATTTTTTTTACACCATCTCTCCTCTACACCCTCTCTTCTGTCTCCTTTCTCTTTTCTTTTCTATACTTCCTCTCCTCTCTCCTCTTTCCTCTCTCATCTCTTATTTCTCCTCTCTTCTATATTTAATAATCATACCCTCTTTAGTAATTTACCAATAATAAAAATATTTCTGGAAATAACTATCCAAACACTTATTTATTCAAAACCACTTTTTTTATAAGCTCTTCTCCAAAAACCATTTTCTAAAAGCTGCCTAAAAACCTTGTTTTTTTATAAACCTTTTTCCAAACTCTTATCCAAACGGCCCATAGTGGCTGGCCTGCTGTGAAAAATAATATGAGAACATGGTTTTGGAATCTAAAACCTGGATCCAAGAAGACAATGGATATAACTTACACTGAAATTTAACCCACATGCTCAGAATCGGGAATGAAAATGTCTTTGACAGTTGAGGGTAATGGTTTGTAATCTTAAGCCGGCTTGACGTAATTTTTCAATATAAAAAAGTAGCGAGTGTAGCCTTTGAAATGTAAAGGTAATGTACGTGGTTCTTTGGGAGGGACATCACTGTTAATATACTTTACCTGACGGCGATTCTGATACTCTTCAGGGAGTTCCTCAGAAGCCAACAGAGCATCAAGCATGCCAAAATAAACCTACAAGTGGTCATTGAAGCAATACTAGGTTCAGAAAAGTCACTGTTGTTGGGAGATGATGAACAAAATCTGCCTCAAAAGGTTACAGGAAGTTGATAATATACTTCATATTTGGCATTTTGCTTTCATGTTAAAATTTAAACATATACATAATGAAATCTCCACTATCTTTGGCCCGCTTTAAGTGCTTACGCATAGAAGAAGTTTGCATTTTCTTATGACCAAGAATTGTCTTAAAAGTGTTCTTATTAGATGCTCATGGTGAGAATTTCAGCTACTTGGACAGATAAGAATGATCTAGTATAGATTTGAATGCAGAGTGAAGGGAGGAGGAATACAATATCATATTGATGCTGCCCAAAAAAACCATGACATATACGAGCATTATGAAGTTTTATATGAAAGAGGGTGTATCTCATACCGCCATATCTCCCAAAGATTTGCGACAAATTGGACAGGTGTAGTGACTACAAGTATATGCCTGAAAAGAGGGGACAAATGTAGAATTTACCGTGGCTATACATAAAATTGCATTCCACGATCTGAAAAGTAAAGAAGCAAAATATGATAGTGACCTGAAAGCAAGTGGAATGCATGAAATGGCAACAAGGAAGAGCTCTGACAGATGTACTAGATGTGAACAAAAAATCACAGCAGATGGGGCAGTTTGTTTCTAAGCTTTTTTCCTGGCACTGGTGGTCCACTAATTTCATTGACAAGCAACAATTACACTGCATGCAATGGAAGGAATCAACACCAAGTCCTTTCCCCAGACGGCATATATTGCAGAAAGGGCAATGGTAAACTTCCCTGTAAAAAAACATTATTTTTATTAGTATCACAAATTATGAAAGACCATCAACAAAGAATTGGACTCAGTTTATGAATTTATTATAGAACTCAGGATGAATATAGGACTTTAACCCAATTTAACAAAAACAAGAACAAATTCTTCTATCGTCAGTTTGGGGTTCTGTAATTTACACGAGACTTGGTAAATATGTAAATCATAAAACCGCAGAATTTGCAAAAGGCTTGACATGCACAAAACATAGAAACAAGCAACATGATGAAGTTGTTCTATGCAGATCATTCCTTTGGTAAATCAATCCTCTAAATTTTAAGTTCACCAAAAAAAAAATCAATCCTTCTAAGGTTACTGGGTCCTACCACAGGACAATTTAAGGGGAGAGAAGAGAGAAAGGTATTATAGAAATAAAATACCTTTCATCATCAAAAAACTTGCAAATACTACAGTAGTACTTTGCCATTGACAGACCACCACAAGAAGGCGTTGCACAAACTGGTCCAATTGGCTGTAATTGCAGGCAGCGCATGCACATCATCTCAGTTGTAGCCTTCCTGCAAGCACAGTAATATATAGTTTATATGTGGTAAAAAACTAGGTCAAACAGAATGTGTGCGCGCGTTCGTGCACAAAATTACCTATCCATGGAATGGTCACTGACTTTGTCATGGCAAAACCTGCAGGAGAATAGCTTTCCACAGCAAGAAGCAAGAAGTTTACAATTTCTTCTGTAATGCTCACAACCAAAGATATTTGTCTCTGGATCATGAAACGATGGTGATCTTTCAAGTACATCTCCATTTCCAAATTCATCCGTTGTTGCTTTAGATGACTTCTGCTGAGAAGCTATCCAGCGACTAAGATAACCAAACAATAGATTAAAACAGAAGAAATGGAACTTGGAGGTTTATAAAAAATTAAAGAAGAAACGGACCTAGTCATTAGATTTTGAATAAGATAGGATTTCCTCCTTGGATCAAGAGTTGAATCACGAGAAACTTTTCTAATTTCTGATTCTAGTTCATTCTGGTTCATCCTGAATATATCTTTCCACCCAGGCCTGAAAGCTTGAAGGCTATGATCCAAGTTGCCAAAGGCATCAGCACCTAAATCATTAAAAGTCGAGTACATCAGAAAGAATTTGAACATATAATAATATTTAAGTTTGATCTTGAAAAGAAATACAACAAGGGATTCACTGTAGGGATCACCAAATACAAAAAATAGCAGCTAACCTAGTGAAACATGGTCACTAGGTGTAGTCGTGTTTGAAGTTGAAGCGGGCCCTTCCCACCATTCATTAAGCCACTCATTGAACATGGTGTTCTTGGTAGCCTGCTTCCATGTGTCCATCATTGTGTTTTGCTCCTCTTGTGTGAGAGCAGAAGTTACCCATGGCAGCATTGATTGAAGAACCTCTGCCCCAGTAGTACCAATTATACGACCAACAATTTTATCCTGTTCTTCCACAGAAAAATGAACGTCAAATAGTGGCCATAATTCAAGTTCCTCACGGAAGATATGTTGATCTAGCGTTACTCTAATAGATTTGCACATGCCCTGAATCTTTGTAACTAGCTCATTATACTTTTGCATGGTATCAGAGCGAACAGAATAATCAGAGTACAAGCTGGTAACATGTTCTGATGAATTCTTATTATTCAAGGATTCATGTAATTGAGTAAGCTCTGAGAGTCCAAATGAAATATCCACAAATAATTTCTCTTCTTGCTTATGGTCCAAAGTGTAGGAGTGGCTCACATTGTGAAGAGTTTCTTTTGATTCTAATTCTGGAAATACTATATCATCCTCTGCATTGCTATGAGCTCTGTACAAACCCCACAATAAGCGAAATCTACCAGTGAACTTCCTCAGGAAATTTTCATCACAATCAAACAATTTTCCAGATTCAACATCTATATACTCCAAGTCTTTACAAATAGCTTTATGAAATTTAAATATGTTATCAATAGGTCGGATTTTGAACCCATTGTCAGCAGAGACTACATCTGTTTCCCAGGCAAATAGAGTAGAGTTAAGGGAAGGCACGGAACCGTTAGATAAGGATCGCAGAGATTTGGCAGGGACTAATGAATTCGCTCCCAGATGACTTGCATTTACCCCTAATCCAGGGACACAGCAAGTCTGATTATCAGGTAAGGTAAAAGATTCTCTAGTTCCAGTGAGGCAAGAAACATCATTCCCATCCCTCAGTTCTAACTTTCCATGTTTGACTGGTCCCCTACTTCCATTTGCATCATCTTGTTGAATGGATGCGTATTTTTTCTCGGGACTGAATGAAGGAACACATATGCAGAATGATGGACTAGTGTTTTCTATCTCCGATAGTTTCCTTGCAGAACACAAACCTGTTTTACTTGAAAAGGAACCATTGTTCCCAGATTTTCTTTTGCATGCCCAACCAGAGAACAGTGTAATTAATGCATAATCTGTTGTTGGGGCTGCATTACATAACTCTGAAAGTTAGAAACAGAATAGAAAATTAAACACATTATTCGAGGAGGGGAAAACACTAAACCTGCCATATACATATTCAGTAGAAATAACTTCGCTTCTTCTTCACTTAGAAATCCAACCAGCCACGGTATTACAGATTCGATCAATTTCAAAGGCATTAAGCGCAAACTTTCATAAAGTAATTCACGTTGTCTTTGGGGGCTAAAATGTTTTCGTGCAATCGGTAGAACCTATAAGCATGAAATGTAGTTAGATAGATCATAATGACAGCAAGATATACCAGATCAGAATGCTAATGTCTTGATGCTGAATTGAAACACATAAAATAAAGTTCTATTGATGCATCCTGGTTCTTTAGACAGAGACATGCAAGCATTAAGAAGGTTGGCTAATTTAGATCCCATTTGAATAGCAGGCAGAAATCTTGGTCAATTTTAAAAGTTAAAACAGAGATAAGCTCACCTGAGCTTCCTCATTGTCAAAGTGATTTAGCATGGTGTCCTTTATTTGTTCAGTGTGAGACATCAACTTCATGTAATCCTCAGTAGATGATGAGTTGACTTCAGCATTCTGAATTCCTTCCATCAGGGATCTAAGCTTGTCAAACTGAAGTTCCCCATCGGCATGCTCATCAAGAAAAGAAATATCTGCATCTATAGCAGGGAATATAACTTTGTCCTCAGCAATGCTGCAGCCAAGAAAATGAAAAGCTCACATATTTTGTCAGCATTTCAAAGGATCCAATGAAAAAAGGATATATGATATCATATGTGTTTCATCATTATCTCTCTCACTGCATTTTTGCCTTTTCTATCTTCTTTTTTTCACAAGAGCCTTAGTGTTAGACTGGCTTTTCTTTAGAAGACGGGAAATTTCCCAAAGTGTGCTAGGGAGGGAAAAGAAATCACTGAAGTTGCATATTATTTCCACACCGAATCATCTGAAAATATTCCATGTGACTCACACTCCTTGTGCTAGGGATGGGGGTATGACTTTTATAAATAAGCAGGAAATTATTTCATGTCACACTCCTTGTATGCAGTCTGAAAGATTGTTAATACAATGCAAAAGGCTGCCAGACTATGAACTTTATCGCAACAGAAATTATAATAAAGAAGACAAATATCACACCTATGAAAGATGCAGACTTCAGTTATGAACTGCAACCTCCCATTAAATGCAGACAAATCAGAAAATTTTCCAGAAACTTGTATCTTCCTAACAGCCTCAGTTAAATCAATCAACTCTTGTTTTATGGCCTTGTGCCAAAATAATATTTCATCTATAGGGCATGATGAATAAGAACTGGTATGATCAATGCTTAGCTCCATCCATTTCCTTTTTCCAGTTTTGGAAGGTTCAGAAGCACAATACACCTTTTCAGAACAATTGGTTAAGTCATGTGTCCCAACATTCTCACAATGAGCCTTGGTATCATTTATGCAGCTTCTACATTTAATCTTCACCCCTTCCATCCATCCAAAAACAACCTTGACAATCAGAAAATTCAAGTTGAAACAGTATTCTGATTTAATCATTATGCAACAGCATCTAATCAAATAACACTTACCTGTTGAAGAAGCTTCTCTTTAGGAATTATTGAGCACAAGCACTTAAGCATATCCTGATGCTCATCGGACGATACATATGAGGCAAGCCAGGGAAGAAATTCTGCCATCATTTTAACTGGTAAGCTGCAAAGAAATTGCCACACCAGTGACGCCTGCTCTTTCAATGAAAAGTTCTCAATAACCAAGGGGAAGACCTGCCCAATGCAATGACTGGATATTGGATTTTGTAGAAGTTGGTCTCAAAAGCTATACACGGATGGTTGGTGAAAAACATTTTACAGCCCAGGAATGCCAAGAAATTGTCTAACAGAAAATAATATATACAATAAATATTTATCATATTCACATATATTATATCTGGAAAGGCATACTCTCCATAACAGATCAATTCCATTTTCCTTACATAGAGAAAATTAATATTGGCCAGTTTGTCACATAACTAAAATCTCTCCATTCAAATGCTGAAGCAAAAAAGATTCATCACAAGAAAAGAACTGCTTCTGCAAAAGATTCTTCAATTGGTTAAACTTTTCTACGCGCTTAGTTATATTCAGGAAAAACAAAACACTTTAAACGAAGACAGGGAGACAGCAGAAAGTCAGTTGAAGACATTATGCAAAGAATATCCTTGAAGGTTGAATATAACATTCAAATTTACCCACTAACTCTGAAAATCAGGAAAATCAATGATACCGATTGAATCGTCATATATTTACCTGCTCCTCTTCCTTAAACATATGCTGGCTAATTGATGTTCGAAGTGCACCAGTACAAGAAGCTAATTCTCTACGGTAGACCTCTTCCTCTATCAAACTAGAATTCAGCAGCTTGAACAATTGATCAAAAAGAAGACCCTCTCCCTCATGCTCCAAGGAATATGTTCGCGCAACATTCTTCACGCGTATATCTAATGCAGGAAATATGACCTGTGAATTCAAAGTAGACACTGGCATTGTAATAAACATGATATCACAACTCACAAGAGATAGGCAAGGTATCAACGGTCCAATTCGATGGCTAAAACTCTTTCACAAGCAAAAGGAGAATAAGAAGAAGAAGCACCCTTAGTACTTTGTTTCTTAAAAAAGTAAAATATAAAGTAAATATATGATCCTTCAATGGTAGATAACTCTTAATATATATATATATATATTACCAAAAGAATCAGTCTCAGCCTTGAAAAAGGAAAAGAATAATCCATTCAACTCAACTAAACAACGCACCTCATCCTCCGCATTACAGTGATGCTTATAGATGGTACGAAGAAAGTTACAACGGTCGAACAAGGGCTTGATGTCAGAGGCAGCAGCATGTTGGTTAGTGGCAAAATCCAAGGCGGCTCGATGGAGGCTATCGAGCTCAGAGCGAATAGCTTTATGGAAGAAAGAGAATATGAGAATCGGCGAGTTCTTTCGGCAAGTCTTGGAAAGTGAGGATGAGGAATCAACCGCGTCCACAGTGCCATTCATTATAGCTAGAACTCCGTCTGGCATCACCATTACAGAGAGAGGACGATGGGAGAATAGAATTGCCTGAAGATTCAGGCGTACACAACCTCAAGATTTTTCCGGTGATTCATTGAAACTGTTTCGGCGTCTCTGTAATCTCCTCTCTCTCTCTCTCTCCCTCTCTCCTCTCAGCTTTTTTTTCTCTCCAACTTTACTGTGAGCTTTTCGCTCGCTGTGAGGACAGAAGAGCGTACAGAATAGCGCCAGTGAGTGGCTTCGTTGTCTTGTGGATTGAAGAGAGCGAACATTATGTAGTCGGCTCACGTGGCTCCACTCCTCCACGTGAACTAATTATCCCTTTCTCCTTGCGAGAAAATGTCCAATGCTATTACATTTTTTTTTAAAAAAAAAACCTTAAAATGGTATAAGAATTAAAACTCTTCACTCCAAACAATTCTTCAAATAAATTATAGAACTAACAAGATAGGCGTAAAGAATTTGATTTAATTTTTTTTAGTTTTTATTTTTTTCTTATTTTTTAATAAATATCATCCTCTTAATTATTTTTATTTTAATTAAGTATATATAAACTATAAAATTTATAATAAATCATATTAATAGAAAATTATGTAATTGTATAATGTGTTACTCCCTCCATTGTGGCCTCCATTGCACGTACATAGAAGGCAGGAATAAGATTTTTAACCCATTTCTTTATTTATTTTTTTCTTAAATAGAAATCAAATTTCAGCACACAAAAATTTAATATTTAACACACGAACTCATACATACAAATATAGGTTTAAACTTATGGCCTCATTCTTAAAGAGAGATTAGTGTCACTAAACTCAAACGTCTTTGGCAATCCTCTTCTGTTAAATATTTTATAGCAACAAGCACGCACTAATAATATAATAAGATGATAGTAGGATATATGTGATCATATATTTAATGTCCTATACATTTAAATATACATAATATAATGTATGTGAGAAAATATAAAATTATCTAAGAATAAGAATTATAGAAAAAGGATAAATTACGAAATTTATATATAACGAATATTGGTGATTCATATAAAAGAATGTGGCAAGAGAGGGAAGAGAAGCAAGAGAAGGGTGGAGAACACGTGTAAAGCACGTGAGGTACAGTATCCAATTGTGGCCATCCCACTGTGCGGCTATGTCCACTAAGCCTCCACTTTTTACTTATGAAGAAATAAAATATTATTTTTGTTAAATGACGTGTCAGCTCAGGAATCTCGTTGTCATGCATTGCCCCTTTGAAGTGGAAAAATATATTTTTTTATTATAAAATTTTTTAAAAGAGATTAGGCTCATCAACGATCTAAAAACATAGCAAAATCTCTATTCCTCTTAGGTGATACTAATACTGGGCAGGGTGAGTCATCTATTACCCTCAAATATAAATTTAAACACATAAGAGTTAAGATAGCTCCCTAAACGCTTCAACTGTAACTATAAGAAAGTAGTATTCCCCAGGGGTTAAATACGATCTAAATAGTTGCATGTTTCACCTATTCGCCAACTGAATCCACAGACAATAAATAATAAAAAAATATATTAATTGATATGTATTCACTTCCAACTTTATCAATAGAGCAACCCTTCCTTCTAAAAGCTTTAGGCCTATTTAGTTTAACTTTTAGAAAAAAAATTTATAAAAAATAAATAATTTAAAATTTTTCTAAAAAATAAAATAATTTTAAATAAAATAAATATTTATATATTTATTATCAGAATAAATCTTATTATTGTCAAATTATTAGAAAATGTATAAAATAAAAAATAAATAAATAATTATTTATTACTATTTAGCATTATCATTACAAGTTGTCACCTTCAATTCCTTCCACAGTCGTGACCTCCTCTATTCATCCCACCCTCCACCTCCATTTGCATGACGGACATGAATAGAAGGGAACATAAAAAGAAATAGATGTGACAGTGAAGAAGAAGAAGAAGAAGAAGAAGATAGCAATAACGATACGCAAGATTTGAACTAAATCTGGACGACAAGAAGCGACCGCAACAGAAGCAGAGGAGAGAAGAGATCTAGACGATAGAAAATAAGACGACAAGAAGCAACTGTGACAAAAGTAGAGAAGATTTATAGATAAAAATGGATGACAGATAAGATTTGGATAACATAAACAGAGTATCAATGATGATGGAAGAAGTAGATAAGAGATGAGAGATAGTAAAAAAATATAGGTAAAATAGTCATAGAACAATTCATAAACTTTTTTCACTATCCACAAACTATTTTTACTAGCTAAGCTCTTATAAATATTTGAATATGAGTTATTTAACTTTTAGGTCAAAACTCTCTTCTCCAAACTATGGTTTGGAGTATATATAAACAGGCACATATGTCTGTGTATATAGAGATTGGAATGTTCATTTAAGCTTCACTTGCAGAATCAATACTCTAGAGGAATTATGTTCTTTTAATTATAATAAAAAAATAGTTTAAAGTAATTAAAATATGTATAAAAGAAACTATTAGATATGCTGATGAAAAGAGTAAAGTAAACAATATAAAATTATATAAAAATATAAAAGAAGTCTGAAAAGAATACTACTCATCAAAATTATCAAGTAAAATTTGATTGAGTTGTTAATCTAACACAATTTATCTTATATAATCCATATAGTTGACTTACTTAATGAGCTGTAGTAATTATATCCACCACCTCAACTTATGGGGGAGAGGTGGATGATGAAACGATTAGGATTATTATCCTATTTTTATTTTTTTATCTATTTGAATATATGTTTCCGCTTCTATATATATCCAAAGGAAAATTTGTGTGTCCATTCAAATGGTGGACATAAGCTTATAAGTGATTAATAAAAGTCTTTAACAGCCTATGGCTCTATGCGTTATACAAATTTATTAAAATTATTTGTCCTGATAATACATTATAAAAATAAATTAAAAAATTATACTCATCTAGTGTTTAGTATAAAATTTATTTAATTAATTTAATTAGATTAAAAAGTTAATTAAATTAATTAATATGTGATATTTTTTTAAAATACCCCAATCATCTATCTTAAATACATCTCTCTCTTACTTATTATTTAGAGAGTATTAATAAGATAATTTAAAAAATAAATATTATATTTAAAATTAAAATTAACTCATAATTAAATAACGAAGTAATATGATATTCAGCTAAAATATAAGAAAAAATTATAAAAAGAAAAAGAAAATTGAAGATATAGAAAAAGGAAGATGATAATTCTCACTTATTACTTCCAAAGTATCGTGATAGGGTCTTTTATTTATATGAACAACTTTATAATTTAAAAGTCTCATTGTGTTAAATGTAAAGTAATAGAACATATATAGTATGAACAAGATCTAAATTTTATGAATAGAAGTGAAGGAATAAGTTATAAGAATTGTAAAAATTATTTTTCAGAAAAGAAGTTGAAGGGACCTACGGTCTACGGAGATACAGACATGACATCCACAAAAATGTTATATTAATAAAAAACTCTTCCTTTCATACATCAATTCTAACCTTAGTGTTATCAGAAACTAAACCAAAACATCCAGTATATTCCCCAGTGCATCTTTCTTAACTTTCATTATATGCCTGATTTGGAAAACAGTAAAATCATAATTTAAAAAAAATTAAAACAAATAATTGTATTTATTTAAAATAATTTATAGATCAAACTATATTTTAAAACTATAATTTTAGATAAACTATTGGGAATAACTTCTATAACAGTAAAAGAGTTTATAGAATACATATTTATTATTTTACCCGTATTTTTACTCTTTTTCCTCTTCTCTCTTATTCTCTGTGCTTCTCCTCCGCTTTATGAAGTTGTCTTGCTCGCCATCAGAATCATCGTTCAGATCTGTCGTATTGCTCATCAAAGAGTTGACTTTCACGAGTTATAATTAGGAGTTGCCTCCACAGTAGCCATCCAGATATGTTATTTTGCTCTCGCCATCACTAACAGCTGCTCGTCGTTACTGGTCGTTGCTTACTATCACTAGTAGTTGCTCACTAATAGCAGTCATAAAAGAAGTTGATATAAATAGTAGACCTGAATATATTTAATTTATTTTATCTCATATATTTTTTAATAATTTATCAATTATAAAATTCATTATGAAAATAACTATCCAAATATTTATTTAAAATTATTTTTTTTTATATTTTTTTCTAAAACACATTTAAACATGCTTATATAAATTGTTTTGAAGAATGTTTGAATCCTTAAAAAATTGTTTTTGGGAAGCATGACTTTATTCTTTGGGTGGGAAACATGTGGCATCTTGATCCACGACACAATAATAATTTCTACGTTGAAATATATGATAGATATTAGTAATCCTCACCAAGGAAGCCTTTTATTTAATCTTTATTATAAGAACCTCGTTTGTGTTTCTCAAAGATTTATTGATTTTTTTCCTTCATATTCTTTGTTGACTTTCTCATCTATCATGATACATAAAAGATATATCTCCCTACACATCAATTAAGTAAACAGAAATTAAAATGAAAAAAACAATATAATAAAAAAACAATATAAGAAGTAGCGTGTGGAGTTCTCATGTTTGTCACACTCATTACCCCCCCATTAAAACGCATAAGTGGGGTGCTTATATACTAATCATTCAATTAATCCAACTTTGGATAATTATTAAACCCTCCACTTAATTATCTCTTTGACTACTCTCCATTTCATATATATCTAATCGACCATACATCTCCACTAATCAGCTTTCTTTATCCTTTACCTAGATACCAGATCCTGCGCATGCTTTCCTCAAATATTCTTAAATATTTAAACATCTCAAAAGTTAAGTGCCATCATGTATCCTAATTAATTATATTAATCCAACATATATATATATATATATACACATATCATATAACCAGCATTATTTTTTTTTGCTGTGCATATATTATATTATATTAACCAGCATTATATATAATGATATATATATATATATATTAATTAATTATACTGATATCACTTTTTATTAAAATATAATACTAGAACTAGCTAGGTAAATTATTTTTCTCGTATACTGTAAAGAGTCTAAAAAAATGAATCGTGTGAATAAAATTCGTACCCAGTAAGTGCGTTTGCATCTGTCTAAATAATATACGTGTATCCTTTTAATTATTTTTTATATAGAATTAGTTAATTAATTTAAATAAATTAAAGAATATATATAATACAAATTTATTTTTATAATCGTATTTAGTTATAATTAACTGATTAGATTAAGATATAAATTTACTCCAGAATTTCAAAACATAATAATATTGTTTTACTTTATTTAAAAACTAATATTGACAGTTAAAAGATTAACGTTAACTATTAATATATTAATAATAAGAAACAACATTGTTTTATTTTCAAATAACGTTATTCTTGAAAATTTTTTTTAAGATAAATTAGCCCTTTAACCTTTAACGTATTTATTTAATTTATTAATTTATTAAAATTAATTAACTAGTTTAATTCTTACAAAAATAGATTATTTGATCCCGACATTGAGTTTTATATTCTTTATATTTTTGATAAGAAGGTCAACATATGTATCCAATTTGTGCTTTTTTTTCAAGAGGGAAAGGTGGAAAATGAATACTGCCCACTAACAATATTTGAATAATAATAATAATAATAAAAGTTTCTATTAGTGGCCACTCACGTATTGGCATGTTGTAAGTGTATAATATTTGGAGGAGGTATATTTTATATTTGGGGGGTTTATACTTTATAATTTGTTCGTACTCATGTTCTCTCTCTGTTTTTTTTTTTTTTAAATTTAGAAAAAGCTAGATAGCTCACCCCCTCATTCACAACTTAAATGAATTATTATAGAAGATATGCATGTTGGCCTGTATTAATTATTAAAGTTCATTATATTCCATTTATTTAGTGTAAGTATTAAAGTATATATGTATGTACGTACGTGCATGTGTGTAGCCGTGTCGGTTTAGAACCTTTTTTTAAAATAAATAAATAAATAAAGATGACATTAGATCCAAATTTCATTAATAATTTTTTGTGAAAGAATATTTAGTTCCGTTAATAATACAAACAAGTGAATAAATAAAACATATATATTTTAGATAAAACAGATAATAAATTTTATAAATTAGCCTACCCTATAGTACTTCTAGGTATAAATAATAATCCTTATATAAGTCGTCAAATCAAATATTAATTACATTTTTATTGGGTACAATTACTTTTAATTACAAACGCTACATTCATTATAATCGACCTAAATATTTATATAAATCGATTTTTAAATACATGAAACATATGTCTCTCCTAACTATTTTATTTTATATTCATTTGAGTATGATTTGATGTAATAGATTGGGCTCATTTAACTTTAAAAAAAGGCAGACTCGAGCTGAAATAGGCTATATAGCTCATCTTTATCAGCCTATTAATCTTTTTTTTTAATTTTAATATAATTATTTATTTTATTCAAATATTATTTTAAATATATCTATTATTAAATACTATTAAAAATAAATACTTATTTATTAATATATATTAATATATTATAATTGATTAATATTATGTTAATATTTATTAAAATTTATAGTTATAAAAATTATTTTTTTAAAAAAATATGAATTTTTAAGAATATAATATTAATTTTTTTATTATATTAATATAATATTAAAAAAAAGTATTTGTATTTTAAAAATTTTAAAATAATTTTTTAAAAGTATTAAGAAAAATAAAAATAAAGTGGCAGGTTGGCCTCTAAGAAGGGCGGGCTACAAACCCCTCCCCCTCTAACTAGCAGGTTAATTTGTAGCTCTCGAGCTAGCTCATTTTCTCTGCTTTAGTTTGATATAGCTTTTTTAAAGAAGCTTTTTATGATTAGATTTTTATAGAAATTTTTATATTCACACACATTTAAATTTAAAAGTTAAATTTTTATATTTTTTATATTTATCTACTGATATAAGACATTATTAGTAATTAATTAATCTAATTTATAGGAATGTAAGTCTACATTCTCCGAGTAATTATTACAATTGCATATCTAAAACTCAAACATAAAACCGTTAGTTAAAGCTAGTACAACTCAACGAATCTATCTAATACTTGATAGTTTGAACTCCTATATTTAAAATACTATAGTCTTTTCCGCTATGACCGGATGGTATTATTAGTTTATTTATTCAAAATGTTCCAAAATAATTTAAAAGCTTCTAGAAAAAAACTCATTTTTATACGTAGTATTATTTTTAAACACTTTTTTAAAAATTATTTTATAATTTAATATTTTTAGTTATTGAGTATGTGCATAATTATATATATCCATTGTAACCAACAAACACATATACTCGTATCTATATAAGCACCATAATGCCAAACATCCTTAATCACTTATAACTATATCGTCACATATCAAAATAGAGTATAATTTTAGTGTAATAAAGCTTTGGCCGAAAATTAGATTAATTTAATTACATATAATTTTCAAAATCATACATTGAATCATGTTCCATGTAGCTGGAAGAAGCCGCTGAAGTACTACTTTTCTAATTAAAATTATGTGCGAAACCCAATAGAACTGCACCGAATTGCCATGTGCGGCTGTTTCTAATAAAGAAGGACAAATATATATCTAGAGATATGTAGGTAGGTTACATGTTTGATTTGAGTCAGTTTTGGACTGTTTAATTTATATATATATATATTAGAATTCTTAACCACCTCTTGTTCATGTATACATATACTCTATATAGGACAATGAGATGGGAGGAAGTTATTCCTATATTCTTGGGAGAAGATCTATTCACAATTAGATGGATATACCCGCAATCACAAGATCAAGGGAGTTAGAATTTGACATCCATCTATCGTCTAAATAAGAAATATCAACCTTGAGGTGAGTTTTAGGGATTTCGTCACTTAAATAAATGATGTTCTACTTGAAAGGTGGTTGAGGAAGATTTAAGTATACAATGAAAATACCTATTGTTTTTAAGTTCAATTGATAAAAATGTGAGATATGTAATTATTTATAACATATTCAATTCCTAAAAATAATATTATTTTGTTATAGTTATAGTTATGGTATTTAGAGAGATATCCTAACTTATGAGTGTTTAAATTTATGTTTGAGGGTAATAGATGATTTGTCTTACCTAATATTGGTATTGCCTAAAAATGAGAGAGATTTTACTCTAATATTAAATTATGGGTGAATCTAACCTTTTTACAGAAATTTTGGTATAAAAAGAAAGTATGTAATGAAGATCAAGTTTAATGTACAGTACAAAAATCACTTATTGTTAACAATTTTAGTGATTACTAAAATTCATTTTTGTATGACCTTATAGTTTTCTTCCTTACATTTTAAGCACCAGTAAATATATAACACCTATATAATGGTATAACTATACATAGTGCTAAATTAAGGGCGTATTTAGTTTAACTTATAGAAAAAATTGATTTTAAAATAATTTTAGTAAATATATTTTCTATAAAAAGTTATTTAAAAAAAAAGTGTTTTGATTGTCATCAAAATGATTTTTTTGATAGATAAATTAACAGAAAATATATAAGTAAAATGATAATTTTATAAAATAATAAGAAAGATAGAAATATATGTGACAAAAATTCAGATAGTTAAGATTGTCATTTCCTACGCTTAATACCTGAACATTGATTGAAAAGCTTGTAGCTCTTTGCTTATTTAAAATCACAATTTCAAATGACCCAAATCATAATTTTGGTTAAAAGCTTTAGATACTTTTGGACATAAAGTCTAAAATCACTTTTTCCCTTGGACTAAATAGCCACTAAGTAGGCCCAAAAGAGTACGAATAGAGTTTTTTGGGGATTAAAACAAAACACGAAGGCCCACCATATGCTAAACCTGTACATGATTTGTCATTAGCATGCTAATTAACTTTCATAGACGTACCAACATAATTAGATTTAATAGAAGGGAGTTAGTCTCTTATGACATCACATATTAAGGCTTGAATCTCTATTAAGTGATGTATTCATATTTAATACTGGAAAACGCCTCAAATATAATTGTCTCTAATAAAAAAATATTTATACTTGGCAAAAAAAATCTTTCCTAAACATAACCAATAAAGATTAATTCAATTAATAAGAAATTTACTCATAACTCATAAATTTATAAGTTCAAATTCTGTCACCGTCTGTAAATATATTTGTAAATGTTATTTAAGTATGAAATTATATATTGACCTTAATGAGCTTATAGATCTAACTCACCTAAATTTTTCTTTTTTACATATAAAACTTTCCTATACTTACACAAGGATGAAGCGGAATGGTTCAAGGCTCATTAATATTTAATTAAACATGTGCCTGGCAAGATGAATCCTTGGAGAACCGCATAAAAAGAAAGTTGATTAGCTATGTATGTATGTATGTATGTATGTATGTATGTATGTATGTATGTATGTATGTATGTATGTATGTATGTATGTATGTATGTATGTATGTATGTATGTATGTATGTATGTATGTATGTATGTATGTATGTATGTATGTATGTATGTATGTATGTATGTATGTATGTATGTATGCATGTATGTATGTATGTATGTATGCGTGCGTGCGTGCGTGTTGTGTAGGGATGGAGAGTCGTCCAATTATTGAGGTACCCTTGGATATGGATATGGATATGGATATGGATATGGATATGGATAAGATATGGTAGAAAATGGACGTTGCATGCAAGGAAGGAAGCAATCAATAACAGTACTACTGCTTCATCCAAATGTAGAAAAACGACAGTCATTAATACACTATGCATACGTACTCCTAAGGCTATCTTAATACATCATGATGTTGCAATTTGCAAGTCCTGATTTAGTTTAGGCAACGTTAATTAATTGCAAAACACGATAAATGACTCAGCTATTACCTCTGTCATCCTTAAAGATCTCACACAGAAGCGCGCAGAGTTGAGTTATAAAAACTCCTTTAAGTTTAAACTAAAGGGAGAGGTTATATATGTCCAATATCCTCCGCTTGTAACTTTAGACTGTTATTTATTTTTTTAATTCAAAAACAAAAAAGATGTACCGCACAAATAGTTTATTGGGTTACCTTAAGTTTAAACCAAAATTAAGAATTAATAAGCTTCAATATTGTGTTCCAAGTCTCATTAGAGTTATGAGTTTAGAGATATTTTAACTTAATAGAATAGTGTTTTAAATATCTTAGTGTGTGGGGCATGAAGATATGATAGACATTAGTTGATATGATATATTATATTTTAATAAAAATAATATATAACATCTCAAAAGCTGTTTATGCTCTTAATTTATTTTGACAAAAGGTGTCCCGAACATCTGGGTTTAGATAAAAGTCATTTTGTCTATCCAAAAGCACGTTTTTATAGAATAAAAATGATTCCAAACACATCATTTATAATATACTGCCTTCTTATAACTTGTATTTCTCCACCATGGAAAAATCGATGGTTTCTATTCTAGGACCCCATTGATATATGTTGAAAGAACTTGTTTTTAATTAAGAAAAACAGAGAAAAAATGATGATTTTTTTTAATGAAATGGAGAATTTGGAAATCTAAATTAATTTTTTAAGAGAAAAAAAGTCATTGAATATTACTATTATTATTTTTATACTAAAATTTTTAAAAAGAAATTGGGTTCACCTACGATCTAAGAGTAGAGTAAAGTCTCATTTCTTCCTAAACGATATTAATATTAAGTAAAGTGATCCGTCAATTACTTTAAGGTATAAACTTAAATATTTAATGTTTTCTAAAATACTGTAACTAGAACTATAATAAAATAATATTTTATAAAAATTAAATATATTTTAAATAATTATATATATTATATTTTGACCAACTAAATTCTAATACTATATCTTAATATTACTATTATTTTTGTTTGGTGGGTGTAGGTGAATGATGGAAAGAAATATAAAGTCTGACATGTCAACAATTGTACTGCGGTTTGATGGCCCAAAACATTGTACTGGGCACTGTGGTGGTAAAAATAAAACTACTACCCTGTAGTGTTTTTTTCTTTCTAATAAATCGTGCACTTAATAATTGTTGCTATATATTTTGAAGCATTTCAATTTTCACACAATTATTTTTTTAACAGAAAGAAGATTTTTTTGAAGCAAAAAAAAAAGAAAAAGAAAAAAGAATTGTGTGGCTACAGGAAGTGGTAATTTAGCAATTTGTTTAGAAGCTAAATGTCATGGTGGATTGTTCAAATCCTCAAAAATTGTCATGTAATGTGCTGTTTGTATTCCAAATAAGGACATTTCAGGTTCACAAAAGAGGAAAAAAAGGGGCTAAAATTTATGATAAATATTTTCTTGGAATACAAATTACCTACACCACAATTCGGGTATAAATTTTAAAGATATTTTTAATACATATATTTTTGAATTTTTTATAAAATTATCTTTCATGTTTAAATTAAATTTCAAAGATATTTTAAAATATAAATTTAATAAATATACTTTAATATGTAAAGGTAAATAATTTGATAACTTTAAATGTTTAAATAGATTTATTTATAATGCATATATTTTTTATTTTTTCTCTACGTTATAAATGTGATATAATTTTGATTTTATTATATATTTTTACAATAATCAAAATGTTTAGATGAATTAAGATATTTATGATAGCTAAGGGTTAATGATACATACTTTAATATAAATTTTAATTTGATTATATAAGACATTATTTTATTTTGTATTTTTAAAAAGCAAAACAAAAGTATAGTTACTTGGTTCCTATAAAAGGGGGCTCTGTGTAGTTTGCTCAAAAATAAATAACACGCTAACAATAATCAACATGAATTAAAGAAATGTGCATTAATATATAAAATCATGAAAAATGGCAAAAATAAAAATCAAATAACCATAATTGAGTTAAAAAAATTCTTTATTTATATAAATGAAGAGCGCTCATCAATAATTAGTTAGTTATTTAAAAAAATAAAGTAAAATACAAAAATGCCCTTTCTCGCTGGTCATCGTACGTGCCATGACGCTTCTGCTCTGGAAATTCAAAACCCAATCTGGCCCTTTTTCTTTCCTTGGCAAGTTCCCTCTCTCAGCTTGGGCAAGATCCCAATTTCCAGCTGATGCGTATTGCTCTTTTCGAAATTTTGAGGAAATCTTTAGCGATCCAATGTCTCTTTGAATTGTGCGTCTTCTCCTGTTGATAGTTAGTGTTGATCTATAATTGGTTTTTGAATTCTCTGGTGCAAAATTTTGTTTGGTGTAGCAGTTGAGCAGATGAAGATGATCATTCAATAACTATTGGATCATTCAATAACTATTGGAAGAAGAAAGGATTTTGTATTAGTTTCACTGTAAGAGTGAAAGGGTTGGAGAAGGGGATGGGTTCTAAGATGGAAGGACAGTCTGCCCCAGCAATTCGACGAGATCCATATGAGGTATTGTCTGTGTCAAGGGAAGCAAATGATCAGGAGATAAAGACCGCTTACAGAAAGCTCGCTCTCAAGTATGTTTACTTCTAGATTTTCGTTGTGTTACCTTCTCTGTTTAATTATACGAGGGTGCGCTACACGAGGTTTCCTTTGTTCTGAAAGATGGTGTTCGCGATGCATTTTACTCATCAGGAATAATAATTCATGGGTTCACTTCGTTTTAAATATAATTTTGGGTCTTTATGGTGCCACGTCTTTTGCTTCTAGTTACATGCTCCTAGCTTTGAAAGTCAATTTTTTTTTTTTTTTTGTGGGAGATTGTCTGACCTTATAGAGCTTATAGTTGCCCCTATATTCTTGTGATTAACTTTCCTCTGCAATGAAATAGTTATTTTCCCCTCCCTCGTTTTCTTTAAATGCCAGAAGATTTAGATTCAGAGGAGTCTGGGCCTAAGAATATTTTGCATGATACTCTTACATAATCTTTGATTGAGATAAAAATGTTTAATAATGCTTAAGGGCGATGAACTCCTTTTTCTTATGTCCCCGTATTATGGTATCAAAGCAAGGTTTTAATTCAAAATTCATATAAAAGTATGATGATGAGTAATTATTCTTTCCCTATCTTCAATATTCTTTTAAATTTTGTTTGTCTGTTTGCTCAGTTTTTTTAGCTTTCTGCCTGTTTATCTCTGTTTCCACGGAATCAATGGAGCAACTTGCATGCCTCCTGTTGTTTGTTATTCTCGCCATACTCTTAACATTTAATTCTACTTTTTTTTGGTTAAAAAGGAAAAAGAAATGGCTAGTATCCTATGATGATAATAGTCCTCTATTTGATATTAGCATCTTGCTAAGTTCTTCTTGGGACAATCCCTTCACAATTATGTACCAATGCTATTGATCGTTGTAACAGATCCTCTTGTCTATTAATTTCTCATTAGGTGGATTTAAGGTAAAATGCTTGGTTTCATGTCCCTCCCTCCCTAAAAAACGATCGGGACTAGAATGTGAGGTGCAGATGAAGAACAAATTGATTATTATTATTTTGAATAGAAGGATATGGCTGCGTTATATAGTAGCAAAAAGAAGAAAACAGGGGACACTAGGTATCCTGGTTATCCTGACCAATTAACCTCCTACAATCTAAAGGAGGATCCCTAAAGGAACAACAACATTGGCTCTCAAAGTGATGAGCAGCTGAGGCAAGCCAGTTAGTGCACTAGTTGAATTCCCCATAAACATGTTCAATGTTGATATCCCAGTCCTGGGTAATGAGAGTCCTGATCGCCCCAGTTATATTCTCAATACAGAGCCCAACTGCTTTTTCTCTTATAATTGTATCCACTGCTTCTGCCAAATCCCCTGCAAGTATGACGTTTTAAGCAATATCTTCTTAAATTGATTTTTAAGAAGATATTCTTAACAGAATGCCCTTCGTGCTCCCATTTTGGTCAAGTCTCATAGTGTTAAGAAGTTTCTCTAGTACTTTCTATATAAGAAAATATGATTATTGTTTTTATATGTTCATAAAAAATATGATTATTATGAGAACATGTAAGGTCTCTTCAATATATTTATTCCATAAATTTGACAGGTATCACCCTGACAAAAATGCTGACAATCCTGAAGCTTCAGAACTCTTTAAAGAGGTTGCATTTTCATACAGTATCTTGTCTGACCCAGAGAAGAGAAGGCAATATGATAGTGCTGGATTTGAGGTCTCTGTCTTATCCCTTGCATGTGGATCAAGGCTCTGTCTCCTCCTTTTTTCTGTGTTTTATTTTGGTCTTTTTTCACTGTTTGATACAATATAGAAACAAAAATTTCCCATTGGCCTAAAATATATAATTCTTCAAAATACAAAAGGTTTTCCAACCCACTTATCATCTATCAATTATTGCTCCTTCTGCATCACAATGGTGTGTGTTTCATCCTTTGCTTTCAAGAATCATTCTGCTTGTACTTGATTCCTTTGAACATCATACGTATTATCAACCCATTTTATGTTTATCAAGACATCATAAGTAAGATGCCAGCTGTTGCTAGCTTTGATACCATGTTGGATTTTCTAGCCTTGGGGTAGATATGGCAAACATAAAATTTGTTGGTTTTGTGAGGGGGGGTTTGAGAGAATATATTTTTGGTTTAACTCGCTGAATCATTTGCTCCATTTCCCTGTCCATGCATATGCCCAAAAGAAAAAGAACTATGATGTGTGAACAGTCTATGATATTTCCTTTAGAGAGCATATCATTTTGGCATCTTACTTCTTACCAATATAGAAGTTGACCTTTACAGGGGCCTTATGCTTTCAGGAAGAACAGACCGGGAGAATAGGGCATAGGCATGAAAATGGACACAAGATGTCTTCACTCATCACGTTTACCTTTTCAGAATTGTATATACATGCTTGTAGCGTGAATTTTAGTCTGTTTGTTTCATTAGAGACAATGTATATTTACTTACGTTCTGTTGTTGATTTTGTCTTTTGTTGTTTTCATCAATCATTATCATTAGCCCCACAAACTCATGTTTTCATTTTCTTGTCTTCATTAAGGAATTTTTACCGTTATTGTATTCAGAAGTTTCATGCCCATTTTTTTTGGTCTGCATGGCTATTAATCTGTCTTTATAACTAAATGAAAGTTCACATCAATTATGCTAATTCCTTGAGTGCTTTTCCTCTTGTCACTTCATAATATCCCCACATTTATTTTTCTTTTACAAACTTGACATTCTTTAAGCTATGGATTTTATGTGAATTCATGTCAGGCACTTGAAGCAGACAGCATGGACATGGAAGTTGACTTGTCCAATCTTGGAACTGTCAACACAATGTTTGCAGCTTTGTTCAGGTGAGTGTTCATTTCAGTACTTCTAAATTTTCAAAACCGTTTAACTTTGACTTATCTCTTTTATTTGAGTATAGCAAGCTGGGTGTCCCTATCAAGACCACCATTTCAGCTAATGTTCTTGAAGAAGCTCTGAACGGCACAGTTACAGTCAGACCCCTTCCAATTGGAACATCAGTCAGTGGAAAGGTACTTAATTTTTTGTTTTTTCTCATGTTGATGAAGAAATACAGTATTGTTCTTTTTCTTCCCCTCCTACGATGCTATTTGAATTACAATTTGCTGCAGGTGGAGAAGCAAGGTGCTCATTTCTTTGGTGTGACAATAAATGAGCGCCAAGCTGAATCAGGGGTTGTAATAAGAGTCACGTCAACTGCACAAAGCAAATTCAAGGTATGAATGACTTAATGTTCTAATAATTTTTGAATAATATAAAATTGGATTGCAACAGTCACATTTGAATTTTTCAGTTGCTCTACTTCGAACATGAAGCAAATGGTGGCTATGGCTTAGCATTGCAGGTAACATATATGGTTTCTTCTTATCAACTGGGATAGTTATTTTTGAACTTGTTTTCCAATGCTGATTAGTTTTGTAGGGTGCCTAATGCGCTATTTTCATTTCAGATCATGTTTTCTTTGATTGAGGAGTTCTTAACCTCTAACTTTGTATCTTTTTCCTCCTTTTATTTTAAAAATGTTTAAACTTGTGGAGTCAAGATAAAAGTTTCACCTTTTTAGCAGTGTTTCAATTTTCATCTTCATAATCTATCAGAACATACTCATTCGATATGTGGATTTGTGATGGAAGAAGGAATTTGCAGGTTAGGAGATGGATAGTTACTACTATCTATTCAATTAATACTCCACTAATTGAAGTATCCTTTTCTTTTCATGCTCCCAATCTCTCATGACCACAGACATTTGAATAATTAACAATTAAAGTACCAATCCACTACCGGTAAAGTCTTAGAATAGTTTCCTTTGCTTCGTGGTACTATGCATTATTTAAATTCAAGCACATCCCCTAAATCTTTTAACCTTAGTCGCGTATCTAATTGACTATGCAAGTGAATTGTTCTTACTGTGCTGTTCATGATGAGTCTATTCGTTACAGAAGTTACAATAACATATATTGCAATCTACTGCTATTTTGTCATTGTTGCTATACACTTGTGCAACCGACCATTGGGCATGCACTGTTAGTGAATGCAATTGTCTTTATATACAGGAAGACAGTGAAAAGACTGGCAGGGTGACATCTGCAGGAATGTATTTCTTACATTTTCAAGTGTACAGATTGGATTCAACCGTGAATGCCGTATGTAAATTATGTTGTTAGATTTGTTTTTCTTCTTTCTTATTCAGCGGTATGGGGGGCAGGAAAGTGGTGATTATTTTTGGTACTTTATTGCAGTTAGCAATGGCAAAAGATCCTGAAGCTGCCTTCTTCAAAAGGTTGGAAGGTCTTCAACCTTGTGAAGTCTCAGAACTAAAGCCTGGCACTCATATATTTGCAGTTTATGGTCTGGATAATCTATTCCTTCATAATCTTTTTGCCTCTATGGGCTAGTTTTTTATATCAATTCTCTGAATATCATGCATCCTGATTCAAGTTGACATTATTCAGGAGATAACTTCTTTAAGACTGCCAGCTATACCATTGAGGCACTTTGCGCAACATCATACGAGGATACCACCCAAAAACTTAAGGACATCGAGGCCAAAATTTTATTAAAAAGGAATGAGCTACGCCAATTTGAAACAGAATACAGAAAGGTTACTATCAGCTTTAGTCATTGATGATCTAAAGTGTGTTCTGGGCCTCAAAAGTTGAAATATTATTTTTATTGTCTTTTTTAGGCATTGGCACACTATCAAGAAGTGACTGAAATATACACCAAAGAAAAGCAAGCAGTATGTTCTCATATCCTGAGCTACTGTTATTACTCACTATGCAATTGCATCTCCGAATATATATATGCATTTGCATTCATTTTACTATGAATTTTCTCTTGGCTTATTTTATAACAGGATCAAAGTTAATTTATGTCTGATTTACTTGTAAGAAGCGGGTTTTAGTTTGACAAAAAGATGGCACTTTTATACATTGTGATCATAGATGGATGTGTTTATGTATATGTACTGTTTATAAGTCATTAAAAGAATGGATGGCCCAAAAATGTGAGGAAAAAGCAAAAGCCATTAAAAGTATGGCTTTGTCTTTGGCTTGTGATGCTTCATGATTTTCTTTGAGATGATTCTCCTTTTTTAAATTTTAAGTTTAACAAGAGTTCCCGTGCAAGTACATAGGATCCACTGCTAATTTTCATATAAATTTGGAGAGGCATCTTAATACAACTATAATCTGATAAAGCTTGTTGCGACTTCTGTTCGTGTATCTGACATTGGCAAGTGGTTTTGTGCTATTCAGGTAGACGAGCTCCTGAAGCAGAGAGATGGCGTCCATTCTTGCTTCACTGTTTCCAGGCCAATCATTTCTAGTGGGAATGGTAGTAATCTGAGTAATGGAAGTAGTAGCAAGAAATTCTCTGGTGAAGATTCCAAATCAGAGAGCCCTAAGGAAGATGGAAGCTCGGATGGCAAGGATAAATCTGGAAGAAAGAAATGGTTTAATCTCAATCTTAATGGTTCTGGTAAGAGAATGTTTTGAAAGTTGCCTGGTTGTGTCTCAGAAGTTTTGGAATACTTTCCTGGTTAGGTTACAGTTACACCATGGTTGTAAATTGGTTGATGTTTGTTTGTTCTTTGGCCTGCATTTAGCATTTTCTAATAGGACAAAATTTGAGTACAATTTTTAATTTTTTGCTATAAGGTTTTTCAGTTGAAGCATGATAAGTGTATTTTCCCCCCCACTTTTTTACATCCAACTTCATACAATTGGGTGCTTTAAAAAGGTTTTTCTTTCCCATTTTGTAATTATTGAAAGACCTGAAAGCAAGCATCTACGTCCAGCTGTTTCCAATATTCCATTGATCCAGTGGGGCTTGATGAAGATGAACGTGTATAATTTATATTGTAATGATATATTTTATTTGTTTTTGCAATCCATTTAAGATTTCTTTCTTTTTTCTTTTTTTTTTGTTACGGTTAGCTTAAAGATCTTGGTTTTGTAAGTAATGTCATTTAAATTGAATTTATAACTAAAACGTGGTTTAAAAATTAAAGCCTGTCAAATAATAGTTGATAGTTAAGAGTTAGTATGTGTCTAAAAAATAGCTGTATCAATTCTTATTTCTATACTCATTTAAAGATTATCAATATTTTGCACTAATGGCATATTTTTAACAAGTTAATAACTTATTTTTATATGTTAAAAATGGCGATGTTGTGAAGAATTTATAGCCACAGGGTTGTTTATTAATTTAAACCGAGATTTCATCATATTATTTGCTAATCGCTAATGTTGTAGTAGTAGTTTACAATTACACATTTTGGATAATTAGATATGTAATTAATTTAAACAAAAGCCTTTCCATATTTATCTATTCAATTATATACTATTTGATTCATATATAATTAAGGAAATGCAAAATAAGCTCATAGCAGGGACTAACCGTATAATTAAGAACATCGAAATGCTCAAGAGTCATCAAAGCCATTAATGATATGAGAGGGAAAAATGAAGCTTGCAAATATGTAAAATTAAAAAAAAATGAACGAATAAATATCTCTGCATTATATAGTGTCTTCAAATTTCTGAGATTCATTCCGTTAAAATTAAATTTGATTCATAATTGAGACTTATTATCTAAAATTGATCCATATTTATTATGTTACAATACATATATTAGCTAGCAATAGGGGTTAATTCTAGTAGAATAGATTTTAACTGTTTACATATGATATATTAAATTCAAACCCGATTGTATGTAGAAAATATATTTGGCATAACTATCTCTAATTGAATTTAATAATATTTTAATTTGACTCAACTCTTAAACATTTTGATCAAATTAGATTGCTATATAAAAAAATCGTACCCATATTAGTTATAACCCAATAACATATTGTCTATTCCTCACTCAGTCCCTTGCTATAATATTCTTTTTGTTGAAATGACTTATCCTTTTTATAAGATCCCTTTTGGGTTTGTCTTCACATTAGATACACTTTTTTCCCCATTTTTAACCAATTCTCATAGTTTTTTCAAACAATATAATTCAATTAAAAGGGTCTTACAATAAAAAACAAAGGAGTATATTTTGTCTTGTAATTTATAGTCTAAATACCTATGTTAGTTATACTTAGAATAACCTTATAAATTATGATGAGAATCTCAAAAAATGACTATAACTTATAGACGGTAAAATAAGCTCAACTTGCGAGTTGAGCACATTAATAGAGCAGGCTAGACTAGATATACAACCCACCTTGTGTAGCTCGTGGGTTGTAGCAGGTTGACTTGTTTTTAAATGGGATCAGCCCGTTAGCCTATTTTTTTTAAATTTTATTAATATTATCATTTATTTTACTCAATTATTGCTTTAAATACCCCTATTATCGAATACTAGTAAAGATAATTACTTATTTATTGATATGTATTGACGTATTGTAATTTATTAATATTATGTTAATATTTATTTAAATTTATAGTTGTAAAATTTGATATTTTTTATAAAAAGTAGAAATTTTTAAAAGTATAACATTAGTCATTTTTTTATTATGCTAATATGACGCTAAAATTTTTTATTAGTATTTTAAAAATTTAAAAATAATTTTTTAAAAAATATTAAAAATAATTTTTTAAAAAATATTAAAAAATATTTTTTATACCAACCCGTTTTGTGGCAAGCTCTAGCTCGCGGGTTGTGACGGGGATAGCCCGCAAGACACTGGCTAACCCGCATTTTCAACTCTCCTACAACCTATAAATCCTAATTTATTAAATAGTAGGCATTCTCACCCAAGTTTTTCTTTCTCTTGTATTAGCAAACAACACATTAGACAAGTATTTTGAGAACAATCAAATTCAAACCTAATTCAACTTAATTAAATGTACTCTCTTGTTAACTACCCTAACTACCCTTCCATTCCTAGCCGGAGCATACCTAGAGTGTCATGATCCATATGGCTTAGTTTTTCTATGTATTGGTTTGATCTTAATTTGGAAGCTATCACAGAAGGACTAGTTACCTATTATTTAATTAAGACTACATTTAAGGAAGCTAGCATGCCCTTTCCTTTGATTCTTGAGGTTAGAAATATGCCCATATAGGACGCACACCTTTAATTTAGATCATTTTTTTAAAAAAAAAGGTTTAGTCTTAATTATATTCATGTGCAAACGATCTTAAAACGAAAATTGACTAATGAAATGGAATACTCATCTATCCTCAATATATAATATATTTAACTAATTTGATTAAGTTAAAATTTAATTAAGTTAGTTAATATGATATATATTTTTTTAAATATCCTAATTATCTTTCTTAACTCCCTCGATCCCTCTCTTATTTGATTATTATTGGTGTAATATCAATTGAGGTAATTTGGGACAAAGATTATAAATATAGAAAATATATTTTATATTTATAACTAAAATCAATTCCTTAATTAGGCCTTATATTAAAGAGGAGTACTATTTTAATATTGCTTAAGAAAATTAAAATATATGCCTTGTTGGTGAGGATATATTAATTAGGTGTACATCCTTGTTTAGATTTTTGAGAATTCATATCAATAATCAAGCATTTGAAAATTAAATGGTATTAAAAATATTTCTTACAAATAAGAAAAGTTTTCAGAAGTTGGAATAACAAAATTCTACCTGTTAAAAGGAGCTTTATGACTTTAAACATACAAACTATACTTAAAATTAAAGTCAAGATATCCTTATTTTTATAAGGAAATTCGAGCACACGTTCCCGTGAAGTTTGAGAGTAATCTATTATTAATTGAACAATTCTCAATGACAAAAGATTCTAATTATATACAAGGTCTTATTAGAAACAATTATATTTGAGACACCGATAAACATTAACTATAGATATTTTTCTCAATAAAGATTTAAATATTGATTCATCATGTTATGAGTGACTAACTATTTTTGCTACATTCATCCCATATAGCACACATTATGAATTAAAAAAAAGGAATAAGGGGTAATCATGATCACAACACACGCTACTTATTTTAATTCTCAATTCTTGTAAATTAACTAAACAAGCTTATGTTGACATATGCTGAATCTAACCCATTAATTAATATAGTTTAGTGAGCTATTAGGTGATTATACATGTGCTTCGCATTTCCCAAGAGACAATTATGCCATAACCTAATAAGGACAATTAACTGTTGATCCCAAGTTTTGTTTTGTTAAAAACAAGAACATCAAGTATATAGTTTAACAAGTCCCTCAGCCACATGCAAACACATATTAAGAATTAATTAATTAATTAATTAGATTCCTCGTTCGATAGTGGTGTGATCCAAATCTGTCTCACATTTGTTTTTTATGCCACAGCTTAGTTGTGAGCTGTTTCCCTATAAACTACATCTCCTCAATGGATTTGTTGATTCCAGTAAGAAACAATGAATAATAGTTTGATACCTGCTGCTTATTTAATTATATTTTATATATGTGTGATCGTGAAACTCTTACTATGTCAAATGTATCTCAATTCACCTCGTATATTGATTTATTCATTGGCCTCTGCACGCTGCAATTGAATATTAAGCAAAACACCAGATAGGAAGCATATGCGCGTGTGTCTGTGATGGGTTTAATATCTAAGTATTTTAAAATGTGTTTTGTAGCTACTAATTAAGTTCTTTTCTTATATACAATATAAGTTTTGGGGATCTGAATCCGATTAATTTTTCCCTTTTTGTAGAGAGAGACAAAAGTTTAATTAGGGAGAAGGAACATGCAATTGCCATGGATTTGTACTATGAGCACAAGTTGAGAACTTATTTCAAAAGACTAACATGCATTTGGGCAGAAGAGTCTCTTAAACTTATAACACACTTCACTTATGAAATTCTCTAACGTGGGGCTCACAACAATTTGCAACGATAAAGTCTTCTGGTTTCCACTAAATTTGGCATGTTAGTGCTTCCTTATGAGTTGTAATATAACAACTCATCAAATTTCAGAGTAAAATTACACCATTTATATGGTCTTTAAAAGAAATTACTGTCCAAATTTATCGCAGGCTGTAACATAGAATTAGTACCAAATTGTTTTAACTAGCAAACTAGCTGCTAAATCAGGTTAAAGATGTCAGGAACCAATAGGCTAGCAATAACTCATAAAATTGCACCTAGCTAGTTATGAATATGTACAGCACATATGTAAATCCCAAACTTAAGAACCATACTAGCTTCTACAGTCAGTAAGCATTTAATGTGTAATTATACAAGATTACAAAATCAAAATATAAGAATCAGACCAAACTGATATGAGGCTAGTAATCTTAAAATGCAACAATATCACACACAGATTTAGTAGAGCGGCCAATAGCACTGGCAAGAATGAACTGAAGAATTACAACACACGTGGAACAATTAAACCTCTGAGTAACCCCTGAAGAATTACTCTATATATAGATAGCTCCATGATGAACAAGGTTTAATAAACGTTAAGTTTATAGAACTAACAAAGCCTTGCCTCACTATTTTAATAGCATTTCTCTGGGAAGGGCTATATATGTTATGTGTGCTATTAAAACCTATATTTGGAATAATACTTGCTTGGTTCAAATTTGCAAGCAACTAGCTTTCAAGTAACGTAAAGTGGTCAAAATTTTGTGCGAGCGCACGTGTGAGTTTTGTCATGTATGGTTTGCAAATGTATTATGATGTGTTAGGAATGTATGTAATGAATTTATCAGATCCTCTTCAATGGGATCTTCTTTGAATTATATTTATGACCATTGAATCAATCTCATGGGAAAAGAATATAATGGTAAAAAAGTAGGCATAGCCTTCATATTTATTTAATTGAACAAATGTCATGCCATCGTCACTTTATTAGCAAATTAAACTAGATGTTTTTGTCTTATTATCATATTGACCGAAGTCACTTTTGTGTGTGTGTGTGTGTGTGTGTGTAATGTTTTGCAACCAAAACTAAATTCATGGGAAAGAGCTTCCAAACATTTGTAAAGAGTCACAAGGGACTTTAGAATCATTCCCTTTCTTTGTCATATAAGTGTGGACATTGTATACTAATCTAGAGTTAGCTCCACGTTGGATTTCGTATATTAATTATACTTTAATTACTTAATTCTAGAGAGGGAGAGAGTCACTTCACATGACTTAAAGCTATATGTATATTATATATAGATATAGATTCATCTGATCACATCCACCAATTTGTTTATTTAATAAGAGATAGGGGTGTGAATGGAATATTTAAAAAGTAGTAGTAGAGGTAGTGTCACTTGGAATACATAAAGGGCCCTAATTGAGTCATACACCCACATCGTTTGGGGAGGGTTTAATTAATTAATTGCTTTTGAATTGAAAGCGATTTGAAGCGAAACAATGAAAAAGGATTTTTTAAGGCAAGAAATTAAAACTAATAATTTAAGTCACATTTAGGTTGTCTCTGCATCCTTTTTGGATGCTTCCAAGGCAATGGTTGGAAAAAGGAACCAAAGATTTATGTGAAAGTTAATAATGGGTGAGGTTCTAAATTCTAATGTGATAGGATAATGGTGCCTCTTACGGGTCTATAATTAAATTAAATATAATTGAATTTTGTGATTTGTAATTATTTATTGTTCCATCGGTTAATGTTCCTTGTTAAGCACTAATGGTGGGCCATAATCGCGATTTGGGCGATCTTATGTGATAATATAGGCATCTCACTTTAATCAACAAACAGCTAATTAAGAAAGCATGGCTGACGCCCTAAAGTCATTTTCCTAAATTGCTGGTGGAAACCATTAGCCCAAGTTCTAAAAAAGTTGAAGAGGACAAATAAATTAAATAAACAAATAAAAGTCTCTTGTCATAGTGGTCCTTCATTGCAGTTATAAGAAAAATTAGTGTAAAAAAAAGTAGTAACATTTTTTATAAATAAATTCAATTTTAAAATCTCTTAACATTAGTTTTTATAAAATTCATAGGTAAAAGTCATCATGTAAGACTTTTAACTGCGATTTTAAAAAAAATGCCATAAAAAGTCCCCACAAAATTTTAAACATTTTGAACCCGATTTCAGTTTTAGTTTTATTTTTCACAGTTTTATGCAGTCTCATTTCTCTTCCCATCGGCACAGACTTTGACGAATGTCATTTTTTGGCTCTTTTTTCTTAGTTTTGGTGCCCATCTCAGTTGTTAATGTCTTTCTTTGTAGTATTCATTGTCATTCTCTATCATGAAAGTCATAAGTTACCGTTTAACTTTTTTATTTACTCATTTTTCTTATTTTTCTAGTTGTTTGTTATTTATAAACGGTAATACATCATATAACAAAAGCTAACTGTAGCCCTTTTTTATTTGTTGTTTATAAATTATAATACATCAGGAGCTTGGAGAACTTTAATAGCAATTTTTTTCTAAATATTCAACTTTTTCGCCTAGAACTTTTTCGTCAGATCTTCAACCTTTTAGTGAGACTGACAATGGTAACTAACAGTAAGTGTTAGCAAATGTACCTTGTTTGAAGGAGCTCGAAGAGCTTTAATGGAATAAGCTTATAAATATTTAGTTTTTTTACCATATCTTTGACTTCTTCTCTCCAGATCTAGTCTGATACTTTTGATGAGTGTGATCGAGATAACTGATGGTGGGTGTAGGATGAGGAAAATAAAAAACATTTAAGTAATTAATGGTATTTTTTTTAAAACCACCATAAAAGATTACCTTTAACGGTAATTATAAAATCGCATTTAAAATGTACACTTACAACGATAGTGGAATTTATGACACACCCAAAATTGTTATAAAATGCTACTTTTAACTGTGTTATAAATTTTTTTCTAGTAGTGAATATTATGAAGTTAAATTCAAGGATCATCTTGCAAACATGTTAAATAATTTTATATCAAATTACTATTGATTTCTTAATTGCCCTGAAGATACAAATTACTGAAGCGTCTTAAACTTTTAAATTTAGGCAAGTATCTCCCTTATATATGGTTATATTAGTCTGTTATATATTTTACTAAAAGACTAAATATGTTAGAGAATTTATCTGTATATGATCGATATGAAGTTTAAAATGATTATCTATATATGGTCTAAACTTCAAATGGTAAATTATCATTGATATATCATGCTCAATTATTATTTATTGGATAACCACAAGTAGATTAAGGAAGTTATATATCCATGCATGATTTCAAATTAAAAAAAAATTGTGAACCAATTTAATAATTTATCCTATTTATTCTTAAAAAAATTAATCTATAAGTCCTTATAATTTTATATTATTTTTAATCAGGTTCATCTAGTTTTTTTTATCAAATCCTTAGGATTAAAAAACTACAAGAACACATGATTAAAAGGAAAAAAATTAACTACAAATATCTTATTAAAACAAGCTATTGGTTGTAGTAATAAGCGGCATCGCCTTCATAAGTAAGATAACACAAGTTCAAATATTATAAAATATATTTGTTATGAGAGGTAAAAATTATTTGTATTATAGGTCTCTACAGGGGTTAGTCTCAAGTTAAAAAAGTAGCTTGAGGTTATCTTTAATCAAAGAAAAATATCATCTAAAATTTTAGGAATTTGCAGATTAATTTTTCCTACTTTTAACTAACAAAATACATTACTAAAAGCTCTTCTCTCACAAAGTAGTAGTTTAATGTCAAGAAGACAGTTGTTGATGAATGAACAAGAGACATGGAAAGTAAGAGAGGACAATTTGCTTCATCCCCACCCCACCCGACTTAACATCAGGCAAAAGAGTAAGTGTTGATGTGGGGGCAAAGTGCCACAAAACCTTACACAGATGTGGTCCCAATATACAAGTGTGGGACCAACGTACCTCAATGTTTCTTCAAACTGTATACAATCCAATCAAATGTACCTTCCCATGTGTTTCCCTGCGTCACTGGAGAAAACCCTAAGTTCATATCTCAACATTTTCGCACTCTCTCTCAAGGCCTAACCCTAATCTCTCTCTTTCTTCTTTTTTCTGCACCCTTTTCATTTAAGACTCTCATCTCTAACTATGTCAACTAAGTGTGTGTTTGGCTCTTTGATCTGTTCAGTCCATTCATGTGAATGGATATTACTGAAATTGACATATAGTTGTATATATAGAGAGAGAGAGAGACCTAACATACATTCTATATATGTTTTGGGGTGACTCGGACAGTGAAACCCTAATTTCACAGAGATCTGCCTACTTCATATGAAAATGAAAATTAATAAATGGAGGTGGAAAGACAAGTCACTTTAGGTGCATGCAGATGCACGAATGATGCAGTTATATATATTTATAAAAGCTTGGAATGCCAATTTTATTGCACAAATATGACTTTGAATTTTATTCTCATCCACAAACCTAACCAGAGAAATGATAAAAGTTGAGCTTTTGAACAGAATGTCATCTATATATAAATCATTTCCGTTAGAGAAACAATTCATAGGTTTTGATAATTTGTGTTAAAACTGAATGAGATTTATTATTAGGTTATAAGAAAATTACTACAACATTTGAATAGTGATTTTCCTAAAGTTTTATCCCGTGCCTAGTGAAAAGATTGTTACCAAACAACAATTATCAGTAGAGATATGAATCAAATTGAGGAATCTTATGCGGAGAAAGAGATGAAACTTGATATTGAGTCCTGATCTGACAAGTAAACGGGTCTTTATGTCTAAAATAAAGCATTTTATGGGAAGCCAAAAATAGCACGGAAGATCGATGAAGCCAAAAAATGGTACAAGTTATTATTTTCTTGGCCACCACTGGTCCCAACAGCCACATGTACTATTTCTTTTTTAACAATATTCATGAATAGGACTACACAATGTTTATAGGAGATCGACAATTCAGTGCTGTACAATCTACATTTTGTTAATTTTCTTTTATGTTCTGCAGAAACTGACCTTTGAATGTTTTGAGTTGAATATGTTTACAAAAATAAATGTTGAGAGTGTATATGGAAAACTTAATAGAAAAATATGATCATCATTAGGAAAAATTACTTAAAAGATCCCTCATTAATCAAAATTTTTATTGCCCAAAAGTACTTAAAATTTGTTTAGGGACAAGTAGGTGTAACTTTTCTTCAATTGAAATAAATATCTTCTATTCTGACTCTAAAATAAGACGTGCGCAACTTTTTTAAGCATGTATAACTCTTCTTTAGTTATGTGTAACATATCTTAATTATGTGCAAAAATCTTTAAAACGAACGACATTTGCACATAGCTGAAGATAATTTACACTAAGTTAAATAAGAGTTGAAGATGAGTTGCTTTACTCAAGGACATGAGTCTTTAAATAAATTTTAAATATATTTAGACAATAAATTTTTAATAGGAGATTTTTCTACAATTTTCCCAAATTATTATGAGATATAGACTTTATAGCGAGTCATATTACATGATATTGCTATAATACTCTTATAATATATATATATATATATATATATATATATATATATAGTGGGATGAAAGTGGACCATCTAGCAAGGTAGCCCAGGTTTTCCTAACCCTAGCTACCTAGCTCTCTCCTTATTGCAATAGAGAAAATCATTGGATCCACATAATAAAGCATAAAGGGGATTGTTAGGTTTAAACACCTTTTTGATTTGTATGTGATTAATGGAGATCCTAATGTGAGTCCTAAATTAACCTTCATTATTACATGTTTGTTAATTTCCACTAGTAATCCCATGTTATGTAAATTTTAATCATTGGGACCCACACCTAAAGAAGATTAATTAATTCTCTATGAAAAGACCTTCATATAACCCATTTGCAACTTCCATGACATGAAATGGAACACTCTAGCAGGAAAAGATGGTTGAAAAGGGAATAATTATATATAATGAACCCCCAACGTTAGTATATTTAGTTTAAAAGATATTAAGATTTACTTCAAGGTTTTACGCAAAATTTTGCAAAAGTTACTATTAATTTATGGGAAAGTCACTGCTGAAGAACCTTGAATTACGAGTAACTAATTAGTGATAATTTTGTTTTATAAGACCCTTTACCATATTCTTTTAAGATCTGAGTCCTTAATTAACTACAATGTTTATATTAAAAAAATGCCATGATTGGGTATTTGACCTTTTTCATTTAACCTTGACAGTCCAAAAAATTACAATTACTAGAAACCTACAGGTAATGATTAATTTAATTGAGTAGATTGGCCACTTGAAGGGATTGTGTTAATGATGATTAATCATCAAATCTAACGGTTAAAAAAGATGCAAACTTTCACTTCAAAGGTGATCCAATCCATTTCATGGGGATTTTACAAAGAGACTTTCTTTATCTTACACGAGAAACTTTGACTAAATTGCCAAGTAGTTTTGAAAACTGAATAGAACACAAATACGAGTACGAGGGGACAAGGTGGGTCATTTAGGAGTTGTGAGGAAGACTTTGGCATTCAATTAAGGAGATATTTCTTCCTTTTCCTTTTTTAATTATGCTAAATCCATTATGATTATTATCATTAATTATGCTTTTAAAGCACCCGAAAGCTCTCGTAGTTAGTAAGATTCGCAGAGATCTCTCTCAAAGCAAGAAAACCAATAAAGAAAATAAGATTTCAACGTCAATCACGCAAACTTCCTAAAACAATTATTCATCGCTATCAACACGACAAGGGGTGGGACCAAAAACCCTAAGTTTTGCAAACACAACAAAATTGATAAAAATAACTTTTTAATTAAATTGACGGGGAAAAACAGCATCTCTTATAACTTGATGAACACTTGAGATTAAATATTCACATATTTGACCAATTATATCAGTTGGATTGAGTAGAAGGGTTTCAATAGCGACCCCCTTTAAGAAGGATCTTGAGTTTTTAGTCTTATATATGGATTAAAGAAATATATATTTAATTAATTTGATTAGATTAAATAAGTTAATTGAGTTAGTTAATATGACATATTTTTTTTCTAAAATATCCTAATAATCTTCATTAACTCATTCCCTCTCTCACTTAATTATTGTTGAAAGAGTATTAATAGGGTAATTTGAGAAAAAAAATTGATAAATATATAAAATATGTGTTATATTTAGGACTAAAATTAACTTTTCAATTATGTCCTATATATTAAGGACCAGAGGAATAACATTTAGAAAGCTATATTCGTTTAATAACTTGAATTACTTAAAAAGTATCAGGGAGAATTATTATGAAATATTAAAGAAGGAATATAATCATAAAAAAAATTTAATAATAAGTGAGCAGTATGAATCTATTATAATTTCTTTTATCAGAACTTATCATTATATGTTGCTAACTTCTTGTGAGATATTTTTTAAAGATTACATTCTAAGACTTTATAGGAATTTCCCAAAATAATATTATGTTACAATCAATTCGTTCTAACTCACATATGTAGTGATTGGTGAAAACAACTGGAGTGAAGGAACAGTAGTTTTGGAGTGAATTTGAACCACCATCATTGAATATGCGTCACTATCTGTGCACGTCATATATAGAAGTGGCCTTTCAAACAAGCCAACTGTGAGCGAGTGTGAAGTAGTGTGTGTTTGTAAGTAATAAATTAAAAGTACCTGCAGCCATGAGCCCATGACCCGTCCTTGTTTTCATATATAGCTTCTATATATATAGGATTATAATCTGAAAGGTTCCGTGTGTACTGTTAACTTCTATTTGAAAAAAGCTACCAAATGGTGACACTAGTGTTGGAGGTAAGAGGTTGGAATAATGTGAAACATGCGTATCCAATGAGATCATTTGAGACATGAACATGATGTTGACACATGAATCATGCAATGCAACTATGATATATATATATATATATATATATAAAGTACCAGGATGGATTCATCAGACTCTTCTATACAATCCGTGATATTCTGTCCAATCTTATTCAAGAAATTTGATCCATCTGTTTTAAATTTGACGAATGATTGAGATACGCCTTATACACTACAAACTTTGAAACGATGTCGTTTCATTTGACATAATAATACAGAGATTGTGGCAACATTGCAACTGTCTGATCAAAATGAACGAACAAGATCTCTTTCCACTATAGCTGACTGAAAACCTAGGACACTTGGTGTTAGGTCCCATTTAGCATATATTACAGCTTCTATTCTATTCTCATATCTACTTGTGTGTGTGACTTGTTGTAAATTTTCATGTCTAATTAATGTTATATTTATGGCGTACGTAGATTGTGTCAAAGAGAAAGTCTCACATCCTTAAATCACTGTATTTAACATGTGGGTATGAGTTAGTAAAATTCTCACATCATTTATTCTAAAGAGAATTCAAGTGACCTCCACCTATAAAAGGCAGTGTTTGGTGCTAATTTAAACACATTAAACTCTTAAGTTTTTTAGCTCTTCTCAGTCTCCATCTACTCTTCTGCTTAATTCTATACTGATATTTTTGTTATTATGTTCCATTATTTTTCATAAAAAAAATATTCTTTTAATTCTGGGGAGTTGCCGTAATTTTTTTTTTTTTGTGTGTGGCAGAATAACTTTGGTGATCTTGTCCTTGGCCACTCAAACCAAGTTTATTTTTTACTTTTTGCAGGGGATTCCAAGGTTAAATTCTTTGAATGTGTAGGAAAAGTTGGGGCAGAATACAGACATGGGCTTCACGGTGGATCATTGGGTTTCGTTCCACTATACGTTTCTGATTCTGAGTTTCTCTCTGGCGAGAGAATATGATATTACAGAAGTACTCAAATGATCAGAGCCACTTGTTCTGTCCTAACATAACCAACTGTTACTGTTGCAGTAAAAAGAGATGGCAAAATGCAACTAACTGAGCATTTATTCTTATGAAAAAGAAGAACCACGTCTTACGTGTCAAACATATGAAGTCGGTCAAACACTGATGAGCTGATGAGTTTGAAACTTTGAATTAATCAAGCATTTGCTGATATATATATATATATATATATATATATATATATATATTCACAGCAACACCCGTCAATATTAAAAATATATAATTAAGAAACATGTTAGATCAGTATATCTGGAAAGAAAAACTTGCCAGAGCGTACGTTACGTTAAAGCTTTGTTTGAGCAAATGTAATTAATTAGTTGATCAAACACTAATCTGGGGCAAGCTTCTGAGATTGGTCATCTTACGCAAAGTTGAAGAATGAAGAAATATTTACCACATAAATGTTTCCACTTTTTCTAACCTAACTGCTTCAATAGAAGCCTCCAATTATTCTTTTTCAGTACTACTGCTTGTTATATTATTGGTTGGAAAATCAAACTGTACCTCCTTAATTTAATGGAAGGCTTATATAATTAAGTGATGGGTCCAAAAATATAATATATGGATTGAAAATTGAATATTATATATGTTCAGATTATTTAATGCATTTGGTTGCTCTATACATATTGAAATACTGAATGGGTTTTGTACGTATTATATGAGGGAAGCAGAAGAAAATAGTAAAGAGAAAGATGGGAAGATACGGTGCAGAACCAATCATTTTACATGGACTTTAACTTGGACCATACTCTCATCACATGCATCACATCCCACATCTTCTTAAGTTTTTATTAATATTCTCTACAAAAAAAAAATAAGACTTCATCATGTCTTTAGATCATGAGTAAGATTAATATTTTTAAAAAAAATTTTGTGCAAAAAAAAAATATATCCTTCATTTGATTAACCTGAAATGTATCTAGCATTTATTAACTTTTATAATGTCAAGATGCTTATTTGTCAAATAATTGATCGAATATTACCTTTTTGTAATTTGAAACACATGACTAGTAATATTAAATATAGAGATATGTTACCAAGAGACAACTATGATCCTCATGGGTTCCTGCTCTTTGAGTCCTGTTTCTAATTTTCTATATTTCACATTTTCTTCTAGATCTCCGCTGTGCTTATTTTATTTTATATATGATTTAGTTACAAATATATTAAAATTAAATTAAATCAGTTTACTGGAGATTTAGCTTCAACTGATATTGCAAGAATATGTATTAACACCCAATAGTTTAATCAAATTTAAAAATAAATAATTCAATTTTTAGTATGTATATAGTCATTGATTCTGGTGAGACCAAATTCTTTCTTTATCAAAGTGTAATAAATTAATTAATTATAAATTAATTTAATTTTTTTAAACTAATTTATATTATATACTATTTAATTCAATAAATCTAAATAATACAATTCATTTGCAAGGACCACTCTGCTAGTTATTGCACTTGCATACATAATTTTGGTGAAATCCCCTTACCTTCCTACTATAAATAGACCCCAAAACATGCGCCAACACCTCAATACTAGGCCTTCATCGCCCCAACCATTATTTCCGACTCTCTGATCTTCGTCTCTCTCAAAAGCTTCCTTTCATCTTCCTCACATGGAGGATCACCAAATTCTCTACCCTTCTAAACCAGCAAACCCCTTAAAGCTTTTCGGCTTCAGCGTCCAAGGCCACAATCCACACGTCCTCCAAGTTGAAGAAGACGAAGCAGTGCTTGCAGATGATGTCTCAGGTCCAACCTCCAAGCCAACTTCCCCATCTGGATCGCCTGATTCCGCCGCATCCCTCGGTGCCGGAGCTTTCACTGCTTCCTCCGGCGACAGGAAATACGAGTGTCAGTATTGTTGTCGCGAGTTTGCCAACTCTCAGGCCCTCGGTGGCCACCAGAACGCTCACAAGAAAGAGCGACAGCAGCTGAAGCGGGCCCAGTTACAAGCCTCACGAAACGCCGCCGTTTCGTTCGTGAGGAACCCGATAATCTCTGCCTTCGCCCCTCCGCCTCATTTGCTTCCTCCTGCTGGCCACGTCATGGTTCCAGCAGCTACTACTCCGTCGTCCTGGGTCTATGTCCCTCCACGTGCTGCTCCTCAACCGTACCACGTGTCGGTATCACACGGGTGCTTGTTCCCTTCGTCGACCAATAGTACCATCGGTGGCAGTAATAGTAATCAGGGTGGGAGGTCGACGGGCGGCGGGATGTTCTCCTGTGGTGGCAGCACAGGGGAGTCCATGGGATCTCAATTACACGGTAGGGCCCATGGGCCAACTTTAAGTAGATTTTCACAAGCGGATGGTGGGCCCAACTTCGATGACCCGTTCGGCTTGGACTTGCATCTAAGCCTTGCACCAGCTGCGCCATGATAATAATTGGCTCGGCTTGAGAGGGTGAGGGATTTAGCCAGCTCTATCAAGAGTATTCAAATTTAAACGGCTTCTTAGTGTGCTTTGAGTAAGCTATAAAGCTCATTTAACTTCTTGTACATTTCCAATTTTTTCTTATTTTTTTAAACAACTGGTTTCATTTGTTTCCCATTGCTCACTCTACTATTTGTACACTTAATTGTAAAGAAAATCAATAAAAAAATATATATTTAAAAATTTTATTAATTAAAATAGTTTAAATTCGACCAGTACTTCTTATATATTAAATATATCAAATTCTTTTTAAAAAATAAAAATTTTTTCACCCATTTTCCGTTAATTATTTCCCCCCTCAAATCTTCTATATATAATATTAACATAACAAAGTGTAGATAGAGTAATGCATTAGATTGTCGAAGTAAGAAACAAAAGAAATTATGAGGAAGCCCCGCAATGTTTGGAAATTGTAAGACATGGGAAGTACAATTATAAGTGTGAAAATTTTGCGGGATTTGTATGCAGTTTCTGCCGAAGTTTAATGAAGTAGTCAATATGGTGCAATTTTTGTATTCACATGAATCACAGATCAGTGGTTTTTTTTTTTGAGGAGAGATTGGAGAGCAAAACATATCCTAATTAGCAAGTTTAATTAAAGTGCTTTGATGCTCTAAGCTAATTAAGCATGCTTTCGTGCATTAATTGGTGCTCCCTTTCGCTTTAACTTGTCCACGTTTTTAGACAACCAAAACTACTGAGTCCTCTAATTCCGGAATCAACTAATCACCCATTTTAACCATTCATGTCAAAAAAGAAAGTTTCTTGTAACTAAAGATTACTACTTGATCTTTTACATTTTATTACCAAACATTGTTACAGTACAATCAATCTTTGTGTCATTCGCATGAAACATGCAATATACTCGCCTCTAACCACCTCACTGGAATTAAGTAGAGATGATTAAGCCATTAAATTTGTTTGAAAACAGAAAAGAATTAAATTTATCTATATATTTAATTAAAATTATGAATTACATCTTGAAAAGCAAAAAATAAAATTACATCAAAATTTTAAATAGGGATAATCTTAAAAAATTGTAATTAATATCTTACTTAAACACTTATAATAACCATTCATTCCTTATAGAAGGTACCTTATAATAAGGATAAGAGGATATATTTATTTAAATCACTCAAAAAAGAAAAAAAGACAAGACGTCTTAAGAATGGGAAAAAGAAGTTATTAATGGTAGTTAACTTAAGTGAAAATAACTCTGTGTCTTTTAAATAAGATATAAGTTCAAGAATTGTATGTATATATATAACTATGCTGGAAATTAAAAGTCTTTTCTTTTTTGTTAAGTATAAGTATTTTTTTATTGAAGATAATCTTATTCAAGGTATTGTTATTAATTAAATATGGGCACTTCTTCCAACAGAAATACAAATCTCAATTTGCTTGAGAGATTAACTCTTCCTTTAGATCCGATCCCATTAGTAAAGCTTTTGTTTATTAGGGGTTTAGGAACATGATAGATCATGGCTCCAGGTTAATTGATAATACCAGATACTGAACGATTTTTTTATTGAAAAAAAAAGGAAAAGAAGTATGAAAAGAGAGAATATGTTTGGTGAGAGATGATCCTTGAAGTGTTGGGTTACAGAGATATGTTTGGTGAGAGATGATCCTTGTGCCTCCCAGAGAAGGTGAAGTGTTATCATTGCAAGATTTTGTAGTCTCTCTGAAAACCTCAACTAACCTTTTCATGATTTGTTGCTGTCTCTTATTTTCATCTTGACTAGGAGTTTGATACAACATTATGTGGGTCCAAATTCATTATCAACATTGCACCCCCATTACCATAAATTACCCATAATTAATTTCCAATGTCAGACTTTTTTTATCGTGAGAGCACTCCGATAATACCAAGAAAATGACACTTGAAAATTTATTTACAACATTGAAAGCTTATTTTCCTATAAAAAATATCTAGTTCTTAATTGAAGAGCTACTTAAACTAATATAAATAATATAAAAAAATAAATAAATTATTTAATTATAATAAACGTAACATAATTTTCTTAAAATACTTATATATATAATATTAGATGAATATATCAATTTATAAGTTAGATAAATTAGTTTAGAAAAAAATAATGAATATTAGAGATAAAATATATTAAAGTCTTATATTTAGAATTAAGATTAAATCTCTTATAAATTATTGTATTTAAGACAAGAAAAGTATGATTATTATGTTATACTTGTGTTAAAAGTATGAGCTGGGATTTAAAATATCAACAGTAATTATTTATATAATTTTGGAACAATAATTTACATTTTATGATTCTTAAATACTGTAATATTATGAATTGAGTCTTTAAATCCCTCTCTAGTAGATATAGATTGGTTAGAGTCAAATAAACACCACAAGATCATTGTCTGCTATAGTTCACAGAGTAATAATATCGATATCTAATCAGTAGGTTACTGTCCAAAAGTGATAGGAAGAGTGTTTATTATGTTGAGAAGACATTAGACACATAAAATTTAAATGGCTTTTAATTCTCTAGCTGGAATTAGAAAGAGAACAAGTTGCTAATTAAGACAAGCCTTCCCAGCTGGCTGCACTAATGTAAATCATAATTAATTAATTAATAATTAATAAAGTAAATAAAGAAATTAAAGATGGTATTCCACACAATAGTCCCTACTTTTTTTTAGGTACAAGAGAGCTTCATACATCGAGATGGACTTAATCCTAAAGGTCATAAATGGGATACGTTCTTGTCAAAATTAGGTTCCGATTAGTTGACTCAACCTTAGCTTATATTATTTTAAACCAAAATCTTAATATTGAATTTATGTCCTTTTTATTTATATATATACTTCTTCTTCAGTTCAACTCTATTCAATGTAAGACCTTCTTCATGTTATGTCGGCACAGCACAAGTTGATAGCCGTTATGATCTCAATTGTTTGTTGCTTTTCTTTCTTCAACTGAATTATAATTAAGTTCAGAAATTGAAATTTGAAATAATGGAATTATTATTCTATATAGATAAACCCTATAAGGTCAGTGCTTTTTGCCTCTGTGTGCCGTGTTCTACTCAAATCCCTTAATTAAAAGTGCTTTAAGAAAAGGGGCGTAAATGATACCGTCATGTGCCTTGCTAACTAAACCATATACTTGTGTGTGTGTGTGTGTGTGTGTGTGTTTGGGTTTTAATTTTAGTCGGAAGTAGGCGAAGTTGATCTCCACAAGACAATGATCTTTTTTCCTTTTAACCCTTTAATTTGCTTTCTCATGTACGATTGCTTTGAATTTATTGATAACTTTGGTTTGATTTGTCGAAGATAATGATCACACACTTTGAAAACTTGAGCACTTAGAAAAAAAACTTGGCTTGTAGTTCCTTCTTTAGTGCTTTTTTGACGTATTAGTACGTAGAATCACTTGTGCTTGCTGAGAAACAACTCAGGAAAAACATTGCTTGTTTCATGTAACATACCATGTTGTCTGTGGATTATTGGACCCCCATTATACGCTTGAAATTATTATTCTCAAATGTTTGCCCAATTAGATCTTGAAAAAAAAAAGATTTTAAATTCTGTTTTATTTATTAATTTTTAGTTTTCAAAAAAGATATAAGACAGAATAAAAATAAAAATAGGAAACATTGATAAAAAGTTTTTATTTAAAAATTTAATGCCTAAAAATATCTAATATACTTTCATACACATAAAATATCAAGATTTTAAAGAATTTATATATAGATAGTATTAGTCATTGAACTTAGATATTTCTAACAAATAAAATTTGTAAACAGTGATTTTTTATCCAATTTTTGCAAATAAAATATTATTATAACTATTAACTTAAAAATAAATATAAAGATTCTACATCCATCTCGTTCTTCTGTTTAATATGGACAATCTAAAAGAAATGAGCGTGATGTGCTAAATTAGAGGACGAGTGGCAAATAGGAATAGTGAAGTTAACTTTTTTTGGTTAAGGTTAAAAACCATATAGACGAGAAAAGGCCAAAGTAAGTTGAGGCATCATTTCACCTCTTAGTCACCAAAATCCAATCAAATTAGCAGCATGATTGAGCATGTTTAACAAGATTAAGCGACCCAATTAGCCATTCCCAAGTATGTTGGGACCATAGATTATGTCCTTAATGAGGTTGTCATTTTCGGTCAGCTCTTGGCACAGAATAGACTAGACAAGATGATATGATAGTTCACCCATCATGTTCAGTGTATTATATATAAATATATATTTCCTAATTAGTAAGTCAATTCCATCTAGTGTTTAGCAGATAATGACTTCAAAACTAGCTAGCAGGCACATTTCCTGTGACAGAAAAGAAACACTTTAAGGAGATCGATTTAGTCTTAAAAAGTTGAAAATTTTCATTAAGAAAAAATTAAGCATTTACCCCTTATATTTGTATTAACTTTAAAATATGCTCATATAATTTAATTTTTTTTTTAAATCAGTCCCTATAGTATTTTTCCATTTAATAATTAATGTGTTTATGTTGACGTAGAAATACCACATTTTGATGGAAATACATCCTTATGAGGTGTCAAAAAATGTGAGAGCTAGCTATCAAGTATATCTTCTAATTAAGGATTGAGTAAGCTACTAATGTGGTAAACTAAGTGATTATTATGAGTTGCTTAAATGGGTCTCTTTGCTTATATTTTGTTCTTATTATCTTATATATATATATATATATATATATATATATATATATATATATATTCTTGTAATACTTTTTATTTGAATATAATTTTTTATTTCTCTTTATTGATTTTGTTTCGGAAAGGTTCTACATATTAATTTTGACTCTATATTGCTTGTTTTAGTGGTTCTATAAGAAATTAGTCTCTATGTAATAGATATTCTCAGTTCCAAAAAAAACTTGTTTTTTATATTTTCTAAGATGAAACCAAGGGTGTTGAGTTGATAATAATAACACAATTTAATTGTTGCCTCAAGGATTGAGCAAGTTAGAAATAATGCTAAAAATAATGTATTGATACACACATCCATTTATGCAATCATCTTGATCTATTATTGTTAATTAGCAAGCATTTTTTAAAAAAAATAAAAGAAAATTGTGTATATGAATATATATATATATATATATAAGTGGACCTTTCAAAGTTTTTGTCTTTGTGCTATGAAGCTTTATTACCATTGGTCAATAAGGATTTAACAAGTAATTAATTATGTAGAAGGTCATTTGCACGAGTTGGGAGATGACTAAGATGATGAGTTCTTTTATTTGGTTTCGTACCCACAAACATTGTCACTGATTGGCTGCACAACTTTCACGCAATGTTGTGAGTGTTGATTTAGAGATAATAACAAGCTTGTGTTAATTAATTAATATTAAATTAGAGAAGAGATCCAAGACTTACCAAGTGTTATACATATTTGTGTGCTTGGCATTATGATATATATATATATATATATATATATATATATATAATGCAAGTTGTTTCCCACAAGAGTAATAATGCATGGAAGTCTTGTGGTAATTAAAGTTGGTTATCTGTGATTTTAAGAATCGCTTGCTTGAAAACTGATCATTTTAGCTTGTTCAATTAGTACGTTAAGCTCAACAAGCTGAATAACTCGTGTATGTGGTTATTTAAGAAAATTGTTAAATAATATGGTATAGACCTTTGTATTGCTTGAAATTGCAAATTTCTTATTTTTTTATACTATTTTTATTTAATATATTTTTTTAGTTCTACATGAAATTTTTTTTGTCAATTACTAATTAATATATATATGTTAGAGATATTGATGCACGTTAGAAACAATGACTAATACTATAAATTTCTTGAATATAGTATTAGTGTTAACTATAAGACTCTCTCTATACACATCGTAAGAGATTAAACCCTTGACTAAATGCTTAAAAAAATTAACTAAATACAATTATACTAGACATTATGGTCAAGTGTTCAATGTAATTGATTAAAGACTTGTTGGGATAGCGTTAAGAAGCCTAAGAAGTCAAATATGATAACGACGACAACAATAAAATTAGTTAGATTAAAAAAAATAATGTTTATCATAGCTTTTGGAGGTCATTTTAAAATTGGAACAATTTTTTTTACTTTTTTATTTTTTTTAGATTTATACCTTCTTAAACTAATTTTTTAATATAACATAGATGGCATTTCATTAATTAATTGTTTTTAACCTATCCAAGCTCTCCCTATAGGAGGGACTGGGACTCACCCACCCGAACACAACCCACCCTCCCTTTTTAGCCACATGGGGATAGATCCTCCAACTTCCTCAGTAAGAAGGGTGGAGTGATGCCATTTGAATCAACACTCATTATTGACTTTTACTAATTAATTTTTACTCCAATTTCAATTTATAAAACGGCGGTTTTACTGTATTCAGATAACAAGCTCCATGTCTTCCTCTTTCTTCTATAAAGATGAAACAATGTGTGGAGGAAGTCCCCACTAAACTATGGCTTTAATTAATTCCTTGTTCCTTTTTGTAGTACAAATATTAATTAGAGCCCTTGCTAGCTAGCTGGTTCCCTTTAATGTTCAGCTCACGGGTTATATATGTAGCTGCAGCCACTTGATCAACTTTAACAATGGGGACAAGCTTATAACAGTGTTCCTAGGTTTTAAGTTTGAAGGTGATCCTCAAAAGTGCATTTCTGAAAACGCACCCATACCTACGGTAGCACTGATGTACAAAGTGTTTATTTAAGGACAAATACTAATGACATGAAGTTAATAAGCCGAATAGACTCCGTGATCTTTTATTAAAGAGCTTTCATGCTATTAGACTATAATATCATCGACCAACATAAAAATGTTTTATAAGTAAACGCTCACATAGATTTGAAAAAAAAAAACCCTCTTATAAATGTTTTTATTATTATTATTAGTGTGAAAATAATTTCACCAATAGCTTTTTTGGTAAAAATTAGGCGGTATCCTATAAATCTATAATTTAAAAACTATTTTTTTAAAATATAAAAATTATTAAAATATATTTTATCTTTTTTAATAAAATAGTTTTTTATACATACGATCTGATTTATATTTAAGGGAGGGTCACCAACAGTTATTGCTCTCCACAAGCACATATGTCAGTCACTAGTTAGTGGCTTTAATCAGACCTGAGCCTGGATCCATTGAAGGGCCCAACTCAATTGGGCCAACTTGACATCGGCCCATTGATAGTGCAGAAACAAAGCCCATCTTCACACCCCACCACAGCGAGCAGGAGACAGATATCTGGACTGGACCTCCAGTTTGTAACAAAAACAAAATTTCTCCAATTTAGATTGGTTTCTCTACTTTTCCCAAAAAAAAAAAAAGATTGGTTTCTCTGACATGTAATCATCAATTGAGGACACGTAGACGAATTCAAAAGATATTTAATAACCCGAGTTATTAAGGAAATAAAATATGTGACTATTTATAGTATATTTAATTTTTTAAAAAATATTATTTTATTGTGATTTTAATCACTGTGTTTAGGGAGATATTCTAACTCCTAGGTACTTAAGTTTATGTCTGAGAGTAATAAACAGTTTATCCTAACTGATATTGATATCGCCTAAAAGTAAAAGAGACTTTATCTTACCTTTAAATTATAGGTAAATCTAATATCTTTCTAAAAAAATTTCTACAAAAAAAATGAGATTTAATAACTTAAAAAAGGACTGATTTTTTGTTGGGGTTCTTTTTTTTCTTCAAATAGAAGAAATATAAATAGAATCCAAACGATTTTCTAAGAGTCTTTTTATTTTAGATATTTCTTAATGTAATAACTATACATGGAATTTGAGAAGCATATGAATAATTTCTTGAGAACCCTGTGGGATCTAATTGCCCTTTTTTTCCAAAAACAATGATAAAAACTTCATCTTGATTCAAATTATATTAAAATGCCCGCTAAATATAAGAAATTGTTCAACAAACAATAATTTTATAACTTAGGCTCACATTTAATAATTAAAATTATATGAAGTTTTATTTTAAAAAATAAAAATATTTTGACTAGTAAGTTACAAATAATTTTTTTTTTTGTAGATTTTTACGGCATGTGAACCCACGCGCCACGCTCTTTATTTAATTTTTAAATTTTTTTTTCTATTCATTCCATTTTAATTATAAAGAATCTAATTTCTGATGAAGAAGACACAAATAGAAATGAATGAAAGAGGAGCGCGGGTAGAGAGAGAGGGAGAGAACGAGACTGGTTAAAGGACATTTGGCAGCTAAGAGGCGCATTTTGTTTCCTTAACTACAAACACATCATTGGTAAATGAAAATAACAATGCTTTTGCGAGTCATTGTGATTCTCATTTGTTGCTAATAAGGTTTGTCATATCTATGACTCATTATTTTCTATTTCTTATTCATACCCTTCATATTTTAAAATTGAAGATCTTGCATATTTAATAGAGTAACACTCATTAAATATTGAATATAAAATTATTTAATTAATATAAATATATTTAAAAAATTAAATAAATTAATTAATTACGATAAATATTTCTTAATCTTTATAAGATATTATTATAGAACATTAGATTATATATTACTCATTCGATCTTTAATATAAAATATATTTTATAATATAATTCATATTATAAATTATATCTTATATTAAATATCGAATGAGTATTTTATAAGTTAGATAAATAAATTTAAAAAATATAATAATAAATAAAAGATAAAATAGATTGAATTATTATCTTTAATATCAAAACTAACCCTCTAAAATAATAAATTGTTTGTTCAGGTGGTAAATGGCCTTACCCCTATAAGAAAAAGAATATAAACTCAAATTTTGAAAAATATACTTATTAAAAGAGATAAAAACCCTTTAAGCTTTAAATCTTGAAAATTAATAAGATATCTTTAAATAAAAATAAATAAATATTCTTACTAACTTTTACCCAGTTGGATAATTTGTTTATTCAACAAGAACTTGTAACGGTCTGTTAAGAAACCACTCCAAACGTGGTTTCCAATAGCTTTTAGGCCTAAACTTTAGTTTGGGAAAATTTTAAAACAAACAGTCATATTTGTTCAAATGGACTTTTGGACTAAACCAAGGTTTTAGATAAGCTGGTCAGAGCAGCTTATGGAACAGTAAAAGAGCTTATGAACTAACCAATTACTATATTACCCCTACTTTTTCTTACACATCATCTCCAACTTTTCTTATACCCTCTCTCCTGTCTCATACTTTTTCTCTATTTTCTTTCTTACACTCTCTCTCCTATCTCTTTGCATCTCTCATCTCTCCTCATTTAATACTCATATCATTTTTCGTAATTTACCAATAACAAAAGTATTTTTGAAAATAACTATCCAAATACTCATTTATTTAAAATTATTTTTTTTATAAGCTCTTTCTCAAAAATCCTTTTTCTATAAGCTATCCATAAATCTTTTTTTTTTTATAAACTCATTTTTAAAATTTTATCCAAATACTCACTAAGAAAGTAATGATTTGTGTTTTGGCTATTTGAAATTCTATAGGAATGTGAGAGTGTTAAAATTATTATTAGGCACAAGATGAAGACTTTAATAATCTGTGTTTTGGCCATCCAAGACTTTCATAATTGAAAAATGAGCCTCCAAGGTGGAGTTAGCCACTTTACCTACCACATCTGCAGCAATCATTGTCTTCAAAAATTCATTCTCTTAATTCAAATTGAATATTATTATAGTAACAAAAAAAATTGAATATTATTATGACATCGACTTGATTATCGAGTGATCCAACCCACTCCATTTGACTAATCCATGGGCTAACCATTTTTAATTGAATATGTTTCTATAAGATAAAGACTTTATAACTTTAAATGGTAAACAAGATTAGGATAAATTACATCAAAAGCTTTTTAATTATATGTAAACCATCAACACACCATCTGAGTCACTATTGCCTTTTTTATTTTTTTTTAATAAATCTATTAAGTTTTTAAATGTATAGAATAACTAGCTAGTGATTAAGACAGAAAAACAAGGACACATTGCAGTGTAATCATGAAAACAATAATTACAGAGAAATCGAACAAAAATAATATTGAATTCAACTATCCCATTAATCATTAAAACAACAAATATAACAAAATTTCGTGATAAAAATAAAGTACTAAAAAAATACAAAACTAACTCTACAATTATATATATTAAAAAAATAAATATATAATTGTAGAGAATCAAACAAATAACGAATAAACTAATCTCACATTGGAAACGCAAATAATTTTTTTAAAAAAAGGAAAAAAAATCATTGACGAAATTATTAAATGGATTCTTGCCTCTGCATCTTCATCTCCTGATAGAACCTCTCAATGAACCTCTCAGCCCTCTGATCAACCGACTCATCTTCGTCTTCTGTATCCAACGGCTCACACAAGTCGTCTTCTCCATCTCCAATGGCGGGAACCGACAGAGCTTCCTCAACCTGGTTCTCATCACCAAATCCGCCATTAAAGCCCTGAACTTCAGCTCGGAAATCACCCAAACACCGAACCAGAAACATCAACGAGCATAAATCTCGGTACTCTCTGTTCTTGACACGGTCTTTCCGACGGAATTGAATGAGGGGAGTGCTGGAAGGCGAGAACTGATACTCGCCATGGAAGCCATTGTTGTAATGCATGAGAAGCTTGAAGTCCCTGCGTTTCTTGAATCTCTTGAGCAAAAGGAGCTTGGGAATGAAGGGTTTTCTGAGTTTGGGGACGAACAGGGGAATCCTCAAGAGACTCGATACTTTCTGGAAAAGGAGAGATCTTTTTCTATGCATTTTTGTTCAGATGACTGTGAATCGATCTCTAGGGTTGGAGGAGAGAGAGAGGGAAACTGGGTGGTCATGAGTGAGAGAGAAAGAGAGGTTTTAAAGGGAAGAAAAAGTTGAAGTGAGAGAAGGAAGATGAGAATGGCCATGGCGGAGCCGAGCTGTAAAAGCTGTGGTCGGTGGCGTTTTCAGATGGGAGTGAATGGAATATACCAAACTAGTCGTTGGACCCTTCCCTCTAAACATTCTGATTTGAATCTCGATAGGTGCCTTTTATCTCCCCCTTTCTTCTAAATATTCTGAACTTTGTTTCTCATCAAATCAAATACATTATGTGAATCCTTTTTTATTTCATAATTAAGCAAGTAAATGTTTGTATATATATTTGTTTAATTAAAGTATTTTGATATTGTTTTAATCACAATGAAAATTATTATATATATATATATATATATATATTAAACTTGCTAGTGCTTTCTGACTATTATGTTAAGTTATTTCATTATCTTCTTTTTTAAATACTTCCCATTACTCTATCGGTACATTATCATATTGTAATATGTAGAACTCTCTTCTATCTTTTAATATCATTTCACCTTTTTTTCTAAAAATAATAAATGGGTATAATTTTCTGAAGGACTAATATTTAAAAAACAATTATGTAAGTAAAAATACACTTATGTTAACTCCTAACATAACTATTTACTGAAGTGTTCTAAAATCCTTATACTTATTAACGGTGAAATTATATGACCGTAGAACCCAAAATTAATAATGCAGGTGGTATCTTTACAAAATTCGATTTGGCATACAATCCCTAAAGAATCAAATTCAAAATTAAAACCCAATCAAAACTAAAATTAAGCAATCAAAATTGTCCTATACATGTCAAAACTTTTAGGACACCTTCCAATCTTTCAAAGAAAAGTTCTGACTTTTCTCCCACAAGAAATTTTAAGGTGCTAATTAGTCAATTAATCTTGGAACATTGGCCTAAGTAACTTGCGTACCAAGAATCAAACTAACTAAACATTTCTCTCTCCCCTTATACCTCATGGATGGATTGACTAATTAATATATATACCCTATTTGACTATCATATTATTATACTCCTCTAACTTTTAATATAAGATATAACTAGAGATTTAAAGAATAATATTGTTTATTAATGTAAAGTTTGCTCTCAAACAATAATCAAGTAAGGTAAAAAAGAAAGAGCTAAAGAAATTGATTATAATATTTTTTTAAAAAATAACTTATATTAATTTATTTTTTTAATTTAATTAAATAAAAATTCATTTATATTTAGTATTGTGGGTGGTGTGCGTCGTGGTGGTGGTGGTGAACTGGTGATCACGCTGGGAATAGCATGGGCACAGGGTGCCACCAATGTGAGGGCCACATAGCATATGTACAAACAGGGGACGCCAACAAGCCTCTCTCCTGGTGCCGCAAATACGGCTGGACCGCCTTCTGCGGACCCGTTGGTCCCCGTTGTCAGGCCTTTGGCCGCTGCCTCAGAGTCACCAACACCTGCACGCGCACACAACAGACGGCGAGGATTGTGGATGATCAGTGTAGCAACGGCGGTTTGGACTTGGACGTCGGAGTCTTCCGGAGGTTGGACACCAACGGAAATGGTAACGCCTAGGGTCATCTCTTCTTCAACTGCTGATCTCATCATCCCAAATAATTCCCAGCTAGCTTAATAATAAAAGCACTGTGCACTTGTTATGGGAGTGAGCCAAGAACTAGTGAGAATGTTATCGTTAAAAATGTGATGCAATGTAACGATGATTCTAATAAAATTGTTTGGTACAATATCAAGAGTAATAAAATTAAATTTACTACTCATCCATATTTTAATATATAATATAATTAAAGAATTAATATTAATTTAAATATAAAATTATTTTTATATTTATCAATTTTTTTAAATTAAAAAAAATGATATCCTGCTTCATTGAAAATTGAAAATTCATGCAATAATAATTAGGGATATGCATAGACAGGAAAACTCTCTTACTTGGTGCCTTGCCTAAAAAATATATGGGTTGTATTTTTTAGCCCGATGCCCAATCTTACCCGGTAAAAGCCTTGACAATTTTAGGTTGGGTATAAGCGGGTTGAGCATGGGTGGGTTGGGTATGCCCAAATAGTGATGTCATGCTCATGTTGTGAAAAAAATATGCAATTATAAACTTTTAAAATAATACAATATTCATGTGTCTTCAAGAGTTAAATAATATCTATAATCCACTAAGAATAAGAGAATAAAGATAATAATTAAAATATTGAGATATATTGTGTATAAAAAATAAACATTAAAATCTAAATAGTTTGTAATTATAACTTTACATCAATCTCCCTAATATTGACAAAGATTAAGTATCTAAAAAAATAAAATAAATAATTATAATTTGTAATGTAATCATATGATAATTAACAAAGTTAAAAAAAGAAAAAAAAAATAGTATAGTTAATTAGTTATAAATATTAAAAGATACAACTTACCTAATTAACTATTTATATTTTTAAAATTACTTTATAATCACCATTAGCTATCATATTCTTCCTTTTAAGATAGAGAAAAAATAAATAAAAGAAGGGGTGCTCATAAGCAGGGTAGGGCAGGGCAGCCCCTATGCCCGGTGCCCAGCCTGAAAAATGCATGGGTTGTATTTTACAGCCAGATGCCCAACCCTACTCTATATTTATCGGGTTGGACAATGCATTTTTATTACGGGTTGGGCATGGCATATCGGGCTGCGGGATTTATACATAGCCCTAATACCAATAAGTTGTTAGTTGATATAATAAGTGACTTTCTCATTATAAAAAAATGACACAAGTTCAAATCTTGATAAATATATTTATTAAGAGAGGGAAAAATTCTCTATGCTATAAACTTTAAAGGGGTTAAAATATCCTTAACTAAGGGTGTATTTGGATTAGCTTTTGAAGAATAGATTTTGGGAAGAATAGATTCTGGGAAAAAAGTGATTTTAAAAATTGAAAATGTTTGAATGATTAGTAGCAGAATCACTTTTCTATAGAGAATTTACTAAAAAAGACATAAACTAATATGATAATTACGTAAAGAATAAATTTAATTTTAATTTTTTTTATTTAAGTAATTACAAAATAATACATATACATATGTATTTGAGTAAGGTACAAATTTACACTATTCACTTTAATTTTAATTTTTTTATACTGAAAATTTTATTAGGGTTAACTAATCTATATAACCGTAAAAAAATATAGAAGATGATAATTTTTATTGATAAATTTATCTTTTCTCTAAAATTTTAAAATTTTAGATTTAAAAAAATAATATTTATTTTTTTAAAATAAAATTTAAATTATTAATTATAAACCCACCATGTGCAGTGGGTTCAAAGTGTGTGTCCAGGAGAAGTGACACTTGTACAGAAGCCTCCTGAAATTCTACTCCAAAAAAAAAAATCTCTGATGGAAATATCCCAATTCCCGTATAGAATTGAAGGAAGTAGTCCACACAAAATTTAAGTAAAGCTTAAATATATAAAAATTCTTTAAATTTTAGGTTAGTTACATATAATTTCTATATTTTTGAAAAAATTAAAATAAAGATCCTAATATTTTATATTTTAATTATTAAACCCTTGCTATTAAAATTGTTGTTAAAATTACTATCATGATTTTTATAATATTTTTTTATTATATATCATGTCATTTAAAAATAATATTTAATACTTAATATATAATTTTATATTTTTTAAATATTTAAATAATACTGGACATGTAATTTAATGAGTCTTTTAAATACTTAAAAAATATTTAAAATATTTATTTGATAATGTATTATTTAAATAAAAAAATATAAACTTCTTAAAATTGTATGTAAATTGCTAAGTGTTAATTTTAAATAATGTGCAATATAATAAAAAATATAAAAATTATGATATGGTAAAAACTTTAACTTTAATAACAATTTAAATGACAATGATTTAATAATTAAAATATAAAATATTAAGGTTGTTAATTTAAAATTTTAAAAATTATAAAAGTTATGTGAAACTAGTGTCAGATTTATTGGGGGGGGGGGGGCGGTTGTGGTTTATCTATTTAACCCGTTAAATAATAAGGCATGAATTCACAATTGAAAATAATGCAAGATATATCCTATTTATATTAAATCTACAAGTTTGCTCATGACTTAAAAAAAATGAAGGGAAATTGATTCTTAGACTTTTCAAGGGAATGTGAGTTGTAACGTCTTCTCCTTATTATCTACTTCCTATATTTAGCTGTTACCACCTTCTTCTTCTCTTGAGATCTTAGATACAGTAATTGATTCTGCTATGACCCAAAAAAAACTCATCTCCCAGTTCATGTAAAACGAACAAGAAAATTTACTACTTCAACACAACACAAAGATGTCGAGAGAGAAGATAGCCTCGCTCCTCAAGAGTGACCCCATGCACACGAAATGACGAAGATAGCCTTGAAGCAAATTGATAGCCTACCATAGAGAGAATAGTCAAACCAAAACTTCTATCCCAGGAATATTCCAACTGAAACGAAATCCCCACCATTCAAATATAACTTGAGATGCGATCGAAGGTTAGAAAGGGGACATAACGGCTGGTTGCGTGGAGGCGAACAGTAGAAAGAGTGTTTCCAAGTGGAAAGATGCATATCGTGGGAACATGGGAATCCGCATGCACTGGATTCCTTTCCCTTTCTCTCTCCTGTCGCTTCCACGCCTTCTTCAAGATATCCCTCCTCACCTCACCATTACCCCACCTTCGCGTCATCCCATCCCCTCTTTATGCATCGAGTCATTTGAATTCAATTAATATTTTTATTATATAAAATTTCCGTTATATTAAATTAAATATAAACAACACCAAAAAAAATGCAAAACCCTTTATTTATATATATAAAGTGTAAAAATCAGAAATGAGCCTTTTTAAATGGAGTGAAAAGAGACTCAATACTTCTAAATGAGGTATTGGATTTGAACGCGTTATTGATAAATAAATCCTGTTGTTGTTGGAAGCTTGCCCTAAATTTAAATTTAAATTAGCCAACAGTATTAGCGATCGAATAATTATTCCAAAAAAAAAATATGAAAAAGATGATGGGAGTGGCAATCCCGCTCACGCTGAGGTATATATTAATGTATAATTTTGTATTATTCAATTTTTTATGAGTATTAATTAATTGAATGAGATGATGTTTTTTCTTTCACACATCATAAATAATAAGTTGATTTTAATATTATCATGACAATTTAAAAAAATAATATTTTAATTTTCTATAAAATTTAAAATTAAATTTTTAACTCAATATTATGTCAAAGTAATGCATAATTATTGAATTCTATATTTTTGACAAATTTTACTACTTTTATCGTCATGTTATTTTTAAGGGAATATATTGTAGATAGAGATAGATATATTTTTTAACAAATAAAATAAGGGAGAATTATATATGGGTTCTAAATTAAAAATATATTTTTCCATAGGTCCCAATCACTTCTTAACTGTAATCCTTCTTAAAATTAATCTATTATTTTCTTTATTCATTTTTTAATAACTTCTTCAGGAGTGATATTGTATATCGGGTTGGCTCAATCTTGAGCGGGTACATAAGGACAAGACATCGGGTCGATAATGAATCCAGTCTCACCCGTTTTTTCTGTACTATTGTCGAAGAACATAATCGGACACTTATACTAGACTTATATAATATCTAATATTTTAATTTTATTATATATATAATATTTTAATACAATACTATATATAATTTACTACTTACAGCATGTTTTAAATTTAGTGTAATACTCATCAATTTTTTTAATTTAGTACAATTTTATATATAATTTTATTTTTTTAAAATATTAAAAATTTGATTAAATTAAAAAGATTATAGGTAAAATTATACTAAATTAAAAAAATTATGAATAAAATTATATCACAAATAAAATTAAGATACTATACGCATGTGAAAAATAAAATTAAAATATTATGTGCTATATAACCCTCAAAACTATTTATTTATCACCTCTTAATTATCAGTATTCAATCCAAAAAAAATTACACATCTAATCTTGAATATAAGATATATTTAATTAATTTGATTATATTAAAAAAATTATTTAAATTATTTATATGTCATATTTTTCTAAAACACATTTGTTATATTCTTTAACTCCCCCCTCATTCTCTTATTAGATTATTATTAAGAAAATATCAATAGAAATAATTTAAAAAAGAAAATAAATATAAAAAATATATCTTATATTTAATATTAATATTAACTATTTAATTAAATCATATTAGTTACCCCCTGCCCAACTCAAATGCCACTCTCTGAAATGGATATTGGGCAACTGCAATATTATATTAGTATACAATTAAAAAGATGATAAACTTATTATAGAACATACTAATATAATTCTATTTATAAATTATTTCTATTATATTTTAATACATCAAGAAAAATATTATGCTTCATCAATTCTATATTAACATTTAATTATTTTCTAATTTTATCGTATTCAATATACATTGTACTTCAAAATAATATAATATATTTATATAAAAAAATTATAATATAACTTATAATTAGAATTAAAATTTTTAATTTTTTAGGATAAAAACAGTATCTTTTTCATGTTATATCCTTGTGCCTGTCTCTTAGCGTGTCAACACACAAATGCCTTTGACCAATTTCACTACGAAACAAAAAAGATTGATTATTAATTTGATCTGAGGTTCATTGAACAATAATATCGTTAGTAGCTTTAATGCCATTCAATTCTCCTACGCTATGATTATTAATTAGTAGACTGAAAAATTAGGTGAAAAAAATTGATTCCACTACTATTATAGACCCTGTTGAAACTTGAGCATAAACTAAAAAGAAATCAACCACGATAAATTAGGTAACAAACAGAAAACCCAATTTTATCAATTTTTTTATTTTAAAGAAAATTAGGAATATCCTTAAAATCAACCTCAAAAATGCCTGTTAGAAGAAATTCTTCTTCTTTTTAATAAGAATATTAGCGTGATGATATAATATATATATATATATATATAAGTGTATTTCCCATGAGAATGAGATCAGACTTTATGCCGATGTAATAAATATTATGAGATAATAGATATCCATATAATATTATAATATTCATAATACTTCTAATTATACTTAAAATTTAAATCAAACTCAATATATAGGATGCGAGATAGCTAAATAGAAATATAAATAAAGCATTAACACTGGTTGAGTTAGGTGAAGATTCAATTTTTATTAAATAATGTTGAGGGCTTGAAATTTTTAGAGGAAAAAATTAAATTAACTATCGCGTTTTTGATATAGATACATAGAATGTGACATAACTAAATAAAAAATAATAAAATATTAACAAAAATTGAGTTTAAATTGAGTTTAATGGTAGAAATTAGTCTCTTATAATATAATAAATTAATATTTAAATTTTAATTTTAAAAATAGTATATATTTAATTTATAACAATATCTCAAATATTATAATTTTTAATAAGAGAATATATATATAAATGAAAACAATGATTGAGTGCAAGTGAACATTCAATTTTCATTAAAAAATATTAAAGGTTGAAAATTCGTAGATGAAAAATATATTGGAAAAGTTATTTTTTTTTATGTAGTGATATGGTATTTAGTATTATTTGTTGTTAGACTTAATAATATTGCTGAGACTAATTAGAGGTAATTTTTAATTTCAAGTTCAAGTAAATTTAAATTTGAAGTCATAGTTTTTTTTTAGTGATACTAATAGCTATAGTTTTTATCTTTAATATAAGAATTAATTAATTTTTTGATAGATTAAAGAAATCAAATAAATTAGTTAATTATAATTAATATAAAAATTAATTAAATAATTTTAATAAATTAAGAAGTATATAATATTAATTTATTTTAAAAAATTAAATATAATTATAATTAATTTGGATAGATCCACGTCATCATTTTCACCACCTGGGATCTAATAAACTCAATACAAAAGAAAGGCTTAGACATAAATTCACATCCACAATTTCCCTATAATAAAAATAATTAAATTATAACTAATGTGAACTGTGTCTTATTAAGTTCTAAAACCGAACAAATAATTAAATTATTTGAAAACATAATGAAACATAATGAAAAAACTTACATCCTTGTTAAAGTTTAAACTATGGGACTTACACTCATTTTAGTAACTTCAAAACCCATCTCACGTCAATCTTTTTATTCCAAAAAAATAACTAAGAAAAAAGCTTATTTGTTTATCATTTTATTCTATATCTTTTTTTAGAATAGATTTTAATATCAAACCATAATTTTATGAGATAAGAGTTAAATAATTTTTTTTTTAAAAAAATCACTTTTAGAACTCAAACTATAGTTTGAGTCTAAAACTATGATTTGTGAATAATTGCTCTCCCTGCAGTTTCTTGGTTTTTGTCCCCACTGCTACAGTACATTGTTAGTTTTATTAATAATTTAATGAATTTTATTTATTAAAAAAATAAAAACAAATACTATTTTAAAATCTAAAATTTTAATTTCTTATTTTAAAATTTTGGGGAAAAGATGAATTTACCAATGAAAATTATCATCTTTCATATTTTTTTATGGTCATCTAGATTAATTAACTCTAATATAGTTTTTAGTAGAAAAAAATTAAAATTCAAGTGAATATTATAAATTTTTACCTTATTCAAATATATATGTATTATTTTATAGTCACTTTAAATAAAAAAAATTAAAATTAAATTTATTCTTTGTGTAAACATCATATTAATTTAAGTTTTTTTTAGTAAATTGTTTATGAAAAAATAATTATACTAATAATTATTTAAATATTTTTAATTTTTAAAACTATTTTTTTCTTATAATTTATTTTTTAAAAAAAATTATTTTCTAAAATTTATTATTTTTAAAATATATTTTTTAAAAGTTAATCCAAACACGCTCAAAATCTAAAGGCCCATATACCCTAATGTCAAGTGAACTCTTAAAACAGACTCGGTTTCAAATTCTGTCAGGTCGAGTACTAATTTGAATGAGAATTTTCAAAACGTTAGGCTTGTGTTTTGACATCCACCTTACTGATATCATAATAGGAGAGTCAAACTAATTACCTGAAGAAAAAAGTTATCAATATATATAGCAATGGATGTGGTATATTTACTAGTGGGTTAAGATACACTTAATATCTTAAAATATTTTTTTATATATATTCTGAAATAATTTATAGTATATTTAGTATCTTAAAATATCTTTTTAGGTATGTCTATTGCCTTAAAATATTTTATCAAGTGCGTCTAATATCCTAAAGTAGTTTATGATATCTTTAGTATTCTGAAATATATAATACTTTATTTCATATTTGTTTTTCTAGGTTCTTTAATATTTATAGATAGACAAAATAATTTGTGATCTTCTTTTTATATTGTTTAAAATTCAAAAATTAGCATTTCTTTTATTTTTATATTGTTTACAATAATATGATAAAAAAAAATAAAGAGTTGAAGGGAAAGGTAGAAGCGAGAGAGTGTGAGATAAAACAAAATGGTAAAACAGAGATAATGAGAAAAAGGAAAGTATGGACAATAAAAAATTTAAAGAAATTGAGTTATTTTACCAAATCAACTTTTTTAGGGTCAAAATAAAATAAAATTATTATTTAATTGTTAAAATTAATGATTTAGATAATATAGATGTGGTTACCCTATTTTAAATAACTTGAATTACAAATATTTTAGTGTACTAGATATATCTGATAAAATATTATAAGATACTAAATATATTATAAATTATTTTAAAACAATGGCCCGAAACTATTTTAGAACATTAGGGGACCTTAGCCTTTTACAATTAAAGCATACACTTTCCACACTTGTTATTTAGATATTTTCACTTCTTATGGGACATATTAGCAAGTGCCGTGGAAAATAACTACTTTCCACCTTCATTTTGAATCTTAAAACGGACGTTAAAAAGCCTAATTTTCACATGCTTTACCTAAAACAGATGTGAAAACCAAATTAAATCAGAACCCAAATCTATTTTTTTAAGAATAGATATGGATTGGTACAAAAAAAAAATATTTTTTGTAGTAGTGATATGTTAAGTTGAGCTAATAGTTTATTGTAAATTTGGATTATAAGGTAAACATCATGTGTATCAAATAATATGGCTATTTTTATTCTAAATGGCTTCCTATAAATTGTTGTATTAGTATTGACAATATTGATTTTAAGAAAAATATGGCTCGGTTATTTATTTTAAGAAAAAATTACTGATTAATTTTTTTACTGTTAAAATGCATATTAAATTTGTTTAAAGAAGTGAGTATAAATTTTTTTTTCAACTATATATAACTTATATTTAGCTATATATAAATGTTTTCTATTTTTAAAACTATTGGACATAACTAAAAAAAGACTCATTAAAAATAGATTACACATATCATATTTCAAATATAAAATAAAAAATATTTACATATAAGAGTTACACAGAATAATTTAACTTATTTTTAGGCAATAGAACTTTTAATAAGTGATTTTCAGCATTTTTTTTATTTTTAAAAATGAGGTATTGATGTACATCAATAAAAGGCGTGATAATTTTAGTTATAATTTTTTATTATAAACTAGCCTATTATTAATGTGATATATCAATGAGAATTATCTCCTTAAGGCTCATTGATTTATTTGTTGGCAAGATAATGATGGCTCATGGGAAAATAACTCCTTCAACTTTATTTCATGAAAAAGATAGCCTTTTCAGCATATCACTTTCTCAATGGAAACTAATAGATTAATTAATAATATACATCTTATTAATATAACTGTGTAAATTAAAAATTTATTATCAAATTTTAAGATATATATATATATATATATTCATACTTTAAGATAATTGGATTGTGAATCCTTATTTTGCACAGAAATTAACAATTAAAAATATAAGCAAATAAGATTTAAATAGTTCTTGAAATTTTACAATCAATAAAAAAAATTCTCTTGCCAAACATATTCAAGAAAAAAGTGTAGAACATAGAAGAAAAACTATAGAATGTATAGATCTTTTTTTTTTAAAAAAATATGTTTAACAATATATAGGTCTTTAATCTCAATTTTCCCTAGTTAATTATATAGCTATCAAAATATTAATTGTATCAAAATAAAATATTTATGAAATATTATATACACGACATGTACTTAATCAATAATCAAGAGATTAAAGTGTAACGCTAATTTATAAATTGAATAATATTTTAAGAAATAAATAAAAGGAAGAAGGAAAATCACATAAAACAATAACACCAAACACAACATAATCAAGTGCGCGTCCTTTGTTATTGCTACTTGGGAAAAGTTCATACTTATATTACATTCAAATTAAAATATTTAAAAAGATAAGATTATCACCTATATCTATAAATTTATCACTTGTGTTTCGTAAAATATAATTTATCACCTTACATTATAAAATATTTTAAATGTATAACTATAAATAGTATGAACAATAATTTTGAGAAACACAAATAATAACTTAAAATTTAGAAATAAATAATTTCAATTCTCTAATAAATTTAAAATCTTAAAAATGATTTAATGTGAGTTATCTCATATATAGCATGCACTTCCTAAATCTATTTTAGCTAAAAATAAAAAAAAATTGTTTCGTCCCCTTTTCCTCTAGCTTCCTTAAACATTCATTATAATCCATCTATGTAATCATTATTTTAAGGTAAAAACCATGTTAATTTAAATTTTAAGTTAGCTAAGGTCACAAAAAAGATTAAGTTAACTAAAAATTAAAGCTTTTTTTTGTTGCCAAAATTAGGACCCTAGTCTTCAAAGGACTAAAATTCACTTAGCAGGGTTAAAATGTACGGATGAGATTGAGTTATGATATTTAGTCTGCATCATCGACGGTATTCTAACACTCTTCCTCGTAATTCTCAAGCGGAACACAAGGGAATAAATAAAAATAAAAGATGAGGGCACCTATGGCGCAAGTTAGCGTCCAAGGTCGTACAACCCGAACGTTAAAACCGCCCTCTTCCTCCCTTTTTCCCTCACTCGTATATAAACTTGCGTTTCCCGGCGAACTTGCGAGAAAATTAATTAAATCTTTTCTCAAAGACATCTTGTTTCCTTTCGAATAATTCTCACGTTTTCTTCACAAAATCCCCAGCTCCTGAAGCTCTGATTAGGCTTGCCTGCTTTCTTTCTTTATTCTGAATACTCTCGCCGTTCTGCTCGTGTCTGTTAATTTTCTGGTTTGGTTTTTTCCGGTGAATGGTGTTTGTGGGATTGGCGGAGCAAAGAGGAAGAGTTTAAACACCAGAGTCTATGGCGATGGGTCCCGAAAGATCTAAGCCTCTTCACAATTTCACATTGCCGTGTTTGAAGTGGGGGAATCAGAGGTACCTCAGGTGCATGAAAGTGACTTCAGACGGCGGCGGTGCCGCTTCTCCATCTACCGGAGATCGGCGATCTCCAGGGATGAGGTTTGAGAACTCGACGGTGACTCGGAAGAGGGAATTGGAGGGCGAGATGATGCAGCAGTTTCCTCTGCGCAGCAGGGATTCGGAGAAGAGGATGAGGATTTCGAAATCAAGAATAGATTGCGGCAATAGAGATGATGGGATCGAGGCGGTGAGGGAGAAGATAATGTTTGATCTGAAGACTGCGGCGGATAAGATGAAGGATGCAATTTTGAGGAAGGAGGCGGGTGAGGAGGAGAACGAGGTGGATGAAAAAGAACAGGATGAACCTCCGGCGGCTTCTGCTCCATCTTCTGCGGCGGCGGCGGCGGCGGAAGCGAGGCCGTGGAATCTGAGGACTAGGAGAGCTGCGTGCAAGGCTCCGATTGGCGACGGGGCAGCAAAGTGTTTGAAGATTGAGGACAAGAAACTTAATCACTCACCGCCAAGGACTGACAACGCTAACGGCGTGAAGTTACCGCCGAAATCGAGAGCCTCTCCCGATAAGCCAGAAAGGCCCAAAATTTCAGTGCCTCTCTCGAAAAGAGAGATTGAGGAGGATTACATGGGACTGGTCGGTCACCGGCCGCCGCGGAGGCCAAAGAAGAGACCCAGAAACGTTCAGAAGGCTATGGATGTGAGTTAATCTCTATCTTAACAATTGCATTCCGTTTTGACTTTTAAATTCAATTCAACCATTCCAATTCTGTCGCTAAGAACCACCGACGCTTCAAAATTTGAAGTCGTGATATATTATTGGTTGTTTCTGGCTTTCTGGTTTTGCTTCTCTTTCCGGTAACCTCCTCTGTTCTTGTGAAGCTTAAAATTCCGATTCTCATACTTGATTTTTGTGCAGGCCGTTTTTCCTGGTTTGTGGTTATCGGAGATTACGCTCGATACATATAAAGTTCCGGAAGCTCCTGACAATGGCAAGGTACTGATTCGTCATTCTTGAATCTTTCTAATAATAAATGTTTCAGAAAGGAAAATGTTCTTATTACACTTGCAATTTGACTTTCATCTTCAGGACATTGTCCATGAACTGACTCTTTAATGTGTTTCTTGCAGAGGTAGCAAGCAGTGAATGGGATTCGAAGCCAAAGTTGGGAGCTTGAAAACTGTTTCTTTCTGTTCGGGGATCAATCACTGGTAATTTGTGACAACAGCTAATTCATGTGTGGGATACTTCTCTCTGATTGAGGGATTTTGATGGATCTTTTTATTTTCTTTCTTTCTTTCCTTTTCTCCCTCTCAGTAACAGCTGGTGTAAGCCCTTGTTACTTCGAATGCTGATTTGCTTTTGTTAAATATAATTCATTCGTTGTGTTTATAAGAATAATTCTCTACTGAGAGATGACATCAATAATATTATGATGGGAAAGTGCAGTTTAGCTTATTATAAGATCTAGCCATTCGTTTCAAATGCAAATCTATAGTATTTTACTAAATCTAATTAGTAGGTATCCAATTTTGGGGCATGTGGTACTCGCCAATTTTATTAACCCTAGTTTTTGTTGGCCTTGTTGGTCCTGGTCTATATGATATTTGCTTTTAGGATCATTCTTTTCTTCTCCAAACTCCCATAAGTAAATACTCTGTATCCTCTGCATCATGGTTCTTGATTTGCTCCCAATCATCCTGCCAAGGCATTGCATAACATTTGTCCACTTAACTCTGGAACAACAATGACCAATTCTTAAACCAATAAGAATGTGTTTATTTCACGTTGAGAACTATTAAAACCACCAAAACTTTATTTTACGTGAAACCAGACATGCAATTCTTTCTATGGCACTGTTTCATAGGTGTTCTTGTTGGTTGAGCTTGTAGCTACTTCTACTACTACTTATCCATGGGCATATTTCATGTTTAGTTCTCCCTCTAATAAAGTAAGATGAACACGTTGTGTGGACTGCATCCATATCCCTCAATCAAGCCATTTTTCAGTTTTTGTACCAGTTAAAAGTTTTCTACATGTTACATCATCTATGTTCTTCATTCACGTGATCACAGATCCTGCAATTGATTTAAGTGCAGAGGAATCCAAGTGCCGGATAGTTTTTTTTTTTTACTGCGACTTGAATGTCTCTAGCCTGGGCATTGGGTGTGGCATTTTTTTTTAAAAATTTTTTAAAAAAATGTTAAACTCACACCTATGATATAAAAGTAGAGTAAATACTCATTTTCTCCTACACAATACTAATATTGAATATAACGAGTTGTTTATTACCTCAGGCGTAAATTTAAACACTTAGGCTATGTTTGGTAAGTAGCATTGAGAGAGTTAGGATTGGCATTGATATTGAGATTGAACATTTTAGTATATTTGGTATAATTAACTAAATAATATTTAGGATTGCCCAATGCCACTTAAATTGGATTACCCAATACCACTGTCACCCTTGATATTGGAAATCTAATCTAGGAATTGAACATCTTGTTAGCCTAATTATCTTTATAATATTTTATAAATTCTAATTTTACCTATAACTAATTATAAAATAAAATTAATAAAAAATTTTCCTCTAAATATTATCAGTACCAAACATATTTTTAAAACTCCAATCCCACTCCTAATCCCAATCACATTTCTAATCCCAATCTCATTCTTTATCCGTTAAAATGAAAGTTAGCGTACCCAACATGACTTTAGGAGTTATAACATATTTCTAAATAACGTAATTTAAACTATAATAAATAATTATTTTTAAAAATTAAATCCCTTTCAAATAATCATATCTCTTATCTATTGTCAATTGAACCTCGTCGTCATTGGGTTTGGCATGTTGATGTTGAGTTCTTGACTCCAATATATTTACCGGGTTCGGGTACTTGGGTCCTTATAATAATAACAGCTAAAAGGTTGCTTTTCCCACCTGATAGGGATATCATTAATTGGGTGAGGATCGACTTTTGAGTCCATATTTCAAGGATCGTGTTTTGGAATTCTTTTAATATTTCAATAATACGTATATATGGTGTGAAATCTGATAAATGATTCCCATGGTTTGTTAAAAAAAATTGTCACTTTCTGCAAATTTTTGTTATACATTATCTTTTTGATATGATAGCTAAATAAAATTTGTATACACTAAAAACATTAATTAAATTAATTATTTTAAAAAATATACGTTATTTTTTATAAAATTCTATCTTCAATCATTTTATTAAAAATAGGTTCTTAGTATATACAATGAATAGAAATACATAATTTAAAAAAATATAAATTTAAAAAATAAAATGAATTGAAATATTATATTTTATAATATTATATTATATAATTTGTAGTCTATGATTAATATTTTGAATATTATTGTTGAAAAAATAATAAAATAAAGTAAAAGAGTATCTAACACTATTATATTTATTAAGAGCATCCAATACCCTAATTTTATTTATGATATATATATATATATATATATATTATTTTTTAGATATATCCAATACTTCTAATATAATTTTTCCTTACATCTAGCATTATTGTTTTATTTATTGTTTAGTATATTATAGATACTATAAACTAGAAAAATACTATTAAGATATTAGATACACTATAAATAAAATTAATATATATTTTATCATGTAAAAAAATATTTGCATATTATTCTTGATCTGTTTGGAAAAAAAATTCAAACGAGCTTATGAAAAAAACGGGGTTATAAACAGCTTATGGAAAAAGGTTTTTTCTAAAAGAGATTATGGAAAAAAAGTGATTTTGAATAAATGAGTATTTGGATAGTTATTTGTAGAAAGAGTTTTATGATTGGTAAATTACAAAAAAAGGTATGAGAATTAAATGAGGAGAGATAAGATATAATATGAGAGAGTGTGTAAGAAAGAAAATAGAAAAAAAGTAGGAGAGAGGGTGTAAGAAAAAGTATGAGAGATTATGTAAGAAAAAGTATGGATAATATAGTAATTAGTTAGTTCATAAGCTCTTTTACTATTACATAAGCTGCTCTGACCAGCTTATCTGAAACCTTAATTTTAAACCATTATTTAGTCCAAAAGTTCATTTGAACAAATATGACTATTTGTTTAAAAATTTCACCAAATCAAGATTTTGAGCCAAATCTAGGTTTAGAGAATATCCAAACAGGCCCCTAATCTGGTTGACTATCCCTAGCCTAGATTGTTTGTTATTATTTTTGTTGTTGTTGGGATCTATAGATGGTGTCAAACTTTGTTCCCAACTAGGTTATTAGTTGTATGATGATTAAGCCGTTGGGTTACTGGCACAAAAGCATATTGTTAAACTAATGTTTTCCTGGCTTATTTTAATTTGACCTATTTGATATTTATCATATCAAACTTAATGATAATAAAAAAGAATGAAAAAGGGTTTATTCGTGTTCGTTGAAAGTCCAGAAGAAGAAAATAGGCACATGGGATTAATATGGCAGGAGGAGTCGTTTGCAGAGGCAAACAGGATGCCAATCGTTTTTGTCACGAGCCATTTGAAATGTCAAAGCTGAGAAGCATGCCCACATGATACAAAATAACGGTGTGGATGGCTAGGGCAACCTCCTATCTAGTGTCTTGTCTAAAAAATATATATATTGTATTTTATACCCTGATATTTGACCTTATCTGATAAAAGTCCTAACAATTTTGGGTTAGACATGAGCGAGTTGAGTATGCTCAAGTCGTAATGTCATGTTCATATTGTGGAAAAAAATCTGCAATTATAAACTTCTAAAATAATACCATATTCATATATTTTCAAGAGTTAAATAATATCTATAATCCACTAAGAATAAGATAATAAAGATAATAATTAAAATATTGAGATTCATTGCATATAAAAAATAAGCGTTAAAATCTAAATATTTTGTAATTATAACTTTACATTAATCTCCCCAATATTGACAAAGATAAATCATCTAAAAAATAAAATAAATAATTATAATTTGTAATATAATCATATAATAATTAATAAAGTTAAAAAAAGAAGAAGAAATTAGTATAATTATAAATATTAAAAGATATAACTTACCTATTTAACTATTTATATTTCTAAAATTACCTTATCGTCACTAGTAGTTATCATATTCTCCCTTATAAGATAGAGAAAAAATAAAAAAAAATAAAAGAAGGGGTGCTCATGGGTAGGGCAGTCCCTATGCTTGATGTTCAGCCCAAAAAATATATAGGTTATATTTTATAGCTCGATATCCCACTTTAATCTATATTTATCGAATTAGACTAAATATTTTTATTGTGAGCTAGATAAAGTATATCCGATCATAGATTTTATGCACAGCTTTAATACAGAAGGCGCCTTCTTGTCCATTTATGGTCATCCGTCAATATGGCGTATTTGGGATCCGCAAAATTCGACGGTTTACTGATTTCTGCTTCCAAAGCCACTCTTTCTTAATCAATGCACTCAGTGCCATGTTGCTGAACATAAGATCCATTTAATATTTTATTTAATTCTAACAATAACATCTCATTCTCCTTGGTTCAGTTGACACCTGTGGATTCAAATTCTATTGCAGTGCTTATATGAAAATTTTATTTGTGGATAATATGTAAATATATTTATGAATAGTTTTGTTATAAGAAAAAATTATAAGATCTCACCCTCATTTTATAACTCTAATTTTTATTATAAGTCATGTCTATTTTTTTTATATAAAAATATTTAGAGAATTTATATTACAAGGACTCAGTCATAGATAAAGTATGCTTCTAAACTGAAAAAACTTTTATATAATTATTTATAAAGTGTATAATAATAAAATTATCATATCAATAATGAGATTTTTACCTCATTCTATTTTAGAAGTAGTTAAAAGTTGTTTGTATTATTAAAAGAATAAAAAAATTGTTACTATTTTCTAATATTTCTCTTCAATTATATATATAAATGTTACTATGGTATGAAATTTATTTATATTATTTTTAAAAAAAATTAAAATATTTTTAATACATGTAAAATTAGAAACATATGAGTTTAGTTCAATTATGATTGATTTGATAGTAAAATTGATAAATTATAAATATAAATAATAAAGCACTTGGTAGATCAACTTGATTTGGTTGGACTGTCCTACAATAATATAATCACCCACCTATATATCATTCAATCTATTATTTATTATACAGCCTAAATAGTCGTGAACGAAATTTCAAAAATATATTCTTAAATGCTAAAAGAAATCAATGTTTCTGTTTAGGGCATAAGTATGTTATCTTTATTTATTATTAGAATTTTAAATAAAAAAATTAAAATAAAATTAAAAAATACCTCTTGAAATTAAATTTGGTTTTATGTGCTCCCTCTAATTATTAATATAAGAATTAATTAATTAATTTTTAATAAATTAAATAAACTTAATAAATTAATTAATTATAAAAAATATGATATAATCTCTTCGTAATAATTTTATATATATAATATTAGATTATATATTATTTTTTAAAAATATTAAATATTAAATATATTAAACTATTATATTTAAAATTAAATCTAGCCAATAAAAATTTAGATCGCTTTACCCTCATCAAGTGCCAAAATCTATGATTTAAAATGGAATGACTAAAATTAAAAGTTGTGTAAATTTAAAGGGCTAAATATTACATTAATTCTACAATATTTATTGATCATAGTAGAAAGAGATTTAGTCACTTAAACACGAGGTTTTAAATTCGAATATATGTAAATGTAGAGAATATCTTTAAGAAAACTACTATCAATTTAACTCGATAATACTCAAGTTTGACCTAAATCAGTTTCAGGTTGAGTTCTAAGAAGAACTTTACTAACAATGTTTAGGGTTTGAAGTTTGGAGAAAACACTTTTATAGAGGGAATTACAAAATTACTAGCCAAAACTTTGATCTAAATTAGTTGTGGTGGCTAACCTTGTGGAAATTGGATGCACAAAGCTCTTTTATTTTTTGCTATTACCTTATTAAAAGTAATATTATTTAAAATACTATAAAATACTAAATATAAATATTTTTATTAATGAGGATTCGAATTCGCTAGGATAGATTCTGACTTCGGAACCTTCATAAAGCCAGGGAAGTAAGAAATGCAGAATCCATCGTGAAGAAAATATTGTCCGTACAGTTTAAGCTTTGGACTGGAAATTAGGGGTAGGGAATAAGGTGATGGCCCAACCCAGTGAGAAAATCCAGAGAAGGCCCAACCCATCTAACGAGTACTACCATTTTCACATACGGAAACATAAATGTGCACCAATCTAATTAAAATTAAAATTAAGACAACCAAAATAGAGCATGTTTTGAAAATTTAATTGAAAACAACATAAATTTTGTTTTTAGAGTCATTCATTACAAATTCTATTATTTTTATTAAGCTATAGTGATTTTGTTTTCTTGTTTGAATTTCTTTATTTTAATCAAATCCAAATCATTCATATTATATTCCATATGGATAATTTAACAAATCTAGAGAAGATGAGAGAAGGAATAAAAATTTAAAAAAGACAAAAAAAAGAAAAGAAAAGACAGCACATTAGATTACAACTAAGTATAAGCTCACATATGCAGTATATATAGACAACAGACCAGCACTTACAAAAGTTTAATCTCCTACCAATTGAGTCTTTATTTGGTCAGGACGGCTTCTTAAAAATGGACCATAATATAATTAAAAAAAAACAAGTTATTTAAAAAAAATTATAAACCTAAGCAAGTAGATTAGCAAGCTAAAAGCTTGGAGGGGCCTCTTAATCATTATTGATCACTTTCCCTGCCTATTCTCTCTCTCTCTCTCTCTTCAATGCCTATTCTCTTTTGACTTGACTCATTGGTCCCAATCCACACAATAATACGTAACATAACATACAAATTAGTGGGCCCCATGGATAAGAAAGGTAAATATTCATATGCAACATAGATTGAAAATAGTGGGTTAAATATTTAAGAGTATTATTTTATTATAATTTTATAATATTTGAGAAGATATTTTAATTTTTAGGTGTTTAAATTTATATTTAAGGATAATAGATAATTCATCTTGCCTGATATTAGTATTAACTAAGATGAAAGGAAATTTCGTATTATTTTTAAATCTTAAGTGATCTTAATATTTTTTTTAAAAAAAATTATAACAAATAAAAAAGCAAACATTGAAAAGAAGAAAAGGAAGGCACATCCACATGTAATAATGAAAGGAAAATTAAAGAAATATCATATGGGGCTGGTTTATGTGTCTCCCAAGCACTAAGCATTGTGATTTGAAATATGCTTCTATTTTTGTCCATTTCTATACACCCCCTTGTAGTTTTCACCTCCCAAAATTACAATCCCACCCTCATTTGCCTTTAATTTTCTCTTGTTACATTATATCCTTTTTTTAAAAGAAAAAGAAAAATCAGATATGCTGTAAATCATCTTGAAGTTTCCTTTTTTGGGGAGAAATACACAAAAATACCCCCAAATCTGAAAATACTCAATTTAAGACACCGAAAACGACTTTGTCACTATGAAGTTCTGGGAATTAATTTGGGATGACATTTTATAGTAAAATTACCTAAACACCTTTAATTTGAAAGAGAAAAAAGCATTTACAACAAAAATTTAACTAGTAACTATTTTAGACAACAATAAGATTGAGATAATTAATTTTACAATGATGATAATAATTTAATAAGTCACAACATTAACTTATTAAATGATGATAATAACAATTAAAGTATTTATAACTAATTTTATTTTGGATAATTAAGTTATTTAAAAAAATTAATTCTAGAATAGTAACATTCAAGCCATTTTGAGATATTGTTTTAGAGATTTCTACATTTTCGTGGTTCTTATACGCATTTCTCCATTTTTTTTTAATTAAACGAGGAGCATAAACCCTACCCATGCCACCTAGGCTAACCATTGAAATTTACGACTCTTAAAAATATGTACTTTAATTTGATTTTACTTTTCAATATTAGAAAAAGTATTATCCATAAATGTAAGATTATTTTTTTGTTACCATTTTGATTAATGGTAGATATTTTAATAAAAGAACTTAAATTAAACTCTACCCAAAAAAAAACTTGAACTTAAGTCTTGCCCATGCAAAAAATAAACTATATGGTTTTATATTTTTATATGAGATGGTTTATAAATAATTTGACTCCCGATATTTTTATATTTTAAAATTAGGTGATATGGATAGAATTATATATTTTTTACAATTATTCTATTTATTTAATTCATTTTCAATTAATTCAATCTAATATATAAACTTTAAAAAGTGGAGACCTTAGCAAAAAATTATGCTATATTGGTTTTGTAAGAATTAAGAAAGACGGCTGACGGCTGTATATATTTTAAAAATAAGAAAATTAATATAATGTTAATGTAATTAAAAAAGATTTTAGAAAATATCGTTCCATTTTTCTTTCTGAATTTACAGGTATGATCACATGATAAGTACATGAACAGAATCATAAACAGCAGAGCTCACGAGGATTCGGTCATGAAAAAGATAAAAATAATTAATAATAACAATTTCCACTACTTCTTCTTCTTCCTATTAACCTTTCCATTGCAGAACAGAGAGTCAAATCCGAAGAAACTCATGGAACCTTTAGGAATATATGCTTGTGGAAGATTCAAAACAGGACTGATTCGAACTCCATTACCTGAAGATCCACGATTGTTCTGTAAAAAATGTTTCTGCGACGAGCTATAGAAATAATATGTACTTGAGCTTGAAGACGATGAAGACGATGACGATCTTCTGCTCGAAACAGAGGATTGCTTCTGCAACCTCTGCTTCTCCCTTGCTTCCTTCGGAATCTCTGATTGTTTCGGATTTAATGCCGAACCAGTCGAATTACTTCGTGACAGAAACTGTAGCGATCGAATTAAGCTTTTCCCATGCGTTGTGGCATCGCAATTCAAACTGCTACTTCGCCTGAATTGCCATAAGGATTTAAACGAAACCCTATCTTCCTCCTCTTCTTCCTGTTCTTCATCGTTGTCTTCTTCTTCGATATCTTCAGATAAGAACTCTTTGAGCATCTTCTTCGAAGAAGAAGGCTGAGATTGAGAACGAAAACGAGATGATTGGAGAGAATGAAGTGTTCTATTTGGGGAATGAGGAACACTGTGAAGAAGTTGCATGGGCAGGATCTTGCCATTGGAGAAAAGCTCGTCGGCAGAAGAGATTTGGTGAGAGAAGCCGCCAGCGACGCAGAAAACGAAGTCGGAGCCGGAGTCTGATCTGCGTACACTGAGATCTTCATCGTCCGTGTCGTTCAGATCACCGGAGAAGGAGATTCGAGGGCTGATTCCGGTCCTGGTGGGTCTGTCGGAGAAAGCATCAACCGCCATCAGTTAAGAATGAGATTGTTGATTGTTGAGAGAGAATGAATGTAGGTTGTGGGTAATGAAGGGGAAATGAAGTCAGAAATTGCAGCTTTTAGGTTTTAGGTTTTGGGTGCGCGCGCGCGCTTGATTGAGGAAGAAGGTAAAGAGCATGTTCCATAAATGGAGTAGCGAAAATTGGCAGTTGGGGGTTGATTGGATTCTTCTCTTTTACTTGATCTTCTGTATTCTCATTTCTCTATCTTATCAATGAAGAGGAAAACAGAAAGAGAGCATCTTTCTTATAATAAGGCTTTACAACCAACTTTTAATAAGTTTCTAAAAATTATATTTTATATACTCATCTAATCATATATGGTGTGTGTTTGAAAACATGCAAAGCCTAAATTTTAAACAGGGAGATTCATAAAGCTCGTGATTCGATGTGCTTATTTGAACCCACAAAAAAAACCCCTGTCTAATCTGATAAATATAGGGTATGATTAAGTATCGAGCTATAAAATATAGTTTATACTTTTTTTGGGCCAGACACAAGGTAGAGGGATTATCCTGCCCTACCCATGAGTACTTATTTTTTTATTTTTTTTATTTTTCTCCCTAGACACTACATTTAGAAGGAAGAATATGATAACTACTGGTGTCTAAAGGGTCATTTTAGAAATATAAGTAGTTAAGTAAATAAGTTGTGTCTTTTAATATTTATAACTATATTAATTTTTTATTTTTCTTTAACTTTACTAATCATAATATGATTACATTATAAATTATAATTGTTTATTTTATTTTTTTAGATTCTTCATCCTTGTCAACATTTAAAAAATTGATACAAAGTTACAATTACAAATTACTTAGACTTTAAAGCTTTTTTTTTTATATGCAATGAATTTCAAGACTTTTATTATTATATTTTTGTTGTCTTATTTTTAGTAAATTATAGATATTATTTAACTCTTAAAGACATATGAACATTTTATTATTTTAGAAGTTTACAATTGCATATTATTCTCTACAATATGAGCATGACATCACAATTTGGGCTTGCCCAGCCTAAACTAGTTAGGGCTTTTATCGGGTAAGGCCGAATATTGGGCTATAAAATACAGCACATGCTTTTTTCGAGCAGAGCACCAGGCAGGGAGGTTACCCTGCCCAGCCTTGCCCATGAACACCCCTAGTTTTAAACTTAAGTTTGGATAAAACTTAAATTTTGAAAAATTTTAAAACAAACATCTATATTTATTCAAAAAAAACTTTTGGATCAAACCATGATTTAAAACTAAGGTTTTAGATAAGCTGGTCATAGTAGCTTATGGAATAGTAAAAGAGCTTATGGACTAACCAATTATTATATTACCCTTACTTTTTCTTAAACTTTATTTCCTCTCTCTTCTACATCCCCTCTCATTTCTCCTTTCTTTTCTACACTATCTCGCCTTTCTTTTTTATACTCTCTTTCCTCTCTTATCTATCTTCTACATCATCTCTTATATCTTATCTCTCCTCTCTCATATATTTAATAATCATATATTTTTTTTATAATTTATCAATAATAAAATTACTTCTAAAAATAACTATCCGAACACTCATTTATTCAAAATTATTTTTTTTATAAACTCTTATCCAAAAATACTTTTCTAAAAGCTACTCAAAAACTTTTTTTTTTATAAATTCTTTTTTAAAATCTTATCCAAATAGACTAATTAAAAAATTTAATTGTATATAGAACTCCATATTTTATAATTACGTCCCTTTATCTATTTCTCTTTTATCTATTACCCATTCCTTTATCCATTTACATTGAGTTTTAAAAGTTTGGACTATTGATTAGGAATCGCTTTTTTAGTTGTCCATGTATGCACTTATCTTTACTGTTTAGTCGAATATTAAATAGTAAATGTGAACATTTCTGTTAATAAAAATTTGATGCTTTTGATGCTTCATTCGTTATTTTTGTGAAAGATTAATTCATTTCATTATATTCAACCTGTTGGTTGATTTAGAATCACTTTTATGCTTTCAGTAAGGTAAGATAGTACTTCTCTAATTTTTAATATGTATCACTAATACAAAATATATTTTTTAAATAGGTTAAAAATAGTATTTTTATATTAAACTATGATCTGGTATAGATATAGTCCTTATAGAAAGTATACCAACTTTTACACAGGGTGGTGTATCGGTATAAAAGAAACCTTTTTTTAAACTGGGCTAAAAATGAGGTATAAAAGACTCATTTTCTAATAGAAAAATATAACATTTAAATTGGTCCCGTTTGACATTTGTTGTAGAATGTGCTAATATTTACATCGATTGTGAGGTCATCCGGTGTAGGTGAATGTATTTTTTACACCGGTTGTGAGCACACCTAGTGTAGATGAATATATTTTTTACACCTCACCTACAATAATCGGTTTAGATATTATAATATCACGTCTCATGTTAAATATTATTTTTACATTGGACTTCTATTGTTTGATTTAAATAATATTTTTTTAATATGACCCGTTCACTATTTCATTATCTTATCCCCTGAATCTTCATAAATAAACAGTCTACATATATGAATTAAAGATGCCAAAGATAGAATTCAATTGCTCATTATTCATTTAATAAAAATTAATACAAAAAGTACAACAATTTGAATAGAAAATTAAAAAAATATATTGAAAAGTAAATACTATTGAAAAGAATGATTTTGAACAAAAAATATAGCCCAACAATTATGCAAGTCCTCAATATCTTGTTCAAAAAATATATTAATTTGATCAAATATCTGAACTATCAAATTAAAATCAAAGAAATTAAGCAATTACTAATATATATTAAAATAAAAAAAATAAAATAATTAAAAATACAATTTTATCTCCTTAGTCAGATAAGTCCTATTTGACATGATAATATTAACCATAAGTTACTTTCTCTTGGTTGTTTTCGATTATATAATATTAACATGATTAAAATTATTTGTTATCATCAAAATGTAGAGTTTAACACTTAATATTTCTTTTACTTTTAGTGCGCTCCATTCAGGGTTCTTCACCTCGTTGGCATACTTAAGACCCTTTACAATTGTGAACATCCTCATAGTCCTATGATCAAAGTTATAAAGTTAGTAACTCATTTATTACAAAGATCATTGTTCCATAGAAGAAAACTCATAAATTTATAATCTTCTTGATATCACCCGATGGTTTATAATAGAGGGAGCATAATGAGACAACTTTATAACTATGCTTACATATAAATTCTAATTGTCAATGGTTGCTGTATAAATTAAAAAAGAAAGAGTATTATTATTAAGCAAATATAAAAGTAGTATGAAATAAAATAAAATATTATTATTCTTACTCATACATATATGGTGAGAAGAAATAACCAAATTCAATTTCATTGAGCTTCTTGAAAATGCATTGAAGTCTGAAATATTAAGAGGACCATTTTGCATAAATTTAAATTGGGCATAGAAACCCAAACTTACCTTGTTTGTCATTAGAAACCAATTCAACTTACTTGTATCTACAATTAATGCAAACACGACGTTAATTATAAGAGTTAAAATTTTTTGTTATATATATTTATATTTAAATTATACTTGCATAAAAAATACTTGGATGCACACAATGATCAGTTGATCCTTAGGAGTGATAAGAGACACATCCATACAGTAAAAAAAGGTCGGTGCCCCCATGTCGCCCACAACTAAATTCATAGGCAACGGATCCATAGGGAACATTATGTCAAATGCTACTAGGATCACAGTTTCATGGCACTCAAAGTGGGAGGTGGATATGGTTGATGGGGAGTTAAAAGTTGGCTCGGGGATAACATGATGTGATTCAAAAAAAGATGCTTTGGCCACAATATAAAAGTTCCATTCGCCTGACTCACTATATTGACCTCATCAGTGAGAATTAAAACATGAGCATTTTCAATTACCATATCTTCAATTGTCACCCTTAATTGATCATCCTGAATTTAGATGTGGTGGACAATTTCTCCTAAACTATAAATGAAACTATGTGTCACTAACCGTCTAAGAGGATTCTCCATATATAGATCACAAGGTTCAACATTCGGATTTGCATGATCTTCTAACACCGGCAGGCAATACAACAACTCTCTTTAGTGCTATGATGGGTTACATGTGAGTGTATATAGGGGCACTTAGCTCATTTTGCCTTAATGTCATCATAGATAATATTTTTTCTTGAGCTTTGCCAACCCCACTTATAATCATGTATTAAGTGAAGTTTTTGCTTCTACCCTAGCCTTCGCCCTCACAATGGCCAACAACGATTTCAACTCTTCCCTTGACACCACATTGGAGAATGTCGTGGAGATACTCCAAAGTAATCTCTTATACCCACACCTCCTCCAACTCCCCTGACATGGCTCTCATGCTCTTGTTTGCCTATTGCAACAGTCAAAATGTTATTTTTGCCCTCTGATTTGAAAAATCCCTAGGCCTCTGTTCACTAATTGGGTTCCAATTTCTATCAAACTCAATTAGTAACATTTTCCCTTCCTTCCTGTCTTTTGTAATCCCTTTCAATAGCATCACATTTTTACTCCTCCTTTACGTAGAGTGGCTTAGAATATCACTAGCCTTATTTTAGTTAACATTATCCCTCATATTCCTATATAGGCAATAACAAAATCAAACATAGAAATTTAGAAAACATACTTCACATTTTTTCCTTCACCCCGTTAAAATACTCAAATTTTTTTCATTTAGCATTTATCTATGTAATAAAAAAGAAGTGCATGCATTTATTATAGGAAACTAAAAAAAAAACTAGATTAAACAAACACGTACACGACGAAGCACATACACAAGAACAAAAGTGCTGAGAACACGTTCAAAAATGAGAACAAATAACATAAGCACAGCGAAGCACAATCATGGCAAATCTCAATTTAACACGAGAACAAAAAAGAATGACTGAGCATGACAAAGCCTAACCACAGAGCATGGCGAGAGGAGTAATGAGAGAAGTGATAAGGAAGACTGACAAAAATCACCACACACAAGAGATCAGAGAAGAGAATCAATGATTTTGATGTGAGAGAGAAGTAAAAAACTAGTGAAAAATGAGAGATGAGAGATGCATGAAGGGGGCTTCAAAAATATATTTTCAGAAGCCAATCTACACCGAATGAAATGGACATTCGGTGTGGAAATGATAGATCTAAACTGAACCTACGCTACAATCGATTTAGATAGTTTTAACTTATTTTAAAAAATGCCATAAGTCATTTTTGAATTTAAAGTGTATTTTAGAAGATAATATACACCAGATGATATAGACATCCGGTGTAGATATGATAGTTTTAAACTTAGCCTTATTTACAACCGGTGTAGAAAGTTTTTAACTTATTTATAAAAATATCACCAGTCATTTTTTGTATTAAAATGTAATTCATAAAGGGTGATAATCTACACCTGATATTGACACGTTCGGTTTGAATCTTATAGTTTTTTCCCACACGTTGTTTCATTACCCCATCCCCTAAATCTATAATGTATATGTACAATAATTTATGATAACAAAACTTAAAGCAATGACTTAGAGTTAATATCACAGAAAATTAAAAGGAACACCAATCATAACAAGAAGCTTACATTCATTCAACCTATATATATTCCCCTCAATTTTATCATTATATCAAAAAGATAAAACACTCACGTACAAATCAATCAGAATTCACTTCATCTTTATTCAATTGTGGTAAATCTACTGAAAGAGAGATGGATGTTATAAAGAAGTGACATAAAGAAGCGAGAAATGATAGATAAAAAACTGAAGAGTTACAAGAGAACGAAGACAATTTACACCGGATGAAACAGACATCCAGTGTAGAAATAAAATATCTAAACTGAACCTACAAGCAAGTGGTTTATATATGTTATTTCTTACACCAGACGTGGGGCATCAGGTGTAAAAAGAACTTTTCTACACTAGAACTGAAGGCAACCGGTGTAGAAATGTTATTTTAAACCGTCTATGAAGGTACTCGGAGCAATAATTTTCTTCTACACCTTCACATGTATATCCGATGCAAGCAATGACATATTTAGAAATACGACTTTAGAAAATCTTTTTTTGTAGTAGTATGTAAGGTTTACATAATTAATTTAAATATATTAAATAAATTAGATACATTAGTTAATTATTTTGGTAAAAAATTAATTATAATAAATATAATATGATCTCTTTAAAAATATATTTATTTAGCCTTAAATTATATATCAAGGGAAAAATAATAAATATGATAGATGAAATATGGATTAAGATAATACATTTATAACTAAAATCATTCCTTGAACTAGCTCCCATATATTCTAGGAGCAAAGGAGTATTATATGAATGAATATGAATGGGTATAGGGGTTTATTTTCATTTTCAGTGACTTTTTTGTCTTTCCAATCCTTATAAGTTTATCATTTTTTGTTGAATTATAGAATTTTCAAACTAAAACATCATCAATTATTAATCCGAGATACATATATATATGATTAAAACTCATTTCAGTAGAAACTCACATTTTCATGATTAAAAGACATAAGTATATACATATGTGTGTTTTACAAAGCCATTTTATATGTTGTCACTAAAAGTGACACGTTAATATGGTTATTATAGAAACAAATTTGACGTACATATGATACACTTAATGTTATAAGAACTCAAAAAAAAAAACAGAGAGAGAGAGAGAGGGAGGAAAAATGAATGAGAGTTAAGCTGTCATTTTCCATAAAAAAAAATTATCATTTCTTGAAAAAAAAGTTACTATCAAAATCATTTTTGGATTCTTAAAGTAGACATGGAAATTTTTATTCCCATAATCATGTTTTCAACTTTTTAAAGAAAGATTCGCAAACCAGGTCTCATCCATCACATAAAGGAATACTTTTACTACCAAACGCAAATATTTAATTAATTATAGAAACAAAAGACAAAGTAAATATTCAAGACTAAATGTCTTTTGAGTTAGTAATAAAGTACGTACTCGTTATTAATTATTAATTAATGTAATGTCAGATAATTAATTGCAGGAACATATAAAATATGGCTGCATGCAATCTGAATAACATGAAGTCATAAACATATCCAACCAGATCTGAGGATAATTTCGTGCAGTCAATTATTTAAACTTATTTTATTAGGTGGATTTTGTACATTTTCCATCATATTGACGTTGTCATGAGTGGTGCTAGCACCATGTTGATAATCGATCTTCTCAGCATCATGTCCCATCCCATGTATGTGTGGGCTTAATGGGGCACAATTTCAGGCGAAAAGTACATCTAAATGCCCAATATATTTTCCCCCAATTTAGTTTAAATATTTAATCATTTCTCTTATATTTATTTATGAATATTTGGTGTTACTGACATCTGACTAATTTAATTCGCGATAATATATATCCATAATAGAGAAAATCTTGCTACCTCCAAATAATAATAATGGCTGCATATCTAAAACTCAAATATGATATCATTAGTTAAACATAAATTACTCATAATCAGTTGATCTAAATATTTAATAATTTTTAAAAAGATAAAAATTATTACTGAGTTACATGTCTCTCTTAAGAAAGTTATTTTTAAAATCTTAAAAATTATCATTTTTGTAAAATTTGATGATTCTTTTAAATGTAAAAGTGAATTTTGTTTAATTTTTTTAAAACTAAAAGTAAGAAAATTTGGAAAAAGTCTCGTATGCAAAAGTTTTATTGATAAGGAGTATGGGTGTCTAAATTATCTTGGTTAAGGTGTCTTGATTTGGTACCGATAGTTTTAAGACTGAAAATTATCAGGACATGATAGAGAGAATGATTAGGATAGGATCGGTCTTAATCTGACCTTTAGGACTCTCATTCTGTCCTAACCTCAATTTTTTTTAATAAAAAAAATATTATATTCTCACATATTTCTCACTATATCCACTCGCCTCTTGCTCTGTCTCTTTTCTCTCACGCTTTGCTCGCTCACAGTCATAAGTCTCACCAGTCACCACTCTTATACATATATTTTTATTTAAAAATATTCTTATACATACATTTTTATTTTTCTTTATTATTATTTTTTTCCTTATCTGGGTAAATTATCATTTTATATCAGGGAATAATGTTGGTATTTAGAGAAAATTGCTGTGACATTTTATATAGAATGATTTACTGAGATAATTTTATTATTTTTTTTAAAAAATTAGGATCAAGAATTTTCATCCTATCCCAAATTTGTCCCAATCTCGTTTAGGATAGGACGGGACATGGGACACATTTTACATCCCATATACTATATCAGGACAGGACACAGGACATGATTGTCTCGGGTCCCAACCCGTCTCATGAGTATCCCTAACCAAGAGAGTCTAAATATGTGGTCTCCATGTAAAAAAATCTATAAAATAACAATATTGTTTGTATATAAAAAGTTTATCAGATTATTTTTATTAATAAAATTTTTAATGGGACACATTCCACCCAATTTTCTTGAAGTCCTATTTTTCGCCAATAATAGAAATTAGTCTCTATTAAAATACAAAAGAGCATATAATACTTCTCTCCTGACTCGATGGTGAGTTTTCTCAAATTTACTAATGACCAGATTCAGGAAGTGTGCTAACTGTTACTAAAGACTAGAATGTTTTGTAAATTGTGGATTTGCATGAATTGATTATTTGGTAAGTTATAAGTTTGAGCATAATGAATCGTTAAGCTCAAATTAAACAGATTGATTTTAACTTGAGAACATTATTAAACGGGCCATATGCGTGTTGAAACATCATGCATTATACGAAGCAATTACCCCCTTATATGAGAAAGATAACTAATTAGTAGTTACAGTTTGTAAGACGGTTTAGCCTAAAGTTTGTATATTTTAAAACAAATTAATTGGGCAGTCAATTGTAGTCCCCCCGCCCCCACCCCACCAATGGTTAAGCAAGTCCAAAACCAGTCCATGTTGAAGTAAAAATTGATGAATTATTGTGGGACGACAAAATCAACTATTTGGTGTATATATATAATAATGGAAAGCAAATAAATTGGAAAAAGGAGGGGGAAATTAAACAATGATGAATGGCTTTCTTTTACCTCTTTCCATCTCCCAGCTGTTTCCCATCATATACTCAGTTGCAAATCACTCTTTAAGTTGCATTACACCAAAACATTCATTTTCTCGTGGCCAAAAGATGTGAGAAAATGGATCAAATATGTAAACAAAGAAAAAAAAAAAGCAATCATGGAATTCAACAAAACATGTGAGCGAGCGAGAGAGAGAGAGAGAGAGAGAGAGAGACGTGTTCTTTTTAAAATAACTGTGTTTGGGGTGATGTTTTCGCTACCTCAGTGCATTGTTTTGACACATTGGAATGCCCGCTGCATCAATCGTTCCTCATCTAATCACCTGAGTTAATAGTAAGTGGTGCATTTGCTATATATATTTTTTTAAATTTCACTTTTTTTTCTATATTTCAGTTTAAATTTTATATAATTTATTTTTATATCAAAGACTATCCATAGATCTTTTTAAATTGAATTTTAGTAATAAAATTAATTTTACTTACTTCACTTTTTTTATACAAACATTTTTGGAAATATGTTATGTTCACTCACGATCTAAAGGCAGAAAGAAGCCTCAATTTCTCCTAGGCAATATTAATATTAGGTAAGGCGATTCGTCTGTTATCCTCAAATATAAACCTAGACACTTAGGAGTTAAAATACTTCTCCAAGCGCCGTAATTAAAATTATAATAAAATAATACTCTATAAAAATTAAATATATTTTAAATAATTATATATCTCACCACCTATTAAACCTATCGTCAGATGGGTTCTTCACTTGTTTGTTCGGTGGCTCGTTAGGAGCTGAGTCGGCAGACAAACAAGTAGTGGACCAATATTTCGAAGCCTTGTTAAGCCCAATAAGTCCAACAAATCCTGAATGCAGATCTCTTTTTAAGGTGATGTATACAAGAACTAAGAACAAGTTTACTAAGCCCAAAGAAAAAAAAAAAAACAGGAGACTTTGGACAGGAATATTGTCACATTACAAGAAAAAATATTATTCTTTTTTTTTATTTGATCAAGGTTTTCTTATTTTGAGGCTTAAGAGAGTGAAAGATTGTGTCCATTCCAACAAGTGCATTTTTTGGGACTCAAATTTATATTCTCTTTTTAATAGAGGCGAAGCTGCTTAGTATTTCAACAATAACTTATTAATAGCAAATATATTATTGTGATTGCTTGGCAAGCAAATGAAATCATTAAAATAGTGAATGCATGCATGGTCTAAGACTTGAGTGCGAGTTAATTTGCACGGCAATTTGTTTCATATGGAGTCTATACATTACATTGAGGAAAACATGTTTGATTTTACTATCTGAGTTCACTATAAGAATTTACGTCCCCATCACAAATTTGCTTAAACGTCTTACAACCTTGCCTGACGCTACTTGCCACATCCTCCAATGTTGCTGCTTCAATACCATTTTAGCCCGATATATAAGTTATTTGTATCTTATTTTCACATATTAAAGAATGCATTAAATTGACAAAATCTTTTATATTTGTCCTTATTAAGGAAATAGTATTAAACAAAAGGTTAGCTGCTGTTTAATTTAACTTTTCCTGCTTGGTAAAATTTATAAGTTTTATCTACTTGGTTGGGAAGAAAAGTAAAAAGAAAGAATACTAAAGTAGAAAATTTCCAAAAATAATTTTTTAGTTTTTCATTTTTCTCTACTAGTATTCTCTCTTCTTATTTTCCCTCCATTCAAACCAAGCCTTTTTTCACGTGATTATGTGTATGATTCCATATGCTATCGTTTCCCTTTTCACTTTTCACTGATCAGTTTGACAGTGTTTTATCCCGGTATTTGCTGCAGAAGAATATATGCAGACTTAAATTCCTTACAATTGGACTTAGCCTTGTCAAACAACTTATCGCAGCACCGTCCTTTTTAGCTGCTACGTGCTTCGAGAACCTTGGTATGGAAAAATCTGAAGAAGCTTGTTCATCATAAGCCGACAAGACAGTTTTTCAGATCAGATAATAGCAATATCTATCACTTCATGATAGAAGGTGGATATTCATATCTTTCTATATGAATATACACAGGAGAAGTTGTAGGTGGGATTCAAGGTTTTCGTTGTTCATACAGATATCCTTTTCTTATAATAAGGTTCACAAAAATTATTTTAGCAGAACATAATGTTACTATTCTTGTCAGACTATTTCTTAATTCCATCTGTCTAATACAATAAGTGGTCTTTATCAACTGCCTTTGTTGCGTTGATCAAAGTTCAAAGTCAAAAGTAGAGAAACCGAACTACTCATCATTCCTATGACCATTAATTTAACAGACTGTACTGCCTTGTGTCTTAGTTCATTGTATCACCCTTATGTTGTCCAAGCCAGAATGGTCATGATCCGGATGTTATTCAATGATTTCTTATATAAAAAAAAGGTTTATATAAGTTAGATATTGAGAATTGAACTCATCAGAGTTAAGATATATCTCTAAATTCAAATAGATCTTATAGAGATATTTATACATCGCAAACTAATAAAAGTATCCTCTCAGCAGTGATCTATGTCAACTCCTTAGCACGTGTATTTTCCACATGTATCTATGGTTTTTCTAGTTAAAATCAACAGTAATTGAAGTTGCTTCATGAAATTTAATCTATATTTATACACACACATTGTTACGTGCATAAGTTCTTAGAAGAAACATTTTTTAGAAATTAGTTGTTGGAATTTGAGAGTTCAAATCTTTATAAAGTCTGATCTCTACTTTAAGGTAATCTTCTTGACATGGGATTCATGACATATACCCACACGAGAGAACGCATATGACTGGAATTACAGTTGAAATGCTCATATTGGTGTATCACAGTAACTGATTATATATGTAATTATTTTCCTCATATTCAGTAACGTAACAGATCATATATTGAAAGTTGTTTTGAAATTTTAAAAATATTTAATTTTTATTAAATTTTTTAATTTTTGTAAAGTGGGACCTGAGGGAGTAATATAGAATATATATGATACAAATACTACCAACACCCATATTTTTTTCAAGTATGTATTTTTCATGAACTGTCTTGTCAAATTGAGTTTGAGCATGAGATTCCAGTCTAAAGCACATCTATATTAGTCTGTCAATAAGGCATATTACGGATGAATCAAATTCCTTCCCAATCTTTTTATTTCTTTTCAAACTTGATGGGAAAAAAATTAAAAAAAAAGTTTTGGCAGGATGATTCCTTATCCTGAAACGGTCACCTATATATCTTGTTTTTAACTTTTTATTTTTTAAAAAAATCCTCAGCAAAATTACAGTTATTCTTCTCTATATATTTTTTGCTTTAATTCACTATTTTAATTAGTTGCGTTATCCAATCAGGTGGGGGAGAGATCTCTGTTCCCTGTCAAGCAAAGCAAAAGACTTTCAATCAATTATTTAGGCTCCGTTTGCTATGCAAGACTCTGAGTATATATACGAAAATTGAAGAAAAACATGAAACTAGTTCTCCATGGATTTCAATTCCATAAAGAAAAAGCCCTGAATTAGATTACAGTAGAAAACTATATCTAATTAGATTTGTCAATATTCAAAAAATATGAACTAATTAGATAGTTATATATATAAAAAATATATTACAGTGGAGAAACACGGTGGTGGTTGATTGTTTGGAGTTCTAGAGATTATTTTCTGACAAAGATGTTATAGTAATTTACATTAAATATATATATATATATATGTATATATTTAAATTTCATATACATATGAAACATAATTTGATAACCAAATTCTATTCTGTGTTTGATAAAATATTAAACTTTAGTTTTAAAAATCTTTTTGGTAAAATTTTAGTTTGAAATTTTTTTAAAATACACAGTTATATTTGTCTAAAAGAAATTTTAGATAAGATTATAATTTAAAATTAAAATTTTAAATAAGTTCCTGAGGCTAACTTATAGAACAGTAAAAGAGTTTATAAATTAACTAATTACTATTTTACTCCTACTTTTTCTTACACGTTCTCTTCTTTCTCTCCTATACCCTCTCTCCTATCTTATCTCTCATCTCCTATTTCTTTTTTACACACTTTCTCTTTTATTTTATATTTAATAAAATCATACTATTTTTTAATTATAAAAATTCTTCTAGTAATAACTATTTAAACACTCATTTATTCATAATTATTTTTTTCTTATAAACTCTTTTTTAAAATCTTTTTTTATAAATATTTTTTTAAACTCTTATTTAAAATAGCCATATATCTAATTTCGATTGTGATTCTAATTTCTTCAAAAAGTCTTCCTTCGTACCAAACGGGAGTTTGGTAGCTTCACGCCCCATTTATTTGATGGTGAGAGGCTGATTTGATTTTGAGGGTTGAAAGGAATACATCGTCCACAAATAAATTGTCTTTTTCTAAGTAAGTAAGTTGAGTATTAAGGTTTATAAAAATAGTACATATCTTTAAATTTAAAAAATATTTATATAAATAATTTTTATATTAATAATAAAATTTAAACTCACAATTTTATAATTTATAAATTAACCTTTTACTAGCTATATCACCTTAATTGATACATATAACTTGTTTTTAGTAAAACTATATAAGAAAAACTAGAATGTGGCCTCATATTTTATTTAGAGTCCCATTAAAAATATCCTAAAACTACAGATTTTGAAGGAAGCAGCCTTACTAATGTTGCTTTTACCAAATCTTTATTTTAATAATTTACAACTGAAAATTAAACATGCTTGAGGCAAGTTATAACACTATTAAATTATTAGTTGAAATGATAAATAATTTTATTAAAGAAAAAAATATAATTATTAATCTTAAAAAGTATATTTATTAAGAGAGAGAAAGACCTTTTATACTTTAAGTTTTGAAAAAGTAAAAATATCTTTTACAAAATAAAAAAAAATTGTTAGATACGTGAATTATAGATAACATAGTATTTATAGGTCATAAGTTCTATATTATATATAAATTCATTATATGAAATTAACCATCGTTAAGCATATAAATAGAAATAAGTGTACATATATTAGATATGTACTAAATTTTGATATGACTTATTTTTTTAAGATAATCATCATTAACTTAAATTTTTTCATTTTATTATTCAGATAACATTAATTCATATCAATTTAATATATCCATGTTCGATCAGGTATTAAAATAATTTTAAAATTGTTCTCCTACAATTAAAATATTACTAATAAATATTATTGAATCTAATAAAAAAATTAGTTCTTCAAATCGTAAGGAATTTTAGAGGTGGCTATTAAATTAATAATGTTGTAACCATAATTAGAATAGGAAAAAAAAGTTAGACGTTTCTGAACAAACAATTTTATTTACGATTTTTCAAATTATTGTTAGATCCCCTCGATATATATATATCAATTTATATTTTGTTGATGGGATGGATTTGAAATTCTGGAAAATAATTTTTCTGTGTTTATGTACGTGCCAGTATAATTATTATAGCTTTAAAGATTCGGATTCACAAGGATAATTTAGCACATGCTGAGGTTCGATCTTCTACTTTCTACCCCAAAAAGAGAACGAACAATCTGAACTGAACTGTTCTGCCAAGAAAAAAATAATCTGAACTGAACTGACTATAAGCTGGTTCATCTCACTGACACAAACGTCCAATATATATGTATAACGACAATCTCATATATTCTATATGCTGCTATATTCTGCGCAGAAACAAGAAAAAGATAACTTATTAAAAAAGATGATGCTCTAGACTAAAGGACATCTTTAGATTAATTTTTAAAAAATAGATTATAAAAAAATAGATTTTAAAAAATAAATTTTAAAAATAGATATGTTTATATAATTAGTAATAAAATAATTTTTTATATTAATAAATTATTAAAAAGAGTATGATTTGATTAATAGTAGAAGATATAGTAGAAAAGAAAGAGGAGAGAAGAGAGAGTGTAAAGAAGAGAGAGGAGATATGGTAAAGAAAAGAAATGAAAGAGGAGATAGGGTGTAAAAAAATAGGAATAAGATAATAATTGGATAGTTTATAAATTTTTTTACTATTCTAAAAACTAATTTTAGTAACTTATTTAAAACTATAGTTTTAGTTAAAATCACTTCTATATAAATATAATTATTTATTTAAATTTTTTTTAAATTAAAATTTTATTTAAAAAGATTTTTTAAACTATGATATTAAATACACACTTAGCTCAGGTGGCTGAAACCTTTTTTTTATCCTAATTTTTTTTAAATATTATCCCAACACACATAATAGCACGTTTTGGGGAAAATCAGGAATCCTTTTTTTCCCTGCTACTTGCTTGTGAAATAAGTTCAATGAGAGCATCTTCAATCCTAAGACCATTCCTTCGATAGCTTATATCAGACAGTAGCTAGTCACCATGTCATGATTTCAAAGTAGGGTATCTATTATTGAAATACGTGTCTATAATATAAAGTGGATCTTGATTGACTTCGATTATTGTACAATGTATAGAAGCTAAGACAGAACATCCGAAGCCATTGCTCTTCTTCTCTCACTTCATTTTAGGGCCCTCTTTATGATGTTTACATATTGGTATGTACGGATAAATTTTTTGACAAAAAGTCTACAAAAAAAAATTTGGACAATTTTTAAAAAAAGAAAATATTTTTATAAAAAAATTTATAAAAAAATAATTTTAAATAAATAAATATTTAGATAATTATTTTTAAAGTTATTTTTATTATTAAAAAAATATAATTTTATTAAAAATGTGAAAGATGAAAAGGGATAGATGATTGAAGGTGAAAAAGAAAGAAAAAAAAGATAGATATTAAAAAAAATATAATATAGATAAGAGAAAAACTATGGGAGAAAATGTAAAAAAATTATATGTATTGCACCGATAAATGGTAGAGACTAGTATCTTCTAGTATATTGAGGTAAAAATTATATATATTTTTCTAATATAACTTTTATATTCCCTTCTACCCTTTAATGTACGTACAAGTTATATAATTAATTTTGCAAATATTTAAAAATTATTTATATAAAATATATATTAATTTTTTAAATATATGATTTAATTATTCATATTGAAATTGCTCTTTAATAGAAATCTGGTGTGTAATTAATAAATATAATTAAAAAAATATAAATTTAAAAAAAATTAATAAATTAATATTTTATATTTATAATTAAAAAACCTACTAATTTCTAGCTACATTTAGGGTTTATTTGAAAATCTTTATAACTTAATTTTTAAAACAATTTCTAGTTCAAATTTTTTTTAAATAAACAGTCATATTTATTCATAATTGTCTCTGGGTTAAACTATAATTTAAAATTATGGTTATATATAAGCTATTAAAACTAATTTTTGTAACAGTAAAATAATTTATAAACTACTCAATTACTATTTTATCTTTATATTTTCTTACATCATCTCTTATTTATCCTCTCTACTATCTCTCATATCTCCTCTCTATTCTTTACCCATTCTCTCTATCATCTCTCTTCTATCATATTTATTTTTTATGCTATCTCATCTCTATTTTTCACTGTTTCTCCTCTCAACTATTTTTAATATAATTATATTATTTTTAGTATTTTTTAATTATAATTTTTTTATAATAACTATTTAAATATTCATTTATTGAGAATTATTTTTTCATAAATTTTTTTATAAAAATTATTTTTTAAAAGTCATCTAAAATTATTTTTTATAATTTTTTTAAAATTTTTATCTAAACGCACGATTAGAGGGGAAGGTAAAAAATATAATTTGTTTTTTTTCATCCTTTTATTTCTAATCTCAAAAGATAATGTGGGATAAAATACAGATATTGGATTAATGTGTAGAGAAATGGATAGTGTATGACACGTAGGTAAGTAAAAAAAATGGAGGAAGTAGAGAGGTCGTGTCAAATCAAGACAGATATAGGAAACAATTGATGAAAGGATGTCAGGGTCATGGTCATGCTCACTTGCGCAGGGCTGTGTTTGTGTTGATGACACTTGTGCCATTCAGCCGCTAATTATGCAAAAAAGGATAATCGTAATGATTTTGGATTTCACTGTTCCCAGGTCTTTGCTTCTTCTTCTTCAAAAGCAGTCTCATCATCAATCACTTCCCATGCACATTTGTAAATGGATATGAACTTACTAGCTGGCCTATCATTGATCAATCAAAGTCCTTTGTTACGGCTCTCCACTATCTTAATTCTATTGTTAAACTCATAGGCATGACTTTCATATAAAGTTGATTATGTTCTAATTTGATCACTATACCTATTACGTTCTTTCACATAATTAAAATGTGTGGAAAAGTTACTTCATATTTACAACAACCAAGAAACTAAAGTCATGCTATGCTAGCAAGCAAAACAAAATCCCATCACACAAATTGAAAAAAAAAGCAGTTTTTTTAGACTTGTTAAAAATGAGATTTTGGATTACGTTAGTTTAGGAATCATTTTAAGGAATCTGTTTAAAATGTAATTAATTTACTTTATACTAGTGACATTTATTTACTTCTCTCTGAATACATACGTGATTAAAAATGAGATTGAATTATACAAAATAATGTCATTGATCTACTTTTTGACAGAGCTAATGAGGGGAAGGGGTGGCACTGGGAGTGTTTATTTTGAATGGGAGTAAAATCCTAAATCAAATCGCAGTAAACATTAATTTTGGAACATTTCTTATTTTAGCAAATATTAAGGCTTTGAATTAATTAATGACCAAGAGTTTAACTGCACTGTTAGGAAGGAAAAAAAATCTCTAAAACACTTGAGTTGATTATTTTTTAGTGTGAATGTCTTGAATAGGGAACTGGGGAGTGACAAGGACAGTTGAATGGGCTATTGAATTGACCCCTCAAAGATCAAAGGACAGTAGGGAATGAAAGATGATGAACTGTTCCCTTAACATGCGCGGACCAATTTTTGATTCTTTCTTTCGTTGGTAAAAGAGGTTGTTGAAGCCCTTTCCAATGTCCTGTTCAACAAAGCCTTCCCCTTCCCCTTCACTTTCCCTTTCTTGATTCTGCTTGCCTTGTTTTATTTCCTTTATCAAAATCAATATATATATAATCTATCCATTATTACAAGATAATAGGTGATTTGAGATGGGTTCCACCAGTATTTGATGAGTGCCGTGCAATATTAGCGGTCGTGTTTTCTGATTATCTTTTCTGATCGAAGTTGTTTGGCAAGACTCTTTATGCCAGGAATGAAATTGCTTAGCCATTGTGGATAACTTATGTTAATCTTGGTCAATCAAAGACATCAGATTCTATATTTAGTGTTATATTCATAATGGAAATTTAACAGAGGCAATATTACAAATTAATAATTAAAGAGTCTTAATTCAAAAATAAACAAGGAAAGAAAATCTCAATTCAAAGACTATATATATCATGACAGGGATTAAAGTTTTTAATAAAATCAAATAATCTGGAAAAAAAACCCATCTATAAAATGCACTCTTAATTAACTAAGACACAGCGCCTACAAATCATGCTTAAATGACTACACTGAACATATCTCGTAACGTAAAGCCTTAACACCTATGGTAGAATAATCTATTAAGTAGACAATTAAGCCTACTAAGGAGACAATGCAATTAAGTCTCTCTGACTCTAATTATGCAGAATGTAATAAAGTCTCTTTTTCCTTTCCTTCCTTGTAGGCATCTCAAGATAAAAACAACTTGAGATGCTTTAATTTTCCCTTCTCTTTTCTGTTCTTCATCACTGTCACATTTCATCCAAACTCCACAAAGAATATTCCCCCACGCTGCTTGACCCCCATTCACTTTCTGAACTCTGACAATAATCAAACTGGGGAATCCGATAATTACTTTCACTTCTTGAAAATTGCTCTAAGTTCAGACCTTCCATACCATAACTATGATCTTCAACTGGATTATTGAAGCAAACATTATTGTTGTAGTTCTCCGACGCTTGAGGAAGAGAAGTACTTGTCTGGTTTTCTGATATTTCAAACGGCTCTTGTAATTGCAGGGGACAATGATCTGGGAAATTAAGATTGTTGTTGTTGGTGGTGGTGGTATGATTTGCTGCAATATCTGTGAATTCTCCTTGTGGAGGAGACAGGGAAGGGACATGAATTGCAGAGTTCTCATAGTTGATGTTTATAACAGAGGAAGAGGAAGAGGAGAATGAAGAGGTTTGCTCCATCTTTTGTAACAACCTAGGCATCCTGAAACATCGAACAGCATCGATGAATCTGTCACTACCAGATTCAATGTTGAGCTGGCGTGCCTGTTTCTGATTTCTTGTCCTCCAATAATTCTTAATCTCATTGTCTGTTCTTCCTGGCAGATGCTGAGCAATTTTCGACCACCTATGCCAACAACACAAACCCATGCATATATATTCTAGTTATTCACGAAAAATCTGATGATCATGAATTTTCTGAATTTATCTATCTATCGATCATTACTTGTTGCCCCATTTGGAATGGAGTTCAAGGATCAAGAGTTGCTCTTGTGGAGTTAAGTTCCCTCTCTTGATGTCCGGTTTCAAGTAGTTGAGCCACCTCAACCTGCAACTCTTTCCTGTTCTCTTCAATCCTAAGAAAATCATTCATAAAAAAAACAGAGAAGATGATGAACTTATGTTGTCTGATGTTAAAGATCAAAGAATGTTATAATTGTTAAGTTTGCATGTACCTGCAGTTTTGGCTAACATGTTCCAACGACGTTCGCCGTGGAGGGCGATACAGTGTATGAGTAAACTGTCTTCTTCGAGAGTCCAAGGTCCTCTTCTGAGCTCAGTTTCTTCTTCATTAGAGCCACCAGCCTCTGGTTTTGTAGATGCGGACATGGCTGATGATGATGGTGATAAGAAGACTCTGTGATTGAAGAGAAAGAGAAATGAAAGATTATACAAGGAAGAGATTTTGGAATAGAGGGTCCAATGAGGGGCTTCTTCATATATAATGCCCATGGAATTTTGTTAAGTGATGAGTTTGGAGGTAGTTTACTATACAATATGCTTCATGTTAGCTCCTAGAAGAACCAAAGTTTCATTATACACCTCTGAACTGGGACCCATTGACCTTATTCTTCTCTTCTAATCTATTTAACTAATTTTATTATATTAAAAATATTAATTAAATTAATTAATATAAAATATTTTAATTATCTTTTTTAACTCCCACTCCCCCATTTACTTAATTATTATTAAAAAAATATTAATAAAAATAATTTAATAAAAATAAAAATAAATTTTATATTAAAAACTAAAGAAGTATATATTACTTTTTCTAATATTAAATATAAGAGTTAGTATATTAGTTTAATTTAGTTCCAAATAAAAATTTTTAATCTAATTTATCTTTTAAATTTATAATTTTTTTCTTTAAATTCTCCTTATTGATTGCTAATATTAAGAAGTTTTTTTTATTATGAAAGTAGTTTCTCATATAAATTATTAGAAAATATACTTTAAAAAAACTCACACATTTTTATAAATAATTAATTTAATTATTTTTTTAATTAAATTAAATTAATCATCTAATACTTATATTTAAGATATAATAAAATCTTTCAGTTAATATAATTTTTAGCCTTTTAAGTTTGTCTTTATTATAGTTTTAGCTCATCAAATTTTAAATTTTTTTCTGTCTAAAATATTAATCTCTTTAATTTAATAAAAAATTAAATTGAATTATCACATAAGAACGTATTTGACTGAACAAAATATGTAATTGAAAAGTATTGATTTTGCTTATTATGGAAATATAGTCAATATAATTTAGTAAGCAGTGACAGGTTAAATTGGAAAGATCAGTGGATTTTAAACCACAGTCATTAAATAATCTCAACTTAATTAGGAACAAAATTAAAAACAGAAGCATAATTTTTTAAAGCAAAAACATGATTTATATATTTATAAATCGTTATAATATGTTTGTTTAATAAATCAAGTTTAATTACAGATTTTTATGAGTCGCAACATATATTTTAGAGAATATAATCAAAGAATATTTGGAGAGAGCATGAATTATTGTTATATGATAAGAATGACTTAGAAATATGTTCCTTCACGTTATTATATCAAGAAAAGTTGAATCCATAATTAAAGCAGAGACGGCATAAGATATGGAATTATTGGATAGACGTACTCGTGATAAGAATGTCACCTCCTCACATAAAAAAAACAAAAAAAGATGGAAAAGATTTGCTATAGAAGGTTGAATGTCTAATCAAACACATTCTAATCCATCAAACTTTATTTAATTTAATTAAACTTTACGTGAAAAATTAATCTTTATAATTGGATCGAATTTTAACTTTAATATATGTAGTTTTAAATTATGATTTTTTATCTCTTTAAGTTTAAAATTAAATTAATACTATTAAGTATATATGAATCAAAATTAAATTAAAAACTCATTAAAAGTACTTTAACTAAAACCAAAATTTATCTTATCTTTATATTTTTAATAAATTTTAATTTTAATCTCTATACTTAATAATATTAACTAAAAGTTAATGTTATTAAATTTTAATCACAATTTTAAAACACTAAAACTAAAATTTGATTTAAAAAAACAGAGTCAATATTAATGCTATTGAATTTAAGAATGATTTAAAAATGCTCATATTATTAAAAACAAGCAATTTTTTTAATTTTTAAAAAATAAAGTATATTTTTTTTGTATAAAAAAAATTAGGTGAGTTTAGTATCAGTTTTTTATCAAGGTTAAGATATAGACCTATGATTTAGAGAGTATTTATAGAAGACTTATAAGATTCTCTACTAAAAATTTCTCACAACAAAAATAAAAATTAAATTTATATTTTTATAAGATATAAATATATTTTTTATTAGTAAATATATATTATTTCTCCACCTAAATTTCTTATATTGGGGTACAATTAAAAAAAGAGGCCCAGTTAAGTAAACCAGCGAGTGACCAGTCATTGGGCCACAACCCGAGACGATGAAAATATAAAAACAAAAGCAGAAGCAAAAAACAAAACGGTGCGTTCAGAGGAATTGGCATCATCAGCTTCCTTCCGATCTTCTTTCAGTCCGAGCTTCTCCCCGACGGAACGAACTGCGGGCTGCGTTTAAGGCGAACTCCGGCAATCCGGCACACATGTTCACTTTCTCTTTTTCACAAGTTTGTTTTCTTTGATATAACTTTAGTTTTGAGATGTGTTTTTTTAACGCTTTGGTGTGATAATGGAGTGCCTCTTACCTACTTCCTCTAGATTTCAGCTTATTCGAGATGCAAATTTTACGTATTTCGCAGAATCAACTAATCTCATGGTTTTATTTGATCACTCCAGTTTATGTGCCGTTATAGCCCCTACTGCTTCAAAGTTGGAAGTAATACTCCAGACTTGTTGCTCCCTTAAAAAGAAGGTTGGAACACCTTTCAATGGACGCATGAACAAGGAAACTAATATAAGAGAATTGGAGCAAATGGGCACATCAGCAATGAACAAGGAAAAATTGAATGATGGTAAATGCGGTAATCGTAGTATGAGTGAACGGTGGAAGCAAAAGGAGTTATTCCTTCTGATAGCTTATGCATTTGTTTTCTATGCCATCATCATCCGCCGGTCTCTTCAACTTTCTAATGGTATATCTCTTCGACCATATATGAATTAGTTTTAGTTTTTTCCCCTCTATTCCCCCCTCTCCTTCTTTTGATAGTACCCTATGCTTAATTGATGGGCAATGAGCTGTTGTTTTTTAATATCATAGATTACTACCAACGGCTCTATGGCTTACGTCCAGGATGGCTCACACCTCATCCCCTCAATGTATGATGTCTGTAGCTCGTTTTCTTTCAAATTCTATATCGTCATCTATTGAAACCATTCTGCTTTTGCATAAAATCTACTGCTTAACTTATTCAATCAATTTTTGTACAAGAAGGTTGATAAATGATGCTGCTTTACTGTCGTTATTTCAGTCTTCGTACTTCTATACTGTTGTTCTATCTATCTATAGCTATTGTTAGTAGTTAGAACTGATTCTGACCTTCCCCATATTTTGGCTTATACTTGACTTAGTGGACATAATTGGTAAACTAATGATACCCTTTCCCCTTGGGGATTGGTGAGTGGGTATTGTTCTTGCTTTATGGCATTTTTCTTTGGCTTGTCAATGACCCTCAGTGTTCCTTTTTGTATAAAGGATGTCTCAGATGCCCAATGGAGGAACTTTCGAGGAAATATACCTGTTCTTACTATTGTCTTTGGAATTTTCACTCTACTGGCGAAATTGATGAGATCGTTCTTTAGTTTAGAACTGAGGGGAATGTCCACTGTCTGGCTTTTGTTTTCTTTGATATACCTATCATATCTGCATGGAGCGTGGTAGGTTTTATTTAAATTATCATGCATTTATTAAACTTTCTTCCACTACTGACATTATTTACCTTCTTCACTCTAATATTTTGTCTGTTTTTCTCTGTAGCATCGTTTTTGTCCTATCAATAGCCACAGTTAACTTTCTTCTGGTAAAGGTGCGTGTAACGGACGGACAAATGAACGATATTGCTGTAGTATTAGCAAAAGCATGTATTGTTGTTTTGTTTAATTTTGCACTTCATCATAGAAATATAGTATATGAAGTATAGTTTCTGTGACTGAAGATTTTCTCCTTAGGCTGCTTTATCTTTTGTAGCATACCATATTTAGAAACCATAAGGAATCACCTGAGTGATTTTTTGAAGTACTAGTGGCCTTCATTTGTTGTTTTGGATTTAAATGTATAAGTTTCTTTGTGTAATCCTACTTCATACTGTACAGGTAAATACAATTTTAGGAGCCTAACAGTCAGTTAGTGCTTCTTGAAGAAATTTTGACTTCTTCCCTTATGTTCCCAAATGAATAACATGGATTTCTTTTCAGCTGAGCATTGTATTGTGACAATTATTTACCATATTTAGTAATTCTTCTGTGTGTTTACATATACTAAATTTATGTTACCGCAGATATTTGCGCGGAAGAAGTATTTTACCCTCGTAGTTTGGAGTTATAACTTATTTTTTCTTCTTTGCAATCGTGTTTATGGAGGATATCCATTCTCTACATTTGGGTGAGAGAGTAAGATATATTATGCTGATTAGTTGTTTGCAATTTATCAGTTATTCCTCCTTAAAATGATCCATTTATGCTCCAGGAAACAATTGGCATTTTTGGACAACTACCGAGGCACTTTTAGATGGCACATATGTTTCAACTTTGGTATTTGTCTTCTTCATCGTTTCTTTATTTTAATATAGTATCTTTAGCTTAGAACTTTCTATCCATGTTTAGTTATTAATTTATCATGTCTTTTTATTGTTCTATCACATTATGAGAATTGGAACTTACTGTGTTATCAGCATACATTTGAAACTTTTTAAGTCAAAGCTCTTTTAACTTTAAAACTAATTTCAAGTAACATTATTTGGAAATCACCTGTAGGCTAATAGCATAATTTTTTTAGCTATAAAATGGGGCCCAAAACCCAAAAAAGAATAATTTCATTCCTCTAGGAACACAAGTCCCCATGTAATCAGACAAGAAGCCAAACTAACATCAGATGGCGCACATCCCATTCGTGCATGCCAAGAGAAACATGCGCTAATAGTAACATGTAAAAATTAAATATGCTTATTTTTGCATTCTCATTTACATATCAAGAAGAAAATATTAATTTGATATATATAATTTTATTGCTAAGTTCAGTTATTTATGGCAGTTGTTCTGCGTATGATAAGCTTTGGATTGGATTATCATGGGTTAAATCAAGTGTCTCATTTTGATCAGGAGGTATTATTTTCTTTCGGAATATGGTACTTTTTTGTTTCTTCAGAGTAATTTGGCTGGATATGTTACATATATACGTTATTTCTTCAATCACATCTGTAAACTGCAGAAGTTGTAGTGATAGCCATTTAGTAATACCAAGGGCGTATACTATGGTAAATTTTTCAGTATAGAGTAACTTTTGGTGTTATCTTGTAGGCATATTGTTTTTAGCAGCTTATACTCTCTTAGTTCATGTTTAGTAATGTAGCCATGGCTTATTTTTCTACGCATGTATTGCCTGAGCAAGACATTTGTAATTGTAAGGATTTAGTGGAACACTGTATCATGTACCTCTTGTCTGATTTTACCGCAGAAATTTTTTTCTACATAAATTTAAGGCTTTGTTCTGTTGGGTATTGACGTGATTCTTAGAAAATAGTTTTGCTGATGTTGTTGTCTGTGGATTACAGAAGCATTATCAACGTTGCCATATTTGTAAATTGGGAAAACCTTGCTACCAAATTTTGCAGGTTAGATCAGCTTGCTAGTTGATCAAGACATAAGTGACTTTTATAATAGTTGCTGAATTCCGATTTATGCTTTTATTTAGGCTCACTTTTATATAATTATTCCTTCTGTTAAACATATTGTTTCATTCTTCCTTGTTCAATACTTTGGTTACGATACCAGGAGAGAAGTTTGCCGAGTGACAAGTTCAGATATACCACATACCTTTGTTATCTGCTATATGCGCCACTTTACATTGCTGGTCCAATAGTTAGCTTCAATGCTTTTGCCTCTCAGGTTTGTTACTAAGTTACTTTTTTAGCGTAATCTTGTTCTGGTTGTTTGGTTATTTAGAAATCAAGGAATAGATGTTGAGTGTAAATGTTTTTAAAACTACAATCTAACTTGATGTCAATAGTTTTGTATGGTTGTTTGAACATATATTTTGTCAATGATGCGTGTTCTGATGTTCTTGCAGCTAGATGTTCCCCAGAGTTTAAACAGAAATGTGATATCCTATGGTTTCCGCTGGGTATTGAGTCTTCTTCTTATGGAGTTAATGACACATATATTTTATTATAATGCCTTTGCAATCAGGTCAGTTCCTTTATACTCAGCAAAACAGGGAGTCATATTTAGTGTTGCTTATTGGGTAACTGATGATTTTTTTCCTTTTAATTGATAAGTGGTTTGTGGAAGCACTTGTCTCCTATGGATGTCTTCATCATTGGATATGGGGTAAGAGGCTATTCTTGTGGATTATAATATGGGAACCTATACAAGACAAGTCAAGCAATGTTTACCTCTCGCGTTGGTTCTCAGTCCTTGTGGCTTAATTTCTGAAACAGGTTGATTATTAATTGTATATATAAAAATAGAGAGCAGAAACAAATCAGTCACACATTTTGTATTATCAAAGGAGAATTTTCTTTAGATGCACCCACTTTGTGAAAGGTTCATTCACATAACCCGCCATATAATAATTACCATATATAGATTGGGCCTGTTACGATGCTACTGATGAGGAAAAAGTCAAACACAATTTTCAGCTGATGTTTAGCTTGTTTGGCGTGCCTAATGATAAGATCACTTCTGCTTTCATGACGTGAAATTGCCCTGTCTAGGTGTTGCATTTAGTGGTTTTCTCATTTTTGTCAAACATTCACCACCCATTATGACAGTGTCTTAGACTGTATTAGATTAAGTTTAAAAGTTCAAGTTTTGGTTAAAATTGGAGACTTCTGAAGTTTTGATTGTGATCAATATACTACCTCTGTTCCTCATGTCTCTACCATCTTGCTCTGTTAGAGCATTAGATGTCCTTGTTTCCTGTGTCTTCATTTTATCATGGAATCAGCGTAGGGCTTTATCATGCTTTATCACTAATTTGTATCAGGTCTTAAACTTCATGTGGCTAAAATTCTTACTGATCTGGCGCTATTTCCGGTTCTGGTCACTGGTATGTTTCCTGCTGTAACGTTCAAGCATATGGCTTGAATATTAACTATAATTTTAAATAGATTACCTTTGGGACAATGCCTTGTAGATAAATGGCATTGAGGTTCCAGAGAATATGCCAAAGTGTATCAATAATTGCCACAGCTTGGAGGGCTTTTGGAAAAATTGGCATGCTTCCTTTAACAAGTGGCTTGTGAGGTGCAACTGCCTCCTTTGCTTTGATTTTCTACTTCTTCTCCCTCATGATGACTTGAACTGATTAGAAGTGCAGATACATGTACATTCCTCTTGGGGGGTCTCGAAAGAAGCTACTCAATGTATGGGTCATATTCACCTTTGTTGCCATCTGGCATGATTTGGAGTGGTACTCTCTCCTCTTGTTGGTCAATTGTATCCATTCCGTAGATAGAAAGGGCATATTGTTTGACTTTGTTGCTTATGTTTGATAACTCTCATTGTCCTTAGGAAGCTTCTTTCATGGGCCTGGTTGACATGTTTATTCTTTATCCCTGAGTTGGTGCTGAAGTCAGCAGCAAAGGCATTTCAGGTCAATATCTTTCTGTGCCTTTTTATCTTCAATTGATTTAAGTTATCAAGACACCAATTCATGGTTCAATGGTCGGATAGATGTCAGACAGGTTATTAATAAATTTATATTTTGAAAATAAAAATAAAATAATTATAATATGTAAGCACCTTGGCAATGTCCATTTTTTTTAAAAAAATAATAGTTCAAAGTCATAATTCTTGCTTTCTAACCTTTGGTGATTATGGTTATGATTATCAGGCTGAAAGTGGTTTTGGGGAATATTTATTTCGTGAGCTCAGTGCTGTTGCTGGTGCCATCACAATTACTTGTCTCATGGTTTGTCCTTTATCAAACTTGGAAGCAATAGCATATATGGATATCGCATTTCTTCCTTATGTTATGTACCGTCTTTATGGGTTATTTCACATCTGGTACTGTGCGTCTTTCCTCAAATCATGTATAAAAAGAAGTGCCACAAGAAGTAATTGAAAATGTTATGTAAAAATAATGCAATATAATTGTGTTGTGATTATGTTTTTTTCATGGGAATCAAAATTAGTTCTGAACTACTAGGACGCTAACAAACTCAAGCTGTGTCTGTGTAAAGCAAGCATAGCCGTCATCAATAATCAAAGTGATCGAGAACCAAGGGATCCAAACTGTATGCCATCTTTAGAATCACAGTTATTTAACAATATTGTGTAACATCTTATTTAAGATCTTTATCGTGTTCTATCAGAAGTGCGTTAAATTTGTGCTCTTTTAGGAGCAATGTTGTGTGCTTGGAAGCTGGATGAAAATGCTAAAACGTTTAGCCGAGAACTTTCTCTCTCTGTCTCTGTCTCTGTCTCTCAGTTTCTTTTATATGCTTTTTTCGAATAAGACTCGAGTTTTGTCCTTGACAGGTGGCAAATCTGGTTGGCTTTGTTATTGGACCTGGAGGCATCAACTGGCTGCTTTCTTCTTTCATTCAAAAAGAAGGTACTGCATCAGTATCCCTTACCCTTGAACTCTAATGCTGTTATATACTATCTATAACTCATTGGAATTTCCACCTGGCAGGACTGCCAGTTCTTGGTGGCTTACTTCTCTCGTTTTATGTAGGAACGAAGGTATGGTATATTCAGCATTTAACTTGATATGTAATCCCCATTTTCAAATCTGTAGGACCGATATCTTTTCCCTTTCTTTTTATAATTTTAATATTTTATGGAAATATTTGCAGCTTATGTTCCACATAGCTGAAGCAAAGCAAAGGTCACCTTGAACTGGTACATATGTTGTTGCATATGTTGCTTGATCCCATTCTGCAAATTCCATGTTCTAATGTTGTGCTGGATGTTATACTATGGTATTGCTCTCAGGTTATTTTAGTCGAAGGAAGGAGGGACGAATCGACATCGCAGATTTCTCTAGGCGATGTTATCAAACTGCTCTTGATTTTTCATGTCAACCAAAATCAAAGACAAAGGAAAAAGAACAAGTAAATCTGATTGGAAATGGATTGTGAGTAAATGGTTCGGGGATGAATCATTTTACCCACCAGTTTCCACTGCTCAGAAAAATGCATATTCTTGATTGCTTTTGATAATTGCATTTTGATTTCTTTGTTTTGCCAAATTAATGTTGAGTGTTACGTTTACCTGTTTTTTTTTTTCTTTGTTAATGAAAATTGAAAAATGACATTGCTCTCTTGTAATAATAGGGTAGCTCAGTTCTATGAAAAAGGGATAGCGTGTATGTACGATGTTCTTACTTATCCATGTGGTTGGGCCTCTCACCTGCCCTACAAAGATAGAGTTTGATATTGTTCCTCTATTTCTCTACTGGATTAGAGGATGGGGATTCACAGTTCAAACATAAATTTCAATATTCGGAAGGTTTTAGGAAACTACAATTTTAGCCTTCATTCATTTTTAAAAGCACTTAATTTTAAAGACATCAATTAATTTTCTTGACTTATGTAAAGTAAATAGATTTGTCTTATAAAAAAGGAATTGAGAGTGTATAATTTCACAAATGACAAAACAATCCGTTTGTAATGAGTCGATTTTAGAAATTTAGGCATGGATGTAACTGGTTTCAATTTACTAACTCAACTTAGGAAGGAAAGTATATTGTAGGCTGCTTCTTGTTTCAACAAATTTAGTGTGTTCAGTTTAAAAAAAAAAAAGTATTTTTACACCCAAACCACCATGGTTTGGGTCCAAAAGCACCCAAACACCTATAGAAGTGCCAGAATTGATTATGGGATGAAAATACGGTTTTTCTCATTAAAGGTATAGTTTCCCAAAAGTTAATCCCACTATTGCAAAAGAAGGTCTTTTTAGATCTACGATATTTGACATATGTCATTCTACAATGTAGCACTTAGTGGCTTTAAAGTATCTAAGATTTAATTCCTCACTAGTCTAATTTTCTTTATTTTTAGGTTGTAGCTCTCTCATATAACAAAAAAAAAAGTTAATCCCACTAGTTTTTTTTTTTTAGATTCTCAATGTGAAATAATGATTCTGCCTTTTGAATTTTTGTCTCCTCTCTATTTTTACTTTATACCCTTTCTAATATTTATCACTTTACCTCATTCTTTCTAGTAATTTATCTATCAAAAAAATTATTCTAATAACAACTATTCAAACAATTATTTCTTTAAAATTACTTTTCATACAAAATATATTTTCCAACATAATTTTATAATCAATTTTTTTGTAAGCTAAATTAAACACACCCTTAGATTTGTTGAAAATGAGAAAATCCCTATTACAAGTAAAAGAGCATAGCCTCTTATGCCCATCTCGATGAAGGTTAGGAAAAAATTCTTCTTGAGGGGTAAAAATGAAGTTAAAAAATCCTAGGTTATTCAAAATTGCTTAACAATTTTTTTTAAATACAGTAATTTTGATTCTTTAAATAATAATATTTTTAAAGTCTTTAACCTAAATTCCTTTAAAATAGGAATGCATGGCATAATTTATACTCAAAGATGCATTTTTAGAATTTTCTGGTGTATAAGCTTGTTATGGGTTGAGAGGGATGTTGCTCATTTATTATCCTAAGGGATGGAGAACCAGAAAATTAGGAAGATTATAGGTCTCCATAAACAGAAAGTTCCCTGTCAACATTGCTTACAATTTTGCTTCTTAGGATGACTCTAATTATGGAGTTTCATTTTGGATACTATAATTGAATCATAATTATGTAATATTATTTTAGACTTGATTAAGATTCTTTATTTTAGGCCATATATAATTTCTAATTTATCAAACTATGATTATCTTCCTATATCTACCTTTTAAATAATATTAAGAGTATAATAAATAAACTTTATATATATTAAATAATGCAATTAAATTTAATTAAAATTTTAAAATATATTAAGAGATAATAGAAGATTATTTAGTTAGTTAAAAAATATCTATCAAAGCAAAGAATGTTTAAGAAAATATTATTGTTTTATATAAATGGTCTTAAATTAAATATATATCATGAGAAATGATCATATGATAAGGACATGTTCTCTCCCCTTGAAGTTGAATTTAATATGCTATATTATCGACAAATTAAGAATAATACGGACTTTTTGGTGAAAACAGTATATCATAATTTTAAATTATGGTAAAAATATCTCAAATTTTAAGTGAAAATTGTCTATATTTGTCAAACTAAGGCTATTGGAACATAGCTTTATATTTCTTTTGCATTGGATATTTACTATACTCTCTCATGCCAATGGCCGAAAAATGTTCGTACTCTTTCAGGTCAAAAATTAAAATATGAATATATTAAATATAAATATTCATATTTATTTAACATCTAAAATATTAAAATATAGATTAATTTTAATTTAAAATATAATATCTTAATATATTTTATCTTTAATATTTATTATTTTTTTAAATTAATTTATCTAAATTATAAAATAATATATAATATAATGTTATATATATTTTAGAGAAATCATTTTACTTTTACTTATGAAAAATAAATAGAGAAATTATATCATATTTATGATTATTAAATAATTTATTTAATTTTGTAATTTATTTAAATTATATAATTAAATAATTTTTAAATTAAGAATAAGAGAAGTATAAAATATCTAGACGTATTGACTTGAATTTTAATATGTTCATCGAAAAACTATGGCATCTTGAAAAGCAAATAATTGAATTGTCAAGAGACGACATAGTTGACAATAACCTCTCCATCATTAGCAGTGTCATTTCAAAGGCGACGGAGGTATATAGGAAATTGTGAATCTAGTCATCTTCAATCATGCCCTCATAGGTCCACTTGAAATGATTTATAATTTAATAGATCTTGATATTTTAGCTCATATATATATATATATAATATAACACGCCAACTTTAGGTACATAGACGGATTTGGATTAGCTTATTTCAATGCCTGGTACAAATCTACATACAGTCTTTTTTTAATTAAAAAAGCTGAGTATTTATATAAAAAAGAAAAGTGAATGAAAAGGAAGTGGCTTTATTTATCAAGACCATCCTTTCTCTTCTTATCCCACCAAATTAGATGCTTTGTGGAGATAGTAGACGAAGAAGTGAAGATATGGAGAAAAATTCGTCATCCAGCATTCAAGAATTCATGTCTTTCTTCAATGATTCCTTCTCCGACGATCAACCCCTTAATAATCTTAATCCACAGCCTGTTCTTTATCAAGATGAAGAAACTTTGCCCATCTCAGAAACCTTGCTGGATTCTTCTCCTCCAATATTTTCTGCACCTTCTTCTGCTCATCACAAGAACAAGGTTAATTAATAGGAACAGTATAGATATAATCTACTTTCTTTTATTTCTTTCTCATGTTTATGTTTTTCCCATTTCTGCAAAGCAAGAGGAAGAGAAACAGTGAAAGACTTGAAGAGAAAGCAAAAGATGTCATCCATGTAAGAGCCAAAAGAGGCCAAGCAACTGATAGCCACAGTTTAGCTGAAAGGGTAAATAAACCTTCAAATATTAAAGCAAATCCAGGAATCTATTCCACAAAATAATACCTTTTTTTTCCCATTTGCCAGGTGAGAAGAGAGAAAATCAACGACAAGCTAAGATGTTTGCAAGAATTAGTTCCAGGATGCTACAAGGTATGCATACATACATACATACATACATATATATATATATATATATATATATACAGAGAGAGAGAGAATCCTAGTTGATTATACGAAGTACTAACTGGATCGTTCTTGAGAACTTGCAGACAATGGGGATGTCAGTAATGTTAGATGTGATCATAGATTATGTTCAATCTCTGCAACAACAGATTGAGGTGAGAATATATATATATATATATATATATATATATATATCAGAATATGGCGTCTCTTAATTATGGTAGAGAAGAGAATTTTATCCAATCATATTCAACTAAGATGTTCCTTTCATTTTCGTCAGTTTCTTTCCATGAAGCTTACAGCAGCAACCATGCATTATGATTTCCATCCTTCTCAGTTCAATGTCACTGAAACCTTCCAGGTACCCATTATTATATATCTAAATTTGTTTATGTGCGAAAAGACATTGATGAGCTTAATTAAGTTTCTGTGTGTTGCAGAGGAATAATAATACAAGTATGGAGAAGATGGGAGAAGAAGGTTATGGTGGAGGGTCGTACTCTTATTTCAATCCGACGTGGCCGCCACCTCATCATTAACATATTGTACTTGAGAAATCATATAAATGCTAAAAGGAAACTTGTCAATCGTCTTCATCTGTACTGTATGATTGTTACTGCTATTGGGGACTATGATCTTCCTCACAATTGTATAGTGTCATCAGTAATCTATGCATATCGCTGACATATATACTCTCTTTTTACCTCCAATCATTAATATTTAATTATGATAAATATTAAATATTAGACAATTTTTTTATATTATTTACTAGATATCTTTTTCTAAATCATATTACTAGTTACCTCTTATAGAATTCGAGCTCTAGGCTCAAATAAATTTAAAAAAATTTATATCACTAAATTAATTCTATATCAATAAAAAACTAAACGATTTTAGTTTTAAATTGAGTTATACAAATTATTTCATGAAATGTGAATATATTAATTTTTTTCTTTTGTTAGTTGTAGAGGATAACCATCAAAATGTCAATTTCCCAAGGAAGATCAGATCAAGATAATGGATAAGATAATACAATATATACAACTCATTTTAAGTAACATGAACTATATATATATATTGTCAAAATTTTGAGTGAATTCACTTTTTTTATTAAAAAAAATAGCTGAATTGGACCTAAAGAATTATAATTTTAGAAAAAAAAAGTATATAAATTTAGAAAACTTACTAAAAAATCCTCAATTATAAAATTTATTACCTATAGATATTTAAAATTTATTTAAGAATCTAAGTACAACGTATCTCTAAGGAACATAATTTTTCTTCAATTATATAACTTATCTTCATACATGTTACACATAACTTAGTCAATTTGAAGATGAGGAGTTGCCTCATTCTTTGCTCCTTGACTAATTTTGAGCAATAAATTTTGCAATCAACGTTCCTTGTTTATAAGTGAAGTTTATATATATATATATTAATTGCAAAAGTAGCTCAATCTCTTGTAATATTATGTGTATATAATTGATCTCATCATCTAAACCATATATTCTTCATCATAAATATAATTTTTTACACTTTAATAGCTACCTTCATTTAAATAAAAGAACTTTTTAAATCCACGCTGACACTCATGAATCTCTCTTAATTAAATATGTAGTTGTATATATTTATCCCTTTTTTTTTCCTTACTAATAACTATGTATATTGTCTGATAGGAGAATACAGTGCACTCCCTTTCAAATGGCTCACCAATTAATGACAGCTGGTCCAGTCCAGATCAGAGAAGAGGGGGCCATGCATACAAAACTATCACATTAAAAGAAATCCAACTTCCTAGAAAGGATCCATTTCTCATGCATTGCCCTGACAGCGACAACATGTATGAAGTTTGAAAAGCTTTGAAAACGATGCTTCTGCTTTCTGTACTGTCGGTGATCATAATCTCTTGCCTACCTTCCACGTACGTACCCATTGATGATAACTTCATAACATACACACCTCTACACTCTTTTCTGTTAGTTGATTGATTGAAAGTTACGGCAATGAAGTGTGTATAAAAGTGTCCATTTACGATCCATATAAATTAACGAAACAATGTGTTTTGGTTTGTACAAATCTAGAACAACACCCTTCCTACTTCTCACAGAATCTCGATCTCTTATGCTGAATCCAAATATACAACAATAATCTTTATATGTGAGTTTAACTATAATATAGATTGTTAATTAAAAAGAATTTTATTTAATAATATTATTAAATATTTTTTTAATCTTCTCTTATTTTATTTTTAAAATTTTTTATACTATTTTATCTATTATTTTTGTTAGCATGTCTAATAATTTTTTTTATACATATTATACCTATTTTAAATAATTTTTTACCATTTTCTTTTAAACAGCTCCACACCTACTCTATCTGTTTATATAAATTTTTAATTTAAATTATCATCTATTTTTTTATTATTTGTTTTGATTCATTTTTTTATGGTGATATCATATATTAATTATTTCGTACTAAAATAAAATAATTTTATCTTAAAATTTATGTAATAAAAATGGGTCAGCACGTATGTAGATTATATATAGAATTTTTTTAGTTTTTTCTTTAATTTATTTTAATTTTATTCTAATTATATCTAGATTTAACTCTATCGTATATTTAACTATAGTAAATAAATCTTTTAATAATTTTTTTTATATATATCAATATTTAAATTTAAAATTTTATTTAATTAATATTAAATTATTTATTATTTAAATTAACCATATAATCATATATAGATTTAAACAAATTAAGAAGTAGATGTTTCTAGTAATTAAGATGGGGCTCAAAATCATAGAGTCCACTCAATCCATTTGCAAAAGTCTACTTAGATATGATCCATATATATATATATATATATATATATATATATATATATATATATAGTGGCGATGGTGACATCTGAATTACCGAAGGAGAAATTAATAAAACGGTGGGATCGATGAAGCGGCGATGTGAAAGGGCAAATACATTGCATTAATATAATCAAAATATTTGGACGGACCAAGCTTCTATGATATATATTTATGTGTGTGTTGCAGACAAGTTGATTAAAAGTACTTCAGAGTGACATGTCCAAATCAAAAAAATTGAACTATATAGGATTTTTGAGTTGGCGAGCGATGTGATGGGATGATAACTGTAAATAGATCAAATTTTAGGTTAAAGTATAAGTTTATGTCAAAAAAATTTATTTAAAAATAATGATATCTTAATTTTTTTAAAATTTAAGATTATTTTAAAAATTTTAAAATATAATAATATTACCTCTTATTATTAAAAATATTAATAGTTGATGTCAATTTTTTCAATGAGATAGTAAAATATTGTTATATTTTGAAGTTTCCTAACAATATTATTTGTAAATGAAAATTTTAAAATAAATTTATATATTAATCCTTAAATTATAGATATAGCTAACTACCCATCTAAAATCACAAGAAGTTATTAATTGTTGGATCACACTTGTGATCATTCTATAAAAGAAGGTTTTAAAAACTTGCCTGCCATTAATTGAATATGATTATGATTATATTTATTTGGAAACCACGGAAATTATAGTTTTATAAGTTATTTTGAGCAAAATTTAACTTTAGAGAAATTTTAAAACAAACAGCCGTATTTGTTCAAACGGGTTTTTGGATCAAATTATAGTTTAAAATCAAGGTTTTAGATAAACTAATCAGAGTAGTTTATGGAACAGTAAAAGAGTTTATGAACTAACCAATTACTATATTACCCTTTTTTTTCTTATATCATCTCTCCTCCTTTTTACTTTTTTTACACGCTCTCTCCTCTCTCTGACTTTTTCTTACACACTCTCTCCTCTCTCTTACTTTTTCTTATACACTTTCTCCTCTCATCTCTTATCTTTCCTTATTTAATACTCATACACTTTTTCATAATTTACTAATAATAAAAATACTTTTAGAAATAACTATCCAAACACTTATTTATTTAAAACCACTTTTTTTTTTATAAACTTTTCTCTAAAAGCCCTTTTCTATAAGTTACTCAAAAATCTTTTTTTTTTCATAAATCCGTTTCCAAAATCCTATATAAACAATTAAACAGGCCCTATATGATTATGATTAGAGTATAATTCTTGAGCTTTTCAAAGTTATATTTAATTTAGCTTTTGAGGAACTTGTATTACAGGCGTCGTCACCACTTTGGTACATAGAAGGCGACATCATTTTGATTATTCTTTTAAGGTTGCAAATGACCTTAAATTGCAAAATAAGAGAAGAGTTATAATAAGAGGGGAGGGTTTCAATATGACCTGCACTGAAGTGGGTTGGATATATATATTTGACTTGATGGATTATATAGAGAGAGACATGTGGGTGGTGGTGGTGGTGTGATAACAAGACCAGAATGGTAGATACATCAATAAATTGGGATCCTTAGCTACCAAGGAAGTTTAACTGAAAGGGATGTTGCATGGTTTAAAGAATAAAAGGAAAAGATAACTTTTAGTACTTTAACCTGGTACAATTCATTCTTAGTAATTTATTGAACTTGTAGTATGATAGAGACTAAATTATTCTGAATTAAAAAAATTATAGATTATAGATTGGACTCTTATGAAGTAAAGTTTAAGGACTGAATTTATTAGTTGAGACTAAAAATTAAAGAACCGAAAGTTATATTTATCAAAAATTAAAGATTAATTGGGATTAGAGATGTATATATATATATATATGTAGGAAATCAAATTTATGGTTACGCAACAATACAATTAAAATTAATAAGGATTATATTTAGCAAAATTAAAAGAGTTAATTCATTATAATATGATAAATCTAAATTCAAATCCTCGCTAGAAAAGGTGCATACACTTGGCACTGCATCAAATGGAGAAAAAAAACAATTTAATTGAAACTCAAGGTCTAATAACAAAGGAATATGCTAGATACTACCTGTTATCAAAACCCTATATATTTATCATTTAAGAGATTTACTCGTGTAACCAATAAACGTTCATCCAAGTAAAAGAGGCTATTGAAGCACACACTTTTGAGTTTAAATATGTGTAAAGGAAGAAAATTTCTTTAAGAGAGTTATTTTCTATTGAGTTTGACAATACTCGAATATAACACATCTATAAAATTCTAATTGCCAAAACAATATACATAATGATTTTTTTTTATACTAAAAAGTTTAATCGGGTTCGTTATAGTCCTTTATCAAAGTCATGGGCATAACCCTATAGTTTAAATAGCGTTTATAAGAAACTAATGAGATTACTTATTAAATAAATTTTTATAATAATAATAATAATCAAATTTATATTTTTATATAATATAAATAATTTTTTATTATATATGTCAAGTTTCATTGACACATAATGAGGTTAAACATAAAGTGAGATCCAATTCAAGAATCATATTTTTTAAGCCCAATTCATAGAACTCTTACAAGTTGGCCCAATCAACCCATCATCGTTCTCAACTGAAATGGTTGCCTTCATCATCACATCTGGCCAACCATCGTCTATGGATTCAGCTGGCGAAGGGATGAGACATGCTACTATTTGGAGGGTATTCGAACCCTGAAGAGTACCACTTTGTTGTGGTTCTAGTCGTGGCGCTTGGGGAGGCATCCTAGCTCTTGGGTGCCTAGGTTTACGCCTGAGGGTAATAGGCGGCTCGCCCTACCCGACATTGGTATCGCCTAAGAGGAAGGGAGACTTCGCCTTGCCCTTGGATCGTGGGTGAGCCCAACCCCTTTCCAAAAATTTTGTAACCAAAAAAAAAAATCATCACATCTGGCCCAAGGGGAAAGAATTATCCAGGGACATGGCTGGCATTTCAACATTTCATTTCCACGCAGTGCCAGACTGCCAGTGTGGTAGTTTGCATTTGCATGGGTTGTAACGCCTATAATTTTCGAAGGAAATCCCTAAATCCTTCCCAGTGTTGGGCCTATTTTCATTCCCTTCCTCTATGCGAGCTACGACGACGATGCCTTCTCTGATCTTCAATACTACGTCATTTCATCTTCACCGCCCAACACCTTCTGTTCAGATTATCCGCCAGCCTTTCAAGCCCCCGCCGGTGCTCCGATCAGTTTTCCCGTTGAGGAGCTTCGCTTCCCCACCAAGTTTTGATCTCAAAGCTGGGAAAGGGTAATTGCGATTTGCGATTTTCACTCACATGGACTACTCTTTATTCTCTGTGTCATTAACTTCCTTGCTGTTGAAATTTAAGCTAGGAACTTTGGGGCAAAAAGCTTCTATGGGAAGAAATTAAAACTTCCTTGCAATGGCAACCGAACTTTTCTGGTAGCTTTTTTTGTCGAAGTTAGGAACTTGAAATTGAAGCTTATCTGTTTGCCATTGATGGCCTGTGGCTAAATTCCATTTAATCCTCTTGGCTTGCCCTTTTATATGCAATTTTGCATACCGGGAGGGTTTCTGACGTTTGATAGAACGGGATTTGTGGGATTGTGTCAATTTCTATCGGTTATCTTCTCTGTGAGCAACTTCAGATACTTATATTTACTTTGGAATATTTGTTCCCACATTCTTGACTTGAACTAAAAAAGAAATTTTTGAAAAGTTAGGGAAGCTTTTGAACTTCTAGGTGGACACTGGACAGCATTTTAGTCCGTGCATTCATTAGCATTTTGCGTTAGTTCGTTAAGTTGGTTGAAATGGAATTCAGTCAATCTTTGGATCACACATTATTTTCTTCTCACAAGCATGTTGTCATTCGTTTCTGTAACATATCATTCAGGCTTTGCTCATACACTTGCTTGTAATTTTGCAGAATGAGTGGGTTCTTTGACGTTGAACTTAAAGTCCGTGATTATGAACTGGATCAGTATGGAGTGGTCAACAATGCAGTTTATGCAAGTTATTGCCAACATGGTGAGACTTCATCAGCTTATGTATTTCAGTTGCCAGCACCATGAACTGTTTCTCTCACTGAATGATCTTTCAACATAACTGTCTTACTTGAAAAGTAAAACAGAAAATATAGCTTAAATTTTGAAGACCACGGTGCTGTCTATATGGGTTGTTGATAAAACATGACATGGCCAAAGGCTGTGCATGATTTTCTTATTATTTACTGTTCTAGATTCATTCTGAATTATGATGATAAAAACTGTAAAAGGCTTACTTCCAAGTTCCTAGCTTACATCCGTAAATTGATTTCTTGTCTGTCAATTTGCTGATAAGGTCGTCATGAACTCTTAGAAAGCATTGGTATTAGTGCTGATGCTGTTGCCCGTAGCGGGGATGCATTGGCACTGTCAGAATTGTCATTCAAATTCCTTGCTCCTCTAAGAGTAAGCCTTTGATACTCTGTTTCAACTTTTGGGTCACTACTTGTTCTGTTGTATTGATACAAGCATATGATGATGTCTTATATACTAATATTTGATTCCATTCTAAGAACTTGCAAGCAGAGTGGAGATAAATTTGTTGTGAGGGTTAGAATTTCTGGTTCTTCCGCTGCTCGATTGTACTTTGATCATTCCATCTTTAAGCTTCCAAGCCTAGAGGTAAGTTCGTCTTTGTCACTTATATTTTTATCTCTCTCTGCATTCTCGATAGTTTTCTACTGATATTTTTCTGAATTTGATGGCAGCCTATTTTGGAAGCCAAGTGTACTGCTGTATGGCTTGACAAAAATTACCGTCCTGTTCGTATTCCATCAGAGATGAAGTCTAAATTCGCGCAGTTTCTTCGAAAATAGGACTCTTAAATTAATTCTGCTTCCAGAAAGAATGTTAATGATAGCAGTTTTTCTTTATTATGAGAATATTCGGGAAGGTATTTAGTGATATGCATCCCTTCAATCTCTCCTGGGAATTGGGAAGATTAGATGGCTCTATGATACAAGTCCAGCAAACCAATTTCAAAAATTATAAAACTATCCAAGATACAATGTGCAAACCAAATATGTCTGAATTATTTGATTTATTGCTGTATCTGTATGAAGCATGCCACTGCCAATGCATATATTAATATAGAAATTTGTTGAAGAGAACATGAAATGTGGCTTTTCCTTTTCATTTTTGTTGTGTTTTTCTGAATTCTTGAGTCCTCATCAGAGTTCATAAAGGTGAAAGTGATAATTTCTCTTCGTTGGGATCTTAGTATAATTCTCCTTATATATATATATATATATATATATATATATATATATATATACATACACACACACAAAAACTCACACACATACATATATATACAATATGTTGAAACAAAATTTTAAATATTAAATATAGACATCTCTCATAATAAAGATTTAAATATTATATTAAAAGATTGATTTTTTTTGGTTAAACCTTGTGTGTTGCAACAAATTTAAACATAAAGTGAAATTCAATTGTATTATTTATAATATTTAATATAAGAGTTAGTTAATTTTTTTTATTAGATTAAATAATTTAAATAAGTTAATTAAGATTAAATTTAACCTGTCAACAAATATACAATATATAACTCAAATTAGTTAATTAATTTTTATATTAATTATAAATAATTAATTTATTTAATTTATTTTAAAACATAAATTAACTCTTACAATTATCACTGAAGAACCCTAACAAATTGGCGTAATCAACCCAATGAACTTTTCAACCCATCATGCACTCTGATCATGGCTTATGAGTTATGACTATGCCACCCAAGCCTCTATAGCTCCCATCATTATCACCTCTTTAATTTAACAATGGCCAAATTTTGAAGAGAAAAAATTAGTAAGGGACATGGATGGCATTTCACTGTTTCATTTCCATACAGAACACATTTTGTTATATATTATTTATAATGTATATTACTTAAATCCAACCTATGATTTCTTGAAAAGAAAAATTGCGAAGGAATTTTAATGAATGTCTAATATCTAATGACTTATGTCATACATTTTCAGCCAAAAAAAATTGCCACGCATCTCCTTTTTTTCTATATTCGAAATAAACAAATAGAGAAGAGAAAATGACAAAAATTCTCTTAAAATATGTCTATCCCAAATCTAAACTAATTATTGTAAAGTTCTCAAGAGACTGATATAAAATTAACTTTTTCTGTCAAATTAGTGTCGGTGCTTATTGTCATTTCATAAAGTCAAAGTTATAAGTATTTATATGAATGCAGTTTCATACGAGCCCCCATGAGGGATTTACATATTTGAAAGGTTTAAATTGAGATTCACATGTTTCAGGAAAGAAAGGGAAATGAAAATCCCAACGCAGTGCTAGTATGATGGTTATATCTGGTGTAGATAGAACCTACAAAAGAACAGCCAATTTGAGTCGCGTCCAAGGATACTGTCCTTAAGAATTATTCCGCGACAACTGGCAAGATGAAGCGGTATTCCCCAGGATTAAATGGATTCTTTTTATGGAAATAAGGAAACAGAATCTAGCGAAAAGAAATAAACTCAGAAAGAAATGGGAAGAGAACACGAGCGTTGTTTGCATATGTCTACAATATCCTCGTGACGCTGCTTTTATAAGGATGAAGAGGCATGGAAACATCGTTTGAATCCATAAGAGACGACCTTTCGACCGAACTAGTATGATACCTATCGGACTGTAAGGTCGCATCTTTCTGACACAACAGTTCCTTTCCCAACAGCCATAATGCCAACGTTCATAAAAGAAAAATACCGTTTGACATTTCAAATTCATTTAGACTGTAGGGATTTGGACACTTTTTGTCTAGGCATACTAAAAATATTTTTAGATAAATTAAAATATTTTTCACAAAAAGTGTCTAAAATCATTCAGGCTGTGCTCATACACTTGCTTGTAATTTTGCAGAATGAGTAGGTTCTTTGTTGTTGAACTTAAAGTCCGTGATTATGAACTAGATCAGTATGGATTTGTCAACAATGCAGTTTATCCAAGTTATTGCCAACATGGTGAGACTTCATCAGCTTATGTATTTCAGTTGCCAACACCATGAACTGTTTCTCTCACTGAATTATGATCTTCCAACATAAGTTATCCAGGAAATACTTTTTTATCATCTGAATTCTGAGTACTTCTCATAAATGATATATGACAATATTTTCTATTTGATTCACAACTTTACTTGAAAATTAAAACAGAAAATACAGCTTAATTATGGTTGTTGATAAACCATGACATGGCCAAAGGCTATGCATAATTTTTCTTATCATTTACAGTTCTTGATTCATTATAAATTATGATGATAAAACCTGTAAGGCTTACTTCCGGGCTTACACCTGTATCTTGATTGCTTGATAAGGTCGTCATGAACTCTTAGAAGCTATTGGCATTAGTGCCGATGCTGTGGCTCGTAGAGATGATGCATTTGCAGACTGAATACTCACTCAAATTCCTTGGTCCTCTAAGAGTGAGCCTTTGATACTCTGTTTCAACTTTTTGGTCATTACTTGTTCTGTTGTATTGATACAAGCATATGATGATGTCTTATATACTAATATTTGATTCCATTCTAAGAACTTGCAACCAGAGCGGAGATAAATTTGTTGTGAGGGTTAGAATTTCGGGTTCTTCCGCTGCTCGATTGTACTTTGATCATTCCATCTTTAAGCTTCCAAGCCTAGAGGTAAGTTCGTCTCTGTCACTTATATTTTTATCTTTATCTGCATTCTTGATAGTTTTATATTGATATTTTTCTGAATTTGATGGCAGCCTATTTTGGAAGCCAAGTGTACTCCTATATGGCTTGACAAAGATTACCGTCTGTTCGTATTCCATCAGAGATGAAGTCTAAATTCGCGCAGTTTCTTCAAAATAAGGAATTTGAAATTAATTCTGCTTCTGAAAAGAATATTAATGGAAGCAGCAGTTTTTCATAACATGAGAATATTCAGGAACATAATTAATGATATGCAATATTGGTGAAGATACTTCGTGTTCTGTTCCCCCCCCCCCCCTCCATGAATTCTGAAGTGCTCATCAGTTGTTATAGTGAAGAATTAGAGTAATAGCAAGTTATTGTGTCATGAGGCCCCAGATGAATGAAGTGAAGAACGGAGAAGTAGGAGTTTAGAAATTTGAACCTGGAATGATCAAAAACTCGAAGGAGGTTCTTTTTAGGTGTTGATTAATGTACTTATTTGATGTTGCTTCATAACTGATGATTTTGTTACTTCTGATTCTTATTTTTGTGGCTTCTATGGTTATATATGCAGGCCACTTCTGATGACGTGGCTAACTCTCTTTAGTTCATTTCATTGCCGTTCGATTAGGCATTTTATACCAAAAAATGAATTCATATATATATATATATATATATATATATATATATATATATATATAAAGTCTTTCAGCCAAGTAGCTGATATACGAAGAACTGTTATAAAACCTGGAAAAAAACATGATTGAAAGTTGAAAGAAGAATTTTCTTTATGCATAATGTTTTATTGAAATCCCATAAACACTCGTACTTTAGATTAGCCTTGTCCCTTTTAAATTTGTGTCGGGCAATTAAAGATTTCTTTTATTTGATTAAAAAACCAGTAAACCTTTTTTTTGGTGAAATAAAAGAATTCGATGTGTCAGGCCAGCTAAGTTGTGGTACAACCTTGTCCATAAGTACTGAAACCAAAACACTCGGGTGAGTTTAAACACGAAAACTCATACTTGGATACTTGGATTAGGTATAAACGACCTGAGTCTTCTTAGACATGGTCAACAAATATATTAATAATAGAAGAGAATATATGAGAATTACAAAAAATAAAAGAATATTAATTTATTTGATTTAAACTGTTTTGATGGGAAAAAATGTGAAAGGCAAAACAGTGTGGAGTACCTGTCAACTTATGAAATACGAAAACTTGAAATCCAGTAATACCCAATCAAACCAAAAGATATACGGTTTCATGGAAGATACAAAACACCAAAACTAGCGTCACTTCAACGGTATTCTTTACCGCTTTTCAGCCAGCTGAATTTCCTGATCTTAATTTACTATTTAGGTGATCGATTTGAATTATTAAATATTATTTTGATTAAGCTCATCCAAAAATCTAGAAAGAACGAGAACTGTTCGATACTCAGTAACAAAGTCGTGCACGGCATGCATTGAATCATCACCGTCACGAGCAAACCAAAGTCACATGATTCAAAAATAAAATACATGGATTCTGAGTTTGACAGTTGGAGAAGAATGGTAGATGCCAGCCAGAATTTAAAGACACTACGTCTCTGAGAAGACGAAAATTTTGGACGCTCTACACACAGAGAGATGGAAGAAGAAGGTGGGGCTGAGGCGAAGAAGAAGAAGGTGATGTGTGGGAATTGATGAGAGTGAATGCAGCAGATACGCTCTGGAATGGGCTCTGCAAAATCTTGCTCATACCCTTTCTGATTCTGAGCTCATCATCTTCTCTGCTCAACCCATTGATGATTTTAGTTATGCTTATGCTTCCTCCTTCGGTGCTGCTCGTACGTTTCTCTTCTTCCACACTTCTGACTTCTCCTTCGATTCGAAATGCATAAATTGTTATTAAGATGTTTATATCGTTTACTTCAACTGAATTTGCAGCTCCCGAGTTGATACAGTCCTTGCAGGAAAACCGAAAGAAGCTCACCTTAGCTTTGTTGCAGAAAGCTAAGGAAATCTGTGCTCAACATGGGGTATGCTTCCCTCCCTTCTTTTATAATAATCCTCCCTTAGGAGTTAGATGAGTAAGTCGTATATATTAATAAAATTAGTTAACCTAATTATTTGTAAATAATGTATATTAGTTTTTTTTAAAATATTCTCCTAGTTCTTAGTATATAGGATATAATTGAAAAATTGATATTGGTTTTAAATATACTCGCCTGACCTTACCATTGCAAGCCACTATTATATGATAATTAGCAGACCAATTTCCACTTTCCACCATTCTTAGGTTGTTTTTGATTCATACAAGTTTTCCGTTGCTTTGGTTCTCATTGTTGTGGATGCTTAATTTATCCAAGAATGATCTTCTATTGTATGGATGTCAGGCTGGTAGCATTGAATTCATGAACTGTGTTCAAGCTTGTAACTCAAAATGCCTTTATTAATAATAAAAAAACAAAAGAGCATGGTCTTCTGGGTGCAGTGTATGTGAGCATAGGATCTCATGTCTTGTTTCTGTAGATTGATACAGAGACACTCACAGAAACTGGAAATCCTAAAGAAGCAATCTGTGAAGCAGTGGACAAACTCAAAGTCCAATTACTTGTTCTTGGCAACCATGGCCGCGGATCCCTACAGAGGTTCTCAAATTTCATTTTTTGTCAATCAATCTCATAACTGACAACGTTTATAGTAATTTATGCACAAAAAGAACTTAAATTTAGAGAAATTCTTATAACATTCTTCAGCTTACTGATAAAAACTGATGAGCATATATCATATCATCAACGATTGTTATATGCTTACATTCTTCTGCCTATGAAGAGTGAAAATTAACAGAACTCTCAGAAATTCATTCATGCATGAGGCACAGTAATCAGTATCACATGCAAGAAAGTAATCTCCATGAAAAAACGATTATAGCTACTATGATTCAACTTGAGCCTCTATTCCCATCTTGAAAGATAGTAATTATTCTATCTTGATATACAAAATAACGATGATAATATCTTGTTGGAACAGGACCTTTCTGGGAAGCGTCAGCAACTATTGTGTTCATCATGCCAAGTGTCCTGTCCTCGTTGTAAAGAATAAAGCTTCATGAAGAAGTGACTACTTTGTATCTCTCTCTCTCTCTCTCTATATATATATATACTTGTAAATGAATAAGACGACGAGAATGTGCAGCCATTGCTTTATAAGGCTGTTTGATTTGGCCCAGATTTGAGCTTAGAAATGTAATAAATCTGAATCTGTTGAGTGTAAGGCAGAAAGTCAAGTTAAGCACGAGAATAAACGATATTATAGATGTAAGAGATGCATACATACACAGGAAACCCAAGCTAGAAATTCTTCATTTCCTAGGAATCTATAGATATCTTTTATATTTCAATAGATTAAAGCAAAGTAGCATGCTATTTTCAGCTGAAAATACAATTTAGTGTGGCTGCCAAACGACCTCCTCCCTGCGCTAACCTCTGATTTACCATTGGCAAACGAGATGAGAAGTAATCATCTACAGAGATTAGTTTAAGATTTCATGGAAGAGTCAAAGAAAGGGAAAAGAACGTTATAACAGAAACTTTAAACATTCAAAACCTCTCATAGCTTACCTCCAAGTACTGAATTTTCAGAGACAACTTTGTATGCCCGTTGGCATGCTGCTTTGATGCTTTCAGATGCATATCTTAACACAGAAACAGATGTGAGGGGTTTTCTTCTTGCACGAGAATTTTACAGGTGGTAAATAAACCAATGAGGCATTAAAATCAAAATAGCAAGATATTTTAGACAAATCAAGTCAGTTACAAAAATGTACTACTTCTAATCCTTAATATGGGAGACGGTTAGATTTGATTCTAAATATCTAATATTTATAATTTTCCCCCAAATTTATTTACTTAACTTATAAAATGATATATAATCTAATGCTAGATACATATACTTTTGAAAATTATATCAAATTTGTTATAATTAACTTATCTATTTGACTTCTTAATTCTGCCAGTGTCCTACTTGATCATACCATTCTTTCTGTTCAAGAGGGAAAAATCTTGGTTAATATCAAACTTCCTTTCTTTTTTGGATTTGAATGATGATAACAACAAAATGGAGTGCAAAAATACCGTAACATTCTGTTGAAGTGCATCCATGAAGCCATCCATGTTAGAGTCGTAGAATCTTTGTTCTGCTGTCTCTATTATGTTTTCATCCCAAACTTATATGGTATTCAATTATAAGTTCATATGAGTAAAGCTGCATAACTATAAACTCTATTCTTCATCATCACTTATGTAAATGTTATCTGAAGAATAGCTTTTATATGTGTGTGTATATAAATTTCAGAGAAAGTAAATTTGAAAGAGTGTATATATGGTTAATGAACTGACATGATGAAGATTAGTCTCTCTTGTGAACCAGTGAACATCAATTGTATTGCCACCCCTATCTGAAGTAAAGCCCACACGGAGAGGCTGCAAATCAAGCATGATGATAATCAAATTACTAATTCAGATATAAGGATATGGGGATGATTGGTTCAGTGATTGCATTTTGTGGATATATATACATACCTGATGTATATCTCCCATAAAATGGGAAAGGAACGTAAGTTCCTGGGTGAGGTTATCTGAGAATCATATTCCAAACAGAAATTTGGTTAGCCAATAGAGAATGGGAAAAAATTCTCAAGACTTAGAGGTGATATTCATGAACTATGTCTGCCCATTAGTATATATAAAAAAGGCTGCTCAATACATAAAGTTCCTACTAAGTAGAGTCTAGATAAATATAACCTTACTCGTAGCAAGTAGAGAGGTTGTTTTTAGGATTTAAACCTGTGACGTCCAAATAGTGTGGAGCCAAAGCTCACTCTCCCACGGGTATATATGGCTTGACATAATTGTTTAAATTCAGAGTTTAAATGGAGGGTACATTGTGAAACAGAATTACTGCCATAGCTGTCTTGTTGGTTGGTGTAATTGTTGATGTCTCCTGCAACACATCTTACCTTCACTCCATTCTCATCCTTGCAATCCCCTGAATAAATGGTCAAGGCAAATTATCATCACCTCATGCCCTCAAGATTAACGGGCTTTTTCAGGGCAAATTGTCTGAGGAATGTGGTAACACCAGAAACAAATAAACACAGAAAGCACAAGACAAGAACAAATAGGAAAAGGATATTACTGTGGTACTGTTAATTGCAGAGGTTGTCAGGAGTATCAACGCAATGCGGCAGATGACCAGGGAAAGATGAACTTAACATGATCTGCCCATGAACACACTCTCCCAAATCATTTTCTGCATATTTCGGCAGCAGATTCGTCACGGCTTCCGCGGCCGCCTCATTCAGCCAAGGCTGTTCAAAAATTCGATTCCAAACGAATGAGGAGACAAAAGTCAAGAATCCCAGATACAGAATACAATATATACATAACAAAACAAGATATCTAACAAGCTTGATGTTGCAGTAGCAGGAAAGTGAGATAGAGAAAGAGAACTAAGCATGCTTTGAGGGAATACATTTAATTGGATTCTATGAAGGGTAGAAATGACTTTAAACGTGAAATGCAATGTGAATTAATGGCTTAGTGGGAAGAAAGAAAATGTTTTGGTGGAGCAATTGATCCATTACTCCATGAACAGGCACAAGTGCAAATAGTGTCAAAATAGTAAATTAATAAAATGTTTACAACAATTAAAATCAATTAGATTATTTACAAATTAAAAACATTTTGTGTCACAAATTATTCTCCTTCGCTTTGCAAAAATTACTAGAAAAAGACACCATCATCGTAAATAAATTAAGGTTACGGTACGCAATTCCTAGTTCCCATAGATTTTGTTTGCAACAGAGTAAGAATCAAGTAAAATACTAACCAATCAAGTGAAAATAAGGGGAAAAAATATTAAACGCAAAGAGTACTTAAGGCATATACCTAAATGGATTGATCAAATGCTTAAGGAACATTCCTAAATGGATTAACAAAATATTTATTTTTGCATATACTAAGACATTAAATTTAGGTTCTCAATTTTGTATATACTAATTACTAAGACATTAAATGAATGGACATAAATAAATTTCAAGAATATAATCAATCTTGACTGTTCACAATAGTAGTTATAACTTCAAAGAAAAGAAGAAAAAAATGGGTCACCATGGAGTTCAAAAATAATTCATACCATTTTTTTGAAGAAACCACAAGCTAGAAAATAGTTTAGAGACTAATTCTTTGAAGTATAAAGATTATTGAAGTGAGTTTTACCTCTCTCAATAAAATATTTTTCTATATACACAACTTAATTCAAATACATAATATCATGTTAAATGGTTTTAGTCATTCCAATAATAGTATAATTAATGTGATTGTAGTTTAAACCCCATCTAAGTCCAAAACAAAATTATTTTGTCTGACCTTGGTTGGACACCCATTCTAACTCACAATTTTTTTTGTATCAGTCATCTAAAATTATAGGGATTTGATTAGATATTTTTGTTTGTTTAACAGATCACAATAAGTCATGGAACAGGGATCAAAAGAATGGTAGCATAGTGCTCATAATATAAGTAAAGATTCATGAGGTTGTCACACTTTGAAGGTGGTTCTAGCATGTCTTTTTGGATGGTGATGGCAAGAATGCTTGGAGTCTCTTGGATGGTGACTCTTTTTTCTTTGTCAAGAATTGTTAGCCCTTGTGCCCAGAAATGGCGGCTGTCCTTTGACTGTTTCAGCTTCCTTCATGGGGAAGCTAGCATATAATAAATTAGGCAAATCATATAATTATGACTCACTTGATATGAAAGATTGGGTGTATATATATATATATATGGCACCACTATTTGCTTGAAAATTTTGTATTTATTTGTAATTTTTAACCTTCAATAATCTCAACAATTAATAGCTACTCTACCCCTTTATAAGTCACTTTCTTTTGAAGTATTTTTAGTAGAGTTAAGGAGAAATGATTAAACAATTAATTTTATTATCTGAAAAAAATCAATTTTAATCATTTAATATGTCTTAAGATGATACAATTTGCATATTTTATATTTATTAAATAATATAATTTATAGATATATATTTATTATCTGTCACATATCTCTCTCTTCTAAAGGATAAAAGTGTAAAACAACCATTAATTATATTATTAAACTCTTAAATTTTGGAGTGAGTACTTAACTATATACAAAAATACTCTTTATAATTATATTTATAAATCACTTCTAACATATTTTAATCATAATAAATTTTTCTTTTGATAAAATTATTTTGTAGATGCATATATTTTCTTTCAATTTTCAATTTAGCATGCATCTTTTTTTCTCCCTTTAATAAATCTCTTAATTTTACTCTATTAGTCATAATTAGTTTTTATATAAAGACTAACAACACTATCAAATCAAAGTTACAAGAACTAACGATACTAATAAAGTAAAACTAAAGGGTGCAATAAAGAGAAAAATAAGTATAGATACCATATTAAAAATTGAGAGAAAGTATAAACATTTATAGGATTGCTTTCACAAAATGAAGGGTAAATTTATCATAAAATTTAATAATTTTTTAATTTTATATATATTTAATAAAGGGTAAAATTATATATTTATATAAAAATTATATTTGATCAAGAAAAAATAATTATAAATACTAAACTAATAATGAAGGAAAAGTAAATGGCTTAATTTATCAGACTTCCATGAAATCAGGAGGTAAAACTATAGTTAGCTGGTTATAACCTCCTTTTTATTCGAGGCTGTCTTAGTTTTATACTTTTATTTGTCAACAGTTCTTTAAATTTTATCATAAGCATCAATTAAAAAACAAAATAAAAATTGATTTAACGCCGAAAATTTAAATTTTAAATTTAAGAAATTGTCACACAAATATATTAGACAAAAATAATAGTGTCTTAGTAACAACCAACATAATTCCTCTTTCTGTGACGACTTCTCAGCCACTACAAAAAAAAAATACAGGGGGAAAAGCCAAAGGTAATGAATTAATGAATTATATTCACTCCAATCTTTTGCATAATATAAAAATAATTAAATTATATAAATTAAAAATTAGTTAAAGGTAATAAAAATATAAAAAATAATATAAATTTATTTTCTAAAAATACCCTTATTAATGAAAAAGAAAGAGTAGGTGTGAGACAATTAATATAATGAAATTAACCAATAATAACGGAGACAGATATGAAAAATAATACTAACAATTTCAAACAAATTATTAATATCTTTTTTAAGTACAAACAGAGAATCTCTAAAACAGTTCCCTTATATATAGGATGGGGAGTACTTAATATTTGAGTCTACCATGTGCTGTCACGCAATAACTTTAAAAGAAAGGAAAAAACATTTTTATGAATAGTTTATTTGAGCAATGATAGCCTCCGATGTAATTTAATAATAATATAATAAATGGCTAAGGGTTACCTGCTTGTTATCCCATGATAATAACTTTATATGGCTGTGATTTAATGGGAGGCAATCAAACTAACAAACAAAAGTAAGTCCGCACGAAAAGACAAACATTTATATAATTGAAAGGCCGTTCTCCTTAATGATAAGATACTCCCCACCTCACCCAAACCGCCCATATTATTATTATTATTATTATTATTATTATTATTATTATATTTTAATTATTACCAACTAACCACTTTATTTTAAAATTAATTTCCATAATATTTTCTTGCTTGACTTGAATGTATGGCCTGTTTTAGTATTATAAAATGTGGTTTTAATAGGTGTGTATAAGCATCACCAAAGAGAAAACAAAAGAAGACACCCAAGAGCAATATTCTACTAATTTCATAAATTATTAATATAATTATCGGGGGAATTATTAATATATTTTTTGTCCCTGTGTATATATTATTGGTCCTCTCATCCTAATGCTACTAACCAAAACAAATATCAACCATGAAATTTTAAATAATAATAATAATTGATATAAAAAAATATCATTTGATTTTTACAGTGTCAGAGTGAAAAGACTATAAATATATTTTATAAAATTAAAAAATTAAATTAAAGTCTTATATAAAATTAAACCACCAAAAGTATTTCTTTTTTCAAAATTTATCCATACCCTCAGTTTTTCACATGCATCATGATCCAACAACCTTAGCCCATTTGGTATAAATATAAAGAAGGAAAGTTTTTTTAAAATATATATATAAGTAAAGTACTATTCGAGTTATCATTATTCAACGTCAATGTTACTTTTTTTATTAAAAATTTAAAAAATTATTATCATTTATAAAATTACTTTTTATTTCAAATCTCATTCTACTTATAAAAACATGCCTATTATATATTTACATTTTTGTAACAGTCATTATTTTTATACCATATTTCTAACAATATAGACAAGAAGATTGTTTCAAAAATTTCCATCATATTTTTAGTCTTTTTTTTTTTACCTCAAAAGGTGCTCTAATTCTCTAAATGCTTTTTTTTCTTCGTTTAGAAAAAGAATTTTTCAAGTTGAATATAAAAAGCCAGATTTAGAATATTAACCCACTGAAATAGGATGTTCTCGTAATTCGTTATTTAATATCTACACCACAATTTTAGTTTCTAGATTGTTAAAATTATAAAAGTGTTTGCTTTATCGTCCTTTCATTGTATCATTATTCCGACTGAAGAAGCCAAGGAAGCAGAACAAGACACTCAACAAAAAACGTATGAAAATTTCCTTCTCCGACCATGACCACCAAAAACTTAAGGAAAACAAAAAAGAAATGTGTATTTTCCGACCAAACCAATTATCTGTCAATACGTGTCCCAATCCCAGTAAGTGATGAGTCAGTATGTCTAACAACCACGAATTCCAGATGAGAGCACCTTCACTGTGGGGCTAATCTCTTACTCCTCATAGTACCCTAAAAAATTATTACTCCATCCCTTCAGCCAATGAATGGATACCACGTCTCCATCCACTTTCCCTTTCTTCGTTCCGCCGTTCTTATTTATCCCCACTTCTGTTCCATCATTATCCCTCCTCCTTCTCTTCTCCTTCTCCGATCTCAATCTCTCTGTCTCTCTCTCCATTTTTTTTTTCTTCCGAAGTAACAATGGAAGTTCCTGTAATTCACAGAATCAACGATTTTCAGATTGCTTCTTCATCTCTCGCAGGTATTCAATCTGTTTCTGTAGCCTACAATTTCTGTAAATGGAGTGCAGTGATTATCGCCCTCGTCGCTGCCTTCGGGAGTATCGTCAACAGAATCAAGATTCTCATCCTTAGATTGCGCCACCAGACTCATTCTCTTGCCTCCAGTAATCTTCTCAGCGATCTCGACGACCTCGATGAGTATAGCAGCAGCTCCGACGGTGAGGACGGAAGCTACTCGTCACCGTCGAATGCATCATCGGAGTACGAATATGACGAAGATGAGCAAGCTGAATCATCCAGATCTTTCCTTTGGCGGCGGGTGGATGAAGATTACCTGGTCAGAGGGTCCGGTCATCAGCTCGATGACCAGTTGCAGAGCGGTAAAGCGAGGCATCGACGACGCTGTAGCATCGGAGAGATTTTCCCACTATCGGAGATCGTGAACAGCAAGAGCGTGGTGAAGCTATGGGATAGCATAGGATTTGGGCTGGGATTAGACTTCGACGACGATTACGAATCCTCTTGCTCCACTGCCGCCGCCCCTGGAGCCTTGGTGTCCGGCGAGAAAACATCTGTCCCAGCGCAGTTCAGCTTGTCTCCGGCTGTTGTCGTTTCGGCTGGAGAAGGCGCATCAGGAAATTTGTCGGTAACGATTTGGGACACGCGCCTCCGGCGCCGGACGCCAGCTCTGATCGCGGAGTGGGAGCCTAATGAGGGAAAGATTGTAGGCGTAGGGTCCGGCGGGGTAGAGAAGGTGTACGTCAAAGATGATGTCCGTTATGGCGTTACGGTAGGAGACATGAGAAAAGTTACGTCGCCGTTAGGCAATGTAACAGAATCTGACTTGGATACGTGGTGGGATAAGCACGCTGTCATTGTTCCCGGCGGGTCTAAGGACTCATTTTTGCGGCGGAAGTAAAATAGCCGTAAACTGAGTCTCTCTGCATTTTATTTTTAATGGAAGCGGATAGATATTTTAAATAAATTGTATTTGTATAGTTAGTTCAAATAGTTTAATGGTAATTAAAAATAATTATATATGATTAGATTAAAAAAATAATCGGTGACAAGCAACATATAAATATACTATATGACTTTATAAAAAAGTCTGCGAAAGTGAATTTTAAAAAAAATGAAGTTATGAATCCTTCTTACTTTTCTATGGAAATTTTTAAATATCAGAGAATTCAAACTTAAACCCGTTCTCCTTTTCACAAGTAAAATAAATTACTGATCACAATGTCTTTAATTAAAATCAATATTTGATCAATATAGATTAGTTCTAATAAAAATGATTAATCTTTTATAATATGATAAATTAGAATTTAAATTATAACTAAAAGATATATTTATTTTTAGTATTTGATAATACTTAAAATATATTTATTTTTAATAAAAAAAGATATATGTAATATTTATAACTGATGTCTTTTTTTTTTAATATGAAAAAACGGGACCGAGCCCACGTCAATAGGAAAACTGATGTTCAAATTAGTCGTACATAGTTTGGCAAAAAAAAATAAATAAATAAATAAAATAAAAGTCATACATAGAAAGAATTATTTTCTTCGCTTATTTATAGCAATTGATGGAGCATGCTCGGTTTAAAACAATTGATATTACATCTGCATTCGGCAGAAAGTCCTAAAAATTACACAGTAAAGCATAGCATTATTTTCCTACATCACTCATCTCCTTAAGTAATTATAGTGTACTAGAAATGATCAACTTTGCTAATAGTTATATTGCCATTTAGAAATATAAAAACTCTCTTATAAGTACCACCCAAAAATCTTTTTTAAGTATAAGGTTGTAAGTTTATGGATAAAATAAATACTTCAATTTCTTGTTTTAGGTTATATCTGGATAGAGAGAGAAATAGGGAAAGGAGAATACTAAAAAAAATTATCAAAAATGGTAAAAATATTTATATTTTTAGGAGTTTTCTCTCATAGTATGTTTTTCTCTCTAATTTTCTTGTCATATGAATATAAGGTTAAATTTTAAACGGAGTATTACTAAAAGAATATAAATAAAGAAAACTCCCCTACAAGGAGCACCCGAACATGCTATATTAAGTGTTGATAGTGTGATTTGTGTTTTTTTCTTTTTTTAAGTATAAGAATCGTTCTATTAAAAATAATTCTATTTAAGATATTATTAAATATTAAATATAAATATTTTTTCTAATAAAGACTCAAATATTAGCTTATTAGGTTACCAAAGAAGATTAGTTCATTATTTTGAACTTACCCTGTAGGTTGATTTACCTGGTTTTGCTAATGGGCATGAGAGATAATTTGGATAATTTGACCAATTTTAGACTTTGGGTGTGGGCCTAATTGGGCCCATTTAACTAATAGTCAAAAGGGGCTAGCCTAATGATCCTTTCGAAACGGGTCATTTTTTTACTTCTTAACACACCCTTTTTGGTAGTGTCAGTCGTTCACTTTCTTTGTCGCGTATATTTAATATGCTCCGACGATGGGATACAGCCTGATTTTTGCCCAAAAAAAAAAAAAAACAAGAATGCTCTCTCTCTCTCTCTCTTTGAAAGTATTTTAGGAGAGTTATGCACATTTTCACACCACAATGGCAAATAATTAGTTTAACCAATTTGTTTAATCTTCCTGAATTAATTAACTAAATTTTACAATAGAAGAGAGTCATATTTAAATTAAAATTAAATTAAATAGGCTCAACATTGGCCTCTGTAGTCAAAGGGGACAGCATGGCCGTGGAAGGATCGATGCTGCCTCAAAGTCGAAGATAACCTTGTGGGAGTTAGCCACCCTTTGCCTCTTACTTTATGGTCCGCGCGGAAAACCTTGTGTTGGTCCAAATATAAAAAGTTTTGACCACTTGAGTGTGTGAGATTTTGAATTTAAATTTGTATGCATGTAAACAATTTTTTAGATAACTATATTTAATCAAATATAATAATACTTAATTTTGATATAATTAAATAGCTATATAAAAAGAAGAAGAAGAGAAGATATTCCAAATGGACAAAACACACAAAATATATTGGATATGATTTAAATAAATATTCATTTATTTTTTAATATAGGAGTTAGTTGACTAATTCGTATAAATTAAAAAAATTAAACTAGTAATTAATAAGTATTTGCGTGTTGCGTGTTTAGCATTGGTTTATATGATAACAGTACTTTCGCTTATTGATTCAAGGAAGATAATCATAGGATTGTACGCCACTTTGATATTTTTGCATCATACGATATTACTGGGAAATTCTCCATCAAATTTAATATTAATGAATATCAAATTGTATTAGTTGGCCTGAGTTGTGAATTAGGAAGAAGAAGAATTTTCTTATAAAATAATGTCTTACCTTAGAATTTTCAAATGAAAGGAAGTTTGAGGTCAATCTTTTGAGTTGTAAGCTCCATTTACTATAATGATATTTGATAGAGAATGTTTGACTTCATTAAACATACATAATGCAATATATATATATTGGTCGCTTCCTTCATAAAAGGCTCCAATTGGCAGCTTCTGTCCTGCTTCCTCCTGTTAGACCTACACGTTTTTAAACCTAGAAATATTTACACGTTTAACATTCTCTCTAAGCTTTTTGCTTTCCCCTTTACTTGTTTTTTTCCTGTCACTATCATTCGCTGATTACAGATTTGTAGTATATCAATTGAAGCGGATTTAGATTTTATTTTCCATGGAAAGAAAATTGTCTAATTAATATTTTTGTATTTATTTTTCTTAGAAATTGACATTGTTGGTGCAAATAAACATAAAAGGGTTCATTTTAATTCGAAACTTTCAAACATTTTTTTTAAAAGTATATACATACTATATAGGCTAGAATATTGGCACCGTCAGATTAATACTAACTCTCATCCTAATTATAAGATCCTATTAACTTTTGCAAGGAGATTAAAAAACTTAAATAAACTACTTAATTATAGCATATGCTATATAATCTCTTTAAAATGAGTAGTTTATAAGTTAAATAAATTAATTTGATTAAAAAGTAAATATAAATACTTTAAAATAGTTCATTTAGCTTCCTTAATCTCTTTAAAAAAATTAACAGGATCGGAGGTACTTCCAAACTTAATTATAAGAGCCAATTATGTTTTTAGATAGATTTAGAAAATCAAATCAATAAGTTAATTGTAAGTAATATAAGAGCTAATTAATTAATTTAGATTGATTGAATAGTATATAAGATGAATTCATTTTGAGGATGTTGGATTTGATCATAATTAATTGATTAATTTAGCTTCCTAGATCTATTTAAAAAATTTAACTGACTATTATGATTAGAACTGTAGGTATTAAGAAATTGAGTTTTAAACATTAGTTGAAACCTAATGCTTATTTAAATCTCCTAGCCATTCGGATGCATCATTAAAAATCTCCTAAAGCTTTTGAGCCATTTTCGAACAATATACTTATATAATTAATAAACCAATAAAACAAATAATAAAGGTGATAGAATATATATTATGTGTATTATAAGGCACGCTATGCTCAAATCATATTAATACACATATTTGTATTATAATTGTTACTTTGTAAAATGAAAATTTTTAAGATCATTTAACCTATTTTTTTTATAATATTTACTGAATCTAATTATTAGATATTTAATTTTAAAATTTATGGTTGTCCATTGAAAACATTAGTCTAATAAGTATACTATATTACAAGAAAAGTCATTAGCATTCGAATCTTGAAGGAAACACGCAACTAACGAGAAGAAACCCTACCTTATTTTATAAGCCAACCAAAATGACTCAAATGTTTGATATTGCTAATGTTAGCAGTTGTTTCCCGATCTTTTGTTTATTGGTGGAAAAGTAAGTTAACAAGAAGAAAAAACATTAGCTTCTAAAAGGATATAAGGATAATTAATTAAAATATATTTGTTGATCCTTAATATATGAAATATTTAAATAATTAAATTAAATTAAACTTGTCAATTTTGTTACTAGCCAAACTACAAATGATGGGGCATTCGTCGTTCATGTACAAAATTTTTAAATAAATTTCATAATTAAAATTAAGATCATCTTTTAAATTAAGTTTTATATTAAATGTTATAACAATATCAACTAATTGTATAAAATACCGAGATTGTGATGAGCAAGAATAGTTGACTTATGCACAATGGTCAGCGATCATGTTCCTACTCTCAATAGATATAGTTATAAATTAATTAAATTAATTTAGCTATAGATAATTTATAATTAGGAGACAACTCTAGAAATATATAAACGCCGACATATTTGATGTTGATATATAAATAAGTGTATGTTTGGAAAAAATTGAAACTATAGTTTTAAAATAATTTATAATCTAAACTTTAATTTGGGTAAATTTTAAAATAAATAATTATATTTGTTTAAAAAAATTTTTGGATCAAAGTATAGTTTAAAATTATGATTTTAGATAAGTTATTGGGCTTAAATAGTAAAAGATTTTATAGACTATTCAATTATTATTTTATTATTATTTTTTATACTTTATCTGCTCTCTCATTTCTCTTATCTAATCTCTCATTTATCCTCTCTTTTTTTCCCTTCTCTCTTCTCCACCCCCTCTCCCCTTTCATCTTTTTTATGTCTTCTACACTATCTCCTCTCTATCATATTTTTAATAAAATTATATATTTCTAGTAATTTTTTAATTATAAAAATTCTTTTAGTAATAAATATCTAACTACTCATTTATTTAAAACTATATCTTTTTATAAACTCTTTGTTAAAAGCCATTTTTTAAAAGAGGTTTAAAAGTTTTTTTTTTATAAACTCTTATTTAAATATGTCTAAATTTTAAAATAAGAGATGAATGAAGAAGAAGACGATAAGTACGATTGCTTCTGGTTTCAAAGTTAAGAAGACGAGGCAGGATTCAAACTTTTATACTTTGAAACATGAAATGAAACGAAACTGCGTACAAATATATCAGAATGAATTTACATCAATAAAAGAAAAACAAACAAATCCACAAAGAATAAATCAAATATTATTGATTATCCACGGTTTGATGATGATCCCTAGCTATAATATTAATCTAGATTCTAGGCATATAATTAATTGTTATTTTGAAGCTACTAACAAAAATTTATTCAAAGTAGACAACCCCAACCTATCAAGCAAGAAGATAAATAATACAATTTGATGTTAAAATTCAATATTCAGGAAGCTCTTTGATGAACTCCAACCCAGAAGGCGAAATTAAACTACCTAGCATAACGAAGGGTGATGAATCTGCAGATTGCTTAAACACCGATCTTGAGTAAGGACTGATGAAGAAATCCGATGAATTCGGTGTAAAGAGAGGTATATCTGCATAATTCAGATCTGCAGCTCCGGTAGTGTTGAATCTATTTACCGGCGACGATGAGCTCGTAATCTCGTTCTGAATATCACAAGAACCATTCTTCTCTTGTTTAATACTGCTAACGATGGATTCATTGGACAAATTAGACGACTCCAGATTGTCGGCCGTGCCGGCGCCGGAAACTGCAACATCTTTGTGTTTAGGAGGCGGCGGCTTACCGGTGAGCTTCTGAACGAGAGCCATGAAATCTTCAGGCTTGGTGTGGATGATCTTGGGCGAGTGCGTGTAGATGATGATTGGCTTCCTTATTTGTTGTTGTTGATGACTCTGGTAGGGTTTCGTATTCATCTCCATCCTCATCTCCGTCGAAGATGAAGAAGGTTTTCTGATGGAGTGAGAGTTTCTGCTGATCATCAACGGAGAAGGACGAGGGCCTTTGATGATATGCTTGGATTGGTGGTGTTGGAAGCCATGGAAGTTTGAAGAAGGTAGGGTCATGTTGGAGACGATGCTCATAGATTGAATATTGGAGCTTGGAACCACTGTTTGGTGAAGGAAGAGGCATGGCGTGATATATATAGAGAAAGGTTTTGCTATTGAAGCCAGCGATTCTGACTGTTGACAGTGGACTTTTTTTTTTGTTTTGGGGATGACATGGCAAGATTTTTTTTTTTTAGCACCGAGGTATAGAAAAGGTTTGTTGTATATATATTCATGAGTTGGTAAGATGTACTCATTGTTTCAAATAATATATATTAAAAAAAAAAAAAAAGACAACGTAAACGTGGATCCTTGTATTAGAACTTCACATAATATTTTGGACTGGTGTATTAAGTTTAGGGTTAAGGTATTTTTTTCGTCGTACCCCATACCATAATCTCATTTAAGAGGTATCCAGCACCTGATACTATTTTTTTGTACTTCCAGCATTTAGAATTTCAATTCCGATAGTTTTTCGTTAACGAAATTAAAATTGTTAGGAGGAGTAGGGAAGTAAAAAAAATGGCTTTATTAAATTAAGAGATTAAAATAAAATGTTAGCATGAAGTTAGAAGATTTTTTTTTTTTGGATAAAGAAGTTAAAAGATTAAAAGTTACTCGGAATTTTCTAATTTTAAATTAACAGTTCTGTATTTTTAAAATTTTATTATGATTTAAAAAAATAAATTGATATATAGAGTATAATCTTTTATGATTAGTTAGTATCTAATTATTTGTAATTTTAATTATTTGTAAAAGAATCTAACTAGTGCATGCCACGTTATATTAATAAAATAACTTATTACAAAAAGAATAATAAGTTGAAAAGCAATTATTCATGAAAATAAGTATAAAATTCAAGAAATTCCATAAAAGGTTAGCCTTGCAATTTAGTATTTAATTGTTAGCCAATTGAGCTGCAGGTTTGACCTAAGCCTCCATTGTCGTAGCACTTAAAGAATTCTGGGCAGTCATTGTCGGCTTTACAGGGAAGGTGGCTAATGAATCTTTTAATTATCCCACTCGTAGCTTTTTTATATGTTTGCGTGAAAGATTAAGCATTTTTGGTAATTACGTGTTTATATTTGTAATTATCTCAAAATTGATTTCTTCTTTGGTAATAATGGTGGGATTTGGTATTATTATTTAATTAATTAGGAAAACATCAACTGTGTGAAATGGGATGTCATGTGGGACAGGTTGTTGGAGACCAAAGTAAAAGTCAGATGCTCATATATATATTGAAAACACTGTTTCATTGCCCAAAGGATAAGTTGGGAAATAAAATAATAGAAGAAGGACAATTAAGATTCAAAAGAATTAACTTAATAATAGTAAGGTTTAGGTCCTTAAATAATAATTATTTGCAAGTTGCAACTAATACCCTTTTATTGCAACTTGAAATTGGAAATTGTTTTACAACTTAATTGTTATTTCCAACAATTTAAATAATAATGAGAGAATAAAATTAATATTCACGAAATTAGTTATAATATTTATTTTAATCTTACACATAAAATTTTAAATAATTTATAATTTGTTAAATTATATTATGCAAGGTAAATATTAAATATAATATTTTAAAAAAATTAATACATATTTTTAATTAATAACTAATTTAATTAATATTTTTAATATTTATAAATTGATTATATATCTCGTACAATACATAAAGGGTCAGAGGAGAGGAGGGAGTATTAATACATAGTAATTTTTTGGATTTTTCCATATGATTCTATGGTGTTTTAATGTAATAAATAATAATGATTGTATAAATATGTTTTTATTTAAACATGTCAATTATGATTTATGATGAAACTCTATGTGTGAGTAGTACTTTACACATATTATCCAAAACCATTATATTGCACATAAAATTGAGAAATTGAAAACAAATGGAAAACGGAAAAGTCTATGAAAAATAACAAAATCTTAAATTCAAACCTCAGTACCATCATTAAAAAGGTTGTGTCGATAAGCAAGACTGGTTACTTGGAATTGGAAGTTGATGGTTGACCTGGAGAATAATGTCAGATCCATGACCATTGTGTATTTCTATAATATTTTCGTCAAGTTTTCCCAATGAAAACAGCAACAACAAAAGTCAATAATTAACAAAGTACCCTGAGAAAATAAAAAAGCTGAAATAAGAAAAGGAAGACCATACCATATTATTATTAATATAAGATTTATTTTTTATATTTATATTTTTTTAAATTACTCCTATTGATATTTTTTCAATAATAATTAAGTAAGAGAGTGGAGAAGAAATTAAATGAGATGATTATAATATTTTAAAAATGTATATCATATTAATTTAAATTAATTAATTTAATTAACTTATTTAATGTAATTAAATTAGTTAATTAAGCCTTGTATTAAATATTAAATGAGTATTATAAAAAGAAAAAGAAAATAAAAGTAGTGGATAATATCAATCAATCTGATTAATAATATAAACAAGTGTAAATTGGCCCCACAAAATAAAGTTTAAACATGAAGATGCATGAAGGCGAAAAGGGGGAGAATCATATATAGTACGCACCAATCCAAGAAGCTGGCTTGAAAATGGGAAACAGTCAAGCCTCCAGTATCCAGCAATCAATATAAAGTGCGTACAAATAAATTAAAAATATAGTTTAAAAATTTAATGAATATTTATTATTTGAAAAATAATAACAAAAATAATTATGAGATATAATATTTTTATAATTTATAATTATATACAACCTTCTTGCACATTTCCTTCTTAGATTTTCTTTTCCAATATTGCTTATAATGTACAAATATACGCATAACATATGTAGTTTAATTCTAGACTTTAGAGACAATGCTTAATTTAAAAAAAAAATTGTAATAGTTCAATGATTCATTGGTTCGGACCAAAACTAAGCACCACTTCATTTGTTTTCATTTCTGGTTGAATCAATTAGTCTTATGCATGTTTTTCATGCCCTTAGAAAACAAGACCATTTTTTTTTTTCTAGAGTATGTGATATTCTTAGAAATTACCAAATAGGTTTTACTCTCGTAACAACATAGACATATTTCAAACTCAGAACATCAGGTTTAATTTTAAAGAACCCATGTCATCTACTCTTTTATCATTAAACCAAAGCTCTCCAATTGTTATTTCCTATGTATGATTTAATATTAATCAAAGTTAGAAATTGGTAAAATAAAAAAATTACATTATAATAATCTAACCACCCAAGTACGTGACATTTGACCTAAGCTCTTGCTTCCACTCCCATGGCATGAAGTTTAATTTGAATATGTGTTGAAAACGTGTAGGCGTGTGGTACTGTTTTGAATCCAACCATGCAGCAAAATCAAATATCACTTTAGCGATTTATAAGTAGTATTATTTATTTATTTATTTATTTATGATTTCTTGTATGTTGGAAGGCTCAACATGGACCATTAGAAAATAAATAAAACAAACGATTTAGCAGACACATAACGACATAACCGTCTTGTAGTATTCCTGGGAAATCGATCGTCTGACCAAATTAAACAGGCATATATTTTATATTAACCTGCAGGTGTTTTAATTTGAGTTGAGTTTTTAGGATTGAAATGTTCTATTTAGCTATCGTATAGGCAACTCTTAATTAAGCTCAGTTGTTTGTTAATAATAATAATTATTATTATCCTGGCTAATCGACTAACTGAGATTAATTTTAATTTTATTGAATTTATATCTTTTTAAATTAGTTATAGCTAGTCAAAAATACACAAAGGTGGGCTATTAGCCAGTAAAGGTTAAGAATAGAAACCCTTTTAATTAGGCTAAACAATCAAATGTCAACCAATTAATTATTACTCGTACATTAAAAAAGTCTCGCCAAAACAAAGGCTTCATTCTCAAATTATCTTTTTCCTCCATTAATTATTGAAAAATGTTACCGTCAGATTTGTGGACGGCGATCCAAATAATACTCTCTCCTTCCGGTTTTGAATTTAGAAGTTAGGAAAATTAATTTATAGATATTAAAATAATAAATTAAATAGATAGTTATTTGTAAAATAAAAATATGCTTTAATTTTTCTAAAACAACCCTTTTAATTATTTGCATCAAAAATTTCTTTTTGATAAAAAAGTCTCTCAATATTTACCATCAATAGAAAATATTTAAGAAAAAATAAAATAAAATAAGATATTAAATTTAGAATTAAATTAAACACATATATTATTTCCTACATTTTGGATGGAGTACTATAATTTATTATTTCGTTGGAAAGACATTCAACAAGACAATAAAAAAAACTAAAACCAACAATGGAGGAACGAGGACGTTTCATATATGTGCTTGTGAAAACCTTTGACCTAACATAAACATATTTCGTGACGAATTGGGTTTTCTGAGTTGGTTTAATTTATTGATTTGAATTGCAATTTTCTATTTGATAACGTACGCATCGAATCAAGTTCTATCCACCCTAACAAAGACAGGTTAATTATATTTGACATGCCATAGTTTTGGTTTATAGTTTCTTTAATTAAGATTTCGAATATGTGAATGATTTGATTTTAGATACTTTTCAATTAATCACGTGGCGTTTAATTTTTCTTCTTGATGGGGATTCTCTCTTTCTCTATCACAATTTGCATTGCCGGTATAAAATAAGTAAATTTTATATGTAGCAAGTTACATTATTTATGAATTATAGCCTATACCATAATATTTAGTAAAATAATACACATTCTAATCTTTAATATAATAATTAATTAATTAATTTAAATAAATTAAAAAAAATAAATAAATCAAGTAATTATTACAAAATTTAACCCCTCAAAATTATAAATTTACATTATATATACCTTAATCTATTTATATAAATTAATTAATTAATTCTTATATTAATTATAATTAATTAATTTTTTTAATTTTTTTAATTTATATAAAAGTATTCACTAATTTTTATATTAAAGATCATGTGAATAGTGATTACTAACGTATTATAAACAAATTGATCTTTTTATCAGTTTGATTCCTCAAACATAATCTATGGGAAGAGTGAACATTGTTTTTTGTATGGTTTACTTTCATTTTTAATTTCATCCATTGATTTAAATATCTTCTTATATTACTAGCCGAAGAGTTAATCCCAATATTGATGCTGAATGTTTAAAATCCCAATCCTTCGATGTCCACAACATATTCTTATGAAATCCTTTGACCAAAATAGACATATTTTATATACCCAATTGGTGTTCTGAATTATTACTCGGATTGAATTTTCAACTTATGTAGTATGAAGTTTGAATAATCGCTCCACCACTGTTGGAGATAAGAATGAGACCAGTCTTAAATTTACAAGCTACTAAATTATTAATTTTATTTCTAAATATAATATCTCAATTTATTTTATTTTTAAGATTTGTCATTTTTAAAATTATTTTGCCTAACTTATAAACTGATATATAATCTAATATTAGTCATTTTTAAATATAATATCTCTTTCTCATATTTATTATTTTTTTTCTAAATTACCCATATTGATACTACCTCTACAATAATTAATTAAGAGAGGGGGGAGGGTATTAAGAAAAATAATTAGGATATTTTAGAAAAAATATGCTATATTAACTAATTTATTTAATCTAATCAAATTAATTAAATAGATATTATATGAATAACTATATGAGTATTATATATTAGTATTTTAGGAGAAACATGCCACATTTGATAAACTTTTTGTTTGGTAGAGTCTAAGTGGTATCCTATAGACAATAACTAAAATCTAATTCTCATGAAATATAGAGATTATTAAAGTAGATTTTTCCTCCCCTAATCAAGCTTTTTCTATATGCACCACCTAATTTGAATTTAGGATATTATATTTAAAAAACTTAGCCACATATTAATTGTGTAAGTTTTTTTTTAAAAGTCTTTGTTGGTATCTAGAGACAAATTTAACTAACAGAAATAACCAAATTAGTTGGAGGCTTGAGGCCACCTCCTCTAGTCCTGTTTGCAAATAACTTTGCCTTGGGGCCCTTTATATCAATTTTCCTATAAGAATGATCAGTTGGAAAAATTTTAGCTTTTAAGTATTTAAATTTACGTTTGAGGGTAATTAATAACTCATCATATCTAAAATTCATATCATTTAGGAGAAAGAGAGACTTCGCCATAACTTTAGATCGCGAGTGAGCCTAACTCCTTTCTAAAATTTTTTGTATCAAAAACAAAAGTTAGATTTTTTTTTTGAATGTTTTAGGAACTGGGCCGTGCAGGACCAACGGTGAAGAGGCCTTCTGTTATTGTTCAGGGCTTGTTGGGAACCTCAGGGAAGCCATGCCGTTTAAAAAACACAGGGGTTTGCCTTCTGTGACTTTTGGGAAAATGACCGATGAGGATCTTGCAAAGAGAGAGAATCGCAAATAAGGACCCGTGAGTCTTGACTATTGAAATTGAAACCCAGATCTGAAATGATCTCACCTTCGCCTTCTTGAATCTTGATGTTAATTGATTGTCTTATCCACTGCCCTAAACCCTCTCTGATTCTATATACTATAAACCACTCCTAAATAATAAAATAACTCACCAAAATCAAGACATATTAGATAGCACCTAATATCCTAATTTTATTTATCATATATATCTAGTATCATAATCTTATTTGTGATACAATTTTACCCATAATCTTTTTAATTTAATGTAATTTTATACATAATTTTATTTCTCAAGTTCTAAGAATTATATCAAATTAAAAATATTATGGGCAACATTACACTACAAATAAGATTATAATAGTAAACATATATAAGAAATAAGATTAGAATATTGGATATTATATAACCCTTTTATTTTTATCCAAAATTTAAATAAGAGTGATTGGATATGTGGGGAGAGTTTTCTTGAGCACCACAACATTGCACTTCCCACAACAATTATTCATTACTTCCTCACTCCCAGATCATCTTAAATAAATTGTGTTGTTCAATAAGATAGTTAAAATTAACATGTGGGAAATGCATTTCTTTTTTTTCAAATATGTCCTCTTTTATAGTGATTAAACGAGAGAAAGTAATAACGAATAAAATGATGAAAGATAACGTATATGAGAAAGATAATTTGAGAGAATAGAGATATTTATTAAGGGTAGAATAGGTAAAGAAATATTTATTATTTAAAATTAAAGATAATCTTATAAAAAATAACAAACTACAATTCAAAGAAAAAATATCTTATAAATAGAAACAGGGGGAATACTTTGGTACATTTTTCATATTCTTTCAGGAATTATGTATTAAGGATTACATAAAATAAGAGAGAATGACTACCAAATTAAATGGGATCGGAGGGATTATAATCCTTTGTTTAATATTTGTATATTCATATTGTTAGCTTTTGTAGAGCACTACTATGCAAGTGATAATTTAGCTTTTGTATATCACTGCATTCGATGAGCAGCAGCATAATGAGGTATATTCATCATGTTCACTTCGCCCACAGGTTAGTATTAAAAATATATAGAAGCCTCTTTTAACCTCAGAAATTGATGGAATTAGCCAAGTAGTAGTAAATTAAAATTAAAAATTAAAAAAAATATATAATAAATACCAAGTAGAGTAGTTATATAGGATCATGCGCAAACCAAAAACAAAGCGCACGCTCACTGTCATTAATTCTTGGATTCTGCTAATAACCCATCATGTCTCTGCACACGCTCCCTTTTGATTCATGCATCTCCCTCTCCTCTCCTCTCCTCTCCTCCCATTCCATCCCATCATTTATTTTTATAATTATTTACTATTTTACTATAATTGATTCATTCATATTCCACTCAATAGCATGTTCCAATTCAAACTTATAGGTTAAAATAATCTCATTTAAAAATTCTGGTTTGTACTTTGGTTTATGAGGAGGCATTTGTCACATTCATTAAAAATATCTCATATAACTAATGGGAGTTGAGTCTAAAAGAAGATTTTAGTCTCTTATATAATAAACTAATGTTTGAATACTTATTAAAAGAAATATTCATATATAATTTCTGACAATACCTTTAATTAACAAGATTGTTTTCAGTAGAAAAATATTTGTGCTTAGAAAAAAAGTTTGACATATACTACTTTCCTTTTGTTTGGACTCATACATAATAATTAAGATCAATAAATATATTTAAGATTTATTTTTTTTAAAAAAATAAACTCATAGTAATTGTTTAGTATAGTAGTTGTGATGATTTAATGATGCAGAATGCAGTAAGGATAAAAGAGGAAATTCCTAACAAACAAATGAATAGCTGTTCCTTATAATTAGGGGGGGAAACCTCTCATTTGTTTCTCAGAGTAGGTTTTGTGTATTTATGAAAAAAAGTAGTGTATTTTTGTGTTAGAAATACAACATATAATCTATTAAAACTTATGTGACAATACCCTTCTTTGGATGAATTTAAAACACAATACTCCATAATTAATAAATTTCTTTAAAAAAATTGAGAACACAGTGTTATAGTTAATTAATGTAATATGATTAAGGAAAGGAGTGGCTTAATTAAGTAAGGGCAAGTTGTGGTTGTGAAGTGAGTGTTGTTTAATCAAATATTAATTTCTCTAAATAGTTCTCTGGCATGCCGTATTAGCATTACCAGCTAGCTTGCATCTCATTAATTTCCAATAATATGTTGCCAGCCATTTAGAGTTTGCAAAACATGTGTGCACATCTACACACACACACACACACACAAGTACAACACATATTAATGGTCATTTCATCTTCACTGGTGAATAAATTATTAAATTAAAATACCTTCAGTTGCATTAGATTTGTCCAAGGTTTCATAATTATGAAGACTTCTATATATTTCAAGTGGCTGCGTAAATTAAAGTAAGTAATCTCTATCTTATTCAATAATGTGGCATGTGATCTTCAAATTAAGAATGAATGATATTTGAATTAAATTAAACTAGCCCTATGCTGGAAGAAGATATCAAGACTTTTAAAAGTTTTTTTTTTAAAAAAAAATCAAGGATTCATGATAAAATGAAAAAAAAAATGAGAGTATTGTTAAAAAAAATATTTTTTCATTAATTAATTTACACTATTAATGAACAGCTATAAATAATAGATCTTCCTTGTGTGTTTGTGTTTTTAATTTCCTTGAACATGGTCCTCATGTTGCATATAGACAATTCGAAATGATGAAGTTAATTAAGGATCACATTCCCACTTATTGGGCAAGTGGGATATGAGAATTTTAGATTAATATACGAATCTATTAGGACTTAGCAATGAAAGGGATTCTTAATTATTCGACACACTCATAAACAAATTCTCACATGACAATCATTTTTCATTGTTTAGGATTCTCAATATTTGGTTGTTGATGTTCCACAACATACTATTTCGTACAACCCAAACCATTTTATTTCCCACAATTTATTATTATTATAGTAATAGTATTGAAACTTCATCGTAAAGAACTATGTCAGGATATGAAGCATATTCTTCTAATAAGAACATTTTTATAATGACTTTGTGAAATAGTTTTGGCGACTGGTTTGCTTAATTTCATTGAAATCAGCATCTTATCAAATAGGAGTTTCCGCTACAAGCAACTCTTACAAGAGAAATTAACAAGGGACTTGATCATGTGATTTTTTTCTTTTTTTTTTTTAAAAAAAAGAAGAAGAAGATAAATTAACATTTAGTAGTAAAAATTATTAACATATGATTCTTGTCAAAATGCAATTGATTTGTAGGAGAAAAATCTTTAAAATACAAACTTTTTTGGTCTGAAACTAAATATTCATATTGTTAAATAAAATATACTGATTCACTCTTGATAGATAAGTTAAAACCCGTTATGATTAGGGCACAATTATAAATAAAGAAAATAAAGGTAAGAAATTGCAAAATACCTTCTTTTATTTGAAAAATGGTGGGAAGGGCTAAACACCTTTCACCCTGCACCCCATTTCTCTCTTCTGTCATCAGTTTATTCACTGTATAACATAACCAAAGCCTAAATTATAAGTTAAGTTATAAATTTGTCTTGAAAATTTTCACTCAAATGTAATATTATGATTGTTTGGGTAATCCCCAAACTTATATTTTAAAATAGTTTCTGGCTCAAACCTTAATTTGGAAAAATTTTAAAACAAACAGTTATATTTGTCTAAAAGAGTTTATGGATCAAATTATAATTTTGAATAAGCTCATAGGAATAATTTTTAGAAAAGTAAAAGATTATACGGACTACCCAATTACTATTTTGTCCCTATTTTTTTTACTATCTCCTCTCTCCCTTCTCTTCAATTCACAGTCATGGCTGGGTCTCCTTCACTATCCTCCTTCTTTGTCGCTATCCATCCATTTTTGGAGAGGACTTTTGTCACCGTCGTTGTAGGTCTCGTGGAGGTAGTCGTTGTCTAGTTCATCACTGGTCAGTGCTCATCGTCATCCTTGCTTGGACTTGGAGGTGATCATCATCTAGTTTGTTGTCGTTTGGGCTCGTCGATGCTGGAGATCTATGGTCGGTGCTCGTCATGCTTCTGTGGAGAAAGAACAGGATAGTGGAGGAAAAAAATAAAATGAACAGTACATCACAAAAGTGGAGTGACACTGCGTAGAAGATAATTATTTTTTTGCATCTCATACCTTTTCTAGTAATTTACTAATAATAAAAATCTTTATAATAATAATTATTTAAACACTTATTTATTTAAAACAATTTTTTTTATAAGCTCTCTAAAAGTCTTTTTATAAAAGTTATCTAAAAATCATTTTTTTTGTAAGCCATTTTTCTAAAAGACTATCCAAACAAGCCCATTGTCCCAAAAAATGTTGAGTTCAAATTTGCCCCAAAAATATTAAAATTGAACAATATTGCCCATTAATATTAATTTTTTAATAGTCAACATCAATTTTTTATAAATCAACAGTAATTTTTTGACAGATTAGAGAAACATTACTATATTTTGAAATTTCTGAAACAATATTGAATCTAAATAAACTTGTGGAGTAATATTGCTCATGAGCAAAAGTTTCTAAGACAAATTTACATCTTAACATAATTATAATTCTATTTCATGAGGGTAAATCGATTACTTCTTTAGATTTAAGGTATGTACATTTTTCTATACATATGACATAAAAAAGATTAATTAGGCCATAGGAATATGGCTTGAAGTGATTGGGAGGAATGAGGAAACATGGGTGTAGAGCAGGTGTGTGGAACATATTATATATAAATATTTTGTTTTTTGTGTCTCTGGGATTCATTGATTACGAGTATCTAGCACATTTACATGTCATTTTCTTTCTTTCTTTCTTTTTTATTGTTTTAATTAATCTTGCTTCTCCTCAAGGCAACTAATTATAAATATATAGCCACACACATGTGTGTGCGTTTGTGTCTCAAAGCTTCCAGGCTCATTCCTCTTAGTGTGCATAGCACATGCGCATGCTCGTTAGTAATTTGGGGATTTCTTTGGCACAACCTGTACCTTAAATTAACCAAATATATAACACATTCATTTAGCACCAAAATTAAATTAGAATAATTAACAAACTAGAAATAGAATAACCAAAATTAATTTATTCACTAAAATGACAAAATGCCTACTCCTCATATATTTACTTACTTTCTATGTAAATTAATTTCTACGTAAGTAGACTTATCTATGTTTTATAAAACATAAAATCTTCTCTCTTAGTTAAAAAGACAAACCTCAGAAAATTCATGGATCCTCAATTTTAGAGGATCCGTTCCCTTGAAAAGTAATGGGATGCTAAGAGAGATAATTAATGTATTTATAGAACAAATTAATGAAATAAAGATGAAAGGGAATTTTGAAAAGGTTAATTAACTTTTTGAAAATTCAAATCTGTCAACTTTTCTTAAGAAGCTTTTTTACATATATCTGGTTTCATGTTGAAAACTACTAAAACCGAACTGAAAGTGTATATATTGGTCAGGTTTTATATTACCCTAATCTCTTGTAAACCTCTTGTTTCAGTTCTAACGCCTTGATTAGAGGTTAAGAGATGTGGTCAAAATCTCAAGGACACGGCCAACCGCCACGTGCTGCCATGCTTTGCTAGGTACGTCTTTCAATCAAAATGTGACTGACTTATTAAAATATAAATATATCGTAAAATATAGTATATAATATTTTAATATTATTTTTATTATACGTTTCATATTTTTTAATATTATTTTTTAATTATATCCATTACTCTAATTTTATTTATGAATTAGGATATTTAATGCATTATAAATAATATTATAATGCTAAAAATATTAGAAAAATAATATTAAAGTATTGGATATAAAAATAAGATGCCAAATGCAAGTAAGAAATAACATCATGTGTCAAATGCTAGTTTACCATTAATAATGCTGTGGTCGTGTCTTAGGTGTGTTTTGACTCTTTGATTATTCTCTATATATGCCTAACGCCTAGAATTGGATCTATGGATGAAATTTAGGAGAAGACATTAATTTCCTTGTCTGTGCTCTTCGCCATCATCGGAATCTACAAATTAGGAAACAAACCTACGTGGCTATGATGTATTCCAATAAACACAAGCACTCCTTTCCTATTTGTTTATTTATAATTAATTATTATTACTTGATCAGCATCCATAGGCCCCTGAATATATTTATTATTAAGTTTCTTTTAGGCCCCTGAATCCAGAGTGTCATTATTTTCTGCCACTTGGAATGTTTCTCCTCTCTCTCTTTCCCTCCCAAGAATAACGTTCTCAACTTAGGTAAAAAATATCCAAAGTAATACAAAACGAAAATTACAAACTCTAATATTACTACCAAAATATATATAATAATGCACTTCAGTGTATTAACATTTGGTTCATTGTCTTTTTTTAATTCTAATTTAAAAAGTAAAATAAAAATGCTTTCTTTAGCATTTCCATTGACATTCCCCAGAGGCAGGCAGCCTTTTGAACCAAAATTTTCAACTTCCCAATTCCAATTTGCTCCTTTTGGTTTTTGTTCCTTCAAATTGCCGATTTTTTTTTACAGATTATAGAGAGAGACAGAAAAAGGAATTAAAATTTAAAAATGTTAAAAGATGGAGAGTAGCTGGATTTGGCTGGAAGACCTACTCCCGCAAGAAGCTATTCACAATCTTCACGCTAGGCTCAAGCACATCACTCTCCCAAATATCCGACCACCTCTCGCCGCCATCTCCACCCAACTTCGCCCTGAACACCTCCGTCGCGTCTACCCTCCGTAGGTCCCACCCCGACCATCTTAGCCGCAAGATTTTCTCTATCTGTTTCTTCACTAACCGACACGTGTTGTCCTTTATCGCCCTCACCGCCTCTTCGTATGCACCCTTCCGTACTCGATCCTCCTCGCTTCTACACTCCGCGCTCAGCCCTCGCGGCGGCGGGTATCTCTTGAAATACCGGTCGAACTCCGGCACGCCGATGGCTTTTCTCAATCCCGTCCGGTCCTCCGAGTCATCTTCTAAATCAACAGCGTCCGGGTCGAAGAACTCGGCTAACTCTTCCACCATTCCCAAGTCGAGCATGGCGTCGACTCGCTTCATTAAGTAATCTGACAACAACGGAAATTCCACGTCCACCCACAAAAAGCAGCACTCGTATCTCAACTCCGACGAGATCAAACTCGACGACGACGATGACCCATCGAATACATTTACATCGGGGTCGAATCGGTCGGCGAGAAGAGCGTGAACGAACGAGTTAGACCCTCCAACGACAATGGGAAGCTTCCTCCTGGAAGTAATGTCGGAGATGATAGAGCCTGCGCGCAAGCGAAAATTTAAAGGCGTGAAGTCTCCGTTTTCTGGGTCGATGTCGCCGAGCAGATGATGAGGGACACCGTTGCGCTCGTCAATAGGGATCTTGTTGGTGGTGATGTCGAGGCCTCTGTACACCTGCATTTTATCTGAGTTAATGATTTCGAAGAAGGGGAAACGGGTTGCGAGGTCAATGGAGAGGCTGGATTTTCCGGCACCGGTGGCTCCCAGTATGACAATCACCTTCTCTTTGCGGCGGTTGCGGTTGAAGACGGGGGCAGCATCCATGCTGGGCCCGCGGTTTCTTCTAGTAGAAGAAGAAAACAGAGTAAGAGATGAATGGTAAAATTAAATGGAGGAACAATGGTGGGAACAGTGATTAGAGAAGAAAGGAAGTCTCATAAGGGAGAAGAAGAGGAATAATGTTGGAGGAGAGAGGAAGGTGGTTAATGATGGTGTGGGACTGTGGGTGTATCAGAGAGAGAGAGAGTGAGTGAGTGAGTGGTGAGGTTGGGTTTTTATGGCGTCAGAAGAAGAGGTGAGAGAAAGCTGTGCGCTGCTGGAAATGGCGATGCATTCACCAAAATTAATAACAAATTGCAGAAGAAGCCTTAAAAATGGCTGTCTTTTATCTTCGCTTCTCCTCTGGCTCTGCTCATAGGTTGAGCTTCTTATTCTACACACCATGCTTCTCTCTCTCTGTTTCGTCGTCTTTCTTCTGGCAGAACAGATGAATTTTAGATTTTGGATGGTGATGCTACGCGCGCTCACATATATATAGGATTTCATATGACTCCAATTTTCATTATTTAATAAAATATACCAAGTGTATTTATGTTTTGTATTTATTTGTATATAGGGAGATCCATTTTATTTTATTTATAAGAAAATAAAAAATCACGGGCATAAATCATAAATGGAGGAGCAAAAATCAGATGCGAATGGGGGAGGAGGAGGAGGAGGCTTGATTTTTCTGGGGCTTGATTGAGTGGGAAAAGGGGAAACTCCACATGACAATTCCATTTCACATAGATCATTCATCTCTCCCTCGTACTTCTTACCTAATTATTAACTTTGTTAATTTTGACCAAATCATCTTATTAACCTTCTAACCTGAATTCAAATCACACTTTATCCCCCAAATTGCTTACCTAATTCCCCCCCCCCCCAACCTTTTGTTAATTTATCATCTTATTAACCTTCAAATCTCCAATATCATTTTTTAGCCAGCCTTGTTTTCCAACACTTTCAAGTACGCCATTATTCTCCCATTTAACTAACTAATTTTATTGTTGAAAATTGAATACTAATTTTACTGTTATTCTTTTTTTATATAACCATTTAACCCGTTACGAGGTCAAATTGGGGTACTTCCCCTAAAAATATTCTCTATATTTACATATATTCAAAATTAAAATTTTATATTTAAGCTGCTAAAACCTTTTTTTATTAAAACTAACACTTATTGATTATTTTTATTGTTATTCTTGTTATTGTTGTTAGAATGACATTTTAAAAACTAAAATTGCCAAACTTATTTTGGGTTGGTGATAAATTCATGACATAAAAAATAATATAATTTTATTTATGGTATATTTAGTATCTTAATATTATTTTTTTGTGCATCCAGTACCTTATTTATGATTTAGGGCACTACATGCACTATAAATAAAATATAGCAACAAAAAATATTAGAATGCTAGATATACTATAAATAAAATTAAAATATTAGATGATGTAGTTAAGAAATAACATGACGATGTTGAATACTATTCAAACATATTTTATATAGTGTATTGATTATATATTATTTTATAATATTTTTTTAAATCTGAATAAATAAATAACTAATTTATCAGGTGAAAATAAAACAAAACTGCATTCATCTGGTTGACATTATTTTTCAAATCTCACAAATACGAATTAAATTTGTCATCCATTAAATGAAAATAAATTTTAATCTTTTTATGTACAACAAAAGAATTAAATTATACAGATTATCCTACGTTTGAATTAAAGTGCACTGCAATTAGTATAATCATTCTTATTATTAATGATGAATTATTTATTAACTTGTTATTTAAATTAGAAGTTTTAATTCTTTAAATGATTCAGAATCATCTGTGCAATTTTTTTGTCAATACAAAGAAAATAAATACATTAATCAAGTATCAACCTTACTAGTTGGTCACATGCTCGCTAATTGCATAGAGTTCATTTGGATACTAATATTTCAAATAATTTAATTTATTATAATATCAAGCTTTTGGAGTACTTCTACAGCGCGTATAGGACTAAAATTAAAAGAGTCAAACAAATTAAACATAATGATCTAATCTACACAACAAATATCATTTTAAATTTAGTCAATTATATTGACTCTGGCTAAATAATTTTAGCTTAAATTCTCAATAATGATATCTTAAATATGACAAACTCGACATGTGAAATCATAATTCATAATTATTGTTAAAGAATATGAGTTTTATGTATGTATAGTATAAAATTTAAAAAATAAATTGTGCTATTTATAATTTTGAAATTGTGCAATTTGTTAAATTCTTTATATTATATATAGGGTTATATAACAATCAATGTTCTAATATTATTTCTCATATATATTCATTATTCTAATCTTATTTATGAAGTAATTTTACCCATAATATTTTTAATTTAGTATCATTTCACCCATAATTTTTTTAATTTAGTAAGTTATTTTATAAGTCTTCTATAAATATTTTTTAAATTTTAAAATTATACTTTAATATTAGTATATGATCAATGTCAAACGGTTTAAATTTTTTTAATAAAAAATTATTTCTTTAAAGAAAGTTTCAAGCTTGTTTAACAAAGGTAACGCATCTAACAAAATTGAGTATTAAATATATGGCTCAATCTGATTCGATTCTATTTCTATTTAAAGAATTAAAATATCAGACCAATTTTTTTTACTTTTCAGGAATAAATTATAGGAGTATTTTATATATTAAGTTATATAATTTTATTTTCAATAGTCACTGTATAATATTTTGACCAGCAATATAAGATTTAATTGAGAAATTAATTTTAATCATAAATATAAGATATATTTTTTATATTTATTAATATTTTTTAAAATTAATCATATTGATCATATTACCTCAATAATAAATAAATAAGAGATGTAAGGAGGATTAGAGGGAGTTAAACATAATTAAAGTATTTTAAAAAAATTAAATGATATTAACTAACTTCTTTAATTTAATTAAATTAATAAAAAATATTATATATTAAAGACTATAAGGGTGTTATATATATTGATATTAGTTTAGATATATAAAAAAAAATTAAAATCACTTCTCATGACTACTTGCCCTACATGTTAAACGTAAATATTCTTTACTACAGAAAATATGTAATTTTTGTCTTCTTTTAAGCTTTGTTTGGTTCAATTGAGGGGAGGGTAGGTTAAGTTAATTTAAAGGAGGGTAGGGAAAGGTAGAGGAGATTTATTAATGATCTTTTTTGTTTGGTTCAGAAGGGGAGGGGAGTTAATTAGAAGTTGACAAATATACCATTATCTCTTTATTTAAATTTATTTACTCTTTATTTATAATATTCATATCAAAATTATTATTATTTTTTAATTTATAAATCTTAAAATTTTTTATCTCATTTATATAAATAATAAAATTAAAAAATATGATAAAATTTTAACATTGTTTCTTATTAATTTTATAATTATTATATATTTTAATATAATATATAGATAATTTATTATGTTTATTAAGTTTTAACAATTAAAAAAAATAGGTGTAAAAAAATAAAAAAAAGGCTTGAGAGTACAATTAGAATATTAAAAATTAATAAAGGGCAATTTGGTTATAATGGGGTAAAAAATTTCTCTCCCCTCAAAAAATCTCCACTTTTGGAGGGGAGATGAGGGAGGGGAGCACTAAATAACAAAAAATCTCTCCTGCCCTTCCCTCCATTTTTTATAACCAAACACACTTTATCCTCCTCTCCCCTCTAAAACCCCTAACTAAACAAAGCCTTAAGTGTGTGCGGGAGAAATTAACTTTCCTCGATTATAATTAAGGGTCTATTTGGATTAGCTTTTGGAGAATATATTTTAGGAAAAGTATATTCTAAAGAATAGATTTTATAAAGAATAGATTTTGGAAAGAATATATTTTGAAAATAAAGATGTTTGGATTATTAGTAATAGAATCACTTTTTATATTGATAAATTATCAAAAAGGGTATAATTTAATTAAAGTATGAGAGATGAGAGATGGTATAAAAGAAATATGAGAGAGGAGAGAGAAAATAGGAGATAGGGTGAAGAAAATAGATGAGAAATGAGATAGAAAATAGAAGAGAGATGATAGAGGGTAAAAGAAAAAGTAGGGATAAGATAGTAATTGAATAGATTATAAATTATTTTACTATTCTAAAAGCTATTTTAAATAGTTTATTTAAAATTATGATTTTAATTAAAATCAATTATGAATAAAAATAATTATTTATTTTAAATTTTTTTAAATTAAAATTTTATCTAAAATTGATTTTCAAACGTCTAATCCCAAACAGGCAATAAGTAAACGGTCAAAGGTGTGAAAGTTCAAAAAATGCGACCAAATCCACTCAATGGATTTGACATCTTTGAGGCGCTTATGTTACGTCCTCATCCAAACAATGCTTTAAATATTTTCTTCCAACAAAAAAGTCTCAAATATTTATTTATTCTTGAATTAATCGTGATTATTATAGTTAATCATGATTTCAACTCAACGCTTTTGAAAAAAAAATAACATATCTTCAACCAAAATATACACGAGCCATTATTATTTTTGAGCAAATTTAAGCTATTATTGTTAAATTATACTCCTCACATCCTTAATATATGATATATTTAATTAATTTAATAAGATTAAAAAAGTTAGTTAAATTATTTATTAAAATATATTTTCTATAAAATATCTTCATTATCTTTTATAACCTCTTACTCTCTTTTTTAATTAATTATTGTTAAAGAAGTGTTACTATAAGTAATTTAAAAAAATATTAATTAATATAAAAAATATATCTTATATTTATGATCACGATTAATTATTCAATTAAATTTTATATTAAGTAGATAAGGAATTATGCAATAGGAAAGATAATTATATTGTTGGATTTCTTAGTATATACTAAAGTGGAATTTCGTTAGACTATATTACCAGTAACATCTTTTAAGTGTGTTTGGATCCTAGGTTGAAAAATCAATTTTAGGGCAAAATCTCAATTTGGGAAAATTTTTCACAAACAACAATTTTTGTCCAGAATTACTTTTGGCCAAAACTATAGTTTGAAACCATGGTTTTGAATGAGCTACTGAAAATAGTTTTTGGAACAATAAAAGAGCTTATGGACTATCCAATTACTATTTTACTCATACTTTTTCTTATACCCTCTCTCTTCTCTCATCTCTCCTTTCTCCTCTCTCATCTCTCCTTTCTCCTCTCTCTTCTCTACCTTCTCTCCTCTCTCATATTTATTCTTTACCCTCTCTCATCTCTCATACTTTAATCAAATCATACCCTTTTTTATAATTTATTAATATAAAAAGTAATTCTACTACTAATCATCTAAATATCTCTATTCCCAAAATCTATTCTTTAGAATCTATTTTTTCTATAATTTATTCTTCAAAAATTAATCCAAACAGGCCCTAATATTACTTAGTTGGAATGTAGAAGAAAATGATGTTAAGATTTTTGTGAGTGCTGGTCAATTAAGAGGGAAAGTTTGGGGCTCAAAGTCCACTACCTTAATATATTCAAGCAAATTTCATGATTTATTAGTTGAACATAATTTTAGAGTTTTTTGACTGTTTATTCTTGAAAAGACGAGATATTTAATTTTTATATATGGGTGTGGCTAGAACTATTAGCTCAATAAATATAATTTTAAAATAATGACTCAAAAGTTTTATTATATATACATATTAATTTTTTTCATCGAATATATTTTGGCAAGAAAATATTTTTTTTCTAAATATAGTATCCTCCTTAGTATATATATATGTTAAAATTTATTTTTATTATTTTCTCAATTATTATTAAAATTTAAAAATAATTAAATTTTTTATTTGAAACTAATTCCGATTCCCCCAAACAATAATGATAATATACTCACAACAATATATATGGGCATCAGAAATAGCGCAATCAAAACAAGCCTGAATTTAAGAACTGAAGTCCTAGCTCGGATTGTGGCAAAAGTATGAAATATCCCTTTCACCTCAATTAAATGTAATCATTCATCAACGTAGTTTAAATTTATTTCAACTAATTATCACACACACAAAAATATAGTTAAGTCATTGTCTTAAAATTGATTAAATTTTTTAATTTTACCATTATTAAAATTTTCTCATATATATATATTCCCCTATCCTTAATACAGAATGAATTGAGGAATAGGGCTTAGTCTTAAATATAAAATATTTTTTATATTTATTATTATTTTTTAAATTATTTTAATTGATACTCCCTCAATAATAATTAAGTAAAAAATAAAATAGGAAGTTAGACAAGATGATTAAGATATTTTAAAAAATATTTTATATTAACTAACTTAATTAATTTCTTTAATTTAATTAAATTAATTAAATATATTATATATTAAAAATTAAAAAGTATTTATTAATCATTATCACATCATTCTCATCTCTTTATTTTTCTAACAAAATTTAAATAAAAATAAAATTAAAAACAGTTATTAATAACCTTTTAAATAGACTTATATCTAAAACTAAAAATATCTTTTATAATAGACTTATAATAAAAATAGAGTGTTACTTATTAATTTAATAAAAAAATATTTTTTATTTTATATTTCTATCAATTATTTTAAAATGAAAGAAATAGTCTAAAAATAAATAGAATTTAAATTTAAATTATATAATCCTATAGTCTAATTTATATTTTTGTCCTATGTAGAAATTATAGAGTGCATAATTTTATATTTTATTTATTATTATAGATACTATTATTTTCTATTAAATAAATATAAAGTTTAAAAAGTTAAATTTTAGAATAAAATTAATAAAATTTAAAAAAATTTCTTCTTTCCAATAAAATTCATTAGCATTACATTTCACACACATTTTTAAAATCCTATAAAAACTGATTTGGGATTTGTTGATATCATAAAATTGATTTAAGTTTTAAAAATGCTGAAGGTATTTATTTATTTTCCTTTCAATTATATGTATGTAAACCGCCGCATGAAGCGAGAGATGTGACAGACAAACAAGTAATTATTGCTAGCTAGAGCTATAGTCATATCTATCAACAAAAAACAAGCTACAAATTCCGAGTGTCTGGGTACTCAACATTAATTCTACTGCCTTTTTCTCCTACTTTGGGCCGCTTTACATGTAACTCACAAACATCAAACGATGCCATTATTAGCAGTATAGGGATGAGTGAAAAAATTGACATTTTAAAATATAATAGGAAAAATCTCAACCAAAAAAAAAACTTCAAAAGGACTTGCAAATTTATGAAAAAATAAATTAGTCATTAAAATTTAAATATTTATAAAAAAAGATAAATCTATCCAAAATATTATTAAAAGAAATAGCTAATGATCTTATCAAGTTAAAATTATTATATATATTTTTAATTTTATTATTAATATAGTCAATATCTATAAATTATAGTTCTATTTTTCTTATAAATATTAAAATTTTATATTAATACAGATATTGACATTTTTTTTAGAATTTCAGAATTTATGTGGCATTTTTTGAATTTTTTTCTAATAAAATATTGGTTTAAATTTTATTGTTAAAATATGAAGCAATGCAAATTTATATTAACTATAATAGAAATTAAATGATTCCAAACAAACAATAAAAAAATATTTTTTATAACAGTAAATGTAAATACGTGTATACAGTTATGTTAATTAATGTCGGGTTTGAGCTCGAAACTTACGTGAGATGGTAATATAGTTGTCATTGAGGCGGTTGGGCATTGACAGTAATAATAAACAAATATAGTTAAAATATAATTCACCCCCAAGGGCATGCCACACTTACTTATTATATTCAAAAATCTTTCTGGGGCATCCCTACAAATTCTGATATTAATAGGTAAGAAAAATTGTCTCCATTATCTCTGCAAAGTCTCACCGATTGAGTCTATTTGGTCACTTAACATCATATCATATATATGTCATCACTCACTAAAATTATTCAAGTGTCCTTTTTCTTCAATTTCCATACATAAATTGTTGCCATATATATATATTTGTACAATTTTTTTAGAAAAGGGTTAAACTCGCCTAAGATCTAAAGGTAAGACGAAGTCTCCATTTTTTCTTAACGATATCAATATTGGGTAGGGCGAGTCATCAATTATCATTAAACATAAATTTAGGTATCTATAATATATGATATCTCTTCAAGTGCCATGATTAGAATTACAATAAAATGATAGTTCACAAGAATTAAATACGCTATACATAGTCGTATATTTCATATTTTTGCTAACTGAATACACAAATAATAGGTTTATATATATAACTTTAAGGTTAAGTAATTTTTAGTTAAAGAAAAACTCGGCCCTATGACAAGGTCAATACCATTTTTCTTGTTGTTTTTATAATAAAATGTTTATCTGAGATAGGTCTCAGGCCTTAGGTCAGGGCATATGTTAAGTCTTAAATAACTCTTATAAAAATATTTATAGATCACATATTAATAAGATTCTTAAATAGGCAGTGGAAGTTGAATTAATTAGGATTATGAATTAACTCTTTATTATTAATTAGACTAACTTTTATTGGGGTGAATACCACTTTTGTCTCATGACATTGTTTAGTCCATAAAGGTTAGTGTTAGTTCAACTTAAGAGATTGAAAGAGATCTCGTTCTCGTGTCTTTTACATGGAAATTAAAGTGACTTCGCATGGTAAGAAAAACTGAGTAAAATGTACCCCAAAAAGAAAAAAGAGTAAAAGTAAAGATCTTTTAGTTCTTCTTTTGGGATCGGTAGGTTTTGAAGAGCGAGAAAGTTTAAGTGTAAAAGATCACGAGTCAGACGTTTTGAAATTAGGAGTTGAAGATAATCAACGTTGCAATGATTGCATCCTCTCATGATGATTTGAAGAGACCTTGTAATAATAATATCTTTACTCTCACCCCAATAAATATATATATATAGAGAGAGAGAGAATAATATTTGTATTCGCATGCTGGTTCATACCATTCACGAACAAAAATCAGAGTGTAGAAAGGAAAGAAAACGTGCGTGGGAAAGGTACAGAACATAATTGAAGTTCGTCATACTGCTACATTATCCATCTCTCAATAATTCTACCTCTTGTATGTTTCATTTTCATATCTTTATATTTATATGCAGTAAATAAAACATGTTCCCTACGAAGATGATATTTTATCAGTATCACTCTTGGTGAAAATTATAAGATAATTAATGATTATTTTTTTATTTTAACTATATTAAAAATAAAAAACTTACAGGGTAATTAATAATATTTTTTAATACCCCTTCTTTTATAAGGGTAATTAAATATACTAGGAAGCTTTATATCCATCAACATATATATTATTGTTCAAAGGTATGGTCAAGGTAGTTCATCATCAGTAGAAATCATGCTTAGCCGAAACTTTTTAATCTGAAGATGATTTGATTTGCTAAACGAGGAAAAATAATTAGGGTTTCTTTCTATATAACTGTTAGTATATTTATTGTATAAAAGTGCACAGATAGATTCTGTTCATATATATATATATATATATAACAAGTCCATATAAATTCTTCTTGTATAAAACTTTTTGGACAAAGCTGAAATGGGTGTAAGTTTTTGATCAATTATTATTATAAGAATTTATCTTTATATATATATATATATATGTATGTACGTACATACTATTCCCAGTTTCTACACACTTTTTTTATATAGAAAATTTTAGATAAATTTATTAACGTTTCTCCACTAAAATTAGGATACATAAGTTTAAAGGATATTTATAAAAAATTTATAATATTATCTATTAAATAAATCTTTATAAAAGTAGAGTAAATCAAATTTATATTATTGTGAAATAAAAACATATTCTTTATGATATGTGAGCGGCTTTTACACACACTTGTTTATTTTATGACATATGTTATTAGAATGAATCAATGCATAGGCCCACTTTTAGATTCGGGAGATCAAGAATTCAAAAATGATATTGTATTTAAATAATAACAAAAAAGAAAATGTTTGTTTGTTTGACCCACCGTGACTGTCTAATTAAAGCTAAGTTCTTTTAAAGGTGTTGAACTCTTAAATTAGTTTCTTCCTCCTTTTTGCCAAAACCATGCGCACCTCGACTTGTGTTCCTACTTCTGTTTTTTGTATATAATTTCAATATACTTACAATTTTTCTTCTCTCTGTTCTTTCTCTTGAATAAGAGAACCAATAATTCAAAATTTCTTGTCGCCATTAATTTTTTTTTTAAAAAAAGAAATCTAGCTACTTGCTTCAAAATTTCTGATTTTTATGACAAATACATCCTATCAAGTTCTCATCTAAAACGTTACGGAGATCAATGTATTTTTATAGTTTTCACTTATATATGAATTACATGATGGAACCTTATAATTATTTAAGACAGATTGCATTTATTTTCTGTAGATATTGGACTCAACCTACTTTTAAAATGGAACTGTTAATAAAACCCAGTTGGAAAATGAGATTTAATTGGTATTAAAATAATGGCCGTTTTTTGTTTTTTTGGTCTTTATGTCATATCGTTTCAAAAGTGAGGAAGCCGACCAATTTCTTTCATAGGAAAATTTGAAATAATAGTGATTTGACGACGTACTTAAGATAATGATGCTGATGTGCCTTACCAGCATTCATAGCACGTTTAGTTGGATTATTGGAATAATGATTACATATATAATCTTGATATAGATGACTGATTTAAATATTAGATTAACATATAAAAATACTATACACTTTTTTTTTTAAAAAAATACATCCAACACTATATGTTTATTTTTAGTGCAAAAATACCTATGGATTTTTTAAAATTAAAACAAAAAGGATAGAATCGTTAAAGTTCTCTTTCAGACTGTTAATTTTTATGGTGAAACCTACACTACTAAAAATAAAATTTTTTAGGTTTTGCAATTTACCTTTTCTGCCATATTCTCTTATCTCTTTCATTCTCTTGTATCTTTCATTCGTATCTCCCTATTTTCTTCTCAAATTCGAAGATAGTGGTGGCGGCTTCATCAACCAATGATGGCGGTGGATCAAGCACAACAACGGCTCGATTTCTTCTTCCTCTCGTCTTAACTGATCTTGCCCTGGCGTCATCGTAACGCCGTGAGAGGAGTACGGTGACATTGTCTTCGTTTGAGTGAGGGGTACTTTGATATTTTCATATCGCAATAGGCGGATGTTAAGTTATTTTAATGGTTTTGTTATTTTTGTTCCCATTTTGAAGATCCATTGGTATTTTTGCGCCAACAAAAAGGTGATAGGTGCACTTTTAAAAGAAGTACATGGGTGCTTTTGCACCTTAACCTTTCAGATATTTAATAGGAAATATACAATGAAATAAATATTACATTTGAGCTTGCCCATTCCCTTAAAGTAACTGTATCGGGATAACCCTACTAGGGCTAGTGAATGGAGACGAAGACCTCATATAATTGAACGAAAGAGATATTATTACACTTATAATTGAATGAAGATGCTCAACTAGATCTACAAGGAAGATTTGTGATGAGGGAGGATCACAAAAAAAAATTTGGCAATTTATAGCGGTAACCACTATAAGTGGATTTTGTAAATAAGCTGTAGTGAACAGTTTTGTAGCAGCTTTCTGGAACTGCTACAGAATCAAAAAAGAGAAAATTAAACAAACTCATGATAATCATTATTACATTATACTCCCTCCCTCCTTTCTCAGAAGAATTTATATATAATTACATATATTAAAAAGATTTCTATTTATAGTAATTCAAATGCACATAATTAAATATGATATTTAGAAAAACCACCAACACATAATCATTTCAATAACTAATTTAATTAATAAATTTTTTAATTTATCTAAATTAGTTAAGGAGGATAATTAGGGTATTTCAAGAAAAAATTAATTTGTTAGGGTGTTTTAAAAAAATGTGCTTTATTAATTAATTTAAATAAATTTTTTAATATAATCAAATTAATTAGTTTAACATATAGATACTATTTTAAGGACTATAATTACTTACTTATATATAGTAGTATCACTTACATATAGTGAGTATAATTACTTAGAGTGTGTTTGGATTAGTTTTTGGAGAATAGATTTTGGGAAGAATAGATTTTGAAAATAGAAATGTTTAGATGATTAGTAGTAGAATCACTTTTTATATTAATAAATTACCAAAAAGAGTATGATTTTATTAAAGTATGAGAGAGGATATAAAAGAAATAGGAGAGAGGAGAGAGGAGAAATAGGAGAGAGTGCAGAGAAGAGAAAGAAAAGAGGAAATAGGGTGAAGAAAAAAGATGAGAGATGAGAGAGTGTATAAGAAAAAGTAGGGGTAAGATAGTAATTGGATAGTCTATAAGCTCTTTTACTGTTCCAAAAGTTATTTTCAGTAGTTTATTCAAAACTATAATTTTGACTAAAATCAATTATAGATAAAAATGACTGTTTGTTTTAAAATTTTCTAAACCGAAGTTTTGGTCAAAATCAATTTTGGACAAAAATGACTGTTTATTTTAAATTTTTTTAATATAACATTTTGATCAAAATTAATTTTTTAACTATGTAATCAAATAGGCACTTAATTATATATAATTAACGCTTATACCAATCTAGAAATCTTAATGACAGTGACCTATTATATTCTTCCTTGGACTTCTGGGGGAATGTGATTCACGAGTGGGGCTGCATTCATCATGATCCTAATTAGAGTCTACAAATTTGAATGCATAAGTATATAATGATTAATGGCTCCCATCATTGTCATTTCACACTCACAAATTAATTAATTTTTCGGATAAAGTGTTTTGAAGACGTGTTAAGATGAGAAGTAGATTTTGAAATGAACATGTCAATGTCATATTATCTTTAGAATAAGATTAACTTCTTATTGTTTAATGTAAGATCCGTTGCCTCTAGAATTAACTTGAAAAAAACCCTAAAAAATTATGAGATTTCCGTTTATATTTTTGGATTGCAAACGCATCCATTTTCCCTTCTTAATAGGAGAGACTTTACATACACATAATCGAATTAAGGGCGACGTCCTTAAAGCTGGGAGACTAGCGTTCCATCAAGTCCAAGGGCTTTGGTAATTATGAAGAATCAAAGAGTAAAAATAAGAGGCAGAAAATTCTATGGTTGCGGGCGTTTATTATCATTTATTTAGAGATTGATTTTAAATGATCATATCATAATTTTAAAAATATTTTTATTTTTAAATATTTTTATATATTTATCTAAAATTATTTTTAAATAGCTTATTCAAACACTCTCTAGCTAAAAGAAAAATAGAAAGGTTATATATATATATATACACCCACATCAAAATAAAATAAAACACATTTGGAAAATTGCGGCGAGCAAATTGAATGGAGGTGCTTTGTCAGAATCACACGAACATGTGTCAGGAAATAATTATTCTGACGACGGAGTTCAAATCAAATCATGAAGAAATGGGTTTTTGATGGACGCATACCGAATTAAGCAATCAGACTATTGTTTTTATAACCGACAAAACCATCACTTCTTACTCTGTAGATGAAAAGAATAAAAAGGTACAACGAAACGATAATAAAGAAAGCTCATTAGTGACGAAATGAAAGTCACATTATTCATTTTCTGCATGATAATGGAACTGGGGGAATTTTTATTTTGACTATATATCGCCGCACTTTTCTACATGATTGCTGCTTCAAAGTACGAAATTTAGCTTCATTGTGGCTGTTTGAAAAGATTATAAATCTTTAATTTAAAAAAAAATTTAGTTTATAATTTAATTTTTTAAAAATAAATAGTCATATTTATCTAAAATTTTTTTAGATAAAATTATAGTTTTATATAAGTTATTAAGATTAGTTTTTACAATAGTAAAAGAACTTATGAATAACTCAATTACTATTTTATTCTTATTTTTTCTTATATCCTCTCTTCTCTCTCTTTTCTACCCTCTCTCATATGTCATCTCTCTTACCCTCTCTTCTCTCTCATATTTCTTCTTCACTATTTCTCCTCTCTCATCTCTATCCTATCTATTTTCTCATATTTTTAATAGAATTATACTATTTCTAATAATTTTTTAATTACAAAAATTATTTCGTTATTAACTATATAAAAACTCATTTATTCATGATTACTTTTTTTCCATAAATTTTTCTCTAAAAATCCTTTTTCTAAAAATTATTCAAAAACTCCCTTTTTTCATAAATCATTTTTCAAACTCTTATCTAAACAAATCCATTTACTCACATTCAACAGCATTCAGTTTAAATCAGAGAAGAGTTTATAAAAAAATAATTATAAAAAATAATTTTAGTTTCGCTTACCTCCCCAATTCTCTCGTCGATGTTGCTCCATCGCAGCAAATCCATAAGCTCCCACTATTTTGACGAAGCTCCAATCAACGGTAGAAGAAGGACAAGCAAAGTCAATGAAGCTTCCCTATTCTTGGCGAAGGCTATTTCTGATAGAGGAGAGAGATAGGTGAGGAGAAATGCAGAGATAGTGAAGTATGGTTATAGAGAGATCGGTCTGCAAGGAATACTAATGACAACCTCAGAGAAGCTCCGATTTGCAATAGAAGAAGAAGGATGAGAACCCAGAAGCTCTGATCAATGAAGATCCTTGTTGAGGCACTGAAGGAAAAATGAAATTCTCTGAGAACACCCCACTGCCATGAAGCTCGGATTAATAGAAGAAGAAGGACAAGAACCCAAAAGGTCTGATCAACGAAGATCCTTGTTGAGGCACTAAAGGAAAAATGAAATTCTCTGAGAACACCCCATTGCTTAATTGCATTAAGGCAGCGAATTGAGCTTGTATTCTTTGCTCCATTTGCTCCATTAGTCTTTGCTCGAATTGCACACGCTCTTGTTGTATCTTTTTACGCTCTTCTTCCATCTTTGCACGCTTTACTGCACACTCAGCCTCCATTTTTTCTCTCTCCTCTTGAATTTTTTTTATCAAACTCTTCCTGCAGTTGGGCTCGCACACTCTCCACAACTAAACTATCAGTAGATTGAGGGCGATTTCTCTTTCTTGAAGGTTCTGCTCCATACCTCCCTCTTACCTACCCTGACCTCTCACTAAGAATTGTCGCCAATATTTCCTCTGACGTCATTCGAGCATCACTCTCTAAATCTTGGTCTTATTGTTGAGAAAATTCGTGCATACGACTCTATAATAAAAACATAAAACTATTAGATTAAAAATAAAAGTAAATCAAAATAAGATATTAAATAACAATGCATACATGAAGCTGTTTATAGTGTGGGCAGCCCATACTACTTGTCCGTCTAATATCTTCCTAGTATGCGTTATCTCCCACAGCTGGTCAGGAGAAATAGGTTGTCCAGTAGTAGGATATCTCTACAAAATAATTACATACAAGAAAATATAAAAATTAGATTTAAACAAAATGATTGAAATTTTAAATTATAGTGATGATAGATTGAACTTACTGTAGCATACTCAATCTCTACAAATGATCGAAGACCACAAGTATGTTTAGTCATTTATTTTTCTCGATTTATCATGTTCCTTATACTTTTGTTCTACAACAAAATGTAGTAACTAATAAGAATTTAATAATTGAAAAAAATATAATTTATTTAGAAGGATAGTGAGATACTTTAAATATGTCAGATTTAAAATATATTAATATATTTTCCACCTTCGGCGGCGACAATGAAAATCACTGTGGAAAGTCAAACTTTCAGCGGCGACAAAATTATGTCACCGCTGAATGTATAATTTTCAGCGGCGACAATAAAAGTCGCCGCTAAAAGTCATTAAAGATGTCGCCAAAAACCAAATTTCTTGTATTGTTCTCCTTATTTTTAGACTTCTCACTTCCCACTCTATTTTGTTTAATATCCAAACAAATAATATTAAAGTTTAGTTTTGTTTGGGACTCTGGTGAAGATGTATTGGATGTTTGGCAATTGCTAAAATTATAGTTTTATAAAAGCTTATAGCTTAAATTATGATTTTACAAAAATTTTAAACAAACAGTTATTTTTATCTATAAATATTTGTAGGCTAAAACTATAGTTTCAGATAAATTTATGATAATAGCTTTTGGATGGAAAAAAAAGATTATAAGCATAAAAAAATATTTTATCTCTACTTTTCTCTCTCATCTCTTTGCGTACAGTCACATCTGCACTCTCTTGCATTAACATTTTGCTCGAGTCTCTCTCTTTCTTCCTTCGTTGCACTTGTCATCCATGAAGCCATGCTTGCAACTCATCGTCCAATAAGCTCCAGTCTCTATTCATCCTTGTCACAGATATAAGAGAATAGCATCTTCAGAACTCATGACTAGAGGTGGGAGCAGCGTCTTGGGCTGTGGAGGTAGTGGGAGCAGTAGAGCAGTGGAACTCATGACTTAGACCTGAGATGAAAAGAGGAATAGTAAAAGAAGATGAACATAGGGAAAAATTTACTAACAACAAAAGTCATTATAATAATAATCATTCAAATACTCATTTATTCATAACTATTTTTTTTTACAAAATCTTCTCCAAAATAGTTTATCCAAAAGCATTTTAAAAATACTTTTTTTATAAGTCATTTTTTAAAAATTAATCTAATCATGTCTTAGTTTGAAATTAAAGCTCATAATTACATATTGTTTGAAGTCAAAAAAATGGGGCTGCCCCTAGTTTCGCTTAGATAAGGACTCTTGCGTACTACATCATTTAAGTCCAAAATTTGGGTTGGCCTTAGTTGTGGCGGCAAAGACTTTGCGTTTCTGGCATCTTTAATATAGGGGAGTAAATAGATTTACACTTGAGAGAAATATTGTTAGGACATCCAAATGTACCTAACTAATTAAGTTGAAGTAATTAGAATTGAGTTTAATAGTATTACATAAATAACAAAGTAGAAGGATCCATAAAATTGAGCCCAAGATTTTGAGTAAATGCCAACTCTAATTTCCAATGAGGGAGTAATTTGTGATTTTTTTAAATAAAAATAAAAATGTTATCAGCCATTCACCAAATAAAAATGTGCTTTTTGAAGGAAAGGAGGGGTACCTACAAAACAAAATAGGTTAGCCCTTTATTATTAGTTTCTTAAAATAGCACTTAGAATTATTTAGTTGTTTAGTTCTTCCTTCGTAGAAAGGGAGTAATACTTAACATTTATATGGTATATGTTAAAGGTACTTTATATATATATATATATATAAGTATATCTCATATGAATAATATTGATTTATCTTTGGATAAATTTGAAGTACCTGTCCACTCTTTTATTCAAAATTTTTATCTATATAATAAGTTTTAACATTTTAGCATTGAAACCCCTAGACCGTACCGTGAACCATCATATTATAACCCAATCTTTTTATGTATTTTTTGTTAATTAAAATTTTATTGATTATAAATATTAATATCCAAAAAATTAAATTATGTAGTATTTAATATACGTTAATTTTCTTAAGTCTCCCTCATTTTTATATCTACAATACTATTTCTTATAACTTTTACAAATATATTATATTGATATATATATATATATATGGATTTAATTTGTTAACAAGATCATAAATATCTGATAAAATCCAGAAATTAGGGATGCAAATTTTGAGAGGGGTCACGTCATACATTGCTAAGCACAATTAAGATTGATGAAATTATAAGTAAGAAGAAGGTATTTATATTGCTAAGATATATCTCATAACGACGTGGGTTTAATTTTTTCTGTCGTTATGAGAATTTTTTTAATAGACGATCTTATAGGTTCCTTATAAAGCATTCTCTAAGCTATGAGATTGTACCCTAATTTTGATGAGAAATTAGTATCTAATCCATCTAAATTTTTATTTATACCAAAACAAAAAGCTATCCATATTATGGCGGTGGTCTAATGGCTAGCTAAGTCTCATTGCTTTTATTTAAACATTCAAAAGGGTAATTATATTATATTTATTAATGCATATATATAAACAAATAGTTAATTATTGCTTTGCCAATAAGTCCTGATTTTGCATTATTAAGTACTTCGTGCATGTTATTAAAGAACCCCGACGGGAACCCAATGCGTACAAAACCATCGAGTGCTAATTTATTTCAAGATAATAAATAATAATTACTTAAATAACTATAAATTAAAGACTATATTATTGTCCAGTTGTGGAGCTTTTAGGTATAGAGTGGAACCCACCTTGTACGTACGTACCGTGTACTCATGTATTATTATCATTAATTAACTAATGAACAAGCTTGCGCCATAATGTATGGTGGTGCCATTTTTTTTTAAAATAAGTTGCTCTTTTTTCCTAATTTAATAATTAATAATTATACAAAATTACAGATCAAATAAAGGTACAGACATGAGAGACAAAATGCCAGAATTTATCCAAGCTGTGCTGACCAAAGGCTCTCACTCGATTAGGCTATGAGTCATGGAGTCTAAAAGCAATTAATTGTTTATTAAAATATAACTATTAATTAATTAGATTATGTTCCTATGCACTACACAGTGTTTGAGGTAAGAGTGCTGGCGGCAAAAAAGTGCCACTTCCTATCAATTTTATACTCTTACAGAAACTTGTTGAGAGTTTAATTTTAATCTAAATATAAAATCATATTTTATTTTATCTTTTATATATATTATTTTTTTAAAAATAATTTATTTAATTTATGAATTGATATGTAATCTGTCACAATAATATTTTATAAATATCAAATTATATTTATTATAATTAATTTATTTATCTAATTTTTTTAATATATCGTTAAATAATTCTAAAATTAAGGATTATTAGAGGAGCATTATGTATAAAGATACATAGATATATAATTGATTCTTGAAAATAGGATTTGTTTTATGTAAGTCTAGGGTATTTATAGTTAGATGCAGTGGCTAATTCCTCTGTACTGTAGACTTCTTGAAAGGGATTTAATATTGACCATGAGATCCTCTTTATACACACCACTAGGAATCAAACCTCTAATTATATGCTTAAAGAACCAAGCTAATTCTTGAAAATAAATTGTTTAGGCTAGTATGATGACTCGAATCTTTGTTTTAGGGGCGGAATATTGGCTATCATGGTGTTTGGTGTTTTGTTTTTCTTTGGTTACAAATGAGATATACACCCAAATTACAAGGAAACTCAGTTAGGGGAAACAATTCCCAAACTCTCACTTGCAACTAATTCCTCCAAATAAAATGGACAAATTTTCAACAAAGAAGAAATTGATAAACCTTCTTTAGTCAATACATCAGCAACACAATTTTAGTTTCGTGAAATATATACTACTTGAACATCCCATAATCAGCTTAATAATTAGTGGATCTGTACCATCATAAGATTACACATTTTGTAACTATCCCTCTGCTATATAGATACGAAAACATTCTTTATATTCAAGAATACTACAAGACCCAATAGCATATATAAAACCAGCAATCTAGTTCTCATTAGAATCCCGACTACATGGTGTTTGGTGTTATCTGTTATGCTATTGCCTAATGTTGAGTGCGGCTGTGTAATTTTTCTTTTGGACCGAATCCGTACTATTAGGTCTTATTCTGGTCCCAAAAGGTTTTTAGTGAAAGATCATCCTTATTTGAGAATGTTTTAATTGTAGAAAAAAAGAAGAAAATGATTTAATTTCAAACAGGCGAACTACAAGAAGCCATTCTAGAAAGGCTTTTATAAATATTTTATTTTGAAGGATCTTGAATGTGTTTATATGCAGCCAATATCTAAATCTTCTACATATAAGTTTTAAACACGCGAACTACAAGAAGCCATTTTAGAAAAGTTTTTATAAATATTTTACTTTGAAGGATCTTGAATATGTGTTTATATTTAGCCAATATCCAAATCTTCTGCATATGAGTTTCTAGGATCCAAAGAAACTCTTGACTTCATAGCATTATAGAGGACAAAAGGAGTAAGGGTGTATTAACTCACACAATGGGGCAGACCCCCTTACAAACTTTTGCAGCCAGAAAGTCATCTGCAACATTCCCCTGCCCTTTAGAAGTCCATTCTCTCAAACTTGGTTTGTCCTTTCTTAAGACTGGAAATGAGGTTCAGGCAGTCAGACTAAAAAATCACTCTATCATTACCCAAGTCCATTCTTCAAAATTTGGTTATGTTTGTTGATCATCCAAGATGTTGAAACTTATTCACTTGTTCTGATAAATTCAAATTGATTTTGCTACAAATTAAAATCTTCTTTTGGTTTTGTTACTCCTATATCATGCAACCTAGCTTGGTGCTTGCACCTAAATGAAAGTGTAGATCCTATTTGAAATTTGTCAATCACTTGTACCAACCCACAATATCATACATAAATGATAATTTTATTACATTGAGACAATTTTTATTAGGATCAAGATGTATCTGAGTATCATTAAGTATTTTTCAAACCACACACATTATGTCAAACTAATTTGTGGTTTATACATAAATAATAATTAGATAACATTGAAGCAAATTTTTATTACTTTGTCTTTGGGTCATAGCCTTAATGCCTTCTTAAACATAAGATAGTGAGTTTAAACCCTCTATACTATAAGATATGATTGCTATATATTTTCGTATATAATTTTTTTTAGAAAGAGATTAAACTCACCTGAGATTTAATGACAGAGCGAAATCTTTTTATGATGACTCTTTAAGTGTCGCAACTGGTACCATAATAAAGTAATATTTTTCAGGGATTAAACACGCTATAAATGATCATATGTTTCATCTATTCACTAGTTGAACACACGGATACGGATAGGTGATTGCTGTGTATTTTATAATGAAGCTGGTGTTATAATTCGTTTCTGGAGAAAGGGATAGTATTCACTTAATTGGGTAAAGTAGTCTGGGCTTATTGGGCTTTTTTAAGTTTTCAGAATTAGCCCAATAATTATTTACAGAAGCCCATAACCATTGTATTACTAATGGCCTTAAGAATTGTTTGCATAAGCCCAATAATATTTGCATATCATGAAAACAAAACTCATGAGCCATATGCATTTCCTCAGTTTTCATTCTTAATGCAGTTTCTTTTTTGTACAAAAAAAAATTCTCACCTTTTCGGCCCAGTAAAAATAAAATAAAAAGCTTGTTATAATTATAAATTATATATAAATACTATATTAACATTAAATTTTACTTAATAGCATAAATATTGTTGGTAAAAAGACTTGTTAATACAGGGGGGCCAATTAATGTTGAATTCTTTTTATTTTTTGTAATTTAATTACGATGTCAAAACAAGAAACAAATCTTATATCAATTTAATGAATATATTTAGATATAAAAAAAATCAAATTACTGGACGGCGTGACATAAAAGTAGTTTGGAAGGAATCAACATACGAAATTTGCACGTGAGTGTGACGGCCACTTTATCGTGCGTTTCGTCCTTAAATTCCATCGCCCCTTCAAAAGCCCACGATGTGAAACACGTGTCTTTAATGACCTCTTTCTATACCAAAGTAAATTTATAATTTCCACAAAAGTTTATCAATTTATAAATTACATAAAAATTTATATTTTTAATTAAAATACAATAAATATATATATATATTTTAATTAAATAATCTCTATAATTAAATTACTCTTATGACTTTAATATAGAATATAATTATAGAGTTAATATTAATCTTAAATATAAGATATATTTTTTATATTTATCATTTTTTTAAATTATTCATACTAATATGCAATTAAAAAAATTAAGTAAAAAAAGAGAGAAAAAGAGTTAAGAAAAATGATTAGCGTGTATTTTAGAAAAAATATATCATAGATATAATTTAATTATTTTTTAATATAATTAATTTTTTTTAGGTATATTAAATTATTTAAATTGATATTATATTAGGAATCTAAGGAATACATCAAATATTGATAAAGAGAAGGCTAACTCAAATTCTATATTACATCAACCGAGTGTGATCCGACCACAGGACTAAAAGAGTGCATGGGAAAACATATTGTTAAATGGTCAAAAATATAAAATTAGAATTCAAAGTTCAAACTCCTGGAAAGTCAATTTCAAATATTTAATAAACAAGGAAGCCGCATTACAAAATAAAATAATGCTTTTTCCAAGTGTTATATTCAATAGATGAAAAATAAAAATAAAAATTGATACAATGAAATCACGTAATCTATAAATTCAGTTTGTAATGATCTCAAAAGTGATCAAAAATATATTTCATAATACCATTTATTGAATGAATATTTTTTTATACAAAAAAATTTTTAAAAATGGGTTATTTTTTTTGGTACAATGGAGGTGGGTGATTTTTTTTATATTTGAGAGGGCACAAGTCTAAAGTAAGAAAATCTAAATTACTAAAAAAATCAATCTTATACACTATGAAATTACTAATTAACACATCTATGTTAGATATATTTTATATATAACAGATCTAGATAATTTTTTTTTGTGATTATATCTATCACTAGAATTGGTAAAATGGGTTAGAAACTGTCAACCCATTTTGGGGCAGGTTGCACAGCTTATCTTCTCCTAGTTTGTCAGCTCGCTTTTTTTAAATTATTAAAATTATTATTTATTTTATTCAAATATTATTTTAAATACTTTTATTATTGAATACTAGTAAAAATAATTACTTATTTATTGATATGTATTGATATATTATAATTGATTAATATTATATTAATATTTATTTAGATTTATAATTATAAAATTTGAGATTTTTTTATAAAAAATAAAATTTTTTAAGAGTATGATATTAACAAATTTTTTATTAGTATTTTAAAATTTTAAAAATATTTTTTTAAAAATTAAAAAAAGGGTGGGTTTGGGTTAGCAGGGGCGGGCTGTCCTCCTGTCAATATTGGTGGACTGTAGGCCAACTTGTTTTTCAATTCTATCTATAATCTTGTTGACTTCCTTTGGTAAGAAGTGCAATTTTAACTTGAATGAATGAATTACCATCTTTTCCCATAATGGTTCCTCTATCTCTCGACCTTGGGCTATCATGAATTTATCTCTTCCAAGCTGCTGGGATTTTTTTCACGGTGAGCCTAATGTGTCGCGGATATGTTTAGGGTTTTTTGGCCTTTTTTTTTTTTTACGTATTTCGTCTTATTTTTATAATTAAAAAATCCATGTCTTAACAAAAAAATATTAATGGGTTAATTGGAGCTATAACATGGCCGACGAATGTTCCCGCTGCTTATAGAAAAAATTGTCATTAATGGGGAAAAAAAAATCCATGTCTAAGCACCGACCTGTACTCAGTCAAGAACAAGTCACATTTGGTGGCTGGTTCGATCATTCCATTACATGAAGGGATCATCAATCTCTTAAATGATGGCATATGTGCTGGTCAAAATGAATGGTATATGATTATATGTATATGTGTGGGGTGTGTGTGTGTATATACACTCTTCCCCATTTGGTTCTGGTTGCAGCAAAAATAATCAGTCTGCGGATCATAAGATTGTCAGCTAGCGACCAAGCAAAAGGCCCTCCCTGTACCCCCATCACCAAGCTGAGAAGTCATGGAGCTTTCTCAAGCAATCCGATTTCGATCGCACAGATTACCCTTCTCTCCCATTCAACACCCTCTACATCATCAAATATCCACTATGCCCACATTCAACTCCATTCCCAATCTTCCTAAACTCACCGTATCAGCCATGAGAAAGCCTCCAATTGAAGGATTAAGCGACGAGTTGAATGCCATCGCTAGGCGCAACCTTGACTTCGCCTACACTCGCCGCCAGGTTCGTGAAGCTTTCAAGGATGTGCAGCAGGGGCTGGATCATTGCTTATTCAAGGTTAGCTTGTTTGCTCTTTCAATCTTGATCGTGATCAATGCTATGCTTTAGTTTCAGCCGTTTGATCTGTTGGGAATTTTCAAGAATCTTCCTTTTCTCCGCGTTCAATAAGTGACTTATGTTTCTATCTCTTCCTCTGTTCGTCTTTGACCGGCTTCGTAGACGGCTCCTGCTGGGATCACCACGGAGGAGGTAAGCTAAGCTTATACTCTAAGCTTATTTTCTTTTTCGAATTATTTTACTTTAATCATTACTCTAGTACTGATTTGATTTCAAGTTCATCCTTCTAGAAGCATAGATGCTTATTATACAAAATTAAACTTTCCAGCATGAAAGTGATCCAGGGATTCAATTTTCAGTGGCCCTATCTTTGAGGACCAAATGGGGGTTTTCTTTTTTCTTTTTAACTAATTCACGTTAGCTTGGTGAAAAAATTTGATTAATTTAGGAGGCTAATGAGTTGATACACTGGATACTTTTTCTAGTGGTTCGAAAGGAATTCGAGGGGACTGGAAATTTTCTGCAAAAGTTGGATGCCAGAACCTGGCATTCCAATTAAGGCGGCTGTGTGTTTCTGCCACGGGTATGGTGATACTTGCACTTACTTCTTCGAAGGTTTGTCATAATCTCTATATTCAAGAAGTATTCTTAATCAGCATAGGTAGTATCAGAATGTCGGGGTTTTATGCCGTTAAAAATTAAAGAGATTCATCATACGATATGATAGGTAGAGTTTGAATTTTCAGGCATTGCCAAGCGGATTGCTGGATCTGGCTATGCTGTTTATGCTATGGACTATCCTGGCTTTGGTCTTTCTGAAGGACTACATGGTTACATACCAAATTTCGATTATCTAGTTGATGATGTTATCGAACACTACAGAAATATAAAAGGTATGATGTTTTAGACCATGGTTTCATATTCAGATTTCTATTTTTTAACTTTGAAAAGTACAGAATGTTTTTTACCATGCTTTGAATCTTAATTGACAGCAAGACCTGAGCTAAGAGGGTTGCCTCGATTTATATTGGGCCAGTCAATGGGAGGGGCAGTTACTCTCAAAGTTCATTTGAAGGAACCAAATAATTGGGATGGAGTTCTCCTTGTCGCACCCATGTGTAAGGTAACATCATATTACTGTATTGCAGTTGATGACAAACAACTCCACCGTTGTAATTTAGAAGTTCTGTTTCAGATCAGAGTCTAATCCCTGAATTCTTAAATATATAACTACATGATGATTATTTTCTCTCTGTTTCTACCATCATAGTTCTCTTCTTATTTTGGAAGTTCAAAACATACTAACTGCTCAAATTCCTTTTCATCGTAGTTAAGTTAAGTTTAGATGAACTGTATATCTTAGTTTATGCATCAATCTTGGAATCATTTCCTTCCTTGCAGGATCTTTGCTTTATTTTCTGCCTTTAGATGATTCTTACTAAATATCAGATCGAGGAAGATAGTTCTCAGCCTGAAATGAGATCTGGATATTACTGAAAATGAGTCGTTAAGGGTCAAACCAAAATTGTCAATCTCTTGAGGTTTCTATCAAGGAGAAGATAGAACTAATTACTTATTTTGGGTTCTTATTTTTCTGGTTTTAGTTGAGGTGTAAGTCTTGTAGATGCGATACTATAAGCTTGGGGTGTGCTCAATTAGCTTAGGGATTGAGAGAATGTATTGATAGTTAACTAACTTCTATCATTACCTAGCATGGCCTTTTAGTCTAACTGTTCATAGCCTTCAGGAGCCTGAAGATAGCTTTGAGGATTAAACTTATGAATGATTTTGAACTGCTTTGGAGTTGTAGTTGACAGTAACTGATGGACTCTAACCAACTACCTAGAATATATATTTTCAATTTGCTATTACACATTATTTCTGAGTGAACCAGTACAAGATTATGTCTGGACTCTGGGCTGGCTACAACCACTTCTTTTGTGCTTGAAGTTGAACTCTGAATCATTAGTTATTGTGGATCAATTAATTTGTAAGTAAATTATTGAAAGCTTAAATCGTCTCAAATTTCAACCTAAAAATAGTTTGTCGCCATAATTGCAATTGCTTTTGAATGTGTTGCTTTCTCTTTTTCCACACTGGTGAATAAACTCATTATCTTTCTATAAAAGATGGATCATTCTTTTAAACGTGGTCGAGCCTAAAATCTTCATGAATTCGATATCACTTAGTCTTGCATATTGGACGGATCCTGGGAAATTTCATACAATATACAGATCAAAAATTGATGGCTTAACAGAATGGAAGAATCCGAGGAAATAATAACCCTAGTTACATTACAAAAAAGTTTAAGACAGTAAATGTTTTGGTCGGGTGATAATGGTGACAGATTGCATTTGAATTGAATGAAAAGTGACCATTTATTATATTCTACCTTCTATTTGGAGATTATATCAATGTATACAACTCTATGAGGATGCCTGATTTGTTGATTTGTGTGGCTGTTTAGGTTGCAGATGACTTGTTACCATCAGATGCAATTATGAAGGTATTAACTTTTTTGTCCAAAGTGATGCCAAAAGCGAAACTCTTTCCACAGCAAGATCTATCTGAGCTGGCCTTCAGAGAACCAAGCAAAAGAAAATTGGTTGGTATCTTTGTCAAATATCTTTTATTTTCTGAGTCTTTAGGGCTTTGTTATGCTTTTGTTCTTGATGATGCGGGTTACTGATACTTTTGATGTCCCATCTAAGTTTCGAAGCATTTCTTTGCTTCTATCCACAGTTTAACTCAAAAAGAAGAAAACAAATTCACAGCAGATATTATGATATGCATTTTATCCAAATTGATTTTGTTAACCAGACGCTTCAAAACCAGAGATTGGCCACTTTATCATATTTGCTTATTCTTTTCTATGAATGCGCAGCTTTTCTTTGCTTCTACCCCTCCCTTACTAGGAAAAGAACAGAAAAAATTAAAATATAACATGATTAAAACATCAGACCATGAACATTCATATAGACAAGTCAAGTCGTTAACACCCACATGCGCACTTATTCTATGTATTTGTTTTTTAAATTGTGCTTTGATTGCCATTGTTATTCCTGTGTTAACTAATTTATTTTCTAGGCTGTGTACAATGTTATATGTTATGAAGATCAAGTGCGTCTTAGAACTGGCATGGAACTTTTAAGGGCCACTCAAGATATTGAGTCTCAAGTCCAGAAGGTCAGTTTTTGCATTTTCCTTCATGTTCGCTGTATTTGTAATTTTCCAGAATTTAGTATTGGTTTCATCCCATCTATGGTTGTTTGTGGTTTCTCCATTCATTTGCGTTTATTACACTGGAAACGTCTTCATTATGGAAGGGATGGCATATTTGCAGGTATCAGCTCCATTATTAGTTCTTCATGGAGCAGACGATAAGGTGACAGATCCTAAGGTGAGCCGATTTCTTTATAAGAAAGCATCAAGCAAGGACAAGACACTGAAGGTCTATGAAGGTGGTTTCCACTGCATTTTGGAAGGCGAACCAGATGACAGAATTTTCTCCGTCCATGATGACATTGTTTCATGGCTTGACGCTAGGTGTGCTGTAAAAAGTGTGGTTCATGCTTCATACCGTTGAATAAATTCATCATCTATAATAGGGAGAATTACTATGTAGTCCTACATAAATAATTTAATCAGTGAAAAGTCCACAACAGTGAATAGTATGACAATAAAAAAATCTAGTGTAAGAAATGGCGGATCATGGCATATTGACAATTTAGGAGATATTCTTATGATTAAACTATTTATATGGAACAATAATTCTCCCTTTCTAGTATTTTGTGGCTGCTGCTGCTGTATCATCAATAATATAATCGAATAGTGTCACTCCATTTGATTTCATGCATGTTGCTTCTTCTCATAATCCATCATAGCCTGCCTTCCTATTTTCTCTCATCTTTCAATTTTGAACCCATGCTTTAGCAGATTTTCACTGGTTTAATGTCCTCCTTAGCCCTAATTACACTCCTTATGATAAGTAGGAAGGTGATGTGTGGTTCCATTTCTATGTAGGTTGAGGCTTTAAGCTCAGTTATTGTGTTCTTTTATGGGACATACCACCAGCACGTTTTACCATTATACCCTATTAGTGACTTCTAGTTTTTGTATGCTTATCAAATGTAATGTAATGTTCAATGTTGTTTGCTTGCAGTGTAAAAAGTATAACTCATATCATTTACAACTTATAAACATTGCGGCTTGTATGTTACTCTATTGGATCATCAACGTAAGACCTGCATTTGCACTATAAACGAAGTTTTATATTTAGAATTATAAGAATTAATGATATTGGATAAATCAGTTTACATATGGTTGTATGAGTCCGAGAGATCTATTCTCATATCTGTAAGTTTTTATCCTGATTAAAGAGACACAGTGAGGGAGGGAGAGAGAGGAAGGAAGTGGGTGAGAGAGAGAGATGGGCAGGAGGGAGGCAGGATGAAGGGCTCAGGAGAGGATCGAGGTGCCTAATCTATTTAGGGCCGCAACTATAGGCTTGGCCCGGTACAATCGGTCCAATCAAATAAAGCCTATGCCCACTTACTTTTCTTTGTAAATATTTTTTTTTGCCTAAAACGTCACATGAATGCACATCTCCTAATAGTTGTTCCCCCAATACCCAATAATGCTATAATTTTAGATTTATTTATTAATATTCAGTGTTACTAACAACTCACTAATAATATTATAAATCACTCTCTCAAGTCTTAAATATAAAAACTAATAAAATAGTTTGTTTTGACCTTAAATAAAATGGAGATAAATTTATAATTTTTTTTAAAACTCTATTAATTACACATAATAAAGTATTAAAAGATTAGTTTCTAATTGAAATGATTAAAAAAGATAATTTAAAAAAATTGAAAAATATTTTTTTTATAAATAATTAATGTAACTATTTTTTTAATCTTTGAAAATAGTTTTTCAATTTACATTTAAAGACTGGGTGGAGTACCAAATTGAGACACAGCAAAAACACATCCTAATAATTTAATTCCCAGCCGTCCTTCAATGTAACGCATAAGAAGAATATAATTTGAGTATAAATGATTGCTTCTATTAATAAAAGATTCAAGAGAAAACGTATAAGAAGACTTCTTATGATTATGTTCTTTCTTTGAGACCTTATATTAATTTTTTGTGTTATTTTTTAAATCCCAAATTAATAGCCTGAGATCAGAAGTTCAAGATGATTCATACGCCATATATGTGGAGGAAGGAAGTGAATAGGAGAATGTAGTAGTAGTAGTTGCAATTTTCAAGCAGGAATATAAATGGGACAAGACTGGTCTTGCAATTAGTGGCAAGCAACTTTACACTGTTGAAGAATGTACAATCTCAATCTTTGGACAAGACATAACTAAGGTTGAAACTGTTCAAGTTCGACCTAAGTTAAAGTAGTGAAGCATGAGCTATCTGGATATTAACCTTAAATCATTTATGAGCTCCCAAGTTCCATGCCATGCATATGCCTCTCTGTCTTCTCTGTTTCTGATGCCTTGGCATGATCGACAAACTGAAGAAGACAGTGTTGTGATGAGTGAGCAGTGTTTGTTGCAACAGTGATGAGAGTTTGCTTTATTTTCTATTTTAGGTATGCTTCCGTTTGGTCCATCACTTTCAATTTTTGTAACATTGCATTACTTTGATTATTTGCTTTGTCTACTCAGGCTTGGCCTACCTACTTCTATTATTGTCTCCACAACTTTATAGTTCATCTCTCTACCTCCAACATAATATTTTTTTAATATTAAATTAGAATAATTAAAATTTGATTTGAAATTCTTCTCTTCACCCTCCATTTTTTTGTTCTCTCAAATTATTGTTTTAATTTTTTGTTATAAAATTGGCATAAACATGAAGAGTGAGAGAACGAAAGACATTTTGAAATGATTTGACGTACAATGTTTTTGGAGACTTCAAATTGGATCTCCTACATCAACAAAAAATGAGTCAATCTAATGTATTTAAAAAAATAATGTCAATGGCATTGTTGTGGCCAAATGGGCATAAAAACTCCTATATAAATTGGATGCCGTATTTAATCTCATTTATAACTTCAAACTTTAGTACTTGTATCTTCAATTTAAAAAAGAAAAAAGAAAAGTAGTGATCTAAATCTCTTGCTTGATAGAGGAGAGGTCATGAGTTCAATCCGGATACACACATTAGTTGCTGTGTAGTAAAAAAAATGAAAAGGACCTAGACTTCCCCAACAAAATACTAAAGTTAAAATGTAAATATGCATGAAAGATAGGATAAAATATATATTTTTGCCTAGGTCCTTTGTTTAAACAAAAAAGCTGCATTTTATCTTTCTTGTTCTTATTAAATTGGCATGAGCTAACAGTTTGAAATTATAAGAGAGCCCACATATCACTAGACTACAAGGCCATTATTAGCTGCATTTTAACTTTTGTATATTCTACACTTTGTCTTCTGTTCTTGGTTAGAGAATTCTAGGTTGTTTTTCCTAATAAAATTTCTGAATGGGTCCTAATTCCCAAATTTCCCTATACTCAAATGCATGCGTGCTTAGAATTTAATTATCATTGAAAATCCAATGATACAGATAGGTCTCCTATATATATTTCTCTCTCTCTCTCTTCAACCTTAGAAGTAAAATAAGCTTCAAGAATATTCTGACCCGACCTGAAATAAAATTTACCATTAAATAATTACTTGATAAGTAGATATTTTATAATTAAGTAGGTGTATATTTTGGAGCATATTTGATTAAATCCTTGAACATTTTATACCTATTTAATTATCTTTTATATTTATATATCTCTTTGATTAAGTATAGGATAAAAGGAAATATTCTTACAAAATTTACTCATATCCTATTTTATTTTGCAGGAAATATTAAAAGATTTACGAGGGAAGGAAATATCAAATAAAAAATAGGAGCAACGGATGAAATAATATATATATATATATATATATATAATATGAGTAATGATGGGGATAGAAAAGGAAGCAGATGAGATTTGGATTTGAAGGCATGAAGCAAAAGGGAATATAATATATATTTATATATATTAGATATATATATATAGAGAGAGTCGGAACTTGGAGGTAGAGACGGCCAGCACGCAATTAATCAAACATATAGATATAAATATGTGCGTTGAGCAGCGAGCAATTTCTTCTTCGTCTTTCTTCTTTTATTCTTGTGTTCAGTTTTATTTTTTATTTTTTATTTTTCAATGGATTTTATTCTATCCATGTGTTGCTAGTTCTCTTTTGAACTTAGAGGAGCTATGAACCTATTTGTATGCATCATTACTAGTAAGTTGCATACAAGAAGAATCATTCCCCCTTTGAGTACCGCAGGAATCACTGTGACGTGGGATTTCATCATTGCTCTTAACCTTCAAATCAAGAAAATAGGAAAAGGGACATATATAGGATAAATATAATTATTAAAGCTACTCATTTATTGGCATCTTCATTTCTTAGTTAATTTTACATTTTGGAATTGGCAACATTGTTTTTTGAAGCTAAGGAAGGTTTGACTTTGAAATTTTCTTAAATCCAATTAAAAATTTGCATTATGAATTGCTGAGTTAAATCTACCCATGTGGATCAACAAGGTGTTGATTCTAGTGAAAGGGTATTGATCTTAAGTCTTTATAAATATAAAAAATATTTTTAATTAAATTTGACAATCATCAAATTTGATTCAGTGCTCAAATTTAATTAAATCATATAGTGATATAAAACTGCTCTATGTTCCCTATGATTTTCATCACAATAATATTCACTTTTTTATATGGCTATCTAATTACACTGTATTCAAGCATTATCATACTCAATTAAATGAAATTCTCTTAAAAATATTTTTTGTAGTTATATGAACTCGAATTTAAAACCTTGTGCTTATAAATGACCCAAGCTCCTTCTAGTTAAACCTGTTATTATTACTCTCTTAAGGCCTAAAGATGGATGCATATTTCTCAATAATACCTCCAAGCAAAGATTCTACAAAAGCCGTGTCAATATACTAACAGGATTCTTTGAATCAGTTAGTTTGAAAGCTGCTGTTGCCTAACAATAATCTGATTTTCTCTCTCTATATATATTTTATCAACGAAGAAAGACAAATTTTAAGATAATCTTATCAAAACTAGCCGAGTTGGCGAAAAGTATACAGAGATAATATTCGTGTCCACCAACGTTGCAACATAAGCATAACAACAAAAACATGTACATCAAATCCGCTAAACAGTACTCTGTCCTCCTCTTACACGAGCTCGACATCCATAAAATAAGGTCATCAATATATATATAAGAATAAACTTGAAAAAAATAGATTTAATTTGGTTTCTATCAGACAATGAATGAAGATAAATTGATACTAGATGATTTAGGGCATAGAGAGGACTAGCTAGGGCATGGAGATTCAGACTACTGTGAAAGAAAAGCTATGATCTTGAAATATATTTTCAGTACACAAATATACTGTTTAAACATTCTAAAATATTTTGAGCAATAAAGTGATCCTGAGATGTTTTTGGAGAAGCTGATAACGATACTTGTCATTTTCTGGAAGACCAAAATAGAGATTTGCTTGAAATCCTGATAGATAGACATCATAGATAGATAGAGAATAGGTGGTGTTTCTTTATAAAGAAGAAAATGAAGAAAGGAATTGAATTAGGCAAAAAGCACTGTACATAGATAAAGATACAGTATTTATTAGCAGGCTTTAAACGTTCTTCTCTCACTTAAGGGGGTCATTATTCTTTATCCGTTGTGGTATGTGTACATATATATATATATATAATATGAGGCTGCTATGCTCTCTTTCTTATTCTTGGTTCAGCATAATGCAACAGTCTAACATGCCACTTTTTTAGTGTAGTTCTGTGCCCTATTCTTCACACAAACATCTCTCTCTCATCTTCCTGATCCCGAGAGAGAGACATTAAAGAGTCAAGGGTACTTCAGACTGGCTATAAGATGCCTAGAGATAGAGAGAGTAACTAAACCATTTGTGGGGTCATTGTTTTTACGCTGGTCTAATGCAGGTGTCTTTCTTGGTTTTTTCATATATTTATAAAAGAGAAACCCTATGGTATACGGGTTAGACCAATGCTTTTTAAAGGACTCAGATTTTTATATAAATATGAGCGTGTGTATATAATTACTTGCTTGCTTTCTTTGATCACTTCTGTAGAACTGACCTCAACCTTTGTACTTATCATCCATCATCATACATTTTTTTTGCCTTTCGTGACATGAAAACCGGTGTTTAAGTTGCTCACGCAACACAGAAACATTCCCAATTTTTTTTCTGGGATTAATTAGACCACAACTGAATTACTGGTCATATTCGAAACAAAGGTTTCGAAACCAAACTAAGACAACATATATATATAGAGAGAGAGAGAGAGCGAGAGAGAGAGAGATGTTATTGGTATCTCTCTTGGTGCCAAACGAAGTCTTTCTCCCAAAAGAATTGAACTGTAAGAACTGTGAGTGGAAAAGAAATTGGAGAACTAGCTAGCTTGTTGCTTCTCGTTATTCATATATATATATATATAACTGATAGTGCAGTTATTTTGCTGCTTGCTCAAACAATTGAACGTTTCTTTTTTTGTCACTATTTAACTAGTGTTTTCTTACTCACTATGTAAAGAAGTACCATCTCATCCATTCAAGGAGAACACAACTTTTATAGGGAAGGGCTGTCCCAATAGGTTGGCAATTCGTAAAACGTGAAAGAAATGAATCCAATATGAAACATCAACTTGTTGCTTTTCACAAAAAACTATAAAAATTATTTTTTTTAATCAAGATATAATCCCTTTCAAAATTTAAAGCGACTTAAATCCTAGTCTGAGTTAAATTAAAATATACACATTCCAAACACAGCACATGCATAGCACTCTTCTATAGCCCCACATATGCCCGCTCACATCATATTTTTCACATATAAAGAATACTTTAGAGGTTGTTTAGATTAATGTTTGTAAAAACAAATTTTATTTCAATTGTGTTTGCAAACTGAAGAGTCAAAGCCAAATGCTCAAATAATCAACTTTGGCTTTAACTTGGCTTTAATCCAAAAAATCATTTTGCTGGAATGACAATTGAAATATTTCTTCAGTCTTTAATATATGATATATTTAATTAATTTAATTAGATTAAAAATTAATTAATATAATATTTTTTATAAAATACCCTAATAATCTTTCTTTACTCATTCTCTATTTTTCAGGATTATTATTGAGGGAGTATCAATAGGGTAGTTATACATTAACTATGGGAGGAGTAGCATTTTGGGGCTTCAATGGGCTGCTAGCCTTTTAAACTGGTTTTTCAGCTTCTAAATGCCACGCCAAAAGTTAAACTCATGGAACCAAGAGATAAACATGTGCCAGCAATGAAACGACTGTGTTTTGATTGCTTAGCTTCTGGAGCAAACTGACTGAGTTTTATTCTTTATGGCCCCTGGTATAGTGGAATTCTTTGACTTTCTATTCTTCCGTATGTGCCATTAAACGAAACTGAATTGCTGTGTAGTGTTCACTCACTGCTACAAGCAAAGCATCTTCTTGTTTCTTTTTTTTAATTTAAATTTTAATATACTTTATGATTACATCATTAGGTGAAAAGGAAGAGATCAGAGTGCTTTCTTAAAAAAGGATTACATGTTTGACAGTCAATAGATCAGACAAAAATTACACATTTTTTTTTATCAATTCAGTCCCCGATCTACTTGTCAAGCTGACATCATTTATCTGACCTTAACATGACCCAATTAACAAAATCTTCATGCATGTAACTGTTAATAAGATGGCCATGCTAGAAAATTGTTGAAAAGTTGATGAATCTGGAAACTATAATCCCAGCATGACGATTTCATCAGTTTTTCTTTTCTTTTCTTTATTTACCAGATTTGATCAGTTTAACAATCAAATGTGAACAATCCCTGAGGAATTTGAGAATGTTGCATTTCAAAGAACAAATTGAGAATAATATATATAAGGGGAATTTACAATGAGATATGAAGTAAAGATTTAATTATCTAAAAGTTTCAATGAGAACGAGAACAAGTTTTAGTACAACAAGTATATGTTGCGGAGGACTTTTTGATCATTAAATCAATTCCTTAAGAGCCCATAATAATTTCCCCTATATATAATCTTAGTCCGTACGAGTGGGCAAATTTTGCACGCATGACAATGGGATGGCAAAACCAATTACTTTATAGTATTATGTTCAATCTTATTTATAATCTTAAAGTTAGTAGTACTTGACCCTCTAAATAAAAAAGCGACAAAGAGATGATAAAGATTAATAATATAAACATTATAATTTAGTCATAAAAGAGATTTGATCATACTTATAATTAATCTTAAATCATTAGGATATAATATAAACATAAAAATCCTTTATAAGTTGAAGGTTTTAAATTAATCCCGTTTCTAATTTTAAATTATTAGTACTTAATCCTCTATATTAAAAAAAGAATGACAATGGAATGATGATAAGGATTAGTGATATATAGTAAAGTAATATTGGTTGGAAAAGGAAAGAGAAATAACAAAAAAGGTGGGTTTGGGAAACTCAGTTGATATCTAACTTGTTGTCCCAGCAGGTCTAGTTTTTGCACAGTTGAGCAGTACAACCACACAACACACCCACCCAATACAAACACACACACTAACACAGACACACACAGCACCATGCCAAACTAGCTGACCCTGTCCATGAGCTCAAAAGCTGTCCCTACACTTACTGTACCCTAATATTAATATTAATAATAAATAAAAAACTCCTTCATCCTCCTCATCGATCTCTGTCTCGTTATGTCTCTCTCCCCCCTCCTCTTTCTGATGATGATGATGCTTACTAATTAATTAGAAACCCTTGTTTCTCTCTTTAGAAGCCATCTTGAAACCGATTGATCGCTGAATAGCTCCTTCCCCAATTCAAACCCTCTTCCTGATTCTGCAGTGTCCCGTCCTTGCCAACGAACGCTTGACCACCACCCACTGGTGCACCGATACAGGTGTAGCTCGATGACTCCCCCACGTAGTTGTGCAGAACGTGACCCACATAGCCGCTGCCACCGTTCGAGTTGTAGTGTGACGCCGGATATGATGATACTACTGTTCCTCGGGACGACGGGGACGCGTACATGTACGGCTGCGCTGGTACTGGCGGTGGAGGTGGCGGTGGTGATATGTGGTGGCTGGACGATGAACCCGACAAGTACCTCGGAAATCTCAGAGGCATTGTGGGATCTCCCATGTTGCTCCCTCCTCCCCCTCCGTAGCTTCCTGCTACTACTGGTTGGCAGCACCTAAATTACCATACCAGGGAAAAAAATTGTTATCTTCTTCTAGAATTGAACAACGCTGAAAGATAAGGAGAAGAATCTAAATCTATATACCCTAAGTGAGGGGCCCCTTGGGCGGCGATGGTGTGATCGCTACGGAAGACGAGCTGACGAGCATGGTTCAGCGTCTCGGTTTCCCTTTCTGCAACCAGAATCCAACAAACACGTACACATATATATACTCACATCAAATAAAATAAAATAAAATCAAATCAATCCAACTTGTATGTATAAAGCAAAGCAAGCAAATTTCTACATTCCCCAACTTTCTGTGCTTGAAATGACCACGCTTCAAGTCCATGCCTCCGCTTTTGGCCCACACAAAAACTCACAGACGTGTGTGTGTATACATGTATATGTATCTCTATTAGCTACTCAGTTTCTTGAAGAGAGAGAGAGACTAGCCTTGACGGTGACGGTTCATGTGACCTCCGAGAGCCTGAGATTTGCAGAACTTGAGGGAACAAAACCTACACTCGTAGACCTTACCACACTCTTCTTTTCCAACCTTGCAGCCGTTTTTCTTTTTCCTGCAATCTGCTCCAACCAAACACCCGCCCAATTAAAGCAAACTTCCTATTACCCAAATCGTGGACAATACACACTCCCGCTTACACAATTTAAAGAAATATACTTCAACTTTTAAACCTTGTTGTTTTCCTTTTTCCATTGAAATAGCTACCTAGCAAAGAGCGGAAGGAAGAAAGAAGAACAAAAAATGATAAACTATTGCACTCTAGGAACATATTTGTATTTTGAAAGTGAAATAGTGTGATGTTGCTTTTGTTCTTCATGAAATAGGATGTGTGTATGAGATCACTTACAGAAAACTTTACCAGATGAGGAGATATCTTCGTGGACTTGTTTGCCATCTCTATGGAAGTCATCAGGCAAATTGTTGAGGTCTAACGGGTTCTCTTCTGGTCTCCTGCGAAGAAGCAACAACTTAACAGTTAAACAAAAACAAAGTTGAAACGTTTATTGGAGTACTGTGAAAAGAGAGTTACAAGATCAGAAAAAGAGGAGAAGATAAAACTAAATCTGATCTGTGGGGGAAGACATACATGGTACCGGCAGAGAGAGAGAGAGAGGGAAGGAGGGAGACAGATGAGAAAAATGTTGGAGGCAGCAAAGCAACTCTTTAAGATGGGAGGGGGGGGGGAAGCTAAGACACATATAACATACTAAGCTTTTTTTTTTTTTTTATGAACTTAGAAAGACTTTCAGTTTGAGACTGCAATATATAGGCCAGTTGAGTGATGGTGCAAGAAAAAGAGCTTTGAAAGTTCTCTATCAGTTCCTCTGCCACGCCTTCTTCTTTCTCTTTCCCACACCCCACACAAACACATGTAATTGAATGAGCAACCCGACATTTAATTTAGGTCAGTTGGTAAAAAGATGTGTCTCTAACAACAACTCGCTTCATTTTTACTATATATATACTTGTAAATTTTATTAAATTAATGATGTACCTTTTAAGATATAGACAAGAAAAACTAGCTTAGATAAAACCTAAAGACATATACCTGAATTTAATAACAAAACGAAATTGACAGTAGTGGGTCTCGTGACTATATATACATATATAAGAAGATAGGGTATGGTGAGTGCGAGAAGTTACTTAATTGGGTATTTTCCAAGTGTGGTCTGGTTTAGTTGAGACTTGATATAAATGAGAAGGACGTTGCCTTTATATTAATTATTAGTATACATTACCAATTAATCCTCATCTCTACTTTCTTCAGGCTCTAGCTAGGTCCTTTGCCCTAAGGCTAGCATAGCAGCAAATGGTAAATAAAGAAAAAGATTCAATTAATTATTAATTGTATATATATACATATATATATATATAAAGTGATGACAAATTAATCAATGGCTAAATAACTTTACCCACAAGGGAAGGTAATGAAATGTACTGAAGATATCTTGGAGCGTTATAGGTCGCCCTAAGTGTGAAAGATGGCAAGTTTATATCAGAAAGATGACAGGACAAGCATAGTTGGAAAACACACATTTTTGCGTAGTTAATGATAATATCTGGTGATGTACGTGTATTTATGAATGGTATGGTCCACAATATATATATATATATATATATATATATATATAGTTTCAATGCCTCCCGCTGGGTGTCAAGAAATTCAAACCTATATATATATAGGGGACTTGACTTGTATAAAGAAGGGTTGCTATCAGAATCTATTATTAGGGTTTTGAATCTAAGGCATGTTGTTTTATTCTTTGGAAGTTTCTATATATCTTATAGATCACATATACATAGTCCTTTTCATTTCATGAGCATACACAAGCTGAGAGAGTTGGCCTTGGATTTTCTTAAATTTTTATCAGATTCTTCATTTTTTCCTCTGTCCTTTTGGATACTTCCTGCTGATGATCTATGATTCATGGATTCAAATCATGATTCCTTAAGTGGGGCGGAAAATATGCGATATATCAACATAAGTCCATTAAATCGGAAAATAAACAGTCACGTGTTAGTTTCTTCTTCTTGTTTGTTTTTAAAGAAAAAGCTCTATTTCATCAGGTTGTTAATTTGGTTAATCTGGAGAATGTCAAAAACATGTATACTTGAAAGGTGAGATTTAAGAACTAACATATTGTTGATCCTAGTAAAAGGAGCTTTAACCATTTAAACATGATGTCTTGAGTTTGAGTGTGTATATATGCAAAATATATTTTTGGGAAAGCTATCCTCAAATGGGCCCTACAATACTTCAAATATTACCTAATCATATAGCCAAATAAAAAAAATAAATGAAGTAAGATTTAAGAGCCTATCTTGTTGGACTAGCTGACTCATCCACACACCTGAAATAAGATATAAAGGAAAGGTGGGGGGGGGGGGGGAGAGAAAACCTAGCTGAACAGAGATAAGCATTAAAATCAGGTGTATCATGGACCACTCTATATATACTTGAAGTTGATTGGTTGGTTGGTTGGTACTATGAAGGATTAATTAATTTGCTACACGTTTAATTTTTCAAAGGAAGAGCCAATAAGATATATATTCATGCAGTCACTCAAGTATCTTAATTTTTCTTTAAAGTGTGTAGGTATACATGGTTACTTTTTGAGGTGGTCCATATCACAACAATAAGCTATATATATATATATTAGCACTGTCTTGGTAGGTTCAGATTGTTGTAAAACCAACCCCTCTTCATGTCTTCTTAGTCCTTAAGCTCTCCATTTCAGTTTATGGAAATAGAGGAGAATAATTTCTGACATTAATTTTCATTTAATTTCATTCAGGAATAAGAAGTCACTATAGCTACAAAAACAAAGTCTATATAATTTCTTGTTCGTAGAATCTAATCTTGGGAATGGCATAAATATCAAGGAAATAATAAGGAAGGTAATCGATACATTCTGTATAATTATTAGTAATTAGAGCGTTAAAAGTTAGATATTTCTCTGTAACTTCAATTTAATCCAAGAATTTCGGAAATATATCTGTAATATTTATCAGGAAACCTATTTGATGCCTATCAGGAAAATATGCAATTAACTCAGCTCCTTATGCTTCTTAGTTAGGGGTTCGATGCCTGATAGTATATATGGAGATGGTCACATGCATGGTTAGCCGTAAAGTTCATTTAAAAACTCTATGATGCAAGGGAATTAATTACTATTTTCAGCAATAGATACTTAAGCTTACTTAAAGAATAGAAGGAAAATGTGCAACAAAGATTGGTGCAGCTAGTAAAGATACCACTCATCATTCCAAAAAAAAACGTGGGCTCAAATCTTGATAACAATATGAGGATTTTATTGGTAGATAATATGGAACAATTTCTATAAACTTTTTTTTTTAATCTCAAGGCATATCATGATTCTAGAGAATCTTAGTGGCCTAATTCAACAAAAATGTTGTTTATAAAACAAGCTTTGGGAAAATGAGGATGGATAAAGTATAAGTTATTTTTCTGATGAACTCCATTCAGTTAAATATAATGTTTGATTACATGGGCAATGATATTGTCACGTCCCGAAATTTGGACTGTGACCGGCACGGAATATGAATAGTTTCATATTCCGAAAGCCTAAAATCTCAAATACAACGTTTAAAGTTTCCACAATGTTTTATAAAATAAACATAATCTTTTCTAAGGTTTATGTGGAGCATTTACCCTTTTATCAAAATAACACAAAGACTTAATAAAGATAATTACATTAAAATCAATTTGTTCAAAGACAACGCTTTGAATCTGCGACGAGGCTCTTTACTGCTCAGCGGAAGGATTAGGGTCACCTGCACTATCTGAAGCCAAATAATCTACTCGTGAATAACGTCCCCAGGAAAATATGATTTAAAGAATGCGGAAGTCAACAAAGCATAATCATGCTAAAAATGTATGTCATAATATTTTGTAATTTAATGCAAGCCTTTCTGTAAACGCTTGTATTTCAATTATGAAACCTACAAGTAACAGACGTAGGTATAAAACCTACGAGTAACAGACGTAGGTACGAAACCCACGTAATATTCATCGAGCTCGGATAACCAAGGTGCACCAAGGGCTAACAGTACTGCTGTTAGCAACCAGCGTTCTGTATTTCATCCTTTCTAAAACATTTCCATTATGCATGGGGTTTATTTCTCATATAATAATCTCAACAGTTTCAATGCCATAACCGTTGGCAAAAATCACTTTGAATTTCAAAAACCCCAGCATGTATATCAAATATCATGTTACAATGAAGACATGAAATTCCCGTAGGAAAGCTCCATGAATAAAATCGATTCAATATAACTTTTGCCAAAAACCTTTTCTAAAACTTATTTATCCATTTTCATACTTACTCGAAATTCTTTTGTAAGTCAATCGAAAGAAAATCATTTCTAACGATTTAAATAATTCTTTCATAAAATTTGTTTTTCAAAATTCATATTTGAAATTCAACATTTGAAATGACAGTGCATTTGAAAATATAAAATTTAGGGAACGTTATTCACTCACCTGTCACGCTCCTAAACAGTTACTCTTTTCAGCCCAACCACTTCGTTTACTTTCACTTATCACTCTCCTGGTATTCCGAAATAGAATATTAACATTCTTTTCAAATTCATCAGAAACAATCACCCTTCATCTATAACTTCAACTAACCACATACCACTAACCATTCGACATTGTTTCAAACAAATAAACATACAACCATATACAGTACAGGCTTCCAACCACCCCAGGTAGCAAACATACCCAAGTAATTTTCTTTAATATAATTCATTCAGCACTTGGAAACACCACACAGCAAGCTCAACACATTTATTCTTTTTGTTTTCAAAAGTTCATGGTTCAATGCTCCAGAACATTAGCACATTAACATACATTAATCCTTAAGGCAGTGGCTATCTAAATATATATATATATATATATATATCTATGGGTATCCAAAACAGCATTTCATATATATATATATATATACATTACATCAACCAGTTTCCAAAACAGCCACATTTCCTGAGCATAACATCGTCATCATCATCATATATATGACAATCCACACTGCAGACTATATGCATATATATATATATATATATATACTCTCCTCATGCAATCACAGCTATACGTAACATATATGTTTTCCACTTCAGCCTCTATCATTTATCCCTAGGCAATTAAACTCCAATTCTCTTAATTAAATAATGTCTTTCTTCAAGAATAGAGTGGCAAAAATCAAACAAACCAGGGACACAGGTTTGCATAATACAATTCAACAACACCCTCCCCCTATTCTTGTTCTGTTCTGTTTGCTTTGCAAATACACATACTTCTTAAATGGAACAACAGCTCACAGCAACCCAAAAATGCAGAAACACACTTATGGATCAAACACCCCACAACAACACATATAATCAGATTCCAATTTCTCCCTCATTCACATTATTCCATTAATCCATTTATGTTAGTTTCTCAATTCCATTGTACTTAATTATATCTATCCACAAGCGTAATTTCCAAAACCAACGATGAATATGCATATATATTGAAACAACAGCTTCCAATGATCATTCTGTATTCTTGACAGAAAATAGGGCAGTCAACCGTAATTCAATACAACGCTCTATAAATCTTAACTGAATACAGAAATTGCTTGCTTACCCTGCTCCACATCACCAGAAAGTCCCCCAATGCAACACGGTATCCCAGCACCCAAACTAGCAACTACCGCTCGGCAACAGAGACGAGGTGAAGAAGAATGTTGATTCACTTCCTCCCTATAACCAATGATCCCAGACTCCAACAGAAGAGAATGGCATTGAAAAAAATAAGGGAATTTATAGATGGGGCAAAGTATGGTGAGGTCTCACAATGCCTACTCCAATGGTTACCGACATTCACCAACAGAAGGTGAGGAAGGGGAAAAGAAAAGTTTCCTACTTAAGACTCAATTTCAGACAGGCCCACAGAAAATGCCGTCATACTTTCAGGCAACAGAAAGGAAGAGGCGGGAATTAAAAGAGTTGCTACAGTACCCTGTCATAGGAGCGCGACGGCAGCGATATCTCACAGCACATTGGCGACAAGAACTATGGAAACTGTAGCATTGACTCTTCACAGTGGTAACTCACAGCCTCTCCTCTCCCACTTCCCGCGACGACCCAAACCTTCCCTTGCTGGCTCCATTTATCGGCAGAAGCTAGACTTACCCAATGACGCGACACACAGTAGCGACAACACGGCAGGAGACTGATGGAACACGACAAGGATTGGATTACATGGCATCGGTGGCATAAACTTCCTGTTGTCGCTGCTTTCTCGCTGCCCCGCATCCCCTGTAGCCGCTGAAGCCTTTCAGAGAAAATGAAGAAATGGTACGGCTTGCAGAAAGAAAAAAGACAGGAGGGGCAAAATGGTAATTTCATCGGTGAGAAAATAAAAATAAATCCCCAATTCTGCATTCACCAGGGTTCAAACGTAGGACTTTTAATTCCTACATTCCATCATTGACCACTCTAGTACCCATTACTTTCTGAAATTTTCTACCATTAACATATATGTATATATGTATATATATATATCCCTTATTAACTTGACTTTTTAAAAGTCTAAAATTCCATAGTCATAACAGATATTCGAATCCACACTCTTGTGGAGTATAAGTTACATTCTTATCAATAATAATAAGCTTTATCCATAATTAACCTTCACACATGTAATTTAAATAGGGTGAATGGCACCAAAAGTTTTCCCATTTTTGCCTGCAATTCCGGTGTCTTTCCAATTCATAGAATAGCAATTAATTAGTTAACCATTGTTATATAAGTTCACCATTGAAATTCAATCATAACTCAGTTTAACACGAATTTAATCCCAATTACTATAATTAAAATTTAAAAGCTATCAAAAAATTGATCAAATCTTGAAAAATTACTACATGATAATTGGACCAATAATTTGTTGAGAAATACTTACATACTCTAGAAATACCATGTTATTTGAAAACTTAACTTATGACTTATATAAAAAATTCACGACTTATTTTATTTTTAAGAAAAGTAAATATTTTAATTTGAAAAAAAATAAAATCTCATTTAAACTAACCAAATTAAGTGATTTATTTTTTCTTAAAAATAAATTATAATATAATTAGTTTCATATGAGTCATCATCCAACTAGGATTAAAATATGATGAATTGTTATATTTTAATTTAATAAAATTTAAATGTCGTGATATTCATAGAGTATGTAAATATTTTGTGTAATTTGCTTCTCTTGTTTTTTTCTAAGCACTTCCACAGTGCGTTTTTGTAATTCATCTATAAAAGTAAGCAAACCATCGACTCCTTATAATGTTTTGGCCCCAAATGATTAAACACCTTGCAGAAGAGAAATATGTGTCAACAAATGAAGTTTATATTAGTTCTTATTATAAGTCCATTAGTAGAAAAAAAAAGGTTTGGTCTTAAATACAAGTCAATTTATATGTTATTAATGATTGTTTTTCAATTTTAACTTTATTTAATTCTTGTTCGAAAGAAAAAAAAATGAGAGAGATCCTAAAATGATTTGTATATGTAGAGATAGAATAAGGTTAAATTTAAAATTTATTATCAATTTAAAGCTTATTTAATGATTTAACTATCATTTATTAGTATGAGAAAATTAGTTAAAATTAACTTATAATAATGATCAAAGTAGTACAAAGAAAAACTATCAAGCAGATTCAACTAAACATATTGTCAAAAAGTCAAAAGATAAATAATCTTATATCGTGGGTGTTTAGGTAGAGTCTAAATCATGGTTTTAAAAAGACTTTTAATTCAAATTAAGATTCGAGGAAAATTTTTAGAAAACAACACTAATAACTTCATAAGTGCTTATGGATCAAAAGCTAGTCTAAACCTAGATTTTAAATAAGCTGATGATAATAGTTTTTGAGTGGGGCAAATAGCTTATGAGCTATCTCATGACAATTTCACCCCTATTTTTTTCACTCTCTCTTTCACTTCTTCCTTTGCTGACACTTGTCGTCTATCCCTATCTCGCCGTCACCACTAGTTATGGTTCTTCACTTCTCTGTTGCCGTCGTCGCCTAGCTCTGCTTCTATCGTCATCGTTGTTCTGGTTCTTCATATCTCCTCTACTTTGGTTCATCCTCACCGTTCTAGTTCTTTGTCTTTAGATCCTAACATTGTTTGGTTCATCGTCTAGTTCGCATACTCTGCTATTTTTGTCATTGTCTCGTCTTGCTTTGCAACTCGTTGTAGGGGTATGGAGATGGAGATTATTGATTACGAACATGGAGGAATGGCTATAAACATGTATTTATTTACTTATTTTTACCTCATATCTTTCTAGTAATTTACTAATCACATAAGTCATTCTAATAATAAATATCTAAATAATCATTTATTCATAATAAATTTTTTACCTCAAGCTCTTCTCTAGAAAAACTTATCCAAAATCACTTTTAAATTATTTTTTTTCTATAAACTCTTCTCTAAAAATTAATCTAAACAGATCCATCCATCATCACAGTAACTAGTTTGATCTATATAAATTTAAGTAAGACTTATGTTTAACAAGAGTACTAGCTAATAGAGTGATATGGAAGAAAAGAAATTATAAAATTTTTAACTACAAATTAAATTTTTGATCATAAAGTAATATTTCCCGTATCCTTAATATAAGATATAGTTAACTAATTTGTTAGATTAATAAAATTAGTTAATATAATTTATTTTTCTTAAAATATCATAATTATTTTTCTAATTTTTTTATTTAATTATTATTAAAAGAGTATTAATGAGAATAAATTAAAAAATATATAAATATAAAAAAATATTTTATATTTAAAATTAACATTAATTTTTAAATTAAATTTTATATTAATAATAAAAGGATTATAATGATTAGGGGAAAGGACGGCAAAAAATGAGCCACGTCAATAAATTAACTTTTTGTGTTTCATTCCCTAGAGCTGGAGGGCGTAGCTGGTAGGTTGGCTGTATGGTCTAATCTAGCAGCCCAACACATGTATTAAGAACAAAGCCTAATAATAAAGACATGAGAATATAGGTCCGGGAGCAAAAGTTGGCTTAGCCTTTTACTAACTGAGAGGGTCCAATCAAACCTTAAAGCCTACCCAACTAGGACACCTTACCCTACATCATACATATATATATGCAATAAGTATCACATTCTCGTTAGATCATGCTTTACCTTTTCCTAATTAATTACCTTATCAATCATAATCCCACTCATTTTTTATAATCATCAAGCTAATATGCTATATAACTAAGGAATGATATATGGATTGAATTATACTACTTTTAATTTTTAATATAAAAATTTATTAATTTTTTTTAGATACATTAAAAAAATCAAATGAATAAATTAATTATAATTAATATAAGAGTTAGTTGATTAATTTTAATAGATTAAAAAGTATATAATATAAATTTATTTTAAAGGATTAAATTTAGTTATAATTAATTAGTTTATCTGACTTCTTTAATCTATTTAAAAAAGATCAAATATCTCTTATATTAAGTAGTCCAAAAAATATATTATACTTGTTAATCATAAGGTTAATTAGTCCATTGGAGCACCATAACAGCATAGCGAGTCACTTTTTTTTTGTGTTGACATGAACAATTAGTGATGACTATTTTGTCATTAATTTGTCAAGAAATGCTCAATATATAGTCTGTCACTTTAATCAACCTTTGCAAAACCCTATCATCTAGGCGATTGTGAGATTTCAAAATTTTTTCTCCCATAATACAAAGGACAATTCATTTCAATAACTTGGCCATCATAGAAGGATGAACTAATTTCATTAGCATTAATGAAGAAAAAATTAGCGATATAGTATGCAAGGTTCCCACAGAAAGGATAGATGTATATATATAGTTTTATTTTTATAAGTTGATAGACTATTTTTAAGATTTAAATTTATAATTTTTAAATTATTTAACAATAATTTTACTGTTGTATCAAGACTCATCCTCTTTTACTTTGTTTTACTAAAATTTATTGGAGGATATCGAAATTGTTATTTCATTCAAAGGATGAAAACAACCAAAGAAAGACATAGCATGAAAAAAGAAAGAGGGGGAAGAAGGGGAACATGATTGGTTACATGAGAACCAAAAGAGCAGCAGGTGTATGAGCAGAGAGACACAACACAAGACACAAATGAAGTCAGAAGAAACCAAACATTCTTGTTGGCATTGCGGGGCACTCCAGGCACTCTAAAACCCTAGTGACCACACAACCTAAAGGGAAAAGAAAGAAAAAAGCCAGAGAGAGAGAGAGGCTTATTAAGAAGCTGAACCCTAAGGCCCCTAGCTATACGTCTCACACAAGAGCCCCTATATATTGCTCTAGGCCCTTTTCCATGCTAGCTCTATTTATTAGTATATTACTTACACATCCACACCCATGACTTAATAAAATTTACATGCAGAGATTTTCTCAGACACTCATTAATAATACTGGGCTTTGTATTATTCCCGCTCTCATAATCACGCTTCTCAAAGACCCTCCTCTCTCATGCAAACACTCAAAAGAAACAGTACCTATGCATGAAACTTCAGAAAACAGTTCTGCGTGAGAGAGCCCTCTCTAGCCGTACATTTATTATTCACCGTGATCAGACATATATTAATATATGTATATATATAGAGAGAGAGAGTTTGTGCTTGTGGGTGACAAAGATGTAACGTAGGGTTAGCAGAACGAAAGAAGTGGGAAGGACAGAACAAAAGCGAACAAGACCAATAAAGAAAATTTGGTGGGGATGACAAGTATCCATAAGAGGGAGAGGGAAGGGAGAAGAAGAAGGGTTGGTATTATTATTTCTTTTCTCTGTCTAACGCGTGAACTGAAACTGATCATTCATCTCTAGTCTCTACAAAAACCAAAAGAAAATAATTATTAAAGAAGCCCACAATATATATATAATTGATTTTGTGTTTCAAATGAATGAATGGTCGTTGTCTTGTCTTGAATTTCGTTTTAACACGGAGTTGTTTCCATTGGTCGGTTCTGATCTGCTTCCTTTATCCCTCTTTTTCTTATGCAGCTTTTGTTTTTCTCTTGGGAAGCAGGTTTTGTAGGCATAAATGGTAATTTCACTCTAACGTTCATATCACACTTTCAGTACTATTTCTAATTTCTGAATCTTATGTTTAGTTTAAAGTTTTTTTGGTATTCCTTAGTTTCAAGTTTGTTAAAAACGTTACCATTTTAGATTGAAAAATATAACTAGTAATATATTAATTGTGTGTTTATTGCTCTCCAAACACATAGAAATAAGAAGAAAAACTTCATTTCAAGTACTTTCCTACGATCGAATTCCAATCTCATTAATTCCTACTAAAAATTCTACCCAAAATAATTCCAAGAACAAAGTGCATATGCTTTAGAATTGAGGAATGTAATATTATCTATGAAATATTGAAATGATATTATAGCTAGATCTCCTAATTAAGGGAGAAAAATACGATTTTGAGTAATTTCATCCTACACATCTTGACATGTACAAAATTTTAAACAATTGAATATAATTTAATTAAACATCATTAATTAAAGATTTCTAGCCAAAAAACAATATCCTTAAGGGATAATGTAGTTTACTGAAAAGCCTTCTCGTCAATAACCTTATAAATTAAATAATAAAATATAAATCAACATGAGTGACAATAGTAAATATTCTTTTTGGTGGTACTAAAACACTACTGAAAATGAGTCTTAAGCATAGCAGCCTTATAACTTGAGTTAAATATATGAAATTGTTGTATCCATGTACATCTGAGTTATAGAAGAACACGTGAGAAGATAATAATTATACAACAAACTGTTCAAATGAGACTATTACTCTTGGAAAAAAAACTGTTCAACGTTGTACACCCTTTGGACCAGACAACTAAGGTTAGAACTGCTCAAGTTGAAGCAAAGAGCAGGATATTGACCTTAAATTATTTATGAGAGCTCCGAAGTTAATGTTTACCCTGCTGGGTTAGGTCTGTAGAAAATTTCTGGATCGAGGGTTCCGACACCTGAAGACAGTGTCTTTGTAAGAAGTGAGTGTGTTCATGCAGTTAGGGCTCTCGTGTTTTCCCCCCTTTATCTATTCTGGGTAGGGTTTTAACATGGTCCACCTTTGTGTTTTTGTATGGTAGCAAAAGTTTAGTTATATTTTTTTAGGGTTACTATTGCTTGCAGAAGTTAAAGTGGCTCTTTAAAGTGCTTTGGCTCAACCATCAATATATATATATATATATATATATATATTTCATAGATCGAGATATGCTTTGAGTGCTTCTTGATTTGTTTTGGCATATTCATCTGCTCCACTCAGTTCTGCATGTGCCAATTAATTCACTTTGATTATGCAGAGACTATATATATATCTACACCAGGACTAGCTACAATTGGGTTTCCAAAAATTGACATGTAACCACATAAATATCGCAGGTTAATTAATTCACTTTAATAATCAGCATGTTCTCTCTAGTTTCTCAATTCTTCTTGATCTAGATATTTATAGTCTTCAAAATAGTAATTAAGCTTTCATGAGTTCGGGAAAGTTACTTTGAAACAGAAGCCTTATAAAGTTTTGGATCTCCAACTCCAAAACGGTTAGTTTTTTTTAGTATGGTTCTCTCAAAGACTTATGGTCGTTATATAAACTAATCATATTATATCATGCAAGTAACAAATTTATTACCACGCTTCATGTAAAATGTTCAAGAAAAATCCATTATGGTATTGCTAGAAGTTTACTTTATTATAGATAGTCAAAAGAGAAGATTAAAGGGGAAGTTACACTCAGGTATTAAGGAAGATAAATTATCACTATATATTAGGTCCCATGAAATGATTAAATTAACATGAAGTCTCAAGGGACTTGTGTAAGATTTATTAGAATTATGAAAATACAAAATTATCCTGACTTATCATTAGTAACATCATGACTTGTCTTGCCATGATTAAGAGCACATTAACTTGACAATTTACAAGTCAGGATAAACTTATATTTTCATAATTGTAATAAATTATCCATAGATCCTTTAAAATTTTATATCAATTTAATCATTTTGTAAGAACTAATAGTAATTAAAAGTTACTTTCACATGATTGAAAGAGTGCAGCATGTTAATGTTTTCTACATCCCCATGTTCATCGATCTGAAGAGATGATTACGGAGAGTACAATTGTATTGATATGATGCAAATTATTATAGATCAATTTTTCCTTTAGTATATAAATGTGACAACTATTAATCCCTTGTTGTGACAGAGAATCCAATTTAGCAGTGCCATGAGTTCATGATAGAGTTATTGAAGGGACGAGAATTACAACAATAGGCCTATGCAGTACTAATGATGAGTTTTACTTTTTCTCTTTCTTATGGTCAAGGTTCAGAGATGCAATATTTCATGCAACTTTTTTAGTGTATTGCTGGCACTATGTCTATCACACAGATCTCTCTCTCTCTCTGATGCCGAGAGGTAATAAATTCTCATAAGTCAGGGAAAGGGAGGGAGAAAGAGAGAGATCCCAATCGATGAGTTGTTTGTGTAACGTGAACCCACAAAACACTTTTACTTTTTTGAATTGGACTAAGGATAAATGAAATTGGTTGGAGTTGAGAAAGTGGGAAATGAATGAATAATGAGATATTCTTAAACGTAAGAAGAAATGGAGAGGGAAATGAAATGGTTGATTGGATTCTCTGTAGATAGAATATGACATCTGATAGTGGAAGAAGGTAGTTTTACTGGGGATCAGTGTTCATCATCTTCCAAAAAAATTGACCACTTACTGTCTTTTTATTCATCTTCTTTTTGTCGGACTTGACCATAGTAAACACATCGATCCACTCCGTTATTCAATCTTTTTTAATGGAAACACACACATTTCAATAACTCATCCCCAAGTTAAAAAAAATACAAAATAAAAAATTATAATTTATGCTAATATATAAATATTAAAATTTTAAAAATTGAACTTTTAAGAATAGTATAAGTATAGGTAAAATTATTTTGTAGGTACCTATAATTTTTTCTAAGTTGTAATTTGATACTTATACTTTTTTTCTCCCTTTATTAAATTATTAAACTTTTTGAAAAAAATAAATTATTTAATTTAATTTAACTTTGTTAACATCTTAGTCCATATAACTTTGCTTTGTTAGTAGAGAAATACTTATATACCTAAAGAGTGTCACGTCATTTGAACTCTATCCAATTAAAATACAACAACACAATTGATGATGATTCATATAAAAAATTACTATTAATTTATTTATTTTTTTAAAAAATTAACATTTTATTTTTAAAAAAATAAAAACTCATCTGAATCAAATTAAGATATTTATTCTTTTAAAAAACAAAATAAATATGAATTATTTTAAAAGAGTCTTTAACTAACTAGAATTAAAATATGTTGAATTATTATATTTTAATTGGACATAATTCAGATGATACGATATATTTAGAATATGTAAGTATTTCTCTTGTCAACAACGATGATAACATAGTAAAATTAAAAAACTTTGGTAAATAGATGAAAAAGTATAAATATCAAATTAAAAATTGAGAAAAAGTATAGTTGCTTACAAGATGATTTTGGGCCTGTTTGGATAAGATTTTGAAAAATAATTTATGAAAAAAAAAAAGAATTTTGGATAGCTTTTAGAAAATGACTTTTAGAGAAGAGTTTATAAAAAAAAGTGATTTTGAATAAATGAGTGTTGTGATTATTGTTTCCGGAAGTATTTTTATTATTAGTAAATTACGAAAAAATGTATGATTACTAAATATATAAGAGATAAGAGATAAGAGAGGAGAGATAGTGTAGGAGAGAAATAAAAGAGGAGAGAGGGTATAGAAGAGATATGAGAGAGGAGAGAAAGTGTAGAAAAGAAATGAGAGAGAATGTAAGAAAAAATATGGGTAATATAATAATTAGTTAGTCCATAAGCTCTTTCACTATTCCATAAGATATTCTAACCAATTTATCTAAAACTTTGGTTTTAAACCATAATTTGATCCAAAAGTCATTTTGAACAAATATAGCTATTTATTTTAAAATTTTTCAAAATTTAAATTTTATTCAAATTTAAATTTAAAACCTAGATTTGCGCTGTTTCCAAACACACTTTCCTTAAATCTAAATAAATTGTTATTGGTGTTTTTTGAAAGTATTATTTTTATTCTCCTAAATTATAATTTACTTTTCTTAAGATTTTAAAGATATTATTATATTTATATGAAATTTTTATTTCAAAAGTACAAGGGGTACTTTTTGAAAATAGAAGAAATATCTTTTAGAAGCATAAGGGTCGGCAACAAAGGTAAAACACTAATTCCTTTAAGCGTGAGAGACAAATATTAAAAGAATAAATAATAATCTTAGAAGGTATAAATGATGTCAACTAATTGTTCAATTTTATAGTTCCCTCGTTTATTCTAATGCATCGCCAAATATTTGGGATTAATGAAAAAAATGTAATAATTTTTTTATAAAAAAATAACATTGCTAGGGATGATCCTTTTTTTTTTGGGCCAAATTGTTCATGGATGATGAAAGATTAATTTTTTAATATTATCCTGCTTCATCAAGATATTCATGATTTTTGTAATTTTCTTTCTTCTACTTTTTTTTTTAAAAAAAATATTAGAATGATTGAAACCTTCAACGTCTGCATGCCCCTCTTTCACCACTCGAACTATGGATGGTAATGGGTTAGTTCATATCAGTTTTTACGCGCAAGGCTGAGGCTTTTAAGGTTTGTCATGCCTAGAAATTTTTTTTAGATACCTACTTATAATGTAAACTTTTAAAAAGGCATGGTATTACAAGTATTAAAGGCTATAAGTAGATTTTAAAACTATACAAAATATAGACATTTTTAAAGCTTACATATTTATAAATAAAAGGCTCTAAATTGGCTTTTAAAATCGATTTACAGTCTACATATAATTAAATAGGTTAGACCTGTAGGTTTATAAGTCAAACTTTAAAAAAAAAAGTCTAACCTTTTTAAACTAGTAAATCTTTAACCAGACATCTAGCTTATTTGCTAAACATGCTAGGATTTATCAAATCCTAACTAAGCTAAGTCGTATGCTCATATTAAATGTGTGACATATTTTCACCCTTAATCCAAAATATGATTGGAAACTTCTTATTTTTTTACTCCGCTCTTTGCTTTCTTTTTATAAGAAATATTTTTTTAAGTACGACTTCTTGTATTTATAAGAGATACTTAGAAATTGTTTCTAATTTTTGGTTAATTTTTTATTTTATTCCCATTTAATTACTCAAGTTAATATCATTGCATTCAGTATAAAGATAAATTGTCAATGAACATCTTTTTCCTTTTAACTTTCACTCCCACACTCTCTCCTCATAAATAAGAATATTTTTTTTTATATTTCTCTAACTAATTTTAATCAATTTTGTCTCGTGTGAAAAAAAAGGAACGGAGGGAATATCAAATAGTAAAATAAAATATATAAGCAAAAAAAAAACATTAAAATAAGGTAGTACCTCTCATGTTACCTATGGAAGACAATTTCACCCAAAAAGAAAACAATTTTGAATGTTTGGGCTGAGATTTCATTACATCTTGCTCCTTCATTGTTTCCAAAATTTTCTTACTCTACCCATCGTCCGTGGGTTTAACTGACAAAGGGGTGAGATATACTACCATTTGGAGTGTGTTCGAACTCTGGAGAGTATCACTTTATTGTGATTCTAGTCACGATGCTTGGAGAGGCATCCTAACTCTTGGGTGATTGGGTTTACGCCTGAGGGTAATAGACGGCTCGCCTTGCCCGACAATGGTATTGCCTAAGAGTAAGGGAGACTTCGCCCTGCCTTTGGATTGTGAATGAGCCCAACCCCTTTCCAAAAAATTTTGTATCAAAAAAAAAATTCTTACTCTATCAAATATATGCTAACAGCCACAACACGTCATATTGTGTTGGCTGGCGTACGTAATTGTGGAAGCATGGTGTCACCCTGAGATCATCACAAGCGTTTGAACAAGCCACAATCTCATTAATTAATTAATTAAAAGCATGGATATCAATTGTGAATGAATTGCCTATAGGCATGCAAAAGGAAGGAAGTGAATGAATGAGAAACTTAACATTTAGTTGATATCCAGCTAGTTTTGCATCTTTTGGCACAGTGAATAGTACACACCCATTCAATACAAAGCTCCCAGCCAAACAAGCTGACCTCAAAAGCTGCCCTCTCTATTTGGGGTCTTTATCATTCAACCCATTTTACCATATTTGACTCCAACCATACAACTCATCAATTTAATTTGTTTTAAAAAAATACATCTATAAATCCCTATAATTTTACCTGACTTTTAATTTGGTTTTATAATGTTTTATCAATTTTTTTATATTTTTGCCTATTTTTTTATTAGAAATCTAATTAAAAAATTAAAATGACCTGATTAAAATTCAAATAAAATTATAGAGATTTGCATATTAATTTTTCCAAATTTAAATTTATAATAATGCTTACAAGCTTCCAAAACATAAACCCAATTCACTTAAGTTTGGTGAAATAGATCCTTCTTAAAAGGAAAATTAAAACCTCTCCTTGGATATCAAAATCCATCTTGAAACCGATTGATCACTGTAGGAGGATCTAGACGGTGCTGTGGTGCAGAATAGGCATCACTGTGAAGTAGTAGTGGCCCGTCGTCGCCACCACCGAACCCACCATGGCCCACCGGCGCTCCGATGCAGGTGTAACCAGACTCGCCACTTGGTGTACTACTGCTGCTTCCCACATAGTTGCTGTGATTGTGATGAAAGCCATGACCATGCCCCACACAGTAATCGCTCACTGGGTGGTAGTGTGAAGCAAACGACGACGCGTCCAGGGATGATGATGATGAAGCAGCAGAAAAGTATCTGGGAAATCTCAGAGACATCGTTGGATCACCTCCTACGTTGTTCCAGCACCTAGGAGATTAAGCAACAAAAATTCGTGAGCTTTGGTTCACTAATAGTAATCTCAAAGAGTATTATTGTACGTGTATGTATATATATACCCTAAGGGAGGGGCCACTTGCCCTTGGACGGCGACTATGGAATGATCGTTTCGGAAGACGAGCTGACGAGCATGGTTAAGGGTCTCCGTTTCTCTTTCTGCATTTCAATCCATCAGAATCAGATCATGAAGGTTATAGAGAGAGAGAGAGAAGATAAGGACCTTGGCGATGGCGGTTCATGTGACCTCCAAGGGCCTGAGATTTGCAGAACTTGAGGGAACAAAACCTACATTCGTAGACTTTACCACACTCTTCTTTTCCATCCTTGCCGCCGCTTTTCTTTTCCCTGAAATAACCTGCTCCAACCAAACACCCACCCAATTAAAGCAAAACTTCCAACACTAACTACCCATTCCCCAAAACTCATTAATAAATTCATTTTCATTAATATCTTCACTTTTCAAATCCCTCCCTGGTTGTTTTTTCTTTCTCTGCAGAATAGGAACGAAGAAATTAAACAGTACGAGGTAGTAAGATCAAACCCTCAAGTGAAGCACAAGTTAAAAGAGGCCCAGAGTAAATTGCACTGTGGTAGAAATTGAAATATCTTGGAGAAAAGCACAAGTTATGACAAATCAATTGTGAGATAAAGTCACCAAAATTTACCAGAGGAAGCGTCTTCAAGGACTTGTTTACCGTCCCTAGAGTAGTCATCTGGCAAATTGTTGAGGTCTAACGGGTTCTGATCTTCTGGTCTCCTGGGCAAATATACAATGAATCAATCAATCAAAGTCATAAGGAAGAGAGAGAGAGAGATTTGTAGAGTTATAAAGAGGAAGATAAGCAGATATATAATAGAATACAGCTACCGGTAGAAGATAAGGTAATAAGAATCAGTGTTTGTGTAGTGGGGAAAGACCTACATGGTACCGACAGAGGGAGACAAAAAGGAAATGTATGAGGGCACAAACACTCTTTAAGATTGGGAAGATGATGAAAACTAAATGTTCTAAAAAAAAAATAAGTTTGCAAGACACACTTTCAGTTCAAGACTGCAATATATAGAGGCTATAGTAGTTGATTGATGGTGGAAGAAAAAGAGCGCTTTAAAAGTTCTCTATCAGTTTCTCTGCCATTCCACCACTCTAGACTTAGCTTCTCTCTCCCCCCACCTCCCTCTCACTGATATCATCAAAGGAACTGTGTGGGTCTCGTGACTTTAAAAGAACTTAGGAATGGCTTAATTAATTAATTAATTGAAACAACTGCTGAGAAGGACATTCCCTTTCCATTAATTAGCTTCACTAATCATCTTCTACCACTTAAACCTCTAGCCTCTAGGTACTTTTCCCTAGAGCTAAAGTAACGAGCTATAAGTCATCAAATATATTTAAGGCGGGAATGTTGTAACAAACTAACTGATGTAGTAGGTTATAGTTAGGATTAAACTCGTAACATTCTACTTACAAGAAAGTTGTCATGACACTAGCTAAAGCTCTTTGCCTAAAGCTAAAGTAATAAGTAGGATTAAATTCATAACATTCTATTTATAGAAAAGTTATTAAGCTACTAGGTTACAAAGTTATTAGCACCCTCTAAGCACTTTGCCGTAAAGCTAAAGTAACAAGTTAAACCATCAAATATTTAAATCATAATAGGGTTTTGTTGCGGAGACATATCTATATATTCTCTCAATGGAATTCTCGTCATGATAACTATACGAAACACATATAAAGTAAACAATAAGGCAAAACAACTTTACCCACAAGGGATGGCAATCAAATGTCCTGAACACAACTTTGAGCATTAAAGTCTTGCCCTAAAAATGAAAGGAGAGATATTTATTGCAGAAATAAACCAAGACAAGCGTAAGGGCTCACAGGGATAGTGTTTTAATTTAAAGAGAATCATGGTCGATATGGTCCACAATTTGCTTGGTGGGGTGTAAAATTCTATCCGAAGGACTTAGACTTGCGTCAAGGAAGGGTTGCTATCAGTATCTATTGTAAGGGTTTTTGAAATCTAAGGATGTTTGATTTATTGTTTGGAAGTTGCTATCTCACAGATTACCTACACATAGTCCTTTTCAATTTGATGTGCATTTGTGCTTGCAAGCTTATCAGAGAGAAAATTAAAGTGGGTTTTCTCATTTTGGATCTTCCTATAGATTTATCTCCTTGTTTGATTTTGCCTCCGGCTTTTTAGATGATTCAGATCTGTGGGATGTTTTCATTTGATGCAAACCATCTTTTCTAGACACACATTCATACTGATTCCTTAAAAGATGGCATGCTTGAGAATAGGGTGCCTACCAGCTGCTTCAATATTTCCTGTGCTTTTAAAAATATATATATAATCACATTTTCCATCATTTAATTTAAAGCCATATTTTAGTTTTTCAATTTTCTTTCCATATAAAATATTAGCCCCTATAATTTAATAAATACCAGGATCATTTTGCTCCTCAAGAAACCAAAACCTATGATTTGAAATTTGAGGGACAAAAATAAAATTTTTACAAATTTAAGAGGCTAAAGATTGTATTAACAAAAATTAAAAAAAAAAAGATAAAGTGAAAGATCTCATTATATTTAATTACTGCTGACATCTCAAACTTTTTTCTATCTTTTTTTAAATGCATTATGATCATGCTTAAAATTATCAATTTGCCCTAGGAATTTTCTCTCATAAATAATATTATCTTAAAAAAATTGAGTTTAAAATTAATAAAAAAATATTAAAATAGAGCAATATTACTATTTATTGTTAAAAATTTAATGGTCAATATTAATTTTTTAACAGTAAACTTTCTTAACCTATAGGATAATATTACTATAGTTTAAAATTTTTAATTTGACATTAAATAAAAAAAAAAAACTTTCGCAATATTGCTCATGGGCAAAAGCTATCAGCAAATTTCCACCTTAACGTGTGATCATTAAAGATCACTTTTAGTGGCCATATATCTTGTCCACAAGCAGATTATCCCCATTCACACCTGAATAAATGGATGTGGAAGAAAAGACGAAGACGTAGCCCAAATAATCAGGTGATTGAGGGACCACTCTAAGCTTGAAGCTGGTTGGTCGGTCTACTATGAAGGCATATTAAGTCGTGGCACTTTTGTTTTTTTTTAAAAACAAATAAATATCCGAAAATTTTCTCTGAGGGCATAAATATAAATATGAATGATTACTTTTGAGGTGGTCCATTACAGTAATTAGCAGTAAATCCATCAAACATCATCTTCACTGGTCAGAAGCCTTGCGACGCAACTTTACAACCACTAGAGGAAATTTTCTTAGTCATTATTGGGTCAACCTTTCTTCCATTTTCCATCACCACGCAATGCAATTCAAGTTTAAAAGTTTTAATTGTTCAGTATCATCCAAATGAGTTTTTAAATTCGAGTTTTAACATATATAAAAAATTTCTATTAAAAAACTCATTTACCATAATTAAATATGTGCCGCAAGTCAAATTCAGATATAGTCAAGATAAAACTCTAGTTAAGAGGGTGGAAAACTAAAAAATAAATTTAAAAGTTTTTTTTTACATTTTTCTTTGTCATGTATTTAATGTAATATCGGTTACTATGATTGAATACAAATAAATTACTAATTTTTTAAATGAAAAATAGAAAGAATCAGCAGGAGAGAAAATGACCACCAAATATTTGTAGTTTTATATTAATTAGAATTGTATGGAGTTTGAGAAATGAATTATACTATAAAATTTGATATGAGCCACACCATTTATATCCATAGTTGTTTTTATTGGTGCACAAATATTATTTTTAGATACTACCTGTCATTAAATATGTAAGCTCCTATTCAAACATTAGTGATAGGATATAGAATAATGACTAATTAAAATTTAGCATTATTATGAAATATTTGATTTTTAATTTTGATCGATTGTTATAATTTATTATTAGTGGTTATTTATATTTAATTTTATATTTCCAAAATGTTGTGTCATTAAGTCCTATTTATTATAATTATATTCTAAAATATGTTGTTATTTTTAAGTCATTTGTATCCCAAATTCGCATACCAAGGGATGCTTTAGATTTATTTTTTTTCTATAGAATATTGAAAAAATTTGGTGCATATTTTCTCTCATCTATTTTATTAAATAGCCAATAAAAAATATTCATTAAATTATCTACAAGTGACTTAATTTAAAAAAAAACTTTTATAATACAATACAAATAAAACCTCAACACACTTCCTCTATTCGTCTCGTCCTTTTTCCTTTCCCCTTTCTTGTCTTTGAAAAATAGAGAAGTAAAATTAAAAAAATTTAATTAATTTTTTTATTATTTTATCTTACATATTTTTTTTATTAAAATTTTTATTGCCTTATTATCAACTAATTCCTTCTACTAAATTAATTTTATTCGGATTTGGTGGTTGGATTGTGATAAATGGGGCCAAGGGAAGGATATTTGGATAGGGGTTGGGTCCATATTAGTAGTGAGTGGGCCAGCCTCTGGTAATGGGGAGCTGGAGAAGATAATATTATTATTATTATTTCTGACAAATTCCATTTTACGTAGGACATAGATCCTCTCTGCTCAATCTGAATGCAATCTAGTATTCAATGGCGCAATTAGATTCTTTGCATTATCAACACACTTCTCGAGATCCCTAAATATCTACTCCCTCGTATCAACATGTAACCACATGATATTAACAAATATGCATATTTCTTTTATAATTTGTTGACACAAATGCTTACAGGATATGTTTCCCATATTGCCTCATCACTCGTGTTATCTTCATCCCCTGCCATTACAATGATTGAGGAAATTATTAAGAATTTTACTTGGAATTGTCAATTAGAATAATTATTTATAATAATAATACCTACTTATATACAGTTAAACAACTATTAATATTATATTATATACTTCATTCAATTGGAATCATGTAATTAACACATAATTAATTTAATGATATAAAATTTTTAAATTTAATTTTTAAAAAGGATATATATACTAAGAGGGAGAGCCACTAATATCTTCAACAAGGCTCTTCTTCAAATTGCTGTCTCTTTGGCTCTTTGCGTACATCTTTTTTATTTATTTTTTATTGTCCTTTCTCAAGATCTCTGTGGTTTGGGTTGTTTTCTATAAGATTTAACCTGAGCTCCTTTGATTTGGCAGCTTCACAATGATAATGAAGAATCACTGATCAAGGAAATAATCATCCTTTTTAACACTAATTTTTTTTGTTAAAGCTTTTTAACACTATTTTTTTATACAACTTTTTAACACTATTTGACACAAAAGGAACACTACCCTTCATAAAGGCCCAACCAGATACAGATTAGGGATATTCATAGGTAGAGTTGGATAAGATAACCCCTGTAGTACCCTGCTCAAAAAAAGTATGAGCTATATTTTGTAGCCTGATACTCGGCCCTGCTCAATAAAAGCCCTAATCATTTTGGGTTATGTATGGACGGGTTGGGAATGCCTAAATTGTGATGTCATGCTTATGTTATGGAAAATAATATGTAATTATAAATTTATAAAATAATACCATATTCATATGTCTTCAAGAGTTAAATAATATCTATAATCCACTAAAAATAAGACAATAAAAAGATAATAATTAAAGTATTGAAATTCATTGTATATAAATAAAAAGCTTTAAATTCTAAGTAATTTGTAATTGTAACTTTGTATCAATTTCCACAAGGATAAAACATATAAAAAATAAAATAAATAATTATAATTTGTAATATAATTATATTATGATTAGGAAAGTTAAAGAAAAAGAAAAAATTAATATAGTTATAAATATTAAAAGACGCAACTTACTCACTTAACTACTTATATTTTTAAAATGATCATTTAGTTATCAGTAGCTATTATATTCTCCCTTTCAAGTGTAGCATATAGGGAGAATATAATAGCTACTGATAACTAAATGATCATTAGTGTAGCATATAGGGAGAAACAACAAGTCTTATCCCATTAAATAGAGTCGGCTGCATGGATCATACGACGACATTGTGTTCTATCAAAAACTAAATCTTTGGATAAGTTATTGACCAGGAGATCCTGTTCAATGACATCTTTGAGTGTTCTCTTTGGCCTTCTTCTACTCTTTTTAACCGGTATCTATAATGTTTGATCCACCCTCTTCACCGGCGCATCCATTAGCCTTCTTTATACGTGTCCAAACCACCTAAGATGTTTCTCTATCATTTTCTCTTCAATAGGTGACACTCCAACTCTTCCCCGTATATGTTCATTATGAATCTTATCTTTTCTTGTATGCCTACACATCCATCTCATCATCATCTCAGCTGCCCTAACTTTATGCTCTTGCTGTCATTTTAAAGCTCAGCATTCACTTCCATAAAAGCATTACTGGTCTTATAGCAGTGCGATAAAATTTTTCTTTTACTTTATATGATACTTTTCGATCACATATAACCCCAGTAGCATTTCTCCATTTAAACCACCCGGCCTAAATTCTATGATGAACATCCTCCAAAATTTTACCTTCCTTTTGTATAATTGATCACAAATATTTGAATTTATCTATTTGTGGAATAACTTGATTTCCCAATCTGACCTCCAAGTTATTTCTAACTTGCCTCTTATCAAAATTATAATGCATATATTCAGTCTTATTTCTACTGAGACAAAAACCCTTCGACTTTAAAATACTTCTCCATAACTTAAATTTAAAATTAATATATTCTCTTGACTCCACCACAAGAACTATATCGTCCGCAAAAAGCATGCACTTAGGGATTTCTTTTTGAATAGGCTTAGTTAGAACATCCACTGCTAGATTAAATAAATAAGGACTCAAGGATGATCCCTGATGTAGACAAATCTTTATGGGAAAATCCTTTGTTACGCTCTTAGATGTTCTTACAGTAGTTGTTACCCCCTCATACATATATTTTATTGCCTTGATATATGTCATGCGTACACATTTCTTTTCTAAAGCTTTCCAAAGCACCTCCCTTGGCACTCGATCATATTCTTTTTCTAAGTTAATGAAGATCATATACAAGTCTCTTCTTTTAGTCCGGTACCTTTCTATTAACCCCTTTAATAAATAAATCGCCTCTATTGTAGACCTACCCGGCATGATATCACACTGATTCTCAGTAATATCAGTTTTTAATCTCAACCTGTGTTTAATTATCTTTTCCCACAATTTCATAGTGTGACTCATAAGCTTTATTTCCCTGTAGTTTGCACAATTTTGAATATCCCCTTTATTTTTATAAATAGGAACTAAAGTACTTTTCCTCTAGTCATCCGGCATTTTCTTAGAACTTAAGATCATATTAAAAAGTTTAGCAAGCCACACCACCCTGACCCTTGGGTGCTCATGGGTAGGGTAGGGCAGGGCAGGGCAACCCCTTGCCCAGTGCCCAGCTCGAAAAAAGTATAAACTGTATTTTATAGCCCAATGCCTGACTCTACCCTATATTTATCGGGTTGAGCAAGGCTTTTTTTTCACAGGCTCGGGTGAACATATCGGGTCACGGGCTTTATGAATACCCCTAATCCAAGTTATGAATGAAGTTAATTATAAGCTATCCTTCTCATCCCTTGCTTTCTCTTTGATGGACAAGCAATCTCTCAACCCTTGTCAAGCCGCCATATAGCCTCTATTCAAGTGCCAGCATCAATGGACTGGTGTATCATCCGGGATAAATCCATTTTCTAGTTGGCATGCCATAAACTTTAGAACTTCATGTAATAACTACGTGAGGCCCGTCAATTTAGTTTAACATTAAATTTCGCGATTTCAGTGGGGTAATATTTTAATTTTAGAAACGTTTAAATCACAAATTCCATTTATTTGTGTTATTACATGCATCCTATTCGTGGGTTTCTTGCAATTTAAGTGCACATGTATGCCTTACCTTAACCTTGTTTTCAAAGGTTTTATGATATTTTTCCATCTCTAATCATAATGATAAGATAGGATCATTTAGTTACGCCTTCAATTAAAAGTCACTTTGGTTTTCAGCAAGGGAACCAACTTTCTAACAAACATATATGACAAAGTGTTAATGTTACTTTATTTGAGGTGATTTGTACATTACAAAGATTAGATAGTATGCGATCATAAGAAAAAGGTTATAGAAAGAAGAGAACTTGTGATATAAGGGACAATTATGACTGCTCCCTTGGGTTGTCCTACACATTAAAATCATTTTCCTCTTTTCCCTCTAATATTTTCCCCCTTCCCCTCCGCTTCATTAAACAGTGAAAAAAAAAATAAATTATTACTCTTTCAATTCTTAATATATAATTTAATTAAAAAATTAATCTTAATCTTAAATATATAATATATTTTCTATATTTATCAATTTTTTTTAAATTACTTCTATTGATAATTTTTTAATAATAATCAAATAAGAGAATGAGTGAGAAGAAATTAAATATGATTATAATATTTTAAAAAAATATACTATATTAACTAAACTAAATTTTTTAATCTAATTAAATTAGTTAAATATATACTATAATAAAGACTGGATGGGTTCTATAAAATCACCAAGCTAAACAGACTATACACCTGTCAGTTGACGCCACAGGCTGCGCCATGAGGCTCCACGCTCGCCCACAAAACCCACAGAAATGCAGCCGCTAAACACAGGACAAGACTTCTGCCAAGTCCGTTTACAAATACCAAAGCGGCATGATTTCATCGAGAAACATGGTAACAAATACCAAAGAACAGTAACTAATTCTTAATGTCATCCTTACTAGAATGCATCAGGGTTCATCAACAGATCATGTCCTGCATCAGGCTCTACAAAATTCACATCATGAAAACCCCAATGTTCAAACTTGCCGCAAGAATTGCTGCAGCCAGCCACAGTTTTTTGCATCATTCTCTAAATCATCCTTTAACTTCCTTATTTCTTGCAGAGCTTGCATTTTATCCATAGTTCCCAATGGCAAAGCAGCGAAAGCTTCAAGAAATTGCCTAGCTCTTGCTGCTCCTTTATAGACTTCATCAAGTTCAAACTCTCTCTTCCGTTTAGAACCCACCTGCAAATTATACCTAAAAAATTAAAACCATGCATTCTTTTGTTTTTTTCTTCTGGTCAACAAACGATGCATTCTTTAAAATAACATAAATAGTAATTACATTTTTCCAATGTATTGAAAACCAGATTGGTTAATGAATCATTCAAAGGTTAGTGGTTCAAATTGGGGGTTAACCTGAGGTTAGACAGATTATGATTAAAATGATATATTTAAGATATACAAAAATATTCATATATAATTCTGAAAGGATTAATATTTAAATATAAAAGGCATTAATCCACAAGAAAATAGAACCATATATAAACCACACTTAATCTAATAAAACATAATTACTAAAGCACAAATATAATTGACTGTTATTTTTTCTTTTTCTTTTCTTTTTAACTCAAAACAATGCTATTTCATGCTTAGGAAGACGAAAATAAATTTAATCCAACCAACATGTTCAAAACTCTTGATTGGACTAATCAAAGGATTGATTCATTGATATAATTGGCTGCACCAGGTTTGGTTTTCATATCATGCATTTTTGCATAGAAAATTGCATACTTCGGTAAATGTTGAATATTATCAAATAATCAAATCATGAAGAAATAACTAATTGAAAGGCCCTTGAAGAGACTAATCGGACAACATTTAATATCACCATAATCGCAAGAACCTTAGAAGCGTGTGATGAAAACTTGGGTAGTATGGAATGCCTTAATCCCATATTGAGTTATATAGGATGTTTAATGAGTATTTAAGTAGATTTGTTCTATCATGTAAATAACTAGCATTTGAAGGAGTGTTCACTATCCTACTTGAGTACCAATCATTGGGTATTAAAGCTCGTGTTTGACAATTTAGAGAGAAATACATACAGAACTTTATGAATGGTTGAGAGTGCAGCCGCCAGGACATCCTCTCTCTGAGGCCAATTGATGGAGATTTAGGTAGTATGAGATATGTCTCATATTGAGTGAGATATGATGCTCAATTTAAGTGGGTTGGTTCTCCTATCTTAATAGCTAGCTTTTGGGTGAGGGTTCTATATTCCACTTTAGTACCCATCCACATGAAACTTGATTTAGAAAAGGACATAAGGAGAATGACAATTAAGGACCTTGTAAGAAGATTAATACTCCTCTAGTTCTAAATGTAGGAGTTACATAACTAATTCACAAAGATAAGGAAATTAGTTATTTGTAAAAAATGCGGGTTGATTTTCCTAAAGTGCGCCTTCTAATCATTTGCCTGTGAAAAAACTCCCTTGATAGAAAACCCAAAACAACTATAGATTTGGGAGACAAAGTAGATTGAGGCCTTTACATTTAGGATCAAAACAAACCCCTCAACTAGCTCTTATATTTAGAACAAATGTAAATAAGCATTTTAAGTTGTAAATATAGAGATTTAAGTTGTAAATTTTGAAATTTCACTTGCATAAGGGTCCTCATTTTACATTAATTTTCCTTCCAGGGGGTCCTTAATCATCATTTTCTTCAAAAAATTTGCAAAACATGGATAGTGCGGTTGGGCCGACTAAATATATGTTGCAAATAGAAAATAGTTTAATATTTTATTAATCATAGGAGAGGATATATCGGGTAGATTGATAGTGCATCATAGGAATTTATTTTCTCTGATTCTGCTCCTACTTTCACAGGATACGCATTTCCTCTGCTGTATATATCAAGAATAAACCTTCCTTTATCAATAAGAGAAGTAGATAGCCTCTGTTCTACAGATACGATTAGAATGGTACTAAGCCACTAACACATCCGGTTGCAAGTTTTCAATGTTGATACCTTACCATATGAACAACATAAAAATATTGCAAACTATACCTCCTGTGTAGCATCGACCAAGTATATTGCAGACGGAGAGAAATCTTCCAATTCTACTGCTTTTTCTCGAGCCAGAGCTATGACACTTTCTGGGAAATTTGCAAACTCAGCAACATGAATACCAAAACTTTGATCACAAGCTCCTGGTTCAACCTGAAAAAGGGAATCGCATGATAGAGCATGAGCTGGCTTCATGCAAATGCTAATTGTTTTTAACAAGAGCACTACAAATATAAACAGTGGGAGTTTAATTTTCTTATGATGATAGAAGATCATTGTCAAATGATGACCAGCTATTGTGTCAACTGCTTCGAATGGATGCAGTACATAATCAATGCATGTCTTTTAAGTATCATTCAACCTGTGAAGCTCTTAGATTTATATGATTGGATTGTCACATTGGGACCGACTTCTGATAATGAAAAATTAGAGAAAAATAATATTTGCCTTTGCTCTACAAAAATCATATAGGAAAGGATGGAGAATCACTTAATCTGCTTATAACCTTGATGGAACCTGTTGGAGACTGACAGGCGCCTATTTGGGCCCATATTTAGGCCCGAGTCTAATTATGCTTATCTACAATTAATTTTGTTCCTACTCTTCCCCACAAATAATTGTAAACTTGTTGATTAATGGATTATCAGATGTATCAGTTTTTGGGTTTCTACAAAACCAAAACATTGCTTATGGCATTCTACAAAAACTCAAAGGAGTTGCAACAGTAGAGCCCCATATTCAAGCCACAATATTGGGAAGGGAAAACCATTTTATAGGTACCTATACTTTCTTTCAGTTCTTAATTTGGTACCTATTATTTTTCTCTCTTTAATAAATCCTTTAATTTTCTTCTTTTAGAACAATTAATTTTTGTCCAGGAGCTAATAATGCTAAGAGTAAAATCACAAACAGGAGCTAACGTTACTAACAAAACAAAATTGAGGGACTCAATAATAGAGAAAAAAGCATAGGTACCAAACTAAAAATTGTGGGAAAGTATAGGTACCTACAGAATGGTTTTTCTTATTGAGAATGACAAAAACTAATTACAAGAAAAAGAGAGAAAATGAAATTAAATATTGGGCCCACACTGGGCTAGTAACTCACCTACTGGGGTATATGTACTAGTTTATCTCTGATAAGTGCTAAAAGATAATCTCAAAATCCCAACCACTACATCAAAATAATACCATACGGTGCTAGTTATGGTCTTAGAGCATTTCAAGCTCAAAGGAGGTTTTATCCAGGTGAATAGTAATATTATTTCAATCAAGACAATAAAAAGTGCAAGATAGAAACCAATAAGGTCCTCTTCAGGCCTGCAAAGTCCTGTTCCTTCTCTCTTCCCCTTCAGACTAATTTTAAACATAACATCAGCTCTACCAAATGAATTCCCACTTATATTTTTATCCTCTGAAAATGAATAAGTTTACTGATTAAGATAATCCCGTTCAATGAAAGAACGCTAGACAAAATAATGCAATAAAGGTACATGGTATATGTATAGAATTTCAGGAATACGTTTACCTTGTATAGCATAGTCAGCTTGCGAGTTGATGAGTCAATATGTGCACTAACATGATAGTTTGCCACTCCAACAATTTTCCTCTGTGGATCATCATTTACTTGTTCATAGGCTAAAGCAGTCAGTTCATGAAAATGGGTTGCAAACAAAGTAGGTGCCTTGATCAGTTCAACAATGTGCTCACAAATGGCCCAGGCCAAACCTGCGTACCACCAAAAACTTGATATAATGGACTGACCAATGGTATGCTTATCTTGGTGTACGTGGCAACATAAGATTCATTCATGAAAAAAAAATGTAAGAATCAATGTTTCATAGGATTCCTCCTATTATTCACACTTACAGTAGTAGACGCTAGCATACCATACTACTCCCTCTTGTCCTCTATATAAGTATCAACTAACCAAATCATGTAGATCAAATTATTACTCAAAATTAGTTAGAAGTAGTAAATGTGTGGGAAATGTAATTTTTTCCAAATATACCCTTATTTATAAAGATGACGAGTGGGAAAATGAAATGAGAGGCAACTAATTAATTGGGAAAAATGGAAAAAGTGCATAAAATTTTTAGACACACAAAGTGTTACTAAGACCAACTCTATGAGAAAATGTTATTTGTAGGACCGGAGAGGAGTAGTAAATAGAAATGAGAAGGATGAAGGATACGTTTTTGGGTTGTTTTTAGTTGTTTGGCAGTGTACAAGTGTCATGCAGTTATGTATTTGTAGAAATGAGAAGGATGAAGGATAAGTTTTTGGGTTGTTTTTAGTTGTTTGGCAGTTTACAAGTGTCATGCAGTTATGTATTTATATTTATCCATTTCAGTTATAGGCGTCAATTCTAGTTCCTAATCTAGAAGGAAGATGTCAGATATGAACCTTGTTATATTTAAAGATCATCCTACTGTTAACTTGAGGAGATTGTGTATGGATTCTAGCACTTGCTCTCTGATAAACTCTTCCTACCCTTAAACTCTTCTGAACACAGATCGTAACAAAGTTGTTCCTTCCATCATATTCTGGTAATAACTCAGATTTAAGAAATGGTAACAATACATTAAGAGAGCTCCAAGGAAGAAACAAACCAAATCCATCATAAGTTGATGTTCCACGTCCCAACTCGTCAATGATTATCAAGGACTTGTCTGTAGCTCCTTTTAATATTGATGAAGTTTCCAGCATCTCTAGCATAAATGTAGAGACTCCTCGAAGCTGGGCAGATAGTAACACGCACTCTCAGAACATCACAGCAAGGATATGATTTATTTTCATAGAAAGTGTATTTTATGGATGCAATTACCTATGGCTAAACCTCTAAATGGTTAGAATCATAATATCAGCAAAAATGGCAATTTGGCAGTTGGCATTACCACTATAGTGAAAGTCAATAACATTTGACCAGTTTCTGGAATGCTTTTTTCTATTAATTGCAAATTAAATTCAAAGTGATTAATATGAAGACAACTCAACTTTGTGCATTTCAAACACAAAAATCCAACCCTGATAGATAAAATTAGAGCTATCAATCAATTGCGTAAGTCAAGTACAATTATCAGATCAAGCTATTCCAGACGAAATTATGCTACCATTTTATTATGCAGAAGTTTATGATATGGTATATGACTCACTTGGCAGTCACCTGCACCAACACGAGCAAAAATGCAATCACGGACAGATATGCTGGCCTTGTCACAAGGAACAAAGGAACCAACTTGTGCCATCAAAATATTCACACCCACCTACATATAAATAAAATTAATGTAATGTTAGGGCCTCAGGCAGTATAGATGTAAGCATCTGAACTGAGAACTGTATTTGAGGACTGAGGAACCAAATATATAGAGACGTGCTAGACACCACAGTTGGTGGTCAAATTAACATTAGTGCAAGTGATCAATAGGATAGCCGTTAACTTCAGTTAAAGTGGTATGAGAGATAATCACCTGTCGGATAAATGTTGATTTCCCACCCATGTTAGGCCCTGTTATTATTTGAAACCAACTTTTTCCTCTGATCTGATTTGTGACCAAAAAAAAAAAATCAATGAACCACTTCAATATAAAATGAAGAACTTGTTCTGGTTCCAAAGATATCAAGAACACTTACAAGCTTGCAATCATTTGGTATAAAATTCACCCAGTCTTGAGCCTCAACACAAGGGTGTCTACTGCCCTCTAAGATAATATCCCCTTTATCCTATTCCAGACAAGATGAAAATCGTGGAGGAAACAAAAGATAAAGTGGGAAAAGCAGCAAAAGGATACTGAATATCGTAAAAGTTGTAGATAACCATAAAAGAAGTACCGATGAAGTGATGTCGGGCCTTGTGTAAGGAGTAGGACAACTAGAAGCCAAATCAGCAAAGCTTAGTAAGACATCCAATCTAGAAAGTAATCCAGCCACACCCTCAAACACCTGCAGGATGAAAATTCTTCAATCAAGTAAGTGCACAAACAAAGAAATGAAAGAAACAGGAATAAATACCTCGGAGAAAGTTGCTACAGTTCGAACTACTCTATTAACGAACTCTCTTTGACAGTTCTTGTACTCCTCAAGTATCTTCTGATACTGATCCCCTAGTTTTTTAAGCTTTGAGTTAACAAACTTCACACCATCTTTCCTGGTCTCCAATACTATAAACTCAGTGCTGAGCTTCTTTCTTATTTTTGGCTCTTCCTTCTTTGTGATTCTGAAGACGTGTCCAAATTGTGTGCTTTTGTCTAACTTTAATGCCTTATCTATTGGTAGATCAAGATCTTTTGCAGTTTTTTGGTGCAAGTCGTGTATTTGGCTCTCTAGGGATTCTTGTTGTTTCTTTAGATCAGTTAACGTAGAGTCATAACTTGAAGCAATCATGTATTCCCCATTATCCAGTTGATCAAGGTCAACAGCAGCTTCTACGAGACCAATGAATCTGTTTAGTTGATCATCACCAGTCCATAACTCAAGCGGTTTGAAATATCTCTCCTTCATCATTGAGGAAAACTGTCCATCATATCTTTCCAGTGCACTTTTGATGTAAGGTAACCTTATACAAGACTGCACAGTAGTAATTACAAAGTTGCCATATAATTAACCTAATATGCACAAAGAACAATAATCTACAATATCAATTATTGAGAAGGAATTTTGCAAGCTGAGCTCCTAGACTATATAGAGCATACCACTGCAAATACATCTATGGAGCAAACAAACTTCTTAATGATGTTTAATCTGGATTGGAATAAAGTCATACCAAATGACTTCTCAATTCCAACCTTAAAAAATGAAAAAATGGTGGATTGATGGTTTATTTTGGATTGCGACATTTGCAATCAGCCAAAACCTCAACAGTTGAATATAAGGAGGCTGGGGCTTATGAAAAATATTGGAAATTTTGGAAGTGGAACACAAAAATTAAAATTCAGTCATAGTAGCAAAAGAGAAAAGAAAAAATTAATAGCAACCAGAAAAGGCAAAACTTTCACCTGATAAAGTTTTACAACATGTTGCAGGCCAGCTCTTTGCTTTTGAAGATTTCGCACCAGTCGCTCAATGTCCGGTATTCTTTTCAGATGTTGCCTCAGATCTTGACGAAGCACGGTATCCTCTACAAATGCTTGCACTACATCCAGCCTAGAATTAATTTCTTCTACATCTAATAAGGGCTGTTTAAGCCACATGTTCAACAACCGTTTCCCCATTCCAGCTGTGCAGGTTCTATTCATGAGACCAAACAAACTGAAATTTTTGTTTGCATCAGTTTTGCTTTCCAGGACATTAAGAGCCTTCATAGCAGCAGAATCTAACCTCATGTATCTGTCAAGATTGTAACTTTCGAAAGCATAATTTCCATAATTGCTTTCATTTGCAAGTAACTCTACATGAGACAGTAATGCACCCAAAGCACCAGGTGCAAATTCAAACCCAGCCACTAAATCACGAATTGGTTCAATTGAACCTTTAACAAGCCTGCCAAGGTCCTGTACCAGATCCCTTGTTTTATACTCACATTTCTTTCTCTCTGTTAACATCACACCACACTTAGTCAATGCATCACACAACATCCTATTTTCATTAGATTTGCTGCTCTCTGTCGGCAGAAGACATTCCTTGCAACCAAGAGCAATCAATGCTGACTCCACATTTGTAAAGTTACTATCATCAAGAAATTCACCCATCCCAAGTACTCTCTTAGTTAGATCAACATATCCCAACCCAATGGTGCATCCATTTTCTCGAAAGTTGGGTGACAGTGCAACAACAACAGGATAATCTTGCATTTCACTGTTAGCAAACAGAATTTCTTCAAAACTGCTTATATTGCCAGGTGTTCCGTTTTTTATTAGTCTCCAGTTAGAGCCACTTCCTTCATAGAGCTCAAGAGTATGGTCTGTTCTATCCAAAAGTAGATCTCGGACAATTGTTTCAAACATGTTCCTACTGACACTAACACTGGATAGTGCCTCAGATCTGCTACCCAGTTGCCGTAATGCAGTAGCGGTACGGTAATAGGTCTTAGCAATAAAAGTAGCATTCTCACCATGAGCCGTATAGTAGTCCTAAAAAATTTGAAACAGATATCTAACGCACTGCTTATCATCATAAAAGACGCAGAGGACAAAACTGAAGTATCCCATTAATATAGCATAAACATAACTATAGTCACCATGAAGCTTGATAATTGCATATTTTATATATTTTTCTACACATATTATTATGGACTTTTTGTGCATGAATTGATAATAATCAGATTTAATTGAACAAAATTTGGTCCATTTGGATTTGAAACTGAAATTGTACCTTTTAGAATTTTATTCCATAAACTGGGCAATTTAATGATTTTCTTTCCTAAGTGACATTTTAATTTCATGGGCGATAGATTCTATTTCATTTTGATTGAGGAAATTTTATAAAAAGGAAGCAAAAGGTGTAACATAATATGCAAGGGAGACCAATTGATAAATCAAGGGTGGAGATTAATAGCTATGACTAAATAAAGATCTAAGGGTGCAAAATAATCAATATATATAACTAGAGCAAGGATAATTGGAGTCAGAGGTGTGTCCAAGGTTACTCTGGTTCTAGTTTTAATTTCTTGCTGATCTCTTTTAGTTCATAAAAATTCCAGCACATAAAACCCCGTTTCTAACCTCATTTAGTGGCATTTGAATAACCAACATCCCTTGCATCTAAAATTGTAAACTCAGTTTCTAAAAATCTTCACCTTTTGAATAACAGTGAATAAGCATTAAAATAACGACGGGTCTACCATTCCCAAATAACTTCTGGATTAAAAAAAAATTAGAAAGCAAGGCAATTAAGAGGGGACCGGGGATGGAAGATATGTCATTAAATACTATTAATCAGATATTAGGTAGCCCATGTAAGAAAGACACTTAAGCTTCTGCGACAACAAGCAGGAAAACAATTCAGATATGCATGACATTTACCAAACAAACCTTTATTAAGTATTTGCAACCACATATGGCAAAGATGGATGAATTACTTTAACTTACCCGGCGATCAAAGAAGCGAATTGCCCTGGAGTCCTGTAACAGACATACAAATAAACAAACAAAGAAACAACAAATGGTTAGCACCAATGCAGTATGTGGCAAAATCCAGAGATTAAAGTAAGAAGAGAGTTAAAAAAATTGTTTACCATCCTGTAGGCTCACATATGTACATTTTGGATGGTATTGTTCGAGGAAATGAAGAAAGAATTAAACTCAACTATGCTCATACACTCCGTAACATATGGAAAAAGTTAGCAAAAGAAATACTATAGGTTTTCATTATATATAATCATCTTTAATTTTTTTTAAAAACAAAAAATAAATAGCCTCATCCCTGTCCCTGTAACAAAACACAAACAGTCTACTCATAGCAATATTCCTCCTCAAGAGAAAAGACACAATATTGAGGATGTGGCTTTTGCGATGTTGCTAAAGAAACGACTTTAAAAAAGAGCTACAAAAATTCTGACAAACGTAAGCTGCTTTGGTTCCGTATTCAGATATCAAAGTGAATATAGACTTTCCCATAAATGCTACAGCCGCAAACAGTAGCCATCTGATAGAGCCCTACCCATTTTGAGAGAGATTACCAAAACAAAGAAGGAAATGAAAGTACTTACATGAGGTAGGGTTTTGAAAAAATGTAGAAAGCCCTTGGCTTGGTTAGCATCTAGAAACAATTATAAACCAGGAGAACAAAAAATCAATAAGAAACTTCATTCAAAAGCAGCACAAAGAAAATAAATAAGATAAATAACGAATCAGCAACTGAGCGGAGTTTTCTTTCCACCGGTTTCATAGTACCTAATTTGAGCTCAGGGAGCTCGTTCTGTTCCTCAAGATTTTCATCCATAGCTGAGATAGGGCTTCAACAGGTAAGCAGGATGCTGATGGTGTTCAAGAACTGGGTATGACAATGTATACAATGATTTGATAGGCATGCTAATGTAGGGCTTGTGGCGGGAAATGATGGCGTGATTCGAGGGTTCGCGTGTCTCATACGCGCCGGCCAGTTAATTAAGTTGGGGGAAGGACAGGGCTAAAAAACGAAAATAAACCTGATTATATAATACCGCACAAAGGATTAAATTCACAGACTAATTATTAAGAAGGATATCAAATTACACTATTAAGTGTCTGATATCCTTAAAGCCACCTCCACCCCTCAGTTCCATCAAATGCGGGAACTGCTATTTCTTTGAAGTCACTTTGGTGGAGGGCATTTTAGTCCTTTTATTATGAATACATACTTTAATTAAAAGTTTATTCCAGTTCCCACCCATCTATCAAATATGTTTTAAAACTCGCATCCCCCCATCTTCCATGAGAACTTGAGAAGAAAATGGTGATTTGAATTTATGAAAGTTGCCATTGCAACTCATTATTAGTTTTTCGTTAATTTTTGTTATATAATGTTTACAATGTTTCACCATCATTTTAACCATTTGCTTATTATAAAATAATAAAATTGTGCCTAGAAAAATAGATCGTCATAATCAAAAGTTCTAGATTTTTCTTTAGACATGTGCTTCTTTGTTTCAAACCTCTGCTCTCTTTCCTTTTGACCTCCGCTCCCTCAAACCTCCCCTTGCCTTTCCATCATCCTCTATTTAGCATGTATTTGGATATATTTTTAAAAAAAATTAATGAAAAAAAAGGAGTTTTTGTGTTGTCTTAGAAAAAATACTTTTAAAAAAGAGCTTATAAGTATAATTTTATTAAAAGAATAAAAGAAAAGAGAAGGTGAAAAAGAGATGAGAGATAATAAAAAATATAAAAGATATAGTTGAAAAAATATAAGAGAGAGAGGAGATAGTAGAAAACATAAATGATATAATATAATAAAAAATAAAAATAAAATAATAATTAAGTAATATATAAGTTTTTTACTGTTTCAAAATGTACTGTGACTAATTTATCTGAAACTATAATTTCAAACAATAATTTGATTTATAAGCACTTTTTGATAAATATGACTGTTTATTTTTAAAAAAAATTAAACTAAAGTTTTACCTAAAATTGTAGTTGGGGAAAAACCAAATATACCCTTATTTGGAATCAATTAAGAATCATCACGTATAAGTGTCTATTTGACACCTAGGTTTAAAAAAATCTTTTGAGTAAAACTTTAGTTTGAGAAAATTTTAAACAAAAAGCCGTATTTATCTAGAAGTAATTTTGGCCAAAATCATAATTTTGAATAAGCTATTGAAATTAATTTTTAGAACAGTAAAATAGCTTATAGACTATTTAATTATTATTTTACCCATATTTTTTCTTACACCCTCTCTACTCTCTCATCTCTTATTTACCATATCTCCTCTCTCATCTCTTTTTTTACCCTATCTCCTCTACACTCTCTCATCTATCTCCTCTCTTTTACTTTTAATCAAATCATACACCTTTTAGTAGTTTATCAATATAAAAAGTGATTATACTACTAATTATTTAAATAACTCTGTTCTTAAAATTTATTATTCTTATTTTTTTAAAAAAATTATTATCCAAAATCTATCTTTTTCTAAAATTTATTTTCTAAAAAGTTAATCAAAAATCTATTCTTTCAGCCAATCCATCGTTCTGTTCTTCCTACATCACGTTGCTCTTCTTTCTTACTTCCTTCAGTCCCATTCCAATTTCTAGTCATTCAGCCGAACCTTTGAACCCTATCTCTAGCAAAGTGATTTCGACACCTTATTCCTCCATCTCTCTTCTCCGAGATCATAAAATGCACAGTCGCACTTCGATTTCTTTGGCATGTTGAAGAACAAACCAGTGACCAACAATTTTGGTAAGCCTTTTAGCCAATATTGATTCGTTATTTGCCATTACTGCTTTTCGATTATACTTTCTCTAGGGTTTAGCGAGACATTCTTTAGATTGATTATCTACCTAGTTTAAAAAGTTTAAACTGCTCTTATTTAGACCGGTCCCAATGCAGTCTAAAAATTATTTTTAATCGATATAAAAAACTATTTCTGTACTCGTGAACCCTTTATTATTAGGGCTTTAGTTTTTCATATTTTTTTTGGAATAAATTATTCTAACAACCTTCTTTTTTGTTATTTTGTTTAATTTCTAAAAAAAAATAAAGATTAAAAAAGTTAAATTTGTAACATGATATATTTTTTTGAGTAAATTTTTCATAGATTGGATATATTATATTAAAAAGTTTAGAATCAATAAGATTAAATACAAATACAAGATTAATAGGCCCTAAAAATGTTTATATTTGCATAGCCCTCGTGCTTCTAGCCTAAATAATATGAATAAACACCCTCTTATTACATAATTAATTTTTGTACCTTATCTAAATATTTATTTATTTTTCTTACTAATAATTTTTTTTCAGAATTTATTTTACTCAAAAATATTTTTTCCAAGCATCTCCCTCATAAAATTACGCAGGCGCGTCGGGGGAAGCATGTTCTAGGCCCCACGCATGGTCACTCTGCTCTGCCATCCGATCTCTCGACCCATTCCCTGTGCTTGCTGTTCAGCAGTTCTCGCAACCCATTCCGTTCTCTCAACCCAGTCCATCGTGGCTGTTATTCTCGCAACCCATACCTCGCCGTTGTCCGTTCTCGCAAGCCAGCATCCATCGTGCTCACCGTGTTCCATTGTAGAAGGTCGCAGTGTAAAGCTCGGTGAAGGGGGTTTCAAGCCTTCAGATACGGTAAGATTTATGATTCTCCTCCTCAATGTTTCTGAAAAACAGCGTTCTGCACCACTTTCTGTTGTATTTTAGTTAATATGAAGATTTTTCGGAGATTGAGGCAATGGTGCGGTGGAGATGATTTTCAAAGCCATAGGAGAGTTGAGAAAACAAATGAATTATTTAAGATTTAGGTTTAAATTTTTTAGTGGCCGGGGTTTGGGGGTTTTGGGAGGTTTTAGGGTTCCGTGTTCGGAAAGAAGTTAGTGTGGTTAATGTAGAGAGTGAGACACTAAGAAATATATTCTGTCAAGCTCCTCGGTTTGTCATATTTTTCATTGCTGTCTTATTCCTTTGTCAGCATTTTCGGATCATTGACACCCTTCTTTGGACGTGGTGCATGCTAAGCATATACAATTTAAAGGCAAAACGTCTTGGGAGTGGTATGCAAAGGAATATATAAGGATTAATTGAGTAAAGTAAAATGACATTTGCATAATTTAGAACCAATTTGAATAAAAGGGAGTATGGATTGTCACTAACTCCGTCTCAGTACTCCCCACAAACAATCAGGTGAGTGTGTAGATTTACCATCCACTCTTAGGCAATTCCTCGTTTGTCTAGCCATGTCCAAATTTTGTTTTCAGATTTTAAATATATGTCAGTTTTTGGTTATTGTAGTTAGGTAGTATTGGGGCATTATAGTCTTCTAAACATGTTTTAATCTTCCTTTACCTTGATTATTTCTTCACACCAAACTATAGAAAATAACTATTTAATCTTTCTTTTGTTTGTATATCCAGCATGATTTGTTCTCTTTAGTGTCACAAAGTATATACTAAAATGTTCCATTTTGGTTTAGAGGGTTGTAGTTGCTCATCACTGCTTTGGTATTCGAGAATGTGTGTGGCATTGGAATGATGTGATACTTACTGTTTTAGGGTTTAATTCCTGTAAGTTTTAACTTTTGTGTTGATGTCTTCGACGAGATATCATCTCTTCCTTGATATGGTATGAGGCTGTTTTGTTTGTTGACTGAAAATATTGTGAAATCTTTTGGCTTGTCCTTATCGTTTAACTCTAGGTAAGTTGGTCATCAACAGCACCCTTGTAAACCTTCTTCCCCCTTTTTCACATACTTGAATTGAAAGATTGAATAAATGGTAGAATATACCATTATCTAAGCATATTCAAACTGGTATGTAGTGTGGCTAGGCTTGTCCAGCTGATATGATATATTTTGAAGTTTTTGAATAAACTCAATTGGTCATGAACTTTCAATAATCTCAAATATCGAATTTGGTGTTGTGTTTTGTCAATGTGACTTGTTTTACTCAACCTCGTTAAAATAAATGATTTTAATTATTTATATAATTATTTATTTATTCTATTGCTTGTATTGTTATCATCAATATGGGTGCATGTAGTAATAGCCATCGGATATTTCAGATGTCATTTTGAATTCTATTTCCAGCTAATAATCAAATAATACTTGTCTTGCATTGAAGGGAAATGTTGTTGACCAGATTTTGCGAGACTTGCAAAATAATCCAGAGACTTGCCTTTGAGTCATGCATATTTTACAAAGCACTCAAAATCTGAATACTAAGTTCTTTGCCTTGCAGTGCAGCGGGTTTTTGGCATTGATGTAGACACTATTTTTATGCTATGTGGAACAAATTCCATTGCCAATTCCTTTTATAGCATGTTGGCCATATTTTGATGATTATCTAGCTGGTTTGGTGGTCTAGGTGTCTTTAGGTGTTGTGCACGATCCCATAGCCCATTTTTATGTAACTTGGGCCTATTATTTTGGGTAGGCTTTTTGCCCAAATGCATATGTAAAGTATGACATTAGCCCATGCCAAGTACCATGTGAAGCACCATAGGAAGCATGGATTTTGATGTGGTGACAAGACACAAAAAAAAAAGTATGATTGGATTTGATATATATAATTTTTTCAAAACCATACAAGAGTTGACAAAAAAAAATGGAAGTACTCAGTGTTTAGGGTCTTTTAGGGGTTGGGGAGAGTTCAGGGTTCGGAAAGAAGTTATAGTTTAGTTGTTAATGTAGAGGGTAGGACACTAACTGCTAAGAAATATTTTGCTCAGGTTTTTAGCCTCCAGACTTTATTGCTATTGTTGGACATTGACTGATTTTGCACATCCAATTTTATATTAATGTACAGCAGGGGATAAAACGACAGCGTACAGTACATCATCACTCCACCTGGCGATCCAAAGTCGCCTGCTGGTAAGGCCATCTATAAGTAAGGTGTCACCTTGCCCCCCCAATAAAGGGAAAGAGTGAGAGTGCAGGACCTGGATTTTGCGTGTTCTCGAGCTCTATATTCTAATGGCGAAACCTCGCAAGCCGAAGAATGAAGATCCCAAGCCCGAGAATTCTGGTGCCATAGTTCACCACCAAAAGCTGTGCCTCTCCATTGACATGGACAAGCATCTTGTCTATGGGTTAGTCTCTCACATTTCATGTTTTATTGCACTCCTCGTTTTGGTTAGTTTGCATTTCTAGGTATACTGGCCCAAAATTGGTATCTCTTCGGGAAGGTTGCAAATTAGGTTCTATTGGTTTAAAGCTTGCAATGGAATACTATCTAATTGGTATTGTGAGGTGGTTTTGACTCTGGGATTTACAGGTACACTGAATTGGAAATTGCTGTGCCCGAGATTGGGATTGTTGGCCTGCATGCAGAAAATATTGGCATCGAAAATGTCTTGGTTGATGGCGAGCTGGCAGAGTTTGAATATTATCCAAATCACCAACAAGTGGAGAATGAAAAGAGATGGGGCTCGACATTTTCTCCTAGCTCAGCTGCAGATGTTGCTGGGTCGGTTTATTTTTCTACTTTAGAAAAGGAACTGGTGCCAAATTTACTAATTAACTGCTGTAAACCTTTCAAGACTGACACTGAACAGCAGGAGCAGCCCGTTTCTGAAAACGGATTTCATTCTTCTGGAGAGGATAAGCAGGTTATTTTTGCCTTTCCCGACTGATGTTCTCTATCTAGATATTTTGGATGCTTTACAATTTTTTGATGCGATCTCCCACTTGGGTTTGTCTCATAAAGATATTGCTTTTTTTCTTTTAAGAATCACAGAGCATTGATTCATTGGATTTTATTCTGCGTTCTCACATGCATTTATAGATTACTGTTATAAAGCAGAAAATTCGCAAATGGTTCTGTGCAAATTTAGCTCTTAGTATAGCAGATCAGAGGACAATGTTATAAATACCAGCTAATTTTTTATATTTACTTAATTTTGCATAAAAAAAATGCTTGGAGAATGTATCCATCACACACTGGAAAATTATCGATAATATCTGTCATTAGTGTTTAGTTAGCATCCGTCCTGATGTGTTCTTGGTAGAATGGGCAAAATAAGTTGCTGTGATAAGGTTTATTATCTGTGTTTTCTCATGTAGGTTGATGTTGGGTGCAGAATTTAAGGTTTGTACGAATTGATTACTGGATAGACAAGGCAGAAACAGGGATCCACTTCAAAGATAGTGTTCTTCTTACTGATAACCAAATAAGGAGAGCAAGATGTTGGTTTCCTTGCATAGATGACAATTCACAGCGATGTTGGTATGAACTGTTCAACACTCCTATCTTTGTGTGTAACTATTTGTCTGCATTTTGAATATAATAATATTTACTATTTATAGTTACTCCATGATTTAAAAAACGTAGTTATTATTTTTATTTTCAATTTTCAGTTATGATCTGGAGTTCACAGTTGCACATAATCTTGTGGCTGTCAGTGCCGGAAGCTTACTTTACCAGGTAATAATGAATGGTATTTTTTTATTGCTGATGCGGAAAGCATGTGCAATACGATTTTGAACAAGCAAATGTTGTTTAAATGTTAATGTTCTGTAGTGGTAGAAAGAATGAGAAAAGGAAGGAGAAGAGAGAAATCAGGGGGTGAGAGGAGATAAGGGAAGACGAGACAGTTTCCTGAATAATACTCTGAATTTCACATTCAATAGGCAGAGGATATGTAAAATAGTTCTCATATATATAGAAGTAGTTACCCCTTCTAATTAACGGCTATTGCTTGAGTTTGTTAACTAACGGCTAGTTAAACCTTTAAAAGCAGTTTATATAATTTTCTTAACATCAAATAAGCTTGATGGCTATGAAACTCTAAGCTTAATGGACCTTTTCAAAATTATTAGTAGAATATGCCATATAGTTTTTTATTTGTGTTTTTTGTGGGCATGTTTTTGTCAAAGAAGTTGTGATCATTTCAGCACATGACATGAGTATGTGTTTAATTACTTTAATTCTAGTGTTTTGCTTTAACAATCTGTAGGAAGAATCTAGACATTTTTTTTCTTTTTTTTCTTTGTACTTTTTCTTAATTCCTTTCTATATATAAAGTATGATGTGTTTACTTGTCTTTGGCAATGGTGTACATTGAAGTCAGTGATGGAAACGAATTTTAGATCATGGGTTCTATAAAATGTATTAGCCAAGTTAAGAGACTGTTAAAGTGGAAATAGTTGTTTTTCATAATTTTCTAATCTAGATTATTTATGTTATTATTTACAGTTCCCCCAGTTGTAGTCCAAGTGATGTTTTAGTTACATTTAATATTTATATTTTTTTAGGTTTTAAGCAAGGATAATCCTCCTCGGAAGACATATGTCTATAAGTTGGATGTTCCTGTTGCTGCTAGGTGGATATCTTTGGTTGTCGCCCCATTTCAAATTCTTCCGGATTACCAAGTTGGTCAAGTATCTCATATATGTTTGTTACCTAATCTATCAAAGCTTCGGTATACTATGGAATTTTTTCATAGCGTATTCAGGTTTGACATATCTTAGTTGGTATATTCCGGACTTAGAACTGATTGCTTAACTCTATATAATTGATTTTATTTTGTTGGTGTGCAGTTGCTATAAGGATTACCTCTCTGTAGACTTCCCATTTGACTCGTACAAGCAAGTTTTCATAGAGCCAGAGATGGCAGTTTCGTCATTAGGTTTAGGAGCTTCTATTAGCATATTTAGTTCTCAAGTTTTGTTTGATGAGAAGGTTATTGATCAGGTCAGCTTATTATTCAATTCTGTCGTTTTAAAATTTGTTTCAATCAGATTTTTTTGAGTTATTGCTTTCTTATCTTAAGGTGAAGAATGGGGAACCAGTGTTGTGTAAATAATCATGCCAATCAATGAAAAGAGGATCATGTCTGGACTTCATTTTGATGTACCCATGACTCATATAAAGATTATTCTAAGATCACAATGTGATGAAGACTTAATATAAGATGCCTAAGTTCCACGTTGGGTTGTATCGGATGCATGAGGTATTTAAGTTGTGTGGTTAAGATATCAAGTATAGGGGATGCCAGAACAACACTGAAATACCCATGTGGGACTTAAAATCTCATGCTACTTAAGTCTCCATCACACAATTCAATTCAGAATATATATAGTAATTTTTTTTTAACATTGATTTCATTGATTGACCATGCTGCACTTAGTTGGCAAAGCTTGTCGGATTTAAAAGGTTGTTATATAGATATAATCTGATCTCTTGTTCCGAATTAAAGGGTATTCTTTTTTTCAAAAAACTTGAATTGATTCGAGATTTTGGGTGCAAGCTGATGTGTTACGCATGGCTTCCCTAATGCCAATTTGTTTAATATGCTTGATCAATAAGCTCAGTTTTGAAGTGGTTTGCTGGAATCAATGTGTGTTATTTGATGCTTATTACTGACTGGTTTTCTTTCTAAACGTTTGATTACTATATTTTCTTTGCCACCAGTTGTGTTTAACTATCTCTGTTGTTCTGTTTGTTTACTATGATTAAATGCAATTGCGTAATGGTATTTGTCATGCAGGCAGTATAGAGTGAAGTTTGAACTGTGTTCATCTTTAAGTTCATTGAACTTTGTTTCTTTCGTGTGAGAATTTTTAGCAGATAATGGCTTTATGTTGATCAGTAGCTTTTGTTGCGACAGACTATTGATACCCGGATAAAACTTGCATATGCCCTTGCAAGGCAGTGGTTTGGTGTATATATAACCCCCGAGGCAGCAACTGACGGTAACTTTGTGGAGTATATTCTTTTAGTGCATGATTGGGTTTTTGGTGTTTTCATTCCACGGTTTCTTTTCTTTGGTTTAAGTTTTACAGAAATTATATTCGCATTAACACAATTAATATATGCATGCTATCAGAGTGGCTCTTGGAAGGGCTTGCTGGTTTTTTGACGGACTTATATGTGAAGAAGCACCTAGGAAATAATGAGGCACGGTACCGAAGATACAAGGTTGTATTCTATTTGAGTTAATAGAGGAATAAATTAATTTAAATAGGATTATACTGTTGATGATTTAACATTATTTTGCAAGTATTTAAACCCACTTATTTTTATTATATTTACTTTGCTTTAATTAAGGCTGATTAGTTTAAACATTATTTTAGGATTACTTTAAATGTTCTATTTTTAGTATTATAAATCAGTTCAAGTTTTCTGTGTGAACTATGATAGAGTTATGTGTTTTAGTTTTACCCCGTTTTGTACATTACAAATGGGAAGCAAAGATTGAAACAAATAAAAAGATGAAAAGGACCTAGTACAGAAGCCTAAATAGCACAAAATAGTGGCAGGATTATCCTCCAACAAAATGGTAGCCGATATTTCTTTTAGTTGGAGTAGGAATTATTCTTTCTTTTATTGTTGACAAGTTTAAAGTTACTTCTCTTCAAGAATATAAATAGAAAGTTCTATTAATGTTGGCAAATGTTTAGACCAAAACAAAGTCTAGCAATATAAGACTTTATTGTCATGATTTATTTCCTTTTAGTAAGATTGAATGAGGATCAGTTCTGAATATTTTCGTATTGGTTTTGTTTAGTTTTGAATGTTTTGTATCTGTTCTATTCATATGATGCATTTTTTCCTATTTTTGTCCTTGATTTTTCTCTCCTTGAATCTCGAGTAGTGTAGCTAAGTGTTGGTGGTAAGAAGCTGAGGCCCACATTCAACTTATCCTCTTATTATTATTATTGGTTTATTTATTTAATTATGATGTATTATATGAATTTTTTTATTTCTTAGAATAAGTTAGATAATAGAATGCTAGTATCTTAGATTTATTCAATAAAATATGAGATACCTGTTGCCACTTTATTTGTATGATGAAAATCCTATTCGGCAGTGAATGATATGGTTTTGGAAAATTTCATGTTATTATAACTGATGCCAAGTACACTGCGTAGATCCTAGTATCTTAGAGAGGCCATTAGCGGGATTTGCTTACCCACCAGGTGCACTAAATAGATCCTAAGTTTAATACTTTTGATAATCCTCCCTTGGGTTGTAGGAATTCGCTTTTAGCTAACCTATATTTTAATTGTAACTCTCCTATGTAAACGTATCTCTCCTTGTGTTTCCAAAAGAAACAAAAAAAGAAAAAAAAATGAAGAGTATTAGCTTAGAATCTCATTGTTCTTACCTGATTTGTTTGACTGAATGGTAGCTACATATTTATAGGGACCATGGAAACAAGTCTACCTAGAATCTTATAAAATTAGCCATAAATTAAGGAAAAACAAAGTAGACAGTGGACACCCAAAAAAACAAAGAAATTAGTTATTAACTAATGTATATAAGATACTAGGAGTTATGCAGGAAAATTGGTAAACTTGCTCATATATCTAAGGGCATATTGATGGGATGGGTTATGATTTTTGTTTTAATTCTAAATGCCTGTTATTCAGGTAGATTGATCACCCTTGTTAACTTTTTGTGTGCCCTTTTGGTCAAAAGGGGGAATTTTGTGCTTTATTAAGCAGTTGCATCCTATCTAGTAGCTGGTGAACTAGATCTTGTTTAAATTGTGATTTATTATGCTATTTGCATTTGTGTATGATCATTAATTTGTGCTGTGTAATTCTTCTGCAGGAAAATTGTGCTGTTTGTAAAGTGGATAACAGTGGAGCGACAGCTTTGAGCTGTTCAGCATCTTGCAAGGATTTATATGGAACCCAATGCATTGGTTTTTATGGAAAAATAAGATCATGGAAGTCTGTAAGTTTTTTTATTCAGATAGCAACATGTCAGTGCGCCCATTTGTTTCCATGTTTGGTATGGCATCATTAATTTTTGTTGTTGTACTTTCTTCAGGTTGCTGTTCTTCAGATGTTGGAAAAGCAGATGGGTCCTGAATCTTTTCGTAAAGTGAATTTCTTTCCCATTTCCAGTATTTTTTCTGGTCTTTTCTTATTGTTTGTTCTTTGCATTCGATTGATACTCCTCTTTTAGCATCGAGGTTGGAATGAGCATAGAAATGATCTTTGAAATCCCACAAATACTATTGAAATTTATACATACCCTTAAGTCTATTCTAAAAAATACATTAAAATTCATGAGGCTAACAATACCAATGCAATTAAGCTAATTTGCCTCAACAAATCTCATCCATGTCCAAGCTCTAAAGACAAAGATCTAAACTTGCCTTGAGAGAAGAAGCTTACATGTTTATGCCCTTAGGCTTCAAAGATAAAGGAAACAACTAGGTGTGTGAGTTGCATACGTCAATCTATTGATTAAAAAGTATAACCACCCCCTAAAGAATGTTTTAAAAAATTTGCTAAGATTGTTTTGGGCCAATGTTGCAATCAGAATCAATAGGAACATACTATTTACTTTAAGACCTCCACAAATGGTGAAATAGCTATCCTAATCTCGTATGTTGATGACATCAACCTCATTGGAAGCTATGAAGATGTTGCCAAAGAACTCCATACTAAAGATATTTTCCCACTCAAATGTTTTCATGGGAGGGAAGTAGCTAGATCCTCTGAGGGCATAATTATGCATCAAAGGAAGTATGCCACAAACCTTCTTGCAGAGATTGGAATAATTGCATGTCTTCCATGGAAGTACACTACAAAACTTTGCATGTCTTCCATGGAAGTAAACTACAAAACTAAGTTTATGAAAGAAAGCCCTCTAGTTGACACTATAAACTTTCAGAGGCTAGTTGCGAAGCTCATCCATCCCACGCAAGACCATATATCTGTTTTGTTGTGAACTTGATCAGTGAATATATGAACAAACCTTGTGAAGTCTATTTGGAGGTAGTTTATATAAGCCTGATATACCTTCAAATGGCTCCTGAAAAGAGAATTTTCTTCAAAAAGAATTATTGTATTTTGACATTATAACTGAGCATGATCAATAGTTGATTGAAGATGAAAAACAGGCTATTGTACTTGTATCTGCGGAAACATAATATAGGGCCCCTATCACTTGGCATTTGTGAATGCTTAAATGATTCTAAACAGAATTCAAGATCATGTTTTAAGGCTGCAACAAGATCTAGTGTGATTACATGGCAATTATCATCATAGCTGAAGGCCCTCTTCAACATGACAGAATAAAACACAGACATTGATCTCCTTTTTATCAGGGAAAACATTATGTTCGGTGCTTTTGAGCTAGCTTATATTCCTACAAGAACTCAAATTGCAGATATTTTAACCATGGCTTTACCCAGACCTTGTATTTATGAACTTGAGAGAAATCAATATATCGGGGTGGGGGGGGGGGAGTGTTCGATTATGTGGTACAGAAATCTAGGCAATTAAATTTATTTATTTAATCAATTTAAATATGACGAATCTGGAAAATATTTACAGAATCTGGCATATTCAATGGTTGAGCCAAATAAACTCTTGAAGGCCTGATTTTTAGTGTCTCTTTCCTCTTTATTAACCAGCTTTATTTTCTTTTCTTCTCTAGGATTATTCTGTTGGTATTTTATGTTGACATGATTTTATTTTCTTTCCTTACCTAGAGCATGGCCTACTGCCTCCAGGAAGTCTGCTTATTTGTTCTGCTCTTTTCCTTTGTGACGTATGAGCTATAAGCTTTCTTCAACTGTAAAATCGAATGATTTTGTGCCTGAATATTTTATTTTATTCAGTTTGTATAATGGCGTTGATGGAGATTTCTAGCAATCTCTTCCTTGCAGTTTACGATCAGTATTGTTTGATTGTTGATCTACCATTGTTCTTTTTCATAACTGTCATTTTTTTTGTTAGCGAAAGTTTTACTTTGTTCTGTAGGTTAGGTGTCCAAATCAGAGATCTGATGGTTATCATTATGTATATTTCTTTTTTATCTGCAGATTTTGCAGACGATAGTTTCTCGGGCTCAAGATAAAGCACGTTCTGTGAAAAATCTTAGTACTAAGGAGGTAATTTGCTCTTATTTTTATATGCTCTTGGACTATTGTAGTTCTCAATAAAATTTTATAAAGGAAATAGAGATATAATGCACCTTCCATTAGCAAATTTGTTTATCAATTTTTGACCAAACTAGTTCAAACTCCCTCCACACATTTGGTCAAAATGCAGATATTGGTTAAGTCTTCAATATTTATTTATTCATGCTAGGGGCTGGGAATTGCTTGTGTTTTATGGCTATTATCATCACTGTTGTTGCAGTTGGGCTGATATATGTATACAATCAGAAGCATGGATCTATCTTAAATATGGCATTTCTGAATTTTTATGCGGCATTAAGATGATTTATGATAGTAGAATGGGCTGATATGTTAATCCATCATGTATATGATAATACTCTATGTTAGAATACATAAGTAAATGGCACTTAAGACGACATTGGATGTCCCTGGGAATTGTATGAAAACGATGGTTTACTGATTTTTGTCTATAATGTGTTTTATATACTTTTTTAGTTGTTGATAGAGCACAATAGCATTGTGCAATCCATGTAGCCAATCCTACTGGGAAAAGGTTTCTTGTTGATTTTTCTTATACTCCAAGGTAAGCGAGTAGGGCACTTGTATGTACAAGCTGGGATATCTTGAATTTGTAGTTGTGGATGCCAAAATTTTTTATGTCGAAAGGTAAAAATATTTGATCTTGGGGCCGTATGCAATACTAACAAATATGTTGTCATCAACTTCTTGTAAATGTGGTTGGATCCGTTGTACTTTCTAATTAGATTCTTAGGCTTTTGTTTGCTATTTCGTTCTTCTTTTAGTTATTCTTAAAAATTTTCACCCCCTAATACACATTTTCAATGAAATGTTGGATTCTTGGTTGAATATGGGATAAAGAATGTGATGAAGCAATATCCGATTAGTTTTCATATTATATTATTATTCTAGATTATTTGGATTTATTGTATTTTTATTATTTATTAGCAGTATTATTATTATTACTCCTACAAATAGCTCTAGGTTTTCATTTTGACAGCAAACTTGATGTATTGATTGAATCGGATTACTGTTACCTTTTCTCTCTCAGCTTTCTCTTCTATGGTCTCTCTTGCCGTTCTACATCAATTCCACTACCAGCATTTGATGTGAACTTTCTGTTGGGCATGTAGTGCTATAAAGCCTTTGCCTACTATGAGCTGTTCAAATATGTACAACATTCCTATTCATTTGCAATTTTCTTATCTAGAGCCGGCTTTGGAATCAATTTTAGAAAGATTGATGATATGTATTTGTTTTATTTAAGAGATTAAACATTACTGTTTGATGAATTAATTAATTGTCAACTTCGCCTGTGGAGGGGGGACTGAATTAATATTCAACTGCTATTGGCGTTACATCATAAGCTGTTTGAGTGACGTGGGCATAAGAAATATGAGCTAACAGTTTTTTTAAATCTTCCAAATTTGGTTTGCCTGACGTATAGGGTTTAGTTCTTTAAATATAGCTATAATGTTGATGTGACATTGTCTGTTTTGATATATTTCATATGCAGTTTCGACATTTTGCCAATAAGGTGGGAAATCTGGAACGTCCTTTTCTCAAAGAGTTCTTCCCTCGATGGGTTGGTTCTTGTGGATGCCCTGTTCTAAGGTGTAATATAAGGATGATACTTGCTACTATTCATTTAATGTCTCTATTTCCCGGTGCTCACGTGGTACCCATTGATTGTCTTTAAGGTTTGGGCTTTCCTACAACAAAAGGAAGAATATGGTTGAATTGGCAGTGTTGCGAGGTTGCACAGCATTACAGAATTCAAGGTCTTCATTTCTTGATATTAATCCAGAAGCCGAAAATCGAGATGGAGATGTTGGATGGCCTGGGATGATGAGCATTAGAGTCTATGAACTTGATGGCATGTATGACCATCCAATTCTACCTATGGCTGGAGAAGCATGGCAGCTATTGGAAATTCAATGCCACTCAAAGCTCGCTGCTAGGCGATTCCAGAAGCCTAAGAAAGGTTCAAAACCTGATGGATCTGATGATAATGGTGATGCACCTGCCATGGATGTGCGCTCCAGGTAAATTGATTTACATTTACCTGTTCTGATACTTATAACACTTACTGACATTATTCTTTCTGTGATATGCAGTTCTGAATCCCCTTTATTATGGATTAGAGCAGATCCTGAAATGGAGTACCTCGCTGAGACTCACTTTAGTCAGCCAGTTCAGATGTGGGTAAGGATGACATGTTGGCAATAGTGGGCCTTTAATTTTCTCTCCCATTCCTTTTGGGTTCATAGTCAACATTTTACTGTTGTGAATGTTCATTATGATTGACTTACTATTTGATTAGGATTGATTGTACATAATTCAGAGTTTTATTTTGTGTTTATGTTGTAATTATTAGCCATTTTATGTCAAGCTCTCGCTAAATAAAAACATTTTAGTTAGAGCTTACTAAATTTCTCAAATTGTCTCTAACTTTCTTTCTCATATTTCTTCACAATTTCTATGTTTTCAAATCTTCTAGTGATTGTGCGTCACTCCAATCATTACTATTTCTCTTCCCTTTTCTTATTCATTACGAATCTTATCTTTCCTTATATGTCTGTACATCCATCTCAACTACCTCAACTTTATGCTCTTGTTGCCCCTAATACCATAAAATATTCTAGTTTTATAGTAGTACAATAAAACTTTCCTTTCACCTTATTAGGTACTTTCCGATCGCATATAAGCTTTTCACCTTATTAGGTACTAGTATCCTTATAGAATAAAATTCTGAAGCTAGGTCCTCAATAGCTCAATTGATTTTCATGGTATCCACGCTAAAATGTAACCACTTAATTTCATCAAGTATTGTATCAGAAACAAAACTAATAGAAGTGTAAGTAGGAACTGATCTGGTTGTGAATGTCGTCTTAACTACAGCTTCTTGTCTTGAAAATAATATAGATCTCCCTTTTTGTCACACCTGCCAATCATCTTCCCCAACCTCAACTTTTGCAAGATCACACCTGCAATTCCTATCCCTCACGACCTTGCACACCTTCACAATCTATTTTGACTATTGTATTTCATGGAGAAGATTGCCAGGAGCCAGTCTGGTTTGCTTTGCTATAGAGCTATAAGTATTTCTGGTTGGTCTTTTCTTTTTGGAGCTCTGGATATTGGAAAATGTATTTAAGGGAAACTGTGAATTCACTTACCACGGGGGTTGTCAAGCTGGTAGAAGAAAGATTCAAGCAAGAATTGCTTGAACTTTCCGAGTAATGAAACAATTGAATGCAAAGTCTTCCTTGCAAGGTTATGGGATTCCATTCCTACCTGAACCATTTCTTTTTCTGTTTCTATACCCTCTTTAATCATCTAGACCTAAATTGGGCTGCTGTCACTGGAACTGTCTTTATCAATGAAGAATACACTAGGGCTTAGATACATAAGCAACATCGGCCTTTTTATAATTTAATCACACTTATTCTTTCATGTTGCTTGTTGTATTGTGTTCTCTGTTGTTTTTATATAATACTAATCTTTTTTAGCATTGTCAATTTATTGATTATTGATTCTAGCCAAGTTGATATCATTATTCAGATTAATCAATTAGAGAAGGACAAAGATGTTATTGCTCAAGCTCAAGCAATTGCAACCCTAGAGGCATTACCCCAGATATCATTTGCCGTTGTAAATGCCTTGAACAATTTTCTCACTGACTCTAAGGTCTGATTGCTTTCCGTTTTGTTACATTTTTCAATAATTATTTTTTTATCCAAATCTAATATTTAGTTTTTTCCCCATAACTCAAGGTATTTTGGAGAGTTAGGATCGAAGCTGCATTTGCATTGGCTAGTACAACATCTGAGGTATTTAAATGATTGGTTACCTCATGCGGCATGATCTCTGAAATATCAAACAATTGCAGTATGTGTAATTGCAAGTGGGTTATATGTTAAATAGTTCATACTTTGGAAGTTCTGACATCTTATTTGCTTTATAATATTAGGAGTCTGCTTACTGTAGAAATCTTGAGAGATAATGAATTGAACTCCAGTGTTGGCAAGTCTAGAGTAACTGGAAGATTAGTGGCCATAAAGTTCGTGGTTTGCTAACTAAAATCAGAATCTGCAAACTATTTGAACTCTGCTTTCTCCTTGGTTAAAGACAAGATGTTGATATTTTTTCTCTTTCAACCATGACATGACAAAATTCTGACATTTCTTATGTAGCAGGAAACTGATTGGGCTGGTCTTCTCCATTTGGTGAAATTTTATAAGAGTCGTAGGTTTGACCCTGATATTGGACTCCCAAAGTAAGGCTTTTGAAATTCTGTTCTCACTTTCTCCCAGTTAACTTGAACAATATGGAGTGACAATGGTTGGTTGCGTACTACTCTTGCCAGGCCAAATGACTTTCATGATTTTGCCGAGTACTTTGTTCTTGAGGTAATGCAAGGAGGTAGGATGTGTATTTATGTGATGTGATTGAGTGTTTATGCTTGTTTGAACATTATGTAGCATGTTTTGATGGACCATAATATGCTGTCCCAAGTCTATTAATTTCAACAGTATATTGTGTTGTCATTTGGCTAAAAGTAGAATTGTTCCGTTATAAGTAGAGCTATCCATTCTATAGGCCCTTGATGCCATTGGCTTCTCTATAATGCCAATACTCCGTTTCCACGTAGACCTTCATACTTCAATGGGAGCTTCTGCTTAAGAAAGTTCAAAGCTGAAGGTTGATGGGGTTGAAGGTCCATTGCATTATCTATAGGATTAGCATCCATGACTATCCGATGAATTACTGATCAAATTGAGAACCCAAATCCCTTCCTAGTTTTTGCATCCCTTCCACTACCCACATCCGCCTCACCTGATTTCTGAAGTTGAGAACTTATGTTTTTTTTAAAAAAAAAACAATTGTTGCTTGCGATGTGTCTTAACGTAATTTTTTTTTTTTTTTTGCTTGAATATTGTTTCCTTTCCTATATTCAGTTGCAGTTTCATCATGGTACTCTTTGAACTTCGTTTAAAGTTAACATTGCATTTTGTGTGCTTTTTTGCTGTGAGTTTGGTGGGTTGGGATTGGAAGGTGATGGATGCAGGTAGACACATAGGACAGGATTTTTTTTTTGGGGGGGGGGGGGTGTGGCTCCCTAAGCTAGACTTGAAGTGGGAGACTAAAATCTATTTCAAAATTTTGAAACTGATCGTCATTTCATCAAAGATATCTATCTAGAACCATTATCCTTTGCCACATCAATTTCAATGCTCAACTATCTGATGTCCTTACATTTGCATTTTCTGCATTTGCAACACGCTGGGCACATATGACCTGTAGGCTCCTACTTGAGGGGAAGTGTTGATAATGATTAATTTACTATTTTTTTATGATTGATGGCCCATACTTATGGAGATTTTATTCTGTATTTATTTTTTAATTATTTTGTAACCATTCGTCATTATTACATTGTCTAAACAAGTTCCTATAAGTCTGAACTCGCTAATTACATTTCCATTCGCATGCTTGCTCTCTTTCCTTCAGTTTGAATAGATTGAAAAGTATAATTTTGAATATGAATTCAATGCTAAAGAATAAACCAAATATGTAACTCCACGGATTATTGGCTAGCTATGAGGAAGAGGTCAATCTGACCTGATTAAACTCAATGCTAAAGTCAAGAGGATATGGTTTTGCATATGGCTAATCTAATTGTTGGATCATTAATGATGGGCTTAATCTTTACAGTGTATACAATTAATCTAAGTCCATGATCAAAGGACATTGAATGCTCATCTGTATAAAATCCGCTTAAAGCTGACATACTCAACCTTTGTTGTGCCCTTGATAAATTTGATATATCTAAATGGCATGGATATTTACCTGCTAGATCCTAAACTCTTCTGTGTGTGTTTTAATTAAATTTCTAACCCATCTATATTATTGATTTGAATCTTTCAGGCTATCCCACATGCTGTAGCCATGGTCAGAGCTGCTGACAGGAAAAGCCCAAGAGAGGCTGTGGATTTTGTTTTACAGCTATTGAAGGTTATTATTTACTTATTTTTCCACTATGTCGAGATCTGCAATAACTGCCACGAAGCAAAAGAAAATAATCATAAACTTATTTATGATGTATTATGTGTTAGTTTTTTAGTCTGAGGGCCTAGATTTGAATATATTTTGTTTTAAATATATTGAACTGAAATAGATTTTTGTTACCTTTCAAACTAATGATAATGGGCTTTAAGCTGTGTTTTCGTTTGGCATTTATGAGTTTGATTTTCTATTTATAATGCATATATGTTAAAAATATTAATTTTGAATTTGGAGATGTTCATGACTGAAACATAAATTTGAAATTCAACGGAGATTAACTGAGTTCTGACGCAATGCATCATTTATGGCTGTTTCCTATTGCCATCCATGTGACAAACCGCTGTAGTTATACTTAGTTATGACACCACTTTTCTTCTCTGGATTTTTCGTTAAATTTTTAGACTGCACTTCAACTGAGAAATTCCCTCTCTTATTTATTTAGACACTCAATTTTGGTTCATTGATGTGCTTGTATTGCAGTAAGGTTTCTATCATTTGAGAAATTGCCTAGACTTGTTTTATAATAGAATGCTGCCAACTTCTTTGTATCTTATTTTTATCCTATTTGTGGCAGTACAATGACAACAATGGGAACCCCTACTCAGATGTCTTCTGGCTTGCTCAATTGGTCCAGTCAGTTGGTGAACTTGAGTTTGGGCAGCAGGTTGATGGATTTGATTATTCTTGTTGACCATGATTCTTAGACTGCTGTTGCAACCTTCTACTAGATAATATACTGTTACGATTTTGACTTGTCTTTTGTCTAGTTTATATATCTATATATATATATATTGTCTTTAGAGTCTAAAGCCTAGTTGTCAAATTTGTGTCATTTACTTTTCAAATCTTATGATTTACAATGAATCATATAGCCATTCATTGAACCATATTGGCCATCTTTCTGACTCAAACTAATGACAGAGTATTCTCCTTTTACCGTCATTCCTGAAGCGCATTGACCGGCTCTTACAATTTGACAGGTCAACAAAATCAGTCCCTACTAAATAGTGTATTTTATCAAATTTATTTGTAATGGTATCTTATTTCTGCGGAAATGACTTTACCAGACTCATGCCAAGCTACAATGGAGTCTTGACTATTAGTTGTATCCGAACCTTGACACAAATTGCATTAAAGCTTTCAGGGTTCATTCCCCTTGTAAGTTTGTCCTTATGTTTCATTAAACTGCTCATTGAAGCTCTGCATGGTCATAAGTAATGCTTGAGATTTACCACAGGATCGTATCTATGGACTTATAAAACCTTTTCGGGACTTAAAAGTAATGTGGCAAGTTCGTATTGAAGCAAGCAGAGCACTCCTTGATCTTGAATTCCATTCCAAGGGAATTGATGCGGCATTACTATTATTTATCAAATATGTGGAAGAGGAGCTTTCCCTAAGAGGTTGTGCATCCTTTGTGACCAAGATTCTACTCTTCTGCAAGAATACTCTTCCCATATTCCTTGATTGCTTATCCTTCATTTTCGTTTTCCCTCCTTGATCAAATGTCTACGAATTTACATTCCTTGATTGCAGGGCAGGTAAAACTGGCCATTCATGTTATACGGTTATGTCAGATGAGAATTTACTCCAGTGACGAAATTTCAAGCCAAACATTTGGGGTTTTGCTTTGTTTGCTTGAAGGTCGTGTATCATTCAATAATGTCTTTCTCCGTCACCATTTGTTCTGCATAGTACAAATACTTGCGGGAAGGTAGGCATATTTGTAATCCATAGTCCTTGAAGAAAAGTTAATCAAGTACATAGATAAATGAAATTGAGTTGATTATTGAGTTAATCTTCTGTATGGATATTGCATATATCTGCTTATGACAAGATTGATAGTCTAGGGATTGAGTGATTGCTTACCCATAAACTTCCTTTTTTTCGTTTTGAGTAAACAGGAAGCTTCTTTTTTCTCCGTTGAGGAAAGGTTCTTTTTTTTTAAAAAAAAAATTCTTTCGTATTTCTTCTCTTTATTTTAGGCCCCCCAAGATTCTTAACCCTTCTATAGCTATCTCTATTTTGGTGATTTATGTAATTAATTAAATTAGTAGAATTTGAATGTCAGCAGAAATTTATGTGAGCTCTTGTTTATAAGTAAATCTGATTAATTATTTAATATAAGTGAAGGCTGCTTTTGTTGAACATGTTTCATGCTCTGGTATTTGGAGGCTAGCTATTCCTTAGTTCCTCGTAGGCCCTTTTAGTGCAATGTTTGTGAAAACTTTGCATGTCTTCCTCCGTATCTTGTTAAATGATATGTATTTGATTTTGGCTTTAGCCTGGTATAATTAGATCATTTCATCTTCCTGAAATACAATTAATACTTTGGTATTTGAAAGTTTCTTAATATTCTTTATAGGAAACCAAACCCAATATGGAATCCTGTTTTTATATTTAATTTCCATGTACTTGATGAATGAACTTGAATGGAGCGTCCTGTGTTTAATATGATCTGTTGAATGCCTGCTTTTAATTGATGATTTCTGGATTTTTTTCCTGGCCAAAAAATATGTAGTTTATTTTGTTCACATATATTGGATGAAAAATAAACCAAACTAATTATTAATGTAATATGTGCTTCTGCCTGTAGACCACCAACTCTACATGGAGTACCCAGAGAAAATAAAACGTTGCAAATGAGTCTTGTGGAAAATTGCAGCGATCAGAGAAACATACTTGTTCTTGATCCAGAAAGTAAACCTCCTGAATTGCCTTGCTCTACCAAAAACCTGACAGAAGATTGGGGCATGGTAGAGGGTTTCAAGGACACACTTGAAGAAGCTCCTGGGAATACGACCCCTGAATCTCCCAAAGATGTGCGTGTCAAAACTCCAAAGGGATCATCCCTTGAGGCTCCCAAAGAAGTACTGCCGCAGGACTCACAAACAGAAGCTCCCAATGAAGTTCCCAAGGAAGTTGATGCTGCATCCATTGGCCAAGAGCGGAAGAAGCCAGTTGTTAAAATCAGAGTCAAACAATCCTCTGCTGCCAGTAGGGCTGACACTGATAATCAAATGTTTGAACGATCATTAGGTGGTCGTAATGAAATGGATCGTGCAGCTAGCAGTTCAGTGTCTGTAGATGCACCCCCAAGGAATTTTGGAGAGACTCTGAGTAATCACAATGTTGAGGAAGTTAATTCTTGGCATGATCATGGTTCCCGCTTGACTGCCAGCATCGGTAGTGCCAAATTCTTGAGTGATGGTGGTGATGAACTGGTCAAAGAACTCCAATGTACTGCTGACTCAAGTGTTGTTTTTTCACCTCGGCCTTTGGGTCCCTCATCGTCTAGCATTATCCAGGACAACAATATTGATGCTGATGCTCGGCGATTTGCCAGCCTCCAAACTCTTTCAGTTGCAGACTCATTGGCCGTAAATGTTTCTTTGCATGGGAAAGGAAAGAAGAAAAGCAAGGAAAAGAGACGGAAGCGAGAAGAGCATAAAGGGCACCATGATGATCCAGAATATTTGAAGAAGAAACTATTGAAGAAAGAGAAAAAGCGTAAGGAAAAAGAGATGGCAAAACTTCAGGGTGATGAAGCGAAGAAATCTTCGGTAGAATTTTCTAGTAAGAAAGAACCACCTGAGACTGAATTTGCTACAACCCAAGAACTGAAAGCAATTGAACCTAGTGTATCTAAAGCAGAAGTTAGAAGGGTTGATACAAAGCCGGAAGCATCAGAAGGTACTTCGGCGGCACCAAAGTTTCGAATTAAAATTAAAAATCGAGTGCTCAATAAGTCATAGAAAATTCAAATTGCACGTTTATTCAATAGGAGTATCGGAATGAAAGACATAGAGACATGGGTATTGGGGGACTAATTGTTGATTCTAAGAGCTTTACTTGTTGATTGTTCTTTCATTGAGTCATGTTATGTAGATATATGATTGCAAAACAGAGTCATAGTATTCAAACTATAATCAACGGATAGGATTTCTGTATCAAGAGGTAGTAAGGATTAGTTGTTCACGTTGGAGTCAGTAATTGTGTATAATTGTAATGTGTATTGTTCTCTTGAATGGCTGGAATATAATATCGAAGTACTTATTAAATTCCTAGGTGACAAATACTTAGCCTTGCATTTTGGTTCCGTTGCTACTAGATTATTACAAATTGACCATGTCCTACAGATGTTTCCTGAAGATTAATTGAACTCTTGGTTAAAAGATTAGACAAAACTTACAAGATTTCATATCTGCTTCTTTCGCGTTCTGTGTGTTTTTCTGGGACAACTTTCTTATGGGGCTGGAAATAGGAATAGGAATAGGAATAGGTATAAATGGGCATGTTTGGATAAATGTAAAATTTTAATTTTAAAAGGGTTTTTAGTTTAAATTTTTGTTTAGATAAATTTTAAAATAAATAATTATTTTTTTATCTAAAAATTTTTTAAACAAAATTATAATTTAAAAATAAAGAGAATAATAAAAATTTATTAACTATCTAATTATTATTTTTTTTTATTTTTTTATTTTTTTTATTATTTCGCATCTATCTTATATATTTTTTATTTTTTTTATTTATATATTTTTAATAAAATTATATTTGTTTTAATAATTTATTAATAATATTTTTTTTAATAATAATTATTTAAATATTTATTTATAACTATTTTTTGTATAAGTTCTTTAAAAAAAATTCTATAAATTATTTAAAAAAATTATAAATATTTTTTTTGAAAGCGTGTCTAAACATGTGAGAGGAGGTTTTAAAGTGTGTTTGGTATATCATGGAGATGGGACCTTACCTTTTATATAAAAGGACTAAAATGCCCTTCTAAACTAAAAAAAAAATCTTCTCAGCAGCAACGATGAACCCATCTTCATCCCCACCGGAAAATTCAAGATCCACTATTCAAATTGGGAGATCTCAAGAACATCAATCCATGACGGATCAAAAATCCTACTCTCCAATCAATGTCTTGATCTCTGCCTTCATTTACATACCTTCAACAATCCCTTTTTGTCTTCCATTATCAACGTCGTTTCGAGTCACAAGATCTCTATCGAAACAAGTTCCCTCTATCTATGGGGTCGTGGTTGTGCCCATCAGCTTCCACCTTTGGATCCTCCTTCTATGGCCTCAATTTTGTTAGTAACTATCGATGGCGTTAATATCTTGGTCTCGTCAGAATAAGCAAAGAAGGTGGTGTGTCAAGCTTCAGGTCGTCTTCCTCGTCGCCACCACTTCATCTTCACCATCATCTTTGTTGCCACTGGTGAGTGAGCGGACGGTGGAAGACACCGTCGGTGAGTGAGCACACAGGTGGGTCAGTCTGGGGTTCGTGGGTGAGTGTAAAAATACGATGTGGGTATGGAATTCAATTTCCTTGGGTTAGAGAATGGGATTCATTTTTACCCCCTACCAAACAAACTATCTCATAAAAATCATTTCCATTTCCACACCTCCCAATTTTATTATACCATATAACTTATTTTGTCCTAAGTACTTGTTTGGAGGTTTTGCAAACAAACCCGTAATCTTATTTTAGGATTTTTTGTGACCATATGACTTATATAATACTTCCTCCCTTAAGTTCCAATTAATTGAAGTTAAAAAATTTAGCTCATTAAAATTAGTTATTTTTTATGAAGTCTCAGAATTATTCTTAATAAAAATTATTAGTTCCAAGAGTTTTGGTTAATTAGTTATAGTTTTATAGTTAGGTAAAAAGATTAATCTTTTAAACAAAACATATAATATTATATTATGTTATAATAATAATAAGGATCAGGAAGTGACTTGTAGAACTTTAAACTTATTTAAACTTTTCAATATATCTTCCCACATGATTAAATATTTTTAATATATCAAATGAATTCTAAGACTAACAACCTTCAATCATTAAAATATATTTCTCCTCACACTACCATATAGTTACAACAGAACTTCAGGCTCTATCTAACTAGAATTTTGCCAGGTATTTAGTTTTGACTATGGTGAAATTGTTGTGACAAATAACCACGTGATTAAATATTAGGCTTTTTATTTTTATTTATTTCAAAAATATACCTAAGGACTATACTATATTATAGAAAATATTACTTAACTAATTTTAATAAATTAATAAAATTAAATTAATTGTAATAAATGTAACATAATCTCTTTAAAATAATTATGTATAATAAACTATATATCACGAATTAGATTTCAAGTAGGATAATTGAAGTTCCATACCTACCTACCTCGATCGCAAATTACGTTCATCAGTCGTATTATGACTTGAAATGAATATTAGGATTCCATATGATTTTATGTTGAATAATTTATTTTATGTAAGAAAATTAAAATTATTATGGGAATAGCAAAAAATAATATTTTATAAAATTTACAAAAATTTGAAAAAGATATTAAATGAACAAAAGAAGAAAAAAATCCCCTCTCATCAGTGAATGGAAAGCGGGCTCTTGTTAAAGGGATTTGTTGGGGCATGCATGCTTGTGTTAATTATTAATTATTAATTATTATGCCTCAACTACCCTTTCCCCTTTCCTTTGACTTCGTTTCAACGGCCTAATGATCATACCATGTTACCCTCCTAAAATATATATATATATATATATATATATATATATATATAACTAGGTACTTCTTGTTTGATATTTAAATTAAATGAATTGGAATGGTGGATAAAATAAATTTGAGAATGGTGAGATTAAAATGTCGGTAATTAACTTCTTACTTAATGAAATATAGGATATACTACTTTGATTTATTATTTTTATGGGAAATTTTTAACAAACTTAAGGATCAATGCAACTTGTTAATTGATGTCCCTACTCCATAATATATTTTATATCTTTCCAAATGTACCCTTCATTAAATACATTAACTCTCTTAACAAAAAAATAATTAAGTCAAATTAATAGGGGTTAGCTAATCTTTTTAATTGTCAAGACTCAAGAGTATTTTCATGATGAAGAACACATTAATTCCTATTTATTAATAAATATTTTCTCTTTTTGTTCCTGTTACAAAATACTAGAAAGGAGGAGAGAGAGTGAACGAAGAAAAGTGACATATAATAAAAGTATATTTAAAAACTAATTTTATTATTTTTCAGTCATATTATTTAATTAGGGTAAATTTACTAAATTTATCAATTTAAGATACATTTAATGATTCAACTAACACTTCCTTATTTGTATCATTCAGTTAAAATTTTCTTATTTATATATTGGATTAGAGGAGTATTATACCATAAAATCATATATAATGAAACATAAAAACCTTCAGAATATGCCTTATGAGTTATGATAGTAATTAGAGGAAACTATATTTGCATAATTCAAAATATAGTTAAGCTATATGTGAAAAATAACATTTTTTTTCCTGGCGAAAAGTAAAATTAAATAACATTTGAGGTTCATTCTCAAACTGAGGATGAAATAACATATTACTGTTTAGCTGTTATTAATTGTTAATGTTGAAAGAAAATAAGGAAGAAAATTCAAAGTAGTTGGGAAGAGAAGAATAAAAGGAGAGGAAGATGATGAATGGGATGGTGGGGGAGGGAAGACACCAAAAGGCCTAATTAGTTAGGGAGTGTGTTGGATTTAATTATTGCTGTAAATAGCAAACTAGAACGAGCAAAAGCCAAATTTGGTGGTTGCACCCACCACATCTTTTATGAACCAATGCGTCTCCATCACACCCACACAAATTACATACTCATTTTTCTATTTTCATAGCGGATAAAAATTAATTCAGTCAGTAAAAAATTAACTCATAATTTAAAAGATTATAAATTTAATTTCACTTTTGATGTGTTAACCTTATTGATATATGATCTATAAGTATATTTTTAAATATTCTTTAAATTTAAAAATATACAATAACTTTATTAGACTTTAAAATTTAACTTGCTTAAATTTTTATTATATCAAAAAAAACAAATTTCACCCCATAGGCTGGTCAATCCCACTTTAACTCCAACACTAGTTTATAATCCCATATATTCATTGTTGTGAATATTGTAATATTAAATGTGGATGTCTATAACTTTCTAGGATACCTTTTGAAATTCTACACTAAAGCGATGTAACCTATAAATGAATGCCTTCTTGAGAGTTTTCTATGATTAATGGACATAACCTTCAAATGTTTAATGTTCCACAATTATGTAGATTTATTCTTTGTGTAACTCTTATAATAGAATTTAAAAACTTATGGCCTATAAATAGTAGACATATACTAAGTGATTGTAAACTTGAGTATAAAAAAAAAGTCACTTCTCTTTTTCTCCAATTCTCTCTTATCCTTTCATTTCTCTCATCTCAAAATTCTTGTCTTGTTATTCTTTCTACTCTCTCACTTTCTTATTTTTATAACAATTTGGGAGTTTTTCTTTGGGGAAGAAAATTATGAGATATAAAGAAAATCAATATAACTATTCAAAATTTTCATTAATAAGTAAGTAATATAAATTTATTGTTATTTTTTATATCAAAACTTATCACTATATGTTACTCACTTATTATGAGATTTTTTAATAATCATATTTGTTTCTCAATACCTCAATGATTTTTCCCATTTTGTTTTGTGTATTAAATAAGTCCAATTCTCTCTAATCTCATGCCAATTATTTTTTTCCATAATATCCCTATTTCTAGAGCCATTTTTATTTCTGCCTATAAAATTTTAATCATTAAATAGGAGGAGAGTATTTTTAAAAAAGTATGATAAGTTGTCAAAATATTAATTAGAAATAGCTATCTTAAAATTTTATAAATAAGTTAAAAGAATTTTATATTTAGAATCAAATCAAGAAGATAGGCACCCATCGTCCGTGGATTCAGCTAGCAAAGAGGTGAGACATGCGGCCATTTAGAGCATGTTCGATCCTTGGGGAGTATCACTTTGTTATAATTCTAGTCGTAACGCTTGGGGACGCAATCTAACTCATGGGTGCTTAAGTTTACGCATGAGGGTAATGGACAGCTCATTCTACCCAACATTAGTATCATCTAGGAGGAAGAGATACTTCATCCTGCCTTTAGATCGTAAGTGAGTTTAACCCCTTTTTAAAAATTTGTATCAAAAAAAATCAAGAACATAGACTTAATACATTCAATTCCCCTAATTTTATGTTCTCATATATAAATCATTTATACTACATTCTCGTATGTCAAAAAATACACTACATTAATAAAAAAAATTACATTTACCCTTATAAAAAAAGTATTTAAAAACAAAAATAATTACCCTACAAATTTCTTATACTCCATAGGATAAAATTAAAAAATATCATTAATTAATTGACAAGTTATATATATTTAAGAATAAATTTTTTCTTATAAATAATTTATATATAGAAATAGAGTGGTATTTTAAATAAAATACGAATTTTTTAAAGTAAGAATGAAATTAAAATATTTGAATTTAGAAGCTTGAATTATAATATTGGGAGGATATTAGGAGTGGGAAGGGGCCCACACACCGTCCACTTTTAGAAGAATAAGATAGACATAACATGCAAGTGATGAGACTCCATTCCCTATCCCCTCTCCTTCAATTCCCAATGGCGCACTTGTCCCGAGTCTTCAAATCATCTCTTCATTATTCTTTCTCCATTCCTTTCCATACCTTTTTATTAAATAATTTGGTTCAAATAAATTTTATATTATATATTCATATTCCATAAAATACAGTAGAATTATAACCTTAAGTAACGGTATATAATTTTTTATATACAAGTTTGATAATATTTAAATATAACATAACAATAAGAATTACTAGATAATTAATAAAAAATTATTTTAACAGTAACTTGTAGAATATGCTGTTGCCTTTATCATTTTGATAATCTTTATTTATTTTTAAAATGGTGCTATATTGATAACTTATTTTCTAAATATCATGAATTTTTTTTTATTGAACTGAATGATAAATTAGTTTTTAGTATTTGCATCACCGTATACAGAATTTATGGAAACTTCGCCTTCTATTTTCTGTTGTGATACTCTAGCTATCATGCTTATCCGGATCCCCTCCATATGATTCTGAGTTTGTTCTCCTATCGTGTTATCTAGACCGTACATGTGATCTAACGGTATGATAATGAGGATGATTTGTTAAACCTTCGGTAGATTTTGGTAGGATTGAAGAATGTTTTATAAAAATATAAATAAAAGTAAAAATATAAATAAAAGTTAATTTTAAAAATTTATTTAGTCTGATTAATAAGAATATAATTTATATATATTTTTTATAATTTAAATAAAATATTTTTTTAATAAGTTGAAAAATGTTAAAATTATTTAATAATTTTAAAATTAGAATAAAATTATCTAAAAAAAATTATTTTCACTTCTATTATATCAATTCTCAATTTTTTTTATAGAACTAAAATATTTTAAAATATAAAAATAAAAATAAAAATAATTTTTATCTTATTAAATAAAAAAATAGAATATTATATTTCTATTTTTTTACTTTTACTTTTTTTTAATTAAATATGCCCTTATATGAATTTTTAAACGCACAAATAATCCAACCCTAAACCAAACCCATTTGTTGTCGGCTTAAAAAAGGAAAAAACCAAACCAATTTCTCATGGTCTGGTTGTGATATAGTTCAACAGATACAGTTTTCATTTGATAATGTTAATTGCTCATTCTCTCCATTTGAAGTATAATGGAAATTAAAACAGCAAATTACCAACGTAGGTTAGTCATTTCCCCTATACTCAATCCTATTCTATTTTAATAAATGGATCTTGCTCTATTTTTAACCTTTTTTCATTTTTGATAGAATTAAACTAAATATTATCCATAAAACTTTATCTTTAAATGAAAAATAAAATACATAATCCTCTGTTTAGTTTTATTACATTATGAGTGTCATTGAGTAAAAGAAAATTTTATATAACTACAAACAAATTGAATAAAAAATAAACTTTTCAAAAGGTACTTATATCTTTTAAATTGAAAATAAGTTTTAAAATTATAAAAAAACAAATAAAAATATATTCATTGTTTCAATTTTTAAGAATATATAAAAACTTTAACCAAAACTCATATTTTGGGAAGATTTGAAAAGCTTAATATAAAGAAAAGTAAAAAATTGTTTGAGTAATATTTTTTCCTTTACAAAATCTGTTTTCAATACTTCTAGAAGTTCATTTGTAAGAATTCAATAAATTTAAGAAGTTGTTTTTTTAAATTACTTTGAAATTTTAAATAATTATCAGTTACTTTCTAAAAATAAAAGTTGGTCCGGGTTACTTTTTAAACATGTTTCATTTTATCAAATTGATTTTTAAAATAATATATCTAATCATAAATTTTATTATAAAAACTAACTTTTAACTAAATAATTCGTAAAAAAAAATTATAAAAAGGTTTTATTTAAATTACTAGTTAAAAAATTGATATATTTTTATATCCAAAAAATATTGGTACTTTCAAAACTTGTGTATAAAAAATATGGGATTTAAATTTATATTTTTTAATAAAAAATTAAAAATATAAATTTTCTGGTTAATTTTTCCAATTAACTTTTGATAAACAATTTTCTTTTAATAAAAACTAAAAACACATATGTATATTTGATAAAATACTAAATTTTGGTTTTAAAAACTAAAATAAATAGTTATATTTGTCTAAAAGATTTTTTAGAATAAATTAGAGTTTAAAATTAATATTTTAGATAAGTTACTAAGACTAACTTATAAAATAGTAAAAAAAATTATGAACTAATTAATTAATATTTTATTATTATTTTTTCTTCTACTTTCTCTCTTTTCTTCTTTCTTTTTATATCATCTCTCCTCTACACCCTCTCTTATCTCTCATATCTTATATATTTAAAAAATTATACCCTTATAATTATAAAAATATTTTTAATAATAAATACCTAAAACTATTTTTTTATAATTATTCTCTAAATTTGTTTTTAAAAATTATTTTTTTATAAGTTGATTTTTAAACTCTTATCCATTCCAAACGGCCATAGCTTTAAGCACGGAAAGAGACAGGGATGCATGTCAGCGTCACTAAATTTTTACGCCATTGCCGGCCAGTTCCAAAAGTCCGTTTCGATGTATTTGGCCAAAAACAAAAAGCTATAAAATCCCGTTTTAGTAAACGAAAACGGGAGTGCCTACCACGTGTACGCCTGACGTAGCCTCTCTGAATACGCTCCTGGAAAGCTCTTTCTCAACGGATCCGTTGATATTTAAGATTTTTTCCCTAGAATAATATTATTTTAATATGTTTCTTTATTATTTATTATTTAACGTTTCGTAGCCAGGGAAAACGAGTTTTGTGGGTGCGAAAACCGATGACATTCCCCGCTGTAAATATCTTCTAATTTAATCACGTTTTGTCTATATTTATAAAAGCTATATATTTCTCTAAATCTAATATATTATATATTCCCTTTAATTATAAATAAATATGTATTATATATAATATAGATTTTATAATCATTTTTAGAATAAATTAAATTTTTATCATAAAATATTTGTAATTAAAATTGTTAAGTAGAGGGAAACCAAAGAATTACCCAATAAAATTATTAGTTTAGATATACTAAATAATAATTCATTTAAAAATTTAACTATTGATAAAATATAATAATATCCTATAATTTATAATTTATATTGTAATAGAATATTGTTGTTATAATTAAAATTGTTGGTGTGTTGAATTTTGAATATATTTTTGACATTTAAAAGTTATTATGACAAAATTTTTAATTTTAGAGTGAAAATATCTCTTCCAAAATTTAATGTCAACAACCAAGACAAACTGAAACATATTCGATGAATTTTTATTAAAAAATAAAAATAAACTATAAATATGATTAAATAAATACGAGCCATGTGTTGTTCGCACCTGCTGTTCTAGCCTCCCTCCCTTCCACACTCCTTCCATCTCCTTCGCTTCTCTCTCCCCCTCTGGTTTTTTACTCTCTCTCTCTCTCTCTTCTTTTTGAATAAATCACACATTTCTTCTCCTTCATCTTCTTTTTCTTCTCACCCCCTAACCCTTAACCCTTAACCTACCTTTCTATTTTATGTTTACTGCTACGTTCCTCTGTTTTTGTGAATAGTATTATAGAGTTTCAGAGTCTTCAGCCTGTGGCAGGAGCTGTACAGTGAAGCTAATTACAGGTCTTTCCTCTTTCATTTCTTCAAGGAAACTCTGAATCTAGACCTTTCTGCAATTGATTTACCAGCTTCGTTTTTAGATCTGCAGCTTCTTTTTTATGCTCGGTTGATTTTGTGGTTGTTTTCCTCTTCTGGATTATTTTTTTTGAGGTTTTTCGGATCTGCTCCGAGCAAAAAGTTGTTCCAATTGATTTTCGTGTCTGCAAATTTATTATTGTATTTTATTGCTGAATTATTCATCTGCAGTCGGCTTAGTTATTCTCTTCCTCTCAAGTTTTGCCACCAATTTGTCGAATTCAAGTACAATTTTCTTAACGCTGATAACAATCAGATCTTGCCTTGCGAGGTCAGTTACGACCTGAGATGTATGTATGTAAAGGATTGGATTCTCTTGTGCGGGAAAGAAACTTCTTCTCGTGCTTTATTTCCGGCTGAGGAAACTCATAATCTGTTTAGCTCCTTGTTTAATAATTTTTAAGCTTTTTTTTTTATTTATGTATACTTGTCTGCTCGACCTTATCTTATTTTGAGCTGTTCAAATCTTTATGCGCCTTTACGATCTCTGACAAAATTAATCTAAGACGCTGTTGATTTCAAACTTCTAGCATCCTTTTACACTTTTATTTTTAAATTCTAAAATTATGCCCTAATTTTGTTTTGCTTTCTATGATTTGGTTGTGAGTAGGTCTTGTTGACAGCCAAATTCAAGGAAGAATATGAACCATTGCGTGATCCAGCAGCAAAAAGTCGTCGCATCCTGTGAAGAAATGAGCAGCATACACCCTGTGGTTTGTCCCAAGCCGCGCCGCCTCGGCCTCTTAAACGTCCCAGTGAACGACCACCCTGCTAGGCCCTTCCGGTGGCATCTCAGGTAAAGTTTGTTCTAGATTCATGTTGGACTAATAAAATCTGAAATGAAGTCATTTTGATTGAGCTCTGTCGGGTTTGCAGTTGCCAGCCAGATGTAGTTGATTCAAAATCTGTGAGTGATCCTTTGGACCTCATCCTAACCAAGGTAGTCTCTTTTTCCACAGATTTCCTCTGTCATGATCTATAATTTCAGTTTATTCAATTTCGTTCATTGTTAACTTAATTTTTTTTTATTAATTGTATTTGTGAATTGCAGGGTGGTTGTGGTATAGAACAGTCGTGTACACAGGTAGCTTCGTCACCCCCCTTTTTCTGCGGGTCACCACCAAGCAGAGTAGCTAACCCATTAATTCAAGATGCTCGATTTGGGGATGAGAAGATCTCCCCACTCTCACCATCATCCAGGGTTCCTACCCCATCTGGAGCCTCATCGCCTCCCTCATCTTCCACAAGGAAAGGAGGCTGTGTTCGCTCCAACTTCGGAAACAATCCTGCTGTGAGAATCGAGGGGTTCGATTGCCTCGACAGGGACAGACGCAATTGCAGCATCCCTGCTCTGGCCTAGACAGAATCCTCCATCCACATCTTGAGAAAAAAGGATCAAATTAGAGCAAGAGAAAAGGCCTTTACTTGTAGTCACCACTAGTAACCACACAAACTGTTAACCGGGAGAAGAATTTTGGAAGCGCAGAAGAGTGAAAGGGAAAAAAATATCTTTTGCCTATTGTAAATATGTTCAGAAAGAAGTGTTTGTAAATGTCATGGTCATGTTGTGTCTTGTAGGTATTATCCTTCGTGTAAAGACCAAATAATCTGGTCTAATTGTGTCTTGGAGGTATTATCCTTCGTGTAAAGACCAAATAGTCTGGTCTAAGGAAGAAGTTCGAGAGGGGATTAGCCTTCTCTGAGTCTAGTTGAGATCTAGTAATGTGTATCATCATCCTCTTCATTGTAATTACACGTCTTTGAGGGTGGAAACTGATAAATTTTCATTTTCATCAGCTCTTTTCTTCGAGTCATTTGAAATGTATGTAGCGGCTCAGAAAGGGAAAAAAGAAAGAAAAAGAAAATCTGTACAAAAGATGGTTTATTTGAGTCGTCCAAGTTACTGGGTCTTGCCTTTTTGCATTGTGAACATTAATAAGTTACGTAAAGAAGAGATGGTGGCTTTGTCGATATGTTTGTCCCCTCCCTCTTTGTTCCTCTGTTGCTTTTTGGGTCAGAAGCTACAGAACTTCGCTTGTGTTTTACTCAAACTCTGTCTCTGACTGAAAAAAATGTATGTCATGCTGTTGGGGATGCGAGGGATCCTTTTTGTTTACGGTTTCCCCTTTGTTTCTGAACGTTGGTACGTTTATTCGCAAATATGACGGTTGTTTCCTATGTTCACAAGTTTCTTGACTTGTTTGCTCTTTTGCAGCCGATTCTGCTACCCAAAGCTAATTGGTGTGACCTCTTCTCTGCTCAGATATAATAAACAACTAATATAGGTTTTATCCTTACCCTTTGTAAGAGATAAATGGCTATATTTATTTAATATAAATGAATAAAAACGATTAAAAGTTTACTCGAATAGAAATTATGTTTCTTTGTTTACCATTAAGCTTGTTCCTCTGTTTTTCTAACAGCTTGTATACACATGAATTAATCTTCATGTAATTCTGTAATTTATAACAAAATTTTACCTATCCAGTCCTTAATATAGAATCTAATTAAAGACTTAATTTTGATACTAAATATAAGATATATTTTATATATTTATAATTTTTTTTAAATTATTTCTATTGATATTTTTTCAACAATAATAGAATGAGGGAGTAAAAGAAGATGATTAATATATTTTTAAAAAAATAATATTATTTTAATTAATTTAACTAATTTTTTTAATTTAATTAAATAAATTATATATTTAAGACTAAGATTAATTGTTCAATTAGTTTCTAGAAGAAGAATATCATATTATTTGTTTGTGTTATAATTATCATTTTTTAGTCCCAAGCCCAACCCAAATTAAAATGGCTTAAAATCGTGATTAATATTCATTATGAACATTCCAGAATGAGGGAATTAGTCTTGGCCACCAAATTGAAAGACCATGCATGTCAAGTAATTTGGGGATCAAGTCGAAGACCAAGTCAAAACCACTAACTCCTCAACATGTGGAAGTGGAGAAGGTGGTACAAGTAGAGAGGGGTTGTTTCTTAAAAAGAAGGGAAGTGGTGATTATGCACCTTAATCAAGTCATTTGAGCTCCAAATTAAACTTGTCTATAAATAGAGGAGAGCTCTCACCAGTTCATCACACAATTAGTTTGATAAGATGCATTGTACTTATGATCTCCATTCCATAGATTAAGATTTCCTCCACTCCAAAATTTAGTTTATTTCCAGCATTCTTGGGAAGAGTATGCCATTTTCCGTGTCCGTATTTGTGAATTTAATCGATAAGCTTTCTTCAAGGGTATGGATGTAAATTTACAAGATAAAACCCCCCTTAATTAATTTTCTTGAATTGATTAAGAATTTGTTCAAAGTATAGATCTAAATATGAATTTGAGTATTTTAAGTAGATTTAATTGGAATTTTGCCTTGGAAATATAGAATATATGATGCATATCATTCAATCCATCACCTTTATTGTATCATATACATATCCACTATGGATACTTTTCCTTTAAGTACATCGATGCTTCACATTATACCCAGAACTTGGTGATATTGTTCGAATATTTAATTTAATTTTGTATATTGATATTATTTTTGAAATTATTTGTTACAATCATTGTTATTTCAAAAATTAATCTTAAATATGTTAACATTGACACATTGTGAATATTTGTCAGCATTTACAATTTTAATATTAGCATTTTTTATTATTAACAAAGGTTAAGGTTTAAAGACTAATAAGATATTTTATAAAATTAAAAGATAAAAGAAAATTTTATGTAAAATTGAAGGATTAAAATCAGAAATTGAGGATACGTAGACCCCAAAAAGATTTCATTCCAATTTTTTTATAAAAAAAAAAATAAATATACCAATAAGTGTGTTTATTACAGATATGATCAAATCGTGTTAAGTGAATAAGAGAATTAGAAAATTATATTTTTAAATATTTATATTGAGGTGCAATTAAAAGAACATTATATATGATTATGATTGTATTTCTATTAGGACTAAGTCCAATCTTATCTCAGTTGGATTCAGATCTTAGTAAACAGAATAAAATAAAAATGAGTAAAGCTGACTGATAATTTGACATACAAATTCACGAGAAGTCACTAATAATGTTTATTATTTTTATAGTAATCAAGATAATATTTAATTATTACCTAATCTCTAGCTGTTATCTATCTGCCATCTTATTGACTGGTATAAATATGACGTGCATGGAAGTAAATTGCTATATAGTTAATTACTGCATGGTTATTTCTCAACTATGGAATACAGATTCAATATCAACTTCAAACTTAGTTTCCAGCAGATTATTTCACCTTATCCAGTACGAGGTGATCACGAAGATACAGGCAGGGTATTTTATCCTCCCAATTTCAATGTTCCCTGTCAAGAGTTTCTTCTAGATGTTTCGGGATTTCTTCGTACAAATTTATCTTCTTTTCTTCATGAAGAACACATTCAGACAGTGGCGCCTGGAATCAAATCTCAGTCTCATGCATCACTCCTACGATGGATGAATGACGAACAAACCCGTCGATATCCAGTGCTACCTTTATTTGTGCATATTCAATTTATCTTTTATCCTAACTTGAGAGACACGTTAGAGACTGATTGGGTCATAGACCAATCTTTGCAACATACGTTGTTTATGCCAGCATCAGAAGAAGCTATTGCATCACTTAGGAAACTAAATGTGTGTAATATTGACGAGACATTAAGGATTGAACAATGCAGGATTTGCCTAGAAGATTTTGAAGATGATGATGGAGTTCTTTCAGAGATGCCATGCGATCATATTTACCACAATCATTGCATCGTTAAGTGGTTACAAACAAGTCATTTATGCCCATTATGTCGACATCCAATGCCTACAACACAAATAATTAGGAGAATCAATAATAGACTTTAATAGTTAGTTTTAATTTTTTTTATAGAGTTTAAGCAGTATTCCTAACTGATAGTTAGACACTAATACTCATGAGGCGTAAAGATCACTAAAATGAATTTTATCTTTCTTAACAAAAATTTGTCCATAGGCACAACCTAATTTATTAGTTTCAATTTTGATTGCTAATGTATAGTCATTAGATTAGGAGTAGATTGATGTGTTCTTTAATTTATTTTATTTATAGTTATTTGAATTGATATTTAGTTTATTTACAATTAAATCAATACCTAACTCTTCTCCTAATGAAGAACGTTCTGACTGAAGTTCCTAGTTTTTTGGGGACCTCAATGTTATTTTTTCTAAGAATTTGAGTATTTTTTTTTTGGAAGTATTAATTGCTTGTGTGTCAATCATTCTATTGGGGACAATTCTCTTCGAAGATAGATACCATTTTTAGGGAGGATTTGAAAGTTCACCATTTAGGGACTAAGGAGGGACTAACCTATTTCTTTAGACATAATCCCTATCGGTCAACATCATTATTGTTTTAGTGAGTTGATATGTTGTATAAAGCTTAACCTTTCGTTTGTCAAGATCTTTACTCAAATATTAAAAATAATTAAATATTTTAGTAAAAAATAAATATTTAAATATTAACAGTTTATAGTTCCTTACTTTTTTTTCCCTTGAGAATGTTTTTAAATTAAGAATATTTATAAGAAATTTGAATATATTAAAGATCATAATTGATTTTTTTTTAATAAAAAGTAAACCTAGATTAAGTACTCTATAATTTTTCTTGATAGATAATGCTATTCCTTATAGATCATAAGGATTACCATTTGTTAATATTTTTAAAACTAATAATTAATTTAAGAAAAGTAAACAAGATATCACATATCTAATTCTGTAAGTTCTTTTTTTTTTTTTTTTTGAGGCGATAAAGATCACTGTGGAAAAACAAAATTCAAATCTCAATTTTATTCAAATAATACTTCATAACCAAAACCATTCCTCGCAATCGTAAAGGGTCATGTCAAGTTCCGGCCATACCTAAAACTATTGAATATTTAATCGTTCTAAAAAGAAAAGCTAAAAAAGTGATCAAGTCTCCTTTAGACATTATTTGATTCAATTTAAGGGAGGATAAGTTAAGTTAATATAAAAAAAATAGAGAAAAATAGGGGAGGTTGTGGATATAAAAGTAGAGGATGAGAGATGATATTTTTTATTTGATTCAACCGAAGAGGATAGGGGAAATAATTAAAAATTAACAATATACCCTTATCTCTTTATTTAAATTTATTTACTCTTTATTTATAATTTTTATATCAAAATTATTATTTTTTAATTTATGAATCTTAAAAAATTTTATCTCATTTATATATATAATAAAATTAAAAAAATATGATAAAATTTTAATATTGTTTCTTATTAATTTTATAATTATTATATATTTTAATATAATATATAAATTATTTACTATACTTATTAGATTTTAGCAATCAAAGCAAAAATTATGTGTGAAGAGAATTTAAAAAAAAAAGGTTTGAGGGTACAATTGAAATATTAAAAATATATAAAGGGCAATTTAGTCAAAATTGTGTAAACAAATTCTCTCTAATTTTTAGAGGAGAAGTGAACACATAAGAATAAAAATCTTTATCTCCCCTTCCCTCTAAAACCCCTTAACCAAACAATGTCTTAACTCTGATCAATAGGAAGTTATGGGTTTGATCCGCTTATAATTTCATATTGTGAAGGCAGGTTTCTTTAATTTTTTTTTTGAAAAAAGAAACTTTACTTTATAGAAAACTCTCATACCACTAAACTATTAGGGGATTTGTACTTGATTTAAATTCATATTAGCTCAAGGGGTAAAAAAGACTTGATTAGCTGTCCAACTTTTAAAATCTTAATGTTCCAAACATACATGAGGATTGGAACATGGTTATGGAAATAAGAAAATTAGTCAGCTGGCATTGAAATGTTATCGTCAAGCTTATTACCAGAGAACAAAATGGTCAAGCTGACCTTTTTGTTAAATGAGACTTAGATGGAATGAACAGACCGGAAGTAGAAAGTAAGGATAAAAATAGATTAAACCCTTAAAAGAGACTTACAACCTTACTTGATTGGAGTTTGTAGTCTAACTTGTTCAATAAAGAGGTTAGATTTCAGGCCTTTTAAAGTAAACAAATTAGGCTTTTAATTTAAAGTTTAGTCTAAAAGCTTGTAGGCCTAGCCTAATACATATATATATAAATAATAGGGTTAATTTGTAAATTTATGAAAGAAGTTTTTACTCAAGATCAATATTGCTCTAAAAGTTTTTTTAATTTCAAAGTTATCCCAAATGTGTTAAAATTGAGCAATATTGCGTTTTACTATTAATTTTTTAATAGTCAATAATTTCTAATACGGTAGAGTAACACAACCATATTTTGAAATTTTTGAAATAATATTGCTCTTAAAAAAAATTAAAACAAATTTATGCTTGAACTCTTTAAAATAAGTATGATTTTAAATGTACTAAAAGTCTATATTTATATAGGCTCTAATAAGTTTAAAGCATATTTATAGTACCTTTTAAAGGTTCAAACCTAAGTGTAAAAAATATTTGTTTTATATTCTTATTATAAACTCAAGTCTATTTAGCAAATGTCGGGATTAACCCATTTCCATTCCTACGAGTTTGGAGGCAACTTCGGACCCTGCTGAACTATGAGGCCCAAATATGCTGTTATCGGGCTTTTATGGACCCATTTATTATAATATAACGGGTCAATTACTCGTTTTATTGAATCTGTCGGGGGGTCTGACTCTGAACCTTTTCTACTTGTACAATGTGTGTGTGTGTATGAAGAAATAAACAAATAAACAGCACATAGGCAAAAAAAGAAAAAACAAAAACAAATGGAATGCTTGCATCACATCACATTCTTGTTTTTTTTTGTTATACAAATTTTTAAAAAATGGTTCAGCTCGCACATGATCTAAGAGTAGGGCAAAGTCTCCCTTCCTCCTAAGTGATATCAATATTGGGTAGGACGAGTCATCTATTACCCTTAGACGTAAATTTAAACACTCAGGAGTTAAGATGTCTCCTCAAACACTGCGACTAAAACTACAACAAAATAGTATTTCTTAAAGATTGAACACACTCTAAATAGTAATATGTCTCACCCTTTTATCAACTAAATCTATATATAATGGGTATGGCATCACATTCTATTGGCCCACAGTACTCCTAAATAGAATGTTTTCGTGGGCCAGAAATTAACCAAAATTTCCTCCCTATTATACGGGGTTAAGTTATTATAAATTGTATTATTTTTTTTAATATATATGCATATATTAATACATTAATATTGATTATGAACTTTGAAACACTCATTAGAAAAATTTGCTAAAAAAATCCCCACATCACCAAATTTATTGCCTAAAAATATCTAAAATTTATCATAACTATTCTTTAGTTACTTACAAATATTTTATATTTTGTATATAGATTATATACTGTTAAATAATAGTTATATCTATTAAAAATAAGTTGTATAAGAATTTTTAAATAAATTTTAGGTATTTTAGAAAAAATTTAACAATATTTTCCAGTTATTATGAGCAGTGATTTATCTTTTACTTTTTTTGGCTGCAATGTATAACAGATATTAAAGTCTCTTTTTTAATTCTATTTCATTTTTACTGAGAAGCGAATTAAATGTGGTTTTTTTAAAAAGAAAGAAAGAAAGAAAGAACAAAGAGGGTGACATATTTGGGAGTTGATGGAAAGGATAGGGCCCATGATGAAGTTGGGTGAAAAGGGGAAAGCAAAGAATGCAAGTTGGGGGAGGGAATCGCAAGTGGATATGTTACAGCTAGCCTCTCATGTGGAGAATGAAATGAGATGTCATCATCACAACAAGAAGGAAAGGAGGGTTCCTGCCGACACAGCTCAGCACCATTTGCACGCTTCCCCCTTGACCACGCCTTCCCTTCGTTGCCTTTGCCTACGTGAAATGACCCATTAATTCACTCAACACTTTGGATTAGCATGTCATGTTCATTTCATTTGTATCTATTATTTTTTATAATATATTTTTTATTATCTTCAATATAATATAAGAATTAGTTTATATTTTTAGATAAATTAAAAAAATTAATTATAATTAAATTTAATTATTTAATATAAATTTATGTTATATACTTCTTAATTTTTATAAATTAATTATCTATATTTTATATTAATTATAATTAATTAATTTATTTAATTTTATTATCATATTTTAAATATATAATTAACTAATTTTTATATTAAGAGTTAAAAAAATAATATTTCCTAACCCCACGGGGTAAAACTTGACTTCATTTGAGATACATTGTATGCGACCATTTACTCTTAAGCCAATGCAAAATATATAAATTTAAAAGAAAAAATCAATATATAAATCTATTTAGTTTATTTTTATATGTCTTTATAGTTTTATTTGATTATAATTAAATCCAATAATTCTTTTTATTTTTATATATCATATCTTCATAATTTTACCTGATTTTTTATCTAGTCCTTTCATTTCTAGTTTTCCTTTTTTTTAAAAAAAAATAAGCCACTTAAAATCAAATAAATCTAATTAAAAGTCAACTGAAATTATAGGCCTAATTAAAATGAGGTGAAATTGGAAGGACGTGATTAAAAGTATTAGACCCTAAAAGCTATTAATTAGGTAAAACTATGTAGATATGCCGGGTAGTTTCCCCAATTTAAAAAGTGTAATTAATTATATGTAACAAAGCGGTAGAAATTCAGATTTGGTCTCCCATAAACAAGTAGGAAAGTAAAAGCTGGAATGCCCGTATAGAAAGGATTATACTTTTAGGCTGCGTTTGGCTCATAGTACGGTTTTTGGCGGGGACGGTTATTGCCATCTTCCTCTTAGTGTAGAAATTTTTTAAAAGATACACTCTCCTCTCTTTATTTAGATAAAATATTTTAAAAAATAAGAGAAGCACCGTTAACTTTTTTTTCCTTTCTAGCCTGAAAGGGAATCAAGAGAATTTATTTTTTTATAATATTAACTTCTATAAAATTATATTTTTTTTTATCTTTTATATTTTATAACTTTATATTCATAATCTTTCCTGTCTTTTCACTAAAACATAAATTTTAATTAAGTATTTCTTTTATTTTATAACTTATTTCACTTTATATCTTGTTAGGTTTTAACTTTTTTTATTTTCAAAATTATATTCATATATTTTATTATATATATATATTTAAATTATTTTAAGAGACGGGACTACAATATTAATGTTAAATTTTTAATTTAGTTATTTTTATTAATAATTAAATCACGATAATGTAATTATGATAAATAATCTATTTAAATTTTATAAGATAAAATAATTAATTTTTTATTAGTTCATCTCTCTTCTCGTTTTAAATTAAATAAAAAATTATTAAAATCTATCTCTCCCTTCCACACTAATAAATTCAGGCAAGGGATGGTTAAAATCCTTACTTCCCCTCCCCACCCTTTGGTTAAAATCCGTCCTATCCCCTTGCAAGCACAGCCTTAAGGAAGCCCACTTGGCCTTCTCAGTAGTCGTCGTCGTCGTCACATGAATGCGTTTCCCTAGCCCTCACAAATTGAAGACAAAGCAATCCCCACATGCCCCCTCCCTCTATAAATAACCTTCCCCCTCCTCACCCACACAACACAACCCTAAAACTCTTCATCTTCAGCAAACAACATGAAAAATCAGAAAAGGGAAAATGTCGTTTCGGCGACGATCGGAAGGAAGAGAGCCAAGAAAGAGGTTCCGAAGCTGAAGGTTAAGGAGGAAAAACCAGAGGAACAAAGGAGCGAATGCAGGGATTCCGGGTCGGGCGAGACTGATTCGGACTGGACATTGACCCATTGGGATGAGCATTGCTATGCCTGGCTCTGGCTGGGCAGTGTCGTGGATTACGAGCAAATGTCTTGGGGCTCCGTTTGGGATATGGGTCTTGTTGGCGAAGCTTTCAGTAAGTTGTACGGCGACGTCGTTTGGGACGACGATATCTGGAACTTGAGGACCCAAATTCCCAATTCATCATTCGGCCAGTAGTAGTCAGATCATATACACACACACACACACATATATATATATATTATCTTCTCTGTTCATTTAGGAATCAAATTTGTGACTGTTGCTTTTCTTTTTGCTAGGAAACTAAATCGTACGAGTTTTATGAAATGGGCAAATGGCAAATTCTGTGTGTTGTAAATTATGTTGCTGGAACTGTGATCAGCGTGAATCTGAATGCTGCAGATTGTTGTTTGTCGATCTATAAGCCAGACTTTTTTGCTTCCTATTACCAAATATGCAACCTTTTAATCCGAATTGAGATTTTAAGATTAATACAATACTTATTTATTCAGGAATTTCTTTTTTTTAATAAAGTGGGACTCCTAGAAGTTTAATTTTGATATCAAAGCAAAGTCAAACTGTGAATCCCCAGATGAAAGATGATGTGATAGATTGATACTTAGTTTTGCCCAGCCAAAGTATATATGGGGACTGTTTGTAAACAGTTAAAATTCCTTTTTTAATTTAAATTTTAGTTTATTTTTTTTAAATAAATAATTATATTTATTAATAAAGATTTATTTAGATAAAATTTTAGAAAAAAATTTATACAAAAAGATTTTTGGTAACTTTTAAAAATAATTTTTAAAGAAAAATTTATAAAAAAAATAATTTTGAATAAATGAGTATTTAAATAGTTATTTCTGGAAGTACTTTTATTATTGATAAATTATAAAAAATGGTATAAGTATTAAATAAATAGAGAAGGGAGATAAGAGGTGAGAGAGAAGAGAGATTATATAAAAGAAATGAGAGAGGAAAGAGGGTATAAGAAGAGAGAGAAGAAAGAGTTTAAGAAAAAGTAGAAGAGAGAGGAGAGAGGGTATAAAAAAAATAGAGGTATTATAGTAATCGATTAGTCTATAAATTTTTTTACTGCTCTATAAGTTACTCTGAACAGTTTATCTAAAACCTTAATTTTAAATCATAATTTGATCAAAAAGCCCGTTTGAACAAATATAGCTATTTGTTTCAAAATTTCTCAAATAATAAGTATAAACTATAGTACTTTTGAATAAGTTATTAAAATTAATTTTTAAAACAATAAAATACCTTATATTATGTAATTACTATTTTACCCTTATTTTTTATACTATTTTTCCTCTATCCTCTCTCTTCTTTACCCTCTCTCATCTCTCTTTTATTTTCTCTACCCTCTCTCCTCTCTCTTCTTTTTAATAAAATCATACATTTTTAATAATTTACTAATATAAAAAATTATTTTAAAAATAATTATTTAAATACTTATTTATTTAAAACTATTTTTTTCCATAAACTCTTATCTAATTTTTTTATAAGCTGTCTAAAAAAATTTTTTATATAAACTTTTTTGTTAATTTATTCAAACACACATAAGGAGACTTTCTTAAAGGCAACTTGAAAGAATTAAAAGATATTTGGCAGAAAATTATTCCTTTAATTGTGGGGAAATTCTTACACCTTAGATTATGTAGTTACATTATTTGTGTGTTGTGAATAATTTATATTATGGGTGTTTTTGAAAATACACAAAATTTAAGTTTTGGTAAAATTTAAGTTATAATAAATTTTAAAATAAATAGTTATATTTATTCAAATAAGTTTTTAGATTAAACTATAGTCTAAAACTAAGGTTTCAGATAAGTTGATCAGAGTAGTTTATAAAATAGTAAAAGAACTTATAAACTAACCAATTAATATATTATCTCTACTTTTTCTTACACTCTCTTTCCTCTCTCCTCTTATCAGTGTGTTTGGATGGCTTCCAAACCTATGTTTTGAAAAATTTTAAAACAAATAACTATATTTGTTCAAACGAGCTTTTAGACTAAATTATGATTTAAAACTAAAGTTTCAGATAAGCTAATTAGAGTAGTTTATGGAATAGTAAAAGAGCTTATGAACTAACCAATTACTATGTTACCCATACTTTTTCTTATACTATATCTCCTACTTTTTCTTACACTCTATCTCCTCTCTTACTTTTTCTTATACCCTCTCTCATCTCTTCCCTTATATATTATCTCTCCTCATTTAATATTCATACCCTTTTTTATAATTTACCAATAATAAAAGTATTTCTGGAAATAACTATCCAAATACTCATTTATTTAAAATTATTTTTTTTATAAACTCTTTTTTAAAAACCATTTTCTATAAACTGTTTAAAAATTATTTTTTTTTACAAACACATTTTTAAAATCTTATCCACACATTATCTACTTCATTTTTCAAATTATGTCCAATACATGGAACCCACACTAATTTAATAATAAAAATATCTATATATGACCCTTTAGACATGGTAGATTTAATGTTCATTCCAGGATGGTTGATAGCTGTTGTTGCACACTGTACTCAGGCATGTGATCTTCGTTGCTGTGATTTTGACTGATTTAGTTTCCATCAAAATATGGATGCAATCCCATTATTCAGCGCCACCAAAACCTCTTCCAGAGCATGAATTCATAATTGGACAAACTTTTTAAATATTTATATGTTTATTACTGCAATGAGTAAAAGACACAAGTCACATGGATTTAAGAACTCATCGGGTCGAGGCATGTTTGTATTATCAGAAGGTACTTATAAAGATTATCTATTAACAAAATTATTATTTGTGATAAAATTTAAATTTATTAGTTATGGGTTAATTTATTTACAATTCAACCAACGCTTATTTCGTTATATGTAATTTATTTCTGACTTGCAATAACTAAGAAACACACGCTCACCCTTTGCAAGGAATTGAGATTGGCGTTAGTGTCATTGTGGCGATTTTGCTAGTCAATGGTCACTTTTTGGGCTTTTTGATATTTGAAATATTATTATTGAACATCGGACAATCGCAGCTTTTTTTCTTCATGGGATTTCTCTTATCTAGAAGATTTTATTTCAAGTCATTGTTTGGAAAAATCGTAAGTTGCTTCCCTTATAACAGTCATTAATGATGTTTCTCACCAATCTTTGAATATTTTATATATAAATAAATTCCTATAATTTTGGAAGCTAAAATAATGGCCTAACATAAGATACTCGACTGATTTATAATATATAATATAATTATAAAATTAATTTTAATTATAAATATATGCTCTTTTTTTATATTATATTTATTAATACTTCCTCAATAATAATTAATTAAAAGATAGATATTTTGAGAAAAATAATTATGTTATTTTAGAAAAATATTATATTAAATAATTTAACTAATTTTTTAATTTAATTTAATTAATTAAATATATCTTATATTAATAATATAAAGAGTATATAATGGACAGGACGAGCATGAGTTGTGAAATGTCTGTGAATTTAATCTAAAACCTTTATTATGAAAGCACGATTAGTCTATTTCCCAATTTGACATTGATAGATTTAAGACTTGCGTGCATTTTGGAATTGAATCTAAGAAGTCATGAGTAAATTGAGAAGATCAAAACCAACCCAACATTTTTTTCAGTATAATAGTTTTTTTAAAAATTTGAGTTAATCTATAATCTAAAAATATGATAAAATTTTATTTTATTTATAATATTAGGTAGAATGAGCTGTATATTACCCTCAAATATAAACTTAAATACTTTAAAAATTATAATATCTATTTAAATAATATAATTTAAATTATAATAAAATAGTATTCTTTAATATAAAAATTAATTTAATATAGAAGTGTTATTAAACAAAATCAAATTGATTATAATATCCCACCGCAGTACATATTCCTTGCCGGCCCAAAATCGCTATGGATACATTAGTTGGATGAAAGAGTTTTTAATAAAAATAAAAATAAAATTATAAAATAAAAATAAGAGTAAAATTAAGTTAAAAATAAATTTTTAAAATTTATTTAATTACATAAAAATGAGTATATAATTAATATATAATTTTTTAAATACTTATGTCAAATTGTCTAAATTTTTTTATAACTTAAAAAATGTTAAAGTTATATAAGAATTTTATAATTAAGATAAAATTGTCTAAAAAATTTAACTTACACTTCCATCATCTCAATTCTCAACTTTTCTGAGAATTTAAATAATTCAAAATATTAAAAATTAAAATAATTTTTATCATACCAAATAAAGGAAGTGTAAAAATCTATTTTTACTTCCTCACCCCTACTTCCACTCTACCAAACATACCATTTATAAATTTATAATCTATAAACAAAACCACTCAACAATAATAAATACCTATCATTTGTAAATTCAACTAGTGAATGGGTAAGATATGCAACTATTTAAAATATATTCAATCTCTATAAATATCATTTTGTGTGGTTTAAGTTGTGATGCTTAGGAATGTATCATAATTTTTATATGTTTAGATTTATATCTAAAGATAATTGACATATTATCATACCTAATATCAAAATTACGTAGGAGAAAGAGATATTTCATATTGTTATTAGATTATAGATAGATTTAACCTTTTTCTAAAATTTGTTTATAAAAAAGGATCAACTCAATAATCAAACTTTATGCAATATATTGGTATTTAGTTTATCTGAAAAATTAATCCCTTGCAATATTATAAATGAAGGTTTGAATTTGTGTTAAAAATGTGGCCATATTTGTAATATTTGTAATATCTGATTAAATTTTGAAATTTTAAATAATATTTGTTTTTATCAAGACGTGGCTCATTCACTCTATGCGCGTTATTTTCATTGTTTATAAAATCTACAAAAGATTTCACGTCATTTTAAAATCCTAAACGGCATAGATATATAGCACAGTCGCACTCCATGTAAAAACAAACGTTTTGCTTTATTCTTTTTTCCCCATTTGCTTTAATTAGTACTTCAATTATAAATTTCTGATATTTTAACACTTTTAGAGAATCCGAGTTCTGTGTAACACGGGTCCCACTTCTTAATCAAAGGATAAATGTCAATTTCTTAAATAAAAAAAAAGAAAAGAAAAGAGCGGTTCGGCCCTTCAAAATCTGGCGACGATCACATGTCGGGGTTGTACATTATATCATATGCACCGTCATATATAAAGTGCGAGTAATCTCATTTTATTTTCATGAGCTCTCTCCATTGATCTACCACTAGAGCTTGTTGTTTTGTGGATCCGAATAATGAAATATGAATCATGTTGCTGTGCGCCCAAGAACTACTGTAGAAGCGATGGCATTCTACCATAACCAGACTTCCTTGTAAGACTAGCGCGTGCATGACACCCCACCACTTGCGACACTCACATGCTGGAAACAGTAAACAGCACCTACTCCTGCATACAACAGTTAAGTGTCCATACACATGTTGGAGAAACTTGCAAAAGTAGTTCCCTTGTATGAGAAAAATGTAAAATTAACATAAAAAGGGGTCAACAAAATGGAAATTAATTTTAATTACATAGATTTTAGACTACATTTTTGTTTGGCTAAAACGGACAAATACTAATATACGCAGTATAAAAGCTTTAATGAATTATATTATATTATCTAAATAATTTTTAAAATTAATTTAAATTAGATGAGTAGTCCTATAGAAGAGATAATTTATAATTACAGTTATAGTTGTATTATAATTAATATAAAATATATTATCTCTTATCATTAATATAATTTTTTTAATTAATTTAAGTAAGTTAAATAAATTAGTTATATATAATAATTATGTATTATTTTTTAAAAAATATACTCTTTAATTAAATTATAATTTTAATATATAAAGTTGATTGATATTTTATATTTATAATTAAAATAAATTATTTATTTAACTTTTATATTTAAGATAATAGAGAGTAACGTGTATAAATCAATAAGATAATTAGTCTTCATATTGAATTTGGACAACTAATTATGTCAGCATAGTTTTATGCTAATTCAACTGTTACATCTTCTATGCGTTTTTTATAACATTATTTTTTATTGTTTACTATGTTATTCTAAATTTTTAATTTTCAATTAAGTTATCTTTTATATAATTTTCGCCTGAACCTAGTATTAATTTATGTAAAAGTAACGAGGATTACACAAATATAGACTCTCCTTGGAGGCTTAGACTAGCACGCACGTGATGAACGCTCTCCACAGCTGCGTTAAAGATTCCGTTTCAATTCTTGGGAAATTTACTTTTGAGTTTTGACGATCTAAAATAATTTTTTCAAAAATATCTGACCAAATATTCACCTTAAGCAGCAAACAAAACAACACATAAAATCCCAATTTCTGCCAACATTGGGACTTGTGGGGGAGCAGTGAGTGAGGCAACGTTTTACACCGTATAACTTTTTCATTTTATCTTTTTAACATATGAAATTATGAATGCATACAATTTTTTTAAGCTGTTTTATTCACTAATTCAGGTTAAATTCGTATTATTAAGTCTTTGGGGTGATTAAATGCTAATATTCTAGTAAGTTCCAATCACTTTATTGTCATTTCCGCAGAAGGTTTTCTTTCGGTCTCGAAGCGCTCACAAAGGTAAAGGTGGTCACTTTGTTCACACCTTTTGTACTGCTTCTTCATTCGGCGCTCCCTCTGCTAATCTCCTTCGGCTAAGGCCCCCTTATTCCTTTCCTTCCACAGGTCACAGAGAGTCTCTGAAACCCACATTGCAGTTTCTCTCTGAAAGGCTAACAATGGTAGAGGGACGAGGCTCCACCCTTGTTCACATTTTGGTGGTGATTTTATGCTTAGTCGCCTTCGGCTTCGCCATTGCTGCTGAGAGAAGGAGAAGCGTCGTGAGCTTCTTTTACTACTTTTACATGTTTTTTTGGGAATATCAGGGATTTTGAGTTGGTTGCCAAAGATCTATGTGTTCAATTGTGATTTCTTGAGTTATTTTTTTAGCTTTTGCTAAGGTTTATGTTTAAAGCGATAATTTTTGGGTCGCGAATGAATGATTCCATGTTTGTTAATTGCTGAGAGGAGACGTCTTCTACTTTCTTGTGTGTCTGCAACTTTTTGCTTCTGTATATGATTGCTTTTCTGTGTTTAGCGGTGAATTGTGTCAAGGAAACAGAAAGGAATTATTCATATATCAGTGAAACCACTGCGAAAGACAATGACATTTAACTTTGCATGAATTAGATGAGTGTGATTCCGTTCCATGTTAAGTAATAGGTCTGTTTTATTTTAGATTTCTTGAAGTTCATTTAGCTACGTAAGGTGATTGATTCAGGAATGTACAGAACACTGTAGTTCCAATGGTTCCAGTGTTCTTTATTTTGCATTTCTTGTTGCTAGGAAGTTTCAAGTAAGATGACAAAGACTTTGATATATTTAGTGTCCGATCTCCTTTCATGAAATAGATTGATCTTCTCCCAAAACATGGGAAGGTTGTATTCATCCCAGTACATAAGATTTGGGGATGGAACAAATAGCTTCCAGATACATGTGCTCAAAAGAAGTTGAATTGATGATATATCACAGTCACTTTCCTCCCCTTGTTTTACTGTTAAATTCATCTGGTGGCTCTCTAAAGGCCGAGCCATTTGTGCTCTCCTTTTACCTTAGTCTGTCTACCTCTTTATTATGTCTGACATTGTTGTCTGAGCGATCAAAACTGAGCATGTTTGCATTGGAAAAATGTGGTCTTATTAACTTCCCCATTTTACTGCAGAATTTATTATGACGGGGACCACGAATCTTCATTTGACTAATGTGTTATAAATTGTTATAATCCAGTACTGAATGACTAAATAGGCCCAGGAACCCAAGTATTGCTCTTCGTTTAACGTGTCTGTGTAAAATATTCTGATGGAATGAAGACCAGAACAATTCTTCAGAGGTAGCAGCAAGTGTGTTGGTATTTACAGAGGAGACTTGCTATTGGAAGGACTCCATTACACCATGGCTCGAAGAGAGGGCTACCTTCGTTATTAGAAATTATAGATTATAGAATCCTAAATGAAACTCTTTTAGTGGCTTTAATCTTCTAGATCCACTTCATCAAATGTAGCATTGAAGTTATCCTGGGATATTATCCTGTGGGAAGGTGTTATTTGAGGTTTCTCAAGAGCTAATTGATTATTCCAATGCTTCATAGGCTGGTGCTTTGTGAAGAACATTACAAGTGGAAAATATAGAAGATAAGAGAAATCTCTAGTGAAGAACACATTTACAAGATACAGTAAAGTTTTTATGCTTTTTCCTAATTATAAAGTTCAGGGGTGATAGTTTTCTTGATAAGGGGGTATATTTTTATCCTTCAAATCAACATGTTGCAAAACCTAGATTCAGCAGAGTGGCTGAGCATTTCTACATAATCTACCCGGCAGTTTATATGCCATAGTCAATTTTGTTTAAAATGTATGGCAAGTTGTTCTTATTGTTGCTATTGGCTTGCTTATTATGTTTCAGTCTTTTATACTATTCCTTTCTATTCCTTGACAGGGAACCATGTTTAGAGATGAAAGAACAAACGAAACATATTGCATCTACAATTCCGATGTTGCAACTGGATATGGTGTGGGTGCGTTCCTGTTTCTTCTCTCGGGCGAATCACTGCTTATGGGAGTGACAAAGTGCATGTGTTTCGGGAGGCCTCTATCACCTGGGGGAAGTCGAGCATGGTCCATTATATATTTTATGTCATCTTGGTAAGAATTCTGACTAAAAACCATGCCATCTTCAATTGCAGTTTTAAATGGACAAAAATCTCAAACCTGGCCCACTAGATCGCCAAAAAAGGGTTTTAAAAAGCAGATGGCATTCATTGCAAAAATAAGTATCTGTCAAATTCCATAGTGCTCTCTCCAATAGATAAATCCAAACTTTATATACTCAGACAAAATATTTAGATAATTCATTATGATTTCTACCACCTTGTTATTCTGATACAAATGATTATTGTAATTCTCATCCATTTTGCCCCACCATTAAAAGATTTGCTTGATTTCCTTTGTATATCATTCCTCATCCATTTTGCCCATGAATTTGTGTGAGGTGAATTAGAAATTATCCCTCTTAAGAAATGTGACAAATTAAAACTGGAACTATTCCTTGTCCCAGCTTTTTCTTTATTAGGGCTATGCTTCCCGATAGTTCCCACTTCCCACTCCCAGATGTTGCTGGTGAAAATACCATGCAATTGTGCAACATAGCTATAATAGTATATCATGTTTTCAACAACTCTTTTGATTTTGGAATTTGCATTGTTTACGTTTTATGCAATTGCAGGGTGACTTTTCTGGTCGCGGAAGCATGCTTGATAGCTGGCGCGAGTAAGAACGCCTATCACACCAAATACCGGGGAATGATTTATGCTCAAAACTTCACCTGTGAATCTCTGAGGAAAGGTGTGTTCATTGCTGGAGCAGTTTTTGTTGTTGCAACCATGATTCTTAACGTATACTACTACATGTACTTCAACAAGGCCACAACTACTCCGGCTTCTCACAAAGCGAACCGGGTAAGCTCAACGGTTGGTATGACCGGATATGCATAAATTCTCTGATGATTATGGTACAAAGGGGACCCTAATTTTGCAGCTTGATGTCAATGACTGTGTATTGTCTTTATTGTAACATGGTGGCTTTCGGTTCATAATATTATGGTGTTCCTCCTCATGGATGCTACTATATGTAGTAATAGTTTTTTACCCCATGCAACGCTCTGGGTGTATTTAATCATATGATATGATTGAGACCTTGGAATATTATGAAAGAAACAAAAGTGCAGCAATGCCAGAAAATGAAGTGATCCAAATATCAAAAACTACGACCTATCTTGTTATTCGAGGTTATGCAAGTTTGTGCATTGATTTGACGGTTAGAGTAAAGCATGAAAATTAGTTTTTTATTTTTATTTTTTTGTACAAAATTTCTTGGAAAAGTTGGGTTACTTAAGAGTTAAGATGACTCTTCAAATGTTGGGATTAGAACTACAATAAAGTGGTATTTTTTAAGATTGAATATATTCTAAATAATCATATATTTTACTCAAGTTGAACTTATAGGTGATAGATACAAGTAGTTTTTATTTATTTTGTTACTCACTCGATTTATTGGAGTTTGTCCCTATTATATTTAGATTTGACCTGCTTTACGCATCTTGTTATGGTGGGTGAGTCTTCTAATAGAGATTTTCTGTATATATCAAGATTCGAATTTGAGACTTCATTTAAGCGATATCGAGTCGTTTATTATAGTTTTTTTATTTGTAAAATTAGTTTATTGAGCCGTTTATGGAGTAAATTTAGTTTTTTATTTGTGGGTCAAGGATTTCAGAGTGGGCAAGTCATAATGCTCAAGCCCAATTAGGTCATCTAGCAAAGGGAGGCTTTCTAGTTGGGCCTTAGAGTTCATTGTTTGGGCCTGCTGTATAATTAACACTCTTTCCTAAAGAAGGGAAACATTTGATTGTAGTGGCTTCATAATCGATAGAATTAACCTATGGGTTTAAATGACAAAAATATGATATATATGATTATTTAAAATATATTTAATCTAGATTATTATTTTAAAATTATTATAATAATTTTTAGTTTTAAAATGATTGGTTTAGGGTGATTTTGTGGATTTTAGCCTCAATTTTATACGTTTTATGTATTGAAATCAAATGTCATTTTCAATTTTTGGAACATGATGCTGTTTTCCCGTTCCTCTGAAAACTTTGGAAGGTACAGAAAAGTGATACCACAAGGGAAGGGATGAATGAGGGTTGGATATGAATGAAATGAAATGAAATGCAATGTCCGAAGGGGACAGAGGTGTACCATTATTGAAGACACCTGACACTTAAACAGTGTTGTGCGCAGTGCACAATCCTCCAAAGTCAAACATCTAATCACGTCCAAATGACTTCTAGATGGCCAAAAAAACAAAAATGACTTCTTACCTAAAATGGTTTTCCTTTATTTCTTTTTCCCATTTCTCCATTTTTAATTTACAATGTATTTGTTGGATGGCAATAGACTTTTAGCAAAGGCCAAGATTTCAAGAATTTCCTGCACCTCACAAAAAACATTAAAAGCCATTGTTTTTTACAAAATATTTTTTACTTCCAAAAATCAGCTTGAGGCATAAATTTATATTTCGAATGACTTTTAAAAATAAGATCTTTTAACCAAATTTTAGTCCCCAAAAGTCAGGTTCAAAGTTGAAGTCAGTTTTTTTTTTTATTTTTCTTTTACTTCTAGTTACATTGCCTTTATTATTTTTATGGTCTCTCACTTTATTTTTTTTTTATATCCTTTTTGATCACAAGCAATATCTTCCATTATTTCATCTATTTAATTAATTTTATTAAGTTAAAAAAATTAATTAAATTAATAAAGTATTTTTCTTAAAAAAATCTAATCATTTTTTAATTCTATTTTTTTATTTTATTTGATTATTCTTGAGAGAGTATCAATAGGAATAATTTAAAAAAATTAATAAATTATTAAAAAATTTATATTTAAGATTAAGATCAACACACTAATTATATTATAATTAAGGATCGACGGAGTAATATTTATACTTCTTTTATTTCTAATTATAAGAGCTAGATATGTGGTTATATTTATTTTTAAATATAATATCCCAATTTATTTTGTCTCATAGAATTATGATTTTCTTCCCAATATATCCATATATAATTATATATATTAAGGAGTACTTATAAAAGTAACTTAAATATACATGATTAAAATAGATATTTTAAAAAAATTAACACATAATTATTATAATTAATTAATTTATCTAAATTAATTAAGTAAATTTTATAATTATAAAAAGATGAATAATTGAAAGGAAGATTTAGGAATGGAATAGACTAAAACAGAAAAATTATTATATATAATTCTTTTTAGTATTTACAACTTTTTCCGAGAAAACATTGACTCTTCTTATTTTTATATTTTAATATTTTTTTAAAGTTATCAAGTTATTCAAATAATAATTTGTAGAGTATATATATATATATTAGGAGGAACAATTATAAATTTTAAAATTAGTTATTTACTAATAAAATTTAATAAAAAAATTACACCAATTGATTTCCTTTTCAATTTCAATTTACAAAAGTACGTTAGGGACAACGTGCACTTTTACAAACACAAATCCTAACAAGCCCTAAAATTGGTGAAAACGCTAGCCGCAGGATATAAATACAGAAAACATACACACAGTTATATATTAACGGGGGAGGGGAGGGGGACACCCTAATACTCTATATATTACTGTATTTATTTATTTTACAAAATGTAAATTAATACTTATTCTAATAATAAATATAAGAATTATAAGAGTTAGATAAATTAGTTCATATATATTAAAAAATTAAATTATTAAATTATAAAAATGTGTAATGGTTACCTGTCCTTCCTTTTATCATTTTTTTAAAAAATTACACTATTAATTTCATACATTTATAAATTTAAGTGTGTAATGAATAGAACTATACAAGTACTCCCTCTTATTTTATTACAGTGCACCTTTTATAAAGTGTTTTTAGTCTTTTTTTTATTAATTTTTTTATTAATTTTAAAAAGTATTAAATATTTTTTATATATGCTTATATTTAATAATAGTGGTGAGAGAAAATAAAAATTAATTTAAATTAATATGATATTAGAGTTTAATATAGTTAATAAAGATAATATTAAGAATTATTTAAATATTATAAAAAAATTAATATTTTTAACTATTTTTATTTAGTATATGTAGTTAGGAGTGACTTATATATTAAGGGATATTTTTTTTAAAAAAAAGTTGAATATAGGAGCTAAATGAGATTAAGACATTATAATTAAAGTAATTTTTTTAATTAATTTCTATATTTACAATTGGAGGGAGTAGTTATGTCTTTTCCAACCACTTCGGACCAATGAGTAAATGGCACGTGAATATATAGAGGAAGAAAATTAAATAAAAGCATGGTGCATATTAATTAGTTGACATTATTGTGGAGCGTTTTTCTATGTTTCGTACATACTAATTTAATTGTGTTTAATGAGGTAATTAATTATAACATGAGAAGTTTGGTGAAATAATCAAACTGTTGTACAGTACGACCTCTTCTCATTTAGTAATTTACATTCGTTTTTTTTTTATCAGTCATGAAAAACAATATTTTTGTGATGAGACTTATAATTATGGTGTACTTAGAATTTAAAAAACGTAAATTAATTAATTATTTATAATTAATATATAAAAAAGTTTTTAAGAGACATTAATATATAGAAGACACTTTTAAGTTCTAAGAGAAATTAATACCTTTTTATCTAAGATGTTCCTAGGAATATATCAAAACTATTTACCTCTTAGTTAACACATAATTAAAAATTGAAAAAAATTGATACTGTAACCATCTAATTCTTTTTAATGTGTCTTAGTTAAAAATGACATATTTTTAATATATGATATAATTATATAATTAATTTTATTTTTAAATATAAATTTTTTACATATTTATTAATTATTTTTTAAAATTATTCATATTAATACCCTCTTAATAATAATTAAATAAGAAAATGAGGGAAAAAATTAAAAAATTTTATTATAGTATTTTTTAAAAAAATATACTATATTAATTAGATTAGTTAATTTTTTAATATAATTAAATTAATTAAATAGGTCAATATAAATATTAAATTTTTTTAAGAAATAATATTTAAGAAAATAAAAATAAATTAAAATTTTAGTATTTAATTTACTTAACAATTTGTACACTAAAGAAGTGTGCATGAACAAGAATTATATAATTCTAATAAAATTAGATATGTGTGTAATTTATCCTAACATGTATTTTATGAACTAGATATGTGTCAACCCATCCATTCTACCTAACTAATACCATATAACGATTATATAACAAGGGTTTTTTTTTTTTTTTAACAAGTGTCATCCATCATCAACAACTTATATAAATACCTTGATTTGGTATAATAAATTCTATATTTATATAACATAAAATTTATGATATATTCATATTATTTATGATAAATATTTTTTTTCTTTTTGCATCCCCCATTCATAATGCTACTAATTAACTAACACGACTAATCTAAATTAGAATTCTACCAGACGGCTAGACTCACTTTTTTTTTTTTTAATGTGCTCTCTTTATTATATTTACTTTTTTTTTTCCTTAAATATTTAGAGGGACCATGCACTCACGGCCATGACCTCCCATTTTCTATAGGAGCTTTCTTGACCTTAGGCTTTAAGGTCATAAGCTGTATTATATTTACTTTTGTTTGAATTAGAGGGAGATAACACTAATAATTTAAAATTATAAATAAAGTTAAATTTATGACTTCTTATTTATAAAATATTTTTTGCTACTAGCTTATAAAATTATTCAATTATTTTTATAACAATTTGGGCTACCTAATTGCTCATATTTTTCTGAATTCTATTACTATATATTTAAATAATTAATTAATTTAAATTAAAATTTTGTAACAAGGATGTTTCTCCTAGAGATTTTTTAACTAGGCAATTCAATTGTAAGATATAGTTTGGTTGCACGAAATTATCTGGAGGGGAGTTACAAATTGCAATGTTATATAATATTCCTCTGGTTATTAATATAATATATATTTAATTAATTTAAATAAATTAAAAAATTAAATTAAATTTTAAAATATTATATATTTTTTATTTTTTTTATTCTCTCTTATTTAATTATTTTTAAAAGAATATTAATAAAAGTATTTTTTTAAAAATAATAAATATAAAAAATAAATTTTATACTTAAAATTATAATTAATTTTTTTAATTATATTCTATATTATGAATTGAAAAAGTTGAAGGGTAACCGTGTAAAAAGGGAAAGCAACACTCTCTCACAATGCCCGCTACCGGGATATCCTCCGCATCTCTCATTTAAGGGTAAGTTTAAATTAATTTTTAGAGAATATATTTTAAAAAATAGATTTTAGGAAGAATAGATTTTAAAAATAGAGATATTTGAATAATTAGTAATATAATTACTTTTTATATTAATAAATTACTAAGAATTGTATAATTTAATTAAAGTATGAGAGGAGAGGTAGTAGAAAAAAAATAAAAGAGAGGAGAGAGGGTAAAAAATAAATAGGAAAAAATAGATAATGTAGAGAAGAGAGAGAAAAGAGGATATATGGTGAAGAAAAGATATGAGAAAGAAGAGATGAGAGATAAGAGAATATATAAAAAAAATATAGATAAAATAGTAATTTGATAGTTCATAACTTCTTTTACTATTCTAAAAACTATTTTCAGTAACTTATTTAAAATTATAATTTTAAATTATAGTTTTAATTAAAATTAATTTAAAAAAATGATTATTTATTTTAAATTTTTTAAGTTGAAATTTTATCTAAAATTAATTTTCAAACGGGAGGCGCTAAGCTAATCTCATTTAATTACTGATTCTCAATATTAATCATATAATAATATATTTACCCAAAATGGCAATCATGCCCCTGGCCCCACAGCTTTGAAATTCTTTCTCGTTAACATTTACATTCACATATTCAAACTCAAAATATCATCATCATCATCATCATCATCATCATCATTATTATTATTATTATTATTATTATGATGATGGTGTAAGCCTAATCGTTTGTCGTTGTTTGTGAACCACTTATTTCATTGCACAGTAGACACTATTATATTTATATTATACTTAGTATTGATGCCCTTATACATCCCTTAATCACATATATTTCTTCCAATCTTATTTATAATTTACTTTTACTAATTTTTATATACATTAAAAAACTTTTAATTTTATTAATTTTATCTTAAAATTTAATAACTTTTTAACTTTAACATTATTTAGTATACATAATATTCTATAAGAATAAAATTCACACAATAAAAAATAAAATTATATATTCTTATAAAAAAATTAATAATATATCTTATAAATATAACTAAAAAAATTATTATTTTCATGTTTTATAAATATGATTAGATTATCTGCGTTAATAATACTCTCTTGATTATATAATCACCTACTAAGCCATCGTTACCTATGTGATATGACTCTCAACTCTCCTTCTTATCTTTGTCTTGTAGGCTACCACATGGACACTAATTAGGGCCAGCTGGTTTGAATGTTCTTGCTGACCAATACCCTTATATATATATATATATATATATATATATATATATATATATATATATATTAACATCTAATCTTGTTAAACTTTGGACCCTGAAAATTTTGAGAAATTAATAAAATATTACTTCGTAGATAATTAAGACTAATTACAAAAGTGAAAATACAAAATTTCATACGTGGAGCTTCATTCCCCACCTACCCCCACCCTGATTCAACTCTAAACACACAGTCACACACACACCCCGACATATATATTACAATATTTTTGTATTAAGTTATTATTATTTTTAAGTAAAATACTGAATTCCATTAGCTCAATGGAGCAAAATCAAAGCCTAACAAGTCTATCTTCCCTCATCAAACTTCGCCTTAGTATCTAAAAGAAAAGGTTAATCAAAGATACAAAAATAGGCCTAAATAATGAACCAAAAAGAGATTTTCCCTATGATTATGGGTGAATACGACTTGCGATGCCAACAACAATGGGATTGAGACTTTCTTAGTCAAATTTTATTAAAAAAAAATTGCAAGATATGTAAATAATTTCAACAGGTCCAAAGTAAAATCCCATGTAATTAAAAGTGTTTACTTGTTGGTAATGAGAGAGAAAGTAACATGGAAAAATATGATTACCTATGAACTATTAAAATACTTTTTCTCACAAAATTATTTATTATCTAATATTACTAATCAATCTAATACAAGTTGTGTTGAATTCTATCTAAATAGGAGGAGGTTTTTCTAATTTTATTTTTATTATTTGTAACCCAAAACTTGGGTCTGTTTTGTTTAGCTTTTAAAAAATAAATTTAAAAAAATAATTATAAAATGATTCTAGATAATATATCTTATATAAAAAGTAATTTTAAAAAATAAATATTTAGATAGTTGTTATCAGAATAATTTTTTTTATAAATATATTATGAGAAAGAGAATGAAATAAAATAAAATAATAATTATATAAAGTGAAAATAATAAATAATATATATTATTATAATAATTAATAATTAATAATAAATAATTAAAAATTATATTTATATTTTTTATTTTTCTGTTCCTAACTAAAATTTTAAATTAATTTATTTTGATTAATGTAAATCGTTAAAAATAAAAATAAAATTAATTAAGATATATATAAAAAATGAAAGTATAATATAATTTAACAATAATAGAAATCTTAGGTTAAAGATATAATGAAAGTACAGAAACAATAGATAATTATTCTGTATCTCTAGTTTTATCATATCAAAAGAGATATGAGAGATAGTAAAAAGATAAAAAATTATAGGATAGAATTGTTATTTTTAAGAGAATATATAAAAAATATATATAAAAATTGTTGTGATTCGTTTATTAGAAATTACAGTTTCAATTGAAAGAAACTATATTTTTATCTATAATTAATTATGAACAAAAATAAAATTTTAAAGTATTTTTAAATCTAAATTATAATTTAAATTTAAAAATATTTTTTTTTAAACCGAACACACATTTACTTAAAATTCTTCCCCCAACTCAATAATATTAAGGATAATGAAACTAATATTTCAATTTTCAAAGTATTGCCTTCCTTTCTGTTCATTTGGTATAAAAAAAAAAAAAAAAAGAGTGGAGAGAAGGGATTTTGTCCCCTGTTTGGGCATATACAACTTTTGGGAAGATACCTCTTAAGTTTTACCTCCCATTTAAAATTAATTAAAAAAATTTAGAGAGGAAGGATAAAATTTTTATTTTATAATATTAATATATTTTTAATTTTTTTAATATTATAATATTATCTATATATTATATTAAAATATTATATAAAATAATATAAAAGTAAATTTATTTATATAAAAATATTTTCTCTCTCTTCTATTATTAAAACAAATAAAATAATATAAAAATTTCTCTTCTTCACTCCCTTAATATTAATCTAAATAAAATAATAATAAAATTTCTCATTTTCTTTTTTTTATTAAAATCTCCATCATCTTTTTTCTTGATTGAAATACACCCTTAATCTTTGGACTTTGGATTTGGAATACACACTTTTAAACAAAAAAAACGGAGAGAAGAAAATCCTACAGAACACTGTATTGGTTCATTTGAGATACAAATCCGTATTAGTATATCTTGTGGACCTCCCATCTCTGTCTCTCACTCTCAAAATAGCTAGCCGTCAATTGACTTCTTTTACTGTCCCCTCCCTCCCTCCCTCCCTCCATGATATATCCACACAAGTAACAACACACACACAATAGATACAGAAGAAATCAGAGAAAGATCCAAGTCAAGTTTCATTATTTACAAAGCCTTACAACAAATCATCTCCATCTCGTCTTCTTCCTGTTGTTTCTCCTCCGGAAATTGATGCGGTTTTCTCTCCTGCCATGTGTTTCGCCGGTGGCAAGACTTTCCTCCACTTCTCTCCTTTACTGCTCCTTCTCCTCTCAGTTTTGCAGATATGGGTCTGCTTTCATCCATCATCCTGCCTCATGGTTGGGGCCATTCGGATATTCCCTGAAAATGTTGCCGCCAAGGTGAAACTCAACCACACCCCCACCAACGTCGACGACGACAAGAATCGCTTCTTTCATGGAACCACTTACAACAATACATCCCATAAGGGCTTCGAAGAAACTAAGAGAAGAGTACCAAGTTGCCCAGATCCTCTTCACAATTAACAAGTACTAGAATTATATTCTCAGTCACTTGTTTTTCCCCTCTTTTTCTGTCTGTATTTTCTCTCTGTCGATGAAGCTCGATCATCCAAAATACCCTCTTTTTTCTCATCACTTTCTCCCCCAGTAATATATATATCCGCCGAAAATGAAGATTATGAGGGAAAAAAGAGGTTATTTTGGTATTATCTGGAAAAAAAATATATTCTTTCCTATCAATGGAGGTTTTGTTTTCGAGATGTATGGCGTTTTGATCATCACACTCATCATTATGTTTGTGTATAGAAGGCAAGAAGCTGATGAGAGACAAGTTAAAAATTTCAGAACAGGAGTAATAATATATTTAATTTTTAAATATATATATTTTTATTTTTTTATTATTACTGCATATATTCTCTGTAGGTTCTGCAACATGAATCACTTTCTGTCATATCTTTTTCTCTCCTGCAAGAAAGAAAAAAACTGCAGATTTTATTATGAGTAATGGAAAAGGCAGAGATTCATGCCTTTTAGTTGTACCTGAAACAATGTCAAAGACTCAGCGATTTTTCATTGACCCCATAAAAAATATAATTATAATTCTGATTTTTTTTTAATTTTGTTTGGTAATGCTATTTTGCTTCGCTCAGTGTCCATGAAAAAGTTTTTGCAGAGATCATCAATAGGGGAAAAAAACAAGTGTTGAGTCTTTAATGAAGGGCCATTAATGGGTACTGCAAAATCTGAAGCATTCTGAGAAAAGATCTTTAAAATGTATACTTGGGAGTTTTTTTTTTTTCTCATTTTGATTTGATTGATTCTCAGACTCGTTTTATCCTTTTGCAAATTCTGGGCCTGGTTTCTTCATATCTCTCTCTTCACCGGTTTCTAAAATATTTCGCCAAAAGATCTGATTTGGATTCTGATCTTCACTGCCTTTTAACGCTGTACATCAACAAAATTTATCATAATTAATAGATAATTAAAATTTTAAAATATAATATTTTAAATTTAACTCAGTAATCTCTAAACTATCAACTGGTAAAAAAATATATTTTAATTTTTATCACAAAAAAATAATATTTCAAAAATTGAACAAGTTAAAAAACTTAATATAATAGATATAAAAATTTAATAAGTTTTATTATTATTTATTTTTACACCTATTTAAAAATTACTCACAAAGACTTTGGAGAGTCGAACAACTTAGTATTTCGAATATCATATTAAGAGGTATCTTTTGAAAAAAAATTCATTATAATATTAATTTTCACGAACTAATTGCAAGACAGTGCAAAAGACTAGCTGTTAAATAATAATTTTATGAGGAGTTTGTATTCTTTCTTGTTTGGTACGAGCAATCACTATCATGTGAGAAAAATAAAATAAAAATTAATTAAAAGAATATATATTTTATATAATTTTTTCCCCTTTTTTGCCAGCAGAAGGATGCATTAAATAGGAGAGATATCCAGTCACATGGGCAAACACATGCTTAGTATTTACACAAGAGATCCTCTTGGACATTGTAATATCATGTGAAAAATTGAATTATTACTTATGGGGAAAAAATAATAAAATTATTGGGGGAGAGGGAACTTTGACTGTAGAGAACATGGGAAAGTGTAACTGAACTGAATGTTAGGTGATTTTGACTCTCTCTCTCTCTCTCTCTGTAAACTAATTAGTTTTGGGAAAGCTTACTATCACCTTTTTTTTTTAATTAATTTTTAAAAAAATCACCTTTTTGTCTCTTGCTATCAATAAGTGCAAACATGCAATATATATTGGAATATGAATATTTTATATATGATCATATATATACTTTGATATTTTATACTCTCTACTACTATTGATCGTTTTAAGGATAATAAATTATGCTTTGTATAAAGCAAATCTTAGTTGGGAAAGGTCCATTTTTTGCCTTATGTATCTTAAGTAAGATTAGTCTCCATGCTAATATAGTATACTCTAGTAAAAATTTGGATTGAACTTTAAGTTTTATGGCAGGTTGAGTTGCTAAATTAACAATCTATTTTTGTGTGGAGGCAGGGCTTTTTTTATTTTTAATTTTTTATCATTTATATTACACTTTATTAATTTTAGAGTTTTACCTAAGTTAAATATTATAATACACTTAATCTATACTAACCTGTCATGGTGAACTCAAGTGTTATAATACTAACTTGTTTTGTCTACTTCCAAACCAACTCACTGCTGGCTAACTTGTATTTAACGAGTTAGCCCACATTTCCACTTTTAGTATGCTCCTAGTATTCACAAAATAAATAAATTTGTTCATTTTAAAGAAAAACACGTTATCTAGTCTTTATCTAATTTGTACAATTTAACATCATTTTATATGTTTTTTTATAAAAACAACAGTTTATATAAGTTAGGTACTTAGAGCTCATTAGGGTTAAAATATACTTTTAGATTTAAAGAATGTTTAGAGGCCTTATCAACTGGATCAACCTTCATTAGGTTCCACTACTAATTTTTCATCCCATGTAAAGTGAGTTGCCTTGTTTGTAAATAATACAATTTACATTATATTATTTATTTTTTCTCTATAATATCTCTCGGAAATGCGTTACAGGAAAAATATGATATTTGAGTCCTAATAAAAAATTAATATTTTCATTCATAATTAAAAAAAATCAATATAATATTAGCATAGTTGTTAATAGAGGAAAACCAAATGTCATTTCACTTCTGTGAATGCATATATATACATATATATAACTCAGGATCAGGAATAGATACTCTTTAGAATTGTTATTTTTATTTGCAGTCAATTTGTGAACGCAAAGGATAAAACATGCGAAATAATTAAGGGAAAAAAGGACCTTGTTGTGATTATTAAATTTAAGAGGTTTAAAATTGAAAAAGTGTGTTGGAGGTCACAAGAGAACAAAAGGAGTCGCATTGTGAAAAAACAGCAGAGAAATCGATGTGGGATAACGCCACGTATTATGCGGCGGTGAAGATGTTTCACCAAATCCTTCCATTGGTTCCTTCTGTTTCTCTGTTCTTTTTTTTTGAGAGAACTGTTTCTCTTGTCTTCTTCTCGTTTGGATTCAGAATCTTCTTCCTCCTTCAAAATTTATCTCTTCGATGCATTTTTATGTTGCCCACTCATCAATCTTCTTCTGGGTTTTCTTCTTCCTCTCTCAGTACCCTGTTTCAGTCAAATGAATATTTTAATATTCTATGTTTCATATTAGTTTGGGATTACATTTTATTAACTCTCTGAATTTTGGGTCACTAATGGTTACAAAGGAAAAAAAGATTCAGATAAAGAGTCTTAAGATACACAGGCGCACCAACCCCATTGAACGGAGCAAGTATTCTTCCTCTGTTTGATTATACTACTCATAAGAGAAGAGACTCAAGATTAGTTTGACTGCGTCGTAATTGTTGTTTCTGAAAGTACTAACAAATTTCTCATTAGAGAACGGACTTGTGGTCTAATGACATAAATTTTCTCGTAGGTCGGAGGTTGTAGATTCGAAGTTGTTCATAAATTGAGAGGCCGTTAGTGCTTATCCTTTTAATTGAAAAAACAAAATTCTCACTGTGCAATGAAACCCAATAACATGAAGTTGTGTATATAAACTCAAACGTGGCTACACTTGGATTAATGACTAAATCTCATTCAAGAAATTTATGCTAGTGCAAAGGAAAAGGAACCAAAATTCCTTTTCATTGGATGGACATTTCTTTGATGGGGAAAAAACAATGGGAAACCCTACAAAACATCTCGCCGTTCTTTGAGGCAAACAAATAAACCAGTACTATGCTCTACTATTCTCTCAAAGCTTTTGAGATGGCTGCGATGGTGGAAGGTGTTGTCCGGCAACAGCCTCCTATGATATTAGCTCCCGAATCTCGCCATTGTCTTGCATGCCATTCGAAATTATTGTCATCAAAGCACTTTGATGGCTGTCCATGGAAAACACAGTGGATTAATGCATACTACTCAGTAATTGAAGAAAATGTCTGTCCCACTAACTAGATATCAATATCCCATTTTACTTTTTTTTGGTCATTGACTTGAAATATCTAGATTGGGTTCACTTAAGAATCACTCCTTAATTAGTAATTACAGTTTGTGGAAGAGACAAAGAGGGAAACTAACTTACCAGCCATTTCTTGGCTCTACCATCCCATATTTCCCCACTGTTAGGATACACGACGATTGCCTTCTTTGTCAACTGCAGAGAGAGATTTTAACCATTTCATTCAGTAATTGCAGATAATAGAGTCTTTCTGAAGTAGAGATCTTTATACAGATAAACAGAGGAAACCACTTTTAAAGAAATATTGACAATCATGTTGAAAAGTTTGTCAGACATGTTCATATATTTGTTTAAGATTGACTCAGACAACCAATTCTTTGTCCTCGTGTCTAAGAATTTTGATCCTGAAGAATACTATTGACAATGCCAAAGATGAGTCTCATTGGAAAGTTTGTCTGAAATGTTTATATATCTGTTAAGATTGAATCAGTCAACCAATTGTTCATCGATCCAGTCTATCTAAGAACTTATTCTGAAGAACTAGCTCTATCTGATAAAGACCATAAGAAGTCTCAGTACCTGCTTAAATTTGCAGACGATGTTTTCCATAAAATGGGGAGGTGCACAATTTATACCGACGGCATTTACTTTGTCACTCTTGTTTATTACATCAAGGCACTCCTTGAAGCTCTCTCCTGAGGGGGCATTCTCACCATCAACAGAGGTAAAACAGATCCAAGAAGGCATTTGGATATTTTCTTCCTCAAGAAGTTCAACACAAGCCTGCAAATATATTTTTCTTAAAGATCAATATTTTGCATCAATAAATTTTGAACTTGAAAGTAAAAGAATTAGTAATTAAACATCAACAATCATATATGGCTTTGGTGCGCGAGATCTTTGGCCTCAATCAAAATTCTTATTACAAGGAGCAGCTTCCACATCTCCCTACATGAGAATATTAAAATATACTCCAGCCATGATCGAAAACTTATCAGATCAATAAAGAATCAAGACTGATTTCTTTTCCGTATATTTTTTGCTTCACATAAAAGAATCTGATAATGCTTATTGTAGAAGTTCTAGAGGCAACATAATCCTTTAGGGAAATTGTACACATGAAACTAAACAATCAATACATTCACCAATATTTAAGATGGAACTTTAATATCAAACATTCTGTCATGGAGCCAGCTTAAGAATTAGAGTTTTTTCTTTGAATTTCCCCAATGCCTATGGCAAATCAAGAAATTTCAAAACATTTAGTGTAATTGGTCTTCGTGATTGATTGAAAAAAAATTATTGAGAGGAAAGATATTGTCACCTGAAATCATCATTGTGCAGGCAAGTAAGGCAAATCATAGATAAGACTCATCATTATATAAACTGACAACATAAAAGATAATAAAACTTAATGCCATGTTTTGTTCATCATGTGAGTATTCATTTGAGTATTTCTTTTTCCTTCTCTTGGCCATTGCAAGTTCAATCTGAACTTGAAATACTGAACTGCAGCTTAGATAAAAATATCAGCATTTCATTGGTCTTGTGAACCACCGCTGAATTCTACACTACATTGAATACTTTCAGTTTTGCAAGGATTCCTATATGCCTGTCTGTAATTCATATTTACTTAACTGCAATGTACATTACTCAAAGAAAACTGTAGATTGGAGGAAGAAAATACCTGAGCTTCAAGTTTGTTTGGAATAGTTTCAAAGGCAAGTAAATCTGGACCAGCCTGAACAAGAACTTGCAATCTGCGGCGGTGAAATTCCTTTAACTTCTCCAAAGTAACATTTGGTCCATAGCAGCCGCTGCAAGAAAAGAATCGAATGTCTAAATTCTGCAATTATATTAAAACTACCCAAACTAATTGCTGAAAAGCAATGATTGGAATCAAACTGTCAAGTTTATAAAAGAGCACAAAAAGCACCTGTATTCAGAGCCATCAGCAAGAAAAGCTCCATAGCTTCCAATGGAGGCTGCAACCAAAGCCCTTCTATAGTTATGTCCAGAAGTTTTCTTAATGGAATTCCAGAAACTGTCACGAGCCTCAACAGCCAACTTGACACTTCTTTCTAACAGTAATTCCCCTTCTTGTACGGACAGTCCCTTGGACACAAACCCTGGAAGGCTGGCCTAAAATTATAGAGAAGTTTCCAAGGGAACTATGAAAATCCATTTCGATCAGGTGTTAATAAAGGTTTCAAAGATCAGTTTCAGATCTCTTTGAGCAATGTAAGTAGATAATGCAAGTACATTCTTTCAGCTTGATTCAGCATATGGCTAAAGATTATTCTGTCCTCGATTCTAATAACACTCCAGAAAACAGATTTTTCCCCCCGACAGTTTCGTATGATATTGTTCTTGATACAGTGAGAAACAGAACAAATGAATCAAGGCCAATACTGACAATGCAGGGTAAACAACCTACCTGGTAAGAAGAAGTCACCAATATATCCGCACCCGCCTCCAAGTATTCCAAATGAACCTAAACAAACAAACCCATTTCCAATCAAAGATTGAGAACAAAAACAAAAAATGTAAAATAAAAACGACGAATGAGAAATTAGGAGAAAGAGAGGACCTTCTTGATGAGATGAGGATTTTTTATCAAACAGAGAGCGCTCCAGAGGGGGTCGTTAATGGAAGCGCCATGGCGTTCAAGTTGTGTGGCAAAGCCTCCATCAGTGACAGCACAACCACCCGCGTTCTCAATGAGATCTTCGAGCAATGAGTTTTGGCGCTTGATGTTACCCATTTCTCTGGTTCTCTTCGAGAGAGAGTGAGAGAGAGAGTGAGAGAGAGAGAGAGCCTGAGATCCGAGTTCAGGGGTTGGTTGTGGCCAGTTTAGAGAAGAGAAAGGAAGGCTCTTATATCCTTATAATCTCTGTTCTCAAGGTTAGTATAATCTTTTATCCCAGCTAATATAATATTTAATCTATAAAATTTTAAATAAATTATAGTTTTAGTCTATCTAAAAAATAATCTAAATATTTATTAAATTATAAAAATAAATATTTTATTTAAAAATAAATTTAAAAGATCAAAATCTATAATTTAAAATTTAAAAAATTAATACTAAAATTTATACAAATTTTAAAGAATAAAAATTATATTAATCCAATTTATATTAAATTTTAATTTAATCATTTAAAATTATAAAATATATCTTCAAGTTAATACTATTAGTTTTATTAAGAAAAATGTTGACGTGACAAATTTAAATAGTAACTTAGTAATTACATATTGATATTTTAATTTTAAATCTAAAATTCTTAAATTAAAAAATATTTAAAATAGAACTTGACAAAAATGTAATTTCAACATCAACACCTCATCCTTCAAAATATAAAAATATTAATTAAAAAATTAGATTTTTAAACTTATTTTGATATAAACTTGGACAACTAAATGTATACTTTATCAACCGCGTCCAAAAAGTTTTATATATATATATATATATATATATATATATATTAAAGTATGACTAACTCAAATCAAATTTGAATTATTAGTTGACAGGAATGTAACGGCAAATTTCCAGCTTGAATATATAAAGGAAACAAATGCTAAATACCTGAAAACGAGTGCATATTGTTCAGTTATTCTTCTCATATTGACTAGTACTTTTTTCGGTCAAAACTCATACACTTGAACCTAGAAATTCTATTCATATTGACTACTACTAACGTTTTTGTTTATTAGAGAGTTCAACTTCAATTTTTATATTGTATTTTAAGAAAAAATGCGACTCAGACGTGATCATTCAGAAACTTTCTTAAAGGTATACATGGGATGAGATGATCTTTGATATGGGCTGTCCAAATTTAATTTTGTTTGAATTAACATTTTTAAACAAAAAAAATCATTCTTTTTAAAAAAACTAATAGTTAAGAGATTTTTATTTTAGATTCTAAATAGATAATTTTTTAAAAATAAAAAAATTAAATATAGACAATTTAAATTAGACTTGAACAGTCTCTATAGATAGGATGAGCTTTGCTTATCTAAAGATGATGAGCATTACCTATTATCCATAGGTTCAGCTAGCGAAAGGGTGAGATATGAAACTATTTGGAGCGTGTTCGATCCCTGGGGAGTACCATTTTATTGTGGTTCTAGTCGCAACGCTTAGGGAGGCATCATAACTCTTAAGTGCCTAAGTTTACGTCTGAGGAAAATAAACGGTTCGCCTTACTTACATTAGTATTGTTTAGGAGGAAAGGAGATTTTGTCCTAAGGACATTAATATTGCCTTACATTAGATCGTGGATGACCCTAACCTCTTTTTAAAAATTATTTTATCAAAAAATAAATAAGTAAATAAAGATGATGAGCACTCAAACCTTGTTCCATTATGTCAATGGTTTTACACTGAAATTTTCTTGAAAAAGTGGTAAAAGTTAAGCTTCACTACAAGTAGGCTACCTAACACAACTGTATTGAATCGCTCTGTCTGACTTGTTTTCTCTTGATTCTCAATAAACAAATAATGAAAAATTGACTTGTTTTTTACTCGTTTCTCTTGATTCACTTGATAACAGCATACAAAGTGCCGCAAAAGCATTAGTTAATCGCAATCTCTCATTAAACTAAACAGATGTTGTGTCAAATTAAATCTAGTATTAATTAATCGAGCATGTGATTTTAGGAGAGTAGTTATAGAAGTTGTCAATAGCATGTTTTAAATAGATGATTTCTTGTTTTTGTTTTAGTCATCCATAATATCGTTCGCTATTAACAGCTCATTAGTTTAGTTCGTAGAAATATAAGTTTATAATAGGGAATTCATTATCTTCGAGTAATTATCTAAAATTAGAATACAAGACTACTAGTTAAGCTAGAATAAGCCACAGTCAACCGATCCAGGTATTAAGTGGTGGTAGATGATTTCTTATTTACCTAAGGCCAAAAGCAGGCTCCGATGTCAATCTTTTCCACTTTTAAGATCAGAAACGGCAAAGGAGCCAAAAGGTCTCATTCCCCCAGAAATAATTCATTCGTAAAATCTGAACAAATGAACAAAACCTTGAAGCTTCTGCAATGAATCGGCTTTTGGAGCTGGACTTTGAATGCAAGTCTTCAATGACGCTTCTGCAATAAGCCCATTAAAGACCTGGTGCTGTTCCTTTAAGGTTATTCAACCGCTGTCTTCTTCTTTAAACATATGAGGAGTGGGGGGAAAACACATATAAGCTTGCCATGAAATGCATCGTTTTCCTTTTAAGAATTTGGATTTAATTTGGATTTGTTAGTCACTTTACAATCTGAGAATGAGTTTACTGTTAAATCTCTGCGACCGAAAGTGAATTTGGCTTTCTTTTATCCATCGCAAACTGTTATACATAAAAATATAGTGACTAGCAAGGAATCTCTTTAATATATATAGGGGACACTCTTGGAACATACTTGGCCCCAACCTTTTATATCTATATGTTACTCTCTCTCTACAAAGGGATCATATATTGAAGGAATCATGGATATACCCGTGATCCGACTGATCAAATTACCCAAAGAGTACCAATCTAGATTTTGATTAAGTAGTACAGCAAATAAAACCTAGAGAGAGAAAGAGAACTTTCGCCAAGAGGGAGAACCATTCTGGGAGTTGTCATGTGTTGCACAAAACCCTCAAACCCCTCATACCCCTCATGACATGTTTCACGTAGGGGGTTACATGGTTTAATTTAAATCATAATGGAAAACTATCTCTTTTGACCCACACTTTTTCCTTATTGTTTTTAGGATCTCACCGATATTGGGTTTCAGCTCTAATCCCCCAACGACGGATTAGGTATAATACGACATATATTAATTAATCAGCCCTCATTTCCCATCTCTTCAAAAATATATAGTTATATACATACCCACAACATTCTTTGTGGACTAATTAGTGCCTATAGAGAGAGAGTGAAACGGATCCATTGGGGTTCTGTAAAATTTTAGGGAACCTCCGCCCAAAACAATACATTGTGATGACAAGGAATACAGATAATATCAAATATTCAATATAAAATAAATAAATAAATTATCATAAGTTGCCCAATTCATAAGTTGGCTCATACGACCCACATGATAAATAAGTCAAAAAGTGCATTCCTACATTAAGTAAGGATCATATAACTACAAATTTTAATACAGAAAATAATAATAGGTTTATGCTCATCTGTTCTAGAATTTTTAGTGAATTAAGTAGTATAGAATCGTGTTAAAATGTGTAGATAAATACTAACGAGAATACTTATCGAGCTTATTAAGTAAAATATTTTAGTCAATAATTTATTTAAAAATTTTATTTTGAAGAGTATAATAACATTGTATAATTTATGTAACCTGCCCTATCTAATAAGATAAAGTTTTTTGTTATTTCTTGAGACTTTATAATAATTTTTCTGTTTTTTTTTAATTTCTATTATATCTCCTATCTCAATCGTTCAGCAAATTTTATAACATAATAAATAAAATTTACACCATTCTAATTAGCTTCATCTAAATTGTTAGGCATTTGGTTTAAAATAATTACTTAATTAATTTAAATATACGATTTTCTTTCTCAAATCTTACCAAACCTTCTACCTACTTCTTTGCTTTTTTATACAAATCATGAGACTCAGCCTAAAGATTTTTGGCACTTTTATTAATGACGGTGCCCCTTCTGAGTGGTCGTTTAAAAAGGTAGTTTAGTGTTTTTCACACATACAGCATCCTCTTCTTTCTTTGACTATATTATTTTTATAATTATCATTATCTACTATATGTAATGAACACACACACAAGTTTTATCGGGACATCTAATCTTATGATCTGTCGTTCATATAAGATTTGAAATATATTTATCCTATATTTAGATTAAAAAAAATTGAAAGAGGGAATAATACTATGAGAAAAAATTCTTAAAAATAATATTTGTTTTTTTAAATTCTAGTATTCACTCCTCTTATTTTCTCAAACTTTTCTCTCTGTCCCAATATAGCCTTAGTACAACATTATATCTCAAATGACAAATCTTGAAGTTTTTTCTTCTAGGGTCGGCTTGTCGTTTATTCCTTTTGGTTGAAGTTCTTTGTCGTTTTTAAGATGACTGAGAGTAAATAACACAGATTGTCATATAATATCAAGGATAGATATGATAAATATCATGGAATAACAGGTAAAATAAAATCATGAATGGGAGCGAATATTTAAAATTTTGAAAGTAGATAAAAAAAATTAAATATTATTTATATATAAATATTAATTTATTCAAAGTTTCAAACATGAATTTACTCACAATTAATCAGAGCTATTATAATATGGCATATTATTTTTTTAAAAAATAAAACACTATGACGTTAATTCAATAATTCAAACAGAGATAGATACAGTTATAAATGAGAAAAGAATCTCATGTCAATTGAAGTTTGTGGTGATATAATTGATTTAATTAAATTTGAATATCTTGTAAAAGGAAGAAGATATAACAGAAAATTAAAGGAAACGTCAATTAAAATATATGCCACTTCAAAATATTTTACAAATTTTACGCTTCAGATTATTTAAATTCATTTAACCTATGCATGCTTGGAAAAGATTATTGATTTAGGAGTTAGGAGGACAGAATACAGTTAGATGTACAAATCATATGATAAATTTTGCTAACGTCTAACAACTTTGGGGACAACGATTCATCATAACATAAATATGTCTCCAACTAATACCAATAACCTTTTAATAATATAATTATTTCCCTCTCTTTTTTTGCCAATATATAATTATTAATTGCGTTCATACGTGTCTATTTAATTCCCAACGAACCCTCGGTACATATCTTATTTTTATTTCAAACTTGTCAATCACCTATATATATATATATATATAACCTATCCTTATCTTCAATTTCATTTTCACATTTAATTGCCCTAATGCATCATCAACATTATGAACTTAATGGAATATATCTCATTGATTTTATTATGGCTTGTACTCTACATTATGGCTTTGTTTGGTTCAGTTGAGGGGAGAGTAAGTTAAGTTAATTTAAGGGAGGGGAGAAAAAGGTAGAAGAGATTAATTAATAATGTTTTTTGTTTGGTTCAGAAATGGAAGGGAGGGGAGTGGAGTGGAATTAATTAGAAATTGACAAATATACCCTTATCTCTTTATTTAAATTTATTTACTCTTTATTTATAATATTCACATCAAAATTATTATTTTTTTAATTTATAAATCTTAAATTTTTTATCTCATTTATATATATAATAAAATTAAAAAAATAAAAAATATGATAAAATTTTAACATTATTTCTTATTAATTGTATAATTATTATATATTTTAATATAATATATAAATAATTTATTATGTTTATTAAGTTTTAACAATTAAAAAAAATTGGGTATGAGAAAAATAAAAAAAAAAGGCTTGAGGGTACAATTGGAATATTAAATAAATATGAAGGGCAATTTAGTCATAAAAGTGAAAAAATTTCCCTCCCCTCCAAAAACCCCCACTTTTGGAGGGGAGATGAGGGAGGGGAGGGGAGCACTAAATGACAAAAAATCTCCCCTCCCCTCCAAAACCCTCAAACCAAACAAAGCCTATATGTCTATTTAGATAGACTTTTAGAAAATGATTTATAAAAAAATATCTTTTGAATAACTTTTAGAAAAAGGCTTTTGAATAAAAGTTTATAGAAAAAATAATTCTGAATAAATGAGTATTTGGATAGTTACTATTAGAAAGACTTTTGTGATTAGTAAATTACCAGAAAGGGTATGATTTAAAAAACAATTTATTCCATTTTCCCCTTCTCTCTCATATTTTCTCTGTGCATTGACAACGCTAGCACTTCTTCCAGCACAACAAAGATGACACCAAAGCTAGTGAGCCCTGACGACGATGCTAGCCACAACTCTAACTCATGCCTTCGTCTCCCTCCTCTCCTTCCTCCATCATTAACTTCTCGCCGACATTCAGATTTGAGGAGCCAGAGGAGAGACACACAACCCACTATGCTAGCGAGGGAAGTGACAGAGGAGTGACCCACTACCCACAACCATTAGCGACGGCAAAGAAGACCGAAGACGGGAGGAGAAGGGAGAGAGAGTGGGAAAAAATGGGGCCAAAATAAGAATTAGATAGTCTTTAAGTTCTCTTATTGTTCTAAAAGTTATTCCTAGTAGCTTATACAAAATCATAATTTAGTCCAAAATTTTTTTTGGATAAATATAAATATTTGTTTTAAAATTTTTTCAAACTAAGGTTTGGTTTAGAAATCATTTTAAAACCATAATTTGTAACAAATCCAAACTGGCCCTATAACTATATTTTTATTTATATAAATTTTTAAACTTATTTTTAAATTCTTCTAAAATTGTCTACTCTTTTGTTTGAATATAATTATAATAATAAAATATGATATTCTTTCTTAAATTAGCAGGAAAAAGAGTAAATTAATAATTACATATAAATTAAATTTCAAGTGATGAGTTATACTATTTATAATTTATGGAGAAAGCGACGGGCATATACTTTATATTTTATGTTGCTGTATTTTTGTTGTTCAAATATATTGCTTGATTAATTATTTATATCTAATTTATGGCTTTCGTTCCCAATCGACAATTATATGCTGTTCACTTCAAACTCACTCACACACAAACCCATCACCCTGTCTTCAATATATACTTCATTTTCATATTTAATTAATTTTTATAACATCATTTCCATTATAAACTTAAATGGAATACAGACACGGTTAATTTACCAAAATAATATTAAATATTATCTCTGAAGAGTTGAATAATTTCTTATATCATCTGTAATTTTACATCTCATAATTTACGAGATGGAATGGCTGGCCACTAGTGTAGTTGAAATGTTGGATAACACACCACACACGCTGAGAAACGGAATTTGGAATATTTCATAGTGAAGAAAGTAAATATTTATATTTTAAAATACTCCTCCAGCTATTAATATATGATTTATTTAAATAATTTAATTAAATTAAAAAAATTAGATAAATTAATTAATATGATATGTTTTTCTTAAAATACTGTAATAATTTTCCGTAATTCTTTTTCCCTCTCATATTTAATTATTGTTGAGAGAGTATCAATAAAAATAATTTAAAAAAATATTAATAAATATAAAAAAAATATGTCTTATATTTAAAATTAAAGTTAAATTTTCAGTTAGATTATATATTAAAATATATAAAAGTAAAAAAACGCTTTAATATTTGAATGTGATGCACTAGAATTTTTGTTGTATGACTTAATATTTTGTTAACTATTTTAATTTTAATTTTATAGAGATTAGATACAGAATTGATATAAATTTTAATTGAATACTCAGTTGAAGTTTTTATAATGTGGACTTATATTTAATAATTTTTTAAAATTTTATATATTATTTTAGAATGGAAAAAATTGATTTCACCGTGCCAAATAAGAAAAATGGTTGAGCAATATATGGGCGAAGGCAAAAGAAAAATACAAATGTATCTAAGTAATTGTAAAAAAAAGATATAATAATATTAAACTATATCTTGAAGAGATAGTTATATTTAAAAAAATAAAATAAAATGACAAAAGTGATACATGGGGCATTAATGTGTCGTGTGGATCACGTTACGATCCATACATTAAAAAAACGAGTTGAAGATTAATCTGTTAAAAAACGGCAGAATAAGGAGAGGAAATATTATATATATATATATATATAATCCAATGATTTTGATTATATATAGAGAGAGAAAGAATAAAGAGAAATTTGAATAAAATTATTAAATAATTTTTTAATTAATAATTTATCTATAAATTTAATTATTAATATGATGCTGTGTATAACCGGGCACATTTATAAAATAAAATTGATTGTTATTATATATATATAGTTGTTGAGTTTAGTATAAAGGTAAAGTATAATCTAATACTCTATACATTTACTATTTTAATTTTATTTATATTTATGTTACATTAATTTCAATTTCATTAATATTGAGAAAATGAATGCAAAAGATTGAGTAGATCAATGGAAGGGATCCGGATCCTCTCAGCCGGCGTCCAATTTTTTACCATTCAATTCTAATCTAAGGGCTCACAATGTGCCACATTATTATTCTATTAAAAATTAAAAATAAATTACTATAAAATTACTGAGGAACTTTAAACTATTTTTAATTTTTTTTAGCGAAGCACCCAATTATTTAGACATATCTCACTTTAACTAGAGAACTTATTAGAAGTATAGATTGATACAGATTGGCTAAATAGGACCACAAAGGGTGGTAAATCTATCTATCAGTATAGTTTTGCTACCTTTCATGGTCACATCTAACTCATTCTGTATCAATCTAGACTACTAATAAATCATCTATTTAAAATGAGATATATCTAAAAAATTGGATATTTCACTTCAAAATAATTTTAAAAAAATAGTTAAAATTCAAAAGCTCTTCAATAATTTTATACTAATTTATTTTTAATTTTTAATAGCATGAGAGCTCTATTATTATCTAACGGTGAATATGGGACGCGGAGAGGAAGGGATTATGAGAGTATACGCACTGTGAGATACTAAATATAAACATATTTTTAAGAGAAAATTTAAATATCTATTCACCATGTATTGAAGGATTAATCTTTTCTGTTATACCCAAACTAATATAATGTTTCAACCATATTTTTTATTTGTTTAAAACTAATTACTAAACATATTAAAGATGAATATTAAAAAACAAAGTTAAATACTAAAAAAAGAGGAGCACCAAAAAATCAATTCAATAACATTTTAATTCCAGCCAAATAGTCTTGGATTTTTTTTTATTTTTTCGAAATTCAATATCCTTAACTGTAATTGGTATATTTTTAGAAGGTCCTCAAATCAAGCAAATTTTTTTTACCAACATCAAATCAAGCAATAGCAAAACAAAAAAAGAAGAAAAAAGGACATAATGAAATGGGTTAATATGTTTCCACCCTGTTTGAAGTATTTTGTAATTCATCCAACACCTTAAAATATTTAGTAGTACAATTTTATCTTTAAAGTATTAATTTTGTTAAAGGAAACTTTGGCCTTAAAGTATTTCTTTAATGTTAGGAGTAATTTTAATTTTAACATTAACTTTCAAAGAGTCCTTTAAGTGAAAATGCCTCTAGCACCCAAATATATATTTTTTAATAGCAATTTTAAAACATTAGATATACCTAAAAAATATTTTAAGGTGCTAGATTAACTAAAAATACTAGATCAACCACAAAATATTTCAGTTTTCTGGACGCATTCCCTAATAAACCTAGATACATGAGTGAAAAAGAAAACGATAACTTGTGAAACCAAATACTGATTAAATATAACTTATTCGTTAATTAATTAGTCTATAATGTTGTTGGGTATTCCCAATTTAGGAGCATCGTTCTATTCTGCTATGTACAAAGGTATATGATGCTACGCTAAACCCATTAATTATTTTAGGAAAATTGACAGTGACATTTTTGTATCAAACTCTACCTGGAGATTACTCTAATTAACTTCCCTGCCACACTGTAATCAAACACATTTCTTATTTTCAAGTGATATATATATGATAGGTACAAGCTTTCAAAAACACTAGAAAATACAAGTGGAAACTTAATCTACTTGTATCCCCCTAATTACATCAAACATAAATATAAACCTCGAGGGATTTTATTGCAAATTCACAAAGAAATCCCCTCATACTCTTTTTTTTCTTTTTACCTTTTAAAAAAACTAAAAACGAAAAGGATATATATATTTAAATATTAATTAAAGCATACCATTATCATCAAAGTAAGCCAAGCATCAAGAATAAGAACCTTGTCTTCTTCTTCATCTTCTTCTTAGAGCTTGACGATCTCAGGAATATGAACCGGGTAGCGATCGATACAATCGGCCCAAGGTCCGTTGAACGGCGTCTTGATGCTTTTGTTGCACTTCCACACAGCACTGTTACACTTAAACCCACTTCCGAACGCAATCTGCCATACTCGGTCTCCTTTCTTCATCTTCCCTTTCGATTCGATGTAGTTCAGTTCGTACCAGAGCGATGACGACGACGTGTTTCCGAAACGGTGCAGAGTCATCCTGGAGGCCTCAACGTGCTCCGCCGACAGCTGGAGGTTCTTCTGCAGCTCGTCGATGACAGCACGGCCGCCGGCGTGGATGCAGAAATGCTCGAAGGCTTGCTTGAAGTCGGGAATGTATGGCTTCCACTTAGGGTTGAAGATTTTCCGGCCGATCAGAGTCAGAAGAAAGAGAAGCTGCTCGGAAGCTGGCAGAACCAGAGGCCCCATGGTTGTGATGTTCGATTTCAGAGCTTCACCTGCCATTGTAGTAAAAAAATTTTGAGTTAATACTGTTTTATGTAAAATATTTTTTATATTTAGACAAACTTTCATTTATTGCACAAAATATTTTTTTTCCTACCAGTTGAGGAAGGAATATTCTGATCCAAAAACATTTGATTCAACAAATTCGGCTACGCATTTAATACCCAAATTTATCTTTCTATTATAAAAATGATTAGAAAGGGGTTAACGAAATTTTCATTTCTCCTAACCCTAATACCCAAGTTAAATTCAGGTTTTTCCGCCTGTGTCAAATTGGCCTGGGTAAGACTTGTTGGACAGGTTTTTATTTAAAAATGGATATTTTAGGCCTGAATATTTAAAAATGGATTAAAAACCTAGCCTAAATAGCATATTATTAAAAAAAAAAAAACTGTTGTTTGGCCAACTGTTTTTAGCCGATATATAATTTATTAGCTTTTAAGATGATTTGGTTGGAGCAAGCCAGCTTATTGAAAAAGATTATGTCATCTTCAAAAGTGTATTTCATCCCTTTTTTAAGAAATATATATATATATATATATATTAATTTCAAAACCAATCATCAATCAGTATATTAATATATGAGCAATATCAACCATCAATATATAAAATGACAAAAGTTATAGTGAGTCAAAATTTTCAAAAAATAAAATAATTTTTAATTGCATGCTCCCCTCAATTAATTCCTCTAATTTTGTCTAATCCATAAAAATCCTCTAATTCCTATTTTTTTTCAAAAACTAAAATAATATATTAGTAAATAAACCGCTAGCTAACATAGATTCAATCATGCCATATTGCACAAATATAATTGTTTTTATTTTTATTTTTGAAAAAATTGATCCCCCTATAGCCATGTTCAACTTCATAAACCAGGTTTACTTTGGATTTCTCAAGACAAGCAATTAACCTAAGACTAATTAAGCTGACCCTTAATTAAAAATAAATGGATTAATCTCTATAATACTAATATATATATATATATATATATATATATAGTAAACAATATACGTTACCTGCTATGGCCATGAGGTCCTTGGACAGTGAAATTCCCACCTTCCCTTCTTTGTCTTCCTCTTCAAACACACACCTGTACGCCTTATCATCCGCTCCTTTGTGGGTTCGAACCACATGGACCAATCTGTACTTGGCTCGCCTGCGCTCCGACCTCCGATTCGACAACAGTATAGCGGCGCCGCCCATTCTGAACAAGCAGTTCGGCAGAAGCATGGCTCTCTCGTTCCCTTGGTAATAGTTTGGAGTAATAATCTCCGTGCTTACCACGACGGCGTTCGAGTTCGGATGCACCTGAAGAAGGTCACGAGCCAAGTCGATGGAAATCAACCCCGCGCTACAACCCATCCCCGATAAATTGAAGCTCTTTATATTACTCCTCAGCTTGTACTTGTTAATCACCATCGCCGACAACGACGGCGTCGGCGAGAACAGACTACAATTCACGATGAGAATATCGATGTCCTTAGGTTTCAACCCGGTTTTCTCAAACAAAGAATCCATGGCGGAGAATATAACGAGCTCAGCCTCGCCTCTGGCGGCTTCCATGGTGGGCTTGGGAGGAATATAATGAATCGCCGGCGGGAGACACGTCTCTTCACCGAGGCCGGAACGTTCGAGAATCCTCGTTTGGAACTCGACGCTCTTAGGGCTGTCCTTAAGGTTGAGCCGGGAATGTTCCATGAAGGTGGAGAAAGGGACACGACATGTGACCGGCGGCTTGAAACAGGCGTAGTCGACGAGGAAGATGGTACGAGGCTTGGAGGAGAAGTAGACGGTGGCGATGAAGATGATGAGGAAAGAAGAACAGAGGATCTGAACAAGGTTGAAGTGAAGAGAATTCCAGAGATTCAGAATCTCAACAGGGCCTAAACGAAGAACTTCAATGGCGACGGCGATCATGATAGGTATGAGAGTGAAGATGAGAATGTGATTTACAAGATATTGGTACCCAAGTTTGACGTACTTGAGCCTCACTGAGTTGGAGAATTCCGGCAAGGTGGGAGGCATCTTCAAGAGAGACTTGAATATTAAACACAGAAGAAACTGGTAATGAATTAAATTAACAAAGAGGAAGAAGAAAGAGAGAAAGAGAATGGGAAAGTTCTGAGAAATGAGATTTGGGAATGAGAAGGAAAGGGTTGGGGGAGGTTTTAAAGGCCAAGAGGAGCCAAGAGTTAGATGAAGAGAATAAATGAAGGACGTGACGTCACTCAACGCTCCCTTGGCCTTGCTATTAATTCTTCTTTTCCCTAGCCTCTAATCCTACTTGTTCATATTTTTAGAGGTTATGTGCCTTCAAATAACACTAAGATTAGTGTCACGTCACATGTTTAAATCTTAAAAATAAGATATTTACTTATGGGATTAATGAAGATCTACTGTGTATATATATTCTTTCATATATCTTATTTAGTAAAAGCCTTGTGTATTATTAAGTTATGATTTATATAACCATGCTAGGAGCAAGTAACAGTAGGGTTGCTGCCGTATGAGGGGGCATGGGCCTAAATCCTAAAAATAGTATTTATTTATGAAAATAAAGTTGTATACATTTGTTCTTTCTAGCGTTGTGTAGGAATAGGTATTTATATACCTTATTAAAGACACTTTACTTGCTTTGCTTCATGATCCATCTTTGAAATTCTCTCTTATCGTCCCACGTTGCTTGGATTTATTCATTGTTGTTTATTTGTTGCCCATGGTTGTGTTACTTTTCATCATTAAACGGGGGATATGGGACCTAAGAAGAGATAACTAGCTAGTTAGGTGAGCCTCTAATGCAGTTTAAAATTTATTAGATAAGTTCTATAAATATACAGATAGATATTGTTAATTTGTCATGGATTGCTTCGACTGTTCATTGTTGACAACTTAGGTTGGTTTATATAAGATATTTTTGCAACGTATAACATGTGATGAATTCATAAAAGAAATTTCGGTAGAAATAAACACAAGTTTTGGTATATGCTCTAAAATATTTAATTGGATAACCAATTTTTTAAACTCCATATATATCATAAATTAGAGGGGGTGAAATTTAAATGCGAAATAATTAAATCATATTGTTAGTAATTCCTCATAAGTTTTATAGCCATATATATCAATGATTTATCAATTTAGTGTGTGTGCGCGCAAGAACTTATTGTGTGCTTAATTTACAATATAATATTGTCATGGTAAGCAAAACAGCATTGCGAAATTGCCAATATGGCGCCCGTTTGGAGACCACGGAAACATGATTTTAAAAGCTCTTTTAAGATCAAACTTTAATTTAGAGAAATTTTAAAATAAACAGTTATATTTATTCAAACGAGCTTTTGGATTAAATCATAATTTAAAACTAAGGTTTTAGATAAGCTGGTAAAAGTAGTTTATAGAATAATAAAATAGCTTATGAACTAACTAATTAGTATATTACCTATATTTTTTCTTACATCCTCTCTCCTCTATCCTACTTTTTCTTACACTCTCTCTCTTCTCTTTTTTACACTATCTCTCCTCTTATATCTTATCTCTCATTATTTAATACTCATACCTTTTTTTGTAATTTACCAATAATAAAAGTGCTTTTAGAAATAACTATCCAAACACTCATTTATTCAAAATTACTTTTTTTTCCATAAACTCTTCTCCAAAAGTCATTTTCTATAAGCTGCTAAAAACCCTTTTTTTTTATAAACTCGTTTCTAAAATCCTATTCAAATGTGCCCATATATATATACACGCTTAAAAATACTATTATCTCATGATATAATTATAAGAGATAATTATTTTTTTATAGATTAAGTTCAATAAATCAGTTAATTATAACCAATATAAAATATAATTAATTAATTTTGATAAATTGATGAGTATATAATATAAACTTATTTTCAGAAGTTATATTAAATCATAATTAATTAATTAATTTAATTTTTTTTAATTTATCTAATCATGACTAAAGGGAGTATACATCATTGACTTTTTTATATTTGTCAATTATTGGGAAACATGAAAGATAGTAATCTTCCCAAGCCGTCCCACATTAAAAGACAAAAATAAAGTCAAAGAAATAGCACATGGATTATATTAGTTGTTCATCCCCACCATTAATTAAATCGGGGTTTAAATGAAAATAACAGTACAATGTATTAACAGCAACTTGAGTTTCAAGAGCAAAAAAAACATTTTGATGACAAAATCTTAATTAATAATACAAGGCAAGATATACTGCCCCTTTAGCATTTTCTATTTATGTTTATAACTAAAAAAAGTAACGTAGTAATTGTTGACCATAAAAAGAATAATATTGATCTATTATGTTCCATTCTTTATAGATATATACATGTTATGAATTTTTTTCCAGTATATATTTGGATTAGATTTAATTATGACACGAAACCGTTTAACAAATTTAGCCTCGTTAAACAAACAGTCATATTTATCCTGAAGTAATTTTGGCTAAAACTACGGTTTTAAATAAGCTATTGAAACTAGTTTTTAGAATAGTAAAAGAGCTTATGGACTATCCAATTACTCTTCTCTACACTTTCTTTTTTCTCTTCTCTACTATATCTCCTCTCTCCTCTCTCCTACTTTTAATCAAATTATACCCTTTTTAGTAATTTAATAATATGAAAAGTGATTATACTACTAATCATCCAAACATCTCCATTTTTAAAATATATTCTTTCCAAAATATATTATTCCCAAAATCTATTCTTCAAAAGCTAATCCAAACAAGCCCTAAGTTATATTTTAATTAGTTAATTTGTTTTTTATATAGTTATCTGACTAAATTATATTTAAATATTATCGGACTTATTAAACTTAATTTACGGATATATATGTGTATGTGTATACATCGTGTCCATTGAATTAGGGTCTATTTGGATTATTTTCGGAGAATAGATTTTAAGAATAATAGATTTTAAAAATAGAGATACTTAGATGATTAGTAGTAGAACCATTTTTTATATTATTAAATTACTAAAAAGTGTATGATTTGATTAAAAGTATGAGAGAGGAGAGAGAGGAGATATGAGGATGAGATATGAGAGAGGTTAGAGAAGAGAGATGAAAGAGGAGAGAGGAGAGATTGTGTAAAAAAGGTAGGGGTAAGATAATAATTGGATAGTTCATAAGCTCTTTTATTATTTCAAAAGGTAGTTTCAATAATTTATTCAAGACCATAGTTTTAACTAAAATTACTTCTGAATAAATATGATTGTTTATTTAAAAAAAATTTAAACTAAGGTTTTGTCCATAAGGGCTTTTGAAACTTTAGTGCCAAACAGGCACTTAATGTAATTACTTTTTAATTCAACTATTGATTATTCAAGTTATATAATATTATCAGATTTTGTCAAACCATTATTTATCGAAGAAGTTGCGATAGTAATCATAAGATAACAATTAGTGAATTGAGTCCCTGTCATGGTCAAAATAAATGAAAAAAAATTAAAAAAGAATTGAGTCATCGTCCAAACGTGAAATATATATATATATATATATATATCAATTTATACTATATATAGATATATATGATAGGGTGAAAAATAAGAGAGCCCTAAATGACAACTGTAATTTTTGACCTAATGATATATGATTGATCCAACGTTGTCTTGTTGAGGTTGATAATGCAAGAGTTAAGTCTTAATATAATTGGTCAAACAAGTTAGTTGGTGGCCAGTGAATATTAAATGCCATGTAATCTGCAACTTAGAAAGATAGAGATGGCTGGAAATCATTTTCTTTTATTTATTTATTTTCTGTTTCCTGCCTTTAATTATAAAACACCCATACAAAGTATATTTTAATCAAACTAAATAGGCTTTTATTTATTAAGTATTTTTAAAATCTATATCTATTCCATTTTATGAATCGAATTCGGGATTTAAAAAGATCTATACAATTTTACTATGTTAAATCAACTTTGTATTGATGGTTAACCACTTTTTATATATACAATGGAATGTAATTATCATGTATACTTCAGATAGAAGTAAGCATTTCGTGTCCATATGCCTTTCTTCTCACATAAATTTTGGCTGCTTCCATTCATTTCTTAAATCTCAAAATTGAGGTAAGCAAAATCTGTCATATTTATATCATATTGCTTATTAATTACTTTAATTTTTTCTTTTTTATTTTTTAATTTCAAGGTATAAAAAGTTTTTTATCGGCAAATTTTCACTAAAGTCAATTATATATATATATTTGCTTAAGATGGATTAAGGCGTACTTAGGTGGCATTTGCAAGCCAAAACCAAGTTTGGGGCCACACGGGCACCACCCCAAAACATGATGCTATTATTATTGTATTGCCAATTATCCAGTAAGCCGCATCTCTTTATCATGATAAATTGAACATGTTTTTCTTGTATTACATTGAAATGAATTGAATTTCATTGTTTATGATTCATGAATAGTGTGATTTGCTATAAATTTTATATTTTATGATATTATATTATACTTAGATATTTTTTATTGCATTTTTTTTAAAATTATGCTTATATTTCTAATACTTAGATTAGACCCTGTAAACTGTATGCAGAAATATCTGGCGAAAAGAAAAATTTATAAAGAAATATTGCAAATAAGGAATTATGAAGTCTAAGAGAATTTATATACTTTTTTCATACAAAGAGAAAGTTTGCAACATTGATCTTAACCCACACCCCACCTCATCATATATTAACCCTATGTTATAAATATTATGAGAAAAAACTCTTAAAAATAATAATTTTTACTATTATAATTTTTTTTAGTATTCTTTCCTCTTATTTTTCTCTCACTTTTTTTATCCAAAAGAATTTATATACTCTCTCTAGTTCTTAATATAAAAAATAATTGACTAATTTGATGAATTAAGAATGCTAAATAAATTAGTTAAATATGATTAAATTCAACTATTCATGACAAATTCATATTATAGATTCCTTAATTATCCAAATTAGTTAACTAATTTTTATATTAGTTATAAGAGTAAAGTAGCACCAATATCCTGATTTTAATTATTTCTCATATATAGTCAGTATCCTAATATTATTTGTGGTACAATTTTATCTATAATTTTTTTAATTTGGTACAATTTCACCTATAATTTTTTTAATTTAGTATAATTTTACCCATAATCTTATTTTTTAAATACCAAGAATTACACCAAATTAAAAAAATTATGGGTAAAATTATACTAAATTAAAAAGATTATAGGTAAAATTAGACCACAGATAAGATTAGGATACTGGCCCCATATGAGAAATAAGATCAATATATTTTGTACTATTTTACCCTAGTTATAATCAACTATTTTATTTTATTTTCTTAATTTACTCAACTTAGTTAACTAACTTTTATATTAAGAATATAAAAGTAATTATAATATTTGTGAATACTATTGCTCTTTATGAATTCTATTTTTTTTTATATGGATGAGATGAGAGGTACAACGTTGGATCATGTCTGGAACACCACAGAAAAATTCAAAGGATTTGCAATATTATTGGTAATCATATTATTGTTTTGTTTCGTGCAAGTAATTTGCTTGGTTTCTAAATAGAAGTTAATTGCTTGAAGCAGTCATTGCAGTAGTTAAAGGAGGGATAGTTGGAGGTTGGGGTTGTAATGTAACCTACTTTCATGAATATCCAATCTTTGAAAACGATATATATATATTGGAACCCAGACGAACCAGACAACCTTATTTTAGTCTTTGGATTGATTTTCGTGGATAACCAAACTAAAACTACTATTTTCGAATGTGTCAAATTTTCATTGGATCAAAATTTACTTTAAAGAAGCAACACCTAGGAAATATTAGCGTTCTTGAATATGGTTAAATTACATAACTATGATTATATATATATATATATAAACACTTACTCATCAATTTTTCCACGCGTTGGTTTATTGGTTAATGAATCAATCCAATAGCCAATTTACGTCATTGTGCCTTGTAATGTTCTGTTTTTTATTCTTGGCCAACTAAAATTAGCGTTGTAATAATTTGAAAACAAGAAAAACAGGTAAATGATATAGACTAGGGTTTGATTTGATTCTTCTACTGCATGATTAATTTAAATATAAAATACAAATTTATAGTAAATTATATTATTATAAGTTATATTATGGACAATCATATTGGTAGAACGCAAAAATTAAGAAAAAAATATAATTGGTTGGATATCACTTCTATATACGGAAAGTTTATTATATGCGTTTTTTTTATACAAAAATTTTTAAAAAAGGGGTTAGACCCACCCACTATCTAAGAGTATAATGAATTCTCTATTCTTTATAGGCGATATCAATATCGGGCATGGTGAGCCGTCTATTAACCTCAAGCGTAAACCTATGCACCTAGGAGTTAGGATGACTCCCTAAACACTGCGACTGGAAATACAATAAAGTGGTACTCTTCAGAGATCTAACACACTTTAAATAGTTATATATCTTACCCCTTTGTCAGTTGAACCTACAGACGATAGGTTATTCCATGTATTAATTGTTCAACAGTTGTTTAATTTTTTTTTATGATTAGTTGAGATATTAAGAACCTAATTGTTGGTTTGTTCCTTGCAATTATAGGAAAGATAGAAGAGGTTAGGTTAACAATTTTCCCCCTCACTAACCTATAGTGGAAAATGACATAGTTAGCGAAAATTACCACTAGTATTTTATAAATTTAACATAATTGGCATAAAAATATATATTATGAAGTGATTTATTGTTTACAAGAGTCAAGATATAAATAATGTGGCTAATTTCAAACTTATATGCATACATTTTAAAATTTTCTTTATAAATGAGAGGTTCAATCAATTTGTAATTTTAAGCTGCTAATGTATATTTCTCTAATTAAAAAAGTTTAACTATATATTTAATTGAAAAGAAAATTAAAGAAAAAATAATATTGAGAGAACAAATTTTAATTTTTTTTTTACTATTTTAAAAAAAATTCCTAATATTCCTTCTCCCATATTTTTTTAGTCATTTTTCTCTTTATATAAACACATCTTAAATGGGCAACTTAGTTTTTTTTTTTTTTTGCTGAATTCACATCATACACCTGGAATATGTTTATTTCATGTGCACAATTGATTTGGGTCAAGTGTGGAAAGGGTAACTCGTGAACCCAGCTCAGTTTGAAGCAATCGCATATGCGTTCGTGTTGTAAATATGGTTATGTTGGTTAGGTAGTTAAAGCGGCGGGCATCTTCCCACGTGTCAACAACTTATTACTGTATCAACTTCGAACAACACAACCACATCGTCATGCCCTTAGTATTAATCATCCTCCTTTACACAAAAATTGTGCTCGTCAAGTTTGAGTGATTATAAGTACTTTTCAATTTATATTAATTAGTGGGTAAAATGTTCAGTTTAATAAAACAAATACTGTATTTAAGTTATAAATATTTTCATAAACTATAACTTCATCTTATTATATCACTTAAATCTATTTGTAGAAGAAATTTTTAGCCCTAAATATTCATCAGATCTTATTTATAAGTTACTTTCAACATATTTTATACAAATCAAGGAAAACTTTAAGTCCTATTAACTATATTATAAAATTTAACAATTTTTTAACTTTACCCCTATTTAATTAATATATATTATACCCTATAAAAATAAAGTCAACATAAAATAGTTTATTTATGTAAAAATTCTCTCTCTCTACCATATAAATAGGATCAAAACAGTATAAGTCAACTGAAATGTTACTAATAATTATTTTTTAATTTTACCCTTATTCAATTATCATTTGAAAAAGAGAAAAAAAAAAGAAAGATGTGAGAATTTTGTAAATATAATGAGTGAGAGAATAAGGTTAAATTGAAAAAATTTATCAATTTAAGATATATTTAATGATTTAACTATCATTATTTGATATATGAAAATTAGTTAAAATAAATTTATAATAATATTTCAATTAGTTAATTTTTTTGCCTATGTTAAAAACCCTAAACTGACAATGTTTTGTGAATCAAAAGGAGTATTTTGTTACATACAAGTTCATTTAAGTTAAATACAATTGGATTTTAATCAGTATAAACTATAAAGGTAATCTGTTTATGAATTGCCTTTGGGTTCCCCCAAAGCCCCCCCCCTACCGCCATGTTGCCTATTCGTTGTACGAGTAAATTAATTATCTATATAATTCATGAACTCTAAGGTGAGAGTTGTTCTATGAATATTGTGATTTACCTACTGATTAATTTTATTGATTGGTTCTTTAAACTTAATTGCATCAATACAAATGTCGTATTTTAGCAAATAATCATGTCTTCATCAATTTTTCTATTGACAAATAACTTACACATCATTTTTCTTGCCGTACGTACTGTACTGAAGTGACCTTAAAATGATAACAATATAATTTTCCTAAAATCTTCAATTTTATTCAACTTAGACAACGCGTGCATGTGTGTGTGTGTGTGTGTGTGTGTGTGTTTAGAACGTAAAATGTTAAATAATTTAATATTTTTATTTTTTTTAACAAATGTATTCATTAAGAATTTAAATTTATATTTTTTTTATAGAGATGATGCCACTTACTAATTTAACTAGCAATTTATTACTGTATATTAAGTGGATCTAACACTATTTAATCCAAGTTCTATTATTTAACATGGAAATATTTCCCACAATTACTCATACTTAATTAGCATCCTAAAGTGCAATATTTAATTGGGGAACACTAATGGGGTGGAGTTAGAATGAGAAGAGAGGTTTGTGTGGAAGAAAAAAAGAAGGGGAAGAGTCAGTAAATGAGAAGAGAATAGGTGGCTGTTGGGAGGAGTGTGTCAACAGTTGACAATTCAGAGTTTAATTCATCGACGCCAATATTTCCACATGCAATCCTCATTATTTAATTACACATTCTCATCCCACCATGCAGTATTTCTACCTCTCTCTTCTTTTTCTTCTTTCAATTAGAGCGTCTCTTTCGTCTTAGGTGCCATTGTATGGTTGGTATTAGCACACAGTCATATTGATTTTGCACCCTTTTAACTAACTAGCTACATACATTCCTCTTCCTCTCTTTTTTTTTTTCTTTCCATTTTACACCAATTTAATTTGTTGAAATTCAAATCCGAGTCAACTTAAATTGACGTGGGAGTCTCACACAAACAAAATTGAAATTAATAAATAATATTCCTCTAGTATTTAATATATGATCTAATTAAAAAGTTAATATCAGTTATAAATATAAAATATATTTTATATATTTATCAATTTTTTTTAAATTACCCCTATGATACTCCTTCAATAATAATCAAATAAGAGAGGTGAGAGTGAGGGAGTTAAAGAAGATGATTAAGGTATTTTAGTAAAAAATATATTATATCAACTAATTTTTTTAATCTAATTAAATTAATTAAATATATCATATATTAAAAATTAAATAAGTAATTAATATATAAGTAGAAGGATTTATAAACTAGAGGCTTAAAGTTTGGATTTAAGACGTGATATCATCCACTAATTCATTGCCCATTTGTTCTCTCCTCCATTTTAAAGGCACTCTCTCCCATTCTGTTTCTTTCAATCCTTATATTTAGATCTATATCCATATGCATCTATGCCTTAATAATTTTCAGAGAGTAATATAGAAAAATATTAAAAATCTATACATTCTTTGCCCCACTTTCGACGAATTTCGATAATCTATATCCCGCAACCTATACATTTTTAGACAGTAATATCGAAAAATAGGACGAATATATTATATACTCTCAAAATTCATAATTAGTAACATTGCTTTTCTTATTTTTTTTTATATAGATTGAGGTAAAGATGTGCCTTTCAACAATTGATTGAATAAAATTTCTTGTATGTGTGTAGTTGAATTGAGGTAGAGATATGTGTCTTTCTCCTTTATTGTCTTTACTCAATTTCTTGTTTGTGTGGTTGTTCATCTCAATTTTCTATAATTCTATTTGATTTTGGGTATAAAAAGTCGACACGCATTCTATTTTTAATTAACTGAGGTACCAATTTAGATATTGGCAATATACTTGTGCAAGGCTAACAAATTAATCTATGTGTAAGATAGTGTGTTTTGATTTTTCATATTTTACTTGACATAGATTTTTAATAAAATATGCCATTGTTAATATATTCAAATCCATAAAAAAACAATGTACACAATAATTATTAAATAATAGGCAGGTCTTTTAGTAATTGTATAGTTAATAATATTGCCATATTTTTCAGCCAATTTAGGGGTCTATCGTTAATTATTAGAGAGTAAATTATTATTACTATTTTATCAACTTAAGTTATTTTGATTGATTATGACTTTGGTCCCTTGAACAAGTGATTGAATATTTGATTTTCATTCTTTGTCCTTTCTATTCCCGGGAAATGATAAAGCTAATGAAACTATTATTCTCGCCAAATAAAATAATATATGTATGGAAATGACATTATATTTTAACAAGTAATATATGCCATCTTATAAGAAATGTGGCTGTCTTATCATCGCTAGCTAGTATTTTTTTGGGCACCCTTACTATTTATTTGTGCAAAATATTAGTTATAAAATAGTATAAATGAAATTAAAACTTTATGATAGTGGAATATGATAAATTTTTATATTCTTAGTGTATATATATTCCTCCATTTCTATTTATAGGATAGAGAAAGTAATTTTTTTATCTTATTTATAAATCATATTATTAAATTAAATTATATATTTATTTATTATTGTGCTAACTTTCTTCTTATGATGTAATTATAATCCATATTAATTAGAGATGAAATTAAAGAGTTGATGAATTTTAAAAAAAAATTAGGACATGTAAAATATGTTTAAAATAATTTATAAATAAGATGAAAAGAATATATATTAATACAAGATAATACGATAGTGGAATAGAAAAAGGTGAGGAATGGGGAGATTAACTCGTGTAAGATTCTATATTTAGGAGTAATAGTATATTTTCGCCCCCTTTTAAGTTGTTTCACAAAGGTATATTTAGAAATTTATGCAAATTATTTACATAATTAATGATATAACTTTCTTTTAACTATTATTATTTTTTATCTACATGCAGGGGTCATCCTTATCTTAAATATTCTGTAAAATTTAACTTCAATTTGAATGGTTTATTTTCTGGGAACTTGAACTTGCAGAGATTGAAATACTCCATTTAACCGCCTCATTGATAGGAAAGGCCTGTTTGCAAACGGTAAAGGCTATAGTTTTAGAAATTGTTTTATTTAAAATAAATAGTTATATTTATTTAAATTTTTTTTAAATAAAACTATAATTTTAGATAAAATGATAGGACTATCTTTTAGAATAATAAAAGAGTTTATAGACTATCCGTTTATTATATTATCCCAATTTTTTCTCACTCTCTATTCTTCTTTCTTCTCTCTCTTCTTCTCCTTGGTGTCGATATCACTATATTGCTTCCTCTGTGTCTCCGTCGCTTGTGGGTCACTGCAAACCGTGGGTCATTGGTCGCTGCTTGCCATCGTTGCAAGCTGTGGGTCACTGTTCATGGGTTGTCGGTTGCTGCAAATTGTAGGTAGATTATCTCTATCCTCAGCTCTGTCGGTCACCCCATTTGTCGTCACTCTTCGTCCATCATCGCCCTTGATCTATCAATAGTATCGTCACCCTCCATCCATCGACAGCTTCATCAGCCTCCGTCCATCATCACAAAAAGAAGAGAAATAAGAGAAAGCTTTGTCACCCTGCGATAGTTTTTTTTTATCTTATAATCTTTCTGATAATTTACCAATCATAAAAGTCATTATAAAAATAATTATTTAAACACTTATTTATTTATAACTATTTTTTTCATAATTTTTTTTAAAAAAACCCTTTTCTAAAAACTGTTTAAATCTCTTTTTTCTCTAAACCTTTTTTTCCAAAAATCTATCCAAATACAACCTAAAAATCATGATTTAAAATGGGGTTAGGGGTAATGCCTTGAAATATTTTATCTTAAAATATTTAATACTGTAAAATATTTTTAAATAACTCTAATATCTTAAAATATTGTTTGATACATTTAACATTGTGAAATATTTTTTAAATGCGTCAAAAATTTTAAAATATTTTTTTATGTATCAAGTATTAAGTTATAAAAAATATTTTAAAGTATTAGAAGTATCTAAAATATATTTTAAAATATTAGATATAGCGTAAAATATTTTAGGGTTCTGAATACATATCCGAAAATATTTCAGTTGCTTGTTAACCCATTAAAATATAATAAATATAGTGTTAAATTAGAGTGAGAATGGAATAATGCCGATCAGCCCGGTAAAAATAAACCGACCTACTATGAGCTGTGGGTCAAGTGGAGCGGGCTGAAAATTTTTAAACACAACCCACAACAATTGGGTAGCTGGCTAACCCGTTAATCCACATTTTTTACATACATTCTTATTTTTTTAATTATAAATTAAAATTTAAACTTTTATAATTTTAATTTAAGCTGTTTTCATATTATCATAAATTTATAACTAATAAGATTAAACTAATTTCAAAATTTACAAATATATACATTTAATCTATTTTATATAAATATTCAATCAATATAAAAATAAAAATTCAATAATGAAACCAAGCTTCTACCATAAAATAAAAGCTTATGATTAAAAAATATAAACTTTAGTCCTTTAATTTATTTATATTTATAATATAGATTTATATAATTTAATTAAAACTTACTCCATTTTACCTTTTAAATAAATAAAATTAAAAAGGGAGTAAATTTGATAAACTAAAAATTATATTAATCCAATAGATAACTAAAAAGTTGAAAAAACAATAATCTAAAAATACTAATTCAATATATGAATCAAATGTCCCTCACTCCAAATGACATTTCACTCCTTTACTCTCATGAGTTGCTACTCTTTCATAGGCAGTCTTTATTGTTATTGTGAGTTTGAAAAGACTTTTAGAAAAAGATTTATTGAAAAAAATAATTTTTTGGTAGTTTTTAAAAAATAACTTTTGGATAAGAGTTTATGAAAAAAGTAGTTCTTAATAAATGAGTGTTGGAATAGTTATTACTAAAAAGACTTTTGTAATTAAAAAAATACTAAAAAGTATATAATTTTATTAAAAATATGATAGAGGAGAAAGGAGAGAGAGTGAAAAAGAGAGAGGAGAGAGGGTATAGAAGAGTGAATACTGAATAGAGAAAAGAGAAGGGAGATGAGAGATTATGAAAAAGATATAAAATAGATGAGAGATTATGAAAAAGATAGAAGAAAGAGGAGAGAAAGAAGATATAAGAAAAAATAAAAGTAAAATAGTAATTGAATAGTTCATGAGTTCTTTTACTATTCAAAAAACTACTTCTATTAACTTATCTAAAACTATAGTTTTAAAACATGGTTTGGTCACGAAATCCTTTTAAACAAATATAATTTTTTATTTAAAAAATTTTTCAAACTAAAGTTTAAATTAAAAGTCCTTTTAAAATCATGGTTTAGGGGTTTTCCAAATATACCTACTACTGCAAAAAAATTAAATAGGTTAAAAATTATATTCTATATCGGATAATAACTGGTATAAAAATAGACCATTTAAAAAAAATATATATATATATATTAAATTAGACAATTCACCTAGAATGAGTAAATGATATCCCTCTCTCTCATTAAGTGAGACTCGATTAAAAGTAAAATATATCCTAAATTATTCTTTTATCTATTAGGTGAGAATTCTTGATATGAATGAGATGCATGGTACAGGTTTTCATCGTGGATTAATTTTCACATTTTAAGATGAATATTAAAATATTTTAATTAAGATAAATTATATAAGCTCACACACACCAATGCATGCTTGAAAGACTTTCAGATTGCACTCAATTTTATCTATTACATCTAGGAAATTAATTAATAGGGATTTAACAAACCCATTTAATTTACTTTATTTTTTATAATAGTGAGAAATATTAACTCGATATAGTTATATATATAGATAGATAGATCTCTTTACAATAATGGAAATAATAGCTTACTACGAATCCATCGCAACGGGGACCAACCTATCACTTAAATAACGTTGAACATTAGGGAAAACCCTAAAATCAACTACTTAAGTATACTAATTAGGCTAAGCTATTTTCATTAATATATTTTTTACACACCTAAAGTCATTAAGTAGCCTCTGATGGCAAAGAGAAAAAAAAATGAATCATTAAGTGGCCCTCTAAAACGCTTAAATTTAATGCAATTGCACAAACTATATAACTTAATTGTTGTCTTCTTCTAACTAAGTTTCGTTGTCCTGATCATAATTAATAAACTTATTAATCAGATAATTAATCCTGCTGATCTATCTTTAATTTGCTCTTAAATAAAACTTAGGTCTTGTTTGGTTGCAAAAATGTCAAGATGAAGGAAAGAAATATGGTCCCTTAGTGTTTGGCTCAATAGAAGCGAGAGGCGATGAGATATTTTAATTGAGGAAAAATGAAGGAAGGAAAAATAATGAATTTTATTATTATTTTATTTAAATTAACATTAAAAGAAAGGAGACGAGGGATTTTAATGTTATCTTATTTGATTTAAGAATGGAGGGTAGGAAAAATATTTTTATATAGACAAATTTATCCTTATATTATTTTATAAAATATTTTAATAAAATATAATATTGGAATATTAAAAAAATTATAGATATATTAATATGATAAACTAAAAATATTACCCTTCCCCTCCAAACCCTCCAATTTGGGAGAGGAAGTTAAGTTTAAGACATTCTCTCTTTAAAGTTTTTAAATATCAAAATAAGAGGAGGGGAGTACCTCCTTCCCAAATCACTCTTACTAAACTATGCATTAAGCTTTGTTTGTTCAATGAAGCATAAAGCAGGAGAGAGTAGAGGAGGTTGACAAAGGAGGAGAGGAGATCTTTTTGTTTAGCTAATTAAAAGTTAATAAATATATTCTTATTTTTTTATTTAGATTTATTATTTCTTTTTTATAATAATAATTTATATATAAATTATTATTTCTGAATTTTTGAATGTCAAAGACATATTTCGTTATTTATATATGATAGTAGTTTTTATAATTATGACATACAATGGTTTCACTCCACTAAAAAAACTCAACCAAACACATGCACCCGTCTCTTTTAACTCTCTTCTAAATACTCCCAACCAAATAATGATTTAACATATTTGGTTACAAACATGTCGTCCTGATTACCAAAACAATTAGTAATTAATTATCATTCCTTCCAAAAATTGAAGGAATGACCTTTTCTTTCCATTCTCTACCAGTTTGATCAAAAGCGGTCCCATAAACTAAAATTAAAAAACAATAAATTAATTTATTAATTAAAAATCTAATTTTTTTAAAAAATAAAATTGTATTATACCATAATTAATTAAAAAATGAAAATATTATATTAAATTAATTAACTTAATTTTCTTTGAGAAAATAATAGCGTATTGAATAAAAGTAGGTATCAATTTACTTTAAATAAAGATAAAATAAATATTCCACACATAAGTATATAATATCTAAAAATTTATATTAAATGAGCCATGTATTATGGAACATACTTTGTATTGAATTTTTTTCTTTTTCTTTTTTTGCCAACTTAGTGAATTATATTCAATTAAATAGCATATTGTTGTTATAATTTAATTATAAAATTAGGGAAAGGCAACGTGCAAATGAGATGAGCCACAAGGATTTTCTTTATTTTATAACAGTTTTAGTTATATATTTTAATATTTGTTCATAAGAAATTAAACTCTTCTCTCTTTTTATGCCAACTTCCAACTTAAACTCCTATTTAATACGTGTTTTACATGACGACCGCATTTTATTTAATAATTGATTTAAAAGAGACGAATTAGATAACCGACTGAAATTCTATTATTTTTCCCAATTCTCATAAATGGAAAGGAATTAATTTATTTTCCACAACCCTTTCATTGGCAGTATGCCTAAGCTTGCGAGTCAACAAAAAGCATTTAAAATAATATTTTACACTCTGATTATCTTCCCCCACTATTTAATGCTATTTTTCTGTTGTCATTATCATGCTTCTCCCTCCCAATTCAGACAGCTGCCTTCACGGTTCATCTATTTTATGTGGAAATAAAAAAAAAAGGTTAAAAATCCATGTTTGGTTGGATTTAATGAAATATTCTTTTTCCAATAATAAAAGTTAATATACACATGCACACACATTTTCTTGCTAACCATACCTCTCCTAATCAATCACCATGAAAACATCACAATTTTCCACTAGCTTGATGCCTTTTTCTTCCTAAATTTAGGGTTCAAAAGATTAGCTAAGTCAAATTAATCAATCAGTTATAATTATTTTAAATAATTTAAAAATTAATATTGATGAAATGTAGGAATGACATCACCTTTATCTGAGATTGATTGAATCCATCTAATCATGTTTAGCTTAATATATATATATCAACTGTCAAGTCTCACCATCCATTATACTATATATCTGTATTTTGATATGTGTGTGTGTGTGTGTGAATATCCAAAAACGGTTGATGTAATGTAAGTTAAAAAGAACCTCGAATAACATTAATTTACGTATGACATCAAACCTTTCAAAGCATGTAGATTATGAAGGTTAAGTGGTTAACTCTCAAGGAACCTATTTTTTCTATTTGGTAACTTTCTCTTTCACTCACATACTCTCCCCCACACAGTTAAGGATATTTTTTAAAATAATTATATTTTTTATATATTTATTATATCTAATTAATTTAATTTGTTTTATCGATATGATTTGATCAATTGTTTTTTTATAAAAAAAAAAGAACGAATGGATTATATTTTTAATCCTTTAACTTTCATAATATTAGTTTCAAATGATAATTTTTTGTGATAATTATTATTTTAAAAACTAAAATAGATATGTTAGAATTTTTTATCAATATTTAAAATTTAAATATCACTATTCCTCGTTAATAGTATTGATGTTAAAGAACTAAAAAGTCACATTATAAAATTAAAAGACAAAAATGAAATCTTGCATGGAGTTTAACAACTAGAGATGCACTTTGCACCAACTATCATCCCTGAGCGTGGGAGAATCTTTCTTTAAGGAGAGATCCGCCAAGCAAGATTTTGAATGGCATTCAAAACTATGCGCATGATGATTTGTGCCAATTTGAGTTGACGACTTTTCAAAATGATCCAACAAAATGTTTAACGTAAAAATTTGGTTGTTTTATTATGAACATTGTTAGGAAAGTGAAGTTGCATTAATACGTGAGATTGAACCAACCACCAAACAACCACCTTAGGCTCAAAATCTTAAATGAAGGCAAATAGATGAAGAAGATGAGAAGGCAAGTAGTTGAGGCCTCTAAATGGAAAGTTATAATCAGAAGGGAAAGTTGAGTTTGTGCTCTTCAAGCAAGCCATCCCCTTTCTTTGCTATCATATCAACCATACAAACTACTTTTTCAACTGTTCCATATTTATTAAACACACACACACACACACACGCACGCAACTTCAATTAATTATTCTAGTTGGAAGATCTATATGTCCAACTGGATATACTACCATCTTCCATATATTCATATATCACTATCCTCATATGACCTAAAAGCTTAAGATTATATTTGATCTCTTGTCCATTTTGTTCTGTAATTATGGGACCATTTGATGATATTGGCCATAACTATACAAACCGACCTTTAAAATATATTGATTAACTAGAATCTATAGGATACTATTACTTTTTTTGTATAAAAAAAATTATGTAAGTTTGGCACCGGTTTGGCACCGGTTTGATCTCAAATTCGAATGATATTGGGTTATGAATCTTTTATTAAAAGACAACTCTTCTTGGGACGATCTGACCCAAAAGGGTGAAGAAAATATACGAGGTCAAGTTCTTGGGACGATATGACTCAAAAAGGACTAAACAAATATTTTTATAACAAAAAAAATGTTCATTTATTCATACACGTACTATTTTTTTAGCTGTATATTCTTTTATGGCACTATAAGAAATAAATTATATATTACCTCATATCTTTAATATCTCAGCTAAATATTCGATTTGATTATAAATATAAGACTTTAATCTATTTTATATATATCATATATAATTTTTCTCTAAGATAATTTTTTTTGGTAAGTTCCCCAAACTAATTTACATACATCATAAATTGATATATAATATAATATTATATAGGATTATTTTAGAAAAATTATGTCACATTTATTATAATTAATTGATTTATTTAATTTCTTTAATCTACCTAAAATAATTAACTATCTCTTATATTAACGACCAATGAGTGCTATATATATATAGTACTTCTCCTGTCTTTAATATATAACATATTTAACTAATTTGATTAGATTAAAAAAGTTAGTTAATATGTGATATTTTCTTTAAAATACTATAATCATCTTCCTTAACTCTCTCTCTTATTTGATTATTGTTGAGAGAGTGTCAATAGGGATAATTTAAAAAAAATAATAAATTATTTAAAAATATATATTATATTTAGTACTAAGGTCAATTCCTCAATTATATCATATATTATGGATATGAAGAGTAATGTGTGTGTGTGTAGAGAGAGAGAGAGAGAATTTAGAGTCCTTGTCAATAGCCTAATTTTGATTGTAATACTGATAAATAATTTTGTGGCACCAAGGCGGGTAGATAGTTCACACAATTCACAATATGGGTTCTCCTGAAAAAATGTTTCTTTTTATTATAAGATAAAGAATTATCAATATGCGCGTATAATATAGAATACTCCATAAAAGAAGTATTTTTTTTTGTTTTTTTAAACGCAGGATTGTGAATGGAGTGAACCATCTACCTATCTTTAAAGTGAAAACGCATATTTCATGATACTTGTTACTTCAGATTATTTAGTTCCTTTGAATTTGCCCTTGTTTCATTGTCCAGCCTATCTGAAATCTGAGGAAGAATCAAACTCAATAAAACTTGAAAAACTCAGTTATGCCTGAATTCTGCGTCACCGGGGGTTCTGGTTTCATAGCTTCTTATATTGTCAAAGCTTTATTAGAGAAGGGCCACAATGTGAGGACCACCGTCAGAAACCCAGGTTTGCAGATTCTAACATTTCAGTTCGGTTTCTTCAGAAATATCATACTAGTTGGTTAAGATCTTAGCTTAGTTAGTTAAGATTACAAATTATATAAAGGATCCTATTGTAATTAATGCATTTAGAAGGAGGTTAACATAGGTCCTCACCTCATCTCACGTGTAATCCCAAGAGTTTGGGATTTGGTTATCCTTAAGAGAGTTTGTTGCCATTTTTTTTTTTCTTCTTCGTTACACAGAGGATGTGGAGAAGGTAGGTTTTTTATGGGAACTGAGGGGAGCGAGAGAGAGGCTGAAGATATTGAAAGCCGATCTGAAAGAAGAAGGAAGCTTCAATGAGGCTATACAAGGCGTGGATGGTGTCTTCCATACCGCTGCGCCGGTCATTGTCAACTACCATGACGACGTTCAGGTCACTAAACCTGCAGTTTTTCTATCTGATAGAATTTGCCTCAAAAGTATATATATACACCTTTAATTCATCTTTCAATTAATTAGTCGGCTGCGTGGGACTTGAATATATATTCTAATATGTGTTGCAGAAAACTTTAATAGATCCGACAGTGAAAGGAGCAGTGAATGTGGTGAAGTCGTGCATAAGAGCAAAGGTAAGAAGAGTGGTAATGACGTCTTCATGTTCAGCCATAAGATATCGGGACGATGCACGGCAAGTTTCTCCACTGAATGAATCACATTGGAGTGATCTCGAATACTGCAAGCGCTACAACGTACGACAAATATAACACAGTTGTTGGCAAGTTTATCCACTTAATGAAGTGATGTTTGAATATTATTATTGCAGCTATGGTACGCGTATGCGAAGACGGTGGCAGAAAGAGAGGCATGGAAGGTGGCAGAGGAAGGTGGAATTGATCTGGTGGTGGTTCTTCCATCGTACGTTGTTGGTCCTCTGCTTGCACCCCAACCTACCAGTACTTTGCTCTTATTGCTCAGCATTATCAAGGGTTGGAGAGGAGAATATCCAAACCAAGTCATAGGATTTGTTCACGTAGACGACGTCGTCTCAGCTCACTTGATAGCAATGGAGCAACCAAAGGCATGTGGTAGACTTGTGTGTTCCAGCTCAGTAGCTCACTGGTCCCACATCATCCACATGCTTCGTGACGAGTATCCTTCTTACCCCTATGAACCCAGGTAAGTTCAACCATACCGAAAAATCCAAACTCTGGTTAAGGGTTTGATCCACTTAGTAACCTGATACTGCTGTTGTTAAAATCGGCTCCTTTAATTAAAAAGAGAGTAAAGGAAATTACACTAAGTTCAATGAAGACAAATCCATCACTATAAATATCATAAAATCCGCAAATTAATATAAAATTTGAAGAGATTTATAGAAAATTTATTATAATTGTTAAAAGATGAGTTTATTTTGACTTATTATTGATAACACTTTAAGTTATTATAGTAAGTTTGTATATTTAAAATTATAATAAATTACCCATAGGTCTCTTAAAACTTCATATCAATTTAGTTTTTTAAGAGTAGTGTAATTCCCAAAAAACAATCCAAAATCTATATATTGTCTTCATAACAAGCCGCATATATATATATATATATATATATATATATTGTATATAGGTGCAACAATCAGGAAGGAGATAACATACCACATAGTATGGACACCACTAAGATTGCTGAGTTAGGGGTTTCTACCTTCAAAAGCCTCCAAGATATGTTCAATGAGTGCGTCAAGAGCTTTCAAGACAAGGGCTTTCTCTGAACTTTCCTATGCTTTTTCTGGTTAATTATTTATATATGAAGCTTTTCTTTAGACGAGTATGTCAGAGATCTTTCGATACGAGGGATTCCTGCAAAATCCTTCCTAGGATGCTGTCTAATGTCTACTTCATGTTCTTCAAAAGAAATGCTGGCATTCAAGTGTCATATCTCTCTTTCTTTCTTTTCTTCCTCCTTTTCTTTACTTTCTTTAAAAATAAATTTTGATGACGAACATATTACTAGGCCAAGAGAGAAAGAAATATCCAATACTTCCAAATTTGTTCCAAATATTTTTTTTATATAATTTTTTTTTGAAAAAAGGTTAAACTCATTCACAATCTAAGGATAGGGTGAAGTCTCCCTTCTTCCTAGACGATACTAATATCTGGTAGGACAAGCCGTTTATTACTCTTAGAATTTTTTTTTGCCCACTCGATTTACTGGAGCTTTACCCTAATTATATTTAGATCTGACATGTGTCGTGCATCTGGTTATGGTGGATGAGTCTACTAATAATTTTTTTTTACATATGCTATTTTTTTTACATATGCTAAGCCTCAAAATTGAAATCTCATTTAAAGAATATTGAATTACTTATCACTTGAACTAACCCCGTTAGTATTACTCTCAGAATTTGCTCCAAATATGAATCCACCATGTGGACTCATAGATCGATCAGCGGAAATATGGGCTTGGTCTTGGGCTTGTGTATTGCATCTTACTGGATTCTGCGATTGTGTTTTAGGCCCAAATTGAGATGTAAATGTCAAGAGAAGAAAAGAACATTGATCGCATTACAGTTTTTCTTTAAAAGTAAGAAAAAATTCTAATAAGATTACGTGTGTGTGAAAATAATCAAAACTTAGATTTTAAACCTAATTAGTAAAACTTAAATTTTAAAAATTTTAAAATAAATAGTTATATTTGTTTAAACGGGTTTTTGGATCAAATCATAGTTTAAAACTAAGATTTTAGATAAACTAGTCAGAGTAACTTATAGAACAGTAAAAGAGCTTATGGATTAACCAATTACTATATTACCTCTACTTTTTCTTATACCCTCTCTCCTCTATTTTCTATTTTTTTACATTCTCTCTCATTTCTCATTTATTTTCTACACCTTCTCTCCTCTTTCTTTTCTTTTCTACAATATCTCTCCTCTCTCATCTCTCCTCATTTAATACTCATATTATTTTTAATAATTTATTAATAGTAAAAGTACTTTTAGAAATAATTATCCAAATATTTATTTATTCTAAACTATTTTTTTCATAAGTTTTTATTTAAAAGCTTTTTTTAAAAACTATTTAAAAACTATTTTTTTCATAATTTTTTTTTAAAAATCTTATAGCCCTATGCTTGTTGAAATATAATGGAGCTAGGAAGATGGTGATCATCATGTGCTCGCACAGTTCAATTTCCAACCCAAAATGTATTTGTTTCCAATACAATGAACGGTGTTTTAGCAACTCTGATTATAAAATGCTTCCACATTTTTTTTCGGTGAACTAGGACATAAATATAATTATTATTTTTAATTTACAAATTCTCCATTACTGAGTGCTCTTGAGTTAACACTTTAAACTGTTTTTTTTTGCAAAAAAAAAATTAAAGTTATTATATCAGTCAATAACATCAATTAGGATAAAATAAGATGAAGAATAATTAATTTTAGAGGTGAAAATATCTCTAACATAGGCCATATTAATTCATTTTATTTTTGAATTATTATATGTATGGATCTAATGGTGGGGATCTAATGCAATTAATAAATATGTATGGGCGAATAAGATCTGAGTTGCATGCACAAGAGTGCAGAATCACTTACTGTACTGTGAGTAGTTGAGTTGAGTGGCAATATTTGACTAACCTGATTTTTTTTTTATTTAATTGGTTGATGATTCTGTGATTCATCAATTAATTAATTCAAATTTTTTTTATGTGAGAGAGTCAGATCCACGATGCAGAATTTTCTCCCAAGAGCCCATATTTTCCTTTCACTTTCCCTTGAGATTTTCAATTCTCAAGGCCCCACCATACCTAATATCCTCCTACTTTTCCTTTTCCTTTTCCTTTTCTGTTTTTATCTTTTATTTATTTATTTGGTTTTTCTGATGCACTCGTGAATTCCAATATTCAACTATGAACTGCCTATTTGCATTTCTCTCGCGCCCCATGCTACTTGTCTTCCCAACTCCTTCACCACTATCGTTTACTATATCATTTATTCCCAAAAAGGGTCGGTTCTGATGATTCCTCTTGAAAATCTTGGTTTTTAATACGAAAATTTTGATAGGATTCCTTTGAAATTTATTACTGGAGAATTATATATGTGTGTGTGTGTGTTATGTATGATTTATTTTTATCTATCTAATTTACTAGAATTTTATCCTAATTATATTTGAATCTAACTCGCATCACTCATCTGGGTATAGTAGATAAGTATCCTAACAGAATTTTTTTACATATGTCAATACTCGAACTCGAGCCTCGTTTAAGTGATACAAAATCACTTATTACTCAGACCAATCCTAATTAATTGTATAAGTTATTAAAATAGAATTCAGCTTAAAATATATACTTGTTTTGGTCTAAGTTAAATTTTCATAAAATTAAGATCTTATAGATATTTAATGAATATTATATTATCTTGAGAATTGAATTATGTCAAGTTATGGTATGTTTGACATGGCGTTTAGAAGCTGAAAAACCACCTTATTTAAAAGCTACAAGTCTATTGAAACCAAAAAATATTGTTTAGATAGCATTCTAGCAAAATAACTTTTTTATTAGAAAAATTAAAGCTGATTTTTGAAGCTTTTAACTTTTGGTTGAATATTTAAAACTTAAAAAATAATTTTTTAAATATATTATTTAACTAAATTTACATTAAACTAATTTTTTATAAAAATATATCTTAAATATGAATCGTATTACACTAATTAATTTGTACGTAAAATTCACTTTTTTAAAAATATTAAATCAAGAGGTGTTATAGGGGCTGTAGATATAATATAATGAAGCTATTTCACTCTGACTAACTTGGTGTGGCTAATCATTTCAAGCCGCAGTGCTGAAGGGATTTTATTTTTGGATCTATTTGAGATTAAGATATTCCCTCTCTAGTGTTGTTATAATCAAGTGAGAGAAGTATTGAGGGCAGTAAAAGTTCCACATTAGTGAATAAATTTTCAAAATAGGGAAGGAAATGAAAAAGGTTATAAATATAAAAAATTATTTTTAAAAGAATTATATTTAATTAAACTTAACAATATTTAAATTTAATTCAGTTGTATAGTTATATTAAATAATCGACTAATCTAATAGAAATTTAAAATAAAGATATCTATCAATAATTTACACTACTAAACTCCTCGTTACATTCCCAATGGTCGTATTATTAAGAAGTTATGAAAATTTCTGACACCGTATTTATTCAATTCCTAACAGTCAAATTATTAAAAATGTATAAAAATTAGGAACGCAAACATAAATAGTCCTAAAGGAACATGAGATGTCATGTTCCTTCTTGTTGTTCATCCTCTTCCTTGGTTTGGTCAATGTCGTCTCCTCTGATTTGACTAATACCCTCCACATACCCTTCTCCCTTCTTCCCCCGTCTTAAATGGTGGCTTGGCTTCATCCCATTCATTTTATTTCTTTCTTAATTAACTTCCTCATTTTCACTCAGAATGGCAGCTATATACATCCTTTTCAATCACATCCTTCATATTTTCCCCCTCTTTATTCATTTTATATCAATCAAACATGAGCAAAGCACATTCCTACATTATGTTGAACCTGACTCCTTCTTATTCTAAATATATTAGTTAATATAAAAAATTATTTTTAATCTCTTAAATATAAAATATTGATATATTTTATTTCTCAAATTTTTTATTTTCCCAATCTCAAATCATTCAATAAATTATTATCAACTATCAACTATACTCTTAAAATATTATAATAATTAATTCAATTAAAAGTATGTTTAACTCTATCCAATTCAATATTTTTAATTCTTTTATTTATAAGACACAATCAATAATCTCAATTAATAATTATATTTTATTTTTAAAAAGATTTTAAAATCTATAGTAGTAATTAATTAATAATTTTATTAACTGATTGTATGATATTTTAAATTTATAACTATAATAATAATTCATAATAGTTATAAACAATTTTGATCTTTAAGAGATTGAGACCTATAATCATAATTAATCATTAATTTTATTAATTAATTATATAATATTTTAAATTTATAACAATAATAGCAATTCATAATAACTATAAATAATTAATTATAATATATTTTTTATATTATCTATTCAACGCAAGTGAGAAATATCTAATTATTTATATTAATTATATATATTAAGAGAAATTCTATAAAAATTGTATTTGGATGTAGAGAAAAATGGTGGGAAAAAGGGGGAGGGGAATCTTAGGAAAAGAAACTATTAGATATAGTAAAAAAAATACTAATTTTAGAAGTTTTCCTTTCTTAATTTTTTTTACAGCCAAACATAAGGTAAAAGTAGTTATAATATAAATAATTAGAGAGAATATTTTAAGAAAATAATAACGCGCTATTATAGATAATTAATTTCTTTAATGTTTAGAAATGAATTACTCTATGTAATTTGTATATTTGTTACGAGTATGTCGATGAATAGAAGAGGAATTAACTAATGACTATAACTTGAGGTTAGGTGATGAGAGTTGAAAAACAAATAGGGAAGTCGTCCATATTAATTAATAAAACGCCGAAGTCGTAGATAGCACGCCACACCTTTCACTCCCCAGGTATCATAACGATTCCCCTGCCCCACCGTGCTGCCCGAGCAAAACCCATCCCATTCTTCCTCTTTCCCTTTCGTATGCATACATTAAATTAATTAATTAATAATAATATATATCGCTTCGTGTATTTTTTTTAAAATTAACAAAATATACATGAGCTTGCTTTTGTGTTTTTCTGTCGGGGTGAAACCAAACGACAGTGATATTTAGGCGATAACCAATGAATATGAATGTGTCATTTAAAATTAAAAAGCTCGAGAGAAGACACGAACGACATCAACTTGCTTGGCAACATCGTAGTTTGCTTTCTTCTTGGATTTGGGGGGATCCATATGTTTGAGACGTCGTGTCGTTTTGATCTCCTGTTCTTATCATTACTATATCATTCCTTGTCCCCTTTAGAGGCGCCCCTTTGATTTACTCGCCTTACGCTTTCCTTTTATATTAGCATTTTCCACAACAACTTCAAATATCCTCATCCTATGATATCCTTTGCATTTTTTTGTCCATACGTTTCATTACTCCCTGTTATCTTTTTTATAAGATATAAATAATTGAATTATGTAATTTAAGAAGCTAGTTTAAAATTGGTTAAAGAAAAATAAATATATAAAAAAGTGTAACTGATTTTCTAAAAACATATTTATTTACAAAAAAGTATGAGTAAGAAAGATATGTAAAGGTAAAAATTTAACTAAAAAAATTAAGGGAAAAATAGAGGGAAAATGTATTAAATTTTTACACAAATACAAAATATAACTTATTAAACTCATTCAAAAAATTATAACTTATAGAAAAGAAATATTTATATACTCTAATATCTATTTTGATTAATTAAAATACAACTCCTCATCTAATTTAAATTATACTTAATATCTTTTAATTTTTTAAAAAAGAGAAAAAAATCCCTAACAATTAGAATAAGAATAAGTGTAAATGAATTGTTGATAATAAATTATAATAAATAATATATTTTAATCAATTAAAAATATAAATAAAGTGATAGGTTAAATATATGTAAGTATTTTTTTTTATAAAAAAGAGAGGATAGGGATAAGTAAGGTGCCCACAATCTGGTGCACTTGCCCACAATCTAGTATCATTTTATCCGTTTAAATCTACTCAAAATAGGCTCGTAATAGCCGGGCTTAAACATGCTCAAATGGTAAAATATATGGGCAGGCTAGGGGCTAACCATCGGGCAGCCCGTAGCCCGCCCATATATTTTTTTATTAATTTATTATTTAATTTATTATATTATATTTATTTGAATTTATTTTTATTATATACTAATATACTTTTTAAAATTTGCTTTATAAAGGTAGAGACAGTTCTGTTTATAACTATCACAAGTAAATATAATATAAATGATGTATAATCATATGTATATTATTGTTATTTTATTCTTATTGTTATTAAAATTTTAAATGAGTTTAAATAGAAAAATATTTTTATATTTGATAAATAGGCTGCCTATACTCGTTAGAGCTTAAACGGATTCAGCCCAACCTGTTTAATACGGATTTAAATGGGTTAAGGTATACAAAAATAAATAAATGCGGTACAGACTGACTATCGAGATAGTCCGTCTCTTCTATTGCTCAATCAGCTTTAAGAGAGGGGCAATATCATATAGTATTCTTTTTTCTTATATGATAATGAAATAATGATAACTTAATTGTGATGACAATGAAATAATGACCACTTACTTGTGTTTTTATTAAATTGTTTCTAAAATAAATGAATGAATAAAAAAATAAATAAGGAAAATATTATTTTTAAATCAAAGAATATAGATTATAATTGCTAGTTCTCATATTTATAAGTTACTGTAAATAACATGGGGAAAAAATGTGTTAAAATTTTATGGGGGTAGGGGCCTGCGTGAGTCACCTAGTCTAGTGCTTAGCTTATGGCTATAATGTGCTTGATCTTAAATTTACTAAATTTGGTTCCAATATTACTCCGAAACTCATATATATATATATATATATATATATATATATATATTACTCCTTCCTTTACACGAGGCTAAAAAAAATCAAATAGTCCGCTATTATCCAAGGCACGTTTGATAGATAGGAGAGTTTTTTTATAGGGATAAAAATAGAAATAAAAAAATATAATTAAATTAAAAATAATTTTTAAAATTTTATTTAATATGTAATAAATATAAAATTTATGTATATTTTTTTAAAACTAGAGATAAAATATTTTAAAATATTTTTTATAATTTAAAAAATATTAAAGTTATTTATAAATTTTATAAAGTAAGATAAAATAATTTAAAATAGTTTGTTTTCATTTTTATCATTATATTTTGATCCAAACTATTAAAAATAAAAATATATTATATTATACTAAATAAAAAAATAGAATGTTTTTACTTTTTTATTTCTATTTCTATTTTCATTAAATCAAACATACCTAAAATCCCGAATCAGCATTTAAATATGTATGTTGTCGAATTCTAAAGTTAAACTAACTATAAAGTTGACAGTCAAATTTACAATCTATGGGATTTAAGTGTAACAGCATTATTTTTACAATTAAACAAGTATCGGATCCTATGAATTCGTTAACGGGTGAATCCGACAATCACCATGATAATGTTAAATAATAATAATACTATGATTCCTTTTACCTACAAAATAGTAGGATCCAAGGTGTCATTTTCACAAGTAAATTTCCTTTATTTTCGAAGCAGTGAATGCTAATAATAAAAAATGCATTGCAGAAATTTAGAGGTAATTAAGTTTTGAAATGACACGTGGCGAGTGGCCGGGGTGTTTTCTGCTGTGTGCTAGCTAGCAAGCACTTCTCAAGTTGTTCTTTTATTGGTTGGTTTACTGGCTCGATGAGGATCCGATGAGGGGCCCAAATGTAATAATAATAATAAAAAAAACAAAAAACAAAGAAAGGCTGGTTGCAACATAAGGTCAACCAAACGAGTACTTGAGACAAACGCCTTTCGCGGCCTCTTGTTGACGATATGCTTTGCTTGGCCGAATAAAGTTCCACCTTTGGCCCCCACCCTTCTTGCTTTCGAAATTCCCTCTGCTATCCCTCACTTCTCCCCTAAATTTCATCTCACCCAAACAAGATTTAAGCTTTTGAGTTTCTAATACTAACCCTATATTTAATTTTTCTTTTTGGTACTACACTTCTTACAAAAACGTTAAATTCACCACCCATCCAATACACAATAATACTAAATATCTTTTTCACCCCATCACCAATTTATTTAAAGTAGATATTGAAATAAGGTGGTCTTACTTGCTCAATCACTTGATCCCAACCTCTTTCTTATTTGAGAGTAGCAGTGAGGAATCCCGAAACTAAAGTAGATTTAATTGATTATATTGCTAATCCTTGAGTGAATCCCCGCATGGGGGAAAACATCTCTTCGAACACGCACAATTCTGAGATCAATGTCTAGCGCCACCAGGGAACATGGTGTACTCAAACCAAAATCAAGAATCATAAATCAAAGGATTTGAATCTTGTATCAAGGCAACCATGAGATTCCACAGAAACAAGATCCCATTGGAATATGATATTTGCATAATACTATAACTCAGAAGCTTAATTTGATTCATAGAACAACACCATGGAACATAAACATGAGTAGCCTATTATAATAATTATAAGATAAAAAGATGATTAGAAGAAGCCTTGGACGGCTCTAATAGCTCAGGAAAACCCAAAGGATTCTTCTTCCTCCTCCTCTTCTACATTTGCCTTTACCTCAACAGATAAAACTTACTAACTAAACTCTTCAAGCACAACCAAAACCACTTACAAGAACCAACCTCGTTCTTGCACAACCAAAAACCCTCACAAAACTCTTAACTTAGTATTGCTAAATTGCTACTAGTATTAATATTAATAATGCTTTTTCTTATTATTCCTATGCTGCTGCTGTTGTTGTTGAAGCTAGCTGCAAAATTTATACGCAAGGTATATTGAGGGGGCCCTCAGTCCAACCAGCAAACTCATCAGCACACAGATCAAAATCAAAATCAGGCAGCTCACTTGCATTCATGTCATCCTCATCAAACCCAAATATTTGCATGTCGTCTAAACCAAAAGGATCTTCCAAACCCTGACCAAAATCCTCGGACATTACCCAGTCCAGATCGAATCCCAGGTTCATGTCTGAAACTAAGACATCTACTGCTGCTGCTGCAGATGATGTTGTTGTTGTCTCTGCTGCTTGTACCACTGGCGGCTCGTTCAGGAAGCTCAAATGTGGGATTTGGAGTTCTGCCAATTCATTCCCAAAATCTTCAGCCTCCATAGTTGTAGTTACTGCTGTTTCTTCTTGTTCTGGTTGATTTTCTTCTTTTTGTTCTTCGCTTGAACTGCTATTGACGATGTTGGCATCGCCTTCTCCAGTGGATTTGGAAGTTGAGGTGTCGAGCTCAAGCACAGAGGAAGGTGATGTTTGAGAGAAGACACTCTCAGAATCTTCGGACACACAAGCAGCAACTTGAGCTGAAGAAGAAGAAACAATGTAACTCTTCTCAGATTGAGCCTGAGCCTGAGCCTGAGCCTGAGCTTGAGCTTTAGCCATGGCTTCAAACTCCATCTTCTTCGCTTCATAAGCTTGAGAAGCTTCCTGTGCAGTATTATAAGTACCAAGCCAGATACGAACACCTTTAAATGGATCACGAATTTCAGCAGCCCATTTCCCCCATTTTCTCTGACGAACGCCTCTAAATCTCGACGAAGAAGACGAGCTTTTCGTTGATGGAGTTTTGGTCAAAACCCTCTTCTTGTTCTGGGTTTGACCATCTGCTGAGAACTGGAAGGAGGAACAAGTCTTGATGATGACTCCATTGTTGCTCTCCTGAAATGAGCTTTCAGTTTCAGTGGATTTAGACATGGCAGAAGAAAGAGGAAGAGTGAGCTCACGAACGATTCGTTTCATCTTCCTCGGCCGTCGTCGTTCTTCTTCGTCTTCGCTTGAAGACAAATCTGTCGCATAAGGGTCGTCACAGATTATGCGAAGCTTTCTCGAAGGAATGGGATTTTGCTTCTGCTTCAGCTTCTTGCTGAAATTGTTAGTCTTCATCGTCTGATTTGACGGTTGATTCCGAGGTTCAGGCATGGTGGAGAGAGAGAAAAATTGAGTAAAAACCCACCAAAACCCCCTCAATACCCAGGAACTTTCGAAGGAAATCAAAACAGAATTAAACGAGATAGAGAGAGAAAAGAAATGAAAAATCTAAACTTTAAAACCCAACAGAGATAAATTATCAAGTGAGATCCCCTCTGAGAAATATGAAAAGGTGTGAGAATCTTATATTGTGAAAGCCTCCGAAACACTCAACTCCAGAACAAGTCCTGCATAAAAAAACCAGCCATCGAAAACCCAGATTCAGACCCAAAACTCTAAGAGAAAACCAAAAACCAGAAAAAGGGTTTAACGGAGATTTGAAAGGGGGAAAATTAAAAAAAAACAAGAAGAAAAAAAAGTAAAAAGAGGCACAAACCTTTTGGATCTCAAACGCATCGAAGCCGTTGGGTTCACCAGATTCAATCTCTGCCTTGAAGAACAGAGAAGCATACAGCGAATAACAGAGCACACAGAGAACAAGAACAGCAAAGTAGAGAAAACGCAGAGCTTCAACGGAGCTCCAATCACTGCCGAATAAAACCTAGACGACATAAAACCTTGTACTCAGACACTGTTGGAGGAGAAATCTCTCGCAGAAATCTTAAAATCTCTCTCTCGCTCTCTTGCTGTGTGCTCCTCGCTGTGGCCAAACAAAGAGGAAAGATGACGCGAAGGAACTGATATATAAAGAACTCAAAAAGGATACCCAAGGGTACGAAGGTAAAGGATCACAAATCTATGGCTACAATTTTCTCACTCAAAAACATTAGTTATTGATAGGTTTTATCGATCTGCAAAAAAAAAAAAAACACCATAGACAACGACAACGACCGACCGACTCTGAGGAAAAGGGTTAAAAAAAGCCGACTTGGTACGCAGATTGAACAGACGCAAATCTCTATACAAACATATATCAAATGCTTTAAATTTGTTTTTCTTTCTCTCTGACGACTGAAAATCAATGAAAGAAAAGAAAAAGTCATTTCATTTAATTACCTTTCTCTCCCTCCTCTCTCTCTGCTCGGTTTTTCACTGTTATGGCGGCTACCTCATACTTTGTCTCTCTCTGAGTCTCTCTCTCCTCTCATATTTCTACCATTTCTTATCGTCCCCCCCAATTACTTTTGTTTTTCTCGGCGGTCAAAATGTGGAAGAGAGATGTATATATAAAGAATCATTGACAGTGATATTGGTCTTCTCTCTCTGTGGAATGTGATTATTAAAGAAAGGAAAATAAAGAGACACGAGGAAAGGGAGTAGGAGAATGAAAGTGAAAAGGAAACAAAGTTAATCGATTTTCACTGCCATTCCTTCTGGGGATTTCTCTTAATATAGATAAATTTTAACTTTCAATTTCTCTGATTATTCAGTTTACATTCCCTGATTCTTCGAGATTCTAGTTATTTTCTGATTACAGTTGTTGCTTTGAAGGTTGGCGAATAGTTGACTGTGGAAAAATAATAAGAAGGAATTGAATGCTCTTTTTTTTTTCTGAAATAATAGAAAAAAATAAACTCCTCGACAATATATATATTCTATGTCTCTTACGTCATTTTGCCAAAAAAAATTCTCATGCGACATGGAACCTTATTATTAGAATATTATATAGATCATAGGCTAAATGTTAAAATATAAAAAAAAATTGAAGGGAAATATTTATGCTTAAATCAAAATTACATGTAACATCGATAATTATTTTGTATGAAATGATGAAACAGCCTACAAATTTGGCATTTGATGAAAATAGAGTTATAGTAAGTTATTTGTTGTGAAAAAAAAATAGAAAAAGGAGAGAAGCTTTGAAGAGGTCTCGATTTTATAACAAATAATTTATAAAACGCAAAAAAAAAGAATATAATTGAGAAAATAATAAAGAAAAAAAAAAGTTCCTTCCTAATTTGCAAATCGAGAAAATGAATTCATAATTACGTAATAATTTCCATTGTTAATTAGTTGCCCTTGTTCATTGACAAAAAAAAAATAGATGTTAAAAAATTTATTGTGTGAAATTGCTAATAAAAATATTATTGAAATCTTAAAATAGATTATTCTCAAAACGACACATATTGCGATTAATAAATGCCTATTGATAAAAGATTACAATGAAATCAAAATTTTGACCCAGCCAATGCATTGACATCCTACTAATTTTGGATTTTTAAAAATTTTGTCGTGATTTCAGGAAAAATTAAAAGACGTTGATTTAAAAAAGATATCGAAGCATTCATTACTTCTTATTATTCAGTGTAAAACACAAAAATAAATAAATTCATTTTTCCAATAAATAATAATTAAATTTACTTTAAAAAAATTGTAACGGTATATTTGTAACAATAAAATTTTAAAAATGCCTCATAAATGAAGGATGACTCAACGCTTCGTCCATGTGAAACCTTATGCAGTAACAGATTATAAAAACCTAATTAATCAGTATTATCTAACCCACAAAAAACCTCCATTGGTAGCACAACACAAGGTCGTAGGGCCAAAACTGGAATATTAATTACTTTTTGCTGGTCAATAAAAAAATTAATTACTCATTAATCATGTAAAATTATGTTAAGGATTTTAATGTCATTTCCCACTTCTTAAATAAATTTCATATGAGCGACTGAAATTCATTGGTAACAATTTAACAAGGTAATATAAAGAAACAATAAAAATAATATCATTCGCGTTCTTTCTTTCTTTGTTTTTTTTTGTGTGGCTAAAATAAACGTGCATGTATCATTCATATAATATGAAATACATTAATGTGAGAGAGATATTTTTAGAAATGAACAATTACTATTAGAGGTGTTCACAATATCCGTAGCCTAATCTGCCTGTTCGAGCTCGTAAAAAAATCACCCGGTCCGACCCCAAAAAAATTACCCAAAATATATTTAGGCAGGGCTGGGAAGGGCCAAATTTCGGGTCAGGCAGGGCACTGGGTAGAGTATGCTACCCTACCCATTTGGCCCAGCCCTATATATATATTTTTTTATTTTTTATTTTTTTCTTAACTTATTCTATTTATAATTTTACATTTTTTACTTTATCTAGGAACTCTCCTTATTCATTTTTAAAATATTAAGCATAACTATTATATTTATGTAGATATCAAAGTTGCTCATCTGCTTTACTTGTTAAGTATTCGATTATTGATATTGTAATAACTATACAAATATCCGACCTCTACATATTTCAATATTTCTTTTTTATATATACAATAAATTTTAAGATTTTAATTACTATATTTTTGTTACTTTATTCTTAGTAAATTATAGATATTATTTAACTAGTGAAGATATAAATATGATATTATTTTATAAATTCATAATTACAGATTTTTTTCTCATAATATGAGCAGAATATCATAATTTGGGCATACCCAACCCGCTCATGCCCAGCCCAGAATAATTAAGGCTTTTACAGGGTAGGGTTGGGCATTGTAGCCCAGACCTTTTTCAGGCAGGGCACTGGGAAAAAGGCTATCTAGTCCAACCTTACTTATAAATACCCCTGATTATTATGTATAAAATAACTTAGCGCCATAAATAAAATGTATATTCCTCATAATTCAAATGAAATTAACTCCATTTGACCCCTTAGAACGTGGTCTACAAGTAGCAGTAAGAATATAACAGTATAAAACATTAAATTATATGATTTTTTTATTTTTAAATTTAATAAAAATTATTAATTTTTTACAATATAATTAATGAATATTTAAATTGCTATTAAAATATATATTTATATTTAATATTTTACAGTATTTTATACGTGATTGCCATTAATGCTGAGGAAAAAAGATAATTATGTATGTTATGGTTTTTATTTCAAAATCTACAAAGTAATTAGAGGTAAAATTAGAATAATTTTCTTTATATATTATAGTGAGATTTCTCTTTACGTGATGCATAGAAAATAGAAAAAATTATATTATGAATAATTAATTATTTATAATTATTATGATTAAAATTTTAAAATATTATATAATTAATTTATTAGATTATTGATTAATTATTATTATGAAATTTAAAATCTTCTAAAAATTAAAATAATTTATGATAGTTATAAATCATTGTTATCATCATAATTAGAAATTTAAAATATTATATGATAAATTAAAAAAAATATTAACTAATTATTATAAATTTAATTTTGTTTAAAGATTAAAATAATATTATTGATTTAGGTTTAAATTAAAAATTAGAGATATTTTTATTTAAACTTACTATAATAAAATTTTAAACTTATAGTTTATTGATAATTAAAAATTTATGTGTTATATTGAAAATAGGACATCATGTGAGGGGCTAGTGGCTTTTAGACTTTAGTTAGTGTAATTAAATAAAATAAAATGTGGGGAGTATCGTGCACACGCACAGACGTCGCGTGCGACACTAAAAAAATTAGGTGGTGTCAGAGGCACTATTAAATATAAAAATTAAAATTTATATTTATAAAAATGGGAAGATATTTTTAAGACGTTAAATAATATATTATTATATAAAAAGGAGGCAAACTGTCTATTTTGTATTGGAAGCAGTGTCTGTCACGTGACTGTATGAGCATTGCCATTGGAGACTGTGCTGAGTCGTGCAAGTTGCAACCCGGTCGTCCCTCTCTAATTAATTCCTGCTTCTCACAGAAAAGACGAAGGGTGGCACCGTCACTCTCTCTTTCCTTTCACAACGCCCAACGGATATTTCATATTTGTAAAAACAAAACACAATAAATATTTTTTATTATTAATTATTTATTTAATTCTGTGGGTAGTGTTTGATCTTTTGTGTCTTCTTCAAAGTGTTCTATATGCATTTGTTGGTAAAATGTTTTAGCCGCATGGAATAAAAGAAGGTATATTTTAGCCAAATATTTGAAATTTGGAATAAAATGCATGTTTTTAACTACAAATTCCATATAATTGCCTGCAAATTAATCAGTTAATCAATTTTATTCTTAAAATTTTATAATATAAATCAATCAATAACTAATTTTATTCTTATAATCTTATAATACTCAACTAAATTACAAATATATTTAAAAATATAACACTAAATACTTTTAATTTATTTACAAATAATTAATAATTCCAATTAATAATGATAGGGGTAAGATTTTGTACTCCATAATGATTATTAATCAATAATTTTATTAATTAATTATATGATATTTTAAATTTTTAACTATACTTTTATGATAATCATAAAATATTTTGATTTCTTAAAATATTTTGAGTCCAGTGGGTACAATATATTTTTTCCTACTTCCCTTGCAATGTAACAAAATTGTTAAATTTGCATGAAGCATCTACTTTGTTTCAGCGCATATATATATATATATATATATATATATATATATATATTTAATAGATAATTTTATAAATATTTTTTTAATTTTAAAATTATGTCTCAATTTTAGTAGGAGACTAGTGCTAAATATATTTAAATTTTATTATAAAAAAATATAATATTACTTTGTGAAAATAGGATATAGACTTGTTGAATCTGTCATTTGATATCAAACACACTTTTCCTAAATTTTACTATTATGTATCTAAATAAATAATTAATTTAAATCGAGGTTTTACGACCTCTCTATCTATAGATCATTTTTAACGAGGGAACTGAACTTCAATTCTACCAACTAGTAATAACCACATAATAAAAAATTACTTTTTATAAGAGTTCCTAGAAAATTTTATTTTAATTATAAATATAATATTATAATCTATTTTTTTTAAAAAAATTATAATTATTTTTTAATTTTTTTATATTAATTATATATATTAAATATATTTTCTAAAGTAGTTCCCACGAGAATGAAGGGAATATTTAGAAAAAAATAATACACTTGTTTTTATAAAAATAATGAATTTAATTAAGTTTTTTAATTTTATAAAATTATTATTCCTATATCTACAACTGATATTTACTTAAAATAGCAATGTAAAAGATTTATAATCTTCCCGTTTCATTTTATAATGAAAAAGATTTCTTAGAAGCTTGCACACTATTGAACGTCTGGGATTATGATTATACACCACAAAAATATTTATTTATACAATTCAAGACAATTTTTTTCTCATATATTTACCTTATATAATATAAAAACGCTTAAAATAAGTAAAAAATAAATTAATCCAAACAAGTACAGATTTTATGGATGTATGTGCCCTTGGATAGGATTTTAGAAATGAGCTTGTGAAAAAAAAAATTTTAAATAACTTATAGAAAAGGGCTTTTGAAAAAGAGATTATGAAAAAAAGTGATTTTAAATAAATGAGTGTTTGAATAGTTATTTCTAAAAGTACTTTTGTTATTGGTAAATTACGAAAAATGATATGAGTATTAAATGAGGAGAGATGAGATGAGATGAAAGATGAGAGATGGTGTAAGAAAGAAAAGAGAGAAAAAGTAGGAGAGAGGAGGGATGGTGTAAGAAAAAATAAGAGAGAGGGTATAAAAAAAGTAAGGGTAATATAATAATTGATTAGTTCATAGGTGGTTTACTGTTCCATAAGTTACTCTAACTAATTTATCTGAAACCTTAATTTAAAATTATAATTTATTTCAAAAATCTGTTTAAATAAATATAACTATTTATTTTAAAAAAAATTTAAACTAAAATTTTGTCCTAAAAAAACTTTTAAAACCTCAATTTAAAAATAAACAAACAGGCACATGATTTCATTAATTTAATATAATTTTTTCATAATTAAAATTTTTATATTTAGGAAACTTTTTTGCCAGCACTGTACATTTAGAAAATTATATTTAAAGAATCAAATTTAATAACAAAAATGCCAAATCCATTAACAACATTATTATTAAATATATTTAAGATCTTAAAATAAAAATATGTCTCCATAAATAACTTTTCTTTGACATTATTATTATTTTTATATTCTTATATAGGAATAGGTGACTGCATCTCTCGCGTAAATATTGTAAGCACACAAGATGCGGGTAGGTCCATAGCATGGAACCTTAAAAATAATTAAATAAATAATATCTGGTCACTCCTCAGACAGCGACATAGGTTGAAGATATTAGTTCTACCTTACACTGATAATAGAAAGAAATTCACCCACCATAATTAATGAGAGACACTGAGGAGATATTTCATAAATAAATAAATAAATAAAATATAATATAAATGGGGATGATGGGAAGTCACGTGAGACACGGGGGGATCCATATCATCAGTCACATGCACGGCGCATTAACTCAGTAGCAGCCGCATGTGGGGCACATGCCAGCCAAGCACATAGCCGACGTGGACCCACACTTCATCCTTTCGCGCCAAAATTCCCTGCCTTACCAGAACCTTCGTCTCTTACTTTTCTTTGCTAAAAATTTTTAAAAAAATATTATATTAATTTTAAAAATTTTAAAATAATACTATATTCATTTTAAAATTTTAAATCAATTTATTTATTATACTTTATAAACTACTGATTAATCTTATAAAATAAATAATAATATATTCTTATAGTAAACTTTTATTTAGAATTTTAAAATTTAAATAATATTTTTTTTAAATTTTCCCTTATAAAATAGTAACAAAGTGGAGTATTGATAAATTTCTAATTGTAAATTATTTTATGTACTTTCTAATAAATTACTAAAACTTTTTTAAATTATGAGGCATCAGGACCTGTTAATCTAAATTTTGTAATCAAATTTTTTCTACCTACACCAAAATATATTAGAATTTTTTATAAAAATAAATATCTTTCTATTAAAAATAATCTTATTTAGTATATTTTTAAATATTAACTATAAGTATATGTAGTAATAAAAATTTAAATTTTAATTCATCATAAATTCAACTTCTTGATTAAATATATCATTTTTTTATTAAAAAATCACTTTTCACACGCCAATAATATTAGTTTTAGAGACAAGGAACATAACTTTACCGTAAGTTTAATTTTTTTTATAAAAGTAAAAATAGAATTAAATTAAAAATTGATTTTAAAAATTTATTTGATAGGTTAAAAATAAGTATTCAATTTATATATATATTTTTATAATTTAAGATAAAATAATTTAAAATAATTTTTTTATAATTTGGGAAGAGTTAAATATGTTCACAAATTTTATAATTTTGAGTAAAATGGTTAAAAATATTTTACTTCCACTTCTCTTATCTTATTTCTTAATTTTTTTATAGAACTAAAATAATTCAAAATACTTGAAGTACTAATGACTTCTATTATATTAAATAAAAAAAATAATTTATTTTATCTTTATTTTTATTTTCATGCTATCAAACATACCTTATTCTATTGAACTAGCAACATTACTTTACTATAGGATTTGATTGCAGGTATAAATTTGAATGGTTTAGATTAAATTTGTAATTAATTTTCCTGTGTCTCCTAACAATAATTTCAACTTTTTGTATTTTTCACCTTTAAAAAGGCGAAAATAGTATTATTTTTTGGAGATAAGTACACAGTCATCGTTTACTCAACTGTGACTTAAAAACAAATATGTTTGATGCTGATTAAAAAAACAAATTGTTTGAAAATCACACAATCTTTTGTCCTATAAACTTCAACTAGATTAAAATATATATATATATATTAGTTGTCCCCCCTCATAATTAATTAGTTAATAAAATTAGAAAAATTAGATAATATAATATATTTTTTTGATACAAAAATTTTTAGAAAGGGATTATACTCACCTACGATCTAAGGGCAGGGGGCGAAGTCTCTCTTTCTATTAGGTGATATTAATGTCAGGAAAGGCGAGCTATCTATTACCTTTAAGTATAAATTTAAATACCCAAAAGTTAAGATATTTTCTTAAATATCTAGGACGGTAATACAATATTTTTATAACCAGAAGCACCGTATGGGGCCCAAACTCTACGTTGGGCTTGACCTGATCAACCCAGATGTTATTAATTAGCGATCCTGTTTATTTTATTTCGTTAAAAATGTTTTTAACAAAATTGCCAATGCTGAATAATATTTAAAAAAAAGCACGGAAATCACAATTTAATTATTTTCAATAACACATTTTTTTAATTAAATACCATTAATTTTCCTAAAACTAGAAGGTCAATAGCAAGAATGGAATCTGGGCAAAAAACACAACACACGCACCCGAAGTATTTTGTCTATTTGGCAAGAAAAAGGTAATCTTTTTCTTAAGAGAATTTAAGAGCTTGATGAATGACAACACCCTCATGCGAAAGAAACAGTAATAAAATTCATTTATATTCAAAATAATGTATCGAACAATATATCAAAGTATAATAAAATACTTAACATCCTGACGTTATTATTAAGTAATATGATTCTTCTCTCAGACTCCACACCACACAGTATATAAGAGATATAGTTAAAGTAGATTACTTGAAGAGCTTATCCAATGAGCCGCTTTTCTTTTCTTTTACTAAGTGTAAATATATTTTTATTATTAATTATATTCAAAATATTGTAAGATAGTATATGTGGGCACTCCCTATTGAGATTTGAGATCCAAACCTAGATTCATTAGGCAGTAAGGGACTAACTATTTCTATTAGATCTAACAGAGTTAAGCCCAATTAGTAATGAGCTAATATTTTTTTGCAGAGTCCATGTTGTGTTCTTTAGCTATTAGCTAAAGATTAATCATCTTGAGGCTAGAGATTATTGAAATGAATTTTATCTCTCTTAACAAAATATTTTTATATATGTATGACCTCAAAATAAAGACATCATATTTAAAGAGTACAGTCATATATCAACCGTGTTGAATTTTGACAGGATTCTTATATTTTTTTGGGTACTGCCCGCTAAAAAAAGTAAGAAAGAAAATCATACTCTTAAATTATACAATTGAAAAAACGTTGATTAATACCTAAAATAAAATAGAAATAAAAAAAATCTGATACAGGTAGAAAATTTAAAAGGGAAAAAGTTGTGACCTTGACTAGATTTAGAAACTTAACCGAATGGGCTTCGATTGCAGAAATGAACCACAAGTCGATGTATTTTCATAACCTGGGAATAACAATTTATTATAAATGTTATATTTCACATTCCTACAAAGTAAGCATCGATATTGTTTACAGCATATATATATATATTTATTACTCGGAATGAATTCAAAACACGGAAAGTTAACGGTAGAAAGGTCATTTTAATGGGTGAAATCTTCATTCAATTCAAGAGCTTCCAAGATTTCACCACTACACATACAACACAAGCTCATAAACTTGGGCTTTGTTTACATGAAAAAGGACGAGCGCAATTCTTAGCTCATCTCCTCTCCATCAACAATGCTAACTTAACAAAATAATAAAAAAAAAACACAAAAGGAAAGAAAAAAGGAAACACAGAAGAAAATGTCACACTCCTAAATAAAGATCCCAAATTCCACATTGCCACAAATTTATATTCCTCAACGAGAAACCCCCATTTTCCAGGTCATTGCAAAATTTTTACCCACAGGGATTTTCAAGCCATTCACGTCCACCGTCATTGCCTTCTGTTCATAATCTTCTTGTCCCTCCGGCGAATACTTCAATTGCGATGTACGAACCTCTCCGCCCACCAGAGGTATACCATCAAGTTCAAGTGACGATGGTGAAGCCCTTCCTTCCAATCCCAATATAGATACCTTCTCAATAATCCAGCCTTTGTCCAAAGCAAACTTACCTTCTTGGACTTGTGACCAAACCTTGACACTGCCCTGTTTCAAACTTGCATAGAAATCAACGTATGTTGAATAGCCATTTCCGAGTTTCATTTCTGGCAGCTCGTCGTCATCGAGGTACAGGTTCCCTTGAGCTTCTCCTTCAGTGGCGCCGGCAGGGAAGGTTATCATGAGTGTGAATGGTGTCATTCGGGCTTCCTTGGAAAGCAATCCTCCCCGTTGCATGGGGAGAATGATGTTCTGATACAAATGAACATTGACCACATGCAGCGGTGCATCGAGGTTGACATTGACTCCGTTCTTCGATTTAACGAATGATGTCGGGTCAGACATACTGTACCAGGTGCCAGGAGGGAATAGGGCATTCACTTGTGTTTTTCCCTGCTCCAGCACCGGAGAGATCAAAAGACCTTTGCCTAGCAAGAACTGGGTGCTGATGCCATAACATGCAGTGTAGCTTGGGAATGAGAAGAACAGTGGCCTGGCTATTGGGGCTCCACTAATATGAGCCTCATAGTTCAAAGTGTAGAGGTAAGGAAGGAGCTTATATCTCATGCCCAAGGCGTTGCGAGCAGACTCGGCGACTGATTCCCATTGGTAAAGCTCTTGTCTTGGGGAGTAGTAGTTTGCATGATCCCTTGAGAATGGGTAGAAAGCGCCTACTTCGATCCACCGGTTGCAAAGCTCTTCGGTTGGCGCTGGGTAGAAGCCGCAAATATCTGAACCAACCATTGGAACTCCAAAAATGCCAAAATTGAGCATTGTAGATATGGAGTACCTCAAGTCCTCCCATGTGCCCTTGTTGTCACCCGTCCAATGAGCAGCATATTTGCCCGAACCTACATAAGTGGACCGGGACAGGATAAAAGGTCGTTTTCCCTGAAGCCCTTGAAGCCCCTTGTGTGTTGCAACTGATTGGGAGAAACCATAAAGGCTGTGAGCATCATACTCCAAAACACCATTGTAGTGGACTGCACTAGTGGCTATGGTTTTGTAGCCTATGGGAGCTTGTATTCCAGAAGCATTTATCTTGTAGGGTGGGTCATCCCATCTTGTCTTGGTAATGTTTTTGCAATCTAGGCAACAGATCCATCCGGGTCCCGTTCCAGTAGGGCACTGCTTGCCCTTGGGAATTGTGCACTTTCCTGAACAGAAGTTTGAAATTTCATTCATGTCAATCCACAGGCCATCGACGGGAAGTAGTTCATGGAATCGGCGGATCTCATCGCCCCACCAAGAAACCGTTTTGGGATTAAGAAAATCAGGGAAATACACTGCTCCTGGCCAAACTTGGGCCATGAATGGTTCACCGTCATACTTGATAAAGACATCATTAGCCATGCCCCTCTGGTAGACTCCATAACTGGCATTGACAGCAATCCCCGGATCGATGATGACAATGTAATGCATACCAAGGCGGTGGATTTTGTCTAGGAAGGCCAAAAGCTTTGGACGAGGGTAGTTGGTTGGGTTAACTGTGAAGTCCTTTTTCCCATCCATGTGATCATCATCATTCCAGATCACATCAAGTGGGATTTGAGCCTTCTTGTAACTATCAACAACATCTTCTATAACGGATAGATTATGGTAACCCCATCTGCATTGGTGGAATCCTGCAATACCAAATCGGTAGGAATATTAGATTAATACTTTATTCAAAGTCCTCTCTCAAACCCACCACTCCTAAATCAATTGCTTTGCAAATTCATTCATGATTATGTGCATGGTTTCTAAAATGAAATGCCCATACGAATTATAATTCTTTCAGAAGAGCACACTATTATGAAGTCAAAGTTTTAAGGAACCATTTCAACATAGATCTGGACATATAATGATCAAATGCTATCAACATTCAACTGATTATGAACAAGTAAAATAAAATCATAAGGGGAAAAAGGACACCAAGCTGAAAAATTACAGACTCTCAAAGTAATGCTTTCATTTTTGGTAAAAAAAAAAAAAGTAATGCTTTCATTATTTTCACCAAAGCATTTACCAGATTAAATACATAAATCCCATATTGAATTAAAATGAAACTCCATGACCTCCTCTCTCACTCATTTCACCTGTCACTCCTTACTAAAGTTTTTCTAATTGCATTTAGGTTAGAATTAGATCAGTCAGCATGAAGAAGCTTATCTTTAGAAGGACAAGCATATCTTCCATAATTGGATTGTATGAAGGTTCTTGAACCATGACACCTAATCTTTAATATGAATATGCTTTCTCCCTTACTAAAAAACAGAAAAAAGGACAATGATACACTAAGTGCGTGAAATGATAGTTTCTTTTTTATAATCAAGGACCCACATATTGCTTTACATACGCAAGTCACAAAGGCCACGTTTCCGGACTGATAAAAGCTTAATGGAAAAGATAAATCTTTTTCATACGGCAAAGATAAACTTACAACTTAATGTATGACCCAACTTTACATGTGGACCTAAAAGGTAATAAATTACTGAACAAAAAAATCAGACTGAGAGAGATTTTATTTTAGACCTAAAAAGCTATACCAAGATATGCATTGTGCCAGCACGCTATATTAATTGCAAAGTATAAAGGTGACTGACCACCAACCTAAAATTATAAAAGTAACAACATCCCTATTAAAACACGATGCATCTTGCAAAGCCAAAGGCAGCTTGAAATATGCAACACCATCAATAACCAACGTCAGCATGTTATTTAGCAACAAGCGAGATTGCGCATCCATAAGATGCAATCCCCTCATGACAGAGTTAGAACATTAACCCCACAAAACTGATAACTACTCAATCTATAAACCTCAAATCTGAAGCAAGATCAAGAATATTAGAATAACCCATACATTAGTAAATGCATACTAGATGGAATGTGCAATGCATAATAGATAGAGCGTAAATTGGACCATACCAAATGACCAGTAAGGCATTGGAGCTGGTCTGCCAATTAAGGAAGTGTACTGATCAACAACATTCAGAGGAGTAGGCCCTGCAAAGAAGTAAAAATCGAAAACACCTCCAATAATCTTGTACGTCAGAGAAGTTCCCCTGTAAAACACGTCCATCCCATTGCTATTCAGCAACAGAACAGCATGTGCAGAAGGCTCACCACCGACATTTCTAAGATCCATATACACAGGGTGCGACCCATACAGATCAGCATTGAGGTTAATGGCAGAAATATCAGTTGTGTACAAAGTGTATGGATCGTTCGGGTAGAGTTTGATCCCGTGTGGCTGAGTGTTCTCCCCCAAGCCATACAACGACGCATCTTTGGGCAATTTGGTCGAAATCTCAAGGTACTGATCCTTGAACACCATTGGACCATATGCGTCTGATTCATCGGAGCTCGAATCAAAGAGAAGCTGTCCATTAGACTTCCTCTTCACCGCGAAGCTGAATGGATCTGCAGTGTAGCTGAAAATAAGCTCAGAACCTGAGTACTCCGAAACTGTTATAGGATTCTTCCTTGTCCTTCCAATCGTCTGCTTCAGAGCTGGAGGTTGCTCCCTCGGCAACAGATTGTACGGTACTTCCCATCTCTGCTTCTCCGCGTCGGTTATGTGTACCCTCAAACGATTCTCCGCCTCATGCCTGACAGAATTTGAACAACAGAGCTCCATTATACACACTTGAACAAAGTTTTACTTAAAGTACGGCTTAAAACACGGTGGGAATGAGATTTCCGACTTGAGAGACAAAGATCTTTTCCTTTACCAAACTTAGTAAGACCAAAAGAAAGAAAAGGAAATGAAAAGCAAAATCTCCAACTACCACGATCATCAACACTTGTAATTTCTATAAAAAAAATATTTGAAACTCATTTCCTACATCAATGTCGATTATTGTATACATCAGAAAACATGAATCAAAATCTGTCAATCCAATGTCACTTCAAAAATCAAGTGCCACTGAAAAGAGGGAAAAACAATGAGTGTGAGTGAGTTTGGTGAGACTTACTTGACATAGAGCTGCAAGAGGGGGATATCAGGACCGTAGATGCTGTTCTTCTTCTTCAGCTGAAGGTGGCCTATGAGACCACCATCAGGAGTCTCTTCAATGGAGATTAAGCGATAGCCTTCGCCTACTTTGGCGCCCTTGGGAGAAGAACTAGCTGCTCCTACTCCACATGTGAGAGAAACAAGAAGGAAGAAAGAGAGGAAGAGAGAAAATAAATGAGTGAGAGAAGCCATAGCTCACTGTGCAGTACGGCACTGAGGGCTGAAGAGAACCAGACGGAAAGCGCCTACATATATAGAAGAAGGCGGAATGACCTTTCCGCTTTTGACTGAATTTTTTTCACGGAGATAAGGTTTTTTTTTTGGCCAAAAGTTAACAGTTTTCTTCTCTGTTTTTTAATTAATTAACAAAAACATTTACAGCAGAATTTATTATTAATTAAGAGTTTTAATTAATTTTGGCATAATCTTAAGGAATATACATTGCAGGATCTTCGTATCAATGAATGTAGATTTTTGGCATTTATTCTAAACGCACTATCATATCATATATTCATAGATGGATAGAGACAGAGGAACACATTAGAAGATAAGATTTAAATCTGACGTAACTGTATAGTGACGAAGCCAAAAAAAGAATATGATGGAAAAATATTAAAATGTCTGGGCCAAAAGATAAATGAAATGAAATTTGAGCTCAATATTTGTAAATAAAATAAAATCATAAAAAGAGCGAGGAAAGGGCCTATACTCCCTCTTCCTCGTGTCTGTTACTGTAAGAAGTAAAAAAATAAAAACAATAATGATGATATAATATTACTGTTTGTTATTTGTTATTTGATTATTTTGATTTTCCAATATTTTTAAAAATAAAAAAATAACTATAAAAAGAGATGTGGTCCCCGCCAAAATTGCGAAATTTTGTTCGCTAAAACGTAAAAACTAAAAGGGTACATTTGGAGTCAAGGGGGGAGTAAACATATTTTAGGATCTTAAATTTGTAACATATAATAGAAAAACTAAATTGAGAGAATATCCAGATCTCAGTTGGTGGCAGTGTAAATTATCATATCCCTTGCTAGAATTTTATGGAATAAAAATAAAAGAAAGAAAGGGAAGGAGAAGAAGCGTTGGGACTTTTGGGAATACACATGTGAAGAGGGGGCGGGACCAAGGGCGAGTGGGCCCACATGGTCCCTCACACACGTTTGGGTTATCTATGCGGGACCCACCTCCATCACTCCTCTCAAGATTTTTCTATTGCCCTCCACAGAGGATCTTATGCAACTCACATTCATACGCCTCCTTCTACTTCTCCTGCTCCTTCAAACAAACAATACATATGATTTAGTGTTTGTTTAGATAATATTTCAAAAAAAAATTATAAAAAAATTAAATAAAATTTTAAAAAAAATAATATATATATATATAATAAAAATAAAATAATAATTAAATGTTTTATAATTTTTTTTATTATTCTAAAAGTTATTCTGATTAATTTATTTAAAAATATAGTTTGATTTAAAAAAAATAAATAAATATAATTATTTTTTTAAAAAAATAAATTAAAATTTTATTTTGAAATTGTAGTTTTTAAAATTATTTTACAAGTATATTTATTTTTATTCAATTTTTAATTTAATATTTATTTTCTCTCTCTAATCAACCTTTTCAGATCATAGTACAATTAGCTTCTTCATGATAATTAACAGTGTTAAGAGGACAAGATTACAGGAGTTAATAGTATTAATGAAATAAAATTTAAATATTTAATAAAAAGAAGAACTGAAGAATTATTTTATTAATTTAAAATATAAGGGTTTGTGGTTTTACCTGAAAACTAATTTAAGTGGAAATAAATAAATAAAAATAAGTTGGCATATAATCAGATGAACAGGGGAAGATGAATATGAGGATGAAGCGTGATTCTCGGCCGTCAAATCGTCAATAGAAGACTATGAAATGAAGCAAATCAGAAGTGGGACTTTTCTCAGATCTAAACAAGAAATCTCCATAAAACGGGTCATGTGCGTATCCAATAAAATTAATACGCTCATCTAACTTAATCCACTATATTTTTTCTACTTAATATATTTAACTTTTAAAAAAATATTTATAATGAGAAAGATAATTTAATAATATGATTATAGAATAGTATAAAAAAGTAAATTATTATAATTTTATTCTAAATTTTAAAAAATTATAATAAATGTGAATATACTAATTAAAAGACTCAATAATTTGATCAGGTCCAAAAAAAAATGGATGCCAAGTATTGAATCTTACTCCAACGACTTGATTCTATTATGGGATTCGATTTAGGACACTGTCGGTGGTCCCAAATAACGCATAGATATTAGTAATCTGGAAATAATTATAATAAAATTCGTCAGTACGTAGATTGGACGATGTGCAGAGGAAGAAGAAGAAGAAGCGAACACATTATTAGATATAAATTTACGCCAGAAAAAAAATATAAAACTAAGATAAGAAACCTAAAGCGTGATTGATTGAATCCACCTCGTTTCACTGTCTGGCACATGTGATTTACGTATGACTTCGTACTGTTTGACTGTTGTTTCATTAATATTTTAATATTTAATTATTGCTATTATTATATCTTAATTAATCTGTCTTGCTGTCCTGGAAGTTCAGAATCTGAATTAGATCCCTTGGCTTGTGGATCTCTCTGCCTTCAGAGTCATCTCTCCGTCACGGCAACGCATCTGTTGTAAGAACACGGACCCGGTTTTCAGCTGCAAGAGAATTGATTGCCATTCATCGTTGTCTCGATATCGATCGTCCAGTTTCTTCGTTCCGTTTGGTTTCTTTTATTGAAGTTGGCTCTTTCTCATTTTTCTGTTACCTAAGGAAGTGTGAGAGCACTTATCTGCACACCACATTTGCTTCCAATGATGATGGTAGCATGACTGTCCCACTCGTTTTGTTTTGTTTTCTTTCTTTTCTTTTCTTTTCGTTTTTTTTTAAAAAAAATTGAGAAAGTTGAAGTATATATTGATGTTCCCCAATGTCAAAATAAATCTTATTAATACTTTCCGTTTATTTCAACTGATAAAAAAATATACTAATTTAAATAGATAAAAATAAAAATTAGTTCAGATCTATAAAAAAAAATCAATCTATTTTCAATCTTCTCATCAATTTTTTTTATCATGCGACTTTTTCCCTTTTTTTTTTCAAAAAGAGTATAGCATTGGATAAATTTTTCCATCAGGAAATAGTTCTGTATTTTGAGAAACTGTCTTTTGGGGTTCTTCTTGTTTCTCTATTTTGTTTATGCTACTACATGTGGATATATTTTTTTAATGGAAATTTAAACATTAGCTCTTCATATTATGAATAATTATTAAAAATAACCCCATTGGTATTTATAAAATCTTTTAAGCTAAGATTATGATCTTTCATGGCAAAAAGGAAAATTGGCCTCTTTTGACCTTTGACCATTTCTTAGTACCGGCCAAACCTAACAAACACCCAATATAGTCACAGTACATTTGTGAGGTTCAATTATGTTGGAATCCTAGAAAACACATCAATCATTGATTCATTGGATCGAACTAGTGGAATGAATTTGTCTTACCCATCCACCGTTTCGATTAATAATATTTTTATGAAGAGATTAAAAAAATAAATGTAAAATATTTTTTAAAAATTTGTATCAAAGACAAAAATTGAAAGGTATGGGTATCTAAATACTAAATGTTGATTCATAGAGGATACAGATGGATGTCCTATGCAATTCGTGCAAGTTTAAGTGTAAATGTTGTTATCGAAGAATTACTTTATTGTATCAATCAAACACTTGAATTTGTAAAACGTATGAGGATTGATAGGGATAATCCTAATGCATGGAATTGAGCCAAACATGCCATTATCATATTTTAAGGCTCTCAAATACTGCTGACCAAAGACCTTTCCTAAACGCAAATGCATTTTGGCATAGTTAAATTTGGAAAACACATACTTAATACACTAATTATATTTAGAATAAGAGGAGGAGGAGTTAACTTGATTAATTATATATTTATCTGAGGTCACTTATTTAGTGAAACATGTTTAATTTGACCATTGGACGAGCCAAGGCATCTTTTTCAATCGGTTGCTTTTTGTTGGCACATTGGGATTTTCTGAGCAATTTAAATAGTGGTTTTGTATATATTATTTTAACTTGCAAGATTAAGCTACATTTGAAGGCTACCTATGTTTTGACAACCTATATGATATTATTTATAAAAAAAATGGCAAATTCAATAATCAAGCACCGACGAACAAAACCCTTAAGCCATGTTTAATACATAATACTGAATTTTAATAGATTAAGATTAAGAATGAGATTGGGAGTGGGAGTGGGAGTGAGAGTGAGAATAGGCATTTAAAATTATGCTTTGTATAAAGTAATATTTGAAAAGAATAATTTCATTAATTTTAAACTCTAAAATTCAGCTTAGAATTCATTCTTCTCATGGCTGTCGGAGATAGAAATTTCTTCAGGAATATGGCAGAGTCATCCTCTTCAATCTCCCTTCTTGATCTATCTTACCTCTCATCCATTGACGGAAGATTTGAAACCGTTATCATCGTCGAACAGCAGCATAGAAGAGAAATTGGACACCATCGCTCTGTTTCAAATCCCTCCTCCACCTCAATCCCGTTTTCCTCAAACTTCGAGGTCATAAATGCCGCAAGTTATCCTCCTTAATTTCCCCTCTCAATCTATCTCACCGTCCTCTCATTCATTAATGGAAGATTCAAGATTTTGCTGTGGAAGAAAGACAATGCCGTGGTTGGATGACCAGTTGAAGGAGGGAGTAGATGGGAGGACTTCACAATGGGTGTATAGATGTTGTTGGTAGGAGATGAGGGATGACATAAGGAGAGGTGGGAGAAGAATATGTTTAAGGTAATTTAGTCTTTAAAATTATCTATCCTAAGATTAAAAATGTAATACTATAGGAGGTGATATTACCCAATCTTACTTATATAGTATTGCACATATCAAATAGTCTAATTTAACCTATTTTATGTTCATGTGTTAGTTTTAAACTCTTAATATTACTTATCAAACATGACTTTAATTTATGGGGGAATTGTAATGTTAAAAATTATATAAATATTATATATATATTTTATTTTTTTCTCATTTTTTTGGGGGAAAAATAACGAAGAAAGGGGATACGTGAGAGTGAAGAAATAAAATAGAGATAGAGTAAAACTTAGAAAACGTTAAGTGGGGATCAAGCTTAAATGTTGGACATTAAATGGTTTGAGTGAAGACAAAATCATATTGTTGTCTTTGTAATTTTCACCTTTAATAGTTATCATGTTGATTGTTAATTAGTGATTTGAGATCAGTTCATGTTTTATAATTCTTTTTTCAGGGGAAAAAGGGGCGTAGTCCACTCATTTTAAAATTTTTTTCAAGACTTCTATTGACTGGTTGATACTTCAGTGACTTCTATTGACTAGCCCATATACTTGAATGACTTTTATTACAAATGATACATGTATCTTAATTTTTTATATCTAAATTTATATTTAAAAGTAATAGATGATTTATTCTATATGATATTAATATCATAATAAAAGAGATTTTATTCTATTATTAGATCGTAGGTAAGTTTAATTTTTTCTAAAAATTTTAAAAAAAAGAAGATACATGTATATGTGTGTGAAGGACAATGAATATTTTTTTAAAAATATAATTGTATAATTAATATTCAGTATTATTAGATAAGATTTGGCCATTGTGGATTGTGGAGCTCAATTGGAGACAGGTATATAAAAATGCATTTTATCTATAAAGTCACGTCTAAAGATAATTGAGGCTTTTTTTCCCACTCAATCAAAGAATATTTTTAATCTTAAAATATGCTTTAATATTTCTAAATTCAAATGCGCGACCCCACAACTTACTTGTCGTCAATATACAACAGGTAAACCACACCGACAATATATATCCCAACTCTACAAATTTTTAATTGATAAATAAATAAAATATATGATTATTTATAATATATTTGATCTTTAAAAAATATTATTTTATTATAGTTTTAATCGTGACACTTAGGGAAGCATTTTAGCTCCTGAGTATCTAGTTTTATGCTTGAGGGTAATAGATGGCTCGTTCTGCCTGATATAAGTATCGCTTAGGAGAAAGGGAGATTTTACTCTATCCTTAAATTGTGGGTGAGCCCAACCTATTTTCAAAAATTTTTATAAAAACAAAATTATATCCCAACTCTGAGTAAATTACAAATCAAAGCCCAATCATCAACTACCGTAAAGAGTAGAGGTTCAATTCAAATTTTCGCCTAAAAGCCATCAGCATCCTAAATTTCTTATGAATCAACATCATTTTAAAAATATTAAAAAAAACAAAGTGGTATTACTGTTAATATTTTTAACGATTAGAAATGACTCTACTCATTTTTAATACTTTTAAAATAATATTAATTTTAAAAAAATGAACTACCTACAACTCATACACAAATTTAAGAAACAAGATTTGATCTTATTGCCACTAGAAGGACCAACAAGTTTTATATAGTAAAATCTGTGAAGCTTGTTACAACCTCACTGTAAACCTCTTCAGCTTGCAAATTAAGTTTTTATATATAAATTTAGATATATTTAATATTAATTTTTTATCAAATTTAAAGTACAATTTTAAGAGTCAAAGAGTATTTATAATAAATTTATAAAATCGTCTATTAAATAAGTTCTCACTATAATAATAAAAATTAAATTTATATCTATATAGAATATTAATTTATTTTTTTAAAATATATACTAACCCTAGATCTACACACACACACATATATATATATATTGTATGGTAAGGGAATTCACTTTGTATGGGGAACCAAACATGGAGAAGAGTAAGAACTTTCTGTAAACTCAATTTATTCCCTTCACTTTGACTTTTTGATCGTACTCTTAAAATGGGACTTTTGCACTGTTCTAACAATCACCGCCACAAAAAGATGTGCAAAATGTTAAAGGGGGCTTGAGGGGGGAACATAAAAATACCATTCCATGTCCATATACTTGCATCATGATTTCTTTTTAGTCTTTATAATTTATTTTCTTAGTTCATATTCATCATCCCTTCTATTTGCTTTGTTTGTCAGAGATGTTAGTTCTCTTTAGTTTAAAAAACACTGTTTTTTTAAACACTTTTTGAACTATAAGATGTATTTTGGTTCAAATAAATTCTCCAAAAATACAATCTCCTTAGGGCTTTTCAATTGGCATAGCCTTGTGAGCTACAAGAGATTTTTGGTTTCAACGAGTCTCCGAAATGCAATCTCTTTAGAAAGTGTTATACTTTTATAGTGAAAATTCTATTATATCTATTTATCAAAAACAATTCTATTATATCAAATCATTTATAATGGAGATTTAGTATGCACCCAACTACTTTACTTTTAAAAGTGCAATGGCCACCTTAAAAAAATATCTAAATATTTTCATGAAAATCAAGTAATTATTAAATAAATCTGTCGTCAGGTCAGAAATACAAAAAAAAAAAAACTGTGATCAGTTGACCACAAAAAAAATGTGGTCATCCTCCAATCATGAGGATATATATTAACACACAACTTTTATGGATTTTTCTTTTTCCTCTGACTTAATGCAGCGTTCTTTTTTTTTCTTTGGTAAAAATTAGGTAATATTTTCTAACTGATAATTTAAAAACTAATTCTATCAAAATAGAGAGATCATTTGGTGAATTTTATCTTCTTTTGTAAGGCAGCATTCATTTGGTTTAGATTCTTGATAACTCGTGCGACGGGTCAATCTTTTTTTTTTTTTGTACTGCCGGGTCCAATCTATAAACTAGAAGGGTCCTAAAAACCCTTGACTAGGCCCACGAAGTGATGGACAATCATGGAACGTGGCCCAATAAGTTTTAGAAATCTCAAAGGTGGGACCATTAATATGCCTCAATCATTTCAAAACATATGAATTGCCAATAGGAGTTAATACATATAATAAATAATATATTTATATCTTATAAGTATATGAATCTAATTTCTATTATTATTGTGAGGGCTCATTTTGTAGGCAATATTAAAAATTCTATGTAAACTCTATCTGAGTCATATAGCTATGCCTTGACCTTAATGAAGGATTGGTGGCGAGACCACCTAAACTTTTTTCTTATAAAAAAAACATATCAATTACTCACAATCTATTGTCTATGAGTTCAACTAGCGAAATAATGAGACATAAGACTATTTAGAGTATGTTTGATCTTTTAAGAATACTACTTTTTTATGATTCTAGTCGCGGCGCTTGGGAGACATTCTAACTCTTTAGTATTTAAGTATATGCTTGGGGGTAATTGATTGCTCGCCTTATTCGATATTAATATCATTTTGAAGAAAGAGAGCCTTCGTTCTATCTTTAGATTATATGTGAGCTTAATAATTTTTTTTAGCATCTGACCCACATTTAGCATCTGACCCTATCTCAAGGACACATGTGCCTAGAAAAAGAAAGCAAAACAATTGGTGGCACGTCAAGAAACAGAACCTAAAGATAAAAAATGGTCCTTCTTCAATAATTATACACACCCGTGCATAAGTTTTGGTCCCGTCTAGCATGCCTAAATCTATGTCAACTATATCAAGTTGGGTTGAGTCACAATAAAAACCAAACAAAAGCATAATGCTGGCCTGGTCCAGCCCAGTAAGACTAGTTTAATGGAAGAATGACAATTAGGTCCCAAATTATCAATTTAACGAGAATTAAGTCTCTGAGAACAATTTTTAAAAAATGATTTATAAATATTGATTCAGTAATTGAAAATAAAAATATTAGTTTCAAGTTGCATGTGAAATTTAGATACTTGATTTGTTATTGAAACTCCAGATCTTATAACAGTTTGAATCGGCATTTACAATTCATTTTCTAAATTTTTTTGAAAGCCAAACAGTCAGTAAATTGATATTTTAGGACATGAATGTTAATTTGATCTTTTACAACTTAGCTCATTCATAAATAAGGATTTGACTTGTATTCTATTGCTAATATGAATGTTTTGTTGATAAGTAGCAATTAGTAAGTACTTTTATAAATAATTGTATAAGATTAGTCAGGTGTTGATAAGTTTAAGAGATATAATTTAAATAATTTTTTATTATTAAAAAATAAAAATGGGCAGACAAAGTGGGGAGAATGGGAGACAAATGGAGTTTGAGTGAAAATTTTATAGTGAAAATGACCAAAGAATGTGGCCATCCACCAATCATATATATTCATGTACCAACAATATCGCTTACATTTGCCTTCATTTACTCCATGGGTTTCATTTTTTTTATAGACATATGTATCTTTTATTATAGGCAATCATATTTATAACATTGTTAGATATTAAATATGAGTATTTCTCAGAGAAATTTTTTTAATATTGATCTTTCATGTTGTGAGAAACTAAAGTCTTTCATTACACCTAACCACGGGTAATTACTCCATGGATTTCATGTTCCTCTCATTTAAGGGAACATTTATTGGGTTTAAGACATAATGTCCATACAACTGTGCCCAATCTAGTGAGTAGAAAGCCCCTAAAGACCATCATTTGGGCCCAAAACATGTTAAGTTAAGGCCCAATAAATTGTAGCGAGTCTATTAGTGGGCCCATCACAGCCCCATCAAAATTAAATTTAATCCATCCTCCCTCTGGCTTTTCCCACCTCACCACCATATTCTCAGTATTCTTCCCTTTCACCTGCTCTTCCATAGCCTCTCTAACCTCCTTCACATACTTATAAACCAACTCTGCTGGTTCTCTTGGCCTCAAAAATTCAGAATCAAATATGCTCCTATTACGCCACTGCCACAACATCCGCACACTCACACGGCAAAGATTTGGTCCCAACTAGCCCATATTTCCTTTTTTCCTAAATTTTGCTTAAACCATTCCAATTAAAATATCATCCCACACGGTCCCTTTTATGAGTTCAACCCACACCTTTCTTGCCACACTACAATATCTCGAAACATGCATTGTATCTGCCTCTGCTATCATACAATTCATACAAACAGGAGAAGATATATTTAGAAAGGCATATGATAAGATGAGTTGGGATTTTTTTGGTGGAAGTGCTGACAGAGGTGGGCATAAGGGGGAAAATGCTTGAAGTGTTTAGAGCGTGTTTTAGCACAGCTACTTCGCAGGTTCTTTGGAATGGGGAGAAGTTTGCAGAATTCAATCCGACAAGAGGATTAAGACAGGGTGATCCAGTCTCACCCTATCTGTTTGTTCTTGGTATGGAAAAATTATCACACATTATTGGGGATGCGATAAGGGAGAATAGGGGGAAACCTACAAGGTTAGGAAGGAAAAGGGTGCAGATTTCGCATTTGCTATTTGCTGATGATCTCTTATTGTATTGTGAGGCTAATAAAGAGCAGTTGGACGTAGTGATGGAGTGTATGGATTTATTTGCTAAAATTTCAGGTCAAAAAATAAATCCTCAAAAGACCACCTGAGTTTTTCGAAGAATGTGATTATTACAAGTTAGTAGATATGTGCGGGTTTCAAAAAACTGAAGTGTAAGAAAACGGGCTATCCACCCATGGTGGATCAGACCCGACTAAAAAAACGGAGAGCCGAGAGAAGCAATTGAAGGGGGGTGTTTTGAATTCAAAACAGAGAGAGTTAGATACAGTTATCTAACTCCCCTCCCACAGGCTATATATATGTACATACACAGACATAAATGGGTGTGTGACAGAATATATACTTCTCTGTTTTTCGACGCTCTGTTTCTGCATTTCCTTCCGGTGCATTTGTTATGAAAACGAACCAGAGTCCATATAGGGTGCTCCGGTTACGTGTGGGTATCTAGTGTATCAAGAAAACGATTCGAGGTACGCCCAAAAACCTTCATGAAGGGATAGGGAAATATTTGGAGGCATATGTGACAGAGGGAAGAAACTCAAAGCAGAAGTTTAATTTCATTATAGATAAGGTACAGAGAAGATTGAGTGGGTGGAGAAGGAAGAGTTTGTTTCTTGCAGGAAGGCTGACGTCGGTTCAATCAGTGTCCCAGAAGATTCCAGTGTACCACATGCTGCACAAAAATTTTCCCAAGGTATGTAACCAAATTGAGAAACTGCAGCAAGAATTCGTTTGGGGAGAGGATGAAGGGAGAAGGAAGATCCATCCTAAAGGATGGAAGAAGCTTTGTCAGCCCAAGGCTATGGGCTCAAGGATGTGAAAGTTATGAATGATGCCTGGCTTTGTAAGGTTGGCTGGGAGATGGTGGCAAAACCGGCTAAGTTGTTGACTAAAGTTTTAGAAGCTAAATAGGGCAGGAAAGCGAACTTAGCAAAGGAATGAATTGTAAAGAAAGGAGACTCGATGGTGTGGAAGAGGTTGGGTGAGTTGTTGGAGAAGTTGGTGGCTAATATAGGGTGGGAAGTTGGGAAATGAAAAAAGGGTGCGTTCTTGGGAGGACAAGTGGAGTGCAAAGGAAGGTTCATCGAAAGGAAAATGTATAAGAGCTCTGAACAGTGAATTAAGTAACATGCTAGTTGCTTATTTTGTGAATGAGCTGGGCGAATGGAAGCTGGATCTGCTGAATGAATATTTGCCGAGAGTAGTAGTAGACAGCACACAGGCAATTTTGCCTCCCGAGGAGGATGAGCGAGAAGATGAGGCAAAGTGGCTAAGAAATTCGCAGGGTTTACAGTTTCTGATATGTATAATTGCATTAAGGGTTTTGATTGTGGAAGGACTGATGGCTTGAGGAAAATAATTTGGGATGGGAAGGGTGCAGATTTTTTTGTGGAAGGCTGTGAATGAGAGCTCATTGCTGTAGAGAAAAGTAAATTGGTGAAATCAGACCTTCGTGTTTGAAAACTTTTAAAAGTAAGTCTTTAATCCTAAATATTATTTATTTTTTTTAAATAAATAGTTATATTTATTTATAAAAAATTTTAAATTAAATTATAGTTTAAAATTAATATTTTAGATAAATTATTGGGATTAACTTCTAAAATAATAAAAGAGTTTATAAACTATATAATTATTATTTTATCTTATTTTTTCTTATATTATCTTTCATCTCTTCTCCACCTCTCTCATCTTTCCTATCTCTTATTTTTAATAAAAACATATTATTTCTGATAATTTTTTAATTATAAAAATCTTTATATTAATAACTATCTAAATACTCATTTATTTATAATTATTTTTTTTCTATAAACTCTTCTCTAAATTTTTTTTTTAAAAGCGGTCTAAAAGTTATTTTTTTTGCATAAGTTTTTTTTAAACTTTTATCTAAACATACCCTTAATTTTAATATAAATGGCCTGTTTGGATATGAGTTTGGAAAATGACTTATGAAAAAAATATATTTTTAAACAGCTTTTAGAAAAGAGTTTTTAGAGAAGAGTTCATAAAAAAAGTTATTCTGAATGAATAAATGAGTATTCACATAGATATTATTAGAAAAATTTTTATAATTAAAAAATTAACAAAAAGAGTATGCTTTTATTAAAAATAAGAGATAGGAGAGAGAATAGATGAGAGATGGTAGATAAGAGAGAGAAGAAAGGAGAAATAGTAGAGAAGAGAGAAGAGATATAGTTTTTAAAAAAATAAAAATAAATTAATAATTGGGTAATCTATGAGTTCTTTTATTATTTCAAAAATTAATTTCAATAGTTTATCTAAAATTTTAATTTTAAAGTATAATTTGATTTAAAATTTTTTTTATATAAATATAATTATTTATTTTAAAATTTTTTAAATTAAAATTTAAATTGAAAATCTTTTTTAAAATCTTTTTTATATTTTCTAAACACATAGAGTCCAAATCATTTTCAATCCAATAAGTTTTGTACGTCTCTTCGTTAGGCACAGTCCGTGGAATGATGAGACAAGTCAAGCTTGATAATGGAAATGATTCCTCCTATACATTTCTAGAAGCCACACGGTCAATTCCTTAGTTCTTTGTTTTTTTTTGGTAAATAATTCCTCAGTTCTTATATGAACCTATCTTTATGATTTTGTTTTTTTTGGTGCACAAGTATCCTCCAAATGCTCTCCTCTCAATGGTTAAATCTCTATCCTCAATTTAATGAATGCAATTAAAATTAAAAAACATGATTAACTATGATTGAGTGGAAGCTAGGTGGGGTCATTTTGATGATTTCAATTTTCTTTACCTTCTGTTTTCATTATTTTTCTTAAAATATCTATATAATTAAAATGTTATATGACTATCTTTATTATTTTTCCTAAAATATGTATATTATTAGAATGTTATATGATGTATAAGTTATATTTTAAATATCTCAGTACAAATTAGTGAAAGAACGTATATTTTAAAATAACTAATTTACATAATTTTTTAATAATTATGAATTAATTAATTAAATAATAACTATATTTATATGTTAAGTATGGGAGGAAGTATTATTTGTTAGGCTAGTTTATACAGACTTTTAGAAAAAAAAAAGTGTTTGTAGACAATTTTTATAAAAAGGTTTATAGAAAAAAATTTATAGAAAAAATATTTTAAATAAATAAATATTTAAATAGTTATTATTTTTTATTATTATAAAATTATTAGAAAATATATATTTTTATTAAAAATAAAATAGTAATTGGTTAATCCATAAATTTTTTTATTATTTTAAAATTTATTCTCATTATTTTATATAAAATTTTAGTTTGATTCAAAAATTTTTTTAAATAAATATTATTATTTTAAAATTTTTTAAAATTAAGATTTAACCCAATAAATCTCTTTAAAATCTTAATTTTACACTTAACCCAAACCGTACTTTAATTGGAGTTTTTATAATCCATATATTGTAATGTATGACGTCATTTACATTTTTTAAATAATCCGATTATTTTGTCAATTTTTATTCCAAAACGCACGTGGATCTGTTGGGTTTGGGTGTTAGGTTCAAGTCCCCTTCTGCGCTTACCCCGCAAACTGGTTCTCCTCCTTTGAGATTTCAAAGGTGCTACAGAGCCGCCAAGTGGCACTCATCACCATTTTGACGTCATCACACTCCCAGCAGATGACGTCACTCCACGCGTCATCCGCTCCTCCGTCCACGCTACTCACGAAAAACAGATGTCCGATTCTTTATTCCAGGTCGCCGTGGACTCTTCTATATATTCGCAACCCATCGCTTCAATCATCATATATTCTCTGTTCAACGGCGGCGTATGACGTAATGGATCTAGAGAAGAGAAGAAAGCGTGCGTGCGAAGCCGATGATGCAGAGAAGAAGATGGCGGGCAAGAAGAAGACCACAGAACCAGAAGACGACGAAGAGGTGGAGGAGTTCTTCGCAATTCTGAGGAGGATACGCGCGGCACTCAAGCACTTCGAGAGGGCCGACGGATCGGGTCGGAGTTTGACTGCGAGGGCTTGGGAACCGTCGTTCCAGGTGGATGACTTCGAAGGGGACAACGGCAACTACAAAGCCAGCGTTACTGAGGATAGTTCGGGTTTGGATCTGAACTCCGAACCCGCGCCATCGAGAGGCAACAACGCAACGTCGTTTGATTAACTCTCGTTGTGAATGAACAAAATATATAGAGGGATTATGATCGTTTTTTATTATTCTTATTATTAATGCAAACCATCAAAGGCGAGCTGATCAATCGGATTTTTTAACTGTTAGACTTGTTTTGTTTAGTTAGAAACGTCAAAAAAAAAAAAAACTCTAAGCTAAAATATTTTTCCATTAATTATTCATCACTGTCTCTTGTTTAGTCATTGGATCCATGTAAAATACCGCAGGTAGCGCAGAAACCTTAGATTAAGGCCCAACATAGAGTCTTAATTAATCAACGCTTAACGTAAAGGTAATTTAGCAATATAAGATTTTTTTAAATTTTTTTGAGTATAGAATTCAATTTTTAAATAAAACATTTATATTAAAAAAATAACTATAAAATTTAAAATTAGATATATTTCCACTAATTATTTATCATTGTCTCCGTTCAGTCATTGGATCCATGTGAAATATTGCAAGCAGAGAAAAAAATTTAACTCAATGCTTAATATAGAGTTAATTTATTAGTATAAAGTCTTTTCATGTCTTTTAAAATTTTGAGTTTGTTTCTTAAATATCTATGTATATATTAATCTTAAAATTAAATACTTAATAATATAATAAAATAAATAATATAAAAATAAATAAACAGTAGATCAATGATTTGCTTGAACTCAAGCTGGAAATGGGAGACTCCTCATTGTTTAGATATTACATTTATTTTTCTCATCATCATCACATGCATAGAATCAACTTGGGGATTAGATATAAAAAATCCTCTAGAAGAGCATATTCCTCCACTAAATTGGTGCATGGACATAAAGGTCTTTATGGCACAATCAATAATTCAGTTTGCTTTCAATTATCCTCTGCTCTAGCCTCTTTACAACTGTGCAGGACAAAGAAATTATTAAAAAAATCGTTTAGTCTGTGTCGTCTAAATTTAGTTAAAAGTTCAGTAACATTCCATTTTTATAATTTTTACTTTAAAACTCAAATTCTTAAATTCTAACATGAGGCATCCCAATATCTATAATTTTATTTTTTAAAATATTAGTTCATAACATTTAAGAAATAACTTTAATTTTTATATTTTATTTTCAAAAATATAAAAACTAATATTTTAAATATTTAAAACTATATAGATAGATTTATGTCGAGATAAAATTTATGAATTAAATTTTGAATGAATTATAACTATATAAATTGAGTTATACTAAATTAAAATTTAAAAATTAAATCCTAAACACTCAGTGTGAACTATAAATTTCAACTGTGGAGGTGAAATATCCTAATTTTCTTACGTCTTAGGAACTAAATGGCATCATCTAGAACCACTTTTAAAGCCATTGAAGTCAAATTATACAATTTAGAATTTTACTCTACTGAGTATTGTTTACTATGTAAATTTTAGAGAAGTGATATGACTTTAAAAATCATAATTAAATCTATAAAATTTGAAATGAAGTGGTTCAAATTGCAATATAAATCTAACTTAATGTTATTTTAAGAAAAAATAACTCGTTGACCATGCCTTGACCCAGTCAACGCTCAAAGTTTACTGTTCATCTAGCGTCGTTCCCCTGATTTCAGCATTTTTGGTCCCAACTTTAAAAACTCATATCTCCATGTGTAGACATCCAAATGAGACGTTCTATATATCAAATCGAAGTTTGTTGTGTCTACTATTTATTGGTAAAATATCATATATTTATTCAATCATTTACTATTTCTAATTATAGCTCAATTGCCACTGTCTCCTTACGAGTTAATGTTCACAGTGACAATTTTCAACAATTAATTTATACATACATCAATCACATATCAATCATGTTAAATAATAATTAACTTATCTTCATACATCTTTATCTCCTCCATCTTGAGAAGACCTGTTGTAATTAGATTGACATGGAAGGGGTGAGATTTCTAGGGAAATCTCAGTAGCAAACGGAAACTATACAATGTATGCAACTATATGCTTGATATTACTATATGTGCACTTAATGATCATGCTTGCATAATGATAACATATATGCTTCCATGTTACTTAATTATAACATATGGCCATAGCATAAAAAGAAATAGAGCATTAGTTAATCATACATCCTTCACATTATCAAGGTAAGTAAACATCACATAAAGCATCCAAATAACATAAGCATACAAGTAGGTAAATTTACTACCTGACGTGTAGCCTTTCCTCTAACTCTTAGTCTTTATTCTAAGATTCCTTTTTTTCATAGGTTAGAGCCTATACATAACATAATAATATTTTCATTATTATCTTATCCAGTATAACTCTACTTAACTCATGCTTAACTTGGGGTAATACCCTTAATCTGACAATCGCCTAACTTTCTTTCTATGCACGGCTAACCTTATTAAGATAGATATTTCTCTATTATAACTATTAAATTTATAAGAATAATTTTCTAATTTATTAGAGTATGGACTATAATAAATTATTTACCTTATTCCTAAACTTGCAAAATCCCTAAACTCTTTGGATTGTTCATAGCTCTGCTAGAACTCCTTATTTTTCCTTCATTTCTTTCTCTTCCTCCCTTTCTTTCTCTCTTCTTTCTCTTGCTTTTCCTTGCTTGGCCGTGAGTGAAATGGAAGGGGGTGAGGTATTTATAGGTGGAGGGAGGTGAAATGGATGGCTCAGATTGAATCGCGATGAACGGCTCAGATCTCTTAACTTTTTCAAGAAGCCTTGCTTATATTATCATGATGACATCATCATCCTCAATGACTCATAAAAAATGACATCATCCATGGACACCTCACATGCTTAGGTGGTGTAATGGTGGGGTTCTCAGGATACCTCACCAACTAACTTAGCGTTTCTAGAGAATTCTAGAGTCCTGTCCCGGAATGAATGGTTAGATTGTGCCACGTGTCCTTAACTTTTTCTTCTTTCCCTATACTCATGCCATGTGACACCTTGTGGGTCCCATGAAGACACCTTTCATGCCACCTTATGGTTCTGGATGAATCTAAAGCTCTATTTGATCACTTTTTTCAATTATATCTCTAATAGGGTAACTTTACTTTATGAAAAAAATACTAAGTTATTATTTTAATGCCACTTAAACTAACATAACCATTGGGCCACGTTTTTGAACCCTTAGAATGTTATCTTGGCCTCTAATCAAGTTCAAGCACTTTGGTGGCTTGATTCCTAAGAAACATCCCTTAGCAAATTACCAAAATGCCTTTAGTTCATCTTTAGTAATTCTAGGGGTATTATTGCCTTTTCATACGTTGCCAGAGTACTTTTTGACTTTGGTCAACTATCCAGATAACCTTCCTTAACTATCTAACCTTAATCAAATGACCAAAATACCCTTCACTTATTATTTAATTATTTTATAATATAAGGGCATTTTTGTCATTTCACACTTTTTCTGTATATTTCTGGCACCGACCTCTTTAATTGATAAACTGATATCATAGGCCTGGGCCTCACTTGGTATCATCATATGACTCTCTGTGACATCATTTGAGCTTATTCAGTCCAAACTTACTACTAAGTTTCATAATAGGATCGTGAGCGTTCTCAAACTCCTGTCAAAATTCATTAATATGGGAATAACTTTTCATACATAACTTCTTTCAGGGTTCTGTCAGATCCATGGCATCTAGCGCCATAGTTCACACCTTCCTATAACTTTTCACTTATATTTGAGGTCCATAAGATCTGATAAAAATTCAGATAACTTTCACACTATCAGATAAATACCGGCTATTTGAAACTCTACTAAAATTTATGTATTATACTAGATTAATCAGCATAACTTTCTCTATCTACTGATAAATTTTTGGATTAAAATGCTTCCGGGCAGTTCTAAGCTTTTTTTAGCTGAAATTTCTATAATTACAATTTTACCCTTGAAAACTTTTGAAAATTACACTTTAGTCCCTCAACTTTTTATAATTATATTTAATAGCCCACAACTTATATTTATTTTTATTTTTGGCTTTGGGACTTTTAGACTTTCTAGTTTAGTCCCAATCTTTCTTTAAAATGACCATTATGTCCCTAGAGATTTTCACTATTTACAATTTAGTCCCTTATCTTTCACTTACTTGCAGTTTAATCCCTGAACATCTTCTGTATATTTCTGGGACTTCTTCTCAATAGGGCCTAGTAGCCTACCTCTTTCAGGTTATATACTGGGTTTCTAGGCCTAAAAATTAGGATATGACAGGAGGACAAACATATAATATTTTTGTAGAATTTAATCCTTTTTCAGCCAAAATATCATCAATCTTATTTTAAACTATCGAAATATACTATAGTTTGATATTCTATGATAATTGTAGGAATTTTTTTATCTAGGCCACTAATAAACTGTATGTATCAATATTAAAATTCGCCAACATAGATGTAACATTTTTTTTAATCAGATTCTAAAGTGAGTAGAGTAGGCGTGCGGTGTAAGATCAAATCAAATATGTTTATGTCAACAAATATCTCCCTTTTTTTGGGACCAGAAACAAAAAAATTATATTTCGATTATGAAATTAATATCTTATAAGTTTTTTTTTAAAAATGCTTCAAATTATAATTTTTATTTATAAAACATACAATTTCTAAACTAAAATGACTCTATTTCCAATTAGCACATTCATGTTATTGAACTTATCCATCATCCCTATGTTTACAGAGTAAGTTGTTCATTTAAAAAAATAAAAAATAATTAAAAATGATGAACACCAAATAATATGATACAAAGTAATTTTAACTGAACAAATTTATAGATAAATTTTATTTAATTTCAATACTCGTAGTATAGATATAAATTAATAATAAAAAATATTATTATGGTAAGTTTAATAAAATTTAAATATGATTCAAACCGAGAATATTTTAAAATTTGTTTGTTTTGATTTAAAAAAAATCTTGAACCATTTTAACTTCGATTGAATAGATGAATGGGTAGATGTGTCATGCTCTTATAAAGATGGCTACAATGTTCTTGCATCGACTTCTCAAATTAGCCACGCATGGTATGATCCTTTCATGAAGCTATTCCATCATTTGAAGTACTTAGCAAGCGTCATCTAAACATCATGTGGGATTGTTTATTCTGATATCATGTAGAGATACTTGAATATTTGTTCATCTTTTATCCTTTTATTACATCTATCTAGTATGATTGTTTCTGTTAAAAAATAGGCCAGTCTACCTATGATAAATTTAATCTAGATCTATGAGAAGTAAATATAGAGGGAATCGTTTTATTTTTAAAAGGAAAAAAATATGGGATATAGGAGTTATAGAAATCTTATTTCCCACCTATACACAATTTTCAGACATGAATAAGACAACAAAGAGAGTAATTGTATTAATCATTTGGGGGATTATAGTTTTTCTCTTTGGTATTACTTACATAGTCATTAAATTCATCATTTTTTGGTAGTTTTATTGTGTAAACATATCATAGCTCAAACAAGATATTCTAGTTACATGTGAGTTTCTCAGTAAATAAAAAAAGATTCAAGATACGCTTGAAATTGACAGTTTTTTTTTATACAACTTCAATATATATCTTTTAAGAATTTCAAATGTTGGATAATTTTTTTTTTTTTGTCAATAGCATAAGGGTAGTGAAGTATTTCTACTTAAGGGCATTATCATTCTCGTCAACGTTATTTGGATGGAAAGAAATTGGACCATACACCATGAAAAAGCTCCAAAAACATATGAAACAATCTATGAAATTTTGGGGTCGATCTCTTAGAGTTGGCTTTTATGGCTCCCTTTGCGCCTCAATTTGAGACAAATTTTGGTCCTACAAATCTGTCCCTCCACTGTCGAATGCTGAGTCTGAATGGCTACTTATTCTTTGGAAACAAAATGGTAGCAAAAGATCCAAACAAATGTCATGATCTTCTTTGTTTCAGGTATAAAGTAGTGCCCCAATTCATCTGGACCAAGACTGAGTTGTCTAATGCAATTTTTTACTACAAATATCTCCGAGCTTCACTTCTTTGAATTAAAGGAAAAATATTTCTTCATGGTGTGATACGAGTTCTATAACATGAATGAGAATCATATCAATACTATACTTAAGGATAAGCAGGGTCTTTTGAATAATTTTCTTTCAGTTGATTTATGTAAAATCCCTTTCTCCTGTTTATTTTGTTTAGACTTGTTGCATCAGGTTAATTTTATTTCTTATGAGATTGTTATATTTTAATGATATTTTGGCTCATTACAAAAAAGAAGATAGATATGTACTTATTTTTATGACTATATACCAAGCCATTTGATATTATTAATTTAGGTTTAACTATTATTGAGTTCAAATGTAGATATATAGTTTTCTCGCTATATATATTTTTTAATTAACATGAGCTTATAACTTTGCTAAAGGATATTGAATTTCTATTAAGAAAATGATAAAAAAAAGATTTTGAAAAATGATAAATATCAAAATAAGATATTATGGGGTGATACTTTGATATGTCATTGGTAATTGTTCCATTTTAACATTTATTATTTTCCATAGTATTTTTTTATCATTTTCTTTTTTTTATTGGATTGAAATATATATATGTATGCATTTTTTGGGTTATATTATATACACATGTATCATGACCATAATTTCACTAATAACTTATTTTCTCAATGCTACCGTGCTGGTTTCATTTTATAGAAAATGCCATAAAAATAAAAAATAATAAATTTTAAATCAAATATATTACCAATAATAAATTAAATATTACTAGTAATAAATATAATATTAATAACATGAAGTTATACTTTCCGATTTATTATTTTTTTAATTTTATTGTAATATGCTATAATTTAATTTTAGTTTAGCCAGTGAAAATAAATAAATAAAGAAAGAAGAAGAAGCTTCTTCCCGTCAAGGAACAAGATTTCTTCAGGATTCTTTCTTGCGCCTTCGGTTTCTTTCACTTTCGTCTCTCCCGTTAGGGTATATACCTTTGCGGATCGGTGGAGCAACATCCTACCGGCAAGTTTAGAATTTCGAGACTGTTTGGTCAGTGATCGACTGGTAGTTGCAGAAGATGAAGATTTTCATTAAGACTCTGAAAGGCACTCACTTCGAAATTGAAGTGAAGCCAGAAGACCCGGTTTGCCTACTTTGTTTTTTACTGTTCAATCTAATAACGTTTAATGTTTTCATTTTTTTTGCCACATCGCAAATAGGGGATTTCTTTTTCGATTGTTTCAGAGGTCTTGGGTCATCTGGTGGGGGGAAGCTCTTAAATTGAGTGATAATTAGGGTTTTAGTTTTACTCGTTTTGATAATTTCGCTGGTTTCGATCGGGTATTTCAGCCGTTGCTGCATTTAATGGGCGATTAGAAACTTCCCGTATAATACTTGTCATATTATTGTTGAATTTAGTCTTGAAACGGAATTGCTCTGTGGTTGGGAGCTATTGCTCTTTGATGAATAAAATATAATAGGGTTGGAACTTCGAACATTCAATGACTGGTTTGTTCTTCGAGCTGCTTAACTTATCTAGCCATCTTACGGAATACAGATATTATAGTAGACTTGCATAGTGTGTATGGACTCTGCACTAGTCTACTTCTTAATGAGAAATCTTTTCTGGATAGTATGGTTATATTGGCACATTATACGAGTAGGTCTGGCACTGTTAAGGCCTTGCGTCATGATAATTCCAGACCAGGTTGTTCTGATATGTAGATAGTCAATAAGTATGATTTAAAATTTTTGTGTGTGTTTCAAACTCATGTGTTATTTAAAATTTAAACTTTGAAGTTCATTTATTTCGTCCCTATTTTCTTGTCAATTCAGAAATAGAAAATTTGATTGATTATGAATGATTGCGCCAAGATGGGAGTAAGTATTGAACTTGGTTATTCAATCATCATTTGTCTTTTTAATTAATAAATTGGTTGTATTTCTATTAATGTATCAAATCAGAAAGTCGTGCATATCTTCAAGGGATGTGCAGATGATATAGTGCTTTTTTTTTTAATATGTATATTCCAGGGTGGAGCCAGTATGTTATTGAACTTCAAATTACCATGGGTAACAAATAACTAAGAGAAGAACTTTTGGGTATTTTTTACTGTTGGGAAAATCAAAAGACCATTAATTATGTCTTATGATCACTAGCTACAATGGTAACCTGAGATTTGAAACTGTGAATATTGAACTGGGAGAAGTGATGTTATTACAACTTGGAGTTAGCCCTTTAATAAGCAATATTTTCTGTCCCTTACTATTTGATGTAGATTTCTGACTGTTGAATTTAAGTGAAGATGCCAAAACAAGTAAGGGAAGAAAAATGCATATACCTCAAAAATTCATCTCTTTCTTATTTGTTGCATGATTGTCTCTTTGTGAATCCTCTACCTTGTTATTTTGCATCCGAGTTATTATGTAGTCCTCTAGATAGACTATCGGTTGTCAATATTCTTTTCAGGTTATTGAAGTGAAGAAAAAAATAGAAACTGCTCAGGGTGCGGATGTCTATCCCGCTGCACAACAAATGCTTATCCATCAAGGGAAGGTTCTCAAAGATGGCACCACCTTGGAGGAAAATAAAGTAGTTGAAAATAGTTTTGTCGTAATTATGCTTTCTAAGGTAAAGTTTTCTTGTTCATTAATATAAACTGCCTGGTCTTTGATATCTCAAACATTATTATTTGGTTGAATACATAGTTGATTAAACTTAAAAAACTAGATATGTATCAGTGTTGAATATGGAGTGGGGATGGCTCATAGATTTCAATTGATCTGGGATGATAATAATAGCATAATAAGTTTTCACAGACTATGATGAAGTTACCTGTTTTTGCAGTTCATTATGAATTCTGCCACCCTTCAAACTGACAGATTAGACAACGAGTCCCTCTATTCCAATGGCAATTAAGCTTATGCTCAAGGAGTAGCATACTTATCAATGAGCGGAACTGCTAGTGATGAGACTTTAGTGAAATAAATGGTCGAGGCACCCACAAATTTTAAGATTTTAGATACTTTTTTTTTAATCAGTATAGTTTGTTGGAGGATCTCGTCCATGCACAAAAGATTTATTAAAACTAAGATTTTTTTTATTATACTATGAGCTCTTTACCTGAGATATTTGTAGATAGAATTTGGGCAAATCAGGCTGGGAGAGCTTGTGGCTTCATGAATACCAGTTAAGTGTTAAAATAAATGTTGAAGAAAAGATTAACAACACCTTGGCAGAGTGTATGATGGGGGAACTTAATAGTCATTGATACTTAAGAAGGCAGGGGGAGCCTTTATGAGAGTGACTGTTAGTTGTATGAGAGTTCACTATGACTCTTAGTGGGAGTTTCTGTGTTAAGAGTGGTCTTGGGTGTTTGTGTTGAGTCTTTTTGCTTGCTGCTGTTTCAAAATTTTTCCACGTTCATCTGTTGTTTTCAGGCTTTCCTTAAATAATTTTAAGCCATTGTAAACTAGTACTGAGTTTTGTTGATGGCTATAACTCGTGTTATCCTTTCTTTCTTTTTGGTTGTTTATTCTCTTGAAATCTGGTTGCAAGTGCTGAGAGTTGGAGGCCTTCCAGTTAGCACTTTTCTTCTAGACTGACATATCGTGGAGTAGTTTGTACAAGATTAACCAATGAGATTCCATTATTGTCCCTCCCTTTCCTCCCCAAAAAAAAGCAAATACTATGCTCATTTTTACAACTTTATATTCTAATCAGTGTTTATAATTATGCTAGAGCAAAAGCTCATCTGGTGAGGGTTCTACTACTTCAGCTGCACCTTCAACCAAGGTGAGAATAATTTTCCAATGCTACTATTATTTTCACACTTTTCGCAGGGCTTCTTCCTCTGCATATGTAGTGTATTTGATATATTTTTATAATTGCAAATACATTCTGGTGATAATTTTTGTGCTGTTTTGATTAGATTGGGTGTTTATCAAGAAGATGAATGTTGAGATTGAATGCGATGTTATCTTTATGTGGTATTGGTATTTGGCTAACTAAAAAAACTATCTGTTAATGGTATATCTAAGCTTCACATGCTACAGAGGCAATATGTATTCCCTTTTTTGAGTATCGAAATTATTACCTAATGATTACATGTTCAATGCAGACCCCAGCAACAAGTGCTGCTCCCACCTCCACTTCTGTTTCAAGTTCAACCACACTTCAAGCTCCTGCTGCAGCGTGAGTACCAGATATGATTACACTTTAATTGCTTATATTTCGACATGAATACAACAATAACAACAAACCTTATCCCATTAAATGGGGTCGGCTATATGGATCATACGATGCTATTGTGCTCTATCAAAAACTAAATCATTAGATAGGTTATTGACTAAGAGATCCCGCTCAATGACCTCGTTGAGTGTTCTCTTTGGCTTTCCTTTACTCGTTTTAACCGGTGTTCATACTGTTTGATCCACCCTCATCGGCTCATCCCTTAACCTTCTTTGCATGTGTCCAAACTACCTAAGATGGTTCTCTAACATTTTCTCTTCAATATATGCCATTCCAACTCTTTCCCGTATTTATTCATTACAAATCTTATCTTTTCTTGTATGCCCATACATCCATTTCAACATCCTCATCTCAACTACCTCAACTTTATGCTCTTGCTGTCCTTTTAAAACCTAACATTCATTTCCATAAAATATTGTTGGTCTTATAGTAGTGCGATAAAATTTTTTTTTTACTTTATCTAGTACTTTCCGATCACATATAACCCCAGTAGCCTTTCTCCATTTAAATCACCCAGCCTGAATTCTATGATTAACATCCTCTAAAATTTCACCGTCCTTCTGTATAATTGATCCCAAATATTTGAACTTATATATTTATGGAATATTTCGACATGAATGTTTTGAAAAAAAATTCAATTTGACAGGCCTTCTCCTTTTCCTGCACCAGCACCTGCTCCTGCTCCTGTTCCTGCACCTGCTACTGTCACTTCAGGCACTGCTGTGTAAGTTCTAGTTTTTTGTGATGTTTACACATGGATTTGACAGTTTTCTTTAGTGTTTGCAATTTGAAAATGAAGCAATACTTGCTGTCACTTTCCTAATTCGACGAATTTGTCTCAAAAAACGTATTAAAAAGAAAGGATCACATCAATTGTTTCTTAGAAAGGAATTTTGTGAAAGCAGGTCAGAGTCTGATGTCTATGGACAGGCTGCATCTAACCTTGTAGCTGGAAGCAACTTGGAGGAAACCATTCAACAAATTCTTGATATGGGTGGAGGGAGCTGGGATAGGGATACTGTAGTCCGTGCTCTACGTGCTGCTTACAATAATCCTGAGAGAGCCGTTGAGTATTTGTACACAGTATGTATATAATATATCTCTTAATTTATTTTGATTATCTGACCTGTTCATTTTAATTGCTGTTTTACCTTTTGTCCCCACTGTCAATTTTGGTTAAAAGAATTGCCACTTTGTAATGAGTTCTACAAATTATTAAATGACTGTTGTTTGCGTGATCAAACCAGTTCTGTGTGGCAATATATGCTTAGATGAAACTGATGACTTCATTGCATGGCTTGCTTGACTTTGAAATTGTAGCCGACTATTTTTCACCACAATTTACTTTAAGCCATTATTGTTTATATAACAATCATTCATCAACATTAGGGTATTCCAGAGCAAGCTGAAGCTCCTCCTGTGGCCCGAGTGCCTGCAAGTCCACAAATTGCAAATCCTCCAGCAGCAGCTCCACAAGCTGCACAGCCAGCACCTGCTCCTACAAGTGGACCAAATGCTAATCCCCTAGACCTTTTCCCCCAGGTAGACATTGACACGTAGTATGTCATTAAAAACAATTATTGTAGTTTTTTTGCCTGGTGTACTTACTATCTTTAACAGGGCCTTCCCAATGTTGGTTCTGGTGCTGCTGGTGCCGGCACCCTAGATTTTCTTCGCAATAGTCAGCAGGTACTTTCTCTTTCCCTTTCTCGTATCCGCACTCCACATGGAATTCATGACTCAAGGCATGTGTATCCTGGATTCTATAATTGTTATATTTGTTTCAGTTCCAAGCCTTGCGAGCCATGGTACAGGCAAATCCACAAATACTCCAGGTATTTTATAGAAGTACATTTTTTATTCTCTTTTTCTCAGCTTGCTGAATTTTGTTCTCTGTTGTACTGCAGCCTATGCTTCAAGAGCTCGGGAAACAAAATCCTCACCTTGTGAGATTGATTCAAGAGCACCAGACTGACTTCCTTCGCCTGATAAATGAACCAGCCGAAGGTGGTGAGGGGTGAGGGATCTTAACCCGTCTCTGCTAGATTGGATTCTTTTGGCTTACTTACTCTATTGGTGTTAATTTTGTGGTTACTTATTCTTTAGGAACATATTAGGGCAGCTGGCTGCTGCCATGCCACAACAAATAGCTGTCACCCCCGAGGAGCGACAAGCAATTGAACGAGTAAGTTTGACCTTTTAACTCAGTGATGCTTTGTATTATAGATTTGTTTATTTCTGTTTCAATAGAATTATCCTCATTTAGAATTTGCCTGTTCATCTTCTCATGTCCTCAGTACTCAGCAATATGAAGGGTTGCTTCTTCGTTTTTGTTTTTTTGGCAATTATTTCCACAGCCACAAATTAAAGGATTTAGAGTTTGTGCGCGCGCGCACACACCTATTGAAATATAATCACCATCTTGTTGACCAAAAATGAAAAGTCACCGTCTGAGTCCGGGGGGTCAAACCTGAACTTGTTTCTTTCAAACATGCATGGAGTCAGTTATAAACATTACTCGTTTATTAATACAGAATTGAATGATACACAACTAATGCCTAGATAACATTGTCCACCAATATTAATTTTAAATTTCCAAGGGTTGTGATGTGGTTTATGTGTATCCTGTCCCAGCTTGAAGCAATGGGTTTTGATCGTGCACTGGTGTTGGAGGTATATTTTGCGTGCAACAAAAATGAGGAACTGGCTGCCAACTACCTTTTAGATCACATGCATGAGTTCGAGGAATGATTGGTTCTTCTTTCCTGTTGCCCATCATTTTCTTTAATAATTTTTTTCCTTCATGGACCGATAATGTTTAATGAGGTCGCCGTTGATAAATATTACATGTCTGGAGTGGACAAGGTCTTTTTTCTTTTAATTTAAATTTTAAATCTCCTTAGCATTCTAGGGTTCTTCGCGAGACATTAATATAAATGGACGTTTGTCCTATAAGATGTTTTATTTTGCATCAATGTTAGCATATATGCTGCTTGCCCTTAAGTTCAGTCTTGGACACTGGAAATTATTCAAATTTAAAGCTTCCGTGGGTGGGATTAGGGGAATTCTTAACCCAAAGAATGCCTGGGAATATACCCAAACTAAAAAAGCGGCTACTTTGCTGGAAGGGAAAGGATGAGAATGGAATGAATTAAAAAGGAGGAAAATTTTCTCGGCATCCTCACAGTTGAAATTTAATATTCAATAGCCCCGCAAGAATCAAGATTTCTGAAACTTCACTCAAAAGATGGTATTATACTTGTTTTTTCCCTAAATAAAAGGTCAACTGTCGTCGGAGCTTCAGATGGTGCCGGAGGCTAAAGCTCTGGCCAAGGGGATTTGAACCCATTTGAACATTGACCATCAAGCCACCAAAACCATTTGAACATATATTTTGTGGAGAGATAAAACTATATGTAATATCTTAGTTTTTAATTTACATCAGAATTCACTTAATATATTGTTGATAATTCTCTTGTACTCGTTAATTTTCTAGTCGTTCTTCACTGCTAAATTTTTGAGAATATAAAAGAAATGAGAGTTGTTGATTTCTTTATATTTTCATTAACAGTAATGTTGTGAATTGTGATCCGAATGGGAGTGAGTGGAGACATGATGAGTGTTCCAAAAAGAGAGAGAGATGGAGGTCCGACCGCTTAATGGGATTGTGAAAAAGCGTGAAGTGTGAGAAGCAAAAGAGAAGAGCCACACAGATGGCCGAAGAAGAATGGAATCGTACGGGACGCATGCTTCCTCTCTCTGCTGCAACTTCATGATCATCCCTTTCTGTTTCAAACGTAACTTTCCATTAGTGAAGCCTCCATCTGAACAGTTCCTGACTATCACTTCTGAATGAGCAGAAACCTTCCTTTCGCCTTTTTCTTTTGTTGTTCGTGTGTGGGTGCGACCGCGTTCACTTGTTTCAAATTATTCCTTAATTTTTTAATATGCGAGATATTTAATTAATTTAATTTAATTAGAAATTTAATTAATTTAATTAATTAATTAATATAATATATATATTTTAGAAATACTCTAATTATTGTTCTTAATTCTTATCCTTTCTCCCTTATTTAATTATTATTGAGAGATTATTAATAAGGATAATTTAATAAAAAAATTGATAAATATAAAAAATATATCTTATATTTAATTATAATTAATATAATATTCTTCTTCCCCGTTATACGCTTCTTGTCTGTACACAGTTTAGATTCGTCCATCATAACATTTCAATCAAAGTTGGTACTTCACTCCTCCATATCTATTGCCCAATTGATCCCTTGTATTTATACATTTTAAACAAGAAAAAAATAGACAAGTAATTGAAACTAAATATGTTTTCTCATCTTATGCATAAAATGCAACCTGGCTCAATTGGATAGATTAATGAATTGGTGAATCCAGTCTCATGATTTGTCTGATTGATCAAGACCTTTAAATGGGTTAACGGGATTAGATTTTCTTTTCCCTTCCCTTAGCTAAGTGTGAAATAATGTTGTTTTATGTAAAAAGAAAAAAAAATAAGAGTCTATTAAATTTATACTTTGTTGATCCACATTCATAAAGATTTGACGAGGTTAACGTTAGTTGTTACGCCTTAACATAATCCTCCTCTTTTATTCGGGCTAAATATCAGCTATAAACATAGATGGAACTTTGTAAGTAGTAGAAGAGAATATGACATCTATCAAAGAAAGTTATCCAATGTGCCGATAATTAGAGTTGATCAATAAATATAGTTATATAAAAAAGAAAAAAAAAGACTAAAGAGAATACTAATAAAATTATTGAGTATGATTTTTTGGTAAACAACTTATTCTTTTTAATGTGAAGTACAAATATATGTGTATACTAATTTAATCATTTGTTACTTCCTACCTTAAACTATTGTTTCAAATAGTTTAATGGTTAATTCGGTTTAGCATAAAGAGAAACCTAATTTAATTAGCCCTTTAAGACATGTAGAATACCCGTAGGAATCTGCTATTGAACTAATATGTGCAAGAGAAAATGTTATATATGTGTTTACATGTGTGTATGTGCATATATTATTTTGAAGTATCTTTGTATTTAATAATTTTCTTTCAAAATTGTTGTCATTATTTGAAATAAAACTAATATAGCCACTATTAAAAAATCAAAATTAAATATTATAAGCTTGCAGGTTTATCTCAGTTCAATTGGCAAAAATTTAAAACATACCAACATAAAATTTATTTAACGGTATAAATCTATACTATATCCTTTTATATCTTATATTCGATTTCTTGAGAAGATACTTATGCTAGGAGAGGTAATCCTAAATCCCAAAACTAGGATACCTAGTAATAGGATCTGATAAATATTTTTTAAAAAATTAAATATTATAAGGTATTCAATTATTATAATTTTATTAGAATTCTATCTCAATGGCTTATTCCAAACAAAAGAATGAAGCTCCATATATACATTTTGTTTTTGTCATTTTCATGTTTATCTATTTACAAGCATGTTCACTTAACACACAACCACGATCGTGTCAAAGAATTCTATCTCAATTTCTCTTCTTTTGTGATGAGTAAAATCAAATCCAAATCAAAGACGCTAATCAATCAAAATGGCACTTTCTATTTAAGTTGTTTTCTTCTTAAATTAGTATTAACCTTTTCTTCTCTGTTAATATATATTACAATGATTACGATAAAAGAAAGTTGAGTATCGATCTGACATAGGATGATTCATGTTCATTTGATCGACAAGTTTGTTTGATTCCTCTTTATCTTCATCTTTCACTTTCAAAATCTCCAAAATTATACCTGTCTAGCGATGACATGTGACAACACAAACAACGGTCCTTAGATAATGTTAGAATATGTTTAGAACGAAGAGAGATGTTCTTTAGAAAGTATTTATAAATTAAGAAATTTATGCATGAGTTGTATTGTATGGCTTGAGTATTATGAGTAAATCAATACTTAAAGGATTTTTCTGCAGGAAATTCGCCGGTTAACCCCAATTTACACTCTATAATATAGGAGTAAGTAGGGGAGAATTTACCCTGAAGTAAAGTATTGATGTCTATGTCCTTTAAGACGCTATGCACAACTTTCTTCTTTATCTCTTCTTCTTTTACTCTTCAAACAACGTCCAACCAACATATAATAACATTAATCACCTTGTATAATTCAACAGAACCAGGACGTTAACGTATAGATTCCTTTAGCTCAAAACGACACAGAGAAAGCAGACAACCTAGGAGATATCACATTTTTTTCTGATACGAGTCTCGTGTACATATCTATATACCTTCCACTTTCCATCAGTTTCGTTCCCAAATCAATCATGAACTGTCTCAGTATGAGTAAAATCAAAAGGGTCCCCACCACAGCACTAGGACTCATTATGCATGCTTGAACTGGTTCAACCACAATCACATTATTATTATTATTTCAGAGAAACCTAAAACCTTATAATGATAAGAACCATAGATTATTGTGGAAGGCTCTTTGGTCCCAAACGATATCAGTAAGGTGATACGTTTGAGCCAAAGAAATGGTGACACAGCAGCGACCTGTGCATGAACATATGTAGAAGTTAAATAGTAGGCTTTAGGTGGTGTTGTTGGGTCGGTGGTTCTTTCTTTAGGTTCCATTCAAAAAGGACCACTCCACTTTGGTCCAGTAGGTCGTTTTATTTTGGGACCCACCTAGCCAACCCCACTACGCCCTAAACTGGTCATGTGGTCGTTTTACATGTGTGTTTTCTTTAAAATTTTGTAATGACGAAATTCACATGTCATATTTGACAAATATTGCTGGTATTAATTAGTTGGGTGATTCATACGTTAACCTAATAACTGTTGGTAACATGGGTAAAAAATGTAGTTTTAATCATGTTTAAAAATATTATCTGTAAGAATTATTTGGCTACACATTATAGAATGCAGCAATTTTTTAAGATTAAATTAACCCTTTCTATAAAGTAAAAAAAAATATAATGATCAGATGAAAGACAGTGCACTGCATGAAACTGAAGAATTTTACAGTGTTTTTGTCTGATATATATGTAAAAGTACAGAAATAATGATAATATTTTAAAATGTATATTTTCTATCACTAACTCATTAAAAATATATATGTAATCATGAATGATCATTTTAATAATAACAATGAGTATGAAAGAAAGTTTTCAATCATTTGATCACATTTGTTGATGATAATATTTTGTTATTTAATTAACTTCCAATGTTAACTCTATTTTAATTTATCGAACACTCTCTTCAATTCCTATCGAATTATTTGGATTTATATTTTTTTCTCTAAACTATTTTATTAAATGATAATATTCTATTCTATGTATAAAGTAATATTTTACATTAAAATGATGTTTTATTAATCCACGTGTGTTTAAAACCTTAAAGAACAAAAAATAATTGAAAAGGAGGGAGAGCACATGGATTTTGTTTAATGAGCAAGTTTATAGCTACGAGGGATGGTAATCCCATACCACTCGCGTCCTATATAAATGTATAGATATTGATTCATTGAAGGTATAAATGTTCATATGCCAATTCACGTAAGTTTGAATCCAAATTATAGAACTGAAGATATGTCATCGGGATTACTACCTGATATTTATTGTAATATCTTATAATTGTTATTACACTATATTACTTTATTGTCGTGCCAATCAAACTACCTTAAATCAGTTAAATGCTCTAGGATTGCCCATGAAATTGAACCAAACTTGACATAAGGTCTCACCATTTGTACACTAATAAAGATCGGCTAATTACAACTAAGATCTTATATTAATTAGTAGGAGTAGTTGTTGTACCTTAACTAGAGGTCTTGAATTTGAATTTGAGAATGTAGCAATACAAGGTAATAAAATCACCATCCATACGAGTTATACTATAGCTCAATTTAAATTAGTCTAGATCTCATGAAATACTGGAGTTAAAAGAAATAAATTAAAAATACTGAGTGCTTGCTTTAAAAAAATAAAAGGACAAGCTAATTCCAATGTGTTTACAAAATTTTTAAACTATGGTTTTAAAAAATTTTTTAGCCTAAACTTTAGTTTAAAAAAATTTTAAAACAAATAGTCATATTTATTTAAAATAATTTTTGGACAAAGTTATAGTTTAAAATTAAAGTTTTGGATAAATTATTAAGACTAACTTCTAGAATAGTAAAAGAACTTATAAATTACCTAATTATTATTTTACCCTTATTTTTTATTATACCCTCTATTCTCTCTTTTCTCTACTATCTCTCTTCTCTCTTCTTCACCATTTTTTCCTCTCTCTCATTTATATTCTCTACCATCTTTACTCTCTCTTCTCCACCCTCTCTCCTCTCTCGTATCTTCTCTCCTTCTCCACTATCTCTTATATCTCCTCCACAATTTATCTTTTCTCCTCTCTCTTATTTTTAATAAAATCATACTCTTTTTTATAATTTTACAATTATAAAAGTCTTTTTTATTAATAACTATTTAAACACTCATTTATTCAGAATTACTTTTTTCTATAAGTTCTTTTCCAAAATACATTTTCTAAAAGTTGTCTAAGGGGTGGTTTGGTATGAGGGATCTTAGGGAGAGGGGAGAGGAAGGGAGGAATTTTGCTCCCCTCACCTTATTTGGGTAACAAGAATTTTTAGGAGGGGCAATTTTTTAAAATTTTCCCTCCCCTCTAAAATTGGAGGAATTTGGAGGGGAGATACAATATTTTTATTTTATAATATTAATATACCTATAATTTTTTAATATTATAATATTATCTATATATTATATTTTATTAAAATATTCTATAAAATAATATAAGGGTAATTTTTTCTATATAAAAATATTTTCTCTCCTCTCTCTTCTTGAACTAAATAAAGTAACATGAAAATCCCTTTCCTATCCTCTCTTAATGTTAATCCAAATAAAATAATAATAAAATTTCTCATCTTCCCTTATTTTCTTTTCTTTCTATTAAAATTTCTCTCCTTATTTTCTCTCTATTGAGCCAAACATAATGTAAAAGTTTTTTTTTTTTCACATATCCTTTTTCAAATTCTTATCTAAACACACCCTGTGACTCATTTGTCCTTGAACGGTGGAGGATCTTCTAATCCAAGATTTAAGCGGTCATAGGGAGACTCAAGCCCACACCTCCATAAATATGCGAATCTTATTCAGTTCTTTGCATCCATTTGATATATGGGGCATTATATTTTAAAAAAATAAACTACTATTTTTATGTTGGCTCTTTAATATAAATTTTAATTTATACTATAAATAAATTTTATATTAAAAATTGGAAGTGTACTATATTTTTTTTTTCTGGGTCGGCAAAAATATATGTAAATATGATTACATATAGATTTGATCTTGACTTGTTTGCCTGCTTATCTTTGCTTGCATCATTGTTGGCGTCAAAGTCCACAAAGAAAAGCATGTTAGGGTTTGCAGAGATTGGCTTTATCAATTTTGTCGTCTTTATGATTCTCTCAAATTTCCTTTAGTTTCAGCAACATACAGAAACTGGTTGCCACGTGGTCACCCAACAATTTTATTATTATAAATATTTGATCAAAATATCCTCCAAATATTAAAATGGGAGAATAACACACACATTTTGTTAGGCTCAAATTTATTTTGGAAATCTTCGTAATATTGTCCCAAAAATTCTTTTAAGTTAAATAGTGATATGAAAATTTCAAAACATAACAATATTGTCCCAATCCATTAAAAAACTAATGTTAATCATTACAAAATTAACGATAACAAGTAACATTGTTCTATTTTAATATTTCTGAGATAATTTTAAATTAAAAAAACTTTTAGGACAACATTATTGTCCCATAAGTCCAAATTATTTGAAAATTAAGAAATTTGACTTATTAACATGACTGAGGAAATGATTGATTGTTTTGTTTGGGATATATTTATAATTCTCCAATAAATATGAGTAAGAAATCATTTTTTTCATACACATACGCTTATGCTTTTAAACTTCCAAAGCAAAACTTTGTTAATTTGGGAATATTCACTTTTTAGCCCAGTTTTATAAATTAAAGCTGGGGATTTAACTTTTAGAGTCATTAACTTGTAATTGTATTGATCAAGTTCATAAAATGGACGGTTCTGATTAAAGATGAGCTCCTCATGCTCAAGTCTTATATGGAAATTTAATGCCTATCATATTAATACCATGCAAGTATTTAATTATATGTTTATATATATACACACACACACACACACACACACATACCTATATCATTATATGGCAATTCAAGTCTTACAGCTATCTTTGGTTTAAATGCTTATATATATCTATCAAAAGCTGTATTTTATATATAAGAGTAAATGTAAATATATATATATATATATATATATATATATGTCGCACTCCAAATAATAATAATAATAACAAAAATATAAAAAATTGTAAAATGATAATAAAATAACATAAAGAAACGCAAGATGGTTCAAAAGCTTTTGAAAAATTGACGGGTGAAACTTGAAAGGGAATAATAATATAATTAATAAGATTAAATAAGGGAAGAAATAGGTAATTAAGGCTGAATAATATTCTTATCAACAAGTCATAATCAAAAAATCAAAAAGAATTTTATACTCACAAACACACTTAGGTACGTATTCATTAAATAATAATAATAATAATAAAGTGCAAGCATATTCTGATTAATGTTCGTTGCCAAATAAATAAAAAACAAAGCAACAAGCAATTGATTTCTCAGGGAGTTGTGGAGTTTCTGTTTCTCACGTAAGCAAAACTATTTGATTGAACTTTATATTACAAATTCTGGGTGATCCATTAATTAATTGTTCTTATATCTCCTTGTTTTTTTATATAGGTACATAATCAAGTCAGATTTAAATATTATTAAATTTAATTAAGAGTAATTTTTTAAAAAATATTTTTCATAGTCAAAGTCTTTTTCATTAGAACCATGTTGGTTATTCTTATCTCATTCTGACGAAGAAATTATCACATTTCAGTTTGTTTATTGGAAAAAAAATAAAAAGTTTTTTTTATTCCCAAGGAGCTTATTAATTCGTTATTAATATCAACATCGGTGCATAGAACTTTTGTCGCTGCGAATAGACTGATCAGAGAAATTAAAAGAGAATTGATTAATACAAAGGTACCGTTTTCCTAATTTCCCTTTTTATATATATATATTTTCTACATTAGGTGAGGTTTACAAAAATTAAAAAATAAAAAATAATAAGCTCTTTGGATAAATAAAATAAAATAAAATATGGACTAATAATTAATATACTGCTTGTAAAAAAAATTAAACATTATAATTTCTTATTTGATTAGAATAAAATATAATTCTAAAAAATAATAATCACTTTTAAATATCAAAATTCTAAATCATATGTATAGTTATTTATTTGGCGGTAAAACAGACGTCCCTAATGGGGGCACCGATCCGGCTTTCAGCTGTATAACAACGAATTGGTGGAGCTTTCGATACGCATTCTCAAATTGCCCATGATATACTAAAATATGAGTATTAATGGTTAGGATTTAAGAGTTCAAATCTTTACATATAATTTAAGAAAATTAAAATTTTTGTAATAGTGCGTACATATAATAATGAAATAGTTATATTAATAAATAAATATTTAAATATATAAAATCTCTTAAATTTTAAATCAGTTATATATAACCTCTATAACTATTAAAAATTTAAATTAAATATCTTATTATTTTATATTTTAATTATTTAACCCCCACAATTAAAATCGCCATTAAAAATTAATAATTTTTATCATATAATAATTTTTATATTTTTTTATTATATATCATATTATTTAAAATTAATACTTAATAATTTCTATATAATTTTAAATAGTTTATATTTTTTATTTAAATAATACATGATCAAATAAAAATTTTAAATAATTTTTTTAGTTTTTTATATTTTTAAATATTAAAAATACTTTAAATTACATGTTAAATGAATATTTTATATTTTTAAAATATTTTATTGTAAGTATTTAAAAAAATTAAAATTATATATCAAGTATAATAAAATTATATAAAAATTATGAAATGGTAAAACTGTTAATTTTAACAATAATTTTAACGGTATATATTTGATAATTAAAAAAATAAAATATTAAAATCTTTAGTTTAAACTTTCAATAATTAGAGATGTCACGTAATTAAGGAGGTCATGTTAAACTGACCTAAAATTAAATTTTTTTTTTTATCTATTTTAGCTGTAAATAAATAAACAAATAAAGATATAGGGACTTATAATGGAAATAAAAAAAATACAGCATGGTTAAACATTTGATTTCAAGCCTTTATATATGAAACAAATTTTAGCTGAGAGAAATTTATGTTTATCTTCATATTTAAGAGGAAATTAAATACTACCGATTGAATATACTACTCTTAGTGTCTTAAAAAAAAATATATATAAATGGTATTTGTTTATTTTAACTTTTTGTACTTTTTTATATTCTATTTTATTATTTCTTATAAATAAATTAAATGTATTATTACATTGATATTTTTGAATAGTATTCCCGTCGTTCGTTAATATCATTTTCAAGTTCATTTCCCACCTTTTCATAGGTTATCAAAGAATATATAGGAGTTTCAAGATTTAAGCATTATAAAGAGAATTATGTGGCAGAATATTGTCCCTTATACCAAACTCTCAATTTATTATTTTATTTTAAATTTAATTAATAAAAAATATAATCATTAAATATTTCTGAAACAGCAAAACTGTATTTAAATGGTTTTCAAGTGTAGCCAAAATGTAATATCACAAATCTGGAATTGCATCTATTTATATGCGTTCAAGATTTGATTTATGCATGCACCCGACAGGCCGACAGCTACTAAATAATATTTATATTTATAATTTGAAAATTAATCATATATTTAAAAACAAATAGTAAGAAGAAAAAAAAAGATCGGGTTTAAATGGAGTGTGGAGTTATTTTTTTCAGTAGATTTCAGTCTTATACTATAGGCTTGTTTGAAAATCTTTATAACCTATGTTTTATTTAAAAGTATTTTTAGCTTAAATTTTAATTTAAAAAAATAAAATAAATAGTCATATTTGTTTATAAATATTTCTAGATTAAACTATAATTTAAAATTAAAATTTTAGATAAGCTACTAAGACTAACTTCTATAAAAGAGTTTATGAATTACCCAATTATTATTTTACTCTATTTTTTCTTACACTGTCCCATCTCTCTTCTTTCTTTTCCACTATCTTTTCTCTATATTTTTTATCATCTTTTCTCTCTTATATTTTTTCTATACTCTCTCTCCTCTCTCCTATTTTTAATAAAATCATACTCTTTCTGATAATTTTTTAATTACAAAAGTCTTTCTGGTAATAACTATTCAAACACTCATTTATTCAGAACTACTTTTTTTCCCATAAACTCTTTTTCAAAAACTATTTTTTAAAAACTCTTTTCTAAAATCTTATCCAAACACATATTATTATTAACTAGCTAGTATTTACATATTTTATTTAAGAAAATGAACTAAGGAAGAGTATATAAGATATTTAAATTCTTGAGAGGTTTGAATTATATATATAAATAATTTTTTAACCATTCAAATATTATTAATTATTTTAAAAATGTTTTAATTCAAATTATTATTAAATTTCAGCACTCACATCTTCACATCGATATAATGTTTTTGAAAGAACCAATATGATTTTATTATCTGAATTCAATTACACTACGTAGGAATTAATGCACGTCTTCTTCCCTGCATTGGACTAACTCTTGTGCTATTAATTAAATAAATGCAAAAATGTCGAATTATTATTTTCTAGAATAAAATATTGTGTGTTAGAGATTTAATTAAGTTACTATTTATTTACCCTACCTTATTTATCTATATAAAAAAATATTATTGCACAGTTCTGACCTAATTGCAAGTTGTGAGAGGAAAACTGACCAGGCCTACCGGTTCATATATTTGATGTACTGTTGTTATATTGAATATTAAAAAATTATAGAAAATATTTAAATTAATATAATATATACCAGCAATTCATCTTTCTAATTTAATTGGAAGTCTTATGTATTGCAAGTTGATAGAGAGAGAGAGAAATAACAAGAAGCCTACTTGTTCATACCTTTGATGCATTATTATATATATAATAAGTGAATAAAATCCATGTTAATCTATGGATTAATTTAAATAAATTAATTAGGTTGAACTACATGTAACTTGCTCACCATCTTTTACTTATGTATAATTTACAATCGTTTTCCATAATAACACTTGTATATCACGAAAAAAGAAAGCTTAAATCAAAATATCAAACAAATACATATTATTACTATATAAATATATATACACACACACACATTACACCCACCCAGATCCAAAGAGACCTAATTATTGAACACCCAAAACAAAAGAAAGAAAAGAAAAATCTTTTTTTTTTTTTTTTGTGGCCATAACCGTGCAAGCTCTATTGCCATGTAGTCTTCAGAATTCCAAGTTTGGCCTATAAATACTTGGCCTTGAGGCCATCTTATGTACTGGCTACCTTCCTCATCAGAAACACGCACAGACGATGGATCAGCAGGCAGAAAACCGAAACCATGAGAGAAGTAAAAAGGGAGGCCTCGTTACAATGCCCTTCATCTTCGGTAATACATACCTACATATACATATACATATATATATATACCCTTCTTCCATCTTGTGTCCCATTTTTATCAGGAGATTGAATCCTTGACCTCCTAAGTACCTACTTGGAGGGATTGGGAAACTTGTGTGTTAATTAAGGATTTGTGTATATGTTGTTGTTTGACGTTGAATGAATTATTTGCAGCAAATGAGGCGTGTGAGAAGCTGGCAGTGGTCGGATTCAATGCGAATATGATAAGCTACTTGACGGGGCAGCTTCATTTGCCACTCACGAAAGCTGCAAACACTCTCACTAACTTCGGTGGCACTGCAAGCTTGACCCCTCTTCTTGGGGCCTTCATGGCTGACTCTTTTGCTGGAAAGTTCTGGACCATTACTCTTTCTTCCATTTTCTACCAACTAGTTAAGATCCCCTTCACTCTCTCTCTCTCTCCTCTTCATCTTTATTTATTTGTCTCTTCATACCATATGTCTGATATGAGCCATAGATAGTTTGTTTATGAGACTTCACAAATTTTTGTACATTTTATGTTTGTCTAATTTATTTACAAGTTTCAGAAACTTACAATTTCAAATGCTTTCCTAGTGGGTTTTCTAAAATTCAATAGAAGTTTATATCAAAGTTTATAAACCTTGATATTAATGTTGATATATTCTTAGAAACAATTAATTATCATTTTAAAGATATTTTAGAATAACTATCTTAAAATCAGTCTCTTTTATCTTAAATATACGAGTCAATTATAATTTTTTTATAATAAATATTAGATATTGATCAACTTGTGTTTTAAAGTTATAATTTTTTTAAATTATTTCTCTTAATTATACATATTAGGTGAATTTTAATTAAATGAATAGTTTTCTATACAAATGACTAAAATTGGTATTTTAGAGAAAACAACCTAAATATTTTATAAATTATTAATTTAATTAATTTTTTTAATATATATAATTTAAGTAATTTATCTACTAATATTTTTCATGTTACTCTTAAAACTAATCATAGTTTTATATGTGAATAATGAACAGGGATTTGTAACCTTGACAATATCAGCCATACTTCCACAGCTAAGGCCACCACCATGTAGAGGCGAAGAGGCATGCCAAGAAGCTAATGCTGGACAGCTAGCAGTCCTTTACGTGTCACTCCTTTTAAGCGCAATCGGGTCAGGCGGGATCCGACCCTGCGTGGTATCATTCGGGGCGGAGCAGTTCCACGAGTCGGATCCGAAGCAGTCCACCAAGACATGGACCTACTTCAATTGGTACTACTTCGTGATGGGATCATCCATTCTGGTGGCAGTTACACTACTTGTCTACATTCAAGATAACATCGGGTGGGGCCTGGGGTTAGGTATCCCCACTGTTGCAATGTTCATCTCAATCATTGCTTTCATAGCCGGGTACCCGCTTTATCGGCACTTAGACCCGGCAGGGAGCCCCTTCACCCGACTCGTACAAGTAGGTGTGGCTGCCTTCAGAAAGAGAAAGATGAATGTGGATGATGCCAAATTGCTTTACCAAAATGATGAACTTGATGCACCTATTTCTTTAGGAGGCAAGCTTATGCATACCGAGCAGATGAAGTAAGTGTCCCTTTAATTTTTACATTGCACAGACAGAGTTTACAAAAATGAGTATTTTTAATAAGTCGTTTTACTATGCATAGAGTCTAAAAAATATGGCCTATCATTCAAAATTTATAAATAATGGGATTTGATTTAGGATTTTGGTACTAGGATTGTTCAATTATTGTATAATATGACTCAACCGTAAAAACGGTTTTTTAGACTACACAGAGTTGCCAGTGAGTCTAGTTGACAATCTGATGATCAATCCAATGTGATTTTCTAATCATTGCTACCATTCAAAATTTTATAAAAAATGGGATTTATTTGAAGTCTGAGGCGTGAACTATTGACTGATATTTTGTTTGGTAATAGATCAGTGATTGTCCCAAATTGATTGTGACGAGGTAGTGAGTCATATGATATTTGGTGGTCCGGTAGGACACTGTATAAATATGATAAATTGGTGGGCCTAATGTCTCATGTGCTTTTGCTTTCTATCCGTAGCGCTTCATCCTCACCTCTTTTTTTATTCATATATCATATCATTGCCAACCATTTTGAAAGTTGGACTTGGCCATTATGGTGGGTATCATGTGGATATTTTATCTGGATTAATAACAGGTGGGCATTATTGTTTTTTTTTTTTGTTAACGTTTAAATATTCTCTTATTAAATACAATTATGTTTAAAATATTATTAAATATTAAATAGGAATGCTACTCACAATTTTTTTTTATTTTTTTTATACAAATAAAGTTTAGGTGAGTTGAATTTTGGGGATTCACTAGAGTTAGGGTATGTTCAAATAATGTTTATAGAGATACTTCTAGATCGAGATTTGAACCCACGATCTTATAAGTTATGAGATAACTCTTTACCAACTTGATCAATTTTTGTTAGACACTTGGAAAATTTTTTTTGTTACATAAATTTTTAAAAAAATATTAGGTTTACCTACCATCTAAGAGTTGTCACTTAGAATTAGTTTGGAATGCCTATTCTCTATATATCGATGTTGGGCCCAATAGTTTATCACTTTATAATTGAGCCTGGGCCCATTTCGAGCTATGCCTTCTCTCACAATAAAAATTATGCAGGTTATTGGACAAGGCAGCAATTGTAACAGAAGCAGACAACGTGAAATGCCCAAACCTGTGGAGGCTAAACACAGTTCACAGAGTAGAAGAATTGAAGTCCCTCATAAGAATGGGCCCTATATGGGCCTCAGGCATCCTCCTCACAACGGCTTACGCTCAACAAGGCACTTTCTCTCTTCAACAGGCCAAGACCATGGACAGACACCTCACTCCCTCCTTCCAGATCCCCGCCGGCTCCATGTCCGTCTTCACCATCCTCTCCATGCTCTCCACCACCGCCTTCTATGACCGCATCTTCATCCCCATCGCTCGCCGCTTCACCGGCCTTGACCGTGGCATCTCCTTCCTCCACCGCATGGGCATCGGCTTCGTCATCTCAACCCTCGCCACCCTCATCGCAGGCTTCGTCGAGATCAAGCGCAAGAATGCCGCTTTCGCCTACGGCCTCACCGATCATTCCAAGGCGACTATCCCCATATCGGTGTTCTGGTTGTTGCCTCAGTACAGCCTTCATGGTGTGGCGGAGGCGTTCATGTCGATAGGGCACATGGAGTTCTTCTATGACCAGTCACCGGAGAGCATGAGGAGCACCGCCATGGCTCTGTTCTGGGCCGTCGTCTCCGTCGGAAACTACGTCAGCACGCTGCTTGTGACGTTGATTCACCGGTTCACTCGACGGCCCGATGGCTCCAACTGGCTTCCCGATAACAACCTGAACAAAGGGAGGTTGGAGTATTTTTACTGGCTCATTACTTTGCTGCAAGTTATTAACCTTGTCTTCTACTTGTGGTGCGCTAAACGATATACGTATAAACCTGTCCAAGTTCACAGTAAGAGTGATAGTAGCAGTTCAGATGAAAAGGAAGTACAAGAACAAGTTGAGCTTGCATGTAAGGTCTAGATACACACACACTCATATATATAGCTAGATTCTGGATGTGTAATTTTCGTGCTTTATAACTCTCTTGTAGACAGGATTAGCTGGGGCAGCATTTATAGTTAGATAAAGCTAAGCGATAAGTATAATATAGAATGGCAGTTATATTATATGAGCATATATATTGTATCTTCCTATGTATTTGTATTTCTATCACTATCAGAACAAGATGTGGACTAATTTTCAATGACTGCTTTATGTGCAAATTGTCAAAAGCATAATGTCTTCTTTCATTTCTTTCACAAGTGTGTATATATATTAATCATCCCTCCCCTACTATTATTAAAGTAGGACAAAATTAGAGAATTAATCTTAATTCTAAATATAAGATATATTTTTTATATTTATTAATTTTTTTTAAATTATCCTATTGATACTCTCTTAATAATAATCAAGTGAGAGAGGAGAGGGAATTAAGGGAGATTATTTGTGTTTTAGAAAAAATATATCATATTAAATATTTAATTAACTTACTCAATCTAATCAAATTAGTTAAATAAATCATATATTAAATATTAGAATTAGTTCTATATTTTTGGGTGTTGATTCATTTTTCTTAATAAATAAGTATAAATATAATTATCGGTGAAAATATATTTAATCATAAAATAAATATATGAATTGTAAAATAGAAAACATTTGCTTGACATTGAAAACCCAAAACTCCTCTTCAGTATTACAGTATTGCTATTATAATCAGACTGTTTTTGTGGGGGGGAAAGTTCTCTGATGTAAAATCCTTGCAAACCTGATACAATGGGCCAGCCCAAACTGGAGTGACATGTAATGGACCGTAACTGGGCTAAATGCCCATGACGATGAATAGGGACAGGGCCCAATATAACCAACGTTCATGTTGAAATGGCGCGAACGGAGAACCTGCGTGAAGAACCAGCGGTTGACAATTCTCCTTTCTCTCTCTCTCTCTCTATTTCGAAGAAGTAACACGAAAAGGCACCACGAAATTTTAAGTTACCCTGTTCCATTGCTCTTTTGACGTTCCCAACTTCAACGATTCAGCAGTTTTTTCGATCTACCAGTAGCGGAATCTCAATCCCAAACCCAATCCCAAACGATGGTTCATAGAGAAGGCATGTATGCACAACCGCCTTCGACGATGGCGGCCACACCACTTTCCGCCATAGCCGAGGCCTTCGAGGAACTTGCCAAGTTCATCAATGGCGCTAAGAATAATGGGAACACAAAGCAAAAAGAGCTTCGCCTCGACAAATTTTGCCATGCTTGCTCTCACGTCTCTGTTCTCTTTAATTCCCTTGGCCTCGTTTTCAAATTCGCTGAATTAGAGTACATCTCCAAGGTTCGATTTCCTATTTTTTTTCCTTTCGATTACACTTCTTCTTGATTAAGTTTGATGTTCTTGTTTGTATTTGTGACGAAAAAGTTTGAATGTATTGTGCCGACAGAGGATTAGGATTTATAATTGAGAGGTTTCAAGATTTTTCCCTTGCCTTTTCTTTTCGTTTTTTACTGGTCTGTTAATTTATCGAAGATCTAGAAATTATGTCCAATGTGGTAGGAATGTTTTTTTTTTAACTTCGAATTAGTACATTATGTCGAGGCCTATCTGTCTTAAATTATGCCGGTAATAAAATTTCTTTTCGTAATGGAAATTTTTAAGTCTTTGGTGGAAATTATATTTCTGTTACCATGGTAATTGAGACTTTATCCTGGATGTTTACTTGTCCTTTTACGCATATTTGGTTCAGTATCATCAGTATCATACTATTTATGATGTTTAATTCATAGATCCTCATCATAGACTATTAACACCGCCTTTTATGATTTGGTGGATACGTTCAGCTTCATTCGCTCATGGATGCATCAAAGACATATGACACTTTAAAGGATATAATTGACCTTGATGTTGCAAATGGAACAGTGAAAACACAAGGCAGCCTTTCACGTTGTCTACGCAGAGTTCGGCAGGGTCTTCACCTAGTCAGAAGTATATTCGAACAGTTTTTGTTAACTGAGTATGTATCTTATTTTTTAGTATCTTTTTTCCTCCATTTTTCAGGGACTGAAACTGAAAGATGATATATTGTCTATGTGATGTTTTTGTTTTTTGGGATGAAATGTGTGATGCTAAGAAGAAATAACATTTAGCTTTGGTAAAAGCATGCTAAAGGTGTCCTCCATTTTGGACAAATATTCAACATGTACATGGGACGTTAGGATCCTCAACTATTTTTTTTCAATCTATATGCATTTTAAAAAATGAATGACATGTTATGCAACTTTAAATACCTATTAGTTTCTGAATCATTTGCTCCTATCGTTCATTCAATGTCTGACTTTCCATTGAACCAGTTCCGTCCATGAACGCGCTACCTGAGTAATGGATTTCGGTACGAGAACCGAAACACACAGGATAAAGATTGGAGATCTTTCAATCCCGATTTGTCCCACTTTATTTATACAGGACTCGTTTGACAAACAATTTCGTGATTATAAAGTTGACAGGACTCTTATGTGAGAAGTATAGAAAAATAAATGTGAGATAGTTAATCACACGACTTTCTCGGTTCTCACGTTCTGGACTGTTTTGAAAATTGGGAAAGTAGGCCTACTTTGTATAGTGTCACTGGTCTGTGCTCTTTCTATGTAGTCATACGTCATTGTTTGAGTCACACGCTAGAATTCTTTTGTCTAATTGACTTTCAAGTTGCTTTAGGGTATCAAAATAGTATCTTTGTTCCAGTTATGTTCAAGTTTCTGGTGGATGGTGCTGACACATGATTTATGATATTGACATTTTCAGTGACAGTTCTCTAAAAGAAGTAGCTTCAACGGCTTATGCACAGGTTTGTGCTCCGTATCATTCATGGACAGTAAGAGCAGCGGTAGCTGCTGGCATGTATGCACTTCCAACAAGAGACCAATTGTTGGCGAGGCTTAATGAAACAAGTGAGTCCCTATCATCTTATATCGTGTTCAGTGCTTGTATCTGAAGTCTGTTTTCCAATAAAATTCCTGTCTCAAAGATACCTAATTATGATCGCAGATCAGTCAGCTGAGAAGAAAATGTTCAGATACATCAACGCTTCAGTTCCAATTATAGAGTACATTGATAAACTATACCTGTCTCGAAATATTAGGTTGGACTGGTGAATATATATATGTATATATACATGTATCTGCTGTTCAAGGAGTGATGTTTCGTGCTTTGCCAAACTTCCTATACAAGAAAAATGGGAAATTGAACCCATATATTTAAGATGGCATTGATGCCTCTACTGTGTATAACGGCGGCTTCTGTATAAATTCTTCCATTGCTTGTTTTATATGAAGATACATTTATGTATGAACTTTTGTATAGGCGTATGGAGGGAAATGGAATCCATGTTCTTTACATGAAATTTGTGATAAGTATCGTCTGTAATGTCTTTGTCATCGTTAACCAATTGCAGGGTCATGAAATATCGATCAAATTGACTGGTTAATCCAAAATTGTTCCTTGGACTTGTTTCTCTTTTCGGAGTCAAGTAATTCTTCAGAGTTTAGAGGAAGGGCGAAGCGGTCAACAAACGCACAGTCGTTAGATATTGAATCAGCGAGTAAAATGCTATAATGGACTCATAGGTATAACCCTTAATCATGCTCGAACCTTAGCTTATTAATCACAAATCGACGTTTACAACACATTTATACCGAAAAAAAATTCAAAGCTATCTTCTCTCCTTCAAAATCCAGCCACAATGGGGCACTAAAATTAAAATAGCTGCTGAAGTTAGGCAAAGTAGAAGATATGAATGAAGTATGCTGAAATAGATCCATTGACTGGGGATCAACTGGTGGATAGCTCAGATGATAATGTGGAAGCGATGAAACACTATAAAGTCAAGCTTTCTGGGTTTTCAACTATCTTTGAGAATGTCTGAAGGAATGCGGCCAAGTCAGCCCCGTAAATTATTCGGTGATCAGCTGTTACATTCACCTGCAAAAGGAATAATAGAGCCGATGAGAATCATACATTAATCAGCACAATTGAAAGCACTTTATTCTTCTAATCATCGCTCATGATATGGAGGAGCAAGCCATGAGTATCAGACAATCACACCTCTTTCAGAAAAGTGATTCATCTGAGATTGTGCAATACAATTTGAATACAGTAGCGCATCTGTGATTGTGAAGTGGCTGAGACAATCGGCTCATTATATTTCCCACTCTCGGCGGGAAAGATAAACATAATTGGAAGTTAGAAACACTTAGCAGCTCAGGTCAGGTAGAAAACAAGCACTAGAAGAATGTCCACAGAGTTCTTGGGATGCTAATCGAGAACCTTTCTGTTTTGGGCTTGGGGATGCCAAGCATTTTTACATTAAATAAATTATGATTGTGCTGCTTCTACTACATTTCTCCTAGACCATGAAACATAGTTTTTGGATTCTGATGAGAGATGGTAGATTATTTACTTGGGCAAACTTAAGAAACTGGTCCATTTTAAGAAAATTGAAGTATACTTGTCCCTGTGGATGAATGCAATAGAGCAACTATTTGATGACGGGAAAGAAAACCACGTCCCACCATTTATTTAGCATCAAGCAACATAGCAGACAAGAAAGGAATGAGCTCATCAAACTCTTTATCATTAAAAGTGTTTGCTATGACATGTTAATTGTAGCAAGTAAAAAATCCAAGATTAACCAAATGACCGTCAGCTGGGACATAAAAAAATTTCTGCAGCAAAGAAATTTTTTGGCAAGAAAACTCTCAAGAATAAACATGACGACAAACTATATCACAACAAAAGCATATATAATATTCCACTACCTGCTGTTATAATATTCCAGCCACATCAACAAAATCTCCATCTCAACTGGAATTAAATATATTAAGCTTCAACCAAAACTTGTGCCTACTCCTTCCTCCAAAGTACCTTTGAGGCCAAACTTAATTGCTAGAAAAAGCAATCTAGATCAAGCAATTTTTACTTGGTGACTTCTGCTAGGGGCTTTGTAGAAAGTTCAGTACCATTTTTTTTGTGACAATGTATCATAATATTATCAAGAAAAATGATATTGGCTTTGTCTAAAGCCTGACATACTTCAAACCAGGATGTAGATCTGTTTATGTGACACCAAGAAGCTTTATAATTTCCCTCATTAGTAATTACAGTAATTTCTCACGCTATTTTTCTATCTAAGCCAGCCTAGTACATAAACCATTAAACCACATTGATATAAACGGCTGTAAGTGGCAACACATTATGGCCCTTTTAGATACAAGCTTATGCAAGACGAAAGTGCCCACACTTCTATAAAAGAAAATGGTACTTTTTGAGTGAAACTATTTCTCGAAGAATACAGAGAATATACAACATTGTCCGGGTAGTTCAGCCTATTATCACTCCATTTTTTTCAACCTACAATCCATTGTTAACCATTTACTCCCTCTAGACCTTAATATAAGTCACGTTTTAGAAAGTTTCTATTATATAAATGTAAGTCACTTTTCAAAAAATCAATAGCATTAAATTCTTTTTTTCCACAAATGCCCTTATTGATTGTGGTGTAGAGAGAGAGATCATAAAAAAATAAACCAAACATAATTAAGATAGATTGGTTTTGATTAGAGGGTAATCCTAAAAAGTAGTGATAAGTTTTGACAATTTTGAGAATTTAAACTACTTTTCACTACTTTCCTTAATCTGTATGAAATAGTGAAAAGTGACTTGTACTAAGGACCGGATGAAGTACTTTGTTGACTAAAAGCCTATCTCCGCCAAAAAAAAGCACTTCAATGTCCGCTAGATGAATTTGTTATTCTAAGAATAAGTGAAGGAAGTGAACAATAACTTGCAGGTTAGCACAATAAACCATTTAATTATAAGCAATAACTCACCAGCATTTTATTTTTCACACTGAAGAATCCATCAGAATCAGCCACAACAGTAGGCTTTGATGCTCCAACAGCCATAATAGCTCCCTAACAAATAAATGGCAAAGTTCAGCAAAAAGCAAAATTACCACAAAATGAAGCACGGAATCTTTAAAAGGCATGGCTTCAAGTCCATGATCTCCCTACTTACCTGCCCTGGAGGAAGTATGGCATCAAACCTATCAACTCCAAACATACCCAAATTGGAAAGGGTAAAAGTTCCTGTGGACAGAAGGACACAGTTTAACTTGGGTTGAAAGATTCAAGTTCCTTGGAATGAGAATTAGAACAGACAGACATATAACTTCCTAATGAAACCTGAATTATACTCATGAGGTTGCAACTGCTTTGCTCGAGCCTTTTCAACTAGCTCTTTCCACTTTTGTGACAGCAGATATAGATCCAACTGAAGTAACAAAACAAGAAACCAATAAACTTGGTATTTCAACAACAATGGGAAGTTGATAACAGAAAAAAATTCTTAACATGAAGTTTTGATTCAAAAATCAGGATTCTTAAATCACGAACCTTATCCGCATCCTGAAGAACAGGTGTAATTAAACCGCCATTGATTGCCACAGCAACAGCGATGTTTATGTTACTGTTATAGGTAAAGCTTTTCCCATCTTTGCAGCTAGCGTTAACTACCGGATGCTGAGCAAGAGCCATTGCTGCGGCCTTTGCTAGAATGGCCGTCATAGTCACTCCCTTTGGTTTCACCTAAAAATGAAATAGCAAACACATAAATTTGCATTTGAAACCCCATATTTAGATAGCATCCAAACGAAAGAATGCATTCCACGTATGTACCTTCTCATATAGAGCATCAAGTGCGTCAGTCTTCACAGGATATCCCACTCGGAATGTAGGCACAGTAAGACTTTCCACCATGTTCTTCGAAACCGCAGCTTGCATTGTAGTGAAAGGAACCACAGTAGAACCTGGAATTGGGGGCGGAGAAGCTGCCGGGGTAGCGGGAACAGCAGCTTTGAATGGAGTGAGGGTCACCGAAGAAGGCTCGGGAGCCTTAGCCACGTTACTCTTGGAAGGTGTGATTCCAGCAGCTGCCTCCACATCAGCAGGAGTAATCCGCCCAAAAGGACCAGTTCCAACGACCGATCCAAGATCTATCTTGTGCTGCTTCGCAAGCTTCTTCGCATTAGGAGTCGCCACGGTCTTTCCTGGTGCCGCAGAAACCACCTTAGCCGGCGGAGGAGACTGCTGCGCAATCGCCGGAGCAGAATTCGAAGTGCTGGGCGGAGGAGTGGGAGCAACGGGAGCAGCATGGGCGGCGGGGGCAGAAGAGCCGGATTTAGCTGCCTTGGCTTTGGCTTCAGCAACTTCTTCTTCCGTCTCCGCCAACAGCCCAATGGGAGCACCAACAGGAGCGGTCTCGCCGTCGCCAACTACAATAGCGGCAAGAATCCCATCGTAGAAAGTCTCGACATCCATGTCAGCCTTATCGGACTCAACCACAACGACGCTCTCGCCCTTGGAGAGAACATCTCCCTCAGATTTAACCCAGGACACAATCTTGCCCTCTGTCATGGTGGAACTGAGGGCGGGCATGAAGATTTCGCGGATCTTGGATTGAACGGAGAAGGCTCTCCGGCGAGGCTTGGAAGGTAATGCGGTGAATTTGCGCCATGAGATGGAAGTGGCGGAGAGAGAAGAGGAGAAGGAAATGGAGGTGGTAGGGGAAGTCGGGGTGGTGGAAAGGAAGAGTGAAGCCATAGAGAGAAATGGTAGAGAAGGAATGTAAATGAATGTGGGAATGTGAAAGAGAGGAATTGAGCGAATAAGAGAGGGAACGTAGGAAAGAAAATAGAAATGGAAGGAGAAGAAGATGGAAGGGGCGGAGAATTCGAGGGAGCTTAGCTTTGTATTAGTTGGACTCTGTTGAGCTGCTGCTTCTCTTCTCTCTGATTACATCGCCAAGCGCATACGAAGCCTTTTGCTCAAAAATCTTTTTTATCATGTAAAAAATAAAAATAAAAAACAAAAGAGGATTAGGATTTAGTAGAATTAGGGGAAAAATTTAAAAAAACGTTTTTAAAGTAATAGTCGTAAAAAATATAATAAATATATTTATGTATAAAAATGTTTATCTTTTATGAAATGCATTTTTTTTACTTTTTTTATTGATGGTGCGTAATTTTCTATTATTTTTTATCAAATTTTATTATTTTCAAAAATGCCATGAGTTAGATTCAAAAATTTATTATTATTTCTTTTGGTACAAGATTCAAAAACTAGTAAGAGTCAAGACAAATTTTTTTTTTGGTCTACCCAATTTATTAAAATTTTGACCTGACTATATCTGTATCTGATCCGTCTCTCACATTTGACTATAGAGAGATTTTTTACATATATCAAAATTCGAACTCGAAATATCACTTAAGTAATATTGAGTTATTTATCACATAAATTAACCTCTATTAGTAGTCAAAACAAACTGTTTGCTAAATGTGAGACGCTTATAAACTGTCGGCCCAAGATAATATTCTTTTAGAGCTTGCTAAATGTGAGACCCTTATAAACTGTCGGCCCAAGATAATATTCTTTTAGAGCTCAATTTCATGTTGGGCTTGCTTTCATCAAAGCTTTAGATTGGGCCAACTAGAATCAATATTGGGCCTTCTTTAATCAAAGATTTAGATTAAGCCTCCAAGAATCAATATTGGGCTTGTTTCGTCAAAGTTGTAGGGCTGAACTTCAAGGGAAAAACCTATTCTTCAAATTAGCTATCTCTAAATTCATAGATTCAACTAGTAAAATGGTATTAATAGGAGTTAGTCTGAGTGACAAATGATTTAGTATCACTTAAATGTGGTCTCAAATTTGAACCTTTGTGTATGTAAAAAATTTTCGTTGGGAGACTCACTCATCATAGCTAGGTATGTGACGGGGGTCATATTCGGATATAGATGGGGCAAAGCTTCGGTGAATCAGGTGGGCAACTAAAAAGAAACTAGCAAAGAGGTGAGACGTATGACTATTTGGAGTATATTCAATCTCTAAAGAATATCACTTTATTATGATTCCATTCACAGTGCTCGAGAAGATATCCTATCTCTTGGATGTCTAGGTTTATACCTGAGAGTAATTGATAGCTCGTCCTATCTGATATTAGTATTGTCTAGAAAGAAAGATAATTTTACCATATCCTTTAATCATAAGTGAACTTAATCCCTTTTTAAAAAAATTTGTATAAAAAAGAAGAAGCTATCTCCAAAACAAGTTCATAAATCTCTGTGGCTTAAGTTCAAATTTCATTAGAAGATATGTTCAAATTTAATATTTGATAGTATTTTAAATATGATTAATTTTAATAAGATAATATATACGTTTAGGAAAAACGGAAAACGAATTCATAAAGACATATGTTACATGTAATAAAGGAAAAGGACAAATGTTAAAGAAAAGAAAATGTCAACAACCACAGATAGGAGAGAGGACATATTTTATTTTATATCTTTTCATATTAATTTAAAATATAAAATTTAATAAGTTCTTAGCCAAATTTTGTATTATCAAACATGACTCTCCACACCTAAGGGTTATAGTAGAAAATGATTGTTTGGCATTTAATTCTCTATTATTTAATTTCTACTGTATTTTTTAATTTTAATCCTCTATTGTGTTGAGAAAATATATACTTTATAATAGCCAAACAATCTATTTCATCAAATTATTCTAATTATTTACTCAATTAATAAAATTTAATACAATTGATAAATAGATAAATCATTTAGACATTAAGTTATAAAAAATTAATTTTATGTTATTGGTAGAAGAATATCACCTAAACTCTATATAAAAAAAAAAGACTAAGCCCAGATGTATTCTTCTAATTTTTTCATAAATTTGACTAATTTTTAAAACTTTTTCTCCCTTCCTTCACTCTTTTTTAAGGGGGGAAGGGAGGGAAAGTTTATCCCTCCCCCTACTCTAAATTATTTATATTTAAATAAAAAGAGGAATAAAAAATATTTATTTTTTTAATTGATTAATTTATATAAACTAAAATAATTAAATAAATTAATTTATTATAATAAATATAACACAATTTTTTATATTAATATATAATATTAGATTATATATTAGTTTATAAATTAATTAAATTAATTTAAAAAATAATAAATATTATATATAAAATAGATTAAGACTAAATCTAATTTTTAATTTATTTTTTATGTTAGAGACTGAATGAGTAATTTTTTAATTAAAATAATTTTATAGATTTTAAAAATTTATTTCCTTCTAATGTTATTACCATAAAATTGTCAATTTAGAGAAGCAGATACTAACTGTTCAAAGTTATAAACGGATCCAATTTACAACCTCTCAAATGTAAAGAACTATAACAATAAAAAAAACAATTTAAGAATGGTCAATCAAATTTAGTAATTTAACATTTTTTTTCCTTGTTGACTTTGAGGAAGGATAAGGACAAGGGGGGAATGGACAGGGCTTATATCATCCATCCCCAAGGGTATATTCTTTTAATAATAGAGACTGAATATTTTAATTAACAATAAGTGTCAAATTAAATAACAAGTTTCTACGAAACCAGAAAGATTTTATTTCTTATCTACCAATGTAAGGAAGATGATGAGGTCCAATGAATGAAAGGGAAGGATTATGATGAAAGTAAACATTCAAAGAACATACGAATTAACTTTTATATATATATATATATATATATATATATATATATAATAAGATTTTTTTTTTCAAGCAAGATTAACTCTTCAGGAACATTAATAGGGAGTCATTGTCGGCGGGGGTGCTTAGGTGGTTTTGTTTTTAAAGAAAAAAAAGTGTAGGACGGTATGGTAAAAGAAACAACATTTCCAAATTTCATTTTAGTACATGTAGCCTGATTTGAGATTATACAAATTAGAATAATTGATTTTTCTTTTTTGATATTTTGAGGATATTTATTTGAGTTTTTTAAATCTGCAAAATTATAAGAAGGCGCGTTATTTATAAATATAAATAGCATTGTCTGCGTTAATAGTGAAAACAGTGGGGGGGGGGAATAAAATCATCAATATATTATATAAGATTTATAAAAAAAACATAAATGAACTATAATCTATACCCGTCATTTATGCCAACTCCACATTTTGATTAAGTAATTATAAACCCGTTTAGATAAAAATTTAAAAAAATATAAAAAAAAATTTGAGTAGCTTTTAAAAAATACTTTTACATAATAGTTTATAAAAAAAATAGTTATGAATAAATGAGTATTTAGATAGTTATTACTATAAAAATTTTTGTAATTAAAAAATTATTAGATAAAGTATAATTTTATTACATATAGAAGAGATGAAAAAGGAAAGATAGTGTAGAAGAGAGATGAGAGAGTGTAAAAGAGAAAGGAGATAGTAGAGATAGTGTAAGAAAAAGTAAAAGTAAAATAATAATTAAATAGTTTATAAGTTCTTTTACTGTTTCATAAATTAGTCTCAGTATCTTATTTAAAATCTTAATTTTAAACTATATTTTAGTCCAAAAATCCTTTTATATAAATATAACTATTTATTTTAAATTTTGTTCAAACTAATATTTTATCTAAAAAAAAATTTAAAATTAAATTTTAGTCCTTTATCAAACACACATTATAAGAATATGCCCAATGATGATTTTTTCCCCAAACAAAAAAATCTAAGTTCTTGAAATCCGGTTCAATTTGTAAGCCCTCATACCCTGGTTGTGTTTTCACCTTTGTAGGCAAATTGATCCCCTTATTTCTTGTGTTTGATTATTTTGGATTCTATGAAATCATAAAAGTCAATATATGTATATATAATTTGAAAAATGAAAAGATATAAATAATTAATATAAAAATGAAATATAAGTTTCACATGGAATTGCATTTTTACTCCATTTTTTCATGAGTTGATATATACAAAAGTTCTAATTTAATATTTAGGGTTTGGGCTGAGAAAAAAAGTATCTTTATGACACATGAATGGAAATTTTGTATTTTATATCGAAATTGATAATTGTGGAACTATGAATTCTAATAGTAAAATTTTATAAATTTTTTAATGTATTTTCTGTTAATAAAAATATTGTTTCACATAGTCATAGACAATATTTTCTTTACCACCTTATATATTGAAACTTTTAGGTTAATATAATCATTATCTATAAGTTTGTCTTCATTTAGATTTTGATCTTTTGAGTTTTTTTTTTATAAAATATTAGTTCATATAATTTAATAAAAATTTAAACAATTTTTTCCTTTTAAAAATTAAAATTTTTTTAGTTTAAAACTGAATGACCAAAAATAAAATACCTACAGATTTAAAAAATAAAATATTATATTAATCTTAATTTTTTTAATTTAAATTTAATATGTATGAACAACTATTCAACTATAAGTTGCATACTAATAAAATCAATAATCGCCATACCATATAACGGTTTTCAAGGCTAAATATATTGATTAAAGAAAAATGTATATGCTTAAATTTCCTAATTAATTATTGGTCTTTGTTTTATTTTTTGACTTTAAAAGGTCGGTTTGGTTTAATCAGGGGAGAGAAGAAAATATATTTTAATAGAGGAGAGGAGAGGGAAATAATTTTAATATTATTTTATTTAAATTAATTAAAGAGAAAGAAAGTAAGAAAATTTAATGTTATCTTATTTAGTTCATAAGGGGAGAGGAGGAGAGAAAAATATATTTATATAGATAATTTTACCCTATTTTATTTAAGTCATTTTTAAAATTTTTAGAATATTTAATAAATTATATAAAATTATAATTTTATAATTATTAATATTGAATAAATATAAATATATTTATATTTATATATAACAATTACAAATATTATAATTATAATATATATAGAATAATAAAAAATACTATTTTAAAAAAGATACAATGTTACATAATCTTAGAATGAGTGAAGAGATAGTCACAATTATGATGTTACTAATTATAAATGATAACAGGCACTAATGTAAATTCAAAGAATCGATAAAGATTGGGGAGTGGATGAGGATACAGACAAAAATTAAAAGAGTATTGTGAAAGTATTAAAAACTTTAATGAACATACTAGTTTATATAAGCTAAAGTATTATTTTTTCTATATAAATTCTCTCAATTTTGAAATGTTATAAGAAGAGGGGGACTCCTAAAATTTTTATATTCTTAAACAAAGGAATGAGAGGGAAAAAAAAATGCTCCCTTCTACTCCTCCCCATCCATTTTCCTTCAATCAAACGAACCATAAGTAACGATAGGAACTAGGAAGAGAGGGGACCAAGTTGAAGTCTATCATGCGGGCCAATTTCAATAATTGAGATTCGGATATTTTAAATAATACATAAGTTATTACAATTATTATATTCATATGAGTCAAAATAATGAAGAGGACGGATGAAATGGAAGGAGATATTTACAGATAAATAATTTATAATAGACAATATAGGTGGAGCTTATCAAAATCATATACATCAGCGGGAGAGCGATGTAGGACCCATTTAAATAGGATTTTAAAAACGGGCTTATGGAAAAAAAGGGCTTTTGAACAGCTTATAGAAAAGGGTTTTTGGAGAAAAGATTATGAAAAAAAAGTGGTTTTGAATAAATAAGTGTTTGGATAGTTATTTATAGAAGGGGTTTTATTATTGGTAAATTACGAAAAAGGGTATGAGTATTAAATGAGGAGAGATAAGAGGTAAGAGGAGAGAGGAGAGATGGTGTAAGAAAGAAAATAGAGAAAAAGTAGGAGAGAGGAGAGAGGGTGTAAGAAAAAGTAGGAGAGAGGGTGTAAGAAAAAGTAGGGGTAATATAGTAATTGGTTAGTTCAAACGTGGTTTACTGTTCCAAAAGCTGCTCTGACCAGCTTATCTGAAACCTTAGTTTTAAACCATAGTTTAGTTCAAAAGCCCGTTTGAACAAATATTGCTGTTTGTTTTGAAATTTCTCCAAACCAAGATTTTGCCCCAAAAGGACTTTTAAAACCTTGGTTTCAAAGAAACCAAACAGGCACGTAGACCCATGGACCGACGCACGTATTCCTCTCTAACATACATAGGGCCCATTTGGATAGGATTTTAAAAACGGGCTTATGAAAAAAAAGGGCTTTTGAACAGATTATAGAAAAGGGCTTTTGGAGAAGAGATTATGAAAAAAAAGTGGTTTTGAATAAATGAGTGTTTGGATAGTTATTTATAGAAGGGATTTTATTATTGGTAAATTACGAAAAAGGGTATGAGTATTAAATGATGAGAAATAAGAGATAAGAGGAGAGAGGAGAGAGGGTGTAAGAAAGAAAATAGAGAAAAAGTAGGAGAGAGGGTGTAAGAAAAAGTAGGGGTAATATAGTAATTAGTTAGTTCAAACGTGGTTTACTGTTCCAAAAGCTACTCTGACCAGTTTTTCTGAAACTTTAGTTTTAAACCAGAGTTTAGTCCAAAAATCCGTTTGAACAAATATGACTGTTTGTTTTAAAATTTCTCTAAACCTAGATTTTGAGCCAAACCTTGATTTAAAACCAAGGTTTGACACCCTCCAAATAGGCACATAATTTCATTATCGTTCCAAAATCCAAATAACGCGCTTAATTTGAATCACCATGACATCATCACCCATGTTTCTCGACCTCTTGTTTCTACTTTTTCCGTAATAAACTATTCGTTAAATATATATATATATATATATATATATATATATATATATTTAGAAAAGTTTATGTCCAGTAGTTAGTTAGTTTTCAGATACTTAATAAGAACGAAAATATATCTTTATATTTAAAATATTTATAAATCATTTAAAAATAAAATTTTTATATTAATAACGAGATTTAAAATCAATATATTATAAATCATGAGTTGGCCATTTGAATTAACATTTGTTTGCAAGAAATATTTGTTTTTCTTAGATTAAAGTCACAAGGTCAGTTCTGTATGCATATTCCACTTATCTTGCATATTAATGTATTTATACTTGATGAGTCACGGCATAAGATTAATTGCAATAATGTATCTTGCATATTTATAGTACATTGCCTATTTGGAACTTAATTTTGTAATTAATTAATTTAAAAATATTTAAAATAATAGTATATCTATATATGGATTTAATATTATAAGTGGGATTAAACCCACAACCTCTAAGTTACAAGTAGAATAAAATTTAAAAAAATATTTTACAATTATCTATATTTTATTTAAGGGTTTGTTTGGTTGGGGATTTTGGAAGGAAGGGAAGAGGATATTTTTTGTCCTTATATGCTCCCCTCCTCTCCCTTAGCTCCCCTCCAAAAGTGAGAATTTTTGAAGGGAAGAGAAACTTTTTGCCCCTTTTGGACTAAATTACCCTCAAACTTTTTTTAATATTCCAACTATACCCTTAAACCTTTTTTTTATTTTTCTCACACCTAATTTTTTCTTTAATTGCATAATAATTATAATAAATTATAATAAAACTTAATAAACATAATAAATTATTTATATATTATATTAAAATATATAATAATTATAAAATTAATAAGAAATAATATTAAAATTTTATCATATTTTTTATTTATTTTTTTAATTTTATTATATATAAATGAGATAAAAAAATTTAAGATTTATAAATTAAAAAAATAATAATTTTGATATGAATATTGTAAATAAAGAGTAAATAAATTTAAATAAAGAGATAAGGGTATATTTATCAATTTCTAATTAACTCCACTCCCCTCCCCTTCTGAACTAAATAAAAAATATCATTAATTAACCTCCCCCACCTTTCCCTACCCTTCCTTAAATTAACCTAATATCCTCTCCCCTCAGCTGAACTAAACAAAGCCTAAATTCTTAATGTAGTAATTATTTTTTTATTATTAAATCTTTTAATTTTATTCTATTAGTATTGTTAACTTTTAAAATTTAATTTTATTAGCAATATTAGATTTTGTATATATGCTCATGGAGCAAATTAAAGGATTTAATAGGAAAAAAATAACATAGTTAATAAATTAAAATTAAAAAAAAAAGTTCCTCTAAAATATTTCTCCAAACAATTATAATATAGGAACATACAATGTTAATTATTTAATTTTTTTTAAGAACAGACAATTGTGATGATTCTTTTGATGTTGTTGTCAGCATGTTTCATGGAGCTGCATGAAAATATGTCAACTCTATTAGATTAATGTCATGACTCATACGGTCTTTTTTTTTCTTTTTAATTTTCCCTCAATATCCTATAGTATGTTATTTTTTAAGTATAATATAAGCTCAAAATTAATTTAGATCTAGAATTAAATGATTATTTCAAGCGACTATCCTATTATCCGTATTACTGTATATATAAGTCTTAAACTCAAGACCATTAATTAAAATAACTAATTTGTCTAAACGTGTTGTAGTGGGCCATTTTCTTTATGTGTAGTTTACGTAACTTGCATGTTGGTATATTTATATACTTGATGAGTCATGATGCAAACAATACCTATTTGGAACTTAATTTTCTGATTAAGTAATTTAAAAATATTTAGAATAATATTATAATTAGATATAGATGTAACGTTGTTATAAGTGAAATCGAACCACTTTAACTTTGTAAAGAAGTAGCTTATATGGCATCAGGTCATGCTCATTCATTAACATATTTGACTGATATTTGATATATGGATAAGATAAGAACATATTAAAAAGTTTATTAATAATTAGCCATAAAAATTTCTGAAGTTTCTTTTTCATGTTGGAAGATTGAGGCCAGAAAAATGCTGTTCAGCAGTTTATAGGAACCTTCTAGTTTGGGAATAGAAATTGGATTGGAACAACACGTCATGTATCTCATAATGTAATTGGAGATTTTCCTCCCCCCCACCTTTCTCAAGGCAACTTCCTTTGGGCACATATTTGGTCGTTAACGAGCATTCAACGGTCAAATCATTGGACAAAAAAGGCTTTAAAACTAACTTTCCTCCTTGTCTGCTCTATGCGTAGTTAAGAATAGACCATATTTTATTTTGCCGTTGAAATAAATGCTAATAATAGTTACTACAACTTACAAACAATGATCATATTCACAGCTTGTAAATGTCAGAAACCAAAAAAGTTAAATTTTAGAAGTTACAGCTAATAGGCTGTTTTAACTTGATAATATGCCGTTAACATGACAACTTTTTACCGTTGCAAGTATTGATATACATATACATAAATGATACCTATGATAAATAATTTGATTTATTCATTAAATATGTCTGTTTAAATATATGTATTTGGAAAATCCACACTATAATTTTAGAAACTCTTTTGATCAAAATTTTAATTTAGAGAAATTTTAAACTAAATAATTATATTTATTTATAAAGACTTTTAGATTAAATTATAGTTTAAAATTAAAATTTTAGATAAGTTACTGAAACTAAATTATATAACAGTAAAAAATTTATAGATTACTCAATTACTTTTCTGCCTTTACTTTTTCTTACATATCCTCTCTTCTCTTTTTCCTAACATTTATCTTCTCTCCTCTCTTGTCTCTCATATCTCTTCTCCATCCTCTCCTCTCTCTCTTATATTTAATAAAATAATATTTTTTATAATATTTTTTAATTACAAAAGTTATTATATTAATAATTATTCAAATACTCATTTATTTAAAACTATTTTTTTTATAAACTATTTTTAAAATCCATTTTCTAAAAGTTGTCTATAAAATTTTTTTTCCATAAATCATTTTCTAAACTTTTATCTAAGTATACTATATGTAGTATGAAAATATGTAATAATTTTATGATATAATGTTCTATAAAAAAATGTAATAAAGTTAAAGTTTAATGAAAATAAAATATAAGGAAAGAGAATGGGAAAAATAGAAAATTGGAAAGATGTTATCATTTATTTTGTTTAGATGAATGAGATAAAATATGGAGGAGAGAAAGTAAAAAAATAATTGAATGACTAAAATACTCTTATACTTATATAAAAATATATCATATTTAAAATTAAATTAAATATTACCATGTAAAAATCATATCCACATTGTCATCATCCAACAAGTTAAAATCAAATTGTTCGACATTTATCCATATTATTATATTTTAAAACCAAATATATGTTTTTGACAATGACAAATGTAATTCAAAGAAAAATATAATTTATTAAGGAAAAAAGTGGATAATTTTTGAAATTAAATATAATAAATAAATAGATAAATTATATTATTATCCAACATTATTAATAAATTAATAAATATAATATAAAAATAGAATAATTAAAGTGGAATGCAAAGGAATAATTTAAAAATGAACTCTCTCCTAATTTTCTGTCTATATGTGAAGAGAAGAGTTAGAGAGAAAATAAGGTTGATCCTCCGCTTAATTTTATCTCTATTTTTTATTTTCTCCCACTCTTATTTCATTATTCAAATAAAAATGAACTTGTTTCCTTCGTATTTTTTTCTTAGTTTTCTTTCATTTTAATCCAAACAAGGAGTTTAAAAATTTTGTCCTCTAGTTATCGCATGTAGACAAATACATTTTTAAATTTAGTAGGAAGAGGAACTTTTTCTCATGCTCATATTTTTTGTTGACTCGAAAGTAATTTTTAGCATATGGTTGATTTTTCTAAAATTTTTATTTTAATCTGAATTAAAATAATATATTTACGATTGAAATAAATATTTATACTAATTCATACATTTAGGATATGAAAAAATTATATATAGGTAAAGGTATATCCAGTACTTTAAACTAATTTTAAATAAGCAATTAGCACCATAATACATTTAAAGGTATAATTAGTATCCTAAACTAATTTTAAAGATGTCAATAATACCATAAAATATTTAAATTATAAATTTTGCTCTTTTATTGATAGAAATACAATTTTTTGTCCACCTCATGTTATGCAAATTTATTTATTTCAACACGTTATTATTTAAAAAGTCACATGTATCATGTTGTTTAAAAAATAATACTGAATAAACTCTAAAATAAATATTATATATAATTTATATGTGAAAATTAAGAAATTTTATAATTTATTTAATATAATTTATTGAAAGAATATTACATATGTGTTATTTTAAATAATAATACGTTTAAATAAAAAATTTATATGACATATATAAAATTAAATTTTGTTTTTATTATAAAATAGGGTAGAATTGTAACAATTTAAATATTTTTAAAATATGAATTGTACTTTTAAATATTAAATCATTTATTTATTTGATAAGAATTAAGCGTTTTAATTTGTTACTATGAAAGTCCCCAATTTATGTATTCAGATTACGGAGCTCCCATTCAAATTAATAGTGTGAATATTCTGGTAGAAATTTCAGAACTAAAACTCCTGATTGATTGCATATTGGTATTATGAATATTAATGGAAATAAATATTTGAAGTACTAAGATTGTTAAACTGACAAAATAAACTCATAACGCAAACTTGTAATACTTTATCTTTATTAGTAAATATAATTAAAAAATTTAAAATAGTCCAAGTGATAAAGATGCCATATAATTTCTAATTAAATTATAGAAAATCCTTAAAATAAAAAACTCTTATTATATAATAAAAATATATTTTTCTAATATGTCGTGAATATTTGAATCCTAATCTAATCAAGTAGGTTTCTCATTTTTATCACATACATAATATGGTGGCTAAAAATAATTTTTTATTATACAGTGACATTATACAATAAAAATTATTCAAACCATATTAATTAAACAATATCCATATTTCACCATCAATTACACTTAACATCAATTTTTTTTTAAAAACTATTTTTCTTTTTATATTATACTGAAAGTTTAAATTTATTTACTAAACATTTTTATGAGATAGGATTGCTTAGGTCATTTGAACCTAACAAACACATATGGAGGTTTTATCTTGTGAATCTAGCAATACTATATATGACAGTAAATGGTGTGTTTTAAAGGATACTATAAATTTGTGACCGTACACACACACACTTATATATATATATATATATATATATATATATATGAGAGAATGTTGACATCAATATATAATTATATACAAAAATATTATTTATAACTCAAGAAAATTAATTATCAAACTATTAGTTAAATAATACCGTTTAGTTTCTAAAAAAACACATAAGTTTTACAATGATCATATTAAAAAATGAGTAAGTGTGGCGTTTTTTATTGATAAAAAATACCAATATTTTAAATAAATTATATAAAATACCATTTGAGCTCAATTTTTTTATCATAACTTTTTCAAATATAAATTTTTTATCTATTTTTCTATATTTGACTTGAAATTTGTTTAATTATATCCAGTAAAGATTCATAAAATAACCACCCATAAGGAATATGATAATTTCACCAAATAAGTCACTAAGTGATAATTCCAAATACACTGAATCGCCATAAAATAAAATCATGTTCTCCCCCTCTCATAATATCTATCACCTAATCCTCAATCTACCGTCCCCTTTCTTTATTTATTCTTATTACTTGATCTTTATCTCTTATAATTTCTCTCTTCCATTCATTCATTTACTTGATTTTATGATCATTGTCCAAAAATGAATAGTGGGGTTATGAATATAAATATATTATTTTATTTTTTAATATATAATATATTTAACTAATTTAATAAAATTAATTAAAATGATATATTATTTTAAAATAATTCAATTATTTTAATTAACTATATTATTCTATTTTTACTTAATATTATTGTTGAGTGAGTATCAATACGAACAATTTATTAAAAAATTAATAAATATAAAAAATATATCTTATATTTAAGATTATTAAAAAAATATTTTAATTATTGCTCAAAAAATATCCGTGGTAATAAAAAAAAGTATTTCAGCATTTTATGCTTAAATTATTATATGATTAGGATTAAGATGTATATAGAAAGTTGAAATATTTTATAAATAATATTCAATATTTAAAATTAATTATAATTTATTTAATATTTTAAAATATTTTTTAATAACATCCTATCATCAACAATGAACATTCTAATGTGGGATATTAACAAGTATTATTGAACAAATATTTAAAAGAGCTAAAATATAAAAAATATTATAAATATTCTTGTACACGTAGATATCCATAAAATTTATATTTCTTGAAATTTCTTGTAAGATTCCTTCTTCCCTTTATGTAATAAAACTATAACTTCCTCAATAAATAACTTGAGAGGGGTTTCTTATAGTTAATGGTATTTTATTCCTCTTTAATCTTTTGTAACACTCTCCTTTAGATGTCTATAACAGATATTATGCCTCATTAAAACCTTATTAAGAAAAATTCATTGGGACAAAAATCTAGTGAAGGAAAAAGAGTACACAATAAGACAAGAATTTGAGATGAGAGAAATGGAAGGATAAGAGAGAATTTCTCATATCCTTGTATATTCACTTGTCCAAATGCCTTCTACATAGCCACTATTTATAAGTCATACCCATTAAAAACTAAACATAAAGTTATAAACGATTAAAGAGGAATAAAATGCCATTAATCATAAGAAACCCTTCTCAGGTCATTGATTGAGGAAGTTATAGTTTTATGGTATAAAGAGAAGAATGAATCATAAGAAAAATCCCAAGAGGTATAAGTTTTATGGATATCCACATGTGTAAGAATATTTGTAACAAAAAAGTATTTTAAAATATTAAATATTATTTAAAAATATTTTTTAATATTAGATAAATTATAAATTAATTTTAAAAAAATATTTGTAGATCGTATACGTAACTTAGCGGCTAAGTGTTACTACAGTCTCAGTTCACTAAAGATTTTCGTCATTGTATTAGAGTGTGTAATAATAATTATCAAAGATAGAGAAAGTAAAATTCCACTTGCCTACTACAAACTGCTCCAAGTCCTAATAGAGCTGCAGGTCGCAGTGACATGACAGGGGACGGAGTAGTGGGATCCACGCTAAGGCAAGCGGGAAGGCCCACATCATTAAAATAAGATTTTGTTGACAGCTCATAGTTGATTTCTGAATGTGACTGTCACGTTAAGCCCGGGTAAAGGCATAACCTCATTCAGACACGCCCCTTAGCTGTCACCGGTTATTTCCGGTGAAGCTGTGGCTCCTCTCCCCCTATCTTCCCCTCAATCTACCGCTAGATCCCGTTTCCAGGTGTTTCCTTTTTTAATAATTTTCGTTTTTTCATGTCCCATTCAGCTGGCTTAGCTGTCGTTTTGGATCCGTTTTCTATGGGCTGACGTCACCATCTATTTGCCTTTATTCCCACTCTTCACGAAACTTCCTTCCCACTTTCCCCTATTTCGAAACCCTAATTTCTTCCCTCTCTCCTTCTCACTCTTATTTCAAATTCACCCTCTCATTATATTTTGAATATAAATTCTTTTCAATCTTCACCTCTCCATCCTGTTCTTCTCGGCACTCGCAGAGAGAGAGGGAGAGAGAATATTTATTTACGAATCCAGGCCAGCGCGGGAGCGAAGATAAGCAAAAGCAAGCTAACGAGGAGGGAAGATAAGGTTTCATCTGGGTTGCGGCGAGAGTTTGAAACTTGAAGGTGATATGGAGAGATTGGCGTCGGCGAAGGCCACGACGTCGTGTGGGTATGTGAGCTGGGAGGAGGTGTTCGTCCCGTCTGGCGAAAGCAAGGGTAGGAAGCAGGTGCGGTATTTTCTCAACAGAAGCGATGGAAGCACAGATCTGGCCGTGGTTGGGAGAGAAAAGAGCACGAGGCATATGTCTTATAACTATGCTATTCGAGATGAGGTCCTTGCTTTCATTGGGTCGTCGGTATCGCTATTGAAGCTCAAATCACGCAGAGATGTTATTGATTGGTTGAATTCCATTGTTTCAGGTTCATACGCCTCATCCTTTCTCATTCAAATTCTTATATGGGGCTTGATTTGGTTATTGGTATTCGACCAATATCAATCAATAAAGCTATGGAATTGGGATTGATTTCGATGTCTCCGAATGGGCTGCTACTGGTTGCATTTAGCTGAACGGGTTTTCGTACTTTTCTCCTTCTCATCCAATTTTCGTGTTTTGATCCTAGTCTATTAGATCTTTATGCGCTTCTATTTGCCCTTCTGGGCAGCGTGGTAGAACTCCTCCTTGTTCTAGTATAAAATTGAATTTCACTGCAACTGCTCGCTATTCCCTACCTTATCTCACTCCCCAAGGTTTTCCCTCCTTTCTAATGTTTTTTTGTTGTCTGAGATATCTAAGCCTTCGGTGGATATCTGTCTGGTTAGTCATCTGCGTGGGGTATAACAGAGCATGGGATTTCCGGGCCCTATATCTGAAAGTACCTTGTTTTTATAAAATTTTCAATCTTTTAAACAGTGAAATTCTATTATGCTCTTTTTTTCGTTGTAAATTTTCAATGCGATATGTGCTGAATTATTTCTGTTTACTATGGTTTACTGTGCGGTGCCAAAGCTGTTGTTTCTCTAAATTTTGCCAATTAATATTTCAGACTCACAACGCGAGGGTGCGATCAGGGAACAAAAAGGTGGCATTGGACATGACATGGTGGCCTTGAAGGTATTCAAAACATTTGAATATTTGATTACGCAAATCTACTGACCCACCAACATCTTCTTGTGAACTTCTTCATGTATATTGAACTGCTGGTTGTTTTATTTCCCCTTTCTCATTTTCTTCTTCGTGTTTTCAGGATAATCAATTGCGGAAGATGGGCCATTGTACAAAAGAATTCTCATGGTTGGGGTCTTCCTGGACCTGTAAGAAACGAAGAAAGCATTATAAGTCTTTTGTATGGAATGGTTTAAAGATATCTGTGAGTAATCATCGCTTTTGTTTAGTTTATGATTTCATCTCCTTCCCTTGGCCCCAAAAAAATATATAATCTGACTCTTGTTATCCTTTTTCATTTCCCTTGCCTTTCCCAAACACTTTCAGGTTTATGATTTCGTATATGTTTTAGCAGAAGAAGATAAGCGTTTGGTTGCCTACTTGGAAGACATGTATGAGGACTCCAAAGGCAACAAGATGGTTATGGTACGCTGGTTTCACAAAATTGACGAGGTTGGTAGTTTTTTGCCTCACAGTTTTAGTGACAGAGAGATTTTCTTTTCTCTTTGTCTTCAAGATCTGAGCATCGAATGCATAGATGGATTGGCTACTGTACTCAGTCCTCAGCATTACGAGAAGTTTCAGAAAGAAGCAAGGCATACCATGCTGGAACCATATGTCTGCGACAACCAATTTGACAATGAAGATGTTAAGCACTTTGATATAACTCAAGTTAAAGGTTATTGGAGACAGGAAATCCTAAGATACATGTATACCCTTTCTGACGCAAAATCTAATGGAAGTTCTCAACAATCTGATGATAAACTGGAAGAAGAGGACCTCCAGTTCACATCCGGGATTAGACCTAAGAAAAGGCTGCGCTGGGCAAAAGTTGATGGTGAAGTCGCGCCTATTGAAACGGGAAGTCTGAACGATAGTGGAAATGAAACTAAAAGAAAAAATGGAAACAATTCCTTAAAACAAGTTGGCTCCACAGCCTGCAAAGGGACAAAAGAAAACGCTTTACAGTATTTAGCAATAGGTTCTCAGGTCGAGGTCCTCTCTCAGGACAGCGGCATTAGAGGCTGTTGGTTTAGAGCTTCGGTCATAAAGAAGCACAAAATTAAAGTGAAGGTGCAGTATCAAGACCTTCAGGATGTAGTTGATGAAGCTAAGAAGCTTGAGGTATCTTCCATGACCGTTGACTTCATATAATTTTTTAAGAATAATTGCGTGGTTGCGTTGAGCTTAACATTTTTTTCTCATTGTTCATTTATCATTCAGGAATGGGTTTCAGCTTCCAGAATTGCAGCACATGATAGCTTGGATGTCCGATTGAATGGACGGACTACGATACGTCCAGCCCCTCAGTCCAGTCTTTGTAAAATTTCTGGGGTTGTTAATGTTGGTACCATTGTGGATGTCTGGTGGCATGATGGTTGGTGGGAAGGCATTGTTGTTCAGAAAGAGTCTGAAACTAAGTTTCATGTTTATTTCCCAGGTACAGCAAACATTTTCTCTCTTTTATCTCATCAGTTTTCATTAATTTTAGTTCCCCTTAGCGTCGTTTTGTATTGTTGGTGTGCTCTTCTTTTAACTCCTCTTCATCGTCACATCCTTGCAGGGGAGAAGTTAGTGTCAATATTTGGATCTGGTGACATAAGACCAGCTCAAGAATGGACAGGGAATGGGTGGTTACAAGTAAGGGAAAGGCCTGACCTTGTTGGTTCTATATTATCCAGCTTAAAAACATCACAAGATCCCAGTAAATCAGCTGGAGCTGCATCTGCTGGATACGCCGGACATTCAAAGCAAGGCGGGAACAATACCAGCCTGAATCCTGAAAGCGATAGTAAATCAAGAGAACCTGAGCTGGTTCCAGATCTTTCGAAGGACGATGTTCTTTCTCAGTTAAGATGGAAGTCATCTAGGAAGAGAGGCCGCAGCAGCAGCACCGGATCAGGTCAAAACAACTGCAGAAAGTTCCCGGATTCCTCAGACCCCGATACTTCTGGCAGCTATATGATCTCAGCATCTTTGAAAGTAGTTGATCATGACGACTGCAAATACACCAGGGGGGATCAAGCCATTTTCAGCACTTCAGTGGTGCCCTCTTTAACAACTAACTTGGTCATGTGTAGATGACTTTTGTGATTTTTATATACTAGGTTGTCTAGTCTCCTTGGTTTTCCTCCGCTTTTTTCTCAAAAATTACACACATAATCTATACCCTCCCCTGCATCTGTTCGATGCATGCCTGCTTTTGTTCGCATATTAGATTAATCTTTTTGTTATTTATTTTGGGTAATCTTTTTGGCGTCGAAGCTTCAGTTTGATTTTGGTGCTTTGTATGGAATGTGGAAGCCCGAGGGAGGCAAGGATGATGCCTTATGAAGTTTTGGTTAAAGGTTTTAGGAGTAGTGGAATAACTGGTTGTATTGTATGAGAGTGACTTAGGATTTGATATGCTGAAGTGCAATTTGTTACCTAACCATATTTAATAATGTAAGATTTTCTCTTCTTCATGTGTATTTATGTTTTTAATTTCAGTTCCTTTTTTTCTAGAATTGTAATTTTAATTTCTGTTCTATGTATGCGCCTTCTAATTGTGATCTTTTATCAAGATGTAGATTACTGAATACAGTTAGTTAGCAGGTGACTCTATTTGCTCGAAAATCTCGGGCAAAATGAGAGTACGAGTGCGTCTCGTTAGCCACGACGGGCGAGAGATTCTTTTTTTTTTCTTTTTTTTTTTTTGGTACAAAAACGGACGAGAGATTCTAAATGGACATTATACTCACATTTTTTTGTTTATTTTTTGTATTTTAATTAGTTTTATAATTTTTTCCTGATAAATTTCCTTCAAATATTTTAATATGTTCTTTTTCTTGCTGAAAGAATTTAAAAAACAATTGGATTAAAATGTTGGCATTATAAAATGAATGGAGTGGCTATTTTCCCCGGGATAAACCGATAATAGCCCCTATAAGCAAGAACGTTAGGCTCCACAAAATATCTTTTTGAATTAATGAATTAACGAGATAAGTTTCATCTCATTTGACAAATAATCTTGATTAGGCTGATGTGGCCTAAAATCTAATTGGGCATTTTCACGGCGAAGGAATTATGGTCAAAATCTGAGAACTCAGGATGTAAAATTTAAATTTTAAAATATGAGAGGGTTATAAAACATGAAAATTAACAAAAACTTGGTCAAGTCTTCTCTTTCTAAATGGTTCATGCGTGCAATCAACCAAATCTGCCCAAAAAAGTAAGAGTGTTATAAAAATAAGAGAATGAGAGAGTAGAAAAGACAATAATTTTAAAATGAGAGAAATGAAAAGATAAGAGAGAATTTAAGAGAAACAAGGAGTTACTATTTTTCTATCTATTCAAGCTTACAATCACTTGATATATGCTTCCTAGTTCCTATTTATAGGCCATAAGTTCTTAAATTCTATTATAAAAATTACATAAAGAATAAATCTACAAATTATAGAATATTATAACATCATAAGATAATGTTATTAATCATAGAAAACTCCCAAGAAGTTATTTATTTATAGGTTATATAGTTTTAGTGTAGAACTCCAAAAGACAACCTAAAAAATTATAGATATCAATATTTAATATTATAATATTCATAACAAATAGGAAATTTTCTCCGTTTACACATAAATCTAAAATTTTACCCTCCAATTATTGTAACATTGTTACACACCCAATCTTTAACCTTATAGAAACACAAGTTCTTTTGATTAAAAAAAATATTCTTTTTATCTTTTATATAAGATTTAATTAAAAATTTATTCTTAATTTTAAATATAAGATATATTTTTTATATTTATTAATTTTTTTAAATTATCCTATTGGTTACTTTCTTAATAATTAGGACGTTTTATAAAAATATGTTATATTAATTAATTTTATTAATATAATTAAATTAATTGAATATGTTATATATTAAGGATTGAAAGAGTTTAACGTAAACATGAAAGTTAACACAGACTTTTCAGATCCGGTCTATCTAAATGGTTTGGACAATCAAGCAAACCTACCAACCAAAATTAGAAAGGGACCAAGAGCGTTATAGTCAATATAAGAGCCTTAGTATATAAAGAGTAGTTGTTGGCGTTTGACTAATTTATAGGAATGCAGAGATGAGCAGGAGGTGAATGTTGATTAGTATTAATGCACGAAAAGGACCACTAAATTTTTTTTATTATAATTTTTTTTAAAAAAATTAAATTTACTTATAATTTAAAGAGAATACGAAGTGTTTTTTTTTTATTTTTTCTAAATGATATTAATTATTTTTAAATATTAATTTAAATATTTAAAAATTAAAATATTTTTTTAAATATAATAACTAAAATTATAATAAAATATTATTTTACATGGCTAATTAATCAAGGAGACTTTGTGGTTGACTTGTGTTTCCTCCGGAAGGACCTATAATCTCCAGCTTGGATCTTATGCTAATTACTTCTAACGGTTACATACATAGACTTCTCACCTAGAGACAAAGTTAGAGAGGGAGTTAGAGCCTTCTTTTTTATAGTCCCATTTTTAGCTTTTTATTGTTTATTTATTTTTGAATTTATACAATTTTTAATTTTTTAAATTTATTTTTATTTTAATTTTATTCTCTCAAGTTTCAAATTATAGAATTTATTGATTGAAGTTTATTTTCATATAAAATATTAATATTTAAAATTTAATAAAAATTTTAACTATTTTAATTTTAAAGGGACTAAAATGTATGATTTAAAATTTGAGTAATTAAAATTAAAATAATATTAAATTTAAAAAATTAAAAATTATACTAACCCTTTATTTTTTAGGTGACAAATCAACAAAAATCTTGTGTAAATAGTAAAAATTAATTTTTTTAAGATATATAGTGTTGGAAATTGATTGATTGGGCTGCCCACAATGACCCAAAATTGATTATGTAATTCATTAATTAATTAATATTTAAATCTGAATTTAAATTTCAAATTATAGAAAAGGGGCTTTATATTAAGGAAGGAATTATACAAAAAAGGAATTATGCTTTCGCTCTTCATCCTTGAACGTAAGTCTCTTTCATGTTCTCTCATTCTCTATTATCTGTGGGTTAAACCTACTATTTCAATTATAACGAGTAATCAATTAGAGTTAGTTCAATGGATAAATAGTTTGATATTATTTAAATAAAATTTTACATTTAAATTTTAGTATATATAGAAAGTCTTTATTAAAAAACTCATCCTCTATAGCTAAATATATGATATAGATCAGATTTAGATATAATAAAATTAAAATTTTAATAAATTAAATGGATAATAAGAAAAAAAAACTATAACGAGTAGAGTAGAATATTCAAAACTATACGAAAAATTCAGTAGATAGTTTCCGCCAAATATTCAAAACTACCTGATCTGTTTTATACACTAAGAAATGAGAACTTGCAATTACTTAAGCAGGCAATATGTTGAAAAAGGATAGATAGAGAAATACTATTTTTTTTGGTATAAAATTTTTTTAAAAAAGAATTAAGTCTACCTATAAATTAAGGGAATTATAAAATTTCTTTTCCTCTTAAATGATATTAATATTAGGTAAAATAAACCGTCTATTATCTTTAGATATAAATTTAGATACATGAAAATTAGAATGTCTCTCTAAATATTATAACTGAGATCACAATAAAATAATTTTTTTAAAAATTAAATATATTTTAAATAATTATATATCTTATTTTTTTATCAGATAAATTTAAGTATAATATGAAAAATATTAGTGTTAATCTATCATGAGCACTCACCTCATTTTTCCTGTATTGGGACCCATATGAGTGAGCCCCACATGAGTATTTCTCACATTCTCTAATAACTCTATATTAAATTATTTATTATTTTTAAATATATATCTAGTATTTAAAAATTAGAATATATTTCTAAATATAGTAATTAGAACCTCTCTAAATATTATAATTAAAATTATAATAAATAAATATTATTTAAAAATTAAATACACTTTAAAAACCGGATAAGAAACTCTATTAGTTCTAATGCCGGATCTGAGAAGCAACCTCGGAGAGGAATAATTCTTGTGTTGAAAAACTCAAACAAGCACTTTGTGGGGCTACAATTAAAAAAAGAACAAAAAAAAAACAATCCTTTTCAACTTAGGCTGAAACCCTCCTTTCACTTTACCAACTCTACTCTTCTTCTCCCTCCTGAAGCTACTACTAGAAGAACAAGAAGTTTTCATGGAGATGGGATTGCTCTATCCTTACAGAAGAACTTAGCTGTTTATCGATCGTTTTCTTCTTGATGGAACTTGCCATCTCAATAAAGTTATCATAAAGCGAGGCCCCTTTCTGGTGGTTGTGTACGGATTCTGTTGTTTTTTACAGGTATGGATTTTGACGACGGAGCTGAGATGGAAGAAGATGAAGTTAGTATAAAACTCTCACAAGGGTTCTCTATTTCTGGAGCTACTACTACCTTGGCTTCTATGGAGTCCTTATCTCTGCCAATAGTACGTTATGTTTCTTACTCTTCCTCTGTTTTCTTCTTCTTCATGATCTGTGTATGATTTGGAGGTTGAAGATGATGATGGGTTTGGGATTTTTTGTGGTGAGAAAACAGGTTCAGGAGGTTGTTGTTTTTGCTGATATGCAATGTAAAAATTGCCAGAAGAGAGTTTCTGATATTATCACCAAAATGAACGGTACATTCAATTCCTTTTCGTTACCTTACTTTCCAGTTTAGTTTGCTGATTGTTTCATAATTAGTGTTAGAGAGAGGATTAGTATTTTCAGATTTTGCTTCAAGCTTATCTGTTACATTGAAACTAGTTAAGGCAATCATCTGGGTTTTGCCCAGAACTAAATCTCATTGCTGGGAAATTTCAAGAATATACTACAGCATCAATTTAATTTTAGTGTAAATTATTCATAACCTGAACTTTAGAGCATGCACATATAATCTTCATAACCTTTGAAATTTTACAATCCCTTAAAATCTTACATTTATGCAGATAACCTCTCAGGTTATCAATTCTATATATTACTTATCTCAGGTGATCAAGGATGTTCATTTGATTTTGAGAGAAGAGATTAAAATATAATTGAACCTACAACCTCCGATTTAAAAGGGTCATTAAGTTTTTTAAAGTATAATGGCCAATTAACCTTTAAACTATATAAAACTAAATAAGCTGTTATCGAAATCACCTTAATAGGAAGGGAAGTAGAGAACAGTTCAAACTGTGATCTTTAAAACTTGCCACCATTGAATAGGCTGGCAATGACTTATTTCTTGGATTAGTCTGTTAAAAATTATTATCTTTTGATTCATTCATATATTCTCTGTCTTTTAACTCAATCTACCAAATATACCAAAAGTTTCGGGTTAAAAAAAGAAAAAGTTCCTCTGTCACCTCCTAAATGACTATGATCCCCCAGTTTACCAGCTGGCTTGGAATCTTATTTGTCCTATAAAATCACAATACCCAATAAATGCCGTCAAAAACTTTTTGTTTTTTATTCTCCAGATAATGACCTTTTTGTCTTATAAAATTTGGAGTTTTTTCCCCCAAGATATTGTTAAAGCATATAAGCTTTTTGGCAAAAATGTAATAATTTTAAGTACCAATTTGGTTGGTTTTGTGTTTTGTGGTGATTGCATGTGTTTGATTAAATAATAATCTTGATGGCATCAGCAATTAAAGAATTTAAAACAATCTCTTAACATGATATTTATGGATCTGTTTTAAATAATGAGACAAGGCACCTTTTTTTTTTAATATGCTTGCACAGGCATTGGAAAAAAATATATTAAAAAGTCAACTAATATAGAAATTCAATAGAGAGAGCTCCACAAAACAGAATTTAGAATTTAGAACTAGTAAAACAGGTTTAGCTTGTAGATTGAATCTGTTTTACTATAAAACAAGGTGGGTTCTGTAACTTGTAGGTTGTGGGGGACTTATATGTTTTTAAACAGGCCAACTAGACAACTCACTTTTTTTTTAATTAATATTATTATTTATTTTATTCAATTATTATTTTGAATACTTCTATTATTAAATACTAGTAACGATAATTATTTATTTGTTTATATGTGTTGATATATTGTAATTTATTAATAAGTTTATTTAGACTTATAATTGTAAAATTTGAATTTTTTTATAAAAATATAAATTTTAAAAGTATAATATTAGCAATATTTTATTATGGTAATATGATATTAAATATTTATATTAATATTTTAAAAGTTTATAAATATTTTTTTTAAAAATATTAAAAAGTTATTTAAAACAAAAATGGTAAGCCTAAGTGGGGCGAGTTCAAATTGACATTTAGCCAACCCATTTTATGTGTCATGCTAGCCTTGTCATAATTGATAAGTGTTTTAAAAAATATAGTTACAATAAAATATGTTAGAGTTGCGTGTAACTATAATAAGATCATATGAATAATATTTATATTATTTATGATTGATGGTATTTTGATAGAGTAATGGCCTTATGATTCTTTTTTGTTTTGGTACAAATGGTTGTTTGATTCTAAATGAATCTAAGAATGAATGAACTTGATCAGCAGAGACAGAGTCATTGGAAGTGAGCGTGTTGGAAAAGAAGGTGACTCTCACTTTTAGACTACCCACCGTTGGTGAAGTGATGCGGCGACGCCAATTAGCTCCGGTCACTCGCACCTCCCTCCCTAAAGTTGCCCTTATCAAACGCTTATTTCGGCCCTTTCATGTCCTTCACTAGCCCCTGGTGTGGGGCCCACCTCCTTCGCTGCTTTGTATAATCGGAGCAATCGAGATGCATGAAGTAGGTAAAAATCCGACCTCTGTCATTATCTCGCATTCTCACTTCACCAAATTCCATGAGTTCAGATTCGTGTCAAAATCATATCAACTGAAATCCCAGTTCAGTCCGCAAGTCTTTCGTCAGGGAGAAGAATATATGTAAATGTAAAATGCTCCTCTTCATGTATTTTTTATTTTTTTTTTATTTTTAAGGTGTTTTATGTATTTTTTACTTGTAGAAAATTAAAGTGAACAGTGACAAATCATACAAGAAGAAATAAAAGGCATTTATTGAATTTTGGTTACTTTTGTATCTATCAACAACAATATTCTTAAATCGATATTTAGAGATTAATTTTTCAAAATATACAGATAATTAAAGTGAATTTTGTTTCTTTTAACAAAATATTTTTTATACTCTTAATCTAATTTAAATTTATAATATCATAATTAAAATATTTAATTATCTATTAATTATATTAAAGTTTATTAGTATCTATTACATTGTTGTTTGTATGGCTTTCCAGCTAGTGGGATTAGAATTTTGAGGTCTCTAAGTGAATGGACCCAATATGCTCTAATGATTGAGGAATCTTTCGTTTTCTTTTTTGTTTTGTTTTGTCCTTTTTTTATGTTTCATATAAAAAAAACATTTCTTTTTATATTAGATATCCTAATTTAATCAACGAAATAGGTTAATCTTTTATTTATTTATTTTTTAAAAAAAGAATTAATGCTTACAACCAGATTGGGTTAAATATTGACTTGGCTGCGTTGAATGACGTGACCTGGAGAGTAATAAAATAAATAAAAAGTTATATTTTAATTTTGGCCAAAAGTTTTTAAATATATTTTTCTAAAACGTGATATTTAGCATTTTTTTTAAAAGAAAATCCTCCAGTTGTCCTCCACTAATGCCTTCTACTAGCTACACATGGATGGGACATGACGAGGAGTGAAGTTCTAAATTTTATTACTACCTCGCTTTATTAATATGAAAGTTGGTTAATTAATTTAAAAAAATTAATTAATTAATTATAAGTAAAAATATATATATATATCTGATAATTTTTAGAATTTTATCAAATTTTGAATTAGGTCGTTATAATTGTTTTAGCACATCTACCTTATCTAAATAATATAAGATGGTTGGTGCTGAATTCTTTTTTTATCCTCTGACCTCCCAGAACTCCTCCTTGATCATCCTCCCGTTCTTGATTCATTGGCCACAACTCCGACCACTCGATCATTCGCCACGTCGAAACTCGACACTGATTTGAGCACATTCTTGAAACCGTAGGTGAACATGTCGGTCAGTGGCTCGTAACTCACAAGGTTTGCCTCCTATAAGGACCAGCTTCCCTTGGTAGCTGGTGGTTTGACAGAAGAGAGGCAACCCGAGGGGAAATCGGTAACATCCACATCATCAGTTACTAATGCATTTTCTTTTATAAAATATGAGGATAGAAACTAATATTTATAATTAAAAAAATTATAAAAACCTAATAAAAAAAAAAACACTACAAGGATCTAACTAAACATGAAGCGAAATTATATAGATGTATATATTAACTTTTTCAAAAAAATTGTTGAAAACAAAATGTTCCCCCAGAAAATGACAGCTATGGAATCAAGAGTTATAAATAATTAAAAATATTTTTTTGTGCTTTTATTAATTTTATTATTTATCATGATTAAATTGATTTGTATAAAAGTATTTTACTTTTATATATTTTAATAAATTAAATTGTTTGCATAAAAATATTTTACTTTTATATATTTTAATAAATTAAATAAATAAATAAATAGTGACTAGAACCAATATTAATTACTACACAAAGTTAATTGACGAATTGTTAAATTTAAGGAGGATATTATAATATCTAATTAAAAAATTAAAATATCTCTAATAATATTATATTTTATTATATTAATTTATTCCTTTAGTGTAATATTATATTATATTAGTATTATGTGATATAATATTAATATTATTTAAATTATTTAAAATCAATTTTTTAATATATAATATTTGAATTTAATTAAAGGATAATAGATAAAGTTCTTATATTTTTCTATTTTCTTATTAATTATTTTATCTCATTTATCCTATTATTTTTTATTTGATTTATTTTAGGATATTTGAGTTAAAATGATTATATTTAGAGATATTAAAAAATATGATAACTTAGAGATAATTGAAAATTATAGAAGATGAATCATTATCTTTAGTAAGTCAATGAGTGAAGAGTCTCATATCAACAAAGAAAATATAAATACCATATCCTAAGGTTATATAAAGGACCCAAAGGCTCATCCATTTGACACACCAATCACCACTATTACAATTATCTTCTTCATCTTTTCCACAACTCCATCGCTTTCATTACAATTTATTGAGGAGATATATGATAGTTTGAGTTCTTGTACTCTAAAGTAGGAGTTGAATTATGATTTAATCTTTTTTCTTTATGTAAATTTATGATTTTCTAAGTTTATGTTTTTAGATTTGTGTATGTTATATTTAGAGTCTCAGTTGAGATATATGTGTGATCAAACTATTGTGATTTATCATTTTAATTTATAATATGATATCCTTTATTTAATATCTTTAGTTTCTTTTCATAATTATTACATTGGGTTCACATATTTAGTTATAGGTTTTTCAGTTGAATATCTATATTAGAGGAAAAATTGTTTAATTTATCACTAAGTGAAACTTTTAAATAATCAGTATTGATGCAATTTTATACTATATCTTGGTATAATTATGGATTTTATAATTATAACTGACGATTATCTAGAGTTATACATATTAGGGACTTATTATATATAATTATTATAATTACAATATATTATTGAACGATGATAGTTATTTATCAATTCTTGAGAGCATTTGTCTTTATATTAGTAATATCTTCAATTTGTCTTATTTTTATTGCTATTATTTTTTTTTATTTTTTTAAAAAAATTAAGTAATCAAACTCTCTTCTACTATTCTTTCTACACATTTAATAATATAAAATTATGTTACGAATTGACTCTACGTAAAAAATAATATTAATATTAATCTCTATATTATATAAATATTAATTTAATAACTAATTTGAGTGGTAATGATATGGGACATCAACGTGAAGGGCTGAAAATTATTATTTTTTAATTTATAAATCTTAAATTTTTTTTATCTCATTTATATATATAATAAAATTAAAAAAATAAAAAATATGTTAACATTATTTTTTATTAATTTTATAATTATTATATATTTTAATATAATATATAAATAATTTATTATACTTATTAAGTTTTATTATAATTTATTATAATTATTATGCAATTAAAGAAAAAATTAGATGTGAAAAAAATAAAAAAAAGGTTTAAGGGTGTAATTGGAATATTAAAAAAAATTTAGGGGCATTTTAGTTAAAAAGGGGCAAAAGTTTCTCTCCCCTCCAAAAATCTATACTTTTGGAGAGGAGGGGACCACAAAAAGACAAAAAATCTCCCCTCCCCTCCCTTCTATTTTTTCTAACCAAATACACTTTTTCGTCCCCTCCCCTCCAAAACCCCCCAACTAAATAAATCCTCAATCTAACATCCTCAAGGGGAATTCGTACTACTACAAGTCATATGACCATTGGCAGCAAGTTTATTTTTAATGAAATTACATTATGGTCTTTAAGAAGATAAATTATTACTATCAAATTTTATTAAATCATCAAATTGATATATAGTCTTAAAAAATCTGTGGAGATTTATTATAATTATGAAAAAAATAAATTTATCTTGATTTATTATTAGTGATATATTAACTTGTCAATTGAGATATTTTGACTTATTATTAGTGGTATTGTTACCTATCAATTATAATACCCTGATTTGTTATTATTTGGCATATTGATTTGGTTATTGAGGTACACAAATTCATTAGAATTTCATATCAATTTAATTATTTCTTAATAATTTTTAATGATAATTTATCTTTTTTAAATCTTGTAATTTCTAGGGATATGTATAAAGCCCACAGTCTAACATATCTACCTGAACATGTGATAAAAAAAAGCTATCTAGCCCAAAAAATGTAAGGTCGGATTGGACATTAGGTTACAAAATATAACCCATATATTTTTGGCCTAGGCATTGGGCAGGGCTACCTGCCTATGAGTACCTATTCTTTTACTGTTTTACTTTTCTCCCTATATGTTATAGTTATAAAGGAGAATATGATGATTACTGGTGATTAAAATGTTATTTTAAAAATATGAGTAGTCAAGTAGGTAAGTTGTATATTTTAAAATTTATAAGTATATTAATTTTTTTTAACTTTGTTAACTATTATATGATTATATTATAAATTATAATTATTTATTTTATTTTTTATATGCTTTATTCTTGTCAATAATTAAAAGATTGATACAAAGTTACATCTACAAACTATTTATACTTCAAAACTTTTTTTATATATACAATGGATTTCTAATATATAATTACTATATTTTTATTGCTTCGTTCTTAGTGAATTATTGATATTATTTAACTATTAAAAATATATAAATATGATGCTATTTTAGAAGTTTATAACTATAAATTTTTGTCCACAATATGAGTAAAATATCACCACTTGGACATAGAAGCCTATCCTATCTAACCCGCTTATACTTGTCCCAAAATAATTAAAACTTTTATTAAGTAAAACCAGTATCGAGCTATAAAATATAATCTATATTTTGTTTAGGGCTACATACCAGACATGAGGGCTCCTAGCCCTACCCATGCAAAACAAGAGTAATTCCCCCTATTTTTATTAGGTGCATGCCTTTCTCCTTAATTGTTCAAGTATGAAAAATTACACTTGTTTGCCGATACAAGATAATAATAAAGATAATGGTTGTTAAATAGTAATTACAAAAAATGGAATAGACATTATACATTTTAATTTTGGGGATAAAATAGGATTTTCCCATTGTAAACCAATCAGGCTTTAATTTCATTTCCCTGATTACCAGACATGGTTATTGGTTGCATACAGAAATGTGCGAAAAAAGTTGGTAAAACTCTTTATCCATCTCATCCAAGGAAGACATATATATACTTATAATAAAATTATTCAATAGGATCCTCTAATTTTCTTTACACAATTTATATTGGACACATATGCAGGTAAATAATTTTTTTGGGGATAACTTGATAAAAGGGATTTGCTTGAGAGGAATAAATTCCAAAATACTGCCGATTTCTACCAAAGAGGCGGAACAGTTCCCTCAATATTATCTGATCCAATACTGACCATCCGCTCGTATTCTTCGGTTTTTCACTGCCTTCCCGTTCTTCCTCGGGGATTTGGGGAACCTGACCAAAACCCTAACCCTAATCATAATCCTCCGAATCGCATCCGTCCATGGCATCCGATGCACATGGCTCCCGTCGTAAGCACCGGCGCTCATCTTCTCGCGAAGAAGTCGAGCGATCTTCGAAGCGTCACAAGCACCGCCACCATGGGCACCGCCATCATCGGCACCGCCACGGTAGTAGGAAACACGAAGAAGTTGAACTTGATTGCGAAACTGTTGATGAGGTTCCTTCTCCAACTCTTGCTCCTAATTTTGATCCGAAGATCCCTAGGCCTGATGATGATGTGGAGGAGGGGGAGATTCTCGAAGAGCAGGGTTCTGGTGGCCGAGATGGTGAGATTGGAAAAAAGCCTACGGAGTCTGATGCTGAGTCTGGTGAAATTATGGCCGCGGGAGGTCGAGGTATTCGATCTGATAATTCAAATCCGGTAGGTCATCATCGAATTTATTGTTTTCTTTATCATTTTTACATTTCGCATCTGTTTGGTTGCTGGGGAAGTGGAGACTCTGATACTATAAGTTGAAAGAACTTGTTTTCTTGTTCGGTTTTGTTATTGTTTACAAAAAGTCAATATTATTTTCTTGTTGATTGTTGGTATTTCAACGAATCCACTTCTTCTTGGTAACCAAACAAGGCTTGGAATTTGTATTTCAAACTGTATAATGAATTCTTGATTCATGAGAGTTTGGTAGAATACTGTCAGTTTCTCATAGATATGTAGAACCCGCTTGCACAACACGAACATGAGTGAATTGCAAAAGAGGTCTTTCTAGGCGTTTCAGTGAAGACTGAAGGCTTACGGTTAATTTGTAAGAGCTGGTTACGTGTCCTTTTCTAATTTTTTTAATTTTATGTATTGACTGATATAAATGTGTTTATGTCAACGTTCATTTTGCTTTAACTTCAACTACTTACGTATGTATGAGGACCAGTAACATATGCACATAATTACCTCTTGTGCTGAGCAGGTACCTTTCACTGAAGAGATGTTGCATCGGAAAGATGCCAATCCATCCAAAGAGACTGTAGGAATCAATGCTCAAGTTTCACAAACTAATAATGAGGATCTCCGCAATGGTAGAGTTGTTATTCCAGTATTGGATGGAGAAGATGATACCAGCCATCAGAGAATCACTGGTTATAGTAGAAATGAAGTTGATGGTTCTTCTACTCATTCAAGTGCTGAGTCTCTAGATGGTGAGCATGCTAGAGCTAGTTCAGATGGTTTGGGCAATGGGTATTGGGATAGTAAATCTTCTAAAGAGGATAAATGGCAGCATGGGGAGCTCGGATGTTCTAAAGGAAATGAGAAGCTGAAAGGTGACTGTGATAATGAAGGACTGGAGGTTAATGGAGGCAAAGTAAGGATTCATAGAAGGAACTCCTCCCCTGAAAGTGGAGGCGGCAAGAATAGGACCAGGGAAAGCTCACCTAATCATAGACGTAGGAGTCAATCCAGATCAAGTGGTCATACTCATAGTGTAATGGAAGAATATGCTCATTCCAGGAGAAGGAATGATGAGGAAAGAATTGGGGACTATGGCAGGGAGCGTGAACATGCCAGTAGGGATTTGATGTCAGGTGATAGAAGGGAGTGTAGTTCTAGTTATTACAGTCGGGAGGTCCGAGATAGAGATAGGAGCAAGGACAGGGATGCGGATAGGTACCTAAAAAGGGAAAAGGAACAAGAAAGGAGCCGAAATAGGGAGGATGACCGTGTGCATAGGAGGGAAAAAGAACCTGAAAGGAGTCATGAGAAGGATAGAAGGGATGTGGAAAAAGATAGGAGCAGGGGAAGAGAGGTTGACAGGGATAGAAGAAGAGAAAAGGAGCGAGATAGAGATAGGAGCTGGGAGATAGGGGCTGAGCGGGATAGAAGTGATACGGGAAGAGGGAGGAGTAGGGACAGAGCAAGGGTTGGAGAGAGAGATAGAGTCCGGGAGAGTGAAAGGGATGATAAGCATCGAGAAAGAGATAGGATTAAGGAGAGGGAGAGGCATAAGGATAGAAACACTCTTGATAAAGATAAAAATCTGGGTTATGACCATGGTCACGAGAGCCGGGACAGAGATATACGCTCTAGGCATTCTAGACATGAAGAACCAGAAAGCTATCGGGAGATACAGAGAAATTCTGAGTCTGTGGAAGTTGATAACCCTATGGACAGGTATTTATATTTTCATCTATGAAGTGTCCATACAAAAATATGCTCTTTTATTTCCTTGTTTTTACTATTATTTTTGGAACACCTCACTTCATTGATTTTTATTGAGCACAGAGGTGAGCATGAACAAGATGACTTATATGAGACTGTCACGTTACAATTTGCTGAACAAGAAGAGGAAGATCTCAATAGAATTAAGGAGGAGAGTAGAAGGAGGAGGGAAGCAATCTTAGAGAAATATAAAAAGCAGCAACCACAGCAGCATCAACAAGCAGAACAAACTTCTGAAAATAAAGAAAAAGGTTTTTTGGCTTTTATTTTTTTAACTTTTCTTTGTTGGCCTTAGTGATGTTCTGTTGAAATGACTTCAGAATGTGTGAAACGTAGTTCAGATACTGATGCATAAATAAATAAGGCTCAGAAGTTGGATATATATCCGAGTAACATTTTTGATGTTTGCTTTTCCCCCTTATTTGTTTACTATTCATTATGTGTTTGCCATATACTGAAGCATACGTTTGAACTATGGTTAGATAAGGATCCTTTGAATATTCTGGCTGCTGTTTTGGAAGCTCCTGATGCTAAGAATGATGGAGTTGATGTTTTTGAAGCGGAACCATCTTTCACTGTTGGTAAATCTCCTCGAGAAAATGGAAATGATACATCTGAAAAGATCCCTGGTGTTGCTAGGGGCTTGGGAGAGGGTACTCCAAAGGTTTGTTCATTTCATAGTGTGTATATGTTGGAGAAAATATCATAAATAAGTCGGGTTTCTGGTGAAACCTTTTTAGCTATTTTGCTTTGAAGCTTATTTATAATATTTACAGAGTGAAAGATCCGATGACAAGTTTTGTGATGATATATTTGGTGAGACACCAACAGGAGTTCGCAAATCGGTAAGTGTTTTGTTAACTTGTTGTGTTCATATAATGACAGCTTTATTTTTTCCAACTCAAGGGAGTCGTGTTATGTGTTTTTAAAGTTATTAGCAGATGCTTACTAAAGTAGAATGTTATTCCATAGCCTGTCCACTCTCTAAATGAATAAAATTAGTGAAAGCTTAATCCATGTGTATGAGTGGGTGCGAATATTGTAGTGACCGATTAAGGAGTTATTATTTGGCGAAAATCTTGTTTATATACTTATTGAAGATTTAATATTTAGAAGCCTGTTGCTTGTCTGTGACATTTTTTCAAGCTCAGCTGTACTAGTATTAACTTATATCGGGCTGATAGGTGATTTTCACTGTTGGGTGATAATATAGTGCAGATAATCTTAAGTAGCCACTGGATTTTGTGGTTGAATGTGTTTATTAAGATTTTCTTGCAGGATTTTGTGGGTTTCGTTCTCTAGTTCCTAATGGAAACTAAAATAGAACCTAGGAGTTTTGTAAACATATAAAGACTGAGTAACATGCGAATGGTACCTATTTCTGATCCCCTCACTTTTCTCATACTATCTATTAAGAATTTGCCTTCTTTTGTTGAAGGGCAAGGGGGATGGATTGCGTGTTGACAGGGGTGGATTGCACGACAATTGGGATGATGCAGAGGGGTATTACAGTGAGTATTGCATTTAATTGCATCTAGCTGTATTAATTATTATTTGATTGTTGACTCAAGTTGTGGCCTTGTGCTGGCTATGCACCCTGGCAAGTGTATTTATACAATTTTCATGGCATCCTTTTTTAAAAGCAAATTCAAATAAATTTTGCAGTATAAGCTAGGATTCAGAATTCAGAATTAGTATAAAAGACCCATGAATGCTATACTGAAACTTCTTACTCTCACATTGACTAATTTTTTGTTGATGAATTTCTAGATCTCTTCAGGTATGCTTTGTCAATTTGATATGAAAACTCAACTGGAAGTATTAGAAATCCTAAAAGTTGCTGGGCTTTGTGTTTGAGATATGAGTCACATTGTCATCAATGAGTATTGCAGCTTATTATAGATTTTGTATTTTATATTAATTTAAGCTTTTTTTGCTTTACAATTTAGTATTCACAGTAAAGAATTGAGGAAATACCTAGGAATGTTATAATGAGACATGCTTTTATAGTAATTAAGTAATTAATTATTTATTGATGAATTTCTTGTGATCTGTTCAGATATATTTTGTCAAGTTGATGTGGAAAGTTCCCTGAAACAATTAAAATTCCTAAAGTTGTTGGCCCTTTTCTTTTAGTAGTTTTTTTAAATATTCTGATCGTGTATATCTGTTCTTCTGATTGTGCTATTGGGTGTCAATATTATTATGTGATTCCACAGGCTATCGTTTTGGTGAAATACTTGATGGTCGATATGAAGTTATTGCAGCTCATGGTAGAGGTGTCTTTTCAACGGTTGTTCGGGCAAAGAATCTCAAGGCTGGTAATGGTGAGCCAGAAGAAGTAGCTATAAAAATTATTCGCAATAATGACACTATGTGAGTTATAATGATTCCCTTGTATCCTTAAAAAATATTGCATTTAACTAATGTCTCTGTTGCTCATTGAAAAATGTCTAAATGTGGCACAGGTACAAGGCTGGTATGGATGAGTTGGTCATACTAAAGAAATTAGTAGGTGCAGATCCAGATGATAAGCGTCATTGTGTTCGTTTCCTTTCGAGTTTTAAGTACAGGAATCACCTTTGTTTAGTTTTTGAATCCCTTCATATGAATCTGCGTGAGGTTTTAAAGAAGTTTGGTCGCAATATTGGCCTTAGGCTAACAGCTGTGAGAGCGTATGGGAAACAACTTTTTATGGCACTGAAGCATCTTCGGAACTGTGGCGTTCTTCATTGTGATATAAAGCCAGACAATATGTTGGTATGTCTAAAATACCTTTTTGTGTGTGGCTTATTCGTGTAAAATATCATTTAATTTGTTTTGTAAATAAAAATTAAAAGTTTCCTCTGATTAGGTGAATGAGGCTAAAAATGTTTTGAAGCTTTGTGACTTTGGTAATGCTATGTTTGCTGGAAAGAATGAAGTTACGCCATACCTTGTGAGTCGTTTTTATCGTGCCCCTGAAATAAGTAAGTTCCTTTCTATATTATCTACAATTTCATCATACGTGTGCCTTATTTTCTTGTTGAAATTCTTATAGTTACTAACTCTTGAATTTTTGTTTCTGTGCAGTACTTGGCTTGCCATATGATCATCCGTTGGATATCTGGTCTGTAGGCTGTTGTTTGTATGAACTCTATAGTGGAAAAGTTCTTTTCCCAGGTTCTACTAACAATGACATGCTACGGCTTCACATGGAATTGAAGGGCCCTTTTCCAAAGAAGATGCTTCGCAAGGTAAACGCTTGTATGCTTATCATTAATTGTTTGCTGCGGTTCGAATTTGAGCTTGATTTTTTTTTTGGTGTTGGTCTGGTTCATTGTTCCTATATGAGTCTCTTTTAGAAGCAAGCACTAAACAAAAAATCTTGTTCTAGATATGATTATTTTTGACATTTTTAGAGAGGATGGAATGAAATGATTCATAAAACAGTGGATTGGCAAGGGAAGGGATGGGAATAAAGGGAGTCAGTTTTCCATTTTGTAGTAGTTAGAAAATCAGTGGTGATGGAATGTTCAATGTAGAGGTTAATTTAGTTAATACTCCCCTTCCATCCCCTCCAAAAACCCACAATCAAACACATCCTAAGCTGTGGATTGCAATAACTACTTTAGACAAAGCTGTGCAAATATGGTATTTTTCCGCTCATACAATTGGCATAGGTAATTTTGCCCTTCAAACTCACTCCACGCTGCTTAGATTGTAGTTCTCTAACAATAGGGTTTCACCATCTATTTTTTCATTGAACTTATTATTTAAAAAATTGAGTAGGACCTCACTTCACCTTGCCATCTTTGAACCTTCCAAATGTGCAATATGAGTCTTATGTTTCTGTTAATAGTTGATTCTTTACCTTCTCTATTTTTATTCTCCTGGTCTGACTTTCTAATCTCATCCGTGTATGTGATTTGTATCCTGTAATGTATTTGTGGTGTTTCTGATGAAGCTTGTATAACTTGCAGGGAGCGTTTATTGATCAGCATTTTGACCAGGACTTGAATTTTCTTGCTACAGAAGAGGATCCAGTGACGAAGAAGGTGAGTTGGACCATTATTTTTAAATAAATATTTTGGAAATTCTATTTCCAAGTCAACTATGTCATATTTGTTAAGTAGGTGGATCTGCATTTCTGAGTTTGTTGATTGTGGTTTCAAATTGATTGCCTAGGCTATAAAGCGGTTGATTCTCAACATAAAGCCCAAAGATATTGGAACTATCATTGCTGGCTCTCCTGGAGAGGATCCAAAGATGTTAGCCAATTTCAAAGATCTTCTGGACAAGGCTTTTGTCCTGGATCCAGAGAAGAGGTTGACAGTCTCACAAGCATTAAGCCACCCATTCATCACTGGCAAGTGAAACAATGTTGCCGAATTTGACTGCAAAATGATGTTTGCTGATTTTTGTACATAATGACCCAATTCATAGTGATTCTAATCATTTGACATTATTTATCTTCTCTGCCCCGTCCAAGGGGTGTCAGCAACACTTGTTGGCCTGTTGAAGTGATAAAGGATGTCTGATCAGGCGTACACTTTACGGGCGGTTCTTTCAGTGGAATGTACTGTTTCTATTGTAAGACAACTTGCCAATGGCAGTCCCCCCCTCTTGTATGGCCATTGTGTAATTTAGTATATTAGTTTTTTCCAATATAGGCGTATATGTACTTTGGACATTATTTTTGGAATTATCTTTTTATAATGGAAAATTTGATTTAGCACTTGATTTTCTGATTCTTAGTTATTGTCTTATTATTTTGATAAATTACGGTCCTTCGCACTTGCTGCTGTTAATGCTAGTTCATTTGTCCTTAGATTTGCTTATTTACTTGGATTCTGGAGATGCTAATTTAATTTTTCATTCAGGAGACATCAATGCTGTGAGGCAACCCTCCAGTTCTTAGATGCTTTAAAGGCACTCAGAAGAAGGTACCTTGGTTTGTTTATTGGGAAAATTATTTTGACCACTCTGGAATGAGTAATGATTTACTTTAGATTCTATGAGCACTAGTAGTTTAGGTACTTGGCTTGATTGTAAATTAACGAAGTTGTGCTCGTGATATCTATTTGAGGTCATTGGATAAATCTTAATGTTGCTGTGACTAATTTGTAATGGGGGTATGTACACTGTGGAATCAAAATCTTTATGCCAGCATTATTGTATTGCTTAAAAAGCAAGTCACATGAGTGACATTGTTGAAGAGTGGTGTATTTTAATTTTTATTGGGTATTCCTCTGATTGATCGCTTGGAATATAGATTGCTTGGTGTGTTGTGCATGTCCTTTTTACTTGGAAATATAGGCGTGTAGTACGTTAATTTTTTTAGCTTCTCCTTGAGTCCAGCATCTTTGTATTAATTTGTTTAAATTATTTCTTAAATTGAGTTTTTGCAAATCCTAATGAAATTGCGTTGCATCTTATTCATGGCCTGGTCATTCCGGAGGCATTTCCACTGGAGGTGTTTGGCTGGGTTCTTGGAGGCAATTCTTGTCTCAGGGGTAATTAAATCCAGAAACTTCTGTTCAGTTAACCTTGTGGTATGGGTTAAAGTTGATGTTGCTCCGTATTTGATTGAATATCCTGGTTTTAATTTCCTTTCTCTCTTTTTAGGTACAGTATCTTTGGTCCTGCTATTTTTGTAAGTATATTCATGTCCAACTTTCTCTTATTGTCTGCATTTATGACTGATGATCAATGGCCTGAGGTTTCCTGTGTTTAGTTATTATCAGTTGTCTTTTGTGCATTGCTATTTTGTGACCTCCTTGGATTCAATGTATTCCGACTTATTCAACAGCCATGTTTATGATGGTAAAATTTTGGTTGTCATACATTCTTAATTAGTCCCGTGTTCTTCTGAATTAGATGTATGGAATATGATCCCCATCATCGTATCATGGCTCTGGTTTCCTCTTTAAACATTCCCTTTTGTCATAGTCTGTTCCACGTCTACAGTTATTTTCAGAAAAAAATAAATTGTTGAGGAATAATGTAATTGATATGGGCGTATAATGTGTCACCTTGAGACTCATCATTGTTAACAATGAAGTTTGAAGAATTACCAAAGTAGCTGCGATAGCTTTTTAAAGTTTTGGTTTAGGGACATGACATGGTTACCGGCGACACCAAGGCATAAAAAAAATAGTGTGCCTGATTTGTATGTTTCTAAACAAGTTCGTTGGCCTTTTTTGAAATGCGTGAAAACGCGTCAAGAGTTTATGCTTGAGGGTGAAGTTTGGTATTTAATTTTATTTGAGAATTATATTTTAATTTAATTTATGCTAATATGAATAGCTTGTGATGAATATATTGATTTTATATCTTTTATATTGGTTATTTTTCGTGTGTCAGCATTTTGAATACACATTCAGAAATTTTAGAAGTTTTCATGTACGAGTCGTTGTATGTTGCATAATACCGAATGGTGGAACAATGATTTGGTTGAATGTAAAATTTGATTTTTTTTTTAAGAAGCTCGATAGCCGTTTTTGATTTGGTAAGATAGTTCCAGATTATTTTCTGGAGGCAATGCTAATATAATAAGTAAATTTTAAACATTGAATCTCGTATCTCTTGAACATAATGGGATGCCCAAACAAATCTGTACTTGGAAGTTCATCCAACGGAATAATAAGCTATGCTTATTTGAGAAGCCACAATGCTGGTCTAAATTGTTTGATTATTGCATAAACATGGCATCCTTGGGGCTCCTATTATCCCTATCTCTGCATTATGTTTGCTTGATCCGGATGTCTTGTAGGAGCCTTACATTATGTAGTTGTTGAGTTACGAATATATAATTCTGTATCTTCTGTGCTGGGATTGCCCATCGAAATATTCATCAAACGCAGCAATGTGACGCACTGCTTGGATCGATAATCGGTTTGCTGTGTTGAGTAAAACGCCTTTGAAAGTGGTGTCATTACGTCTTGCTGTCTGTTAAAGTGCTATTCTGAGTATTGTACGCATGTGCAAAACCAGAAACCAAGAAACGCAGCAATAAGGTTATGTGTAACTTGTGATATAGTTACCTCTGATGTGGATCATTTGCCTGAAGCTGTAGCCTCAGAAAATATGTAATTTTTAATTGCCTCGGAAAATATGTTGTGGTAGGGATATAGTATGAGTTGTTGCTAATAGTATGGAGTTGTGGTCTGAATGTTTGGTTGTAGGTACGTTCGATAGGTTTTACCCTTTGGGGGAGTTCATAAGCGTTTATACCGAAAAATCGATTTTTGACGGAATGAAAAAGATATATATAGTAGAATTGTAATCATAGAATACGATTCTAATTGAAATGCATACATTTGTCTCATATACTATGGGGATGAAGTCTCCCCGTTTCTCGACTTCGTTTTCTGGGCTGTATGACATTTTTGTCTGTTTATTTGCGAACATATGCGTATGGTGATGATCCCGAGGTGAGGGACAAGACATGCAAGTTTTTATTTTTTTTTTAATAAAAGGTCATGAGTTCAATGGAACATTTGAAAGGACCTGTTATATATATAACATTTCTTGTCCGACCCGTAACATTGCCATTGATATGACAATATATGGCCTCGCGTATGAATTGCCCTAAACTATTATGGTACCAATTTTTTGTTGTTGTTACCACTATGGTATCATTTAGGTACGACACTATTTTACTTCCCAAAATGGGCTATCACAATGTTGCCCCTTTTCCGTTTCGTCTCACCATTTCCTTGGACTGGAGAAGATTCAATGTTTTCAGTATCATTTTCCATAATGAATCTCAATATCCTTTTACCTGTATAGAATCATACGTGTATATTTGCTTCGTCGTATTGAATTGTAAAATTATGGAGTAAAAAAACTAGTAAATAGATTGCCAATGAAAATTAGTTTTCATCTGTTAATGGTTTGATGTGCTTTTTGGGCTATAATGAGAAATTTTTATTACATAATGAGAACTTCTTTCAAAAGTTAGCTAGAAATAATTCATCCTAATGATATAAAAAAAGAAGAAATAATTCATCCTGGAATACGAGTTAAACTTTAATCACTTTTCTGAATAATATGCAGGCTCTTTCCGGTTAAATGTCTTTTAGCACAAAAAGTGTAAAAGAAAAAGGTGGCGAGAGAGTGAGATATTAAAAAAAATATAAATAATTCCGTTTAATAGTGATCTTTGATGGTTTATGAGCTATGAAATATAGTGCAAATTCTAAATTCTAAATAATAAGCACGCAAAGATATATAAAAATGACATGTTGTTTAATGTTATTTTGAAAGATATATAATTTGGTGTCTGGAAGGTTTAATTGCCGTCTTATACAAATATATCATTTGGTAGAATTGGTGTCTAATATTCTAACCAACCAGTCATTTACATAACAAACGATGATTCGTTGATATAGAATAATATTCCGTTTCTGACATTTTAACGTCGATCATATTGAATTTTCTAAGAAGCTGAAAACCGCGTTTTAAAAGAACCATCTGAAAATGACCGATTGGTCATGTAGTTTCCAAATCTTCTTTCAAAAGCTGCATTTTTCTTCTTCTTCCCCACCAGAAATGTCAAAAGAAACGACAATTAAAAGGTGTTGAAAAGTAATAATATTATCACTTGAATTTAAACACTGCAAGAAAATGACTTTAAAAGCCAGGAACTTTCTCTGCTCTTTTCTGCTCTCGTGAACTTGGCTTGACAAAAACATTAAGAGTCCGCCTCTTGGGGAAGAAGCTTGATGCTCTGTTTGGAAGAAGCTTCAAAGCCACAAAGTTCATCCCACTCGTTAACCTTGCCATTGCTCGCCTTGCTGTTCTCATGAACCAAAGACAAACACGATCCAAACAAGCCCTTTCTGATGTCCTCCAACTCCTCCAACTCTGTCACCATGAACGAGCTTTGCTTCGAGTAAGACACTTGAAACAGTTTGATACTGTTATGCTTTTGACTTGTTTTAGTTCTGGGTTCTCAAAAAGTTTTGATTTTTTATTTTTACGTCGACAGGTTGAGCATGTGATCAAGGAGCAAGATATGATGGATGTGTATGATAACATACATGGAAGGATACTGCAACCTCTTGATCGAAAGGGTTCGCCTCATTGTACAAGAAAGGTTGGTTCAGTTCTTCAAAGAGTTTCTATGTTTACATGCGTGAAGAAGAGAAATGAGACAAAATCATAGGAACTCAAACAACTTGGGACTCCACGACTTAGAGGATTCGAAAGTGGATATGACGATGTTACTGTGCTTGTTATTGTGGTTGTTGATGTTACAGAGAATGTCATGACGAGCTTAAGGAGGCAGTAGCAGGTTTACTGTACGGAGCATCAAGGTGTGGAGATTTTCCAGAGCTCCAAGAGATTCGTGCAGCTTTGACATGTCGCTTTGGTAAAGAATTCACTGCTCGTGCTGTCGAGTTACGCAATAACTGTGGCGTCCATCTACAGGTATGCCTTTGTTTCTGTTTGATTGTTGACAGAATGATGTATGGTTCATGTAGCCGACCCCATGGCTTAAAAGTAAAGCGAATGCCACTCAAGATCATCATGAAGCATCCGATACTAGCAGCGGATTTTCAAACTTAGTGTTTATTGTTCTAAAGACTTGAGATCCTTCATTTACAATCTTTTCCTGTCAAATCAGAGAACATTTTCATATTAGATTCAAGTAAATCTCTTTCTGCAGTATTATACTTCATGCTCTATGATATTTTTCTTCTTTCTTGGGGTTACCTGTTAGATGGTCCAAAATCTGTCAACACGGATGGCAAGCTTGGAGAGAAGACTGAAGGCACTCAAAGAAATTGCAGCTCAGAACAGCATTGTTCTGCAGCTTGAAGAAGCTTCTTCCTTATCATTTGAGGTATGCAAATTAAGGTAGCACTAGCTGATGTTATAGCAAACTTATAACAACCACTTATGCTTGTTGGAATCTGATGTCGACAGATGCAGGAACAACTGAATGCAAAAACGAAAAACCAGCCTGAAGCCGAGATCAGGGAAGAACAGGAGCTGAACATTTTACCTGAAGGAGGAAATTTTGGTGGGTTATCTGATTCCTTTAAGGCAAGAGAAAAGTACAAGGATGTTTCTGATGCAGCGCAGGCAGCTTTTGAGTCTGGAGCATATGCAGCATCTGCTGCTAGAGCAGCAATGGAACTCTACCGGTCTGAACCACATGATGACGATGATCCGAGTGTAAGAATTTTATTAATTATGGGTTTATATGATTGTATATTATGCTATACTAAAAACATACTGTCATAAGGGCAACCAGCCACAACATAATTCACCTCTTTTAATGATAGGCAATATAGACTTCTGGCACTGTAAACCCTTTAGAGTTCAGAATTCACCTCTGGACTTAATTAATCGAAGAATATGTTTTTTGGATTTTTTTTGGGTTAAGTCACTGAAGTATTTTTTCAGCATTACTTACCATACCAGACTCATTTGTACTTCATCTAATAGTTTAAAATATTTTTTTATAAACCCTGATTATCTTAAAATATTTTTTAAGTTATTTCTATTGGATCTAGTATGTCAAAGTATTTCTCTAGTAATAATCAGTATTTTAAGTTCAGGCTGCTCATTCTTTCTAACAAATATTTTAGAGTATTGAATAGATTATAAATTAGTTGAAGATACTAATGGGTACTTAAAAAAAAATACTAAAAATATTAAACTTGAATAGAAGTTGGGGAGAAAGTTCTAGAAGTACTTGTTTGATCATCTATGATGGCAAAATTGAATAGCAATGTTCCTATGCTTCTAATATGGTATTATTTAATTTGATATACAGAGTTTATCTGATATATATTAAACTTGCCATACTCAGAATAGTACTAGCCCTCAACAAAGGAAATCGTTAAATGGGCATGATCCTGTAAGAGCTACTACATCTCAACTTGAACACCAAGGAGAAGAAGAGCCTGAAAAGAGTGCAGAGAAGCTAGGAAAGCAAGAAGACTTTCCAAGTTCAGATTCGGCTTATGAGATTTTGAAGGAGAACAACAGTGTATTCGTGAATGAAGAAGAAGTTAAGGTTGAGCTTACAAGTCAAGAAAAGAAGCTACCTGTTTGTGCTGGCATGGAGGTCGGAACAAGCTCAAATAGCCACCAAATTCCAAATCCAGTGTCAGGATCCAAGATGCAACAGAGCACACCACATTTGGACTTGCAGAAGAGACCATTGTCTGTGCGAACCAGACATGTACGGACTTACTGAATTCAAATCTTCAACTCAACCAAACCCCTAGCATCAGCTGGCTATGAACAGAAAGCTTTCGTGAAAATGACTCAAAGCCCAAAAACTCTAGAGTAACATAAAATTGTTGTCAATTCTTATAATAAAATTTATTATTATTAACTCTTGAATTGTCAATATAATTTTTAGATAATTAAATTATTTATTTAGGATTGTATAATAATTCACCTAGATTTTATGAGTATTGGCTAAAATGAGAGATTTTTATATCTTTACCTGCATATAGCTTGTGTGCCAAAAATATTTGTAATATATTTGCAAGATTGACATTATATGTATATATGCATGATTGATTTGGTCTATTATCTCTAGTGGACTAAATCTTCTTACAATATTTTCCCCCAAAATAAATGAGTGCATTGAAACTTCTATATAAAGCCTAAACACTTTTTTTTTTTTTTTAAGAAGACACGTGCAATCTGAGAATGAATATGAAACAGAAGCTCTAGTTTACATATGAGTATAAAAAGTAATAACAAATACATACATTTTAAGGTATTATTATGATTTATTAATGACTAAATTTTTATATAAATTTTTAATCATAATATCTCATTTATTTTTTTCTCTCTCCTCCTTTATATACCTATCTATCTTTCTTATTAATGCTTTCAAATCTAATAACTTTTTTTTGGTATATATTTAAACCATCTCAAATTTTTTTTCTACATTTTTTCATTCAATAGATTATGTTGTAGTTAGAAAGAATAACTGCAACAATATCAAAATACAGAAAATTTCTGAGAAATTCGGACGAATGAGTTGAGTTCCACAAATCGGTCTTCAAGGGAAGATATCAAACCAATCTTTGACCATCTTTTTACTTATCCTATAATAATGAAATGGAGAAACAGAGGACGGAGGATTTCTTACTTGAAGAAGTATTCATCGTTTCCGAAGGACGTAGGATAGAGAGGAACGACGTGTCAGCCACTTTCTCAATATACCCCTGCTTGAAATCTAGAATTACAAAAATGACATTCTTTTGGCATAATTCTCTCTCTCACAGCTTAGAACTAAACCACGCAACGCCCGAGCTTCTCTGCTCTGAAGTGAAGACGATGCCGATGCCGATGCCGATGACGATGACCACAACGACGCCGTCCAGAGAATTTCTCTGTAGCAGCAGCTATGCCTTGCTTTCATCCAAGCCCTATGCTGCAAAATGTTCACTCTATCTTCCTCAATTGCGTAGATTTAGAACTCTTAACACTTTTAACTTTATGCACAAAACCACTCATTCCCAAAATGAAAAATGTCAAATCGAGGACCCTTTCATGCCACGCTACACGCCGGACACCTACAGTATCAACCGCCTCTTCAGGCGAGGATGAGGATGACAACACAAGAAGAGTACTTCAAATAGTGTTGTGGGTCGCTGAGGGTATCTACATTGGCTGGCTTTCTCAATGCTTGGCTTGTCCTCTTGAGTATTTGGTTTAGAAACTTGGCTTTATTCGTTCGAATTAGTGGGTAGTGAACTTGTGATTGAGAGGCATCTAAGAAATATGTGTGTAACTCATCAATGTTGTTGGTTATTTGTTTCATTTTAAGTGGAAGTTCTCAGTTTCATGCCGTCATGAAATCTGCACGGCTGATTAATCGAATTAATGTATCTAGTAAATTGCACATTATGTATAGAAGAGCCAGGTTTTTTGTAGAATTATTTGGGGCGTATTCTGTTTACTCTTTGGCGTTCATGTGATGGAGGCTCCAGTTCTTCATCCTGTAAGCATCATTGAAATCCGTTAATAATTTGATTTGTAGCCAATAGAGTACACTCAATTTGATTAGAAAATCTTCTTTTTGATGTTGCCAAGTTTTGTTGCTTGAGATGCTGCTTGAAGGACTATTTATATATATACAAACATAAATGCCTGGCCAATGATAAAGTTAAATAGTCTTGCAGAGATCTTAAATAACTTATATATATATATATATATATATATGAACTATTTCAAATAATTTTCTAATGTCTTTTAATAACTATCACGCATACTCTCCCTCTTATATGTTCAAACAAGGACTTTGTTTTTTTTTTTTTTACAAGAGAAGGTTTAGTGCCCAAATCACATATACCTAAACAATAAGAGGATTAAATCTCAAGTAATTATTAGTAATAAGAGATGCTAAATGTGAAGGATAAGAATATAATATTGACATAGAAGTCTATCTATCTTTTGTTAGAGTATCTATTAATTTATTTTATTCTCTAAAAATATATATAATATTTAATTCCCATGCCAAATCTAGAAGCATATGTATATGTGACACCAAGAGGTTGCATATATTAAAACTTCGATTAGTCATTATTTGCACAATATTCTTAACATTTACTTGTAGGATAATCTTTTTAAATCCTAAGTCTTAAGCAAGCTTAAGACTTTTGTAACTAACCCATTGTTCTGTTTATAACACTCCACAAATACCTAGGTTACTCATAAACTCGATAACCCAACTACTACAATGATCTTTAATAATTCCACGACACCCGACTTTATTATGACTAGCCGTAATAGTCCTATCAATATTTAATTTTAGCCATCCTAAAGGTGGGTATTGTCAATAAGTTGACATTAGAATTGTTACATCATTAGTTAAATATTCATGTTGATTCTATACAAAACTCCTCTATATTTGCATAATAACTTAGTAAGGATCTAACAGTTTGATATACTCTTCATCAAATACAGTTTAGTTTCTCTACTTTTACACTAAAACTTCTCAAATTAACCCCCAATTGTTAATACCAACTCATACTAACTCCCTTTTGAGGTTAAAATAAGACTTTGAATTGTGATTATGACTTTTTTCCCAAGTCAATTGGTCAATAGAGACCCTTTAACAAAAAAGTCAAATTTGAATTGCTGCGGCCAAATCTTTTCAAAAGTACCATATTTATGATATCTATATACGAGTATTTCTTTTTGGTTATAATAAATTTGTCTTTTTTTTTCAATAGGTTGCACTTGAGCACGCACGGCATAAAAAAAAATCATGGGAAGGGAAAAGAGAGAAATAGAAAAGAAAAAGTATAAATTTTTATTCAATATTTAAGTCTGAATATAACTTAAAAACCTTAGTTCTATTTATAAATGTAAATTATAATCTTAAAATAAAGATAACAAAGATAATTATAGGAGAACTTTAATATTCTATTTTATTGAGATAATGTAAAATATTAAAAGATAAATAAATTCTAATTTTAATGGATAATTATGCTTATCCAAATTCTTAATGAATAATTTTATCTATATGAATTAAACCTTAATAATTAACCTGTATCCCATACATAATCGAATCCACTAGAAGAAATTCACTTAAAATTCAACCAAAATTTAAAATTATCAAAGAAATTTAAATTTATAAAAAATATCTCTAAGTAGAAGAAATATTTTACAGGTTGTGTGTATTAAAAAATATTTTATTTAAAGAGATATAATATATTTTAATTATTTTTATATTTTAAAAAGATTAATTTTTAAATTATCGACTATAAAATATCACTTAATTTTTAAAAAGAAAAAAAAAGAATATATATTTTACATCAAAGGCTTTTGTAATACGCAAAGCGTGTTGCTTATTTTATAAGTAATTATTACCACTTTTACCACCTTTTTGTTTTGCTTAGTTATTAAGGATATTTTTTTGCTAACAAGTTTTGTTTAAGAGAAGGTGCTTATTTTACAAGTCTGATGTTATTAATTTTAAACCTTTTCATACTCAATTTTCAATAAATTTTCATTTAATCTTTAAGATAAAATATATCTCTCATTTAGATCTAAAACGATATATTTTTTTTCTTGGATTTATACTCTAAATGCCACAAGAGTTCTTATTTGAATCTTTTATTTATTTGTGTCAATTATTTTTTTCTTGGCCAAATATTTGTGCCAATTAACAAAATGTTGGAATGATTGCCAAATTCCATCTCATTTTTCCAAAAAGGAAAAAAAATTATCAGTGAATCTACTAGTATTTGTTGGCAAAAAAAAAAAATGTAGATGTATTTTGGGAAAAAAAGAAAATCTAGGGTTGAAAATCAAAATTAGATTCTCCAAATATATAGGAGATGATACCAGTTGGCGGGTTTTCTCCTTCCCCGCCATTCAAGTGTACCCACACAGAACTCCCTCCCTTCTCCTTGTTCTTTCGTGCTTGTTCACGTATTCTCTCTTCCTCAATCTCATTCTATCAGCTCAACTCGTTCCTAGAAGGCAAGAACGCAGAACATTTCAATATTCTCTAGTTCATTACTGTTTTCAAATGCACATGTTTTCGATCATGTAAAGAATTCTATTCATGTTCATGAATTTATGTTGTTGTAGGTTCAATAAATGGCAGCGAAAATTGGATTATTGGGTCAAAGTTTTATGGATAGGAGCAGAGAAAGGTTGCTTCCTCAGAGCAATACCTCCGATTTGGATGATTGTCATAGAGCCAAATGCTTTTCTTTCCGCGAAATTTCTGATCGCGTCGCTCAGATGTATCGGAAATTATATAAGATGGGTCACTCCGATCCGCGAAAGGTGTTGTTCGCCATGAAAGCTGGGTTATCCTTAGCTCTCGTGTCACTAGCTATATATATTCAGGATCATTCTCCTTTTAACCAGCTCACACGTTACTCCGTTTGGGCTATTCTCACGGTCGTCGTCGTTTTCGAATTCAGCATTGGTAATGGTTATAATAAAGTCATGTTCATTTTGAAAAAGGAAACAGTGAGAGATCGGAGAGAAATTTCACATTTGGTTCTGTTGTTTTAATATCTCAAGTTTAATTAAGGTTGTGATTAGTTTTTTCTTTCTTTATTTCTTTCCTGGTAGGTGCAACCCTTACCAAAGGATTCAATCGTGCTTTAGGAACATTCTCTGCTGGAGGGCTTGCTCTGGGTATTGCACGATTATCCGTATTAGCTGGAAGTTATAATGAGCTTGTTATCACAGTCAATCTGTTCATCGCAGGTTAGACGTTTAGTTTTTAACTTGATATTAGTCAATCTTATGGCTTGCTTAATGTCGCGAATCCCCCATTGGGAGGGTTACCTTGAAAGAGGGGCTCAAATGAGGCCTTGGCCAACTCCAACGGCTAGATTTGAAGTGTGGTTCTCCTAAGTACTTATGCTCGTTACATTTGTATTTTCATTGACAGTCGGCCAATTGTAGCCGTCAAGACATCCCTCTCAAGCGGGTGCATTGTCATCACATTCGAGGGTTACCTTAAAATAGAGGTTTCTAAAGGCCTTGGTTCTTCAACTCTAACATATTTGTGCTTATTACAGGCCCCTACTCAGCCCTTTATATTTTATCGTTTGCTGCCTCTGCTTGTGGAAAGATGATTGATTGCACTTATTCCTTGGTTCTGTCATGCCTTTCCTTTAGTATCTAGTTCTTATGCTTGTACTGCTATTTTTGTGGTTTGCAGGGTTTTTTATAACCTATGTCAAACAGTACCCAGCAATGAAGTCATACGAATATGGATTTCGTGTTTTTCTGTTGACTTTTTGCATTGTATTGATATCTGGGAGAAGGACATCAGAATTCTTTTTCACGGCTGCGTCCAGATTAGTTTTTATTGCTCTCGGTGCTGTCGTAAGTCTTTTTGTAAATGTCTTAATATGCCCCATCTGGTCTGGGGAGGATCTGCACAAATTGGTGGTAAAAAATTTCAATGGTGTTGCTAAATCTTTAGAAGGTTCGATCAAACTTTCCAGATATCTCACCTCTAAATACCTGCTTTATAATTGCCTCATTTATTAAGCTCGTTTTCCCACTGATGAACATGGCTAATACCAGTGTTACCTTTCTTTAGGTTGTGTAAATGGTTACCTGCAATGTTTTGAATACGAGAGGATCCCTTCAAAAATTCTTACTTATCAAGCCTCTGATGATCCTCTTTATAGTGGCTATAGATCAGCAGTGCAATCGTCAAGTCAAGAAGAGTCTCTGGTATTTATCAGAGTTCTAAGGCTTATTACTTACATAGTTGTGATTAATCCTCTAATTACTTGATATGATAATATTATACATCTAATAGTATTATCATCTCACAATTCTGATATCCTATTTTGATGTTGAAAATACTATTTAATTCAACAATGTCATCTTATTCTTGTAGTTAGAATTTGCGTTATGGGAACCACCTCACGGTCCATACAAGACGTTCAAGTATCCTTGGAGAAATTATGTGCAACTAAGCGGAGCTTTAAGGCATTGTGCTCTCATGGTCATGGCAATGCATGGGTGTATACTTTCAGAAATACAGGTAAAACTGTAACTTGATGTGTTTTTAATATTCTATGTGGTAATGGAAAAAAATTAATTGAAATTATTGTTTTCGATTCTATACTTCTGTGTGTTGTGCCTTTTATTGGACGAGAACTTAAATATCTGAACTTTCAATTTTACTATCCGTTGTGAATAATCCAACTTTATAAATTTTTTACCAATCTACAAGTTCTTTGGGACCAATCTCTTCAACAAAAATGAAGAATAAGACAAAAAGGGTATATGGCTGGGTTGTGTGTATTATTTGTGGGACCCATGGCCTTTTTTACTACACCGTGATGCATCACATAAGCACCAAATTTTACGTTTAATTTCAACTGAACTTCAAGAGCAAAAACGCTTTATTACTAAAGCCATCTCAAACATCAGCCTTGGGTTTAAAGTAGCTTTTGTGGCCTTAGAAATCAGTTTGGGTCACGTTACCGGGATGCCAAACATGCACGTACAAGCAATTTCATAAATTGTCATTTCAAAATGACCCTTATAGCTATTCTTTCAATTTGCTGCAAGATAAAAATACACTTGGCAATAAGTAGGTTACTCCCATGTTCTGTATTGTGGGGCATTTCTGGCACTAGTTGATCTTGTTCAAACAATATGACTGCGAAGCAAAATACTAGAAAACTCCTACTCCATGTGAACTTACTGAACTTTAAAAATTTATGATTTCTTTATCATGTCCTGTGCAAAAGCATGACAGTTAAGATAGTGTTTGATGATGAAATATCATTTGCTTCAAACAAATTAATCAGTGCCAGGTATACCTGGCCTGGGACTCTCCTAACACGTTCTTATGCTAACTGATCTTTCATAAGTAAAAATTAGAAGCTAGAGTCTAAGGAACTGGGAAATTGCTCTATTTGAAAACTTCTTTAATCATTATCAATAGTAAAAAACTCAGGGTTGTACTGTCTGCACACAAAGTAAAAGTGAAAACTCATAAAGAAGATCAAGAGTTTTAAACTATTTTTTTGTCTATTGTTGTATAATATCTGATTTATAAATCACTTCAAATATATTTCACTGGAATTAAGAAAGACTTTAGATTTTATTAAGTATATCTTAAAATTTAATAACCTTCTAACTTCACCATATTTAATATATTCTCTACTTTAAGAGTACAAAATCAACACAATAATAAATAAAGGATAAAGTTGTATATTCATATAAAAAATTTAGTAATATAGCTTATAGATAAGACAAGAAAAAACTTCTCTCTCTAAGACTAGAAGAGTACATTCTTTTTATGGCTCCCTTCTAATTTTTTTCAATAAATGCAGGCACCACCTGAAAAGAGGCAAGTTTTTCGTGAAGAGCTTCAGAAGGTTGGGATTGAAGGAACAAAAGTACTACGTTTACTTGGAAGCAAAGTTCAAAAGATGGAAAAGGTGAAAGGGAGGAGCATACTGTCTGAAGTTCATAAGGCAGCCAAGCAATTGCAAATAAAGATTGATCAACAATCATTTCTTCTAGTCAATTCAAAGAGCTGGGCAGCTTCAAAATATCCCAATGAATTAGAACAAACCGAGAATTTGGTGCAGGATAACTTGCAACCACAAAGTGAATCAAGGGATAGTTCAGAAGATTCTTGCATTAGGAAATGGAACTCTGTAGATAATGTCAGGAAAATGGGATCATGGCCTTTTCTACCATTTGATGCAGATGCCATGGATGCGACGGATGAGCAAAATTCTGAGGTATATGAAAGTGCAAGTTCCTTGTCTTTAGCAACATTTGCTTCACTTTTAATTGAGTTCGTTGCAAGGCTTCCGAATCTTGTAGATGAATTCGAAGAATTGAGCGAAAAAGCAAACTTCAGAGATTCCTCAGACTAGACAGAGTAATTAAGCAGGTGCTTAGACTTTGAGCAGAGTGTACAGGCGCTTTTGTTTAAAAAAAAATGCCCTACTTGCCAATAGTATATAGTTATAGTGACATGAAAACTTCAATATAGGGGAGGTCGTGAATTTGATCCGTATACAACTTCAGGCCTCTAGTGCCTACCATTCGAATTTAAAAAATAGATTTTATTATTAATAAAAGATATCATAATCTTAAATATAAAATTTATTTTTTATATTTATTAATTTTTCTCTTAAATTACCCTATTAATGCTCCTTCAAAATTATCAAGGGAGAGTTAAGTAAGATAATTATGATATTTTAGAAAAAAAATACATTATATTAACTAACTTAACTAATTTTTTTAATTTAAAAAAATTAGTTAAATAGATAATATATTAAGAACCAAAAGAGTATATAGTAATTGATTGATTCCACTTCTAATATTAAAAGTTGATCCTATTTTATGCGTGTGTTTGGATTCGGAGTAAATCATAGTTTTATAAGCTCTTTTAGTCCAAATCTCGATTTAGTGAAATTTTAAAATAAATAGTCATATTTGTCCAAAAATTTTTTTAGACTAAACTATAATTTTGGATAAATTACTGGGAATAATTTCTAGAATAGTAAAAGAGTTTATAGACTACCCAATTACTATTTTACCCCTATTTTTTTAACACACTATCTCCTCTCTCATCTCCCTTTTCGTCGCCATTTCTACCATTGCCATTGCCATCATTGGGAGGTCGTGGTCCATGTTGTCGGAAGAAGGAGAGGAGGAAGACGGTGGTCGCTGGTCCTCCTCAGTCGTTGTTCATGTCATCACGTCTTTGTGTTCTCCTCCATCGTTGTTCATGTATGCTTCATTACTTTCATTTTTCTCTTCTTTCTTACATGGTCGAAGGAGCAGAGAAAGATGATGATGGTGATGGTTTAACAATTTATTTTTCTCCGTCACTAAAAATTTGTGGTCTGTGAGAGAGAGATGATGTTGATGGGAGATAACTAATTTTTTTCTATCTCATATCTTTTCTGATAATTTATCAATCATAAATTTTTTTTGATAATAACTATCTAAACACTCATTTATTCAAAATTATTTTTTTTATAAATTATTTTTTAAATTTTTTTCTAAAAGTTGTCTAAAAGTTATTTTTTTATATATTATTTTTTAAAAATATATTCAAATGGGTCTTATATCTTGTAAATCAGAATTAGATGAATTGTTGCATAAAGTTGATACAGACTCTTTTTCATCATAAAATATGATTGTCATTTTTAAAATTCTAACGGCCAATTTCACATTTTCTTTTACTTTGTGTTTGGCCCCATAAACCTTAAAAAAAAAACATTTGCTTTTTCTAAGAACCCCTTGGGGATTTAAATGATTATATGAATCTATCAATTGATGTTATTGGTGGTTCATTGGAAAATCTAAGGTAAGAGCAATGTTGTTAAATTGTTTGTTTGCTTGGGAGGGATACTCTTAGACAGGAGGCAAATGATTAAGTGACTTGGGTGGGGTCTCTGTAATCTAACTTGATAAAACAAATGTTCAAATCATTTTCTTCTCCCCAGCATAAGTGTCAAATACTCATTATTTGTTTTTCCTTGTTCTTTTACGAGGATATTTTAGTCTTTTCCTCTAGAGGATCATTATTTATCTCTTTACCAAATACTAATGGGAAAAATAAAAATTAGGAATAAGTCCTAATTAAGGGACTTATTCACTAATAAGGTCCCCGAAATTATAAAAATACTCTCAAATCTTTTGAGATTTGGTTGTAATTAATTTCTTTTATGAAATGACACAAATATCTTTAGTCTCTCCCCTTTAACTCACAATGACCGATTGCGGCAATAGTGGAGCAATCAAAAATATTTTTTTATTAAAGTATTAATATTTACAAATATTAACATTTTAATAAAAAATATTCTTTTGACTGGTCAACAACACTGGCAGGGCGGTGACCAATCAACAGTCAGGGTTGGTTAATATAAATCAAATATTTTATAAGTGAAATTAATTATAAATAAGTCTGAATAGATTTAACAATATTTTAGCAAATTCTGACAATTTATTTATAATTAAGTTCTTTATTTGGAATTTATGCCTAATTTTCCTAATACTAGTTGGAAGTTATGTTTGTAGACTTGTACTCTTACAGTATAGTAATAGTATAGTAAACACAAATTATTAGTAAATTCTCCTCATTTTTTTCATTCTATATGTAGAATTGAGTGTGCATATCATATTAATATTATATTCTTTTATTTTTTAATATAAAATTTATTTAATTAGATTAAAAAAATTAATTAATATAATATATATTTTTTAAAATTTTACTTATTTTTTTAACTTATTATCTCTTTTATTTAATTATTGTTAAAAGAGTATCAATAGAGATAATTTTAAAAAAATAATAAATATATTTTATATTTAAAATAAAAATTAATTTTTAATTAGATTTTATATTAAATATTGATATAGATTTTTTTTTAAATTTTTTTTAATTAGACTCACTGTTATATTTGACTGCCTGATGTCTGAAAATAACATAAAAGCAACCGTAAGTACTTCTATTTTCTATCATATATTTTGATATTTTGATGGATATATAAATATATTATTTAAATTTAATTATCTTTAATTGAATATTTTTCTGGTGAAAATTGTATAATTTTTATTTTTCACTGCCAGTTTATTTTGTCTGTGCATTCTTAATTCTTTCGCTGCCTGTCCAAATCTTGTCCCCTCTTCTTCGACTCTCTGTATATTTTGATATTAGATTTGTTTTTTTTTCCGCTAAATTTATTTTTACCATACTTTCGCGGTAATTTTATATATTAGTTTATATTTAAAAAACAATTAAATTAAATATATATTAAATTCAGTCAATGGTTACCGTTTGACGTTCGTAAGTTTCCTTATTTCCATGGCAAAGTTGGCAGTGAAATCGGCTACATATATGTTCCCGTTGTTTTTAGAATTTCTCTCTTGGTCCGTCCTTCTCTCTCCTCGCAGCGGCCGTCCTCGTTCTGGAATCTGAGGCGGCCGCCGGGAACGCAGTGCAATCGGTACGGTGCTTTCTACTTGTCATTTCACTGATTCGTTCTTGGAAATGGATTTCTAGTTGCTCTGTCGTTACCTGAGACATCTTCCACTGTCAATGGGACTAAATTAAATCAAATCCCCTGTATAGCTGCAAAGTAAGCTGAGAGAGGAGCTATGGAGTTGCTAAATTTTGTTGCTTCATGATCTGGGAAGTTTATGTTTTATTGACATCGAAAGAACATAGTGCCTTAACGGGGTTTTAAGAGGCACTGTCTTGTGGGTATATATACTTAAAAATGAGGTTTCCTAAGAAATCAATCTTTTACTAGATCTCTTGTGAAGGATTTGAGGCATTAATTTTGTGATACCTGCAACTTTGTTTGCAACCTAGAGGTAGTGCGATGACTAATGACTAGAGAATTCTAGACATGTATATCCTTTTTTGCTTCCTGTAACGGCCATTCTAGTGTTTTGTATTGCAACACTGGGTTTTAGCCTTAAGTTTCTGGCTTAATTTTTTTCTTCATTTTCCTTTCCTTTTTTTATTTGACGGGTCAACTTTTGGGATCCTTTAGATGTTGCGTGCTTATATCTTTAAGTTGGTTGCTTGAGTTTGCTAAAAAAAAGTTAGTTGCTTGAGAGTAATAGTACGGTATCTGCGTAATAATCTAATATTGTTTGCAGAAGTCATGGCTATGTTTGATGTACTTCTTTTCTAACACTTGATTAAATTGTTCATTCTGCCAGATAGCTTGGAAACAAAATGTCTATGGTTGATGAGCCACTTTATCCAATAGCAGTGTTTGTAGACGAGCTAAAAAATGATGTCATCCAACTAAGGTTAAACTCAATTCTCAGGCTGTCAACCGTAGCACGTGCTCTTGGGGCGGAGCGACCCCGGAAGGAATTAATTCCATTTTTGAGTGAAAACAATGACGATGATGAGGTACTCCTTGCCATGGCAGAGGAGTTGGGAGTGTTCATACCCTATGTCGGTGGGGTGGAACATGCCAATATGTTGCTGCCTCCTCTGGAGACGCTTTGCACTGTTGAGGAAACCTGTGTAAGAGAAAAGGCTGTGGAATCACTTTGTAGAATTGGATCTCAAACGAGGGAGAGTGATTTGGTTGATTGGTTTACCCCTTTGGTGAAGGTGAGATAACGCTTGTTTGTTGTTTCCTTCAGTATAACATAGTTTAATTACTTTGATCCTTTCACTTAATGCATCACCATTCTGATTACTTGCATTTTAATTACTTTGATCCTTTCACTTAATGCATCACCATTCTGATTACTTGCATTCATTTCTCTACCAGGTTTTTTTCCTGTGTTATACCAAAAAGTTGCTGCAGTACTTGTTGAAAAAGAGATTGATTTGTAGATCTTGGTTAACTTGAATGATGTCTAAAGGAGTAGAGGTTACCTCATATCATACAACCACATGGCCATGACACCTGATATTTTGTTGTTACTTGGTGATTGCAGTTGTAGTACATGGTCATATATTTTTGTGTTTTTGTATCCTGCTAGTTGTCATTCATTATGTTTGTTGAAAATCTTTCCAAACAAAAATGTGTCTCTGTTCCAGAGACCGGTGGCGGGTGAGTGGTTTGCTGCCTGAGTCTCAGCTTGTGGGCTATTTCATATTGCATAGCCAAGTGCACTAGAAATGTCAAAGACAGAATTGAGGTCAATATACAGTCAGTTGTGTCAAGATGACATGCCTATGGTTAGAAGGTCTGCTGCATCAAATCTTACTGTTGAGTATGCTTATCCATTAATCTGTTTTTGCCATTTTAAGAATCTTTCATAACTGTTTCATAACTGTTCAGGACGGAACTGGTCCCTGCTTACGTTCGGTTGCTTCGGGATAATGAGGCTGAAGTACGTATAGCAGCTGCTGGAAAAGTGACAAAGTTTTGCCGGATTTTAGATCCAGATCTTTCAATTCAGCATATTCTTCCCTGTGTGAAGGTGTGCATGCATTAAAAATAGAAAAGTATCATGATGCATGTATATTTTACCTTTGTAATGTAGTATGATTTGGCCATGCAATTCACGGTTTAAAAGTTATATATTATGTGCTTACCGCACAATTATTTCAATCTCTTGCATCAATGCTTGTAGGAACTGTCATCAGATTCTTCACAACATGTTCAATCTGCTTTGGCTTCAGTGATAATGGGAATGGCTCCAGTTTTAGGAAAGGTATAAGCATCATTCATGAAACAGTATCTGCAGTTATTGCGGTACTGATAGGAATTTGCTTCTACAAATTATGTGAGGTGAAATATATTGTTTTGGTGATGTTTAAATTATTTCATGTGCCGGCTTTTCCCCCTTTCCTTAATGGAGTTAAATTAAACACATAATTTAATGCCTTTCATAAAAATACCAGTTGATGTTCTCAGATATATTGTATGCATTGATAATGTCCCAGATGACTTTACTGATTAACATATACGCATACCATTAGATCTGAAAACTTGTGTCATTTAGTGTCCATAAATACGGTTTGCACAATTACAGGAGAATCTCGAGTGCAAATGTGTCATTTTGTTATTTTAGGATGCAACAATGGAACAGCTTCTTCCAATTTTCCTTTCCCTTCTGAAGGATGAATTCCCCGATGAGCGCTTAAACATTATCAGCAAACTTGATCAAGTGAATCAGGTTATTCTTTCAAACCTTCTGATGTTCACAACCAATATTTTTATCTATATTGTCATGCTTTCTCCTTCAAACTGAAGAAAGGGCATAAAAGAAAGCCAGTTTCTTGAAGTAAAGTTGATGAAGCCGCCACATATTTGCAGGTTATTGGAATCGGCCTATTATCTCAATCTTTGTTGCAAGCAATTTTTGAGCTTGCTGAGGATAGGCATTGGAGAGTCAGGCTTGCGATAATTTTTGGCGCTCTTTGTGAGATATTTATTATAATATAACCTATTTATTTAGATATTAATTAGGATAATTAATAAATATTTTAAAGTATGACCCGTAATCATTAGGCCTAATTTAAGGTGGGTTGTTAACTCAGTTTATTAAGGTTAATTTTCTAATGGTGAAAATTAACAATTGAGTTTTATCATGCAATAATTTTCTGAATCCATAGCGAAAACCTAATTTCTCAACTCACTCTTGAAGGCTCCCCATTGGTGACGGTAGTACACAAGTTGCCATCACTGTGTCTAATCATCAGTTGGAAGAACCTGTTGTTTATCTGACAGTGTTCTCTAATTGACAGGCATCTCATTTGAGTTCCAGTTCTTATTAGATCAATTAAACTAATGACGAGAGGTAACTTTAAACCTTCTGTTGTATCTCATATATGTTTTATATTTATATATATCATAATCTAGAGTGATTATGTTATGTTTGAGATATTTATATTCTAATACTCTTTGTATGCAGTGGTTGCAGGATAAGGTTCTTGCTTCCTAGTTCACAAATAGGCTAATTTAGTTAGCATAGTACTTATTCCTGTGTACGTGGACTAAGAGTTCTCATACAGTAGATATTTATTTTTCACTGCATTTGTGAAGGCCCTTGTCTTGCTTTGACATTCCTAGTAAAACAAAATATCATTTTTTTCAGCTTCCCAAGAAAAGGTTATAATCTTCTGTTCCACATGACTGTCATTCTTAACCTTCAGTTTTTGGTGTTCATTTGCAGGTTCATTCAATTCGGGATGCGGCTGCTAACAACCTGAAACGTCCCGCAGAAGAATTTGGTCCTGAGTGGGCTGTGCAGCACATAATTCCTCGGGTTCATCTTTTTGTCTTAGATTATTGAAAAAGAGTCACAATGTGCTGACAGTTTATAAATAACGTTGACTTTTATAGACCGAGATGCATTTTTACTGCTGTTTTTTTTCTTGAATGCAACTCTATGAATTAAGGACAGGTTTTGGACATGAGCAATAATTCACACTACTTATATCGCATGACGATACTTTGCCCTGTCTCTCTGCTTGCTCCTGTTATGGGCTCTGAAATCACTTGTTCAAAATTGTTGCCTGTTGTAATTACTGCATCAAGCGACCGGTTAATTACTTGGTTTTACTGTCATTTTATAAGGATAAGGTTCAATCTAGTTCGGTTTGTAACTAATTACTGCCTGATTGCTGCTCCCTGTAGAGTGCCCAACATAAAGTTCAACGTGGCCAAGGTTTTAGAGTCCATCTTCCCCATAATTGGCCAGTCTGTAAGCATCTGATACCTTATCATCATCTTTCTTATTTCTGAATCTGAATCTGCATGTACTGTTTTCTGTACAAATTAAATCATACTTTATTTTCATATATTCGAATAAAAAGTGGTGCTAAAGGTATATGATTGTGTGGGACACATTCTATTTTCATACCCATTATCTGTCCTTCTACTTCTCAGTCCACTATTATATGTACTACAATCTTTAATATGATAACTAGATAACTAATTTATTATTAGGGTTTTATATTTGTGATCAAAATGAATTTTTTATCTAGTTCTTATATTTAAAACAAGAGGGAGTATTTATGATTGTGTTATTGTTGTGGTCTTAATTTGTGAAGGAAATAATTGTTTTTGTGACTTAAGGTGGTGGAGAAGACTATTCGGCCTGGTTGAGCTGAGCAATGACCCAGATGTGGACGTGAGATATTTCCCTAACCAAGCACTTCATGCCATTGATCATGTCATGATGTCCAGCTAGTATCTATAGTTAATGTGATTTAGTTTTCATTATTGTTGTAATCTCTCTCTAATTTCTTATAATTCATTAATTTAGACAAGCTTAATATGCGTGTGTGTGTGTATATATATAGTTCCCTCTAATTGTTTTAAAGTTTTAATTTTGAATTAAAGGACAAATACTAAATTTTATAGTTATAAATGAGATCGAACCGTTATCTTCTACTTACACAAGGGCTTTTATAATATTATGCTATGAGGTTATTGGTGCTATCTCTTTTATTCAAACCCCAATATCCTTACTTGAGAAGTTACAACATAAAACTTTAATAAACTTCTACGGTATTAAATATGTGGGGTTTTACAAAAAGAAGAGTCATCCCACTTGATAGAGTTGGTTATATAGATTGTATGAAGTCATTATGTTATATCAATAATAATAAAAAAATTATATATATTGTTAATCAGAAAATTTTATTTAATAAATTTAAGTGTTTTCTTCAATTTTTTCTATTATTTTTTAGATGACTATATAATCTTTTTAGAATAGATGTCATGCAAACTCTTTCTCATATGCAACTTTAGCGTAACACTCTTCCATCAAGAATGTAAACGACATTACTTAAAAAGAATAAATTGATACTTATTTAGTTATTGTTTAATAGATTAGGAAAATAAAACTGGGGATAAAAATTTAAAACGACTTGGATTGAACTCTAGACATAAACTTTGCTTATCTTCGAAAAAATGGAAATCTATGTAGCTGAATGAATTTATAATAACTAATATGTGAGAGTTGTGACTATTTATTTGGAGAAAATTTATATCAAATTTTTTGAATCTATTTTGTCAAATTTTTCAATTTTATTTTATTATGTGTCATATTATTTTTAATATTTTAATTTAATTTAAATGCACATAATAAGTATGATTTGGGAGCTTGAAGAAATAGATCAAAGAACTTGACGTAACTACTTATCTATTTACGCATAATACAAAATATTCCATTCTTTCATGTTTAGATATGTCATATGAAAGGCACGTGATTGGTGTATTATTTTTTATCTTTTTTTTGTTACAAAAAAGTTTAGATAAGTTTGACACCAGTCTCCTACTAAAATTAAGGTATAGTCTTCAATTGAATTTAAATTCCAATCAAAACTCAAATCAAATGTGGATTCATGTTTTGTTCGAAAACTACGACAATCCAATTTTGATTATCGAGTTGTATGTAAGAAAAAAGAGAATCGGTGAAGAAGAATAAATCTTTTTTTATTGAACGTGGTTGCTCATTACGACAATTCCTTAGGGTTCAAAAAGCGTTTATAGGAAACTTAAGAGATTGTCTACTAAATAAGTCATCACAACAGTAGTGGGAATTGAACTCACGTTCTTGTGGGATACGAACACGTTCCTTACTATCTGTGCCAACTCTTATTAGTTAGTTTAGGCTGGTTCAATACCGATTTTCTACCAAAATTAAGGTATAACCCTATGACTCAGAGAATACTTATAAAAAATTTATGAGATCGTCTACTAAAGGAACCTTCATAACAACAGTAAAAATTAAACTTGCCATTTTATAAAATATAAATTAATTATTTACTATATATATCCACTCACTTTAGTGTATTATTTCTTATCTTGCCGGTAAACACTTGTGAAAGAAGACATACGTGAAAAGAGAGAGAGTGTGCAGAGAACACATTTATATGTCTTAGTCATTTACAAGGTGTTTTTTTTTTTGGAAAAGTTGACTTTTCAAAGCATATATTTTAAGATTGCGAAATCAATTCATAAATCCTAAACAACAAAATTAAATAAGTATCAAGAAATTGAATGGTTTTACAATTTTGACTCATAAATATCCAAGTTCAACTTACTTGTAAACATAAATAAATTCAATGTTTTTACAATTTTGACTCATAAATATCCAAGTTCAACTTACTTGTAAACATAAATTATTAAATTTGACTTATAAATATTTAAATTTAACTTGTAAATATGAAATTTTTGGGATGTTTCTATATTTAATTTTCAATGGATAATTTTTTTTTTCTTTAATATAATTGAAGCTTTATCCAATCCTCTTGGGGTTGGTATCTTTTAAAATTCAACTTATAGTTTTTTTATGATAAATTTTAGAGGAAAAAAAAAGATTTGAATGGACTTTGTAATACAAAATGGAATTATACAAAATGAAATTGTACAAAATGGAAGCAGTGAGATCAATGCATGCTAATAATTACATCAACCCCACTTATAGGAAGAAATATTTGTTGGGAAGTGTTTGAAACAGGAAAGTTATTCTTTGGGAAAATGATCTGCAATAAGAAAACAAGTGGGTGTGATTTTTCTCGAGAAAATAATAATAACAAAGAAGACGTAATTAAGAAAAAGATGAGATTTGACCTCACAAGTCCAAATGATCCACTCAGCCCTCGACTTAGATGTTTTCTTGGCCTATTCTCACCGTTCAATTAGGTTTTAGTGCCTATTCTTATTGCATGCACTACCTACATACATTTTTATCTTAATTATTCAAATTTACTTTTCATTATACAAATTGCTAAACTATACATGATCCCCGTCAACTTTAAATCATATACTGATAATCTTCATAACTTTTGAAATTTTACACTGAAACCACGTTGTATTCAAGCATATAACTCTCATATGATTATTTTTAATTTATATATTATTTAATCCGTATATAACTTAAAGTTTAAAGGGATTATTTACATATTAATCAAAATTTGAGAGGTCATGCATACAAAAATAAAGATTAAGGAGACTGATAATCAAAGTACTGATACCTTGCTTTAGGAATATATATTAAATTTCTTCCATTTTCTATCTAATTGCCAGTGCTACTTATATGTGTTTATTGATTATTTGCTAACATGCTTAAGATAATAACAATACTAGAAATAAAGTTCTTTTTTATGGAGTATTAAAATGAGATATTTAAAATTGGAAAAATCTCACAAAAATACTATTTAAATTTTAAAATCTCAAGTTAGTTTTATTTTCTATATTTCATTAAATATTGACTATATTTATAAGTAAATAATAACATATTTTTTTAAGCATTCTTAATTTAAAATTTTAAAATTTAAATAGTATTTTTGTGAGATTTTTCCTTAACAATTGAATGAATAGTGATCATCAAATGACTTGCCCTACCACAAAGAATCTTAAAATTTTGAGTTGAAAAGAAAAATGAAGATCATTTTGAATGAAGAATATAAAGAAAATCAATATCTCATAGTTTAACTTAATTTTGAATAAGATTTATATAGTTTATTTTGTTTGAATTGAGTTTTTTATTGTCTGATTTGTTAATTTCAATTTAGGGTTAAGATTCAATTATATCTCAACAGTTTTTGTATAGGAGCTGTGGATATAACTAGAAATTTTTCTTGGATTAATATTGCGTTGAAAGTGTTAGAAAAAAGTAAAGTCATCTGAATTGTTAAAAAATTAATATTAATTGTTAACAGTCAATGATGATATTGCTAATTTTTTAATAATTCATCGATGATATTGATATGAAAAAAATTCTGGATACTTATAGTTCCTACCCAAAAAAAAATTGAGATAAAATTAGATCTTAACTCTTTAATTTATACAGTTTATTAAATTTTATTTATAGAAATTCGCGTTAAAAAATGTGTGAAATGAGGCGAAGTAGATTTCATGAAGTCCAAAAAATTTTATAAATAAAACTTAATGGTTTTTACACTCAAGGTTTAATACTCCTAAAGCATAAGGGTATAATTTAAGCAAAATAAATTACCATAACCTAATTTAAAATTGAGGTAAACTACAAGGATATATGGATTAATTTTTTTCTAAAATATATTTTGATCTAAATCATCCATGTTAAAATTGGGTTATCCTACTTAAATTGTCTAAATTTCATATGAATTTATTCAGATTACATGTATGGTTTTTTTTCATATATGTGCCTATCTAGGTTTAACCTAAACTAAAATATTAAAAGGGCTTCTGGCCTAAATTTTAGTTTAAAAAAAATTAAAACAAACAATCATATTTATCCAAAAGGGCTTTTAGATCAAATTATGATTTAAAATTAAGGTTTTGATAAACTACTAGGAATAGCTTCTAGAATAGTAAAAGAACTTATGAACGAACTAATTATTATTTTGTCCTTATTTTTCTATCACGCTTTTTCCTCTTCTCTCTCTTTACTCTTCCCAACTCATCGTCTTCTACTCTTTTTCATCGCCATCACCGTGCCTTCACCCTTGGAGCTCGCCATCAGGGTGGGTCACTAGGTCGTTGTCCATCTCCGTCGTTGCGTCGGTCACTAGATAGTGTCAGTTGCTAGTCTTCGTCTTCTTCCTCTATCACTGCCTTTTGTCTTTAGCTCCTCAGTCATCAGGCGACATTGCAGAGATGAACAGTGGAAGAAGAGGAAAAGAAAAGGCAGAGGCGTGAGTTGCAGTCTAATTTTTTTTTAATTTATCTCATACCCTTTATGATAATTTATCAATTATAAAAATACTTCTAGTAATAACTATCAAAATATTTATTTATTGTATAAAAGTTATTTTTTCCATAAACTCTTTTTTAAAAAATCTATCCAAATCGGCTCTATATCTCATTTTGTTGTATATACTTTATAGGGAAATAAATCACGCTATTTATAACTTAATAGCATATATAATTAATTTCTAGTCATTTTGTTGAGGATTGACCTAAATAAATTATATTAAAAAGAAGTCATATATTTATAAATTAAAGGGGGATGATTATTAAGGTCAAAGATGGGAGGCTAGCGTGTGAGACTGAGTCATCTATTGCATGCACTCATGCTGTTTACTTTGCAGCATTCCATGATTTTGGAACTTAGTAGTGGCCAACAAACACCATCCCACCCAATTAATTTGTCCACAAAAGTGATTTGTCTCCTTTTTCTTAAAGATTATTATTAGGAACACGGAATCTAATATTAAAAACATAAAAAACTAATCTCTAAATAGAAAATACTTTTAATTTTGTCTCTTAATTGAAGATAATAAAAATTATGTCAAAGCCCCTTAAACTTAATATTTCCTATGAAGGATGATGGGCTTGCGCGTGTAGTAAAATAAAAGATAATAAAAATGATTATTATTATTATTATTATTGATTTTTATATAATAAAAATATAATGAATAGTACATAATTCAATTTTAATTTTCATAAAAAGTTAAAACTAAAAAATGTTTAGATACTTTCTCAAGTAGGCTTCTTTTATGTTCAGAGTCGTTGAATTCTTAAAATGGTAGGCCAACCCAGTCACATATATATGTATGCCCCTCCACATATGAATTCACGTGGACACCTTCCCGCTTGCCCAATTGTCACATCAAGATTCATTCGTCTCTTCATCCCATTCAAGATAGGGTTTCCCTTGCCAACAATTCGTATCAATAGAATCCATTGATTTCTTAAAAAATACATGCTAGAAAAAGGCAGCTAATCCTAAAATCAAATATTTAATAATATAATCCGATAAATAATATAAAAAAAACTCTATTAATATGAATAGTCTTATAATTTAATAATACATAAATTCTTCTTATAAGTAAGAGATATATAATCTTATTTGTAAAATAAGATAGTTAGTATCTCTTTTTTTTTTTTTTAAAAAATATATTAGTTATATGAGTGACTTGAGTTTAATTCTTAGGCATGTAATTATGTTAAAAGCTTTATTGAAGCGTTATCATTCTTACAATCTTACTTAGATTAGTCTAAGTTTATAGTGGCTTCTATGTATACAATATGGATTGACTACATAAATATATAATTATAACCATAATTTGTCTGTATAAACTGAGCTTTTGTATATTTAACAATCATTTGGGGCGTCCCTAAAATTTTTCTTGGGAAATATTCTTAAATAAATTATTGGGTTTTCTCATCATTCCCCATTGGAAGTTGGAACATGGACATGCCTTTCTTCCATTCCTTTTTGTATATATATTGAAAGCCTTCAAAGTTAAAACCGGTGACTTCAAATATTTTCCAAACTTTTTGTTTCGTTAGCAGCCTCCCTCTCCTCCTCCCCCCCACCACAAAAGATAAATGAGAACAAAGGCCACATCTTCTCTTACCTCAAGGCCAAGCCATAGCCATCAATACAGAAGCAAAGAAATCTACCACCACCACCACCACCATGGCGGCGATGTGGTTGAGGAAATTGAAGGGCTTATCAGAGTTCACAGAGATGGACATGTGGAGCGACCCCAGATTGTGTCCTGTGTCCCTGCTTCACCCTGTCCAGATCCCAATCATGTGACTTCAACAGACATCGCCATTGACAATTGCACAGGAACTTGGGCACGTTTCTATGTCCCTAACAGCACAATTTCCCACCAGAAGCTTCCTTTAATGATCTATTTTCATGGAGGTGGTTTCTGTGTTGGTTCTGCTTCTTGGGTTTGTTACCATGAATTCCTTTCAAAACTCTCATCCAAACTTAACTGCTTGATCATGTCACTGAACTATCGTCTAGCCCCAGAAAACCCTCTTCCTGCTGCTTATGAAGATGGGTTCAAATCCCTGATATGGCTGAAACAGAAAATCCTATTATACCAGTGTACTGAAGCTAGTCATCTATTGTGGATTAAAAAATGCAACTTTTCTAGAATCTTCCTAGCAGGAGACAGTGCTGGAGCCAACATAGCCTATAATGTAGCCTTAAATTTATCAACACGTGAAGCTTCATCAGCCATAAGGCCTTTGGAAGTTAAGGGTATGATTCTGATACAACCTTTCTTTGGAGGAGAAGTAAGAACAGCATCAGAGAAGAAGATGGGTGAAGCTCCAAGCTCTTCTGCACTGAGCTTAGCTGCTTCTGATACGTACTGGCGCTTGGCTCTGCCTCGTGGTTCGAACCGTGATCATCAATGGTGCAACCCGTTGGGACAAGGGTGGGTGAGATTGGAGGAATTCAGGCTATGTGCTGTGTTGGTTTGTGTTTCGGAGTTGGATATATTGAAAGATCGGAACTTGGAGTTGTGTGGTGCTTTGGTGCGAGTTGGGAAAAACGTCGAACAATTGGTATGCAAAGGGGTAGGTCATGCGTTTCAGATTCTGAGTAAATCTCAGATATCACAGAGCCAAACACATGAATTGATTGCTCGTATCAAATCCTTCGTCATGGCTCTATGATCTTCTCTTCTCCAATTCTACAGTTTATTCACTCTCAAATTCTCTTTTCCGCATTTGTTTGAACAAGCATACGTGTGTTTATTTGTGGACAATAAATTTTATAATAAGAGGTTTTTTTAGCAATTTTTTTAAAAATACATAAAAAATGATAAAAATAGACAAATTAATTACCCCTGGATTGATTGATTTTTTTTATGCAATTTCTTCCCTCTTGCCCACATGATTTACTTGAAAAATACTATTATCCATCATGTTCAAATGATGTTTTTTCTTCATTTGAGTACACTAATGAATTGGTCTCCAGATTTGTACAACTTTTGGAATGCATGAACTAATTTAAAATCTCCAAATTGATGATTAATTGGTGTGTGAATGTCTCAAAAAGGAGAATTAAATTGGAATCACAACAATCAATGAATTTGAGGAATATTATTGTTATGTTATATTGAAATTAATTAAATAATAGGGAAGCATGGAGATAGAAAGGTTTGTCGTAGTTTGGTATGGCATGCGTTACAGAATATGAATGATTATTTATTGACAAGTTAAGACGTTGATTAAATGATTTAACTAAGCATACCTTAAATAACACATGACCCACAATTCATTTAAATTTTTAAAAAAATATTAAATAAAAAAATTAATCACAACAAAATTAAAATATAATAATTTAAATTAAATTAAATGGAGCCGTTGAAAGGAAAATATATATTAATTTTTTTTAAACTACTCTCATGGTCAATCAATGTAAGCTAACTTGTTGCTTGCCTCATGTAATTTGTACAAATGCACCCATCACCACTGGTTGAATATAATATATAGAATTTATAATAAGTTCATGAATAACGTTATTTATTTTAAATATATATGATTCCCACAAGACATCTGTATAACATATTAAATATATAACAAGTTAGACATATTATGATGATTTCAGCTCATTTTTTAACCTAATTTCATGCATTTTTCTAATTTTTGTCCACTTTCATGGGCCTTATGTCTCATGAATTTTAAATAAATATACTACTCACCATAGGAACTAATTAAAAAATTAATTTTAATTATAAATATAAAATCTTACCTTAATATATTTTATCTATAATATTTATTATTATTGTTTCAAACTAATTTATTTAGTTTATTATAGGTATTTTAAGAAAATTAAGTGTCTATTTAGATTAAACTTGTCATGAATTAATACAAGAAAGGCCATACAAAAAAAGGTCTCGTTTCAAATTTTCACTCGTATGAATATAAAGGAGGTTTTTAAGAGAACTACTTAAAATATAAAATTGTTTTTGGCTTCATCTGCTTCAATGAGTATGGTTTACTCCACGACCAATCATGTGAGTTTAGCCTATGAATGATTGAGATATATAACTATTTAAAACGTGTTCTGCTCGATATTTAGAGAGTATTATTTTATTATAATTTTATTCGTATAGTTTAAAGAAGCATCTTAACTCTTAGGTATTTAAGTATATACCTAAGGGTAATTGACAGTTCATTCTATCTAATATTAATATTACTTAAGAAGAAGAGAGACTTCACTCTATCTTTAAATTGTGGATAAGTTAAATTTCATTTAAAAAAAAAATTATACAAAAAAAAAGGTATGGTTTACTCTACGCTCTTTCCAGACTTCTAAGCTCTTATCTTTTAGTTGGTATATATCATTCGAATTTTTCCTTCAAAATTTTGCATAAATTTTAATTCAAAAATCCCACAATGAACCAAAATAATTATAAAGGATTTATTTTGACTAGGAGAGCTATATATTACATCTTCGAATTAGCAATATAATGAAAGTGGCAAGGCGACAATTATATATCCAAGCAAAGGAACCAAATCATTTCTATAACCACCGTCCATTTGATCTGATGACACTCAACAATACACGTCAACCAGATGCCCCCATTTTCTCAGTCAAATCCCTGACTAGATATTTAAAAAATTCAGCTAGATGTCAATTTTGATAAATTTCATGGTTTAAACTTTAGTTTAATATATTATAATAGATTAACTCGTTCTGTTAAAATTAGAAATTGGTTATTAAAGTGATTAAAATTATTTTTTGTTTGAAAAAAAAAATCTTGGGCTTTACCTCAATGGTCTTAAGCGTAATTGATATAAAGCCAATTTAATAAATACACAATCTCATTAATGGCTTAGCAAGTATCTTAGTACATAATTTCTATAGAATTACATACACAATCTCATTCCTCCATTTAATTATTAATTTTATTTACAATTAATTTTATAATATTTTACAAGATAGATTCAAATATAATATTTTCATCATAGAATTATATACATTCGTTATATTTTGATTAACAAAAACAAGAACTTTTTTCTTTGGCCAAAAGAAGAAGCTATGAACAAAAAAATGTACAAGAGGAGTGTGAAACGGAAGATGATCTAACGGACCATGCCTACTTCTAAGCCTACAGGTTGCATTATATTCAGAGCCATTCGTCTTTGCCTTTCAACATTGCCGTGCCACCCTACACAATTTTCAACCTCTTTGTTAATTACCAAACAAACACCAACACATACATACATACATACATACATACATACATACATACATACATACATACATACATACATACATACATACATACATACATACATACATACATACATACATACAGAATTATAGATTCAAGACACTGGTATCAAAGTAATTTAAGAAGCACATGTTATAAATATTTCATCAGATGAAATATGATTTATAAGTTTAATAAATTATTTCTTCTAATAAACTAGTATTTTAAAATTAAGCATTCCCTTTAAGTTTGTGTTTATAAAAGCATGTTCTTACAAAGAAGGATTAAGGGTACTTTTGGATAGGATTTTGAAAAAGGGCTTATGAAAAAAAGGACCTTTTGGTAACTTTTAGAAAAAGTTTTCTGAAGAAGAGCTTATAAAAAAAATAGTTTTGAATAAACGAGTATTTGGATAGTTATTTTTAGAAGTATTTTTATTATTAGTAAATTACAAAAAATGATATAATTATTAAATATATGATAGAGGAGAGAGAGTGTAAAAGAGATATAAGAGAGTGTATAGAAAATAAAGGAAATAGGAGAGAAGGTGTAGAAGAGAGATGAGAGAGGAAATAAAGTGTAGAAGAGATATGGGAGATGGTGTAAAAAAAGTATAATTAATATAGTAATTGGTTAGTCCATAATTGCTTTTATTGTTCTATAAGTTACTCTGACTAACTTATCTAAAACATTAGTTTTAAACCATGATTTGACTCAAAAATTATTATGAATAAATATAACTGTTTATTTTAAAAAAATTTAAAATCTAGATTTTGACAAAGATTTTGCTGATAACCAAGCACACACTAAGTTTTAATTTGCTTAAATATGACAACTAGGATTCATGGTGTTGGTGAACTTGGTTACCATGAAGGTAGACGTGTGAAGTTTTAGGAGGTCGTCAGAGGAGGCCATAGTTTTGGAGAAGACGATGATGAGGTATCGAGGTAGAAGAAACGTTGGCAATGAGGTGGCATACTAAGTGATATAGAGGCATGTTACCTTTGTAAAATTGGGTCAGCCAACAGTTAACTGTTTGGGCTATTAAATTTGGGACAACATTATTATGATTTTAAAAAGATGATTTTAAAAAGACTATCTCCTACATTTAGAAGCAGAAGGAAGAAGTAATAAAGAAAGGAAAAGAGGAGGTGTTGACCTAAGGACATGAGGTAGCCACGGTTCTGAAGCTCACGGTACTCTTGACACAAAGCACAGAACTCAAACACGAAATGAACGAAGAAGTCATTGCAAGGCTGCTCCTCCAGCAAGTATTGCTGCCTAAGCTTTGTTCTGTAGAAGCATGAATAGTAGGTACACACGCAGAAACATCCCAGAAACGACGCCATCATCATCATCATGTACAAGCTTCCGCTCACAACACATGCTTCATTCACACCTCACAACAATATTAATATCGTCACAACAATTTCAGTATCATCTTTAATTTCTCATTCATTCAATAAACACTGAGTTTTCTTATTCGGTTCCATTTAAGGCCACTTACGCACTCTGCCATGGTGTAGAGCTTCTGATATGCGTCCGAATGTTACGCATGGACAAAACATTGTTAACCAACCTGCAACAACAACACACACACACACATATATATAAACATCATCTGATTTATATCGTACTTAATATAAAAATTAATTTAGTTCTTTTTGAGAGATTAATTAAGAAAATTAAATAAATCAATTAATTATAATTAATATAAGAGTTAATTGATTAATTTAGTTAAATTAACGAGTATATAATAAGAATTTGTTTTAAAATAGTCAAAATTAATTTATTATTTAATTTTTTTAATTTATCTAAAAAAATTAAATAATTTTTCTATTAAAAATATAAAGGAGTATATTTCTTCTTGTCTTTATTATAATTTGACATAAATTAATGATGTTAATGCTTATTTGGCATCAAGTTATATCATGTTAAATTGACTTTTCTGCCATGAAAAATCACTTCAATGATGTTTGGCATGACTTTAGGATCACTCTAAAGTTAAAATAACTTTTTCCTAGTTTTTGATTTTTCTTTTTATTTAAACATTCTGATATTGACTTTTAATATATTATTTAAATAAATTTATGTCAGGTTGACTTTTTTATAAAATCTTATACAAACATAAATCACAACATATTACTTGATTTTGCCCCACTTTAATTTGTAACAATCAGTTGAGATAAAAGTCATTTTTGACATAACATTAATCCAAATAAACCTATAATTAAAATTAATTATTTATGGTAAAATAATGAAATTATCCTTAATGAAAATTAAGATAAAATAAAATATAATATCTTAATCTTATTTTTTAGGTGCAGCTAATATCCTAATTTTATTTGTAGTATAATTTTACCCATAATAGTTTAATTTAGTATAATTTTATCTATAATCTTTTTAATTTGATACAATTTTACCCATAAATTTATTTCTCAATGACTAAAAATTGTACTAAATTAAAAAGATTATCGGTGAATTGTATTAAATTAAAAATATTATGGGTAAAAGTATACCACAAATAAGATTATGATATTTGCAGCACATGATAAATAAAATCAGAATATTATATGCTATTTTACCCTAAAAATTATTAGTAGTTGAATTTGGTTAATTAGTTAAGAAGTTTTATGTTAAGTTAGAGATACCAAATGAAACAAGAAATTAATGTTTTAAAACAAAATATATTCTAAATACGCTAGGAGTTCTTATAATAATAAGGATGGGAAGGAATATGAGACGAAGTTTGAGAAGGATAAGGAAGTGCTTACAACTGCGGCAATCCTCAGGACAATCGCAGAGACCAGTAGACCAAGGTCCTGTTGTTATCTCAGGAAGTTGCATGATTGGTGGATACACGTAGGGTTGTTGAGCGTTGTATTGATTGGTCTGCAAATATGGGGAATACATGCCACTGTTGTACATTTTTCAAACATTGAAAAATGGAATTGCTTCAATGAATCGATGATGATATTGCTGAACAAGAAGAGGAAGAGAAAACCATACGAGGAAGAACACATGCATTATATATATAGCAATGTCTATAAATGTTCGCTCTTCTCTCCTATAAGCTAAACCTTTGGCCAAACCGATTTTCCCGTTTTCAGTATTTTATTTTGGTTAATTCTATATAAAGCTTGACAACGTACACCTACAATTTGTTTGCACCAGTGGAATTACATTCCAAATTTTTATACTCTTCGTCGTCCTCATATGTGAGTCCCGTGTAGAGAAAATGGTACGAAAACTTAATCTGGGTTAATAGATCATTTCAGTAAACTAATGAACTAGTTTTTTTATTGATCTAATCAAGAGTTTTGAACTAGTTGACTAAGTGAGATTTTATATACATTTTTTGTTCTATTATTGAACCTAAAATAATATCGTTTAAGTTTAAAAAACTAGTTATTCATTATATTTATACTTTATTAACTTATTTTGTTTGATTATGTGTAATTTATATATAAATATTTTATTTATTTATAAATTAATGTATTTTCTATTTAAATAATACTCTTTTCAGAGTTATGTTTGAATATTTTTGTATATATCAATTAAATTCTATTATTTAAAATGATTGGTGTGACCCTAGTTTGAACCATTAACTCTTGAAATATTATCTCATCCTAATCAAATTTTCAATACCTTGATTTAGTGTTTCAAAATGAGTGATTGAACTTGTTTGGATAAAAGTTTAAAAGATAATTTATAAAAAAGGTTTTTAAATATTTTTTAGAAAAAGACTTTTGAAAAAGAGTTTAAAAAAAATAGTTCTGAATAAATTAGTACTTAGATAGTTATTATTAAAATAGTTTTTTTAATTGAAAAATTATAACAAAATATATAATTTTATTAAAAATATGAGAGAGGAGAGAGGGTGAAAAAGAGAAAAAAGATGGCAGAAAAGAGTGAAGAGAAGAGAAGTTATAAGAAAAAATAACTTAAAATAGTAATTAAGTAGTTTATAAACTCTTTTACTATTTTAAAAGCTAGTCTCAATAATTTAACTAAAATTTTAATTTTAAACTATAATTTAGTTTAAATTTTTTTTTAGATAAATATAATTTTTTATTTTAAACTTTTCTCAAATTAAAATTTAAACTAAATTATTTTTTAAAATTTTAATTTAAAATTTTCCAAACATGCACATCCTTTATAACTTGTATGATTTGCAATATACCAAAAAAATGATAAGTACAAAATAAAAGAAAGGAAGCACACGAGATCAGGACAAGACACCATGCAAGCATGAGTTGTAAAGTTGGCGTCTTCTTTACTGTGAGTCGACAATAATCATGTGAGTGGAAGTTTCTTGAATGATGAAGTGTATTTGCTCTGGCCAAAGATATGATTATAGCCATACAGCTGATAAAGTGAGACGTAACAGCTAGAAATGAAGAGACAAAACGTAGAAAGACTATTTCAATGATCCATGATTATTTTAAACTCTCTATTAACTGCCACTTGCATCTAATATACTAATAAAATGGCATGTATATCATCATTTTATTATAAATATTATATGGATATCCATAAAATTTATATTTTTTAAAATTTCTATTAAGATTCCTTCTTCCCTTTATACCATAAAACTATAACTTCCGCAATGAATAACTTGAGAGGGATTTTTTATGGTTAATAGTATTTTATTCCTCTTTAATCTTTTGTAACCTTATGTTTAGTCTTTAATGGGTGTGACCTATAAATAGTGGTTATATAGAAGGTATTTGGACAAGTGAATATACAAGCATATGAGAAATTCTCTCTTATCCATCCATTTCTCTCATCTCAAATTCTTGTCTTGTTATTCTTTCTACTATCTTACTTTCTTATTTTTATAACACGTTATCAGCACGACATTGCTCTGAAAAATTTAAGGTATGAACTCCTTATCAATTCATATACTATTATGTTCAATTATATACAAAGGATATTCGTTTTCTCTTTATCTAATTATCATATATATTTTATTTTCTATTATTATCTTACTTAATTATTATGGGCAAATGTTACTTTTATATATTTGTTATATATTTTACCATTATTTATTATTTTTTTATATCAATTTTAATTTTTATTGTTAGATATGTGAGTGTGGGTTATCTTTATTGTATTTTATTCTTATATAAAATATTGTATTATTTTAATTTTTTTCCTCTTTTGATATATTGATATAATATTATGATTAATTCTCTATTTATATATATTTATATATATGTGTTGTTTATATTTTTTCTCTCCCTATATATTGTTTACAATTCCAATTCCCCCTCCCTATATATTTATTAATTTATATTTCAATTAATTTATTTATCTTCTTTGTATTCTTAGTATTATTATATATTTATTACAGTTATATAATATTCACTTATTTATATTACGACATACTTATACTATATTACTATTTATATATTTGATTTATGTTATTTCTAATTCTATGTATTGTAACATATTATTTATGGTATTTTTATGTTATTTAATTTATTTTGTTACATTTATTTATATTTATTTAATTTATATTACTTATTTTATTTATATTACTTTTATTGTAGTATTATTTTTTCTATATTATTTATATTATTTCCATTATTTTGTTTTGTTTATTTAATTGTTTATGTGTTACTATATATATATTATAGTTATTTATTTTATTTATTTTGTTTTTTTATACCATTTATATTTTGTTACTTTTATTGAATTTATATTTATATTGAATATATATTGTTTATTTATTTATGTTTTTATTATCATATTTTTCTAATAGAATTCTAATTGTTATTATTATTTTAGTTCGATCCATGGCTAATCTAACGAAACTCGATTTTACTGCCCTTGATATCTCAGGAAAAAATTATTTATCTTGGGTTTTAGATGCTGAAATCCACTTAGATGCCAAAGGTGTAGGGAATGCTATTTTACCTAGAAATGAAGCAAGCAATCAAGACAAGGCTAAGGCCATGATTTTCTTTCGCCACCATTTATATGAAGGGCTAAAAGCTGAATACCTAACAGTGAAATATCCGTTAGAATTGTGAAACAATTTAAAAGAACGATATGATCACCAAAAGACGGTAATCTTGCCCAAAACTCGTTATGAATGGCTGCATTTGAGGCTGCAAGACTTTAAATCTGTATCTGAATATAATTCAGCTGTTTTTAAAATAAGTTCTCAACTGAAATTGTGTGGTGAGAAAATAACAGATGAAGATTTATTAGAAAAAACTTTTTCAACCTTTCATACTTTAAATGTGCTCCTGTAGTAGCAATACCGTGAAAAAGATTTTAAAAGGTATTCTGAACTAATCTCATGTCTTCTTATGGCTGAACAAAATAATGAGTTGTTAATGAAAAATCATGAGATTCGTCCTACTGAATCAGCTCCATTCCCTGAAGCGAATGTGACTGAACGCACTGATTTTTATGCCTGTGGTCGCGGTCGCTGTCGCGGTCACGGCTGTGGCCGTGGTAGGGGACGTGGCAATTACCATCATCATGATGGTGGAAGTAATTATAATCCAAATACCCACCAAAAGAAGAAATATAATGAAGGACAGAAAAAAGACAAGGGTGGTCCCTCAAAAACTGTGGAAAATTTATGTTATAGGTGTGGGATGAAAGGGCATTGGTCGCGTACCTGTCGTACACCTGAGCATCTAGCAAAGCTTTATCAAGCCTCCATAAAAAAGAATTCAAAGAACATGGAAGCAAATATGACTTTTCAAGATGATGTTGAGGCAAATTTTGCATACAAGAATGATGATACCAATGAGCTATATGATAACCTTGATGCTATGGCACACTTAGAAGTGTCTGATTTCTTTGAGAATCATGATTAGATAAATAAATTTAGTTTATATTTTATCTTAATTTAGTTATACTTTATGCTTTATTTATGTTTACTTTTACTTTCTTCTTTTAAGAGCATTATTGCTAATAATATATTTTGATACATTTATTTTCTTTTGATGAAGAATATGGATGTTCCTCTCTCTTTTATTGGGCACAAGAATGAAGATATATGTCTCATAGATAGTGCTACAACACATACCATACTCAAAGATAAATATTTTTCTCATTTGACAATGAATGGTGCAAGCATCAATACTATAGTGGGTAAAACAAAACTAATTGAAGGCTCCGGAAGAACAATGATAATATTACCCAAAGGGACAAATTTTATAATTAATGGTGCTTTATATTCCTCTAAGTCTCAGAAATTTATTAAGTTTTAAATATATCCGCCGAAATGGGTATCATATTGAGACTATAGATGAGAAAAATATTGAATATCTATATATTACAATTGTTAGACATAGAGAAAAATGTGTTCTTGAAAAAGTACCTGCATTATCTTCTGATTTGTACTATACAAATATTGATATAATTGAAACAAATGCTACAGTAAACCAGAAGTTTACTGATAAAAATACATTCATTGTTTGGCATGACCGGTTAGGCCATCCTGGATCAACTATGATGCGAAGGATTATTGAAAATTCACATGGACATCCACTGAAGAGCCAGGAGATTCTTCAATTTAAAGATTTTTCATGTGTTGCTTGTTCTCAAAGCAAACTAATTACAAGACCTTTATTAACAAAAGTTGGGGTAAAATCCCCTGTATTTATAGAATGTATCCAAGGAGATATATGTGGACCTATTCATCCACCATGTGGACCATTTAGATATTTTATGGTTTTAATATATGTATCTACAAGATGGTCACATGTGTGCTTGTTATCTACACGTAATTTAGCATTTGCTAGATTACTTGCTCAAATAATTCGATTAAGAGCACAATTTCTAGAAGATGCAATTAAGACAATTCATCTTGATAATGCGAGTGAGTTTTCATCGCAAAAGTTTAATGATTATTGTATGGCAACTGGAATAATAGTAGAGAAATATGTTGCTCATGTCCACATTCAAAATGGTTTAGCAGAATAATTAATTAAATGCCTCCAATTGATTGCTAGACCAATACTTATGAGAATAAAACTTCCCATTTCAGCTTGGGGACATGCAATTTTACATGCATCAACAATTATATGCATCAGGTCAACAAGTTATCATAAATTCTCCCCATTACAATTGGCTTTTGGTCAGGAGCCAAATATTTCTCATTTTAGAATTTTTGTATGTGCGATATCCCAATTGCTCTACCACAGCTCACAAAGATGGGACCTCAGAGAAGGTTAAGAATATATGTTGGTTATGAATCTCCTTCTATAATCAAGTATTTAGAACCGTTAACAGGAGATTTATTTACGACATGTTTCGATGATTGTCATTTTGATGAAACAAATTTTTCAACATTAGGGGGAGATAATAAGCAGCTGGATAAAGAAATCACATGGAAAGCATTATCGTTATCTCATTTAGATCCTCGAACACAAATATGTGAGTTTGAAGTTCAAAAAATAATTCATTTGCAAAATATTATAAATCAATTGCCATATGCATTTACTGACTCCAAGAGAATTATTAAATCTCATATTCCAGTTGAAAATACTCCAATTCGAATTGATGTCCCAGCATAACAAGTAGCAAGTGCAAATGAAACTAAACCACGTTTGAAGCGTAGTAGACCAATCGGTTCCAAAGATAAAAATCTTAGAAAGAAAAGAGTAAACAATCAAGATGGTCAAATTGAGGAGGTTAGTCTTATAAGAGATACCTAGGACATAACAAATCAAAAGACCCCAGAAGAGGTCCAGGTACTTGAAAATAATAAAGAGATCTCGATAAGTTATGTCAATACGGGAAAAAGGTGGAACTGAGAAAATATAGTCGTCGACGATATTTTTTCATACAATGTTGCTGTTGAAATAACTAATCAAAGTGAGGATCTTGAACCTAGGTCAGTTGAAGAATGTAGATATAGAAATGATTGGCCAAAATGGAAAGACGCAATTCAAACAGAATTGAATTCACTTTCAAAACATGAAGTTTTTGGACCTGTAGTCCACATACTAAATGGTATTAAACCAGTTGGATATAGATGGGTTTTTGTGCGAAAACAAAATGAGAAAAATGAGGTTGTTAGATATAAAGCACAACTTGTGGCACAAAGCTTTTCGCAAAGACCTGTCATTGATTATGAAGAAACATATTCTCCTGTGGTGGATACAATTACTTTCAGATATCTAATCAGTCTGGCAGTGCATGAAAGACTTGATATGCGTCTAATGGATGTTGTTACAGCAAACTTATATGGTTCTTTAGATACTAAAATTTATATGAAAATCCCTGAAGGATTTAAATTGCCTGAATCATGTAAGAATCCTCGAGAAAATTATGCAATTCGTTTGCATAAATCTTTATACGGATTAAAACAATATGAAAGAATGTGGTATAACTGTCTAAGTGAATATTTGTTGAAAGCAGGCTATAAAAATGACTCAATTGGCCCATGTGTTTTTATAAAAAGGAACATATCAGAATTTGTTATAATTGCTGTCTATGTGGATGACTTGAATATAATTGGAACTCCTGAAGAGCTTCAAAAAGCAGTGGATTGTTTAAAGAGAGAATTTGAAATGAAAGATCTTGGAAAAACAAAGTTTTATCTCGGTTTACAAATCAAGCACTTAACAAATGGAGTGTTTCTTCATCAATCAGCTTATATTGAAAAAATATTAAAGCAATTTTATATGGATAAAACACATCCATTAACTACTCCAATGGTTATGAGATCGCTAATTAAAGAAAAAGATCATTTTCGCCCTCAAGAGGAAAATGAAGAACTTCTTGGTCTAGAAGTACCATATCTTAGTGCTATAGGGGCACTAATATATCTTGCTAATTTAACGCGACCTGATATTGCATTTGCTGTAAGTTTATTGGCAAGATTTAGTTCTTCTTCAACAAGAAGACATTGCAATGGAGTTAAACATATATTTCGATACCTTCGAGGGACAATTGATATGGGATTATTTTATTCTAATGAATTTGGATCACAATTGATTGGTTATGCAGATGCGGGATTTTTATCAGATTCACATAAAGGTAAATCTCAGACATGATATTTATTTACTTGTGGAGGTACAACTATATCTTGGCGTTCGATAAAACAAACTTTATCAGCTACCTCATCAAATCATGCATAAATCATTGCAGTTTATGAAGTAAGTCGAGAATGTGTTTGGTTAAGGTTAGTAATCCAACATATTCAAAGAATGAGTGGTCTACTTCCAGAACAAGAGATTCCAACAGTATTATATGAAGATAATACAGCATACATAACTCAATTGAAAGGAGGATATATCAAAGGAGATATAACAAAATATATTTCTCCAAAATTCTTTTTCACTCATGATCTTATGAAGAATGGTGATATAGATGTTCAGCAAATTCGATCATGTGACAACCTTGCAGATTTGTTTACCAAGACACTACCAACTAAGCCATTTGAGAAGTTAGTGTATGATATTGGAATACGCAGATTCAAAGACATAAATTGACAACGTCATCAGGGGGAGTAAACAAGTACTTGATGTACTCTTCATTTTAAGGATTTTGTTTTTCATTGGGTTTTCCTAAAAATGTTTTTGATAAGGTAACCTAAATAAATATTGTGTACTCTTTTTCCTTCACTAGGTTTTTGTCCCAATGGGTTTTTCCTAGTAAGGTTTTAATGAGGCATAATATCTGTCATGGACATCCAAGGGGGAGTGTTACAAATATTCTTGCACATGTGGATGTCCATAAAACTTATACCTCTTGGGATTCCTCTTAGGATTCATTCTTCCCTTTATGCTATAAAATTATAACTTCCCCAATGAATGACTTGAGAGGGGTTTCTTATGGTTAATGGCATTTTATTCCTCTTTAATCTTTTGTAACCGTATGTTTAGTCTTTAATAGGTGTGGCCTATAAATAGTGGCTATATATAAAACATTTGGACAAGTGAATATACAAGCATACGAGAAATTCTCTCTTGTCATTCCATTTCTTTCATCTCAAATTCTTGTCTTGTTATTCTTTCTACTCTTTTACTTTCTTATTTTTATAACACATTCACATATATGATAACTAGAATAATCTGATATATTTTTGTATACCAAAAATACTAGTAGTATTCTAAAAAAATTATATACAAAAAATATCAATATTTAAATTTAAATCTTTTTTATTAATAAAATTTTTAAACAATGACTTTTTACTGATTTTTTTAAAATTTAGTGTTACATATGTAATTATGTGATTTTAGAGACAACTCACATTTATTATCTTTAAAAATATATTTGATGCTTGGCAATCTAACATCCCTAGTACAGATTAACATGTTTTATGTTACAAAAAATTGAAAGTACTATAATGAGTAAATATTTAGCATTAAAATTGCTGAGTAAGATTGTAATGACTTGAAGAAACAAACCAAAAGAAAACACAAAGCAACTGCCATCTAGAGGTCAACAATGGAACTGTAATTTTTATTTCGACAAAATATGGGAAGACTGTACAATGTGCAGTTTGTAAAGTAAATACATACACAAAAGATGTGACCAAGATACACCGACAAAAACTACAATGAAGAAATAAAAAACAATCCTTTTCTTCCTTATCTAATGTTTCACTGGTATAAATTAAGGACCATATTCAAATATGAACTTTTCACCACAACACTACTACCACCGCACCAGTAAGCTGCACACACTCTTTCCAACATTACTCGTATAACTTACAACATAAAACAAACAACAATCACCCAATGGCAAACCACAAAAACAAGAGGAGAAAAACGCAAAGTGATTCTCGTGGGATAAGTGAAGGTGATTCCTCAAATTGAACCATTTTCTTGAACCAGCCCATCAAGCCGATATAACATTCTAACCTCGCTAGCTCGCGAACTTCGATGTTGAAGTCGCTGGTGTAGTGTCTCAGACATCTGGTTGAAAAATTCAGTGTCCCATCTACGAATCAATAAGGGGTCTTCTGCATAGCAGATATAAATGGATGTAACAGCACTTTCCACCACTACCATTGCCACTCCTACCTGAAACAATACATGATTCATGTCCTATTAGGATTTACTACTAGCAGCCTTCACTGTACATCACCATTTATTACAGCCTGAACAAGAAACTATTAGTTTGGAAATTGTGAAATTAATTTAATGAACCATTTGTAAAAGAAATCTTCTGAGATATTCTATTACTTCCTTGTAATGTCAAATTCCGATTCGTGGTCATTAAGTTCCCATTTTTACCTCTCAACCAAATCCTACACATATAATGCAAACCTTTTGTACCCAGATACCAACTTTTCTTACAATCTGACCTTAAACGATATGCAGTAATGAACTTCAATATTAGGCAACATACAGCAAAAATATTGATAAGGAAGCAGCCATAAAGCCAAATGCATTTACTTTCATGTGTTAGCATGTCAGTTACTGCCACTGCAACGAGACTGAATATAAGACAAGAAATTGAAAAGTGAGGAGTAACACCAGGGAGTTTTGTGATGTATGGAAAGAACCTCAAGACTGGATGGATTTCCTCAAGAATGTAAACTTACCAAGACCATTCCCATCAACATAGACGTGGATCCAATCATAAGTACTCTGTCACTCCATTTCAACCATGCCCAAACACCAGAGCAAGTTCCAGTAATCAGCCCACCAAAAATGGTGCCCATTAGCAGGACAGCTCCAGAACAATCATAGGCTATGAGTGCTTCAACTCCAGTTGACTGGAATAACTCCCATGCATCTCTTGCCGAATGGTTAAAATTTTTACCATTAACAGCAATCTGTAAGGCCACGAAAATTACCCGTGCACCAATTAGTTTTCCAAGAACTTATATTGATTAACTACCTTCAACGAACTGGCAATACTAACAAGTCCATGTTATATTTCAGACCACCACCACCCCAACAAAAAAAATAAAAAATGGACAATTGTTTCTTTTTAATCATCAAAAAAGGCATTTCTAACCCACAATGTGCAATATTGTATGTCCAACCTATCCAAATCTAGTTGCTTTCCGCCATTAAGCACCAATGTCTTTAAGAGGCATAGATTAGGATGTGATGGAAACTTGGGTGGTATGGGATGCCTAAATCCCACAATGAACAGTATGAGATTCTTAATGGGATAACTAAGTATTAAGTAGATTAGTTCTCTCACTCCAATGGCTAACTTTTGAAGTAAGGCTCCCTATTTCATTTAGGTACCCATCACTTGGTAAGTTAGTATTGAAGTTGTCAATAATTTCAGGATGTTAGCTTTTGAGTATTGGGCACCCGTTTGAATGTTCTTCAATATCCTTATAAAATTTTCTCTTTCAAAAAACTTAACAAGCTTCTAATCCCTATTTTCTGTTGAACTTTCAGGAAGTAATTGTTGCGAAAGTTCAATAATCACTATTTCACTCACAGCCTCAAAAACTTCAGACTTAAAACGAATGTATAAACATTAGTTCTTTCTGATCGCCTTATGATGCATAGTCAGCCTCATTCCTAATAAATAGTTAAAACAAAATCAGCCCATGGGTAGAAGCTGCCCCAAACAATTTAACATTCTCCCTCTTTACCATGAGGGGCAATCTCAAAATTAAAGAAAGTCAGCAATATCTCTTTATCTGATTGTCATCTAAAATTATCACATATGAAAGGGATTAATGACATAGGAGTAGAAATATACCAGAACATAGGCATACTTGTTGAAGAAACGGACAAGAGTCTCCACGAGATGAAAGAGGAAATCCACACAGCAAAGTAGACACTCGTTCTTTCCAATCTTTGACCGAAATCCCCTAATCTGAAAAGCTTGAAAAAAAGTTAATAAAGCAAGAGGACAAAAAGTAGCTTCTGAACATAAAAATCAAGATTTGCAAATTAGTTGCAAGAGTAAATAGTAGTGGGTACCTTCCAACGAAGTGTTCTAATAGCAGCTGTAAATAATGACCCATAACAAATGCTGCCAAAAGATGTAGTTAAAGCATACTTTAGAGATTTCAATAGAGCGTTAGCTGGCATTGATGCCGCCTCTCTGCCACCATGAATAAGAACAAGAAACACCATCCCAGACACAATAACATGTACTGTATTACAAAGTACTGCACCGGTCCAAAATAAGCTTACAGAGAAAACCTGCATCCACAAATAACCATATCAATGTAATCGGATGAGGAAAGCTTACATAATTTGCTTTCTCAATTACTCCCTGCAAATATATATAGAATGAAAAGCAAAACTTGCCAGCTCACCACAAGAAGCCACCAGCGTCCACCATCACCCATGCTTGAGGCCACAACTCCAGCTGCTCCAAAAGACCACAAGGCCATCCATAAGAGCACAACAAGCATAAATGCATATGCCAATCTCATAACTTCAGGAAGACTCCACACCATCTTCACAGCCTTCTGTAGAACCAACATGGTAAATGGCAGTCTACAGCAGCAAATATTGCCACCAGAAATTATTTTCAAGATTAAATTATTTATTTGGATTCATAACAAAAGGGGAAAATTGTAAAAAGGGGGATGGGGCAGGAGAAGTTAACAAAGAATAAACTCAAACTTTAAAAAGAATTGACCATACCAACGACCCACTAAATTTAGTGATTTCTCAAACAGATCCGTAAATATACGAAAGCACCTATAATGCATTAGATTAACCTAGTCACTTCAGCATGAAATTTCCAGATTAAAATGACATACAAGGCCATCCTACTCATGTCAAATTTCACCACTTAAAACAAGAGATATTGAATATGGACCTATCCAATAATAAACTAAGGTTTCACCTATGAATGACCAAATTCCACAACTACTTACTGCATCTCTTATAATTCAGATATCATCAAAGGAAAAATAAGGTAAAGCTTTTGTTATGGATATTTATTTTAAAAATACTCTCCATAGAGCCTCAGAATTCAATCAAAATTATACATTTCATATCACATTCAAATACCCAAAATTTCACAATTAAAGTCAATCATATCCGAAAATGAAATAGTTTCAGTAATGAAAAGATAACGTTGAAAATTGTGTCCCAATATTAACAGCAACCATTAAAAGACAAACATTCACTTGAGCACCAATTGATGTAGATATCGCAGTAGGGGCTTCTTGGCATGAGAATGTAGTCAAAAGACTTGCAAGAGTATTTATAACAGATAGTTCTTAATTTGCCGCACCTTTAGACAATAAATTTGGGCCAAATCCTAGCTTCAAATGTACGAATTTTTGGACCAGCAAACCAAAAAAAAGAAAACAGTTTTCATACAACAAAAAAGAACCTACAAGCTTTTTCTTGCCAATACCTGTCTATGACCGATATGACGTACAAGAACTGCAAAGCAGCCCCAATGGCAAAAAAGACTCCCCAGAAAAACTGTTCAGCCCAGAAACATAAAACACTGATCACTGCAAGATAAGTGGTGAGGATGTGGACTGAGACCTTCATCATTTGACTGCCACGAGAACCCAGCAACAACAACCAACTACATCCAAGAACAGTCCCAACTCCACCGGCAACAGCATAGAGAGGCCAGAAATCCTCGGTCAAGCCGTTTTTATTCTCCGAAAACCGGGCAGTATATCTATCAATATCAAGTCTATTCTTCTTCTTAAACCTATTGAGGCCGACAAGCCCCAGAAGGAACCCCAGGCCAATCAAATGAATCAAAAATATTCCTAACCAGAAAACGTCATGCCACCGACGCGTTTGCTGCACGATCACGACTTCAGTAACGCCCCCACTCCTCCGACTCCGCTCCGCATTCTATCAAAAACAAAAAAGTGGTTAAAAAAACCATGTAAAAAATGTCCCAATTGAAATCTCACATCTTCATGAAAGTTAGGGTGATTAGATAGGGAAAAAATGACGAAGACAGAGGAAAATTGGGATACCCAGATTAACAAATCAGCGGGGGAAGGGGATTCAACTATTAGATGTTAATTGGAATAGCCGAAACAAAATCACTCAAATTTTGCATTTTGACAACTAACTCTGAAGTGAGGGCAAAAAGAGAAAATGCTTGATATCAGAGTGTTATTGCGGTACCTGATCGGAGGTTTTGACGGAACCGACATCAGAGGAGGCGGATGATAGAGAAGAGTCCGTCATTGAGAGCGACGAAGGAACATTGCAGAGATAAACAGTATATAAGAGGTCATAATGAAGATAGAACCACAGAGGAAGAAAACTTGAGCACCAAGTCGAAAAGCTGTGAGAGAATACAAGAAGGTCAATGGATGGTGTTTTTTAGGGTTTTTGACTAATCCAAAGACGAATATAGAATTGAAATGAGAAGCATGATAGGTGGGGTGGGGGGTGGGGACTGAGTCTGAAACTCAACGGCTAACAGAGAGAGGAATCAGGAAACAGGGAAATGCAGAAAGAGGCATTGGTGCGTCGTGATTTGGCACAGTCGCTTTCGGTGGACATTTTTGAGGCCATGAGAGAGATGGTCTTAACAACCACGCGCCATGATAAAACCAACAGCCTTTAGCCTCCTTCAACGTGGGAGCCACGGGACCGTAATAGCTTTTTACAAAAATCTGATGAGATTTTCTTTGTAAAAAAAATTGACGATAAGGAGACGGGAAACAGGATTCAGGATGCAATGCAAGGTTAAAAGAATACTAATATAATAATAATTTTGAATGATGTGACTTAGCTTTCAAAGTCACAAAAGAGACAATTCATGGCTCCAGGTGGGCAAAGCGTTTAATGGTCGCTATGGAATAGAAATATCAGGTATCCATTATAATTATGTATGATCCTGTTGTGGTAGAAAAACTCAGTTGATTGATTTTCAGTTTTGGATCTCTCTGATCTAATAGTACGAAGATGAGTATTACAAATTTGTTTTTTTTAAAAAAAATAAATAAAAATTTATATCTCTACACCATTAAATCATAATATTATGATTAATATCCTGCTCTATTGAGGAAGTCTCAAGACAGCTATTCAAATCCTATGGAGCTGATGATACCATATAAATTAGAGGCTCTTGACCATTATAAATTTATTTATAGCGTAGTTTTTAAATACATATATTATTATTATTGTTTTCTTTTTGTTATTACTATATTTTTTAGAATTTAAATTTATATTTTTAGAACAAAATTACTTACTATATTAACTAATAATTTGTGTAAGTGATTATTCTTAAATTTTAGAAATATAATATTTCACTAAAAAAGCATTTTTAGTCCAGTCAAACAAGCAACGAAGTGCAAAAGGGTTCAATAATTACAGTTATATTTACTACATACTTGAAAATTAATGAGAAAAAAAAAGATGATGGAGTTAGAACAACTCATAAATACATCCCATATATGAGATTTAGTAGGTGTTTGAATTTAATTAAAATTAGTTTTAAAAAAATAATCTAAACTATAGTTTGAGAACTTTTTCAAATAAACAGTGTTGAATACCTAGAAATTTTTGAATGGAAAAGATAGTTTATAGGTATTAATTTTTTTTATATATATTCTACAAATTGTCATTCCATGCAAGCTGGTCTGATTTCTCTATAAGCACGTGTCACGTCTTCTACAACTTGTCTGCCATTATTATTGAAAAAGAATGTTAAGTCTCTCTCTTCCATTGTCGTATACCTTCCTTAGTTGCACTTCCAAATTTGGACCGAGTCTGATTTCTTCCTTCCTTCGCGACACTTTCTTCTTGCCTGATTTCTTCCTTTATTCGCTGCAGTTCCTTCTTTAGCTGCACTTCTGTTGAGGTCTACTTTCTCTGTCACCATGAGCCTTCATGTCGTCTAAGCAAGAGCAAACCCATGAGCGAGGTTGCAGATCGGAGCTTCATTGACTTGTGTTATGTTCTTTGTCGTGATTGTGCTTCGGTTGCAAAGAGAGAGGTTCTCAGAGGTCTCGTCTTCTTCCCGTCAAATCTTATCATTGCATCCATCATGGCTGTGGAGCATTATCGTCTATCGTGGGATGATGATGAATAATAATTAATAATAAATAAATTAAAATAATTATTTATTTAATTATTATTTTATCTTATATTATTTTTAATAATTTATTAATTATAAAAATTATTCTAATAATAAACATCTAAATATTTATTTTTTTACTATTCCTTTTATTTTTATAATTTTTATGTAAAATTATTTTTAAATATTTTTTTATAAACTTTTTTTTTAAAAGTCAATATAAATGGATCATTATTTATTATAATAAAAAATAAAAATTTATATGAAAATTGTTTTATTGATATTCTTATTCTAGTTTTAAACAAAAAAAATATGCTTATATTATTTAATAACGAAACCAATCTTTCACTTTATACGATTCCATCCAATATGAGATAAAGATCATGAATGGTCCATATTGAAATCTATGTTATTAAAACCCTCTTTTGACCATTCCATATAAAAACCTTTTTATTCCGTTAATTTTATCAACTTCCTATACAAGACAGAAGACTAAAAACAATGTACCAAACCAAATCCAAAAGATAAAATCTCTCTATGTGCAAGCAATGAGCCAAAGCCACGTGAGCAAATTGTTTTGTTTTTAATTAATACATTATTGATCGTCAGATTAATTTTTTAAGGAAAAAAAGAAAAAAGAACACTAATATATTAGTGCCCTCTCGTAAACAAAATTTAAACTGTCTCCATCAAAATTTTAGCATGGTAAGAAATAATCGAATTTGTAATCTTGAAAAGACTCTGGGTTGAGAGAGAAGAATCTTCCAGGGACGTCAGAATCATTTAGAAATTAATTAAGTTCTTTGGAAAAATATTAACTGGGTTTGAAAATGAAACAGAGTTCATTGAGTTTACCAGTGTGAATGAATGCCTTGAGGGATCAGGCAGTGATTTTACTGCTTACTGTACAAAATGAAGTCAAAACAACAAATAAATAAATTATAATATATTTTTTATTTTAATTAAGCAATAAAAAATAAAATTACATCATCATAAACTTATTGTTTTAATTTGTGTGCCGCGAACGTAGAATTCTTTTCGTTAGTAGATTACACGAGATGAATTTCCAAGAAAGTGAGTGGAAATTAACCTAGAGTTTCAAAGTTGACTTGGCAATTATATTACGATTAATGTGATTTAAGATTTAGTTGATTATTATCATTCAAGTTCTGACGACTAAAACCATTTCTATATCTAAATTAGGAAAGGTTGACGGAAAAAATTAGCGAAGATACCAGGTTTAGTTCGCTGGTATAAATATTAAAATTTGTAAAGTTAATACAATCTTTATTTTCTCAAATTCGTTCCCATTTTGATTTTGTTTCCTTAATTTTTTTTGAATAAATACGGAAAATCTATTTAGTCAAAATAAAAACTTCAACGGCATAAATTAAAAACAAAACTCAGACCTAACTTCTGTCATCATCACCCGTCTCTTGAGGTTCAAGAGGTGGGGGTTGATTAAGGACATAAAAGTTACCAATAACCTATGAGAAACTTTAGCTAGCTGGTCAGCAATGGAATTATCTTCCAAGTTAATATGATTAAATACAATTACCAATCTCTATGAATAAGAAACCTAGCCTCATGCATGAGATAGTTGTATGGATGATCTCTATCACAGCCCCTACTAGCCAAATTGATAGCTTCAATGCAATCAGAAAGAATACATATGTTCCTAAAGCCCTTGTTCCAACATAGGTGGAGACCATGTATAATCCCAATTACCTTAGCAATGGCTGAAGGAATAGTAGAAAGTTTGTAACTGAAACCGCAAATCCATTTATCCACATTGCCACGAATAACTCCGCCGCATCCACTTCGTCCTCATCCAATCCTGATCCATGCAAGCTCTGAAAAATCTAGATTTTACATTTGACTGATCCTAGAGCTCCTCTATACCAAAGACTTTGTTACAGCGAGAGACCCATATATCCCAACATATGTATTCGAAGAGGGTTGGCCATTGCACCTTCTTTGTGTGGTTTCTACCTGCTTCATGCGTCACATTCCATTTCACCCACTCTGCTCCTCTAAGAGACGTAAAACTACTCCACTTCTCCTGTGAGGTTACTGATTTCTTTAAGTTGCCATAAATTTTGATCTTTCAAATTTATTGTTATCTAAAATATTAGTCTGTATAATTTAATAAAGCATGTATCATTTTTTCTTTTGAGGGATAAATTTTTTTATTAACCCTTAAATATATATATATACACGATACGGGATTAAATGTGACTCCAAATGTTTGTCCTCTATTGATTCAAGCGGCGAAACTAAAGAATATTTATCCTGATTGGAAGAGCTTGAATTTGGGGAAGTATGTAAATAGAGAATCTTGGAAAAACTCTTGGATTTAGTTGCTTTTGAGTGGATTTCAAGAAGAACCGATATGGCTTGCATTCGTGTGTGTTTGTGCAGCTCTTATAGGAAAAGTGCTCGAAATATTGAGAGTTACAATCCCTTTCCTTCTTAACCTGATCCTGATAGATGATTTGAGAAGCCGAGAGTTCTGGTTCTTTGTTTTCTTTATAGTGTTTTTTATTTTTATTTTTGATTTGATAATCCATCCTTCTCTGGATTTGGGTGCTTAGCTTTGTTTATGGTTTGTTGATATTGTCGCTGGTTTTTTTTCCCTTAATGAGAATTTATGTTTTGCAAAAAAAAAAAACAACAGAGAGAGAGATTATCATTGCTTCACCATCTAAAACTCAGTTGTACTATAATTGATTCAAATTCAAACATGATCCAACCTTAAATAGGATATCTCTTCTATTTTCTATGGAACTAATTAATCAATTTGGTTGCCTATGATGAATTAATTAATTTTTGACTTACTGATAAACTTACTATTATTTTCTCTGATAAAAATAGATAGTGCCAAAAAAAACAAGTGAAACCAGATTGCTAATAGCATGTTGTTCAGTTTTACCTAACTTAACAAAAATTTGGATCTTCTAAATGCAAGTCATCTAAAAAATTGCAGAGATACTATTGGTGGTTGAATCTCGATTTTTTTTTAAAAAAATAAAGCTGAGTATTTATGAACTGATCAAAAGATCCTTTCAATTGCTTAGAATCTGTTACTTGAATGAAATTCTAGATCTTATTGATGTTAGATATTTATTATTATAACCTATTTAGATATTAATTAGGATAATTAATAAATATTTCTGAGTGTGACCCGTAGTCATTAGACCCAGTCCAAGGGGGGTTATTGACTCAGTTTATTTAAGGTTAATTTTCTGATGGTGGAAATTAACAATTCATTGAGTGTGAAATCTCTTTTCTGAGTCCAGAGCGAAACCCTATTTTCAACTCGCTTCAGAAGGTTCCCCACTAGTGATGGTTGAAAAACAAGTTGTCATCACTGTGCTTAATCACCAGTTAGAAGAATATGTTGTTTATCTGACAGTGTTCTCTTTTGACAGGTATCTCATTGGATTCCAATTCTCCTCAGATCAATCAAGTTAATGGCAAGAGGTAACTTTAAGTCTTCCGCTGCATCTCATATATGTTTATATTTGAGTATGATATAATCTGGATTGATTATATTACCATTGAGATGCTTATTTTCTAACATGTGGTATCAAAGCCTTGTTCTAGATCACCTCTACCTTATTTATTGATCTTTTTGTGTTCATGAGATGAATATAGGATATCTAAATATCATAATTCATTTTAATTTTATTCTTTTAACCATTTTTCACTGTGTTTCACGGTGATTGGTGAGAGAGTCGTTATGAGAGAGCCACCGACAGTGAGAAGCGTTGGCAATCACTATTCCATGCACGAGAGAGTCATGGCCAGAGCACGGTGAGAGCGAGAGAGCGTGCGTCAATGGCAGTAATCACCAAGAGCGTCACTACGACTATGGAGAGCGAGAGCCTGAGAGAAACTCCACCGAGAGGAATGACGCTTATAACAGTGAGAGAGAGGAATTCATCGACAACCCCTCTGTGCACGGCGAGTCTGAATCCACGGTGAGAGCGAGAGAGTTCCTGTGATGCTGCAAACCATGTGAGCGTCGCCGTGAAGTTGTCACTGTTCAGACCTCAAGACCACCGTGTGAGCTCCTGCCATTATCGTCCTGTAACGCTACAGCGAGAACTCGCCGAAAAATGCCCTATGAACCTGGCCATGGCGCCGCTATTCTGTCACAGAAGGTTACGGCAGCCATGGCATCGTTGTTCTGTCGCAGAGGTCGCGCCCGTACTGCCCCTACTCTCGGGTTGCCAGGTGCTGAGTCGGGTTGACCTAACCTGACCCAGCACAGTACTGGAGCATCTGTTTAAAAAAAAAACTAATTTCCTGCGTTATGGGCTGTTTTTAACAACAAAAAATAAATTGAAAATGCTGTTGGGCCGCAGCGTATTTGGGTTGCAGGAGGTTTTATTTATTTAATTTGTTTTCCTCCTGATGGGCCGACGCAATTTGGGCCGCTGGATTGTTATTATTTTTTTTTGGGCTGCACGTTTTTAACATTTGGGCCATTTGTTTCATTTTTAGTCTTATTTTTTGGGAAACAGATTGAGCTTGTGTTTTTGGGCCAACAACAATTTTTTTTGGAATATAGTTTTGGGTTGGATTTTTGGGTTTTATTTCTGAAAATTATTTTGGGCCCTATTTTTGGACCTTTGTGTATGGGCCACTTGGTTTTATTTCTAGAAAATTATTTTTGGCCAATTAATTTAATTTTTTCAGAAAATCATACTATTTCATGCACAATAAATGTTTAAATTAATTTCTCTACTATTTTAATTTTGGGAAAATGTATTTACAAATTTTAATTTATGTTATTTAATTGCCTATTTTGTTTTTAATTTCTCCCTTGGCAATTAAATTAACTGTTTAATTTTTGTAAAAACCTTTTGAGTTGAAATTAATTTGTTAAATATTTTTGTGTGCATGAAATAGTGGGAGAATTTTTGTTAAATTGTTTAGTCACTTTTGTTGATTAAATTAATTTATTAAATGCTCCATTATGTTGTGCACATTTGAATTTATATGCACGTTATTGATATTTGTGATTAGCATGCAGTTTTGTGAGGAGTAGCCACAACATCCTCATTTGTTTGTGTTGCGTGCATTAATTAATCACATATGAATTTAAAATATCAATAATAATTAAATGTATAGTTATTATTTATCTTTACCCACAGGTAGATATCTCATTATCGTACATTTAATTAGGGGATAATTAATTTCTCCATTAAGTTGTACATATTAAGATTTTCAATGCACATGAATGATATTTGTGGTTAGCGTGCAATTCTTTGAGGAGTAGCCATAATATCCTTGTTTATTGAATCTGTCGCATGCCTTCATTAATTACATCTGGATTGGAAATATCATTTGTAATTAAATGTATAGCTATGATTTATCTTTGCCCACAGGTAGATATCTCATAATTGTACATTTAATTAGGGTGGGATAGAATAACCTCGTTATTTTCTAATTAGCCTACAGGCATTAGGAAATTACGAATGCGTTCTAATTCTGTCATTTAAGATAAATACCTGGTTATGCTAATATTTTTGCCCACAGATAAACATTAGTTATACGTATTTATACTGCTTGCATGCTACATTTGAGCTAAGCATGCATACATGGCACAGTGACTTGTGATTACTTTAAATTCTTTCTGTGAGCTTATTTGTGCGTTTGTTTGTTCTCATTTTGCAGATCCAATTGTTTCTCCCAGGATTATGGATGATGTTAGTAACAAAATAATCTTAGATGGCAGCATTAACTATGCTGACTGGAGAGACGATGTTTTGCTACAACTTGGTTTATTGGACTTGGATTATGCCTTGAGGTTTGATAAACTTTTGAGACCTGATGATGCCTCCAATGACAGAGAGGCAAAGGAAAGATATAATATGTGGGAGCGGAGTAACCGCTCATCTCTTCTGCTTATAAAACAAAGGATCACTAGGAGTATTAGGGTAGCAGTCCCTAAGTATGACATAACTAAGGGATACCTGGAAGCCTTAGATAAGCAATTCAAGCTAACAGACGAGCAGATGGGTAGTACCATCACATCTGAACTATGTGCTGTGAGGCTTACAGGTATTAGCAGTGTGGGGCAACATATCATGGAGATGAGAGGTATGCTTTCATCGTGTGTTACCTTTGAGTCTAACTTTTCTAGCGTTAATGATAATACTTGGTGGATTGATACTGGTTCGATAATACACATTTCGACAACCATGCAGGGCTTTCTGTCAAGCAGGTCTCCACATCCCAATGAGGAAACTGTCCTTTCAGGCAGTGGGAGAGGAGATTCTATAAAAGCTGTTGGAACCTTTCGAATTCATCTTTCAAATCAAAATATTTTGGAACTTTATGATATTTTTTATGTTCCCTCTTATAAGAGAAATTTGATTTCTATGTCAAAGCTCATTCCATTTGATTATCATCTAGTTCTTTCTAAGAAACGTATAACTTTGACAAAGAATTCAGTTTTGATTGCGAATTTGGTTATGATTGATGGCTTGTTTAAAATTATTTATGATTCGCCTCAATCTCTTTCTGTTTCGCATGGTACTAAGAGAAGTGTCATCGATGAGAATTCTTATAGCCTGTGACATAGGAGATTGGGTCATATCTCCATTGACAGAATCAAAAGATTAAATAAAGAAGGAATTCTTCCGTCTTTAAACCATTCAGAGTTTGATTCTTGTATGCACTGCATAAGGGGAAAGCAGACTAATAAGTCACATAAGGGGGCTAAAAGAAGTACTGAGTTGCTAGAAATTGTACACACGGATATTTGTTGCCCTGATTTGATTGCACATGGTCAAAAGTACTTTATCACCTTTATTGATAATCACTCAAGATACACGTATGTCTACATGCTTTATAATAAAAGTGAGGCACTAGATGCTTTCAAGGATTATAAGGTAGAAGTAGAAAAATAGATTGGGAAACTAATCAAGATTATGAAATCAGACCGTGGTGGTGAGTATTACGGTAGATACACTAGTGAAGGACAAGCAGCAGGTCCATTTACTGAATTTCTTTGAGAGCAAGGTATAGTGGCTCAATACACTATACCTGGATCACCTGACATGAATGGTGTAGTTGAGAGAAGAAATAGGACCTTGTTGGACATGGTTAGGAGCATGATGGTAGCTCCAAACTGCCATCTTTTCTATGGAAGGAAACACTCAAAATAGCCACATACATATTGAATAGGGTTCCAACAAAGGCAGTGTCCAAGACACCCTTTGAAATATGGAAATGATAGAAACCCAGTTAAATCATTTCAAGGTATGGGGTTATCCTGCGGAAGTAAGAATGTATAATCCACAGGAGAAGAAGTTAGATCCTAAGACCATTAGAGCTTACTTTGTAGGCTATGCGAAGAGGTCTAAAGGTTATAAGTTTTATTATCATTCACCTTCTACAAGGTTTGTAGAATTTAGGAATGCCAAGTTTTTTTAGAATGTTGTGATTAGTGGGAGTGATTGTCTATCAGACAATAACATACAGCGAACCACTAACATCATTCATGAGGGGATGTCAATAGTCAATGTTTATCCCACTGTTGGTATTAACATTGAACGTGATGTAGACCCTGTAGCTCAAGTTGATGGTGCTGAACAAGATGGACACATACCTGATGGTCAGCCTATCACACAAGTAGAACCACCACAAGTTGTGATGGAGGATGTAATTGTTCAGTAACATGGTTTAACCCAAAAGATTGAATTAAGGAGGTCAACTAGAGAGAGAAAATTGGCATGACCTGATGACTATGTAGTGTATTATGCTAAGGTTGATTGTGATATAAGTGTTGAGAATGATCATTTGTCGTTTACTCAGGCTGTGAGGAGTGTGAACTCCAAGTTATGGTATGATGCTATGATTGATAAAATGAATTCTATGGCAAACAACCATATTTGGGAACTTGTAGAGTTGCCTAGTGGGTCTAAGGCCATTGGCTGTAAGTGGGTTTATTAAACCAAGAGAGACTCACAAGGTAACATCGATAGATACAAGGCTAGGTTGGTTGCAAAGGGATTCACTCAAGTGGAAGGAATCGATTACAGTGAAACATTTTCACCTGTATTTAAGAAAGATTCATTCCGTATCATCATGGCATTGGTTACCCATTTTGATCTGGAGTTACACCAGATGGATGTTAAGACTGCTTTCCTCAATGGTGAATTGGAGGAAAAAGTCTACATGAAACAGCCTGAGGGTTTTATTGTAGAAGGTAAAGATCAATTGGTGTACAAGCTGAAGAAATCAATATATGGTTTGAAACAGGCTTCACGGTAGTAGTATTTGAAGTTCCATGAAGTGATCACGTCATTTGGTTTTATTGAGAACATCATGGATGATTGTATATACCACAAGGCTAGTGGGAGTAAAATCATATTCTTGATTTTCTATGTGAATGATATACTACTTGCTACCAAAGATATGGGACTATTACGTGAGGTGAAACAGTTTCTGTTCAAGAGCTTTGACATGAAAGACATGGGTGAGGCTTCTTATGTCATTAGCATAAAGATCCATAGAGATATAACCCAATGTCTAGTAGGCTTATCTCAAGAGGCTTACGTTGTCAAGATTCTTGAACGATTCAGGATGCAGAACTGTTCATCTAACGTGGCTCCTATTAAAAAAGGAGACAAGTTTAGTCTAAGTCAATATCATGAAATTGAGCTTGATAGAAAACAGATAGAAAGGGTCCCATATGCCTCAGCGGTAGGAAGTTTGATGTATGCCCAGGTTTGTACAATTCCTAACATCGCTTTCGCTGTGGGTATGTTGGGAAGATACCAAAGTAATCCTGGGGAAGCATATTGGACAGCTGCAAAGAATGTGTTTAGGTACCTAAAGGCACTAAACACTACATGCTCACATACAGGAGAATAGACAGTTTGGACGTGATTGGATACTCAGATTCAGATCATGGGAGATGTGTAGACTCAAACAAGTCTACATCTGGCTATATCTTCCTATTGGCAGAAGGAGCTATATCGTAGAGAAGCACTAACCAAACTCAAACAGCTTCTTCTACCGGTGATGTTGAGTACATTGCGTGTTTTGAAATAAATTCACAAGCTATTTGGATAAGGAATTTCATTGCTGGGCTTGAGATTGTGGATTTAGTCTCTAAGCCAATCAGAATGTATTATGATAACACAGCTGTAGTGGCCATAGTGAACAACAAAAGGAATAAAAGTCGCAGCAAGTTTGTTAAACTTAAGTTCATTTTCTTAAGAGAGAGGGTTCAAAATGGCCAAATTTCGGTTGAACGTATCAGTACATTGGACATGTTGGCTGATCCTTTGACAAAAGGATTGAAGCCGAACATCTTTGTCACACATGTACCTCATATGGGACTTCGTCCTACTTTTGACTACTGGAGGTATGAGCAATGAAATTATATTTTGTGGTTTATCATTTCAATTTGTGATTGTATACATTTTGTGTTATTGAAATTGATAAACATTGAGACAGGAACCTATGAACATTGAGTTCATATATATTGTGATACCCATTAAGTGATGGTGCTACATATAATACTTGAAAGGTAATACCCGATAAAAAGGGACTTATAGCCTTGATTCTTATAGCACGATATCAATTTACCTAGACAGGGTAATGACATTAAGTGTATGGGCCAAGTGGGAGAATGTTAGATATTTATTATTATAACATATTTAGATATTAATTAGGATAATTAATAAATATTTTTTAGTGTGGCCCATAGTCATTGGGCCCAGTCTAAGGAGGGTTATTGACTTAGTTTATTTAAGGTTAATTTTCTGATGGTGGAAATTAACAATTCATTGAGTGTGAGATCTCTTTTCTAAGTCCAGAGCGAAACCCTATTTTCAACTCGCTTTTGAAGGTTTCCCATTGGTGATAGCTGAAAAAAAAGTTGTCGTTGCTGTGCCCAATCACCAGTTAGAAGAACCTGTTATTTATCTGACATTGTTCTCTTTTGACAGGTATCTCATTTGATTCCAGTTCTCTTCAGATCAATCAAGTTAATGGCAAGAGGTAACTTTAAGTCTTCCGTTGCATCTCATATATGTTTATATTTGAGTATGATATAATCTGAATTGATTATATTACCATTGAGATGTTTATTTTCTAACAATTGAATCATATTGAACATTGGACCATAACTAGATTAGCAACTATTGGGAGAGAAGCCAATGAGATGATTTGAGAGATCAAAACTGACACGTGTCCGCTGCTGCTGAACTTTACCCATGATGGACCACGATGATGGGGATGGCGCGAACGAGAGGCAAAACGTTCCCTCCTCCGAGTCAATCGACATAAGATAGTTAATAGCCGGTAACACCAAGTATTGCCCTTCCGGGGAAATTTGACACCGTTGGCACCTCTACACTATCAATCAACAACAAGTCATAGCAAGCATCAAACAAACCCACGCCTTTTGCAGACGGCAAACCGCACGTATACTTCACAAATGCCTCACGCAACATGTCGTTCACATCCCCCCGCCGATTTCGCACATTCTGTCACCATCAAACTCGAAACTTGACTTGGGAATCGGAAGCAACTGACCTCCGATGCTGAGTCTGATCAGTTCCATATAGTAGAACATGTCAAGTACATAATTATGACGTAATGGATCAGTAACAGCTTTCAGAGGCAACGACGACTTAAACTCTAGGATGGATTTTGAGTTAGGAGTCACGATCCACTAGACAATAAGAGAAAGATGAAGCATTAAGCTGTGCAGGGAGAGATAGCTAGCTGTCACCAAGACTAAGCAAGCCAACATCGCTGAGGAACAATCCCTCGATATTGTGGCCGCAGCCTAAGCCTATGTTGTTCACCGGAGTCAAGCCGATGGTGATTATCTCCATCACAAAGTTGCCGATGGTGTAGGATCTTTCGCAGTAGGAAACCTCATAAAGTCAAGTGTTGTTGCGGCAGTCGTCAGGGGGATATTGATCAAATCCTGACTTGAGACTGACACGAAAGCGGCGATTACGACGCCGATGAGTATGGCTTGAAAATGGGGTCAGCTTGAGGGTAACAATAGGTGCACGGTAAGCACTAGATCTAGGTGACGTCACTTCCAGAGTCGAGCACCATGAAAGCTAGACTCGGCAGCTTCCCGATTCTGACTCGATCGAAGTACTTGCCAGTTCCTTGACTCGTCCCAAAAATAACAGGAGCCTGTAATTTGTTAAGCCCAAGCTTCTTACCTTTCAAAGCTCTATCTAAATGAGTCAGTAAAGAGTTTACTCGAGCCGAATCATGCTCGAGTAGAGCTAAAGTTAGCGACCTGTGAGTGTAGTTGTGTGGTGGAGTTTGGTGAAGGAAGTTTTGAGAGTATATCTGCACATAGAGGAAAGATGAAGAATAGCGAAGTTGTTGATGATGATGGCGTTTGGAGGTGTAAACTTGATAGGTTAGAAGAAGAAGATGATGATGATGATTAAGAGACGGATTTGGCCATTATTGAAGGGGAGAGAATGCAGAATGTGGGTGTATGTTTAAGGATGAAGCTAATTAAGATGGGTTCATGTCAAGGTCGCGGGAGAGAAACTTGGAATAAGAGGATAGTATTATTGGGAAGATACATGGTAAGCTTGGCACTTGAGGATGAACAATATATTTTCCTTTTTATATATAGAATGTTTAAGTAAGTTGGGTCAAGGCTCACAAAGATTATTGTATGTTATTTATATATAATCCACTAATAAATTTTTTATATTGGTAATAGGGATTTGCATTTATATATTTATAGTGTCTGAATTAACTATTTACTAACTAGATGAATTGGCTGAGGAATGCACAAGAGATTTCTTCTTCAGTTATTTTTTTTAATTGTCTACCGGATTTATTGAAATTTTATCTCGACTACATCTGGATCCGATCCACATCGTGTACCTAGCTATAGTGGGTGAGTCTCCTGATAGAGATTTTTTGCATACACTAAGTAGTAATTCAAGACTTTCTTTAAGTAATAGTAAATCATTTATTACTCATACTAATGCCTATTAGTTATATTTTTTTTTAATAATAAACATCAACGAAGTGAAGGATTTGGTTTGCTTTTGGACATTTAAACCTATGGGGCCGACAAATATAGCAAACCTGTTAGTTTTCATTTTGCTTTTAATCCATACAACTTTCATGCGTGAACGGCCCAAAGTAACAAGCTTACGTACTATAGAGTCCTTGGGTTTTCATTTTGTCAGCCAATATGAGGAATTTTTTTTATTACAAAAAATATTTAAAAAAATATTGAAAGATCAAATTTTATTTTTTTCTTTAGCGATATCAATATTAGATAAGATAAATTATCTATTACTCTTAAGTATAAACTTAAATACCAAAAAATTAAGATGTATCTCCAAATATCACAACTAGAATTATAACAAAATAATATTCTTTAGGAATTGAATACGCTCTAAATGATCGTATGTCTCCCTTAATTATCTAATTAAACCCATAAACGATGATCTAATATCAAGATTTAGATCATCTTTTACATATAGTGGGTGTCTAAATTAGTTTAGGTAAAATTATAATTTTAGACATAAAATTATGACTTTAAGCACAATATAATTACACATATAAGTTATGAAAAATGTTATAATGGGCAAAACCCACTTAATTTTCATATAAGCTTTGTAAAAATTATTATACTCACGCGTCACCTTATCCTTTTCATTAAAATTGACTCCCAGGCTAGAGAGGAGCCAATAACATTATAAACGTCACATTCCTAAAGGTCCTTCTTCAGGGGAAAGGAAACGAATTTAAAATAGCAACATTACCAATAATTGAAATTAATTAATATTATTAGTATTGTCTTGTATGAAGTCGTCGTCTCTTGGTAATTTTTTTAGGCCAAGATATAGTCGTCTCTTCATAATTAAAAGAGTCAATAATTAATAAAATTATCAATTAAGGAGAGGATAATATATATTGGAATTACTTCAGGTTGACAAAAATTGTTTGTTTTCAAATTAATTAAAGGACGATTGCTTCAGTACGGAAGAGGTAACTGAATGAGATAGGATCTTGTTAGCTAAAAATGTATTCTTCTTTGTTTTTTTAAATGGAAAAATGTTCTCATAGATTATGAAAGATTTTTTTTTAAAAAAAAAAGTAAATGTGAAAAATACATTCTATGAAATTTTGTGATATGTTTCAATTTTTTTACTACTTGTCTATTACTTAATATAAAATTAAATTAACTAATTTAAGAATATTAATAAAATTAAATAACTTAATTATAAAATATATTTTATAGTATAATTTATATTAAAAATTAAATTTTATATTAAGAACTGGAAAAATATTAAAGATAAATGTGAATACTATTCATAGTTTGCCAATTTATACATTTATAAGAGATGAGCTCTCTTTGCAAGGCACAATTCAGTCAGTGATATGTTTCTATTTCTTTTTAATATGATTTTTTGATTAGGACATATTTAAGAATTAATTAAAAAAATAATGATATGTTTATATTTTAATATAACACGCATATATACCACGTCATATAACCTGTTTTGGTCATGGAACGTGTTTCTTTGATGTGCGCGTTTATTCCACGATAATTGGCTCTTATGTTCCGCATATATTTAAGGAAGAAAAACTTGTGAGAAAATATAACTGATGGTGACCGAGAATAAATTTAATTAGTTAATGATATTATATTGAATCTCGTTATTCTACCACGACACGTCAATATAAAAAATGCTTTAGTTTTCGGTACTGCCTTTTCTGCTTTCCATTTTTGCCCTCATCTACCTTCCCCTTACAGCTACTTTAGGATGTTTGTTAGGGTAAGAAATGGAAATAGAGACAAGATATTCTTCCTTCTTTATTTATTAGGATAGAAATTAATTTTACTTATATTTTTATTTTTAATATTTTAAATTATTTTAATTCTATTAAAAATTTAAAAATTAAATTGATAGAATTTTTTAAACTATTTTATCATAGTTATAAAATTTTTAAAGAATTTTAACCATTCTTAAATTATAAAAATTATTTTGAACTATTTTATCTAAATTATAAAAAAATATATCAATATCATACTAAATAAATTTTTAAAATTTATTTTTAACTTAATTATACTTCTCTATTCCTTTCTATTTTTATTTTTGTTTTCATAAAAAAATTCTTCTTTTTTATGTTGTTCCCGAAATTTCCATTAACAAATCAGTTTATTGCTTCTTGCCCAGAATCTAAGACATAAGTTGTTGTTTCAACTTTCAAAGCTTCCGGCTCAAATTGTACTTTACATCACCCCTGAGTAAGTAAAGAGATTTGTGTGGCTCCCTTCTCTATGAAAAGGGACTAAATTTGGTAACCAATTTTAGTGCTTAGCTCATTCCATTGGATCATTTTAGATAATTTAGATTTAATATTTTTTATATTTATTTTTATTTAAAAATTAATTTTGCTGATGTAGAATCTAAAATAAAAATAATCTCTAATCCAATAATTTTTTTAAAAAATATTTAATAAGCATATTTAAAAAAAAAACTTAGATTTAGATTGTCTGATTTAGAACCCAAACCTGATCCCTAAATTAGCAGTACACTTTTCTTTCAAAAAAATGTTAGAACTTTGGTTTTGGGAACTAAGTCAAAAAAATGAAGGACATGTGTCCCCTGACTATGATGAGACCATGTGCAAAAGGGTTTTAAATTTTAAGATTAATTAATTGAAAATAAAAATGACCAAAACCATAAAAAATTAAAAAAAAAATAGTACATAAAGAGTTTTAGGATAGAGGACTCTTCTAGTAAAAATTTATAATTTTATTCATCACAATCTCTTCATATTTAACATTAAATATAATTTTTTTTGTTAAATACATATATTTTTTTTATTAAAGACAATATTACTTTACATACTATCAATATTAAATATAAACATATTTTCTATTAAAAATTTAAACTTTAATTTATTATATTATAAGTATATTAATTTTTTATAAAAATTAATAAACTTTTCAAACAATAATTTTTATCTATAATATTTTTTTATTAAAATTAAAGTTTTGATATAAGTTAAAGGGAACAACTTCTAATTAATATGTTTGTATTAGATTTTAAATGATAGATTTTGAATAGAATAAATTTTGTAAAAATTATATTTTAGAGAATAAAATTTATAAAAAACATTGATTGTTAGAAGTAAAACTAATTTTTTTAAAATTATGGTTTTTGACAAAAATTAATTGTGAAAAAAAAAATTAATATTGGTGAATATCTGATTGTGAGAAAAAATTAGTATTTAAATAATTATTAATTTTTAAAAAATTGATTATGAAAAATATGGGGCATTCGGACTTTTTGATCCAAAATGAAGTTTTGGATTAAAAATATTTTTTTTATAAAAATCTATTACACTCAAAATTGATGATTATAAAATTTATTCTATTTAAAATTTATTTTATCTAGAACATATTCTTCATAATATAATACAAACAAACTCATAATATAATATAATTTATTATAAATTATAAATTTTATAATTAATACTAATATAGAGGTAAAAATATGTTAAACTAGATTAGACTTTAATCAAATAAGTTTGCGTCTACATTAAACATCTAAAGTTTGAGCGTGTATATAAATATGTTTGCCCTTTCCTAATCAGATTCTTGCTCCACTAATAGCATGCATCCAGTTCCATAGCTTCGACACCATCCATATTCATAAAAACAAAAGGAAAAAAACAATACCATAAATAAAGAGTATATATTCTTTTTTATTTAACAATAATATAAATATAATTATTAATCATTTGGCATCTGATGCTATAAAAATAAAGCCAGATTTAATTGTTAATTGTCAAATATATAAGCTGCAAGTGAAGCTAGACACATGTTAAAGAAATAATTTAATAGTAAGAGTTTACAAAAGAGTTTAAAAAAAAAGAATTTTTGAGTAACTTTTAAAAAATAGTTTCTAGAGAATAACTTGTAAAAAAAAATAGTTTTAAATAAATGAGTATTTAGATAATTATTTCAAAAAATATTTTTATTATTGGTAAATTACAAAAAATAATATGATTATTAAATATATGATAGGGAAGATATGAGAGAGGAGAGATGGTATATAAGAGAGATGAGAGATAGTGTAAAAAATAAAAAAGAGATGATAGATAATTTAGAAAAGAAAGAAGAGATGATAAAGAATATATAAGAGAGAGAAGAGAAAGTGTAAAAAAAATAGGAATAATATAATAATTAGTCCATACATTTTTTTACTATTCTATAAATTATAATGATTTATTTTAAAAAAAATTTAAATTTATTTATTTATTTATTTTAAATTTAATAATTATAATTTTTTTTAAATTTAAATTTGGAGAGAGATCAAACAAACACAATGTTTAAAAAGTATTTTGGTCAATGATGTTACGTCCAATGGCTAATTATGCGAGGCATTTTTATAAAAATAACATTAAATCTTTATGAAAAACATGCAATGTACCTTCCTCTCCTTTAATCTATTTATAAAATAAAAATAATAATTTTTTTATTTTATTTATAAATTATATTAATTTTTTATATAAATATATAAATTTAGTAAAGATAAAATTAAGAAAAAAAACGACTCATATTCTACTAAAATAACACTTTATTTATATTCTGATAAATTAAAATAGAACAATTTATTCTATTAAACTTTAATAGGCACCCTTTAGGAGTATGAAATATTTTTAATTAGAAAACTATTAAATTTAAAACCAGAGTTAATAAAATTTAATATTTTCTTTAATTATGATAAAATATGTTTAAAATAATTTATAAATAAGATATTATTAATATTTTGATGGATTATTCTAATTTATGGCTTACATTTGATAAAGAGTTCTTTTTATCCGCTAGATTTCAATTAATTGATTAATAATGAATTAATTACAATGTCCCCCTTAATTTCTATTTTAATTAATTAGTTAATTATGTCGATCTTTTTTAGCCAAATATTTTATTAATCTATTTATTTATTTTTATAAAAATTTTAAAATGAAATGTCAAATCAAATAGTATTTTTGTCGTATATGTGTTTGTTTTTTGTTTATGTTCGTAATTTTATCAAGAGGGTTTTTCCGGGATAACGGCTGTTTCCTCCAGACACCCTAAAAGAGTAAAAGCTCATCTTTTTATTCCACAGCCATTCTGCTCAGTGGCTCAGAACTTTCGAAGCTATATCGGCATTCAATTATTCCTCTCCGTCAGTCACGTTCACAGGCATTGAACCTCATGCTCTATTTCTATTTCTAGAATCCGAAAGCAGCTCAATTCTTCCTTTTCTTCCTTATAATTACTAACTCTTCTAGAAATTCCGAGCATAAAACGGCGGCGACTTGGGAAGCTGACGCCGTTGACGAGAATCCAATACACTGAGTCTGAGAGATTCCGTTAATACACCACCATTTACAGCTTCTCTTCTCTGCTCTGCAACATTCATCCAAGATGAGTTCCGTCGTTCAGGTAACTTCATAATCAGTTCCACCTCTGAATTTGATTTCCTTTCACCTTTTGATTTGGCTCCTGATTCTGTTTTTCTTCCTTGATTAGGGTTTCACCAAGTCTCTGGCTATGACTGTGCTCTCTGAAATCGGGGATAAAACATTTTTCGCTGCTGCGGTGAGTTTTTTGACGGAAAATTTGGGTTGGTTCTTTGTTGTATGATCTTATATATATAATATTTTGTTGCTTTCAACTGAAGTCGAAAACTGTATTTAGCGGCATATGAGAACTTTCACTTATAATATTCAGCGGTTTAGCCGCTGGCAATTTATTATCCAAGTCAACATATATTCTTATTTTCTATAAAGCTCGTATGAAGGAAGCAAATTTGTTTTTTGGCCGTGGACAACATCTAAGAACTAAGTTCTCTGGGTTGATACGTTGGATATTTTGAGTCAGTATGTGTTGTGTTGGAGATTAGCATGTTATCATCGACTAGAACTTCCAGTGATATTGCTCTGTTCGCCTTCTTTCTTTATTTCATTCTGCTTCTTCTCCCCTTCTGTTGCTTCTTTTCCTGCAATTCTGTGTTTTGATATTTTACAAGGAACTGCTGAAGTATTAACAAATACTTCTATTCCAATGAATTTATTATGAATTAGCAACCAGTCGTTGTACTGTTCTCATTTAACAAGGTATTTGAACAATCCATTCTCAATTGCTGTAGTACTTAGCAAGATGAAGCTAGTCTGACATGTTATGTTGTAATATTTCCCCCCCTTCATGTGCATAGTTGTTGACCAAAAAAGAAAAAGTGCTCCTTGTTTCTTTGTATGATCTAGAGAACTAGAAATCAGAACTCTAACTATCTGATATGATGCTTATTTCCAGATCCTGGCTATGCGTTACCCCAGACGGCTTGTTTTGTCAGGTTGCCTATCAGCGTTGATTGTAAGATATGTTTTTTTTCCCTATTTGGTTCATAGCTATCTTTCTGTTTTTGTTAAAAATAACTGCTTATTATTTCATATCTGATATTTTCTTCAAATCTAAAGTTCTTAAGGAAATTTGCAACATTTAGGTTATGACCATTCTATCTGCTCTTGTTGGATGGGCTGCTCCAAATCTGGTAAGCATTCGTTGTTGCTTGTGAAACTTGACAATTCTTGTCATTGTTCTGCGTGTTGATGGATATATCCTTTCAGAAGTGTTATCCTTGCACTTAATTAATTCAAGTACTTAACTCAGGTGTTTAGCTTGAATTCATTATGAAGTCTTCCCTCCAAGGTTAACTTTAACTTGCTTATTTGACTGTGATATTGATTGAGTGTCTTATTGCAATAATGCCCAAATAATTATTTACCATTTATGTTCTATTATGGTTTTTCTTCTACAAGATAAATTTAAAGGTAAGACCTGGCTAAAACGATTGCTTGACATTGGATCTTAACATGTTGCATCTAAAGCTCAACCACATATGGTTGCATATCTGTCAATTATTAGTGAAGCTCCATTGTTAAGTGATCATGCATGTTAGGTCTTAGGCATGCTAAACTTTTCTTTGGTTCTTGCGCATATTGATCGTCATATAATTCTGCAGATTTCTCGTAAATGGACTCATCACATAACAACATTGTTGTTCTTTGGTTTTGGGCTATGGTCCTTGAAGGATGCGATATTTGAAGAAGGGTGATGATATCTCTGACATTCAATCGCTTGTCCTTTTCTTTTGAAAGCAAGTTCCCATCTGCATTTATACTTTGTTTACTGATGCTAGATTATTTAACTGGACAGGGAGTCTGAAGAACTGGCTGAAGTAGAAGCAAAATTGGTTCGTTACATTTTTATTTGATTTCTTATTTAATTCCAGTCTTTCTTTACTTTTTGACAGCATCCTTGTATTGTGATTAGGATGCGGATTACAAGGCTAATGGTGGATCCGCGAAACATAGCAATAAGGTACAACAATAATAATAATCCAATATAAGAAGTTTTGCCTTTTTCCTCTCTCTGCCACATCAAGGCCTATCTATTGGTCAATCTACTAACAAATACCTATGAGTACTTTTTTAAAGTATTGAATACTAGACAGTTATATGGTCAAAATTGTTGATTGTTTGCTGGATTCATAACGTTATTATCATATGTCATCACATGTCATGCAGGTAAAGTATGTAGTTATGAACTTATGACTTACGGAGGTGGGAGGCCTTGATCATGTTCAGTACACTGACCAGTTATAGCATTAAAATCAAACCAATTATGTGGTTAGATAATCATTGGGAAAACCTTTATATCTGCTGCGGTGGTGACCAAGAGACAAATTTTGTATAATTATCTTACATATTTATTGTTCTCCAATTATTTTAACATTGAATATTGCTCTAAGTTATATGAGAAAAGCTTTAATACCAATTTGTCAATGATGATGACTCCTTATTATACTTGAGGGGATTTCCATCAAGAATGAAATTTTATAAAGTAGACCTTCTGCGTGAAGCTATTTATTTTTTCCTTTTTCTTTTTTTGGGTAAGTGCAGAAATGTATAGCCATACTCCTTTGGTGCATTATGACACTATCCATGCTAAAGTGATGCATGGATTTATTTGAGCTGGAACAAATAGTTTTTTAGGTTCTATTCAATAATCGATTAATTTTAGAACTGATTTGTCAGATGATGTACTTGGGGTTCTAAATAATGCACATTTTATGTTCCCAACTTCTCATTTCCAGGTTAATGATGACTTGAAAAAGCAGAAACGGCCCTTTTTCAGTCAGTTTTTCTCCCCCATATTTTTAAAGGTAGTAAATCGCATTTCCTTTAAAGATTATTTTTCTAATTGCCAAGCTACCCATCTGATTCACATTATCATGTCCATAATGCAGGCATTTTCTATCAACTTTTTCGGTGAGTGGGGTGACAAGAGCCAGGTTAGCGTATTTACACGTATATTTGTTTTTTCCATGACTTGAGACTTTGGTCCAGTCCTTAACATCAATTCATTCTGTTTCAGCTGGCTACCATTGGTTTGGCTGCTGATGAGAATCCATTTGGTGTGGTTCTTGGCGGCATTGTGTAAGTTTTGACTATACTATCTTTGAATTAGAGTCATTCTAATATATATATATATATGGAGAAATTGAAAGAAGAGGAAGTAGAGCACTGAACGGACCAGTTAATGCGTTATTGAAAATTAAAATGCATGCAGAAGGGATGCTCTTGAATGAACCAAAAGGCGGTAGAACCGGCCAAACTTAGCTTATAAGAGGAGACAATGATATGAAAAATAAAAGAAAGAAAACTTTAAATAAATTGAAAATAAAGTATTATTAAAACATAAGCATTTACAAGAAGAGGAAGGAATACAAGAAGAGAAGGAGGAGGAGGAGACACTCTCTCTAGACTTGGAGTATCTCTTTCTAAGTGTAAGGAAAGGGGTAACTGAACCTGTCTTCAGAAGGAAATGAATCGGACTTAAGTAGACAAAAGAAGTTACTGTTTGGAACAATGTTCTGACGTGGAAAATAATTACTGTTTGCACAATTCCCATCATAACACTATTTGCACAGTATCACCGATACTACAGTGACTTACTGTTTAAATAGTACTACTATGGTTATTTTACTGTTTGAACAGTACTTTACAATTTTTGTTTTACCAAAAACTTAGGACAGATTTCTCGATTAACTAAGTCTCTGAAAAGTTTAGTATTCATCTAAGTAAAAGCAGTTTTATACCTATCGTTTTCAGAAATTTGTATTTGCCAAAAATCGGATTTCATATCAAATTTTGAAAAGATTTTTGCAAAATACAAACATTTTAGTAGATCAAATTTGTTTGGAATTGGATACCTGATCCATTGCAAAGCTTCGTTTAATGGTTTATTATAGACTTAGATGAAGATTAAACTTTTCAGAGATTTAGTTGATCGAGAAATCTATCCTAGGTTTTTGGTAAAACAAAAATTGTAAAGTACTGTTCAAATAGTAAAATAACTATAGCAGTACTATTTAAACAGTAAGTTACTATAGTGTCGGGTGATATTGTGCAAATAGTTTTATGATGGGAACTGTACAAACAGTAATTATTTTCCACGTTAGAACACTGTTTCAAACAGTAACTTCTCCTATCTACTTAAGTCCGATTCATTTCCTTCTGAAGACAGGTTCAGTTACCCCTTCCTTACACTTAGAAAGAGATATTCCGAGTCTAGAGAGAGAGTCCCCTCCTCCTCCTCTTGTATCCCTTCCTCTTCTTGTAAGTGCTTATATTTTAATAATATTTTATTTTCAGTTTATTTAAAGTTTTCTTTACTTTATTTTCAGTTTATTTAAAGTTTTTTTTCTTTTATTTTTCATATCATTGCTTCCTCTTATGAGCTAAGCTTGGCGGTTCTACCGCCTTTTGGTTCATTCAAGAGCATCCCCTTTGCATGCATTTTAATTTTCAATAATGCATTAACTGATCCGTCCAGTACTCTACTTCCTTTTCTTTCAATTTCTCTCTTTTCCCTCGGTCCTTCGGGGTCTCTTCCCTTAGTTGGCATATATATATGTCGGGAATTTTTTGAGCCCATGTTAGTATGTTAATTCAGTGGTTTCTTTCCTGAAATTCTGCGTACACACTTGCGAATGTGCATGCTTTGCACATGCTATGTTCTTGCCTAGAACCATACTCACTGGTCCGGGATGTTTCACATGCCTAAAATCCAGCAACTGCTTGGGATAGAAGTTTAATTTCCAATTTTTCTTTTCTTTTTTCAGTGGACAAGCGCTTTGCACTGCTGCTGCTGTTGTTGGAGGAAAGAGTTTGGCATCTCAAATATCTGAAAAAATAGTAATACATTTTATCCTTTTCTTGTCTACCTTGAGTCTGGAAATTACGCTCTACAGCTTTGGCTTTACCTATGCATGATATCTCGCCCACATGTTATACTCCCCCGCTTTATGGTTGGTATCTTTTTTCTTTAAAAAAGCCCATGGATCAAGTTTACGTTATAACTTCTCCAAAATGGGTCAATATTAGTTTTGGACTATCAATTAACCAACAAAAAAAAGTAATAATTCTATATTAAGTAAAATCTAGGGAAGATTCTATAAAAGTCCTCCATTAAAAATTTTATTGGTGATAAGGACCTAAATTAGAGTACTGTTACTGTGTGTATAAAATTTATTAGGTCTTTCTTATCAATAAAATTTTCAATGGATACTTTTCCCCAATTTTCTCTAAAATTCTATTTACCTTCCAACAGATAATGAAGGTAACCAAACGGCAAGTTGGTGGAATGAGTTTTATTTTCTGTATTTATCCCTTGATATTATTCTGTATGACTGGTATAGTAGTAACATTAAACTTTATGCCTGGCAGATTGCACTCTCAGGTGGAATTCTTTTCATTGTATTCGGTATCCAATCATTCCTTACTCCAGTTGAATGACGAAGAAGGCTATGGTATTAGTCAGTTATTACACACCCTAAATGTTAGCGGGGGTTGGCTGCCAGAAGAATTCAACTTATTGCCTTAGGTTATTGGGGGGTAAAGGTTGTGTGGTTGTTTTTCCCTTTCATATTATTTATGGGTTAAAATCAAATAAGCATGGCTGGACAAGATCTGAATTCATTATTCTAAGTTTAGATAACTGTAGTAGTTTTATTTTTTTAATTGCAGAACTACTTTTCATTTTTGTCTTACTCCTTCTCATCAATCTTCTGCGACTCACCAGTGTGAAGCCCACACAAGTCAGACTCACCAAGTGTCACTTTCCTGTTCTCATCTCTTTTCAAATTCTCATCCTCTCTTTTGTGGTTCCAAATGAAACTGGGAAGCTAAGCTATATGTGACCCAAAACTTTAGGAAAATTCATATTTTCAAATCTTAAAAGTTTGAAGTTACAGAAAATTTAAAAAAGAGAACAGTTAGATGTTTAATCTTATATACTTCATATTTTGTTTGTCTAATCAAATCAGAACAAGTAACCTATAAACTGTTACAATATTAGTAAGAGTATTAGCAATTCACGTCTTCATTTAATTAATATTAATTCTTCAATGATAAAATGAGGGTAATGATTAGTCTATTTATGAATAATATCTGTATCATGCCCAATTTTTTATCAGATGATTTTATTTGATATAAAAGGGGTTTAAAAAAAATTATACATGATAAATATTCAGAATAAAATATTTAAGAAGTTTTATTTATCCAAGTTAATGGAATACTATCCACTAGTTACAACAGCAAATAAAAGAAACAATAGTATGTAATTGAAAAAAAAAAGCAATGAAAATTTATGAATTGGAAGACGTAGGAGAGAAATTCTAATTATAAAATGAAAATTTTGCTCTCGTCTATTAAAAAATAATAATTTTATAAAGTACAATTGATAAGTTCAAAGTGATAAATGATAATTATAATGTAAATTTAATATTTTAAAAATAATAGAGTTGTTATTCATTAATATCTAAATTGTCAATTATAACATATAAAATTATCATGTGTCATATTATTATTTTTTAATGAACTAGTGTAAGACTATCTTTTAACAATTGAAATATCTCCGTAAAGGCAACAATTTGATGATTTTATAGGATTTTATATGGATAAATTCTCATATGGAATTCCCCCAAACAATAATTATGCACAACCATGAGTTACTAAACGCAATAACAAAAGAAATACAGGAACTTGGTTTCGCCTATCTAGCACACACACACATTCGTACAACTGGCATTACTGAAACAAAGTCATATTAACAGAAACTAAGACAAAGCAGAGACTTATTATGGTTGCCTACGTTAGAAACACCAAGTAACCACAATTCTGATACATAAGGTGTGAAATTTTTAATTCAAAGCCACAACTATCCCTTACATAATTCATAGGGCGACCGTATTTCTTTTTTTCGTTTCTTTGTTCTTGAAACGTTCATGAGGACCAATGCATGTACAAACTAAAATCTGGAAATTTTGCTTTTCAACGACATAGAACATAATCAGATTTACAATGGGGCCAATGCCTAGTAGCCACCACTTGCAGGTTCAATTGAACGGAGCAGGCCATTACCTCTAAGTTGCATGCAGTGTTCTTCAGCATCAGCTTGGGCACAAACTATCACAACTGACATTCCATTGTAGTGAGCATCGAGCATGATATCATATGCATTATCAAGGGTCATTCCAGGAATAACCTTCATCAATACTTGTACAACGTATTCCCTTTTATTGAAGTTATCATTGTGCGATCAAATAAAAAACAATTAATAAATAAATACAGAACGACATGCATAATTCACTATAGTGGATCCCTCCAGACTTTTTTTTCATTAGGAAGGTTAGGCATAAATAACTACTCAAGTTTTCCAAACGAAACTCCAAATAGTGTTTAAAATTAAAGGGGCTACAGGCACAAGTAATACAATATAAATAATACATATTTGGCAAGATTTAATCAAATAATATCTCCATTCTTCCACAAGACAGTTTTATCAGCATCTGGCATCTAGACTGGCTTTTATAGCAAATGATTGCATACCTTAAACTCCTGTTCCCATTAAAAGTGACACTATTGGAAGAATTCCCAACAGTTTCCTGTTATTAAACCATGGAACTTTCTATATATCTTCCTTTTATCTAATGGTTTCTATGGTTAGATTGTAAAGGCAATAGGCAATCCCCTAATACTTGTAATTAATACAGTGAAGTTGTAAAACTAATCAGCCCAATCATAGAATTTTAATGTGAAGCTTTCCACATCAAAATTGCTCTATACCTCAGATCAAATTCAGATTCACGGCCAGGAGTTCCTTTTTCAATAACTGGCTTCTCCAGCAGTCCTCCTCCTTTGCCTGATCCTGTTGCTAATACAGCCATGGGAATGACAAGATTGGAGCACGGTCCTTTGCAAGAAGAATACTTGTCCCCTGTATTGTGAATTTTTCTCCAGTAAGTGTTCTTGAAGCACTCAATCATATACAGAAGCGTCAAGGTTTTATGTTCACCAAAAGAGAGGGTCAACGCATTACACAAATATGAGCAATTAAGCATGACTCTTAATTTATCTCCTCTGTAACACAAATGAGATATTTGTCAGTTATCTGCTACTTTTATCCAAGTTTTGTTACTTAATTGCCGCTAGAATTATGCTTCAATTTTCCAACCACCAATTCTCCTACTGATTCTTTAGTAGAAAAATTCGTACGTAGAAACAGAAATCTCGAGAAAGAAAATCTGCATCTGCCCAAGTCCTAAAGCTGAAGTAGCTTAGCATTTATTCCCAGAAAAATAATCCATTGATTTGACAACCTCATGAAATGACCAGACCAGACACTCGATCTCATATTCTCACCTTAGGAGCTAAACCAGTTTTCCTATTCTTGATGGAGTAGCTTTAGCGGCCTGTTTGGTATGGTGAGATAAACAGAACATTTCTGGTTCAAACATATTCTTTTTAAGTTTTACTTCTTTAAATTCCGGGCACGGGTTGAACGATTGATTCTGACTCCTGACTCACTTCTAGTTCAGTAAGGAATTTGATATCAACTTTTATGCAACCTTAATTCTGGAAAAGGGAGTAAAATAAGGAAATTGGAGATATAAGAGAAAATCTGTGGAACTTGTCCATCAAATTATCTGAGATTAAGTATATGTTGCTCTATCTTCACTCTTTAGAGCTGTTAGAGTAAATTAAAACAATGGAGAGCCACTCATATTGATGAATTGAAGCTTCCTTAGTGCTCCTGATGGATTGCAAATTAATACTCGGTAGCTAATTAAAAAACAAACAAACAAAGTTTCCAGCGAAAACGTTTAAAAGGAGAAAAATAAAAATCACGCATGGCGATAAATAAGTTCAGCAGGAGTAATTATTCGAAACGCCAGAAAATTTGCAGGAATAGTGAAAGACAAGGCTCGAAATCAAAGAGTAAAAGAAGAATAGAGTAGCAAAGGAGTCAACATATTTGGAGAAGAAAGTCAAAAATGGGAGCGAGAAGAGAAAGTATCAGGCTTAGGGTTGAAGACGTGGTTGGGGGAGAGAGAGCCAATCTCCCCCACATCGCAGTCTCCATCTCTCTCTCTCTCTCACACTCCGTATCTCTCTCTATCTCTTCGATGCCTCCATCCGCGGTTTTTGGTTTTCAGTTAACCTGAGGATAAAAAACGCGGGAAGGAAAAAAAAGAACCAGAAACTTGACACGTGTCTCCTAAAATATTTTTTGGGAGAGAGAATTCTCCTAATCTGTTTTGAGTTCGACCCAATAAAAAATCACACTAGTTATGGTGATAAACCATCTCGCTTTTGCTCACGTATCTGATGAATTAAGTCCTCCCTTCCAAAATTCTCAAAACAATTATTTTCCTTTTTTATTTTTTTAAAAAAATATAAAACATCATTTGGTTTCATTTCCATAATATTAACTTCTTTTCCTCATATTCAAAAAATAAGTTCTTTATACATTGATGATGATGTTAGTTTTATTCCCAACTAACTTTCAAGCAAAGTTTGAGTTAGCGAGTTGCACACATATATGCAATTTATTGTTTATTATAAATTTTATAGATATATATATAAGATAAATTAGTAAAAATATTTTAATTTTTTTAAAATATTATTAATAAAATTGAATAAAATGTATATTCAATAGAATCTCTATAATTTTACCAATAGATGATGATAAGTCAAGTAACAAGATGAGACGTAATAGGCTTTAAACAGTATCTTAAATTAAAGCTTTTATTTAAGGATAAGAAATAAAAAAAAACTATGAAAAGCCAAATACTTGATGATTTGCTGAGGAACAAAATCTCTATAATCTTAATACTAAGTGTTTTATTCAATAATTTAATACAGAAAAATTAAGAATCGTAATTCAACAATTTGAACCTTCTAGTTTTTTTATTATTGGTACAAAATGCCATGATGTTTTTGGATCACTATTTTTTTCTAATTTTATGATACCCCAAAAGTTTTCACTAAAAAATAATATTATCCTAATTTTTTTTTATTCAATTTCCCCTTAAAAGTTTTAAAACATAACAATATTACCTCAATCTATTAAAAAATTAATATTGATCATTAAAAAAATTAATAGTTGTTCTATTTTAACACTTTAAGACAATCTTAAACTTCAAAAAATTTCTCGAACAATATTGATTATGAGTAAAATTTTTTGGAATAAATTTATACTTTAACTCTTGTAATATTATACAAGTATCATTGCACTTAATCATCAGTAATGTTTAATTCTAGATAAAATGATGAACACGGGGAAAGGGCCACATATGCTAGCAAACTTGCATTAAGTTATTAACCTTCTAACAATATAGAGTTTCCCGCATGAATCTTTATGATTCATTGGCAAAAGAAATCATCCCAAGACTATAGTATCTGCAGTCTGAAATTGAACTTATCGCTATAACTGCCAAGGGCTCAATTTTTTAATAAGTTACAGACTCATAGATCATGACTCTTAACATAATTAGGCATACATTATTGGGGAACCAAATGCAAAACTGAGCTAACTCATGAATCCACCTCCATCCATGTTGGGTGCACCTTGCGATGATACCTGTCCCTGAGAAACCAGTTGTGACCGTCCTGGACCTTGAACGTATGCAGCCGCCGCTTGACTCATTCCTGCACCAACCATTTGTTGTTGCTGAGGAATCTGCTGCTGATGTTGCAATTGCTGAAGTTGAGGAAGCTGCTGCTGCTGTTGTGGCTGTAGTTGTGAAAGCTGCTGCTGTTGCAGCTGCGGAAGCTGCTGCTGCTGCAGCAGCTGGGAGAGTTGTTGCTGCTGCACCGGGGGGAGTTGTTGCTGTTGTAGCTGAGGAAGTTGCTGTGGCTGCTGTTGTTGCAGCTGCGGAAGATGCTGCTGCGATTGCATCTGCGGGTGCTGGTGCTGCTGTTGCTGTTGCATTTGTTGTTGCTGCTGACTGGATAATTGTGGCTTAAATACCACCATGTCCTGTTTGCATAGCAATTTTCAAAATATATTGGAAGTATAAGCAAGAAGATGTCATTATAGCTTGGAACTTCTAAGAATTGGGTTTGTCAAGGAGGTCTTTGGGTGTTAAATTTAGTTTATTTTAAGCGATTTTATACTATATGAGATAAATATGTAAGCTCGTAAAGTGCAAAAGTGATTTTTTTGGAGGCATTCCCAAACACCCCATTAGAGTAGAGCAGTTTCAGGTTGGTTTTAGCTTATAAGTACGTCTGTGAATGGGGATTCAACATTTTTCTTTCAAAATATAAGGCGCAAATATAGTAACATACTTCTGCATATATAAAGAATATTTACATAATACAACATTCTTACAACAATAAAGAATAGATAAATGACCGTTCATTGTATATAATCAAACTAAATGTCAGTTGCCTGTTGATATTGTGCTGGCGTCAGAAACACGTTTGTTACAATACTTGTGGAAATAGGTGTGTCTCAACTTCTAGACTTACTAAAGTGTAAATAGCATTAAATGGAAGAGTCAACAACTAATTGACATGTACTCTTGAACTCTTGCGATGGAATAATAAACAGAATGTTGCATCTACCTTAAGGTTGGCATATTTCAAAGAAACTCAATTGCTTTTTATGTGTGAGCTAATTGATTATGGAAGAAAGTGTGGATTTCATTTATCCCGATTCCCATGAAAGGGAAGAAAATTTATTTTCTTTTTGAGATACCAAGACAAGACGGAGAGCTTGAGTGAGAGCTAGGAGTACTTCCAAGACTACGCCCCCCAAGCAGAGTATAGCATTTAGGGAAGAAAATTTATTGCTCAAGAGGTTTAAGAATTTCTCACCCCAGGAAAAAGCATCCCAATCAAGCGGAAGGCTTTGTCAGAGACAGATAGTAGCAACGTCTGTGAAGGTAATTGGATTACTGCACACTGAAATGAAAGAAAAAAAATTCAGCACCAAACTAAGCTTTACCAAGACCAAGAAATATAATGGTCCCGCCAGACAGGTTATAATTTCTAGCAAAAACAATTCAAATTAAGTAGATGATGATATTATATTGAGATGCGCTAATTTAGAATTAATTATTAATTAATAAATATTATGTTTTGTTAATTATTTAATTAATTATCTAAAATTAAATTTAGATATTATTTAGGATCACATTTTAATATTAAATTATCATATTTTAAAAGAATAAATCTAAGATATTAAGATTATAATAGATTCTAGATTTAGCCTATTAGCTTATATTTTTGCCTCTATAAAGGCCTATTTATATTCTCATTTATTAAAAATGATTAATAATATTTTGAGACTTTATTTTTCCTCTACTCTCAATCATTCAAATTTCCAAGTAGTATCAGAGTAAGAATATTAAATCTTGGTTAAAGTCTTGATGAAGAAGAAGAAAAATGTCAAACCTAAAGAAAAGGCATTATTTAAAGTCAATCTTTTTTCCTTCAAATTCATAGAAGTTGCCCTATGCTATAGCGACTTCACTCAACATCTAAAAGCACTCTCAATGTGATACATTGCATGTGTTCACATCAACTATGCTCCAAGTTATGGGTTAAAAGTGATTAGCGTTAATCACTTAGTTATTAGATGATCCTAATTCTATATAAAGGGTCCTAGTCTATAGGTTAAAAGTGTGGGATAATGAGATCCTCACCAAAGTGAGGAAGAGGGTAACTTGGGTCTCTTCTCACAAAATCTTATAGGTTATGGGATTAGTTCACCTCCCTCAAGTGAGGTTAGATTAGTGTGGAAACCCAAATAGGTTACTATGATTATATGAGCATGTTGCTCTTGAATAATATATATGATCGAAGAGAGTAACTTGGATCTCTTCCTACAAAATCTCATAGGTCATGGGATTAGTTCATCTCCCTCAAGTGAGGTTATATTAGTGTATAAACATTTGGGTCAACCCCCTGAATCCCAAAAGGTACCTTGCCTTTTTCATGTTTTCCATGTCGCTTCCTTTTGTATGTATTGGCAGCAATCGCAAATGTATTAGAGGCTTTATTTATCCTCTACTTTCAATACTTCAAATTTCCACATATTATCACCTCTTATTTTTGTGGGATTGAGTTGTAACAGAGAGGTTAAATTATAGAGGACAAGAGAGCCCTATTGAGCCTTCTCTTTTTTCCTTTGCTTCCTATGTTCGGTCTTTTATTTTTGAACTGCTCTTCTTTTACTAATAAATTCTTCTTTACTTACTCAAAAGAGAAAAACTCAGGAAATGCTGCCCGTTTGTTTTGTATGAGTCTCATAAGTATACCCTGCCCATATTTGACATATAATTGTAATAAAAGGGGTAGAGTTAGTTAGGTTAGTTGGGATTTTAGGAAGTTAATAGTTACTGTCTATGTACCTATAAGTGTATATAAATAAGGCCTAGGGATTAATCAGAAAGGTGAGTGATCAACATCATGGCTTGAATCCGTTTCTGTCACTTTCGCTCTCTCTCTATCTCTTCTATCTCTCTCCTCTCCCTCTTTTCTCTCTATTCCCCTCTATCCCCCTCTGTTTCCCCTTCTTTCTCTCTCATTACCAATTACAATTCTACATCGACATTCCCCTAATTCAAGTTTACCATAACCATCTCCTATGCATGCAAACAAACAAAGAATCCTCGCAAAACAAGCTCATAGCATATGTAGGCAGTAGGCACAAAATATACAACGGCTACAATCCTTCAATGAAACAAGTAAATTGTCCATTCTCATTCAGTATCTTAAAAATAGAGTTTGAAATAACACAGGATAATTATACAATTGTGATTTACAAATTTAGAGTGACTGGTTTTACGCTTGTGATCCCCACTTATATCTGGTAGTAAAACTTTCTAGTTACTTGCCTGTACAAATTTGGAACGCATTGTATTCAAGACACACATACTAGGACATCTTAGATATAAATTGCGACTTTTAAACAGATTGATAATGAACCATACAATTTCAGTACACATCATAAATACTTTCAAAGATAACCTCATGCACCAAGAGTCATAGTTCTACGTAGTTTAATCTATTGTATTTTCGGTGATGTGATTTTTTTAATCTTCCAATTTATTTAATTGGAGATCCTCACTTTGTAAAAGCCACATTTTATCTTCTTTCTAGAACGAGACTTGGTGCACAGGTATCAAGGAGGAACGATACTTTATCGACTAATAAGATTTTTTAGATTAGTAGAAGAAATTAAAGAAAGGAAGAAACTAAGATGCACTGATAACTTACCAGCTTCTTTTCCTGAAGCTGAGCAAGAAACCCATGTGGGTTCATAGCCCGAAAAACTAGGAAATCTGCCTTTCCAACGTATTGCCTTGTGTCAAAGCATTGTCAAGTCAGAATATCTACACAATAATGCCTGAACCAAAATATAGCTACACACTCTAATATAAATAAGCAAGACCAAAGCTAAGCACAGAAAAGAAATTACTTGTTATTCATGTGGTCTTGAGATATAAGACGAACTATTTGCATTGTTGGTGGCCAGTTTGATGCAAGCCTGGGACCCATAAAAACCGGTCAGTAAATTTTTATAATTAATGCCAAAGTTAGGCCTATATAGGTGACAATCTAAAGCTACCGATGATGATTTAGACTAGGTAGACATTTAGGAAAATCCAATACTGCTTCAGCCATATTGACATAAATTTGGAGAAAATGCTGTGTCATAAGAAGTTGAATTTTTTGTATCAGTCTTAAGGCAATTTACCATGAAGAAATGGGAGAAATGTTGACCTAAATAGTTATGATCACTTCATTTGAACATAATACAGAATACTCAAGCACACTTTGCTCCGTTAAAAAGATGTCCTGCCCATGTAAAAATTATAGAACTTATAAAGGCAACCTTGAAATTGATTTCATAAATCACTAGAATTAAAACTCAAGTGGGAGGTTAGAAGTTTGATCCTTGCTGTTCCAAGTCTCCAAATTAAAGAATCGGGAAATTTATTGATTTCATAAATCAGCAGAATAAAAACTCAAAACTGAGCTTCTCAAGATGTTTATTAATAATGGTTGCCCGGTACTAAAATTATGATTCCGTGAAAATCATCATCTAATAACTCAAACCTTTTGAACAACCAATTAAGCCATCAAGGAAACAGAAGTCAGTAATTTCTTTCTTACAGAGCCAGCTCAACAAACCCACAAGAAAAGAATATTGAGCCGACAGTTTTAGAAAGTTCAACCACTGACCATGATCCCTAGACTTCTATGAAGAAAATATATAACTTCCTGAACTTACGTCTCAGAAGCTGAATAACTCCGATAACCCTGCCATGAAGAAAGTATTCATCAAATTAATACATGCCACAAAATTACAGGAATTGCCACTATTAGGAATGGGATTGAAAATGAATAACATTAATGCAATGGCCATATAAGGAGAACTAAGATAAGGAGAAGTAAGCCAGATAATTTTTATCAAGCTTTGAGATCATACCTCTAGTCTGGTGATGAATACGGGCTGTCCTTGTCTTTGCCCAGATAAACTTCCCTGCATGAATTGCAACAATTAAGGATATAAAGCTGATGCAAAAGCATGCAAGAATAACAATAACAATAAGAAATTTTCATCACTTGTTCTTTGTAGCAATTCCCACTTATCATTTGATGATGTACAGTTATTTATGTTTATACAATTTTAGAAAATAAAGAGAACTTCAATGAGATTAAAGCAGAATTGTAGGGGTATATTAGATTTAATGAACCCACAATAGTATAAACTCATAATAGTAACCATGTTCAGCAATTTTGTTCCTCGCCTCTGGCTTCTAGCAGTGATATTTTCCTTTCCATAATGTCAAACATCGAGAATTTATCAGAGATTAAGGTAGTAAAAGTTATGACCGTTGCATTATGCGTGATAAATAAAAATTGAAAATGGTAGCGAAACAAAAACAATATAATGCAACCTACAATACAAACATTTATAGCATGTAATTACTAAATAGTAATCATGATAATCGCAAACAATGTGGGCAAGAGTAAGGACAAGGCAGAGAATTTAGAAAGGTCCAAGAGACAGAAGCTGCACTTGTCAACATCCAATATTCTATTAAAGTTAAAGATACCAACAGAAAAACAAAGACATGATCTAACAAAATCTGGAATTGAAAAAACTACGGTCTCCCTTAGTGAACCATAACAGAAAATGCAACCATTGAAATTAAAATGAAAATTGCAGTTTGCAATAAGAGTCTTGGATTTTTCTAAAATAAACACTTCGTTTCATGTCAAATCACAGTTTAGAATTAGATGCCCAAAAATTCATTAGCAGTAATACTTCAAAAACATACTGCAGTCATGCTAAAACTCAAGTATAAGCCTTGCAAGGGACAAGGGACAAGTGACATAAATTATTCTTATCAAATCTAAAAAGAAACAGATGAAAAATGAATGATGCACAACTGATGCTGAACAAGATTCATAATAGGGGAAATGATAGATTTCATATCCATGCTAATTAGTTTGAAATTTTCTCAAGGAAAGAAGAAAATGCATGAAAGTCAAAGCTTGAGAGGTAGATTTACAGGGGTTAAAAAGAGATCAAGACAAACCTCCCAAACCTTCACATATTTTGATTGTGTAGATTGCATAGCACCTGAGGTCTGCTGTTGTAAAGGCATATTAGCTGCTGCATTATTCACACCAAGTGGTTGCATCCCCTGTTTTACTTGCTGAGACATTCCAGGAGTAGGAATCATTGTACCAGTCCCAGAAGAGACAACTGATGGACCAAGACCACTCATCACATTTTGGTTCATGTTAACTCCACTATGCACCATTTGGGCACCTGAAATGTTTCCTTGGCTCGTGGCTAACCCTGGTTGACCCATACTAGCAGTACCTTGCTGATTTCCCGATGGTTGTGAAATCCCAATATTTGAACTTCCAGACACATTTGACGTGGCTGAAGTTAATGAACCAAGACCTGAGTTTGCTCCAACCTGCACGGGTCCAGTGAGAGATACAGAACTAGTTATTGAACTTATGCCTGACTGTCCAGATGAAAATACATTTTGAGCAGCTGGCACAGAAGACGCCATTCCACTGGATATCATGTTTGACATGTGCATAGCCACAGGAGTTTGACCCATTGACTGAAGTCCCATTGAGGTTCCTCCACTTAGGACCTGTCGTGCTTGAGACAGATTGTTAAGAATGTTGACATTTGCTTGAGGACCCACTGGACGCAAGGGTTGTGACACTGACATCATGGGCTTTACATCCTGTGTATTTTCGTTACTTGCCATAATATCTTGAGAAGCAGAATACGGAGATGAAGTCTGCAAGCTTGGGACGCCTTGACTAGGAGCACGTGGAACTGATGGCATATGAGGAAAAGTAGGTCCTGATACCATGGAAGTAACAGGAATGGGCTCCTGAAGAGATATGATAAATACAGGACCATTATGAGATTTGAATTGAAAATAAGAATCAGCGCCAAATTTTAATAATAATTTCATAAAGGGAAATGGAGGATCTTACCACTTTTATAGTAGCAGGGGCCATATTCCCAGAAGAAATTGGTTGCCGGTTTGTGATAGATCCATTAACTAAAAATCCATAGAAAAAGCAGGCAATATTAATGGAGCTTATAACAAATCTTTAACCAGCATGTAAAAGAAGAAATGTGGTAAAATCAGAATTATTAGAATTTAATAGAATTAATTGTATAGGGTTGTACATATCCAGCTCTTTATCTTTTATTCTCCTCAATTATATACATCCCCATATTATGTTTTTTCCTTTTATATTGTGGGGGATCGTGTGTATATATTGTAATATTGTGAGTTCAGTAAAAATCATCTTCAGTCCAATGATTCATATCTCCATTAGAGCATGAGTCAAGAACCGAAGATGATGGGCCTCAAACTGGTAGGGCATTGAACTCAGAAGAGGAAGTCGCACCCTCTAAAAAGGCTTCCAGCCTTGATGGCTCCTCCATGTCCAACCTGTGCCAAGTCGGTGGTTCCATGTCAGTGAATTCTATCCTCAAAAGGCTGGTCGTTGTCATAATAGAGAAGCTAAATAGAAAAAATTATTGTGAGAGGGTCCAGGTGATAAAATTTGTTATTGAAGGTTGTAGAAAGGTTGGATAGGATATATCACTAGCAAACCACTCTTATCAGACGCATCGAAGACTCAAGCATGGAAGACTAAAATCTTGATGGTGTATTCAAGTCCTTCATATAGATAATGGCACAAAATACTCAAACGACACCCTAGGCGAGTACCTAAACAAACAAGGAATTCTACACAAAAGTACACATACTTATAGCCCTCAACAAAATGTGTTAGGAATAAGGAGCAAAGCCCAAAAATGGGGGAAGAGAACAAATAGGGGATAAGGGGTAGATGATGCCAATCTTAGTTCAAAACCTTAAAGCTGAAGTTTATAGATCCTTACACTTTACTATATATTACTTAGTAAGCCCAACTTTATCTGATATGACACTTCCCACATCAACTCAAGTTTACTCACACTTGGACATCCTAACAATCTCCCCCTCAAATATAAGTCCATCAACTCCCCATATTGAAGACGCTACAAACACTTAGTCCATGGCAAAGCCAAGCCATGGCCAACCCACTTTGAATGTAGGTTTCAAACAGTGTGACACTTTTCAACCGCACCTTTATATAAGTGTAGGACAAAGTCTGAATCTGATGCCACTTGTTAGAAACGCAAAGTGAATCCTAAAATAAGGGGAGAGAACAAATAACCGATGAGGAGTGGAGGACGCCACATCTAAAATTAAAACCTCGGTTCAAGTTTATAGGCCATTACACTTTATTATATATTATTATTTATTAAGCTCTACTTTATCTAATGTGAGACTTCCCACATCAACTTAAGTCCATTCACACTTGGACATCTTAAAAATAAAATGGGATTGCTAAGAGAAAGAATAGGCATATTCTAGACATTGCCAAGGCATTCCTATTCACTAGTAATGTTCCTAAATTTTATTGGGGTGATGCCATCCTAACTACTACCTATCTCAAACATTGGATGCTAGCAAAACCCTATCCTTCAAGACCCCTCTTGAAGTTCTTCATACCAGTTATCCCATATCTCACCTTGAGAATAAGCTTCCTTTGAAAGATTTTGGGTGCACCGCCTATGTTCACGTTCATTACAATGGAAAACTTACTTCTAGAGTAGTCAAATGTGTGTTCCTTGGTTAATCTGCATCTCAAAAAGGTTACAAGTGTTATGACCCTATTAAAAAGAGAGTTTTTGTTAGTTGTGATGACACCTTTAACAAAGAACACTCTTTTTACTTAGTCTTTAATTCAGGGGAGAGTTGGAGCAAATTTGATGCCGTGGAAGAAAGAGCATTACCTAGTTCCTTGCTACCCTTAAGCACTAAGTCTGAGAGTAGTATCAATCCTGAGAGTAATACCATGGTAGAAAATATCCCGTGGTAGAAACTGAAGTGAATCCTAACGTAGGGGAGACACAAATGCAAACAACACAAATGGAAAGGACTTGATTATCTACACAAGGATGAAGAAATTTAGTAGCAAGTCACAATTACTTGAGGCACAACTTGAGTCATTACCAATGGCAGATCTTGACCCGAAAAGAGAAGATAGTTTAGTTGATACTGATTCTATTGTGTAATAATAATATCGTAAATGACAAAGTAAGGAGTTCTAATAGTTAGTTAGGAAATAGCGGTTATAATCATTGCTGCCTATATGTAGATCAATTTACCTACTTGTATTTTAGATTATGAGAGAATAATACAGCTGCACTATTTAGTCTCTAATTCCTCTGTCCCCTCTTCAAATCCTTCAATTCTTCTCTCTACTCTCTCTCTCTCTCTTTCCCTCTCTTTTCTCTTTCTCTTTCCTATCCAAATTACAAACCTGCATCAGATTCAAAGACAAAAGAGCTATGTAGTCTTGATGATTCCAAACCTATAAGTGAAGTCCATGATATCGATCTTCCTAGTTCCCAATGCTCTTAGAAAGATGCCCGATCATGAACTTCACATCCTATAGAGAAATCTATATCTTTCAAAGCCCTTTCCCCTTAGTATTATGCTTTTACCATTGATCTTAATAGGATAAAGCTGGCTAACAACAGTGAGGAGGCTTTTAGAATTCCTTAGAGGAGAAAAGCTGTTTTGGAAGAGATGCAAGCCCAAGAAAAAATGGCACATGGGAAGAAGCAGATCTTCCTCGAGGAAAGAAACCTGTAGGGAGTAAGTGAGTATACAAAGTTAGATATCACCATTGAGAGATACAAGGTAAGACTAGCACCACACAAAAAAGCTCCCCACACTAAAGACACCATAAACACTAAATCCTTGCTGAAACTAAGGCTTCCAACATATCTTCACACAAGTTCTTACCATAACCAAGGCTTTGATAGCAATAAGAAGACAAAGCATATAAGTGGGCTTGACAACACATTTTAATCCAAAACCTTAAGATTCGAATTTATGGGTCATTCCATATATATATATATATCTTATTAAGCCCAATTCTATTCAATGTTAAGACTTTCCACATCGAGTCAAATTTACTCACACTCGACATATCCTAACAAATCCTGTTGTCCTTTGCAGCCAATCTAGATTGGCCTCTTCATTAGCTTAATCTTCAGAATGCCTTCCTAAATTGTGATTAAAAGGAAGAAGTACATATGAGATTTCCTCCTAGTTTTAACAATAGGAGGAGAAACCAGGTCTGTAGGATGAAAAAAATCTCTTTATGGGTTCAAGTAATCTCCTGACACGTGGATTGAGAGATTCACCAATATTCTCAAAACCAAGGGTATACTTAAGGGAAAACGGATCATACAATGTTCTTCAAGTATCAAGAAGGTAAGACTATCCTAATTGTCTGTGTGGACAATACTATTCTCACAAGAGATGATACTGATGAAATTGAAAGGATCAAGGAAGCCTTGGCCAAAAAATTTGAAGTAAAGAATTACGGAGAGATGAAATATTTCCTAGGAATGGAAGTAGCTTAATGTAAGAAGAAAATCCATATGTCTTAAAGGAAGCATGTACTACATCTTGAAGAAACAGGTATCCTTGGTTGCAAGCCTAGTGATAATCCAATTGCGATTACCAAAGAGAAAATGATGGGAAACTTGTTGAGAAAAAAAGATACCAAAGGTTTGTTGGAAAGTTGATATACCTCTCCCATACAAGACCATATATTATTGCCTTTGCAATTAGTGTGGTAAGTTAGCACTCATTGTTCAAACCAAAAACACTTAGCGTTATAACAGATTTTGAGATGCCTAAAATGAACTCCTGGTAGAGGCTTGTGGTTTAAAAATTCGAACTACACTTATAAAGAGGTCTACATTGATCCTGAATGGGTAGATTCACTTGAGGATAGAAAATCAACATCTGGGTATTGCACCTTTATGTGGGACAACCTAGTTACATGGAGAAGAAGCAGAGTGTTGTGGCCCAAAGTAGTGCTGAAGCTGAATTTCATGCTATTGCTCATGGGATTAATGAAGGGTTGTGAATTAAGAGAGTACTAGAAGAGTTGCAATTCAAAACAAATCCTCCTATTAAACAAGGCTGCTATTAATATCTGCCACAATCTTGTACAACTTGACAAGACCAAGCATGTAGAGGTGGAAAGATACTTCATCAAAGAAAAGATTGAAGGCATTGTATGCCTTAATTATGTGCCAACAAGAGACCAAACAACAGATATCTTCAAAAAGGGACTTCCAAAGGAGAAATTTGAAGATTACGTGGGCAAGCTGGACATGCTAAACATATATGATCCATCTAGAGAGGGAGTGTGGTATAACCAAAATTATTAGAATTTAATAGAATTAATTGTAGAGGGTTGTACATATACATATCTGGCTCTTTAGTATTTTTTATTTTCCCTAATTTTATATTCCCCTGTATTATGTTTTTTCCTTTTTATATAATGGGAGCTGCTCTGTATATATTGTAATATTGTGAGATCAATAAAAATCATCTTCAACGCAAAGACACGCAAGAAATAAGCCACTTCATTAGTGACCTTCAAATCTCAATTTAGATGCGTTAAGGAAACTATCCTAGAACCCTAAAATAAGAGCTCCAGAGGAAAATAAAGACAATATGTTGTAGTAGTATATGCTATGGCATTAAACTGTCCTAAGAATCATAGGCATTGCACTTCAATGAAGCTACCATAGGGGCATTGCAGTCAATTCATGTCTATGTAAACTGTCTAATCACCCCCAAAACCATTCATATCAATAAAATAAGCTGTATGCAGCACAAAATCATATATTTGAGATCTAAGATTGTATGATGTGTTCAATCATCCAAATGATGCCAAAGGATCATACAAGTGTCAAACAAGCAAGCCTGTACACATGACTATGGCATTTATAACTATGTTTGATAGGTGATGCATCTTTTAAGAAGCTTATAATCAACCTTGTGGCATAGAAGCAGGTACTGTCCCAGTAACTGGTGCAACAGGCCCAGCATCCAACTTGACAGGACTCTGATTTGAAGGTGGAGATGTGATCCCAGAACGATTCAAAGCAGAACGGGCTTCCCTGAAACTTTCAGATATTAAAATAAGAAAATGGGAGTTTTTTGTATCAACAGGTGGATCAGCTGGGCTGCTGTTTCGCTTCCCCTACATTCAACGGGATGTAATTAACATCATGAAGAGCTCAAATGCTAATTTCATTTGTATGCTGAATTTAAATATAAACATTAAAAAAATGGGAAATAGAAAATAGTTCACTAAATATGCTCTACTTTTGCTTTACAAAATATGAGCATAGACTTAACTAAGTTTTCACATCATGCTTGTTGTATCAACAACAACAAGCCTTATCCCATTAAATGGGGTCGGCTACATGGATCATACGACGCCATTGTGCTCTATCAAAAACTAAATCATGCTTGTTGTATGAGTAGTTTATTTTAGACAAAGCATCTGATATCACATCCTTTGAAAACAATAAATAATTCTTTTATGGAAAGAGTCATAACCCATCTTTACCGCATTGTAAATGGCTTTAACTTTGGGGAGCTGCTTTGGACAGATAACAGATACAGAAACAGAACACTGCATGCAAAAGATTACATTCCAAAGATAAGAGAACAATGAAAGCAAGGAAGCCAAGTTTTTTCTTTTGAAAAAAAGGGAATACCTGAGAGAATGCTTTAGCAACAGCTTCGGCATCATGTAAACAATTCCCTGCATCTGGTTCTATGGTTTCACCTTGATCTAAATTCTGCAGTCGTGGTACATAAACTGGTGTCGGCAAAGGGTATGGATTACTTGCTGCAACAAGAATGCAGTGCTTTTGCAAGTCCACATTCTGTTGATTCAGGCTTCCATTTTGAGAAGCGGGAAACATCTGAGAATTTGAACATTTAGGCATGAATAAGATTCCAGGTTTTCAAAAAGAAACCCTTAACAATTTTAAATAACGCATTTCAATATATTAATTATGGAAAACTTGTATACAAGACTACAAAGTGAAAAGTAGGCCTAACAATTAAATCTCAAAACTCTTTACATGTAGTAAAGGTCATCCAAAACAAGTGCATGTTGTTATTAAATGAATAGCAACACAGAGCTGCATAAATCAAATACATAATAGGAGTATTTTAAAACAAATTCCAACATGAAGTAGCTTCAAAATACAGTACTAATAGAAAAAACTCAAAAAGACATTATTGACAATCTAATATTTAGGTTACTAAATAATTATTTCACAAGTGATTTGAGATTTGGCAGATGATAAGGAATGAAATATTTCCTAGTCTTTTGCTTGACCAATAAGGAAGATAGGTCCTAACTAATCACTAAGGAAGATGAAGCACCAAAGTAGAGCTCAAACTCTAATCTTCTATTTTCTCTTGTGCTTTATTTTGGTGGGTCTGTGATTGGAGCAGATGAAAAAATGCTAAGATGCAACCACTACAGAGAAGCTCTACAACTTCATCAAAGAAAGACTTGATAATTTCAGAAGAAATTTCTCTAGCCCAACTGAATCCAATCCATTTTATTTCCATGTTCAGTCAATCCGGGTTGACCACACATTTTGGGCTAGGAAAAGGAGCCCAAGAAGGAAACTGGCTGGTTTCCAGGCCCTATCTGGCCCATACACACCCCCACATTCAACAATACAATTTGCTTGGTTCCTCTCTTTTCTCCTGAACTTTTGCTCTCCCTATGGTTCTCATCACCATAAAACTTGCTTCCAATCAGCAAGCTTTTGAAACTAGCCAAGATCCTCTAAATGTCAATACACATTTCTCTGTTACAATAGAATATTCCATTCAAAGTAAGAAAATTCAGGGTGCTGGCATTAAGAAATGGGAGAGCCTTATGGAGTAAAGAGATACCACAAACTTGAAAGCAGAACACGACTCAAGAATAAAAGAAAGTGGCAATTAAACGTAAACTGCATATATACCATGAGAGCTTCAGAGAGCCCTTCTGCAATTGCCACATCATTAAAACCACCGCCAACAAAGGGTAGAGCTGAAAGCCATTGGTAGAACCTATCAGGGTCACTTGTCCAGCCTGTCCGTTGCACAAGGCAACCTGCACTCAATGATGCCCAATTAATATACCCCATATATTAATCAATTTCATACATATTTTCTGGTGAAAAGAGCAGAATTCAGACTTCATAATATTCAAGCGATTATATTCTTGAAAATTGGTAATTAGTAAAATTTTGTCCAATTCCTTGTTCAACTTAAAATGTACCAAACAATTGTTAATTTATTCTATATTTAAAATTATACTCAATTCCCCAAAGGAAATCACGCTCATCTTTTATTTCCCTTGGCACAGAAATCATTTAAAGTGCAAAGGACGGGTAACATAGGAATACTTCAAGAGAAATAGTAAGTGATAGAATAATATATTTATACATGCACTTAAAACAATAGACTCCCAATCATGCATCAACTTCATCTGAAGTTGTAATAATTCAACAGTCATGCAGTCTAAACAAGAGAAGATTTTAATAACACCATTAAAAGATTATGCAAAACTGTACCAGAATAACATCCATGAGTACTAAAGGCGACTAATGCAAACTCAACATTGGAAGTCGAAGGCTTCTGCATTAAAAGAGGTGGGAGATATTAATAGACAAGCAAACCAAAAGACAATTATTTGTCAAGCTAGAAAAAATATCATGTCTACTAAGATATAAAAAGCTAGAAACTAATGTACTCTACTTCACATATCATTGATGGCCTAGGCTTTTTCCACACTAAGCATGCTAATAGCATTTATGGGACTTCACCTAATAGCTCAAACCTTAAGGATGGATTAATCCTCCTGTACAGCAATCAGAGCGAATTTTCCTTAATACTTCTTTCTTTTTACAAAAGAAAAATCAGTATTAGAGGTAAAAGAGAAGAAATAGCATTAGCAGCCAGAAGATATCCAGAAAAACATAGAGAGGGGGGGCCGCAAAGAGACTCAACTGTGTATAAAAGCTGTTCAGTCTCTCTGCATATAAAAAATTTCAATTCATTTGAAAACACAGATCCCCATTCACAGAGCACTAAAATGACGCATGTAAACAAAACTTTATCCCATACTAGTAGTAAGATCAAGGAGATACACTTGAAGATATGAGCAGTCATTGTCTACAATAGTAGTAATTTCAACAGTATCACATTAAAACCTTGCATTCTTCCGACACCCAATAAATATCCTTTGGATCATTTGCACAACTTTCCTCTATCCAAGGAACCGAATCAAAGTAAGCCAACAATGGCTTCAATATGGAGTTTAGAACTTGTAAATTTAATAGACAGCACAAATAAGACCACATACAAATATCGAAGCAGTTGATTAGTTGGAACTATTGAAGCCTTATTCATTTAGAAGAGCTTTAGTATCAAGCAAAAATAACAATTATATTATTGGCAATAAAAGAATTTATTGGCCAGCGAATAAAATCAGCAGGAACTAACAGCATAATAGACAGCTCTTTGTTATAGAACGCCAATGGGAAGACAGGATTTACTTTACAGTCCACAAATACAAGTAACACAGGTTAAATAAAAGACAGCCACTAAAAGGTGAGCAAGGTCACACTAGACCCTAATATCTTCCTCTTATCTTTTCCCTAGATAGTATTATTTTCATTTGAGTGAAATCATGCATACCTGCCCAGTTGAGTCATTTCCACCAAAAGACCTGTACGATTACCACCAGGTGTTAAAAATGCTGTATCATGCCACTAACAAACTGTAAAGTGAGGTAGTTATATAGACAAAAGTTATTTATTTAAACTAAAAAAGGAAGGACTTAACATATGGGGACTGTTTTACTTTGCAGCACATGAAAAAGGAACCACCTGATAATTATCAATCAACTAACTAAAATAACTGCGGGTGGTAAAGGGTGAAAATACCAATTATCTTTAATATTTTACTGGATAATGGTCTGTTCCCACAAGAACATGCCTTTACACAATAGTCACCACAGTTTGAAGAGCTTCTTTTTACTATTAAATATTGATAATCTACAATAACAAGTACTGATGATTATAAAATGATACATGTTATATAGTCTATAAGCGATACTGTTAGTGTGTAATAAGCACACCCCTTTAAGCTTTTACCATGTGTTCTTGAGATTCTACTCATCTTAGAGAAAATTTTTAACACATTATACAGAAGTTATGCATGAGAGTTAGCTCAAGTATATGCAAACAGAAACATGAGATCTGTTATCTAATTTAAGCGTTGTACTTCGACACTCCCTCTGTGTCATGATAACGTTTTAGACATGATTAAAAATTTAAGAACAAAGGAAAAGAGGCTTATTTTTGTTATAATCTCCTGGGAAATAGATTTTTTGGCAGCAAATTTTTTACATTCGCATTCACTTAATCATTATTAATTGATATCAAATAACATGTTGTGTAGGTGCATGCAGCGTTATAATGTAGCTCATATTATATAAACAACAATAATTTAATAATAAAAAAACTAATATATCAAAAACTAAACTCACATCAGGCGTCAAATTTAAAGCATAACTCATACCAACTATATGATCATTCAACATCTAACTAAATCATTAAACGCAACATCTGGCATTTGAATGATAAACATGTCTTTATCTGCCAAAAACTTGATACAATGGGAAAGAAATATGGGGAGTATAAGAGTATAAAATAATTAATTTGTGCATTGAGATTTTATGGTGATTTGGATATTTAACTAATTAGCAGTAATTTGGGGTTCCAAGAGTATTTTTTATTAATTTGGGATTAACAGTAATTTAGGATTTCTCTTCTATCATTTGGCGTTTGCCAGTTTAAGGATTCCCACAAATTTGGATTTGTCATACATGAATTCAGAACTGAGAATGTTTTCAATTGTGTTTTCCAACTTTTGTCCTTCCCCCTTTCTTTCACACCATAACCTCTCTCTTTCCTCCACTCCTCTATATGTCCAACATCAATTTTCCCATGGTGTAGGGGCATAAAGAGTGGGAGATAGCATTGAATCAATTCCTAGCCATTTTAATTCTTAAATGAAGAGAAATTGAGAAAAAATAAATAGTCCAAAAGTAATGGGCAGATGATTTACTGTGCCTAGAATAAAGTCTTTGGTTCAGTTCGTAAGGGTCTTGCCATTTTTATTTTTCTTCTTCATTTAAATTTACCTCTCATGCTCATGCAAACCAGAAATATATAGGCAACGCATGATCCTGCCTTTTAAGAAATTAGGACCCAGCATCCAAATATTATGAGAATTCAAAGTAGGTAATTGTTGGTTCTTTCCCCTTGACAACTAGATCTTCCGGGCAATCTCCCCAAGGTTTGATTCGGAAGCCAAGAAAATGTATCAAACAATCACAGTATTAAACCACGATTTCAACCAACTTCAACAGAATTTTTACAATTGTAACGGCAAAACTCTGCAACTTCATTAAAATGACCAAATCCCAAGTCCGCTAACTGATGGTTTAACTATATCTATTTGATCAGATCCATAAGAAATAGTTAATAATGGAAATCAATTCTCAGAGTGTCACTTTTGAGACCAGTTCCTGAATGTATCATCCGATTGCATTAAAGCCATTTGCTTCATAAAAAGGGTATCGACAGTCAACTCAGAAATGAACAGAAGAAATACTGCATCTAAACCAACGAAAACAACTGAATTTGTAAGATTAGCATTACATCTTCAAGTTCTCATAATTTGAAAGGAAAAAAGTGGAGGGAATAGGTGTTTCGCCAATTCACCGTAAGTGACAGTAATTATCGAGAGATAAGACTCCTTCGTCACTAACAACATGCTAGAAATTGAAATTTGAAAATTCAAGTCAATGAAATAAACTTGAATTGGGGTTGAGGCAGACTGCATTTTTACACACCAAAATCTAAGCCCCAAACGCCATAACTCAAAGGTAGAGAGTAAGAAAAAATCCCCCAGTTTGATTCAATATAAAAACACAAATACCAAAAGAGAACGCAACCTTATTAGCTTATCGAGGTAATCCGTAAGAATGGTTTGCCAATACGGCCCCATAGCAGCGGTGCTTTCGACAACGATAATCAGCTGTTTCTCCGCCATGATTGATTCTGACTCTTCGAAACTACGCGGCAAAGTGAAGTGCGTCTAAGCCAAACGATCACTTTCTCTCTGGAAAAACAAGAAACAGTGAGTATGATTATGATGCGTATGGCGGATCCACTGTGGCGAAGGCGTAGCAGAAATGGGAAGAGAAGAATTGCATTAAAAATGTTTCGCTTTTTTGGATTCGCATTTAAGAGGAAGAATCCTTACCCGGCAATGGCCAGAGAGCGAACCCGCGCTCTCAATGGAAGCTTGGTGGTTATTATAACGATTCACCGGCAAAGTCACAAGACTTGCTTCTCATGCGCAGAATAAAGTGTTCCCGACTCGACTGGGGAGCTGTGTGAATAATGTGCGCAGAGAACTTAGAAATGCCGAAATGGTTTTTATTTCCTTCTTGACTTATGGAGGAAACAAAAAGGAAAAATTGAGGCAAAAATAAAATAAAATAAACAGATAAGGGAACCAATCATCATTTTTTATATTTATCTTTTAATTAATTATTTTAGTGTTAAGTGTTTAATATATAGAGAGAGAGTAACATTTAATATTTAATAGTAATACAAAACTTGTAATAGTCAAATTCATCAATTAGGTCGCTATTAATAATTAATAATTTTATGTAAATTAAAAAAAATGGTTATTTTTTAAAATTTTAACATTGTCTCAATAAAACTGATTAGTTAGATAAGTTTGTTAATTAGTTAGAAAAGTTTAGTTTGTCAGAGATAATTAGCAGGGGGGGAAATTAATACAGCAAACAACGTAATTTCTTAAAAAGGATATTTCCTTAAAAATTTAATTAGTACTGAATTTATGGGCTCATCACCTAAAACAAATTCAATTACTCAAATATACTTAAAATTTATTTAAGGACATATATCTATTAGCAGTTACAATTTTTTTAATTAGGTGTAATATATTTTTAATTATGTGTAATATTTTCTATTAAAAAACTTTTGAAAATAATTGAAGATGTACACAATTAATAAAAAAAAATTATACTCATTTGAAGGTGAATTGCACTCATTATATTTTAGAGGCATAGCAAAAGAAATTTATATATAACTACTAAAAATATGTTACACACAACTTCAAAAAAAATTATATCTTTAAATAAATTTTATATACCTTTTAGGTAATAAAAATTTCAATAAGGGATCTTTTAGCAATTTTCTTTATGATAAATTTTTTATTAACTATATTAATCTTTTTATTTAAGGTATAATTAGAAATTAAATATCAATACATCTAATGATGATTTAAACTTTAATTTATTATTGTGAGAAACTAATCGCTCTCACTAGATAGATAAATATCCGTTGGAGCATATTATAAATTTATAATGAACTAGTATGTGCATGGTAAAAAAATGCATGATGTCTGGGTGTGCATGTGAAATAAAAAATAATTAAAGTAAATAATGATATTATTTAAAATATAAATGTATTTCTTTATTAAATGAGCTAACCTCTCAATTGAATTTACTAATCTTTTTAACATTCACAAAACATAAACTAATTCCAAGGGCAATGTCTCCCTCATTCACAAAATGTTTAATTAAAGCTTGTGATTAATTATTACCTCCATCGATGCTAAAGGCAATGTCTCATGCTGCAATAGGCCTGAACTTTTATTCCTCCTCTTCGCCGGGGCACACCACCTCGCCGGTGATCATAGCTTTCACCCTCGGCATCCTCATATGTTTCGTCGTAGGTTTCTGTTTCATCTACTTGTGTCGATGTTGCTTCATGAATTACCTTTATGCCTGGGCATTCCATCGTCCAACCGCCGGCAACATTTTCCACCAGATTCATTCCCCCACCGGCGGCGCCGCCTCTCCGATGCGAGGCCTCGACCCGGCGCTGCTTCAAATCTTCCCCACTTTCCCCTACGCCTCCGTGAAGGAGTTTCAAAGGAAGAATAATAATAACAAAAGATATAGCCTAGAATGTGCGATTTGCTTGTTAGAATTCGAGGAAGATAGCGTCCTTCGCCTCTTGACCGTTTGCTGCCATGTCTTTCACCAAGAATGCATCGATCTCTGGCTTGAATCTCATAAAACATGCCCAGTTTGTCGCACAGATCTCGATTCTTCGTCAAAGGAAAAACGTCATCATCAGGAAAACCAAACAATAATAGAACAACCCTTAACAGAGAATAATCACAACAACAACAGCGAGACCCGTATTGATGTAAGGGAAGAAGAAGAAGGAGAAGGAAAAGAAGAGGAAATCTCAAGGAGAAGAGAGGAAGAGGAAGAAGTTGGAGAAGGAGAAGAGAATAATAGGTTTTCAAGGTCACATTCAACGGGACATTCAATAGTTCTGATAAAAGGGGAAGAAAATGATGAGAACAAGAATGGTGAAGATAAATATACGTTGAAATTACCAGAACATGTTCAGATTAAGCTGATAAGAGGACATAACTACACGCAGAGTTGTGCCTCTTACAGTGAGATAGCCAAACTTTATAGTAAATGTTGCTATGCTGAGGCCATATCATCAACCTGCACTACTTCTTCCTGCGAGCCTTTAAGGGTTTGAATTTTCTTCTGCAAAAATTCAATGGTGATGATGAAGAGATGTGTGTGTGTGTTTGTGTGTGAAGATCAGCTAGTTATTAGCGCACAGATATGGCATTATGCAGATAGGTCCTTATTTCAAGCCTGTAACGGTAACTGATAAACCTGCCACCGTCATGTTTGGCAATTGAACATACGTAGATATCAGGCCAGGGGCAAAGAGAAAAGGAAAGAAAGAATGAGTAGAGACATAGCTTTTGTTTTGTCTAGGAAAAAAATGATAGGTGACCAAGTTGTGGACCTACAAATTAAAGATATGGACATCCAAGTTAGTGTTGTGAACATTGTGCCGCTGTGTCAAAGAAACAAATGCAACATGGGTGCTATCACCAACGGTTAGAACATGCATTATAGAAATACTTACAGAGTAGATTCAAGACTACATCTTCAATAATGGGTGAAAAACTTGATACATAGTACTGACATCAAGAGATATCTCTCCTCAGAAAGATATTGATGACGACTAACATCATCAGCTTATGGCATTATAGTAAGGATTTGATGAGTATGCATGCAAAGTGGTGAATGATGCGTGATGAGAAGATCTTATGAAGTTCCTTCTCTTTTGTTAAATGAGCCTACATGCTGTATATTGGCGGTTTTGACTTATGTGTTCTTCATTGTTGTTGTAGTATTATTCAATTTTATATTTCCTCCAGGCTTGATCACATCCCTAGTTTTTTGTTTTAGGATTTCATTCAATAATCATTGCTCAAGTAGAACAATGATTTAGGCTGGCGTTATTCTTGATGTAGGCTAGTTCTGCTTCCCTTGCTATGTATATTTTGTTGTTGTTGTATATAAAAAAGAATAACAGTTAGTATAGATGTTTATATAACTCATTCTCGTTATGTAATAGCTTTGGGAGATTTTGTTATAAATTTAATTAAAGGTATAATCCTTTTTAAAATTTAGAATATAAATAGTTTTTAATTTTTATTTTTATATTTTTAAATTTATATTTATATTTTCCTCCTTACAAAATAAGACAGTTTACTAAAATTCATTGAATTAAATGAGATTATGACAAATTAATATCTAAATATTGACTTTTATATACAAGTTACCTAACCGTCTTAAATGCAGGAAAAACTAATAAAAATGTTTATTTTTTTATTATTAAATATAAAATTTTAATTTATTTTAATTTAAAATTCATACTTTTTTTTAAATTATTACTATTGATAATATATATTAAAATTGTTTTCCATTAAAGCGTACGTAGTTCTCCGGTGCAAATAATTAGAAGAATTATTTAAAAAATAATAATATATATTTTTATAATTAACTAATTTAATTAATTTTTTTAAAAAATAAAATAAAGTATCCGTCCCAACTATTATTTTATCAAGACTTAAATTATAATATTGATATTCTATATATATATATATATATATAATTTATAAAATATAATATTTACTATATATATAAATTTATTATGTTTTTCTTGCTAACAAAAGTTAGCATGCTAATTAAATTTAGCAAAAAATGTTGATTAGCCCGAAAGGATGCTGAGGAGGCCGTTTCGCATAATTTCAAAATTAAAAAGTAGCCACCCCACCCACAGATGAAAGGATATACTGTTCCATTTATTAACATTTTTCTTGGAGGACTAAAAATAATTCTAAAATTAATTATTCATGACATTGTAACCACAATTGCTAGGAAATAGCCTTTATTTATTTTATTTATTGATCTAATTCAAAGGCATATAATAGTTGACCTTACTAATGACATACGAATTATATTTTTATTTTAAGAATTAGGATATTGTGTTTATATATGTAATAGTATTTGAAATTTCTAAATTTGATTCTTTAAAATTATCTAAATTTCATTTGTATAATTTAAAATTTAATTATATATTTTAGATAAGCAATTTTGGCTCTTCTGATTATCCGAACCTGGTTATCTTATCATCTTGAGAGATCAATATTAGTTTTAGAATAATACAAGTAGTTAACTTTTTAAATTTCCCAGCCAACTTCTTTTACAAAAAATAAAATAAAATACAAATTCAAATTTAAATTTAAACAATTCCGATACGACGAATATCAAATCAGTTTACCGTGTGAAGGAACCCGTCTTTTTGCCCAAACATAGGTGTGGGCCACGCGACGATGTTGTCCCGCGCCTTCTGGAAACCTTGTTGGCGAAGGAAACGCAACGAAGAAGAAGGCTTATCGAAATTACATAAGATTATTTATCTCAGAAAATAATAATGATAATGATAGCGATTGGGAACTCCCGAACGAGAATTAGCATTATACACGGAGACTTTAAGGGTCCCATATCCCCCAATGATTTCTACACACTCTTCTGCTATATCTAAGCGATCTATCCGAAGTATTTCAATAGGACTCGGACTAAGTTTCGAATCCAATAGAATTTGGGGGTGTGTGAAAATTATTTATGTGGCGAGCTGTGAATTGAGAATTTAAGGGCTTTCACGAATTCGGATGTTCTTAGTATTCGTGAGAGCGAACTGAATTCAAGTCCTTTGGGATTTTCAGTTACCTTTTGTTCACATATTGGGTATTGTTCCTTTGAGGAACTGAACCTTGTTAAAGATGATGTTGCATTTTGGACAGCCGGCGAAGCTGAAGACTAAGAAGGTACTACTTCCCATTATGGAGTTTAGACTTCTTCTTTTTTTGTCTGTAGCTAAATTTTCACATGCATGATGTAAGATTTGTCTTTTACTTTGACCAAAAGGAAAAAAGCAAAGTCTTTTCTGGGATAGCTTTGATAGCTTCGGTCTTTACTTGCCAGTGCCTTTTAGTGGGATTAACGAAAACAATTATGCGCATGGTCTCATAGAGTGAATCTGTACTAATAGAATGAGTTTCTGCTATATTATAGTTTCCTTCTTTTTTTGTATGTCAAATCCAAAACTCTGTATTCTAGTTTTTTTCTGTAGAAGAAAGAATAAAAGGTAAGAAAAGAGTTACAGAATAGGGGGACAAGATATCCTCTAATGGCAATCCCAAAACAGAGGAGCACAGTAAATTAAGAGGACTTCAAATCAAATCTATTGAAAGGAAAAGGAGAGTAGAAGAACGCCAAACTGAAGACGTGAACAATATCCTTTAATTCCTTTCCTATAACACTTCCAAACTCATGAAAACCTCCAAAAATATTCCAAATTTCCTTCCTAACTGAATGCACCTTGATATTGAGAAACTTGTACATTACATCAGTGCTTTAGTACTGTTTTCCTTCATAAACCTGTAAACCTAGCAGTAACGAAGCCTTCCAAAGATCAAGGACACAACCTGTGTTCTCAATATACCCCAAACTGTTTATTCCGCAGGACAGCAGCTGCTGGATTTTGAAAAGGATATGGAATTGTTTCTGAACTATTCATTAGAATGACACATATATCAGGAGAAATATATGTTTTGGGCTTTAAGAACCTGTAATAATCATTATTATTATATTATAATCCTATAGGGAGCTGCAGTCCAGACAAATGACTCTCCCTTAAAAGAAGCTTTAGATTAAACTCCCAATTTTAAAGAATAATTGACAACTTGATATACTTCAAACTTAATTATACTCTCTTGTCATATTTTGACTTCTATTCACCTAAACAACTATTGCTGAGGAAAGGACTGACCTATTACTGAGGTTACAAATATAAGGCACTGTGTTTTATGCTTGATATTGAAGGTTTGAAGGGTTTACTTGCAGCAGTTCTTTAGTCTATATATTCTGTTGCAATGGAAGTGATTTTTTGTTTCCCTATAAGTATACATAATTGGCATCTTCATGATAATTTCTGGCACAGTGGCACTCACTACAAAATTTTCGTGTTGACAGATTGTGTTTGAGGAAGTATATGCTGCATGTGATTCTGCTACACTTGAGCAACTTAAGGAGTTAAGCTCAAGACGAAGAGCAATTGAAGAGTCTATTAATGAGAGCAGCTCCATTACAGAAGCTATAGCAAGAGAAATGTCTGGAGGGTTGGTGTCTCGTCATGAACAGGTAACTTCAGGTTCTTTTTGTAAGGAAATTTCTACTTAGCACTGTACAAAAAAGACTATAATCTTTAATCCTTGATTTCAATTTATTTTTAAGTGATAATATTTGCAAATTACACTCTCCTCAAAATGAAATTTTACACAAACATTTGTGGTGAAGCTAAACAAATTAGTTCTGTAATTTTTTTTTTATTGTTGTGTGATATGAAAGCCTTTAAATATTACTGTATACGAATAATGACTTCAGGAATGACCTTATGGAATTGGAACTTTTGTTTTTGTATATCATTCTAGCGATGGCGTGGTATGAGATCAGTTATCTGACCCAAATGGCGCAGTATGGAATTGGAACTTTTGTTTTTGTATACGAATAATGACTCGTATTTGCCACAATTTTAAATTTCTAGGAATATTGATGGATCTTTCCCATTCTGTATGAATGCCATTTATTCATTTTATTTTGGTCTGTATCAGGATCTTCACAGGATAACACAGTATCTCCCATTATTGGAAAATCTAGTTTTACATAATGAAGAAATCAGCAATCACCAAACGTATAAATGGGATGCCTCTCTTAAGATACGCTGGAGTAGTGCTCTAAGCCCATCTTACTTCTTTTGGGGTACAAAGTTTTTCCAGGTTGACCATCTGCGATTCGAGCTTGGCATGATCCTTTTTCTTTATGGTGCAATCCTAAGGGAGCGATCTTTAGAAGTTCTATCAACAGGTATGCAACGATGCATGAAGATTCCATTCTTCATGAATGGTCTTACTTGTTCCATTGATTACATTCATTTATACTGTGTTTGTTTTGTTATAGATTTGGTCCAATCTGCCACCGCATTTAGAGAAGCTTCTGGTATTTATCATCACCTGGCACTTAATGTTCTTCCCCTGTTACAGACCATGTGGACACAAGAAATTCCACCAGAAGCTCTTGCTTCTGTCTCTACTGTTATGAGCCTCATTTGTTTGGCTGAAGCACAGGTTGGTGTTATTGCTGATAATTTTTGTTATTTCTACATTATAAATTGCTTGGTTATATCTTGAAGCTTGTTATTTATATCATTTCTGCAGTATTTTATATTAATTTTCCCATTTGATGACGGTGGGAAATTTTCACCTGCAATGGCTGATAGTGTGATAAATATCTATTATAGGCAGTAACAACAAGGAAGGCTGAAGAGAGCGGTAATTCTTCAAGTCTTTTAGCGAAGTTACATCATGGTGTTGCACAGTTTCTTGAAGAAGCAAGTAGAGTTTTAGAGACTTCTGTCAGAGAGGGCAAAGACATTGCACCAAACTTAATGGTATTGTTACATATTTTCTCTTTTAGAATTTACCTGTCTGAATCTGCTTCACTGTGTATATTTCACTTAAGCTAAATCTGAATTTTTAGTCCTTATCCAAATGAGTTTGCTCAATTGGTAAGAGCTGATGGAAGCATGTGTTTGTTTAATTCTTCCAGAGAGCACCCTGTATTCCCTAGTCTTTCAAACTACTTCACTCGTTTTTTTCTCTTCCTTCATTATAAAATTTCTTCTTTTATCTATGAAATCTAAATGCTGAAACAAAATTGTGTTGCAGAATTTAGTAATTATTTTAGTATTTTCTATTATTCCTTTATTCATTTTAATCCCCTCTCCCTAGAAACTTAGTTGTATTCTTGGAAGAGGTGATAATAAAGAGGATTACACTCTCCAAAGCCTTATAACCTAATGACATGAAAGATCTCTAATAAGTAGGAGGTTGTGAGTTCGACCCTACATGTAATCTCAAGCTATTAGTGCCTGCCTTGCTAATTCAAAAAAAAAAAACAAATAGAGGATTACACTGGAAGGAGTGCAGATGTGTACTTTGTTGATACTTGCTAAGTTTTTCATTTTCTTGAATTTAATTAAAGAGAGGTAACTGAAGGAAATTGTATAGCACAAAATAGAATGCCATTCAAGCCCCTACCCCGTCCTCACTCTCATGTTGGGCAAATACCTGTGATCAGGAATTATCATCCCCAAATCCTTTCATTTATGTTATGGCCATGATAATATTTTTCTTCTTCATTTTTTCCTTATTTTCTTACTGGCAAGCTTTCTTTTATGCAGGAATTTATGCATTGCTGCAAATCCCTCCATGCCTTGAGAGGTCAGAGATACCATGCGGAAAGTCTGAAGGCTTCCGATCAAATAGGGGCTGCGATCGGAGTTCTTCAGTCTGAATTGAGCAAGGTCAAAAAGAAAATATGCAGCGAAGCAAAATGGAAATCTGTATTTGAGAAGGAAATTCTTGATGCTTCTGAGATGCTCCAAAAATTTGTACGCGAGAACGATTTTGTGTGGCACGAGAAGATCCCTTCAGAAAAGGAGTTACCTTTGCCTCAATGTAACAAAATTGTCAATTTCATACCTTATAGTCCCAAACGATGGGAGAGACACCTTTCTCTTAAGATGATGAAGTAGTGGAAAGTTATATAAATCATAGCTCAGTCTGCCTTGCCAAACAGGTCATGGCTCATCAAGAATATGATGTTTCTTCCTACCTTTTCTCATAAGGTTGGCAGGTTAAAAGTTTTGATAGGATTGAGCTCTATGAATAAGCTTGTGTAAATTACAACGTGATATTGGTTTGTTGAATTTAGAAGGGGAAGTTCCTCATACATAAACTACTTTTTTCTGGCTCCCTGTAACACGTACACACATTAAAGCATAATAGTTTACACTCAATAATGGTCAACCATTTGTTTTATTTTACTTATAATAAACATTACTTCCTTCAATCTTTAATATAAAAATCAGATAATTAATTTATATAAATTAAAAAAGTTAAATAAATTAATAAATTATAATTAAATTTAACTATCCAGTGTTTGGGTTAACTTTAAAATAAATAGATCAATGAGATCAACATTCAAATCACCTTTAAAATCAACTTGTGTTGCCTCTTTTGATGTAAACAAGTCTGTTTGCTGTGAATTATTAAATTTGATAATAGGAGTGAGTCTTCATAGGGCTCTATTTTTATTTTTTTAAAAAAAATATATGAGAATTTTACATACGATTTTAAAGAAGTTACTATTAAAATTATTCAAATTTTGAATTTTTTAAATCGATATTAAATATATAAGACTTAATTTATAGTAATTATTCCTTTAGTTTTAAACATTAAACTTAATTTATAGGAAAATTTGTATTATAAATTATACTTTATATTTAAAATTAGAAGAGTAATAATTTAGAATAAATCTTTTAACAATTTTAATGTAGCTACATTGTGGGTATTGTCTTTTGCCAAGTCTAAAGAGAATCTATGTTTATCATTTATAAATAATAGTTTTTAATATAATATATATTTAATTAATTTAAATATATTAAAAAAATTAGTTAAATTAATTATTTATAATAATTATATATTGATTTTTCTAAAACACTTTTTATTATTATATGTATATATTTTTAGAATAAAATTATAAATTTAAAAAATAAAATAAATTAGAATATTATATTTAAAATTTTAATGAACTTGTTTAAATCTAGGACGGTAGATAGTATGATTTTTAATACAAAAATAAAAAAAGTAAATAAAATTGAAGTTGGTGAATTTAAATTTTATTGGACCAGTTCAAATTAAGGCGAATCTTACTAGAGGCATGTTTAGGATAATTTTTTTTATTCAAACTAATTTCCTCAACTTTGTTAATTTTTTAGACTCAAAATTATGTTTGACATTATTGTCTTAGAATTAAATATTTAGAAACGTCAATTTAGATAGAAGAGATTTTAACTGTTTAAATATAAAATCTTAAATTTAAATTTATGTAAATATAAAAAATATTTTTAAGAAAGTTGTAATTTTCCCCAGACTTGTAAATAATTTTCTTTTGTTTTATTTTAATGAAAAGCCAAATATATAAAAAATTAGTAGACAAGTATGGAAGCAACGAGAACTGCAGGTAAGTAGGAGCCAACACAACACTGCAGCTCAAGAAAATAGCGGGCCTGCTTCACTGCATGAGACAGGTGGCTCATTGATCATCAGATATAAATCCTCGATCGAGCGAATTCAAAGCCCAGTTAATTGAGTGTGGCGCTTAACTGTTCCCATGCTAGTAAGCAGCTATGGCTTCCACTTTACACTGCAATTCGCTTCGTTTGAGCTCACCATTTCACTCCACAAGACCGTCGACCCCCATTTCCTCATCTTCCCGTTTCCTCTCAAGTCTTCGCAATTCGGTTTCTACGGATTCGAAGGCTTCATCGACTTCCAGGTTAGCCGGTGTTTCTTTCTGATTCCTTTTATTTAGAGTAGTAATTTAATTTCTTGAATTGTTAGGCTGATTCAAACTAGGAATTGCTCCTTGTTGCTCATCAGTGATTTCATAGTTATAGACGTAGAAATGACTATCATATAAGTAGTTCAATAAAGTTCAACTCGTTCATTTATCAATTATTGGATATTAGAACTAAATAAGTCTAATCATTCATGAAAATTAGGAATGGTAACGGGAAGTATTGCTGGTCATTTTTTCAATATCCAAATTCAAATTCCATCCCATTTTTATTTTTTTAAAAAAAAAAAAGAAATTTACTCTTCTGATATCTGCTTGATATTCCCGAAATTTCATTCAAAAGTTTTAATGTTTTAAAGGCCTCGACTCAGGTTAGTCTGTGAGTCTATTTTATTGGTTTGATTTACTTTACCATTTAGTTTCTTGAAATGTTACGCTAATTCAATATCAGATCGCATGTTGATCTTCTAGATAAGTGTCCTGGATAGGCATGTTATTTTGTAGGCTTAAATCATATAGTCGCTAATTCTTGGGATTGAAACTAAATGATTCTAACTGTTCATGCTGAGATTTCGATCATGAACAGACGTTATTCTCATCATCAACAATCAAGTTTTATTATACTAGGTGGGGTCTATCAACAATCAATTTTTTGGATAATTCTTATCAATCACGTAAAAACTAACCTAGGCTTTTATATAACATAGTTAGGGCACCTTTGAAAGTTATAACCATGTTGCTTGTGAGCAGGTGGGATATGGTTCTTTCTGCTATTGTATCTGAAAAAAATGCAGTTGGATCTAGTTTCTCTGCTGCTGATGTCTTCAAATTGACATACTTAGAGGTAGGTTACTGGTTCTTGATCTTGCTCTAAATATATCATGAATTTAACTACTTGGAGTTTTATTTGACATGGATGAATTTAACTCCTCCTTTATCGCACTGCTATAAGACCAGCAATACTTTATGGAAGTGAATATTGGGCTTTAAAAGGACAGCACGAGCATAAAGTTGGGGTAACTGAGATGAGGATGTTGAGATGGATGTGTGGGCATACAAGAAAAGACAAGATTCGTAATGAACATATACGAGGAAGAGTTGGAGTGGCATCTATTGAAGAGAAAATAGTAGAGAATCATCTTAGGTGGTTTGGACACGTACAAAGAAGGCTAAGGGATGCGCCATTGAAGAGGGTGGATCAGACAGTATGGACACCGGTTAAAAGGACTAGAGAAAGATCAAAGAGAACGCTCAAAGAGGTCATTGAGCGGGATCTCTTGGTTAATAACCTATCCAAGGATTTAGTTTTTGATAGAGCACAATGGCGTTATATGATCCATGTAGCCGACCCCATTTAATGGGATAAGGCTTGTTGTTGTTGTTGGATGAAGTATTTTTTTTAGGGAAATAGTTGGTTGTGGAATGTAGGCGGTGTGACATGTTGGTTGATCCAATTGGTGGGCAACTTGGATTTTGGGATTCCCTGGCTATATGATGCTGCTAAGAAGTTTCTCAAAAAAATTCCAGGTATATTTTGATAAATGCTAGATGGTTACTAACGACTTCTTAAGCTTCTGTCCTCCTGTTAATGGCTGAGCTTGCTCTAACTGATTTACTACTATAGTGCAGCTTAGTGATCTTCCTGAAATAGTCATTTACTCATCACACAAAGCCTTGATGATCACTGCCATTTGAAGACCTTAAGACTTCTCTCAGAAAAATCTCCAAACCTTAGAGTCATAGCAACTCCCAATGCCAAGGAATTGCTGGATCCTCTTCTCAAAAATGTAAGTGTACTATATATTCATGAAATATTTTATTTCTTGTGGTTCTGAAAACACGGGTACATATTTTCTAGGAATGGAACTTGTTGCTTATTTTACCAGCTATTTAACCATGTTATTCATTATAGAATTTTTTGTTTGATGGAGACTTAGTAGTATAGGATACTAAATTCCACATTGAGTAGTATGAGATACTCAATAGGATATTTAAGTGAGTTAATTCTCCTACCTCAATAATGAAGATGGGGTGTCAAGTCTCTTCCATTCAACCCAAATGTTGGTCTTTTTAATTCATGCAATAACAATACTAAATAATTCATTAGGATTGTTTCTTTGCCGCCCATTAAACAATAACATTGACGTTATTTGCTTGATATAAATTTTTAGGTCTTTTCTGGCCTGAAATACTTAAAGTATCACATAGATTTGAACTTTAGTTGAAATAGGTGATTCTGATCAACTATTGATTTCATATCAGTAGCGTAGCTTTATCTCTTAGTTCTCTCTTCTTTGAGTGTGTCTGTGTGTGTGTGTGTGTGTGAGGGGGGGAGAGAGAGTAAACTTTTTTCTTTGTGTTATAGGTTCATTGTGCCAATGAAAAATGGAGACCTAGATAGCAAAGGGCCTCTTGCAAGCTTAGTTCGGGGAGAAGGAACAGTGGAATCATTTAAGGTTTGAGCTATTTTGCTAACAGTTTATCGTTTCTTTTGTTCATACGAACTAGAATATTTTTGTAAAACTGGCTCCAAGTCAGAATTTGGGATAAGCTAGAAATTAACTTGGCTGTAACTTGGTAAAACATTGTTTCCTTTCAAAAAGATAGGGGAAGGTACTTCTTCTGCTCTGGAAATAAGAAGTTGCTTAAGTTTGTGTGACAAGGCCATTTAAGAAAGTTCACTAGAATTCATTGGCCAAAAGAAAAAATGTTTACCATAATTCACCTTCCTATGCTTGTTCAGATTGTACTAAATTTTCCTAAAGATTTATTACTTGTCTACAGTTTTTCCTTCAAATCCATTTTAAATTATAATAATTAAGGTCTCTTACATCTTGAATGATAATGTTTCTAATAATGATTTTTTTCATTCCCACAAGAACAAGGATGCAATTAACTCTCAATTCATTGGTTGGTTTGTGGTAGTTCTTGCATCTTCCACTAGTGCAAATGAAAAACAGCTTTTTAAGCTTTGTCATTTAGATGTAGGGCCGTTTAGATAAGAATTTAGAAAATAGCTTATGAAAAAAAGAGTTTTTTGGCAACTTTTATAAAAGGGCTTTTAGAAAAGAGCTTATGAAAAAAAAAAAATTGAATAAATGAGTATTTAGATAGTTATTTTCAGAAGTACTTTTATTATTGGTAAATTACGAAAAAATGTATGATTATTAAATATAGGAAAGAGATGAGAGAGGGTGTAGAAGAGAGAGGAGAGAGGAGAGATAGTGTAGAAAAGAAATGAAAGAGAAGAGATGGTGTAAAAAAGAGAGGAGAGAGAGTGTAGAAAAGAGAGGAAAGAAGAGAGAGTGTAGAAAAGAGAGGAAAGAGGGTGTAAGAAAAAATAGGAGGAGAGAGGGTGTAAGAAAAAGTAAATAATATAGTAATTAGTTAGTCCATAAGTTCTTACTGTTCCATAAGCTACTCTGATTAACTTATCTGAAACTTTAGTTTTAAACCACAGTTTAGCCTAAAAACCTTTTTGAACAAATATAGCTGTTTGTCTCTAAACCTAACACACAGTAATTATTGCTTTCATCTTCTTCCTTTTGACATGTCAAATAGTCATCTTGTTTTGAAAATGGTTAAATATTATGCAGGAGCTCTTATCAAAAGAGTTGCCAGCCGCGAAGGTTCTAGAACCCACCCCTGGAGTGCCATTAGAAATTTCAGCAAATTCAAGTCTACAGTAAATCAGTAATGTTCTCCTCTACCTAAACCTGTAACTTCAGGATGATTATAGCCAGCTGATAGTCAAATATTATGTAACAAAGGCACTATTTATTACTTGATTAAAATAAAATGTTCAGTATAAAAACTTCTCAGGTTTTTTATTCTATCCACTATAACTGAAAGGCCATTGATTCTCCAAAAAAGAAAACAATCTCACATGTCCTGTGTTAGAATCAACATTGAGGCTATGTTTGGATGGAGAGAAAATTGAGAGGAAAATAGAGGCAGGGATTTTAGGAGAAAAATTTCTAAAAATAAGAAAAAAATTTACTATGTTTAGGAGTTCTTTTTCTTGGTATTTTTTTATCCTTAATTTTTTTCTCGTCCAAACACAAGGGGGAGAGACCTTGAAGGCCTATCATGCTTATTGCTAACATCCGTTTTGGGTTTTATATAAATACCTTTGAAGATTTGTTTTGGGTAAAGAATACCTTTGAAGATTTTGTCCATAAAAGGGTTATTCAATGGTATTGGGCTGAAAATTTTGGTTAGCTTTCTGCCAAAAATGATAAGCCCAATAAAAGCATACAAGGCCCAACGGAGGCCCAGATATAGTGTTCCATATGATAATATATATATAGGTACTATCCCCCAAAACAGTACAGATTAGTAATGGCCAAGGCTTCCTAAATTGGTTCTGAAATTTAAAGAATAAGTTACTTTGGTATGATTATGTGAATTTAGCCTTTAGAACGCTACCATCTATTGACTTCAAAAAAAAATGAAAAAAAAATCCATCATCCGGCTATGAATTGATTATTATTATATTTTTGTTGGCATAAGATGATAATTATATTTAACAAAATTCACAAGATAGTTACTGGTTAAATGGATGGGGCATGGATATTTTAGGGAATTAAATGAGAGCTTATTCAAATTTAAATTTATCAATGGAAAGATCTAAATAATGATTGTGCTCGTTGATTAGGGAATGACCTGTATGTGGGGACAAATCATAGTTCATAAGAAGCCATGTTATAGGATATAACAGGGCAGGGGGAGAGTTTAACAAAATAACAGGGCAAACATATGTAAAAATATATAATATTATTATTCCATGAAGTGCACTATGATTCAAAAGTAGAATATTTCTTTTCAAGCCCAATTTACCAATTCCAATTCCTTTTGCTAATTCTTATTGTGTTGGCATTCTTTAATTAATTTTAAAATAAAATAACACTTTAACAAGTTGGCGAAATGGTACCCTCTACAGGCATATTCCCATAGAATTTTCAGACACATCATCAATTCTCTGTGTGTGGATGTGTTTCTTTCTTTCTTTATTTTTATTGGGGAGGGGATAATTTGAATTCTATAATTGGGAAGGATAAGCTTAATTAATGGGGACTTTCCCAATAAAAATAAATGTTAAACTGGTGATCTGAAAACTATATATTTTTTGTTAAATCAAACCTCAAGTGCCACGAATCAGAGAAACTCCCTAAAATCAAAACATATATCATAGATTTAAAAAAAAAACTTGCAAGAGTAATTATATACTGGTCGAGTCTTAAATATATATTTAGGATTAAAAAATATTATTTATTAATAAAATTTTCATATAAATAATATACTTTCAACCCACGAATTATAACATATACATTCACTAGTGGATAAATTTTAGAACACAACTCTAAAATTAATTAGCGTCAGTATCTCGAATAGAATTATTTTTCTCATGTCATGATGGGGATTTGTGTTTTAAAAAAAATAGTAACACTCAAAATGAAGGTATGTTTCCATTAAATGTGGGGGCAGGTTTCACCTTTCAACTACTCTTCAAGGTGGTTTCATTTACTTTTTGTTTGCATGCATACCCTTCGCAATTTTTTAATTCAGACCTAAATAATTTTAAAAAAAAAATATATGCATCTTGATTGGAGTCCTTTGGAGGCTGAAAATCTTGGTTTTCAAATTTGTCAAATATTGTATCTGTATCCTATACTTTTTTTTTTTCATTTTGTTTAATATAATGCAAAGATCTTGAAGCTTCTAGCTGTATAGCTCTCTCTCTCTCTCTCTCTCTCTATATATATAATTGGTAAATCATTAATTATTGTGTCTTCGTCAATAATGACAACGAAACCTCAACACCCTACGGTTTCATTTATTGATGAACACCAATGGGAGTTTTCCCTTCTGTTCAGGAATTTTAATTTTGTTTATATTTAGCCTGATTTAGATAAGATTTCATTAAAAAAATTATATCAAAATCAATCAATCAATTTTATATTTAACTGCGCTAAGTCTTTAATTGTATATGCATTTTTAAGTATTTATGTAAAATCAATTTTTTTTTTGATACAAAATTTTTTGGAAAGGGGTTAGACTCACCCACGATCCAAGGGCAGGGCGAAGTCTCTATGTAAAATCAATTATGTTAAAATATATTTCAGTACACTGCTACACTCAATCCCTTTTTAATATTAATCATTGTAAGCAATATCTCAATTCAATAAAATTTTGAGTTTTAAAGAAAATATTTATGTAAGATTAATTATTTTAAAGAAAAAATGTCACCTTGAACTTTTTGTAATTTTTCAAAATATTATTCACTTTAATTTTTTGAAAAAATGAATTATATTTTTTATTATTTTACTTTTCATTAATATCTTAATCCACTCTAACAGTGTAATTTTAAAAAATAAAAGTATCTGAGACAAGAAGTATTTTAGTAAAGCATTGTTAAATTTTATTATAATTTATGTTATATAATAATTTCTTTGTCCTTTCTGGCCAAAAAATAATAATTTCCTATTCCTCAATGAAAAGCCCTAACACTTTTGTACATTGGACAACACTCATTAATTGATATGTGCTTCCTTTTTTAGAAAATTTTAAACAAACTAATCCTTAATCCGATAAAAACCATTTACATTCATAATTATTTTTTTAATTAAAAGGATAAATACTAACATTATAATATTACAAGTAGAATATTACAAGGATAAATAATTTCTATACTATTTACAAGATTATTGGCAATTGATAAATGCTTACTCCAACCACCTATCAATTATGTATTGGGTTAAAGTTGTTTTTTTTCTGAAAAAAAAAATGAACAAGTTTAAAACTTGAACATTAAATCTTAAAAAAAAAAACAAATTGTAGCAATAAATCCGCTCTAAGAGGAGCACTATGTATCGTCTAGTATAAGCAAAGGAGTTTGGCAAAACCTTGTTGTTTGCATAGTTTTTTTTTTTTTTGTTTGCCCACCCGGTTCACCAGAGCTTTGTCCTGACTATATCCGAATCCGACCCGCGTCACGCACCTGGCTATGGTGGGTGAGTCTCCCAACAGGGATTTTCTGCATACGCCAAGGCTCGAACTCAAGACCTCACTTAAGCGATACCGAGCCGCTTACCACTCAGACCAACCCCCGTTGGTGTTGTTTGCATAGTTGAAGATCAGTTAGGAGACTAAATAGCTCTGCCAAAGTCGAAGGGACATGCCCTAACATTTTTTTTTAATCCTAATAGCCACTAACCATTTAAAATATTGATTTATCATGTTTTAAGGGACTGACATCTTTATGTAATAAACTCAATCCCTATTGGTGGTAAATTAAATATAATTTTTGGAGTAATGAATTATTACTTTCTCTCGGATTCTGTCACCTAAACTATTTTGGATATTTTTATTACTACAAGTGATCCATCTGGCCATAAAGATTACACATCTTTTATATTTAACTTTCTTATGTGCTTTAATTTCTAGATATTTATGAATTGGAAATGAAGATTATTAATTTTGATTTCAAACCTAGTTAATTAGGGCCCGTTTAGATTGATTTTTAGAAAAGATTTTATAGATTGATTTTTAGAAAAGAGTTTATAAAAAAAATTAATTTAAAAATATTTTTTTATAAAAAAAATGAGTATGAATAAATGAATGTTTGAATACTTATTATTATAATAATTTTATGATTAATAAATTATTAGAAATTGTATGATCTAAAAAAATAATATTATCACCGTCCATCTTCTTCCTCTTCATTCCCGGCTACAACGTTTTCACTTCCTTGTGACCTCTTGCCATTCTTTCCTCTCCGTCTCCCTCATTTCCTTCCTCCTCTTCCTCCTATTCCTCCTCTAGATCTAAACATGATGGACCAGCGACGCTCGATAGAGGATCATTGATGCTTGATGAAAGATCCAGAGATGCTCAATAAAAAACCCTGCAAAGCTCGACAAGAACACCCAACGACACTCGATGGAAGACCCAGTGACCCTTGACGGAAGACCCAGCAAACACTCAATGGATGACTCAGCTCTAGACCACCAAGCGACAAAAGGACTAGCGGCGGAGTAGCAGAGTGAGAGCGAAAAGATGAGAGATGATATAGAAGAAAAAATATCAGAAAAAATATGAATAAAATAATAATTGATAGCATATAAACTCTTTTTCTCACCTAAAAATTAATTCCTATCAGCTTATTCAAAATTTAATTTTGAACTATCTTTTTTTTTTTATAAGAGCGTATAGAGTTTTGAAGGGTGTTTGGATAAATTTGTTTTCAAACTATAATTTGAACTAAATTTTTTTTAAATTTATAGTTTTAAGCTTATCCAAATATGCACTTAGTCATCATTAATTATTATCTTTTATCCCTTATGTAAGTCATGGAATATAATTGATACCCACAGAGACGCATTTTGCCAACTAAGAATGGATTCTGATGAGAGTGAAACAAAAGTCAGAATAATAGGAAATTATATGAATATGACTCAGAAAACAAGAATGTATCATATTAAGCAAAGTATACGAAAGAGACAAGATCAACGCAAGATTCTCGTAAAATTCACGTTGTATAGTGATATGTACTATATATATATATATATATATATATATATATATATATAGATATATATATATATATATATGAATACACACGTGTCTCTGACCTGGTAAATATGTGTACTAATATTAAGTATTAATTATCGTTTTGGTTTTGAGTTCTTTTATATATATATATATATATTGGGGAAGAATATTCCTTATCGTCCAACCCATAATGACACATTCATAAACCCTAATTAGGACTTGTTTATATATTAATTGATGTTCATTTCTATATATATCTTTAAGAAACCCTAAAGTCACTTGGCCTTCTATTCCCTGAAAAGCCAAATATATATCTCTCTGTCTCTATAAAATACAAACGCCTGCAAAAATGAAAAATAAAAACCATTAGTCCATGTTGATCTTTTTTTTTTTTAATCCAGTTAATATCCTCCAGCCGATAATTGAAGATTAATTCTTCTGAAATGTATAAATCATCAAAATAGATGTTGTCTACCCTAAAAAAATCTTTTCATACCCACAATCTGATTATAATCCAAGATATAATATTTAAATTTAAAAAAATCTAGTCCGATGGATCTTCAGATGAGGATCACCATCTAATATACAATAATAATATAATAAGAATGCTTAATTTCAAGTATTGATGACAAAAGGCTCATTAATCATCATAATTTTGATTAATTTGTATATGTTTTTTTTCATTCATCCACTTGAAAACTAATAACATTTGGATCATATATATATATATATATATATATATGATCCAAATGTTATTAGTTTTATGGGAATCATATATAAACCATGCATACACATTATTGTTACTATTATTACTGTTTTTACTATTGTTATAATCATTTCATCACACAATTGTTTTATGAACGATATCATGAAAGCAAATTAAATTCTATCATCAAGGGAGTAGTTTCCATAAGAATTCACATTTTAGATACATAAACGCATATTTTTTATAAATAATTAATTTAATTAATTTTTTAATTAATATTTATAAATTAATTATTTAATTTCTATATATACCTTATACTCGAGGGAATAAATGTTTTCATAGAGCACTACGTATTTATAAAGATAATTATAAATTATCTATTAATAAGATCATTACATATCAATAATAAGATTCAAATCCATATAATTACCAAATATGTATCATATTCTTACCATCTAAACCCACATTCCATAACAAAACATACAAAAATGCGATCTCCTAACATATACAATTTCCCCTCTTAAGTTACAATATTCAACCTCAAAACTTTATTTAAATATTTGTATTACTCAATCTAAACAAATTATTATTATTATTATTAAACTCATTAGTTGAGTCATCAAATTTATTATTTTTCATATTTTTTTTATATATAAATTTCATAGATGTTTTTTTGGGTATGATAATCTATAAATATTGAAGGATTTAAATCCAATTGTTTAGATTTAAAATAAAACAAATTATTATCATTTTTATATTTTAATTATTCAATCATATACTCTTCATAGCTATTTAGCGATAAAAATAAACTTATAAAATTTATTATTTGAGCTAATCGTGATCTAAGATTATATTCCCATCAAAAGTTTATTAGTTAAACTCATGAGTTTGCACCTTTATCGTATTTTTTACCATGTTAGTTGGTTAGCTGGGTTTTAATTTCTATGGCATTTATCACCTCTCTCATTCTTAGCAACGATGGCTATATATATATATATATATATATGTAAATGGCAGCTGAATAGGTCCCCACTCTCACAAATGCTGCTGAAACAACCGCCCCAAAATTGGTGTAAGTTGATTAATATGGAATCTTAATAAGAGAAAAAAGATAATAGAAAAGTTCGGTTCTTGAGAGAAGAAGATAATGTAAACAAAAGAGAATATACCAGCACATGAAGTTTGAGGCCCGGAATATTCTCAAGTGGACCAGACAACGCCATAAATAGGTTTCTTCTTATTAAGAAGATAAAGAGTTTTCTAATTTTTATTTGATATTCGAAGTTGACAACACTGTGCAGTTTTTTGTCGTTATGCTTTTTGGATTTTAACCAATATTTATTTTTTTATATATAAAAATTTTTAAAAATATGTTAGACACGCCTGCTTTATAAAAATAGGATGGAATCTCATTTTTTCTTAAATGATACTAATATCGAGCAGAGTAAACTGTCAATTACTTTCAAGGATAAATCTATATATTTAAAAATTAAAATACCTTTTTAAATATTATAATTAAAATTATAATAAAATAATACTCTTTAAAAATTTAATATAGTACACATATCACCCGAAACAATATTTATTGATTGATCATAGATCATCATCGTTGATAAGTTTGGTGTTGCAGCCTCGGATTCTCCCACACTTAGCTTTCATCATAACACCCATCATCATCACATTCATTACCATTTCATATGCCCTCTTGCAAACAATCATTCACTTTTTTCCCTATCTTTCTTTTTATTCTAAAGAAACTTAATTTGTCAATTGTTATTTTTTTATCAAATTTTTTTAATTAGGTTCATGTAATTTATTTTAGGATTAAGACCATTCTTTGTCCTAACTCTAATTTAGTTGTAAGAATCTAGTTAATTAGATGAATAGGTTCAGTTATAGTATCAATTTAATCAAATTTTAATTTTAATTCTTATTATTTTAAATTGTGACTTTTGATTTTTGTAATTTTATAAAGATTTATAAATATAAGAACTAAAATTAAAACTCGTTGAAAATATAAAATTAAAAATTTTCTAATCCCTATAAAGATCAACAACAATATTGACCATTTATTTTTATTATTGGGTTCTGCCAAGTTTCTTTATTATAAGTATTATTAATTAGTACATTAGTTTTTATGCTCATAATATATTAATTATGGTTAGTATTGATACTGACTAATGTTTTTGATAAACAATTGCTTAGCCTAATCACTAAGACCCTTTTGTGAGGAGGCACCCTTCTTACAAAATTACAAGGCTATTTTACTAAGTTCTTTAGAGAAAGTTGTCTCACACCCTTAGATATTCTTTACCTACCCACTTATGTCAATTTGGGTATAGATACTTTTTTATTGAAAGTTGTTCTAACTTTTCTTTGAAGTATAGTATGGGTTACTTAGCGCCTGATACTTGAACATTAGGTTGAGGCATTTTCTCTGCCCTTTCTTACCTTAGAAAAGTAGGGCCCTTTGCATCCTTTAACTGAAGGCAATTGATATCCTCAATCTTTTAGCTAATCTAATATCCTCAATCTCGTGAGACCAACCAAGGGTAGTAGGCATGTAAGTTGCCACGAAATATAATATAAAAAGTATTTTTTTAAAAATACAATGCAGCAATAAAATTTATTTATTAACATAAAAAAATTATTATACTCGCATCTATATCAATATGTAATCTAGATATCTATGGTAAAATTAATCTAAGTACATATATTAAATGAGAGTCCTGTCATCATTAGCTACTGATATTATTTCTTATAAATTAGAGTATATAAATTAATATCTTAAAATATATAATTTCTCAAAAAATAGTAAATTAAAGAGTTGAATTGATATCCCCTGTCAAAATTTATTTTTTTTGGTAAAAAGACAATAAAAAATTAATTATTACTTCAAGTACTACAATTTTTTAAGCATATCTTGCATATTTGTAAGCATTATTTTCAGCCTTATGAATTATTGAATTGTATAGCCTAGCTATTCATTTTGAAATCCTATATTGATATTAATATCGGGTAGGACGAACTATCAATTGCCTTCAGACAAAAACTTATATATTTAAAAGTTAGGATATCTCCTCAAATAATATAATTAAAATTATAATAAAATAATACTCTTTATAAATTTAACATGGAACACTGAAAACAATATTTATTGATTGATCACATATCATCGTTGTTGATAAGTTTGGTGTTGCAGCCTCGGATTCTCCCACACTTACCTTTCATCTTAATACCAATTATCATCACATTCATTCCTATTTCATATGCCCTCCTTGCAAACAATCGTTCACTTTTTTCCCTAACTTTCTTTTTTATTCTAGAGAAACTTAATTTATCAATTTTTATATTTTTATCAGATTTTTTAATTAGGTTCATGTAATTTATTTTAGGATTAATTTTCTCATTGGTTCTCTCTCTAAAAAACGTATATGCAAATATTTTTCCCCGACACCAACATCAATATGAGATGATCCTAATACAAGGGATTTTAGCTATTTAAACATGAGGTTTAAATTTGAGTCGATGTGAATATAAAAAAATATTAAGAGAACTACCACCAATTGGTCTCGAAAGTGCTCGAATTTAGGCCCATTTGAATTCACTTTTAGATAAAAGTTTATATAAAAAAATGATTTTAAAGTGTTTTTAAATAAGTTATTTTAGAGAAGATCTTATGAAAAAAAATAATTTTAAATAAATGAGTATTCAGATGACTATTATCAGAATAACTTTTATGATTGATAAATTATTAAAAATAATATAATAAAACAAAATTATCACTTATAATTCATCTTCATCTGACTTCCTCCAACTTTACAACTTCCACCACTGTAGTTCCATCGACGATTACGACTTCCTTCTTCGCTACCCATTGCTAGAAGAGAGAGAGAGACTTCCATGTTGGCATCTTCCCTCTTAGTGACCCAAATTTGGCTAGAGGAGAGAGAGGACAGAAGTCCTATGACTTCCCTCTTCTAGGAGAGAGAGGACTAAAGACATGCCGCGATGAAAAAGAGAAGAGGGAGTGAAAAAAAAATAGTCATTAAATAACACATAAGTTCTATTCATTTAAAGAAAATATTCCCTTGAATTTATGTAAAACTATAGTTTGAAATTATAATTTAGTCTATAAGCTATTTTTGATAATTAGGACTATTTATTTTAAAATTTTTCTAAACTAAAATTTAGGTAAGAAATTCTTTTAAAATTTTAATTTTATAACTAACCAAATACATATATTATCAATATTCTCTGTAAGGTTGAGATATGATGACTTGTATTATATTTTAATTTATTATTATATATAAGATTTAATTTATTAGTTCTTATATACATATTTATACTAGACTTATTAATTAATTTCTATATTTATATAAAAATTATATTAACTGTTATAAAAAAATTATTTTATTTTAATTCAATTATGTATTTTCTGCGTACAGGTTAATAAAAGAAAAAAATTAATTAGATAAGCTACCTGATTATAGCATAATACAAGCAAAACTAATATATATATATATATATATATTTGTATTAAGATATTTGCGTACAATGATTCCACTTATTTGTTCATCAATTTTGAATTTATGTAAAAATATATTAATTATTATAATATATATAAACACAATCTTAATTAATAAAAATTTTAATTTTTTATTATATATATTAATTAGGATAATGTGATCTATTACTTTATTATGTGTATATATAGATAAAGTTATTATATATTTTAGCAAAAAAATAAACAATTTTAATTCATTATGTACATATACATATATTGATAAAAGTAACTTTGTCTGTTGATTTACTATTTCAATATATTTATATTTTTATGGTAATCTAACCAAATGTTTGTATATATATGCATCAAACAAACCTAAATAATCATAGTTACATTACATTTTATTATATTCAGTCTCATTCAATAAACCAAACCGCCATACAAAACAGTCGGTGAAGACTTGAGATCAGTTTTCAGATAATATCAAGTTTTTTTATAGCATTAGAAGTTGACATTAATCAATTAATTTATTAAAAAAACTTGCATTAATAAATTAATTAGAGAGGATATGCATGGTTTATCCATGTGAGAAGAGAGAATATTATCCACAGACATGTCGACATTTTTGTTTTAACCTTTCAATTGAAAGCGAAGAATAATTAAATAAAATAATATGATGGACTTAAAAAATTGCTTTACTTAATTAGTCGATGAAATATAATCATAGGAGAAATAGAATCTAGTTATAATTAATTTATCATTTCTCGTTTGATGATTGCACGATTGTTTATTGATTTAGTCTGGTTATACATATATTTATAGATTGAATTTACCTAACTCTGTAGAACATGACCCATGGAAAATTACATCTAACAATGACTTATTGTTAATAGAAAATAGAGACGCTTATATTAAAGAGGGGATAACTGGTAATATGATCTGATTAATATTATTTAAAAAAAATTATATTAAAAAACTTTAAAAATTATAATCATTTCTGAGGATTAAAGTTATTATAATTTTTTTCTTAAAAAATTAATCAGCAGACTCTATAGTTTATTTTGTGTAAATTGAACCTTTTATAATTTTATTGTTGTAAATATCGTTCCTTGATTTAAAAACCATTTTAAAATTATTAATCTCAATTTATAGAATTTAATGAATTTTACATATTATTCATTGTTTCAATTTCTATAAATAAAAATATATATAGCCTATAAATTAAAATTAATAGATCAAATTTATCAAAAAAAAATAATAGATCAAACAAGAAGGGCTCAATCAAAACAAAATAAACTAGGAATAACTGGCAAATATTCTCTAGTTAAAATTTTTATTGACCAGAAAAACATGAGTTCAAGTATCAATAAGCTCTGTATAAATTTTTTAAAGTAGTAATACTTGATATGTATGAAAGTATATAAGGTCATTCTAATTAATAAAATGTTTATTTCATCATTTTTTTTTCAAATAGACTATAGTAATTGAGGTAAAATAATTTGTACTAATTTTTTTTTTAACAAAACTAAAGAATCTCTATCACCTTCAAGGAAATAATAGTTTTTTATTTTTTTTGTACAATTTTTTTAAAGGGGTTAGGATTACCTATGATTTAAGGGTAAAGTGAAATATTACTTCCTCTTAGGCGATACTAATATTGGGTAGGTAAACTGTCAATTATCCTCAGACATAAAATTAAACACCCACGATTTAAGATATCTCTCCAAAAGCTGTCTACAAATCAAATATACTCTAAATAATTATATAACTCACCTATTCACCAGTTAAATCTATAAACTATTGGTGAAATAATAGTTTTGTAATGTTTCCATAATAACCTTGTATAACTAAGCGATAACTTCCTTGAGACACAGTAGCAAGTCTTGTAAAAATAAGCAAACCTCTGATTATTGGAAATAATTATATATGAATCGTGAATTGTAAGATATTTTAACCTAAATTTTACATGATCGATGTAGGTCATTGTTGAATGTAATTTTCTCCATAAATTACCAGATAAGGAGTAATAATGTATATATGTAATGCATGGGAGACAAGAACGAATAATATATTACTAGAATAGAAAGTAGCATTACCTAACACGCAATATAATCTGAGAGATTTGGTAATTGGCAGTTTTGACCATATTCATTGAAAATAAATGGTCAGGTCCATCCACATTTCTTGTGCAAGAGGATATGTTTCATTATTAGATAACTTCATTTTAATGTACTTTTGTAGCATTGGAGGAAAAAACTAAGGTCGGATCTTAAATTTTCTTTACTAATCAACTTAGAAATAATTATTATTATTATTATTAATTTTTTTTAGTAATCCTGAAGCATGGTAAATATTTTTTTTAATGTTTTGAGATTTCAAAAATTGAAGAAGAGTAGAAATCACTACTAAAAAGTAAATTTTTTAAAACTCTATTTTTAGACTAGTCTTTATAAAAATAGTTTAAAAAAATGATTAATAATTTTTTATAAATAAAATAAAATATTTATACTGAATGTATAAAAAATGAATAGATGATAGAGAAAGCTTTGAATAGTTGATAATCAATTAATGGAGTTTCACCTAACTTTCAAATATGATTTTATGGTTCTTGTTGAAAAATTTATATACCTAACTTGTGAGTCTTTTGCACGCCGTCTAATGAACAAATTTCTTTCTTTTTAGAGTTTGTCACCAGTACCACTTATTATAAGTATAACTATCTATTATTTTAATGTATAAATTTAAATATTTAAAAAGTTAAAATATCTCTCTAAACATTATGACTAAAACTATAATAAAATAGTACTATTTAGATATCAAATATTTTTTAAATGGTTATATATTTTAACTTTTTATCAGTTGAACTCATGAATATAAGTATCATTCCTTTGTTGGCTATATTATCAACTAAGTTCTGTTTGGCTATATTTTTCAAAAGAGAATCTATTGTTTAACCAAGAGAACTTAGCCATGCTGTTGTCTTTGAAAAATTAATTAACATATCAGTCTTCGTTAATTGAAAAGGAATACAAGATGCCACTCTATAATAAAAGTAATGAAAATGATTTTGTTGACTCGGTTAGAAATTGTTAAAGTCGATAAATAAAGTACTAGAAAACATATCTATCCTCTCTTTTTTTAACTTTTTAAATAAAAAATAAAATAGAACATTGTTAAAAAAAAAATCCCCATTGAAATATTATTGTCCAAAGTAACTGAAATTTGTATAACGAACCAAGTCTTCAAACCAAAGCAACTAAATGTACAACATATATTTATTTTTATGTAAATTTATCTTATTTTGCTCCTAAATTGTTATGAGTTTAATATACTAATTAATTAGGTATTTCTAGGTAACAAATATTTAGAGAAATCATTTTATAAGAACCTTTAGAATTATATTCTCTGTTAGTCTTCATAGAGTATAATGACTAACAGTATTAACAGAATAAATTTAAAATTAAATTAGTATAAAACAATATAGGCACTAAATTAAAATAAAAAAAATAGATGCCTAAAAAATGATTTTCGTAGGAAAATTCTTAGCTAATTTTTCAAATTAAAATAGCATATACCAATGAATTATATACTATGTAATAATAAATTGTTGATAACTCACCTTTATGAAAAAAAAGAGAGAATATAATTTATTAGAAGATATAAAAAGTTATATTTACATTTTAAACTATTTTGAAATATATTAGTTTTAAGTTTAAAATATTTTTTGATACGTTGATTAAAAATAAAAGAATACATGCTAAGTTAATCATGAAAATTATGTAAGAATATTTTAATATGGATTAAACAACAGATTAAGATAATATGGAATATAATAGTAAATGGCATTGTACGATCAGACAGAACCCCGAATAGTGGGTCTTGTACGCAATTTACACCTCATATGGCAGATTCCTCGCAATTGCAAGTACAATCTTGTACTTCTCTACTCTCTATATTTTGCATATTTTATATTCATAATAAGAAAATATAAAAGGTAATATATATATTATTTGGCAGTAATATATTTATTCCTATTCATAATTTATAAAAAATTATTATAAATTTTAAGATTATTTGGACCTTACTTGGAGGAGCTGTACATGTTCAAGTAGGGGTGGTATGGGTAAAATAAGGCAGGGCATCCCCTATTATATGTGTTGTATTTTGTAATTCGATATTCGGTCCTACCCGATAAATTTTTTAACTATTTTGGGTTGGATATGGATGAATTGGACATGTCTAAATCATGATGCCCTGCTTATATTGTAAAAAAATCTGCAATTATAAACTTATAAAATAATAATATATTCATAAGTTTTCAAGAATTAAATAATATACATAATTTACTAAGAATAAAATAATAAAAAGATAATAATTAAAATTTTAAAATTTATAGCATATAAAAAAGTATTGAAATTTAAATAATTTATAATTATAACTTTATATAAATCTCCCTAAAATTAATAAAGATAAAGTATCTGAAAAAAAATATATGACGGTTATCACAATTTAAAAAAATAAATAAAGAAATCAATTTAGTTATAAATTTTAAATAATATAATTATTTACTTGATTACTCATATTTATAAAATTACCCTTTAATCACCAGTATCTATCATATTTATTCTATGTAAAATAATATAATTTACAAATTTTAATATATAAAAAAGTAATTAACTGGGTAGAGCTAAATAGGTAGGTCAATAACCCCTATTAGATATCTAATTTGACTTGAATGTTGACCCTGTTTAAAATTATCTATTTTATGTTAGGTTATTTTTTATCAATTAAATATATTTTATACGAATTTAGACGGATTCTGCTAGCTCTAGGTTTTTTGTATAACACTATATTCAAATAAAGACAAAAGAAATTGAGATGGCCCATTCTCTGCGGTCTGAGTCGTTCTCGAAACAAATTCATGTAGAAGATTCTAAAGAATATTTCCTTTTTTCTTTTTCTTGTTTTTTTTTTTTGCAATTAAAAAACAAAACTGATATTGTGGTGAACGGTTGTGATTTGTGAATGAGAATTGGCATTATTGGGAAGAAAGACATGCAAGAATGGGTGACATTAATTGCATAAATACCCATTTAAATTTGCCTGAGTGGTGGGAGCTCTCATTTTATGTGTGTTATAGATGTGTTTGAAAATATACGATAGTAGCTTTGTTTCAAAAATTGGAAAAGCATTTTTCTAATTAGTTTTCAAACATAGCTTAAATAAGTGGTCAAGAATTTAATTATTAATTTTTTATATATAACAAATTTTTAATTACCCAAAATATACTTTTTACCCTTGACATCTCAATAATATTCTTTACTCCTAACTCAAAATAAAAAAGACTCAATCGTATCATAAATATCAAAATTACATAAGTAGTTTATACATATAAAAAATATTTAGTTAATTATTTTATAATATACGTGTATTGTTTTTTAAATAATTTTTATTTTAATTATTTAACATAATATAAATATAAATAGTTTATAAAAAAATAATAAATATTGATTGAGCTAGTTATAGAGTTAAATTTAATATAAAATATAATATATTAATTTATATTATATTTCATATTTATATTTTTTAAAAATTAATTTATTTAATTTATAAATTGATATAAAAATAAATAAATAAGATTAACATTGTAGTAAATCATATCATATTATATCATCCGAGGGGATAGCGCTTTCAAGAATAATAATGCGGGGAGCAAGTTGTTTGTCTTGTTCATTGCATCCAATCAACACTTGCGTTTTTTGGTTCATTGCATATTCTCTTTGGATATTCTTAGATTCTCCCTCAAGATTCCCCCCACTATGCATTTATATTCCCCCATTCGTGCTTGCTGGTTCCCCTCACCTAATCTCACTTCTCTTGTTTAAATTATTTTTCACTTCTCCACTTGATTAGAATCCCCCATATATTATCTCACCTCACAGCCATGTGATAAATAAAAATAAAAAAATTGGATAAGTTGAATCTTGAAAGATTTCAGAATGTCAAGACATGAATTCAGGCTCCAAAAATAAATTATAAATATTATTTTATATGCTCTACACTTTTTAAATTTAATTAACACATGAATTTTCTGAAATAAAGAGAGAGATAAATGTTTTAAGCGTGGAATTTCAGTAGATGAAGAACGAAATGGCTGAATTGAAATTAATAATTAATAAATAAACGAGGGGCAATACAAAAACGATAATGTATTATAATTTACGTGAAAGTTACACATATTCCACAACACAACTGTCAACTGTATTTTCACCTCTATAATATTTAAAATTAAACAAACCCCCAGAAGAACATGATATCGCAGATCGAGCTCTCTACTACAATAACATCCTGATTACAAAATTTGATTTTTCCCCCCTCTCTTTTCAATATCCATGAGAATGAGAAGTGGTGTGTGTGGAAGATGATGAATCAGGAGAAGAATTTGAATGAACAGCTCCTTCACTACTGTGATTCACCCTTTCTTCATCCGAATCGGACTGCTCCAATTGCTTCACCACCTGCCGTGCACCCACCACCGGCATAGGAGGAGCCGCCGCAGGGGGATGCGCCGCCACCGGCGCGTAAATTCCGGTCGGTGTAGTGACCGTAGTTACCTCACCTGATGCTGTTGAAGTTGCCACCGCTGCCGCATATTCCGGTGGTTGCACAAAAATGTTGCCAACAAGAACAAATGGAGCTGTTTGTGAAGTAGCGTTGTTGTGCATCATGGGACTTGGTCTTCTTGTGTGCAAACGAAATTTCTGAACAGAAACCAACATTCAGATTAATGTCTTCAAATGAATCAAGTTCATACAACAGATATTAGTACAAAAATAATATATTCGACGCCCGTTAAAAATGCAAATTTTTTGCGAATACAGTGTGGTAAAAAGAACAGTAGCAGAAAATAGTAATTTTCTATTCCAGACGAAAATATGATAAATTTATTACTACTTCTATTTCACATGTAGTAGACACGAAAATGAAGTCGTTAAATTAGTATTTTTGCACTAATGAGAAAAACTAAAGAAGTTTAACATGAATTTAGATTTAAATTTTGCATATATTACGAAACGATTGAGATGAAAATTCCAGATACGAACCTGCAAGTGGCTTTTGACTTCATCGTTTGTGAGGCCATCGACCATCATGAGCTCTCTGATCTGTTTGGGAGTTGCAGCTGATGAAACAAACAGGGACAGAAAACACGAATTAGCATTTTTTTTTGGGGAAATAGTAATAACAATGAAAATATGGGTAATAGTAGGGAGTAAATAAGATAAGATATACGCACAATCTGGACCGCCTAGTTGTTGAAGGGCTTGTAAGAAGCGTTTATGTAATTCAGGTGACCAGCTCCGCCGTTGTTTCCTCGGACCCTGCCCTTCTTTCTCCTCCGATCTCTTGTTTCCGCCAACGCCGGTGACGGCACCGGAGGAGGAGCTCATTGCAGGCACCGGAGCCGGAGATGCAGATTTTACAGCCGATGTGTTGCTTTTGTTCGTCTTCCCAAAATTATTATTATCTTCTCTCTGAAATGGGTGGAACGCACCTCCATTTCTCTTCACTTCCACCACCGTAGCTTTTCTCGGGAAATCCTGCACAAAAACAGAGATTCAAATTCAATTCTTACTCTCCAGTCTCGCCTCAAACACTGCAATTATCTCCAGAACTTAGTGATCCAAACTCAGATATCGTATCAATCAGATTTGTCTAAGGAGAACATTCTAGAATACCTCTTTAGTAGGGGGATCTGGGTTCCAGAGCTGAACGGATCTGAGCCAGTCAGATTTTTTCTTATCGGAGTTCTTATTGTTGTTGTTGTTCTCCTTGAGAATCTTAGGCTTATGCGAATAATGTTCATCTTCTTCGTCTTCTTCGTCGTCACAATCAGGGGAAGCCCTTTTCTTAATGGGAATGAACTCTTCAAGAACAGGGCCTTCTTCCATTGAAGTCTGCTCCGAACAATCCGATTGTCCATGAAAATTGTACTCCGTGGTCGTAGAAAGTTGTTGCCTGTAAGCTTCAATGGCTGGCCAAAAGAACACCAAAAGTCAGAATCAGAATCAAAATCAAAATCAAACCACCCCAAAAAAATTCCAAAAATCCAGAAATGGATGGCGCACCCTGCGAGACAAGCTCGAGTGAAAGCGGAAGTTCTTTAGAGAACATCTGAATTTTATGGCGTTCTTCTTCTAACGCTTCGATGTATTCTCGAACCCCCATTTTCTGACGCTGCATTTTGCTTTCTGGAGATAAATGAAGAAGAGAAAATCTAAAGAGTAGTGCGAAAGAAGGATGAGAAAATCAAGGAGAGAAGGAAGAAGAAGGAATATATAAGAATGGCGTATTGTGAAAGCATAGGCAGATCCGACCTACTTGAGAACAAGCAAAGGGAAAAGAAAGAATATTATGGGATCTAAGTAGAATCAAAATTAGAAATAATAGTATTGTATCAACAAAAAATTACGAATAATAGTAATGAAACTAGATTAGAGAAAAATTAATTTTAAAATAATTTTATAAAATATATTTTATACAAAAATAATTATAAAAAAATAAATATTTAAATGGTTGTTATTTTAATAATCTTTTAATAGATAAATTATTACATAAAATATAAAATAAAAGGGAAAGTAATATGATAAAAATATAAAAAAGATAAAATTAATATTTTATATATTTATAATCTAAAAAAGTTTACGAGAGATATTTATTAAAAATTATAATTTTAAGTGTCTAAATTATAATTTTTTAATAATTACTTTAAATAATAAGATATATATTTAGCTACCTTCGTATCTAAACCATAATACAGGTCAAAAGGTTGTTTTTTTAACACAAAATAGCACAAACCAGGGAGGGAGGCAGGGAGGGGGAGAGAGAGATTTTTTAATGGAAGAGAGGGAATAAGATGAGGGGTTGAGGGCGGAGGATCGGAGGGTGTAGAAGAAGTCGGGAAAAGATCGAGGTCGTGGCGTCGCGTACAAACACGAATCTTTGAAGGATATTTTAAAACACGACTAATAATTTTCAGAGAGAGAAAGTTGAATATTCGAGGTTTTGATTCGCTTTTACACTGTGGGCTGGCAATGGCGTCATCGATTTTCCACTTTCCTTTCATCTCATCTGAAGATAAGTTCCAACTCTCTCTCTCCCCCTCCCTCTTACCCCTTTCTTTTTCTTGTCATTATTTCTTTTGTTGTCTTTATTCATATATATGAGATTTATGTTTTCTATATAAGATATTCTTATTAAATTGTTTATATTTTAGATTTTTAGAATTAAAGTGTAATTTTATCTTAAAATTTATATTTAAACGTTCTAGGTATCTCATAATTTTGTTAGTAGATAGTTATTAAAAGTTAAATTTTACTATTAATTAATAAATATATTAACGTAATATCTATGATATATTTTATTTTAGATTAAGATAAAAATTTATCTAAAAAAAATTATTTATGAGCGTTTGACTAAGTGAAATTTCTGAGGCAATAACTTTTAAGTTCAATTTCACTATGATATTATTTAAAATATAAATTTATCCCAAAATTTTCTCAAAAGTAATTTTTAGGTTCAGTGTCACTCTGACTACTATTTAAATTTAATTTAATTGTTAATTTAATTAAATATACTAAACTGATCAGTACACATATCATTCACTTTATGTTTTCCTCAAATCATATTTATAAATAAAAAAATTAAAAATATATCATTCAAAGCTCTATAATTATTACAATATCACTCTCAACATACTATATTCTATCAACTTATAGAAAAATAACATATGATAGACACTATCATTCACGCCTTTAAAGAATTCTCATGAGTCCCTTTATATATGTTATCTTCTATATTTTTTTACTATATTTTATGCTTAGAAAATATATCAAAATTAAGTATAATCTCTAAAAAGTGATATTCTGTTAATGACAGAGTTTAAAGAAATGCATTTTTATAATTTTTTTATTTATAAATTTGATTTTGAAAAAAATAAAATGGGTCACACATAAAATGTTAGCTTAATATATTGGTCAAACTAATATTTAAATTAAAATTGAATAACAGTTGATGCAATATTAAATCTAAAATAAATTTCTAGATATTTAGCGTTCTTTAATAAAAAATTTGAAATAAATTTATACTTTAACCTAGAATTAAATATGATATAGATGTCACGTAATATGTCATTTTAATATATTTATCAATTAATAGTAAAATTTAACTTTAGTTAATAATCAGGGTAATATTACTATGATTTAAAAAATTTGTAAGGTAACATCGCTCCTAAAAATATTCCAATGTCCAGTGCTCTTAAATAAAAATTTTGAGAATAAATTTGCAGATTAACCATTTTTTGATATCCACACTTACTAATATTTTCCTGTTTTATTTATTGTATATTATTGTAGATGTATTTTTATTATTTATTCTTATCAATGTATAAATAAAACAATTTAAGTTTACAGTTCATAAAATGAAACTAATAATCAATCTCATTTATATACATATACATATATATATGATTATTAGATATGAAATTATGGATAAAAGAGAATTGTTGTTGTAATGTTGTGTTATGTTGTGACGTGTTGATTAATGAAAAAAATCAATAATTTAAATGATCTTAATGTGGAAAAAAGAGAGTTAATATTAAGGTAATTTTTAGATATTAAAAGTAACAAATGCATAGGGTATAGCAGGTATTTTCTTCGTTTTTTATCATTTTATGATAGCTTAGCATATAGAATGATTTTGTATCAATTGTCAAAAAAAAAAAAAATCCTATCAATACTATAATGTAACTTATCAATACTACTTTTTTTATATACATATTTTATGCCGCCTGATTAAATGATTATGCATGCGGTTAATGTCCTGAATCCACCAATCAGCCAACTCGAACAATGGATTAAGAGTTGATAACATAATTGCAGTTAAATTGGAGTTAACATAATTATAATTAAAATATATACAAAAATTATGCATAAAATTACAAAAAATAATATTTAAATAAAAATATATTAATCTAAAAACGGAAAAATTATGAATAAATCACATATAACTTTTTTTTAATTAAAATAAAGTTATTAAAATACGAATATAATGAATTATGATTTTTTATTTTTTACTCAAAATAGTGTCATATTAAATTTAGTTAAAAAAAAATTAATACAGTTGACCATCTAAAACCATATTAGAATATTGATTTATCTGATTAGGTTTTAATATAGGAATTAGGAAATAATTCTTGATATGAATATTTAGAATTAAAAAAATGGTGAAGGCGCCTGGGGCAAGGAATAGTGATGAATGAAAACTGAAATGTGATATGATTGATGAATTGGGTGACACATCCACGGAATATACCTCGGGGTTTGGAGAGAAGGGAATCTTCGAGGAGCGAGTACCACGCGTGCTTCACGCCGCGTATGATTCGGGGACTTGTCTGGAACTTGCCCTTTGGCCACCTCCAACGGTCATTCTACGCTTTCCCTGTTCCACACCGACTTTTCCGCTTTTCTCAATGCTCACGGCTTCCTTCCTTATCCCTTCACCCACTCGCTCTGTCAGCGCGTGCCTTAACTATGACGTGGCATTGCCCATTTTCTACCTTACCTTCTTACCATCCGATGGCCACACCACTAAGATAGTACTCATAGTGGGAAAGGGGACAAAAAAAGCTAGATAATTTTGTGAAAATCAAGAAATTGACGGTGCCAAACCACGCAATAATGTTAGCCAAGCATTTTTCCCCACGTGAAATACTTGTAAAGTTCAAGTGAAATTCGCTTCAATAGCTTATTAGAATCAATCAGCTTAGGTGGTCAATATTTCTTATTCTTCCTATCTTATTTATAAATTATTTTTAATATTAAAAATAAAAAATATTTTAAATTTTATTAGCTATATCTTAAAATTTAATAATTTTTTAATTTTATATTACTAGATTTTGATATTTATTACTAAATTTTGATGGATTGTGATTAAGATTAAGAGTGGGAGTAGGAATAAGCCTTTAAATTTATATTTAGTCTAATCAAACCATTTTGTTGGTGGCCATTCCGACTACAACAACCTTTGCCATTGGCTATACGACACCTTCCAATATGGTACCCTTGAACTCTAGCTCGTCGTCCTCTGCTTCCTCCCTGTCATCATTAGCATCTACCTCTCCTGTATTTCCACCGGAAACCCCAAGCTAGCTTCACAACTGTCCTCTTATCCCTCTACACCTTCGAAACCAATTCCCACTCTGACCAAACCGTCACCATCACAATCCTAGACTTATCCTATCCAAGCATGTATCATGAATCCAAATCCATCGTCAAAAACAGCGTCACAAACCTCGACCTTGTCGTCGTATCCCCTTCCCAAACCCATGACACCGTTGGAAATGGATCAATGGGTTTGTGAGATGTTGTAGCTGTGGGTGGATGACCATGGAAGAAGGACGCTTTTATGGGTGGATGACTAGTTGAGGGAGGAAGGAGATGAGAAGACTTTGCCATGGGTATATGGACATCACTAGCAAGAGATGAGAGAACACAAGAGGGAGACATGAGAGAGGGATAGGTTGAGGGTAATTTAATTTTTAAAATTATCAATCTTAAGATTAAAAATGTAATACTAGGGGAGGTGATATAACTCAATCCTCACCTATGTAGTATTGCCCAATCTCATATATGTGGTATCGTCTAATCCCACCTATATAGTATTATCCAATTTTATCTATGTGATATTGCTCAATCTCACCTATATAGTATTGCCTAATTCTATCTATGTGGTATTGCTCAATTCTAAACTTTCTTCAATATTACATACTAAATGGCCAAATTTAGCTCATTCATTGTCCATGTGCCAATATCAAGCACTAAATAAGAATACAAAGTGAACAATCAACCAGCATTAGCACAAGTGAAAGAGGCTTTGTCTACTTAAACACAAATTATTAAATTAGAGTATGTGTGAATACAGAAAATATCTTTAGGAGAGTTATCGCTTACAACGTGACAAATTAAGGTTTAAATTTCCACTAAAAATAATATCTATATTGAATATCTAATAGTGCTTCGAATAATTGATTTTAGTAGGAGAATACACTTAGCCAAAAAAAAGTAGATATAACATATTGGGCCACCTTACATGAATTCTACAATATGAGATCTAAGCAGCAGTATAAACAAAAAAGTGTCACAGGGCCTTTTTTGGTTGAAGGTTTCAGTGGGTATATGGACGTTTTAGGCTTTCAATTCAGCCCAAATTTGGCCCAATTTCCAAGTCCAATATTCGACTTTGTCCTTTAATTCGATCCGATCCGCAACCCATTTTTTTGGGGTCCAGTTTTCTGTCCCCAAGTTAAGGACAATCTTCATAATATTCCCTCCGTTATTTTATGAGCAAATGCTGAACACGTTTTTTTTTAAAAAAACAAAAACAAAATTTGAGATGCATTTAAGATATTTGATGCATTAGGGAAAAATATTAAGCATTAATCACAAAGGCATTTTAGTCCAAAATTTTCATGCTAAGAAAATTAATTATATGCACAATTTGTAAAAATATATATTAATTTTCCTCTCATATCTCTCCCTTTATTTATTTAATTGAAAATTATCTTTACTAATTGTATACATTAATGCGTGCAATAATAACAATATATAAATATGGAAGATAAAAACTATTAAATATTATATTTAAGACTAAAATAATTTTTCATCCGTACATTTAGTACTGTATGATTAAATTGCACTTTCCAATTAGCTCTAACGTTTATTACTACTGTATGGAGTATTTATTTATTTATTTTGTGAAGTATAGATATTTTTTTGCTTAAGATAATTATATTTAAAAAACTGTCAGACACTCAATGTAAATACTTATTATTATAAAAATTTAAACTTTAATTTACTAATTATGAGAGATTAATTTATTCCGTTTTATCTAAAAGTATTGGTTATTGTATGGAGTATTTATACTGTAATCAATCACTGTACACACGCCATCCACTTTCTTCTTTTGATGGTCATTGTTACCTTCAAGTGGCCCAAGAATCTGCTTCACATAACAAAAGTCATTTTGGTTTGACATATGCAAAAGCCCCTACAACATCGTTCGAGGAACCTGCAGATAAATATCCTGCTTTCTCTCCCTCTCTTTCTCCCCCCCCCCTCTGATTTTCGAGTCAAACAATGAATCTTGACCAGCAGAGAGGGGATTATTGCAAGAGACAACATATATATATATATAAACAAATTCTCTATTATCAATTAAAGAGTAGGTAGGTGTTGAATCTGTGAGAAAGTGGTGAGATATTTGAGTGATGACAGATAAATGATGGCGGCTATGAAGAAAGTCTCAGATGTCACTGTTGTGTCGAGAAGTTAGTTTCCTTTCTCATACTTGCAATAGTCTTGGAAAACTCTAGTTCAACCTTTCTCCTTCCATGTTTTCTCATATTATATATCATTGGCTTTAACCCTTGTCCTCTTCATACGTCAGTCACTACTTTGCCCTACACCAACGTTATTTATTTATATGTGAGTCTGTGTCTTTTAGTTTTTAGCAGAATCCAATGTCTCTATCCATCTCCAGTTATATGACCATTCTCTTTCGTTCTTCAACCCCTTCCCATTTCTGCACTCTCTTTGTATGGCAATCCCCCTTATTTTCTTTTATATATATGTACTTAGCTAATCTATGTTAGGTTTCATTTCTTTGTGGAGCTTTGTCTTCTTTGTCTGCTTCCTTTAATTAACCTAATTTACGATGGTGAAAGCCTATCGATTTTAAGTTTTATATTATCATCCATATTGAATATGAAACACTATTCATAGGAAGAAATTAAAGACAACAAATATAAGATATAATACCCCGAAAGACACACACACACACACACACACACACATATGCGAATCTCAATGTTGGACCCAAAATACTTAATTAGTGTGAAGTCTTTAGGGACTTGCTTGAGACTAAATTTTGTAACAGAATTACCTAAAATGCCATTCATTTGAAATATGAAAAACATAAAAATCAAATGGCAACAAAACTTTAACAAACAACATCTTTATCATCAAATGAAAACAACGAATGTAGTGACAACAAATCTTGCAAAAATACTTCTGCGTTAACAAGCATTAATAAGTTGTTGAATATCAATGACAACAAGGGTTTAAAAGGTAAAATTTTAACTTATCAAATGTCAATAATAACTAACATGATGACAACTAAAGGGAATTTAAGTCATTTTTTTACATAATTTAATTCAAACTAGTCCCCCAAAACTCCAGACTGATTAGATCATTTTGAGGTGATGAATTTGATATTTACACATTTGGGGACGACATATTTTGGTGTCTTTTCTCATAATTCATAACATGTATATATATATAAAAAAATTTGTAAAAAGATATTAAATTCACTCAAAATTTAAGAGTAGGATGAAATCTCTCTTCTTCCTAAATAATATTAATATCGTGCAGAATAAGTTATCTATTACATTAAATCTAAACGTAAATTAATTCATAACAGTATATATGTATACGATGGGGAGAATTTTATTTTTAATTGAGAATATATGACGTAATTATATATGTAACTAATGGTTGATCAGATTTCTTCGAAAATGTCGTTTTGTTTCAGTTGCTGTTGAGCAGACTGCGGTTAGCCCCCGTCACTGCGTTTAATGTGGTCCAAAGCTTCAGGGCTTGTCGTTTGTCTTCACAGTGAGTAAATGACACTACTAACTAATGTTTGAGACTTCAATTTCTTAGTCGTACTATCATCACTCATTTGAGTTTGACTGTTTCTTCCCTGCATATTTTTTAAGATTTCTTTTTTTATTATTTTTATCTATCAATAATCACTAACATACACATCAAGGATATGTTAGAGAAGTTAAGAAAAATTCAAAATTGTAACGCATTAGGCATATTTCTTAATTTGTGTGTTAAAACCTTGAAGGATAGGTGAAAAAAATAGAGGGAGTAAATGATAAGTATTTAGTTTGCTTGTTGAAATTACAATTATACCAAATATTAAAATAGTAATATTGGTTCGGTGAAGTAAATAAGATTGTAAATTTAATTTACAAAGGTTTCGATGATTTCCAATAAATAGAAAGACTTGACCAACATGTGCTTTGAAATTTCAGGGACACATCAAATCAAAGGCACTTCCACAAATAGAAACAAAGACACTGAACCATCCCAACTTTATTTAAAGAGCTATCACTATCCATCCTTTTGTATGCAATAGCCTAGGGACATAATTTTGACACATAATTTCCATTTAATACATCAACATCAAGTAACTTGCTAAAAATAACTAAGAAAATTAACTCAATTAATAAGAGAAATAATTACACTGAAAAATATGTATTTGATTTTTTTTTTATAATTGACATCATGAAATTATTTGTTTACATTATTTAGACTTATTATTATTTTGAAAAGAATGTAGTTATATTTTCTTTTAATTTTTAATTTGGTATTTGATACATGAAAATAGGTGTATTAAAGATAAATGGGTAAATAGCAAGGAAAGGGTATTTGGGGAATATTATACATAGGGATATAAAACGAAGTTTGAAGAATGTAATTGGTGTATTGTGTGAATTGTGATATTTTACTGACTGTTTTCTCCCTTTTACGGTTAACAATACCCAATTTTTTCTCTCTTTAATAAATTTTTTAATTTTGCTATGTTGATATAATTTTTGTACATAAATTAATAATACTAATGTAATAAAATTATAGGAGGTAACGGTACTAACACGTTAAAATTACATGATTTAATAATTAAAAAATTAGCATAAGTATCAAATTAAAAATTAAAAAAAATATGTATATGAGTATATCTACCTAACAGTTTTCCTTATTTTTAATTTACTTTAATCATCTAACTTTTATACAAAAAAAAATTAAATAGATTTAGTCTCAAGGGTTCATTAAAATCAAGGCATGTGCTAGTCTTCATATCAGTTATAAGATTTAAATTTATAACTTTATAAGTTTTAAATTAAATCTTAATCAATTGGATAATTTTTTTTGTATAAAAAAAATTAAGTAAATTTAACACTGGTATCCTACCAAGACTAAGGCACATTCTTAGAACTCAGAGAGTTATAGAAAATTTATAAGATCGCCTACTAAATGAGTTTTCATAACAATAATAAAAATTAAATCTATGTCAATATAAGATAATAATTTATTTTTTACCATGTATACTAACTCTCATTTACAGTAGATAAACTTTATGATTATGGGAATATTTCAATTAAAATATTGAGGACATGGGTGGGGCGGGATCAGTCAAAGGTTCCTAGGTTTGGCCTGTCAAATCAGAGTTTGGCCCACTAGCCCATAAGTCTGGCCCTTAATTTGTCTCGTCATTATTTCGCTTGTAAAAGATACATCTGCTATATATATTGATGAAGGTTGCATGTAGAAACATGACATTACATATTTGCTAGCATCTCATAATCTCATTTTACTCTTAGTATTTTCTATTATGCAAAATGGCTTAGACCAACTAAGGGTATGTTTCAATTAGTTTTTGGAGAATGCTTTCTTAAAGAAAGTAATAAAAATAATTTTAGAATAGATTATCTTTTAAAAAAATTAAAGTGACAAAAATGATTTTAGAAGAGAATAATTTTTTAAAAAACAGAAATTTTCTTCTTCTTAAAATTCATAATTTTCTATCCTCAAACTATGATTTTCAATTATAAAATGTTCTTTCTTTTTTTAATTATAGATGATATATATATTAACGACAAATTAAGTCTCTGAAGTAATAATAATAATTAACGTGAGCCATCTCTTTCATATATATGTACGATTGTAAGTGCATGCCATTGGATTGATAGAGATGGTGGGGATCGTAAAAGTAAAACTTATTGAACAGTGTCACTTTCATCTTTTAAAAGTAACATAAAATTATGTTTAGAGAAAAATATATATGAGTAATATATATATATATATATATATATATAAACCTAAACAAGCAGGATTAGAGAAAATCGCGAGATAGATAATGAAGTTCTGTGATGGGTCTCTTTAGACGAATTATTTTCACAACGCAGGTAACTTCTCTTTTTCACCATCACTATCACTTTCATCAACCCTTTTGGAAAGAAGAGAGAGAGAGAGAGATATACAGTTCTCCATGTCTAGTTACTGAGTACGTTTTATGCTATGATTCACTCTATCAGTTGGTGGCTTTGTGTTTTTGTTGTGTCTGTCTGAATTTGAGAAAGAGACCTTTGCCTATGTATCGCCCACTTACTCTCACTTTTGGGTTTTTGTGAGTCTATGTCTCTGTGTGTGTAAGTTCCTTAGAGAGAGAGAGAGAGAGAGTAAATGAGTGCAGAAGGGTTAGGCCAGAAAGTGAAGATGAGATTATTGTGCTATCGGAAGACGAGCGTCTGCTTGTGGTACGTATAAAAAACCACCAATACACACACTGATAATGTCATATTCATACAACATAAAACACTTACATATATAACACTTTTTTTAAAGGGGAAAAAATTAAAGGAACAACTGGACAAGCATTCACGGCATAAAGTTATAAGGATTATAAGTGGAATAAAAGCTATGATCTTTCATTCATAGGGGAGAAATACTTACGTATTATATAAGTGCTACGTGGACTGAATTCTGTTAAATAAAATATAATAACTTAACACATTTTAATCTTAGTTATCAGATGACTTATCTGAAATAATTCACATTTTATTTATATTAAAGAAAAAATAAATATTTTAATTTGGTTTAAATAAATTCTTATTTTTTAAAATTGAAATACTTATCTTTCTTAAAAATAAAATTAATGTGCATTTCTTTATATGAGTTATCAGCTTAATTATTATATTTTGATTATACATAGTTTAGATGATATGGCCCTTTAAGAGTATGTAAATATTTCTCTTAATAGAAGAGTTTATATGTCATTAGACTACAAAACTATTGGTATATATCCAACACTAATACATACCAAATGTACTACTCCTCTAATTTTAATTATAGGATCTAATTAAGAGTTATTTTTTATTCTAAATATAAGATATCAATACATTTAATCTCTAATATTTATCATTATAAAATATAAAATTTATAACAATTCAAACTATTTAAAACACATAGTCCCATAAGAAAAACATGAGCATTAATGAAATATTCACTTTTTCACTATTAAGATTGAAACATCCAACCTTAGAAACATCATGAAAAAGCACAATAAAATTAATAAATTTAATTAAACTAAAAAAAGAAAACAAGTAACAAATTAAAAATTGACAAAAAATATAGAGATTTTCCTATTTAAACATAAATCATGTTATAGTAATTAGCTTATTTTTAACCCAATTTCAATTGCGAAATGTATTATGTGAAAATTTTGCTTTTAAAAGTACTTTTCTACTCCTAAATATATGATATAGTTAGAGAATAAATTCTAATATTAAATATAAAATCCTAATTTAATATCTATTATATTTATTATTTTTTAAATAATTTATTTAATTTATAAATTGATATATAATATAATATTATATAAAAATAATATCTAAGATAGATTATATTAGATATTATAATTAAATAATTTATTTAATTATATAGCCTTCTTAGATTTAAATAAAAACCGAGGGTACATATATCCAAAGGGTGGGGCCAGTGTAGTTATCTAAAAAATGAGAAACAAATGAAAATGAAGATGAAATAAAAGGGATGCATAGAATATAGAAAGAGGGAAGAGAAGGGGCAGTGGTGGGTGTGGGTACTGCAAGTATTTGGTGCGCTCTTCAATGCATTCCTTTTTCATTCTTTCCCGCTCCCTTGTCTCCCTCCTCTCTCTCTCACTCACTAATCACTCCCTTCATTAATCCTTCTCTACTTTATTTTTCTTTATTTATTTTAAAAAATTTATTTCTCCCAATAAATATATTTCTTAATATTTGAATTTGTATTTTTTTTTAAGAAATGATGTTTTTTTTCACCTAACCAATGCACGGATCCAAATTTCATATATACCTTGTACATATGTTTTATGACAATTTTCAGCTCAGAATTAACTAGAATACCAGATAATGACCTTATAATTAAGTGGCGTGGAAGTTTCCCAGGGAGGTCACGGAATTTGATTCGTTCGTAAGTAGTACTAACACAAGTAGAACCTACATTACAAGAAGGTGTTAGTTTTTGCTTAATATTGAAAATGAAATCCCACGAGAGGCTCCTTTATTTATACCCTCCATCGTCCCCACTTGCCTTCTCACACTTCCACTCTCTCTCTCTATCTCTCTCTCTCTCTGTGTGGAATAACTACTCGCCGTCATCGTCATCGATCACCATGCAGACTCATCAGTACTCTAATTTCTCCCACTTATCGTCATGTCTTGAAGCAGAACAAGTACTTGACGACGAACACTCCATTTCCCTCTCTCTTGGACCTCCTGGCCAACGCAACCACCGCCATCCTCATCATAATTCTTCCAAATCTTCTTCATCCAACGACGTCGTTTCTCTCCATCATCATCATCTTCATCACCACCAAAACCCTAGCTCCACTGATCTTGGCGTCACCGTGGCCCTTCATATCGGCCTTCCTACCACTACTACTAATGGTGGTGGTGGTAGTTCTGGCAAACCCGACCCGTTAATGAGTTCTTCTTCTCCTTCTTCGTCTTCGGGTCATGTTCCGGGTCAGTATTGGATTCCTTCTCCTGCTCAGATCCTTATCGGGCCCACCCAATTCTCTTGCTCTGTCTGCAACAAAACCTTCAACCGTTTCAACAACATGCAGGTAATCACTGCTCCATTCAACTTCCAAAAAAAAAACATAATAAAAGAATAAAATAAACGGGTCGACTCAGCTGGTTCAGGGACGACCCGGATCATGATTTCATATGCATATTTGGCTTTAAATTCTCCTTATCAATATTCTTTATCAAGTTTATTCGATTGGGGCATTCCCCTGCCTATTTGGGAATTCAGACATGCTGATTTGACCCATGATTTTTTCAGTAATTTATTGTTTATTACCTTTTCTTAGCGAAAAAGATATCAGATACTCTTGTTTTTATAGCCACAAATTAATTATATTGAGGTTCCTGAAACTCTAAAGAAGCTAGCTTTTTAGAGTTTAGCCATATCATTATCATTTTGACCAGTAGTTTCTGAAGTAACTAGATTAGATATTTGTATAATATTCACGAATTAACGTGTTTTTGTATCATCGAGTTGAATTTATTTGTTACAACATCGATGATCTTAACTGTATTATATATATATATATATATATATATATATATATATATATAATGTAGATGCATATGTGGGGACATGGATCGCAGTATAGGAAAGGGCCAGAATCTCTGAGAGGGGCAAAACCAGCGTCTTCGATTCTGAGACTTCCCTGTTATTGTTGCGCCGAGGGTTGTCGGAACAACATTCACCATCCTAGGTCGAGGCCTTTGAAGGATTTCAGAACTCTTCAGACACACTACAAGAGGAAGCACGGAGCGAAGCCGTTCGGCTGCCGGAAATGCGGGAAGCCGTTCGCCGTGAGAGGAGATTGGAGGACTCACGAGAAGAACTGCGGCAAGCTCTGGTTCTGTATCTGTGGCTCCGATTTCAAACACAAGAGATCCCTCAAAGACCACGTACGGGCCTTTGGCGACGGCCACGCCCCTCACACCGTCGACAGCAGCCGCGACCACCATCACCACCAAGAAGAAGAAGTTGACGAGGAAGAAGACGAAGATGTCGAGGAAGAAGACGACGATAATAACAGTGACGTGTTCGTCTACAGCGGAAATCATGCGTCCATTTACTTCTGATATATACGTTTTAGATACTCTCAAGTCTCGAGACAGTTTAATTATATATGATCGATGATATTATATATCAATCAAATCGCTAGTAATATAATGTGCTTCATATATATATCATCATCATCACCATGTCCCATTGAAGTACTGCTAGTTTAAATGTAATTGAAACCCTAAGGACTGTTCTGGTTGAGAATGAGTACTACATAGTTAACAGGAATGAAGTGGCATAGTAGGAGTTGGTTAAAGCTTTTTTTTCGTAGTGAATAAGATTTGGGATAATCAATTGTACTACGTTATTTGTCTTTGTTAGAGAGAGGGAGAGAGGAGATGGAGACAAACAATGAAATGAAAGGTGAGGATCTTTGCATTAAATGCCGGAGGTGGCAGTTCGATATATTATTATTATTATTATTATTAGAGAGAGAGGGAGAGAGAGAAGGTGGTCAAGAGTACTCAGTGACTGCAGATAAGGGAAGGGGGCAGACATGCATGCAGACAAGAACAGTCACAGATTCCACTGTAGATGGAGAGAGAGAGAGATTAGGGTTAGGGTTAGGGGTAAATGAATGGATGAAGGCTGATGATGATGAGTAAGAGTGAAGAGTGAGAGTAATAAAAGAGTTTGATCAGAGGGGACTGGGAGTGACAGAGAGGGGTAACAATGGACCACTGATACTTTGCTGTTTTTGGGGTTTCACCCAAAGGGCTGCCTTTTGCCTTTTCAGACCACCTCCTTTCATTCACATTCTTACTTCTTCTCCACACACACACACTCTTCCCATAGATTAATTACTTTCAACTTTATTATTTATCTATTATTCCAATTATATCTCTTCCCTTGTTTCTCATACCTCTCTCCGTTTAAGATTATAAGTAAAAATTTTCGTGTTATTAGATTACAAGGAAATTGGTATTATTTATAGCTTCTTAATGTAGGTATTTGCAACATTTACTTAGTCTGGTATAGAGTTAACTTTTTTTATATGTACTCTCAATGACTAAATTAATGGGAAAATTAATCTGAAATTTCGTATAGTTTCTGCAATTTTGAATTAGGTCTTTAAACTTTCTTTTTCTTTTTTATTGGGCCATTTTAGTTTCTGCCATCAAATCTATTAGTCCATCATCTTTAAAACCGTTAAATAATGACCAACAATGTTAAAAATTTCGCTAAGGATCGGAGCTAGGGCTGGCAAACATTTGAATTATTTTTGACAACTTGAACCCTGACTCAACATTTATATGGAAAAATTTAGCCACGTCAGGAAACTTCATTATAAGGACCTTAGATTAATTTTCCCTAAATTAATTTCTTACCATTTAGATTTTCAGAATTTTAGTTTAAGGAAATTAATTACCATTTTAAGTAATTAATAGAGTAAACTTGTCAAAATATATAGACATAAGCCTAACATCCTCAATTTAATAATGAGTTCCCTAATTATCCATATACTTTAACTTATTTTTTTAATATCCTAATTAGATACAGTAAAATACTATCTTTTTTTTTAATAAAAAATATATATATTTTTAACCTAAGCTCATATATTTAATTAGCTGCACCAAATGATAATTCTTCACAACGTTATCATTTATAAATATAGTGCCACTTAACATGAATAATGCACGTGCATTGGTCTTAACCAAATTTTTCGTATTCTGAATTTCTGATGTTCATTTTATGCTAAAGTTGAAAGTATATATAAAGTAGCACATTGAAATTTAAAGCTTAATTATATATATATACTCAAAAAGTATTTTGTCCTACACAATGTTTGTATTATATCACATTAGAACAATTTTATGATAGTATCCTCCTCGGTTGTACATATATATATATATATATATATATATATACATACATATGACACTCTACTTTTAAAACCATTAAACTCAAACCATTATTTCATAACTCTTTTTAACTCCATATATTATCGTAAAAAAGATTAAAATTGAACCCGTTAAACATTCTAATATAATAGAAAAAAAAGTTTAACTAATTTTTCATCAAAAGTCTATCATAATTTTTTTTTTTAAAAAAAAGGGTTAAGGTGCATTTGGGTTAAAAAAGTGCATTTGGCACCATAATTTTTACTTGGGTTAAAAAAATAAGTATGAATTTTTCTAAATGGAGCAAAAATATTATCTGGGTTAACTGATTTAGACAGCCGTTACGTTAATAGCAAAGCAATAATTTGTGTTTAAATCGAAGAGAGTGTAGGAGGAAGAAGGTGATAACCTGTTGTTGATGATGATGGTAGGGGTGGGAAGCAAAGCTGATTTGAAGTGAGACTAGAGAGAAAGCTCTATAACAATATACGTCGAATGCCATTCTTTGTTGGGTTTGCTAAGATTTTTTGTGGCTGCGATCGAGCTACATAAAAGGATATATCTATATAAGACTACGTATATATCGATGCTATATATATATATATATATGAAATATGAATGACATAGTTAACGTTATATATCTATATCTATATATCTATATATCAATGCTACATATTAATTATGGAGGCATGAGAGTTTTTGGACCTGAAGAATATAAGGGGAGAGAGAGAGGAAGGGTGAGACGTGAGAGGTAGAGAGAGTGGATGGAGATGAGAGAGAAGATGGTGATTCAGAGCATGACATCTGGAACTAGATGGGATCCACCAAGGAAAAAGTATAGGAGTTTGTATTCTTTAGGTATGTTTGAATTAGCTTTTGAAGAATAGGTTTTAAGAATAATAGATTCTGGAGAATAAATTTTAGGAATAGAGATATTTAGATGATTAGTAGTAGAATTACTTTTTATATTGATAAATTACCAAAAAAGGTAAGATTTAATTAAAGTATAAGAGATGAGAGAGGGTAGAGAAAAAATAGGAGAGAGGAGAGAGTGTAGAGAAGAGAGAGAAAAGAGGAGATAGGATGGAAAAGAGAGATGAGAGAGGGTATAAGAAAAAGTAGGGGTAAAATAGTAATTGGATAGTCCATAAGCTCTTTTACTATTTTAAAAGCTATTTTCAGTACATTATTCAAAACTATAGTTTTGACCAAAATCAATTTTGGACAAAAATGACTGTATGTGTGAAATTTTTTTAAACTGAAATTTTATCTAAAATTAATTTTATAACCATGGTACCCAAACATGCACTTAACCTTAAAAAAGACAACTTACTAGTTATCAATATCAAATAACATTACCATGAAAGAAAAGTGATAATGAGAAAGGATTAAATCCCGCCATTTAGCTAATTCAAAACATTAAATAAACCTATTTGAGATCCTAATATACAATTAACAATTCAACAATGGAATCTATGATCAATATACTCATTCATATAGCTCCAAATATTCTCCATTCAAAACTCTCCAACTGTCAATAGTCATGATATACCTAACCATAGAAAGTTTATATTTCTACTACTAATTAATTAATTAATTTTGTGATATATATATATATTTATATATGTGTGTGAATAGAGATAAAAGGTCAAAAACTAATGTACATTATGATATGCTATTCAGGAGTAGGTGCATATGCATCATCACAAATATATACTAGTACTGCAATATCTGTACGTAAAGCCCTCAAAAGCTATGCCTATAAAATTGGCATGCTTTATATTACAAAAACTTGTCAGTCTCGTATAATTAACAAACGAAATCATGAATCTTTTTGTACAAAGAAGATATAAATTTTGTTTGTTAATATATATATATATATATATGTATGACTGACAAATTTTTGTATTGATTGGGGATAATTATGATGTAGTAGCTCTGCTCAATCCTTTTGTAAGTACCAAGACATTTGAATAAAGGGATATGTTTATTATTATATAATAAATTAAAATTAAAATTTCTATTATAAAAAATATTCGTATTTAATAATTAGTAGTATCTTGAATTTTATTATCTCTAATAGAATAATGATACGTATATTTAATAACAAGAAAAAATATCAATTTATTATTATTACTACTATTTCCTCAGTATGTACGTACGAGAGTTTTTTTTTCCTTAAATGCGTTTTTGCACATAAAAAGACTTCTTCAATTTTTTGTAATGCACAAAAAGTTATATCTGAATCTGAATATTAATGAATATAACTTTGATTATTATGCTTTTCTTTTGTTTTGGCTCGGCGTGCCACCAAAAGTTGTGTTTTCTTTTTTCAGTTGTTGCAGCAACAAACTAGGGTTATAATTAGATCATGTTGGTGCTATATTATTGCTACAATGAAAGACGTGAGTTGTTAGCATTTAATTTGGATAATTGGAGGATTTTTATATTTTTTATCTTGCATTATTAGTATTATATAAAAAAAGCTTAGGAGAGCTAAGTTTTAAAACTTGGTTAGTTCATGTTAAAAGGTTTCAAAAAATACTTATAGATTTTTAACTGATAAAATCATGTTAAGATGGGAGTTCCATTCGGCGGTATTTATAAATTTGTAAATGTTGTTTAAGCCATGTGAAGAGAAATCTATCACCCAATTTGTCCAAACTTTCGAAACTATAAAGAATTAAATACAAATAAGTCAATTATTAAATTTGTGATACGTTAGTTGTAAGTTCTTGTACTAGGGATAGTAAATTTGTATTCTTTAAGTGCTAAATACATGTAAAGAATGTGAGTTTTTAAATCTAAATACGAGTATTTATTTAACATTGAAGGAATACAAATTTACAAGGGAAAATTACTCAGTGGTTCCATTGAAAGATAAATTATTATAAAATAATTCTGTAAAATTATTAAATAATTAAATAGTCTAAAGAGACTTGAGTATAATAAATTTAATTTGTATAATCATTAAGTTACCCTTATCCACAAATGATAATTTTTTGAGCATACAATAACTTGATTTAAAGTGACACAAATGACAATTGGAAGTTGTTATCGCATATCCCCAATTATTATTGATGCTACTTCAAGTTGTCACCCCATACTTTTAGTTATCATTTGTAACATTTTAAGTTGTTATTGTGTTTTAAGTGATTTGCCATTTGTGCATAAAGGTATCTTGTTAATTACAAAAATTGAATTTATTACCTACAGGTCATTGGGGAATATTTAATCATTTAATGATTTCATAAAATTTTTTTGTAATAAATTCTGTCATAGGATATCTGTGTAATTCTCCTGATTTACAAATCTTAATATAAGAATTTACCACTTAAAAATCACAAATTTACTTGTGACAATAAGGATAATTCGGTCATGACAATTTATTTATATATTTTGCAAAGAATAACCTGGTCCTTAAAAGTAATTTAATAATTCAGCCTTTTAGAATAATTCTCCCCCACAGATAATCCCTACTAATTTCCAGGTAAGCATTGTCTAAATTGATATATAATTTCTTTTTGATGAGTAAGACAATTTTTTTTAGAAAATTTAGATCAAATTTCTTACAAAATTCTCTAATTTCACTTTGTCGTGTGTCCTATCTTTTTTAACATCTTTATTTAATTTAAATCTATCTGGAACATACTTGACAAAATAAATATAAAGAACTTAATATAACTATGATCCTAATTTTTTCCAACTATAAATAGTAGTAACATTTTATTTCAGAACTGATTAAAAATTATGTATATCCAATTTTTATATTACTTTCAAAAAAGCATAAAGTTGTCCTCGTAATATAAAACCTGACATTATAATAAAAAAAATATATTTTTTGACATGTTTGATTTTTAAAAAGTACAGAAGGAAAATTACCCAAAAAAAAAACATGATGAAAAAAAAAATATGAATTAAGGAAAATAATCTTTGTTGTTTTAATGCTTACAAGAATCTTTATTTTTAATAGAAAAGTTCTCGATTTGATATCAAAGTCTTCTCATCAGAGGCATATAATAATTCCATTCTTCCCATCCCATTTTTTTTTAATTGTAAAATAATTTTGTACATATTTTTGTCTGTATTTAATTCACATATGAAACTGAAATCAATGTCTACATATAAAATACAAAATTTATAAGATGAAAACATTCTCAAATCATGAATAATACATTCCAAGTGCAAAAAAGTTTAAACTATCATATTCAGTATAAGATAATGCGTAAGACCTTAGCAGAGAAACATAAACAGAATTTGTGTGTTGACCACTGCATAATCTGCAGCGCAGGTCTATTCTGCAGAGCTATTCAAATAGGATCAGCAAGCAACCCTCCAAATGCATTATTGCAAGTTTCCACTGTAGAGTAGCAGCAAACTCATGCATTTGCTGATACAATAAATGTAAAACTAAAATGTCAAATCTCAGTTCTCTCTGTATTTTGACAGAGACGCAATAATATTCATAAATTTGAATCTATATATGTGTTATATATACATACATATATAGTTATATATATATATATGCACATGCGAAGATGGTGTTGGCGTACTCACTAAGTGGTGTCTCTATTATCTGTGTCTAGCCTCCTGCATTTTTCTTGTATAGCTAGCTCTCCAAGAAGGCAAGATATTTACAATTCATTAATTAATGACCCACATAACATTCAAAATCCACATGATCTTGTCAGAATTTTTAACAGGCAGTCAAAATTTCTGCTCCAGTCCTAGTGATTAAAATGGTGTGCTCAAACTGAGCCGCTGGACTCCCATCGGCTGTCACCGTTGTCCAATTGTCCGGCCATGTAATGCACTTGATGCTTCCCATCGTAAGAATAGGTTCTGTGGTAGAGAGACAATTTGAGAGGCAACAATGGAAGATTCTCGAAAGCAACCTATGACTTGTTATCATGTGTACGTAAATTCATACGCATGATATCTACTCCTAACAGAAATTCCAACCATTGAGAATTTAAAGTTTTATATACTGGAATCTGAAATGAGTTAGCTTGAGATTCTCATTTCCAGCTATGACACAAAGGATGTGAGGAAAAGGGGTGACAAAGATCACCAAATACCATGACAGAAATCATGGGGTAGTGCTTGATGACCAAATAGAACATGAATTAGTAGATATGAAAGGAAATACAAGAAAGGTACAGAGAGACATAGCATAGAATCAATACAAGACATACTATTAACAAAAAGTGAATAAAACGACTTATTTCTCAGATTATATTTATATCTAACGCTTGGGAGTCAACTTAGTTATAACTATAATGTTCTGATGATTAAACTCTAGAAAAAACAAAGAAAGAAAGAACTCCTGAGGAAGCGGCAGCAAGGAATGGAAGTGGGATTAATGCAAACTAAAAAATTAAGGCATGTTTAATATAAGACATCATTCGACACTTCAAAAGGCATGCATGTATCTGCTCACATAGTGTCCCCCGTACATGCTTTGAGATAGTAGTGCTAATGCTAAGCATTCTTCCCAGGGACAGGGTTAGCAGAGTTGAGTTTCATACAATTTTCGACATTCCTTTACTATTTCCATCCCCGTTCTGTTGTTATTCGCCCATGCCGTACTGCCCCAAACAACCCATCGTCCCATAACAGCCCTTATTTCTGCTTCTGGAATGAACCCTCCCACTGGCGGTTTAACAATGAACTACGAAAAGAATGAGATAGTCCCTGCCCAGAGTCCCACACATCATCTGAAAACCTTATACAAGGGTCATCACACAAACCCAACGAAACCACCAGTCTAAAAGTAAAGCATATTTAAGAAATAAGTTAGTGCAATACCAAGGGAATAACTTTGGTTAGTGATGATTACTTCAGTTTCTAGGTAAAGATAATCATAGACTTACCTATTGTAAATGTTTGACCTTCAACCATACAACCAGGCTTGTCATTACCTGTCAAGCAATGAAATAAAATTAGAAGTTCATTAAAAAATGCTACATTAGTAACTAAGATAGTTTTTAAAACAACAAAGAGGGGATGCCATATTAAATGTTTTTTTGGTCCTTTTGTAGATTGTATCATTTAATAGAAAATGAAAATGAGTCAATTACTCAACACAAACCAAATGCTAATTTACTGGCCTTTCAACTTTACTAATCAGAGGAAATTTTTATCTGGAAAGATCTAATCCCATCATTGTTGAAAATGAAATGATTTTCCAACTTAAAGGTTGCAAATTAGCTTTACAAAGTAACCAAGCCCTCAAAACACACTTGATTAAAAATTTAAGAATATTGGAGTTAGGCAACCATTAGCATAAATTGCAAGTTAACAGGATTTGTTTGTTAGGCAGGCTATCATTGCAAGACAGTAAAAGCAACAGGAGAAAAATATGATACGTATGATAGTTCACTTACGATGATGAAAAATTATTGGCTCAGAATGAAAAACTGTCCCCACACCATGACCAACAAAACGCTCCACTACACCATAGCCATATTTTTCAGCATGCTCACTGAAAAATGTTTCAAAAGTAACGAAAAATGCTTAAAATATGACCCAAGAAAAATCAATTGTATAGTCGATCAAACAAACATATCTCACTGGTATATATACAGCAAAGAGAAGCTACGTAGGTGCCAGTGGAACATGTGCTACTGTAGGTGCGCTGCAGGATGACAACAGAAGATTTTAAAGAAGGCTCTTTGAGATTAGTCCTTTGGCTATTTCTGTTTCATTAGGAATAAATTTTATGAAGCTTTATCTAGTTATCCTCTATTAGGGCTACAACATAGCTATTCACACTATAAATATAATCACCCTGCTTATACCAAGACTAAGCAATAATAACAGAAACTACTTTCCCAAATTAATCTCTTGGAGAGTGCTTTAGTCCACACAAAACCTTCTTTGGTTTACATACCATTCCTTTTTCTTCATTCAAGCCAAACCCAGGGGAAATCTCCATATTGATCTCCTCATGATCTCCATGTAAAATGATGTTCTTGATTTCAAACTGCTGTATTTCCAACCAAAATTCACAACCACTGATTATAAGATCATCATCTTGTATATCTTAGCACTGTTTTTTTTTTTTTTGGAGTATAGAGTTTGACAACTAATCTTGCTTTGCATATGTCCATAGTGCTATCTGAAATGTCCTTTAATGTGAATACCATTTACGCATAACTAATTTCTTCCCCATCAACAGCTTTACCAAGTCAAGTCTTGTTTTTCTCAAGCACTTCCATAGTGATCTTGATATATCCATAGAGAACACGAAGACACAGTTTAAGAGCTAGAGAATCGATTTTACTTATTTATCTAGATAAAGAATTGCTGCAGTGCCTATATTTATGCATAGAAAACGAGAAAGTACACTCTGTAATCTGAGTTACTGATTATGTTTCTGCCTTTACTTTAGTCTCTAGTATAGTAATTAGAGTGGGAAAAAAATAACAATATTCATTTTATGATCTTAAGGTTAAACAATGTTAAAAGAGAAAAACATGGATTTTTCATAGATGGTTCCACGAAAAGAAAGATTTCCCTAGGACTAAAGAGTACTGAGGTAACTTCCTTAAAATAAACAGCATATATAACTTGAATGTTCAAGAGGAAGCCATCTAATACTAAGCTGGTGCCGGATACAAGTTTTATTTTGAACTGCTGATAGAGCTTCTTCATTGTCCTATGGCTAGGAATATTTAGCCCCAATTCTATTCTTACTCCATCTCTAGTCTATAATGGACTTGGTAAATGCTACAGAATAGAATTTGGTGGTATTAGAGATGGCTCCAGGAAGTTTAATTAGTGTCAGTATATCTTCTTCATTCTTGTTGGAGAAGTAACACATTGCCATACATGTCACGTTAAGGGTTCTCTTGGCAAACTATAATGTTCTTCAATAATAAATGGGAAACAGATTTCACAAGCAATGCATGATAAATGCTGGCAATTTTCACGACTATAGACCATATAGGTTTATCTTTATTATGACCCTACAAATGTACCTGATTCTCTTCCCAATTTTTCTAAAAGGAGCACCATCCTTGCAAACAGCTATTCCCCTTTCCATGCACTCTTCAGTTATCTATCAAAATAGGAAAAAAATAACGTGGTCAATGCATAACCTAAATCTTTGCGCAAGACATCACTCAATGCAACAGACATCAACTGACAAACACTTACCTTAACAAGCTTTTTCATAGCATCACTCACATCTCCGCAGAAAAATGTCTTTGATGTGTCTCCATGATATCCCTAACAAAGAATAAATATGGCATGAGATAATTTGGTCGCTAAAAATAGCCTGCTTATATCATAAAACCATAAAAGACATTCCGCTTACACACTTTGGTGTGCTGTTTTAGTATTTTATGAATTTAATCTACCAAAGAGTAAAGAGAAAAGGAGAGAATATTTGCAATTTTGAGATCAGCATGGTAAATAGACAGGCCAGAAGTTTCAAGCAACTGTCATACAAAGCATCATATAACAAAACCCAACAATTCATTTCACATACATAAGACAGACTCCTTTTATTTTTTTTTAAAGATGAGACAGACTCCATAAATGTTCCTTTAACTACTGAGTTGAACGCTAAAAAGAAGCCACATGAAGTGCTTGATCTGTAAACAAATGAGCTGTTTTAAATCGAGTGTTCAAGTAATGCTGACTAAATTCTCATAAAAAATTCAGGAGCTTACATTCAGATAGACCGTCACATCAATGTTAATAATGTCACCGTTCTGCAAATAATCATAACTGCCATTAGTTATGAGTCATATGCATGCTAAGAATGAAGGAAAAAAGAAATTAAGTCTTGCAAAACCTGTAACTGCCGAGAATCAGGTATTCCATGGCACAAGCACTCATTAACAGATGTGCACACACTCTTTGGAAATCCACCATATCCAAGTGGTGAGGGATAAGCACCACCATCAATTATCGTCTGGTGTACTGCCTTATCAATTTCATTTGTCGTGATAGAAGGCTGAAAATATAAGCCATGCTTAAGTCAAACAAAGAAAGTGGTGCGCAATGAAGGAGACATTTGTAGTTAAACAAATAACATCCAATACAAAATAGACATAAGCTTCAAATCATTATTGGTTGCAACTTCTCAACCATTCACATTTTTTTTAATGAAAAATGAAATAATCCAATAGAAAGGAAAGAAATATAGAACAAAAGGATTGGGATCCATCCAATTTAATATAGAACATCAAATTTCACCAACGTATTTAACTTATAGAAGCTAGAGTGAAGCAGATACTCACATTTAATAAGCACAATTTAATATATGGCTTTGTGCCACCAGGCTCATCTATCATACACACATATAGAATTCTATATTTGCTTCTATCTTCAACAGTTTCAGAACTTAAGTAGCTTAGAGGCATATGCAAAGATCATCAGCTTAAATACTTCTTTGGAGCAAGAATAACTTCAATAGATAATGCCATTCTCATGCTTATGCATTTATGACCATATAATTTCAAGAAATCAGTAATTCTAATAACGAATTTCATATTCATGACAAGACCAATAACTATGACGATGGAAGCCTTTGTCAACATTGTCAAGTACTCAAGTGTGAAACAAAATTATTACTTAACAAAAGAAAACCATGCACTAGACACAGAAATTTGTACATAGAGGTTAAATTTTGAAGAAGTAATAAATTAATAATCAAAATGGATTACAGCATGCAAAAGTAGGTAAAATCAAATCAGTAACTTACAAAATAAACTGAAAAGAGAAAATCTTACCCTAACCAGTGTTCCTGCATAATTTAAGACACAAGCAGCAAGCTCACATGCAGCCCTCATTTTAGCAATGCCATCAGAATCATGAATTTGATACTCACTTGCAATTTCTGGCAATGTATTTGAATCAACATAAGGAGGCTTTGGTATATTGTAAGGGACAGGGAGACGTGGTGATACTCTACCACGCCCCAATGGAGGTCTTTTCTTGACCTCAGCCACACCTTGAAGCTCATGTTGTCTACATATAATTGAGCAATGGGTTAGAAACATGAAGGGGTATAAAAATAACTTATCCTATCAAGAAAAAGGCACTTAAGCCTTTATTTGGATACTGTAAAGGCATGAATGGCAAAGAAGTGGGCCAAGCTTTTATTTTCTGAAGAAAGAATTTTGACGTGAATGGTGACGTGAAAAAGAAACTAATGAACCTGAATAAGAGTTCAGAAAATGCAAGTTTAATCCATAAAGGACAAAGCACAACTCAACTGCAACCACATATGCTTACCTTCTGATTCTGATGGCCTCCTCCAATCCTGACATCTTCCTAGAGAAAACCATAAGTTGTTTTCTAGAAGGTGATTGGCTTCCTGGAACATGAAAATTCATAAAGCGTGTTAATTACACCAGTGGCATCTGGTAAGCGAGCATCCTAATCCTCCAAGTACTCGAAATCCTTGCAATATACTTGCATGCGAGATATATGACAAATTCAAGATTCAAGATATTGGCAAGACAATAATCAACACGCAAGATCGTGGATATTTCCTATATTTTGCAGCCAGGTCAGCAGGTCTGGAACAAATAGGCTTTCATTTCATAATACAAGCAATTGAAACACCTACCTACGAAACACCACGAAGGAATAATTCAGAGGTGCTTCAGTTGTGAACTGGGAAGCATCAGAAGCTTTGCAATGCAATAACTCAGTGAACTCTCATCGATGTTAAACAGGAAAAAATAACCAATTTCTTTCACTAAATTTGTAGTTCGAAACCTAAGGTTTATATTGCTAGAAAAAAAAAGAAAAAGATTCTTCTCCGTTATAAAATTCTAAAAAAAAGTTAAAGATGAACTGACGAACCAGAAAGCGTAGAGCGCGACAAGGCAATCGGAGTTCCCATGAATAGAGTAGAATTTGACGAAGAAAAGGCTTCGCCATGCGTGGAGGACGACAGTTTCAGAATTGAACTGTGAGACAGTAAAGAAGGGAGAGCCATTTTCCACGGAGACGGTGAACAGTAACACAAAGTGGATGATGGAATTAGAGGGACTTTGAACTTCAGAGTGAAATTACAATTTCGGATATGGGCTTATGGGCCGTTCGCACAAAGCACCACATTTTCTGCTATTTTCAAAATTTGGGCCAATTTTTTTATTTCGTGGATAACTGGCTGACTGATCAAGAAACAACGGAACATGCCATGCTATGAAGGAGATCGCGCTTCTATGATAACTCCATCGATATATTTTATTATAATTTTAATTATAATATTTAAAAAAATATTATATTTTTTTAGTATCTAATTTATATTGTAAAATAATTGACAGTTTACCCTACCTGATATTAGTATTATCTAAAAGGAAGTGAGATTTTACCTTATCATTAGATCGCGAGTGAACCCAACCTCTTTATAAAAATTTTATATAAAAAAAAAATATGATCCTCAGAAAATCGAAATGCAATATTGTACCAGAACAAATAATGTTTAATATATTTAATATACTATATAAAATATCATGTTATATGAACTTTTGTTCTGCCATCTAGAAGGTAAGGTTTGCAAAGAATGGGTGGATTTTTCCATTATGTTGGGGGGGGTCATGTTATATGAACAAAGGACCTTCAATCTCTCTCTCTCTCTATATATATATATATACGTACACACACACATATAATTAATGGTGTATATGTAGTTTTTTGAATTAAAAATACTTTCAAGAAAGTTGGAAAAGTTGTGTGTTTTTTTTGTTATAATTCATGTGTAAATTAAACCACTATATAAGGTTTAATTTTTAAAGAATAAGTATTGTATTAATTGATATTTAGAAAGTTTAATGTTAATACTTTAGTTTAAACTTTGGAACTTTGAGCCCATTAATTTATAGTTCAATTTGAATTACTGTTAAGATTGAATATATATATTTTTTAAAAATATAATAAACCCTAACAAAGCTAAAAAAAATTGATATCACTGAAATCGTAATTAGAAATGAAAGATGCAAACAACTGTTTTTGAAAAAGAAATAAACCTATGATGTTACTAAAGTAATATAATGTTAGTCAAAATCAATACGAGAGAATATATAAAATTTGCAAGGAGGTTGATAATGATATGGATAATATAAGAACACTGAACGTAGCGTGTGGATTAGTTTGAAGAGAGAAACATAAAAGTCATGGGAATGAAGATTCTTCACTGTGAATGAAGCAGTCAAGTGTGGTGTTCGACTTCAACGCAACGAAGAAACAATGGCCACACAAACATGGGGGACCCTTGTTAGAGAGAGAGAGAGAGAGAGAGTTGAACTCGTCAATACGCAGCCTTTTGGGACTTTCTCTGGTTTTCTATCGTGGATTTTTGGGAGCCTTTTTTTTTCTTGCGGATTTTGATTTGTCAGTGAAATTCTTTTTGGGGAAAATGATAGAAAACAGTGTTTAGAAAATGATAAATGCGAAAGATACTTAGATGAAGTCCTTCGATATTAATTCATGTTGAATCAAACTAACAGATCCAATTTTAGACAAAAGATAGCAAAATTTGTTTACCTTGATAATAATTAAGATCTATAGACAATGTCAAAGTTATGGTAATTACTTCCTCTAATTCTAAATATAAAAATTAGATAATAATTTATAAATATAGTTATATTAGTTATTTATAATAAATATATATTAATTTTTTTAAATACCTCATTTTAATTTATACAATAAATATAGATAGTTTTTAGAGAAAAATTAAAATTGTAAGAGGCAAAAATCATTAAAATTTTATATTTATAACCAAACTAAACCCTTCCATTTTAATTAATAAAATGTTTCCTATATAAATGTTTAAAAAATATACTTAAGAGAAAATAATATATTTTTTTAATAAATAATTAATTTAATTAATTTTTATAATTTTTATAAATTAGTTATATAACTAGTATATTTAGGACTATAGGAATTACTAATAGTGATAAAGTTACTCATTATTTTATCCCTTGCATGGGAATACAAATGATGCTATACTACAAGAATATTAACGACCAAAACCTATGCATACTCCTAAAATTCCAAGTTTCGATAGATTTAGATCATATTTGGCTTTAAATAAACAAGCACGAAGAAAAGAATAAGAAACTTAAAAACAAGTCTAAATTAATGTGGGACCTTTTAATATTTTCACGAAGCTTCTGGATTATTGATCTTTTGTCAATAGAAGAAACTTGCATTACTAGGAACATCAAAAGTCTATACAAATTAGCCTATACCAAATCTGACACTAGGCAAGCTAGAAGTTGAAATATCTAAATGCAAAATCCTACCTAGAGGGGTTGGGGAATTGGTATATCAACCTCCCCAAGACAACACCTTTACAGCTGCTTTGGCAAGCCAAAGATAGAGAAATGTCTTGGTCAGTTTCAAAAAAAATTTGTCAGATCATCTACCAAAAAACTTGCCCCCCAATCTGGACAGTGGGAACGGTTTAGCACAGCATTCACCAAATTAAAGTTTTGCAATCAGATTCCACACAAATCTTTCCCAAGCCTGAATCTGCAACACTTTTAATAACCGCCTCTGAGAGAGCCACAGCTTCAGTAAGAAATGATGAATTAGCATCACTAAGAAATTACGTAACACAAAACCAATGCCCCCCAATTATCATTATTTGCAATATAAGCACCATCAACATTCAGAAACAACAATTCCTAATGGGTTAGCATACCGAATTCTTTTAACCCGATCACACAATAATAACACATGTTCAATAGATTCAGCAGCCATGCAACAACTAAAACATGCAGAAGAAGTCGTACATTTTCGTTTAAACAAAGCTTCCATAGTTGGGAGTGCACTCTGACACACTCTCCAAAGAAAGTGTTTGACTTACGGCTATATTTTTAGACCCCAAAGTAATTTCCAGATCTCATGAGGGAATGGTCGAGAAGAGCTAGGCAAATTTGAATCATCTACCCTATTTCTAGACTTTGCCCATTTATATCCCAATTTAACAGAGTAAATACCATTTGAACTACCTAACTGATTCACCTTGTTTTTACCTTCAAATAAAGGAAAAATTCTGACTTTACAAATCTCGCTTTATAAAATCTGGACCATTCACATCTCCCAAATCCCACATCCTATCTCTTATAATGCTCCGCATATTAAGCTTGGAATTGAAAAGATAAGGCCGAAGACCAAGACCTCTTGATAGCTGTTTAACGTTCATAACAAGTTTATCTGTGAAAACGATGGGAGAGCCTTAATAATATTCAACCATGGAGATATCATCAAATACACACACACACAAAGGAGAATATACGTTGTTAACCAAAAAAAATGAGGAATATTCAGTTTTAGGACTGAATGTGAAGCCCATGTATCTATATGGAGCTAAGGAATGATCAATGAAGTCTGACGGTCACAAGCCATGAACGTAGTTGCAACGCGTGACATGCGCGTGGTGGAACTTTCCGCGAATATATACCTGCAATTCATGACAACTTCAACATCCTCCTCTCCACACACACACACAACATGCTATATATAGACACACACAATTGGCAATATATATATACACACGCGCTAAAATTAATCTAATTGATCTTATAGTTTATCTTAATTTTAAATTAGATTTTTATGGTTTATTTTATTTTATCTGAATTGTATTTTTATTGATTAATAGAAATGTACAAGATTAATAGCCTTCATAAAATTTCATTAATATAGAAATGTACAAGATTAAAACGGTTTTAAATGAAACGAAATAAAATCTATAAAATTCATAAAATTCTATAGTTAAATTAAAATTACTTAATTTTACATCTAAGGATGTATGAACTATAATAGATCAAACTATAAGGGCCTAATTCTAAAAGAAATCTACAAGGACCTAATTTAAAATTAAGAAAAATTGCAAGGACAATTTTTCTATGTATGTCTGTATGTGTGTTAATTTTTCCTATTGATTAATTAAATAAGCCATGTTGAAAATTAAGAAATTCCATTAAATAAATTATATTTACCCCAACTATGAAAAAAAATCTTACCCCACCAAGTCAAAATTGTATAATCACTATTCTTAATTCTTATTATATGATTTAATAAAATAAAATTAATTTTTTTTTATCAATTGTAAATCACATTTTTGTATCATGATGTTGAGAATATATATATATAAGTTAGGTCAACTCCAATATATATATTTTTTGGCGACAAAATTGTCAACTTCAAATGTTAGTGTTTGGAAGTAGTCGGTGAATGTGGAAAGAAGATTAATGCTTAATTATTGAATATTTAAACAAAAATAATCAAGCAAAGGCGCGTGCACACACACACATATGTATATGTATCTATATACGTACGTCATACATCTTTCTAGGCATGCATGCGTATCTATGTGTATATATGGTTATATGATAGTTATACGCAGCTTTTGCAAATTTTTATAAATTTCCGTTGATATATATATATATATTATATATATTATGTAAAAATTCATGATTCCAATCACGATAATTAAGTTTATTTAAATTTTCTTTTGTTGTAAATTATTCCAACAAAAAAAAAATCAAACTCTTCATCATTATAAAAGGAAAAATTTTGATTCCAAATTATGGCATCATCGATCCACTAAGAAATGAAAACATATTTTATTAACTTAATCGAGGGTCAACTTTAATCGATTGATTTAGCTATATATATATATATATACTAATAATTATACTAGAAATATAGATCCACAAGCTAAATATAGCTAGGTGGGTTAAGCTTAATTACGATTAACACTAAATTAGGTCAAGTCAAACTCAAGATTAATTGGATTAATTAATTATTAAAATTCAAAATCATAGTTCTCCCTTCTGTTTCCTTCTGTTTATTTTAACTTTTTAATCGTATAATAAAAACTAATTTACGAGAATAAAAAATGATAGATATTTTTTTTTATAAGAGATAACTAACTTATTTAATATATCCTAAATAAAAATATTTTTTTTTATTTTTACCTTCATAAAAAAATGTGAGTTACGAAGAGGAGAGAACATATAAAGAATTAGTAAAATAGATGAGTGTTAATTATAAAGACAAAATTAATAAATAAGTTAATTATTCTAAAAGTAATTCATATTTTAAATTAAATTATTTGTCTAGAAGAGACATATAGATAGAGTAAATTATAAATAAATAAAGATATGTGTGTATATTGTGTGGTATTTTTTTTTTGTTTATGAAATTGGCTTCAAAATTCAATATAACTTGTCATTATTCTCATCACACACAGGATTCAATGAAACTATCGAATATTTAAATAATCTATAGAACAAATAAAATAGTGAAAAATAAAAGGAGAAACATGTGCACAGACAAATATATATATAGTAAATTATAAGAGTACTTTGCTAAGCAAATTCAACCAATCATAATTTGGTATTTTATCAAATACAATAATAATGTGTGTCCTCTATTATTGAGAAAGGAAAAGCTCTTGTCTGACCCACACCTCTCTCTTTTTTCAATTCGGTAAGTTTTCACGGAACATTAAATTTGTCAAACAGGGGACGACCGATGAATATATATATATATATATATATATATATAAACACTAAAATATTATAATAAATGTTGGATTTGTCGACAGACAGATATTTTGGGGAAAAAAGGTAGCCACGAGAAATTGGCAAATTGCCCATGCCCTTCCCAAAGACAAAGAAACTGCAAAAAGTTAAATCGCTCATGGAATACACCACATCGATCATAAATGAACACAAATAAAATAAACAGTTATATATATATATATACCCTTTTCTTTTTTTAAAATAATTATTTATATATATATAATATTATTTTACAATTTTGTTGCACCTAGCTAGTTTCACCTCTTTTTTTTCCTTTGGCTTTTTCCTTCCGTCTAACAATAATATACAAATTCTCCTTTGCAAGTTGCACCTACACCACAACATCATCACTATTCATCTCTTTCTTACTTCACAAGTCAGACAATTTCCAAAATTCAAGAAAAACAGAATAATTATAGGAAATTCAAAAAAAAAAAGGATTTAAAATAAAAAGGCCAATGTTACAAAGCTCCAATGATCTTTGGCTTTTTGGTACATTCCAATGAGAACAGATTCATCTCTCTTAATCTCTTCCCATTCCAACACCCACTTGTTGGAGCAATGGCATCTGAGCCGGGCATCTGAAATATGTTGACCCCAAATAGTCTTACCATCTGAACCGGCTGCACCACCACTGGACCGGCCGGTTCCAACAATTCCGGCCCTGAAGTTGTGCTCCTGGCGGTGGTACTAATAATTCTGGCTTTCTTCCAGTCGATGTATAGTTGCTTGTCCGGTCCGGTCGAGCGGGAAAAGAAAACCGTGTCTCCGGCTTTGAGGTTCTTCTCCCTCACGAACCGGCTCCATCCCTTGGTCAGAACGTAGCTCTGGCTACTGTTCCAGTACGAGTACCTGAACCTCCACACCTTTCCTGCACCGTCTTCGAAATTCAATAGCACGCCCTTCGTCGCGGCCGCCGTCGCCGCCGTGTACGGCGCGGAGATTCCCACCGCCAACGGCAAGGGGAAGTGCTTCTCCGCGTGCTGCTTAGGGATCACCAACCGATTCAGCTTCCCAACATCGCTGGGTGTCACTGCTTTCTCGAAAAGCCGATCACGCTCGTTGTTGACCCGACCCGATCCCTTGGATCCTTCCTTGATGATTCGTTTCCCGTTCGCGTCCACCGTCCATCCGTAGTTTCTCTTGAACTGTCCCAGCTCGTCATTGTAAGTGTGCTTCCTGAGCATGTCGACGATCTCCGCTTTCGAATGCGCGTTAAGGAACGCCGCTTCAAAGTCGTCGTCGTGGTTATCGCCGGGGCCGGCGGCAAGTTGTTTAAAATTGGTGACGGCGTCTCTCCCACGGAATCGCTGTGCGGCGATATCATAAACTCTCGCCGCCTCATCTTCTTCATTGAAAGTTCCCAACCAGACTCGCTGGTGCTTCTCGTAAATCTGAGCACCCCAACGGCCATTGGGCTGAGGTACAACCCCTTTGTATTTCGACGACGGCAGTTTTCGGGACTCGGCTTCGACTCCAACTATATCAGAGTCCACGATGGTGCTAGCACCGCTGCCAACGCGGCATAGACTGTTGGGCGGCGGCGGCGGCGATGACTTGTTAGATAGAATCGTCACCGGCGAACGAGAAACAGAAACAGAATCAGTAGTAATGCTTTCATCCATAGAGCTTGATCCGTCCATTGATATCGTGTTCTTCTCTTAATGAACCAAATAAAAGTAGAGAGAAGAGAAACAGAGAGAAGAAAGAAGGTTTGAGTTTGATTAGTTTATAGTCTGAAGGAGAAAATGAGGGAAAGGGCATGGTATATATAGGGAGAAAAATAGAGGGAATGGTAATTAGTGAATAATAAGATAATTAAAGAAATAACAGGTAGGGGTGTGTGTGTGTGTGTGTGTGTGTGTGTGTGTGTGAGGAGAGTGTTGTGAGCAGTATGTGAGAGTTGTGGGTTGTGTATGTAAGGTGGGACCCACGTAATGCCAAGTTGATGAGGTTCACATGACAGGGTGGACCTTGATTTAGTGAAAGTCCATCCCCCCTTGTGCTTTTGCTGCTCTTGTATATTTTTTTCTAAGCATCTCCGTTCTCTCTCTCTCTCTCTCTCTCTCAATTAGCCATGTTTATCTGGTTTGTAAACATATCTCTTGTGAGTTGATAAATGGTATATTCTTAACTAAATTTTGTGGTTATAAACATGCCCAGATGGCTAGATCCATTAATGTTTATGTGTCTAATTTATTTTTATTAAGAATTTGTGACTTATTAAAAATATATGTTATTCTTTCTCTATTTTATTTAATTATTATTAAAAAAATATCAATAGAAATAAAAAAAATATAAAAAATATATCTTATATTTAGGATGAATATTAACTTATATTAGGGATAGGAAGAGTATATATAATGAATATATATAATTTATAATATTAATTACTTATTTATCTATTTAATTATGTATCCTTTATTGTGGATATATCCAAAAATATTTTATCAAGTAAATTAATATATATCCTCATTTCTTTTGTCTTTTCAGGTCAAAAAATGTTTTATCTTAATTATAAAGACATATATTCTATTTCGACAATTTATAGAATATTTTTAAAAATATTATATTACTTGTTTTGCCAAAAATGATTATATTATATTATATATACAGTCATCAAACAATTATTATGTGTCGGGTAAATTAAATTATTAAGCCATATATTATGATCTTAGCAAATTTTTTAGGTGGTGTGCTGTTATATTTTTTGGCCAACTTGTGAGTTGTATAGGATATTGCAGAAATTTTAATTTCAAAAGGTAGGTGCTCATTTTTCTTCTCTTTATCATACGTTGTGATATTTTCTGTGAGCAAATATATTTAGTTACGTTCGTCAATTAAAAAAAATATTTCAAAGATTATATATATATAAAGTTTATTATAATTTTATAATTATAATTAAAAGTTTTAAACTTATTTATTAAATTTATCCATTTAATTATTTTTTAAGCTCAGAGTACATTGGCTAAAAAAATACAACATGCACAAACTTTTAAATATTTGTCATTGGATTAAAAAATGTAAAAGAAAAGAAAAGAAAATAATATCATCTAGATCACGTTAAGGATTTGTACAACCATCAAGACATTTAAATGAATTTGGGATTAATTCACAATATAATATCGGTAATATAAATTGGTAAATATGAACATGACCTATATTGGTAAATAAGAAACATTACAATATAATGTTTCTTATTTATTCATATGTAACACGTTGTTCGTTCGATCGTGACTAGTTTGTTGTTGGAACAATATGGATTATTATCATCTTCTATAAAATAGCTCTTTTTATTATTGTGGCTCGTGGTTCATGTCTGCTGTTTTGTTTTGTTTTTTTTTTACTCTATGACAATTGGCAATCACTTTTTAATCTAGCATATATACTTTTCTAATTTTATTTTGTTTTTGGTAATACTTTTCTAATTTTATTTGATAAAGAGACACATATTTCTCTCTCATGAGTACGGAAGATACTTCCTCTCTTGGATCGCTTAGAATAATTCCATTTCATATTCTAATCAAAATATTTTCCATAATTTCTTTTTTTAATTTATTTGTTTGATCATATAAAGGTATTTTTATATATATATGATTAGGGGTGTTAAAGGATAGGACCGGTCAGGATTGGGACATCCCTATCCTATGTCCCGTCCCAAAGATGGGGCTTGACACGTTTCCCATCTTGATCTTATTCTGATCTTAACAATGACTGAGACATGATAAGAATTTCTGATTTTCTGCTGTATATAAAAAAACAGTCCAGGGAGAAACGTGATGCTTTATCTAACTCGTCCCATATTGCTCAACTTCCTGAAATACGTTTAAAATAGAATGAAGATCAACAGTCCAGTGGCACACGAGGCCTACTCATCAAACATCTTCCTTGTCTAGATTAAAATCTAGAAATTCTTCATCAACTAGAGGAGAGGGGTATCGTCATCAAAGAAGGAATCCATTAAAGAAGCCTCGCTTGAGCCGGACCTTGTGAGTTTTACCAGCCTCTATTGTATGCGTACTCAATCATGCAAATAAAAAAGGAACTATAGTATTGGAAAAATTGAAACCTAAAAGGGATTTAAAAATTTGAAACATATCTCTACTTGAACGCTGAAAGCTTGAGCCAAGTAGACCATGGGGAGTGGGGAATATAGGGATGCATGACGACGGCGACACTTAACGATGGTGGAGCTACAGAGGAGCGAGTGAGGGGTTACAACCTGCAACCATGGCAACACGCAATGACGATGGCCTAGAGGAGCGAGCGAGTGAGGCGGTGAGCATCTGCTAGGGTCGGCTACTGAGAAATTGAGCATAAAACGCTGATGAAGACGATATTCATTAAATAAAAATAATGATAATCTTCGATACAGGACAAGATGTCTTAAGGGTCATTATGAGACTACTCCTATCTTGATACTTCTTATTGTCCTGATATAATAATATCCCTCTCGGTATTTCTTGGGACGAGATGAACCTGTCTCAAAATCACTGGGATCAGGTTAGGATGCCCATGACACCCTTATATATCATCAGTTACTTTAATCATATACTAATACTATGGATAATTTGATACGTAAAAGAAGATAATTATGTAGGTCAAAAAGGATAGTTGAATAATGAAACATACGTTCTTAAATAAAAAATAAGTATATATATATATATATATATATATATTATGCAGTTCAGTTTTATATATTGAAGTAGTACCACGATAAAAAAAACAACCGATTTTTCAAAGTGTCGTTTTGTAGTCAGATTAATTTAATATATTTAAGAGAACACATTTTTCCATGAGTGGATACTAAAATTTGAGCCAGAAGAGCATAATTTTGATGAATATTATAAAGACTCTAAAGAATATGTTTAGTTCTCCAATGTTTACATTAACTTTTAATATAGTCTCTTGGATTTATATTGTTATCATCGTTAGTCTCATTAACAAAAAAAATGTTGACTATACAAATTTAAACAGAAATTTTGCAAGTAAATGCTGATGTATTAATCTTTAATTTAAAATTTGTAAATTGAGAAATAGTTAAATCAAAATCTAATTTTTAACCTCAATAACTAATCTGTCAAAATATATATTATTCATTATATCATTAATATAAAAACTACTTAATTAATATAAGTATATTAAAAAAAATTGAATTAATTAATTAATTAATTATAATGAAGGCAACTTGATTCCTTAAAATATTTATACATAACATTATATTATATATATCAATTTAAAAGTTAACCGTATATTAGTTTAAAAAATTAAAAATAATAAATATAAAAAATAAAATGAATTAATATTTTATATTTTTTATTAAAATCAATCGCTAGTTAATTTCTATATTTAAGAGAGAAGAATATTGCGATTGGTGAAATTAAATGAAGGAGATAAACATGAAGTGGGATCCGCTTCCAGCAAGAGGGGGGTTGTGGGGCAAGTATATGATAAATAACGTTAATTAAGGGCATGGAAGGCACAACATCATCCGACGACGACGACAGAGAATCCTTGTTGGCTTTTCCACGAAACTTGCTCATTTTGTCGTATTGAACAAGTTCATCCCCATAATAAAATAAAAAAGAAAAATTATATTTAAGTGACAAGAAATCTAATTGAAAAAAATATCAGAAAATTATTAAATTACTGTGAAATTTAATGGGTCATGTGATTAATTTTTTTAAATCATGAAATGATAGAATTGCTATATAAAAAATAACTTAATAAATAAAAATGACAATTTTATAGAGAAAAAAAATAACAACTAGCTCAAGTAAGAAGAAAAAAAATAACTCAAACAATAAAAATTATAACTCCAAGGAAATGACAACTCATAAAGGAAAGAATAAAGTTAGGGGATGGGAAAATAACAATTAAAATATTTTTTAGAGATAATTTTATCATTTTACAATTTAAAAAAATTAATCTCAGACTTATGGGACTTCACAATAATTTGATGATTTATTTAAACTTCTTTACAATTAATTTTTTTAAATGAGATTTAAATATAATTTTTTTATAAAACAATGGGGGCAAAATTAATCATTTTTTGCATGCATATGACTCCTCAATTATAAACAAATTACTCGACCAATCACATCTTTAATATATGATACGTTTAATTAAATTAAAAAATTAGTTAAATTAATTAATATTATATAATTTTTCAAATATTTTAATCTTATTCTTTAATTATTGTTAAGTGAATTTTAATAGGAGTAATTTAAAAAATAAATATAGATAATATATTTTATATTTAGAATAAAGATTAATTCATCAATTGGATTTTATATCAAGAATAAGAGGAGTATTTGGTTTTGTTATGAAAATTCCAATTTTTAAAAATATGTGTTTATAATTTATTTAATTATTAACGGTTTTCCGGTAATTTGCAAATATGTCTAAAGTATTCATGATGGCACCAACATTAATTTGAACCTTGAATCCAGTGGGCCAATTGCTAATATCTCATCTTGATTCATAAATTTTGTGAAATTTTCAATTGAGCTATATGGGAGATTGCTTGTTTGGGGTAAGTAGATAATGAAAGTTAAACCTTCTTGAGAAGTAATGATTTTTTTTTTTGTTTTGTTTGGATGGATGGAAAAATGGGAGGAAAAAAATAGAAAAGATAATATAACCTAAGTTCTACTTTCCTCATATTTATTGTATTTTTATAAATTGTAAAATTAATTTCAATTCAAAGGATAATTTTGGCTCTAGTGTTAAAAAATTATATTTATTTAAAAATAAAAAAGATATCTCGGGCCGCCACCGAGTTGTTTGTATTAGATTTTGGATTCCACGTATCATTAGTCTCTCTCTCTCTATATTTGAATGATTATTATTTTTTTAAAAGCACAGTCAAATTATTTTTACTTCTGTTTTTTCATAAAAAAAATATATCAACAAAATAAATAAATTAACGAATCATCTCAACTAACTAAATCAAACAAAGACTATTATGGCACACAAGAGTTGGCACATGCTCTTAAAATAATAAAATACACTATCTTAACGATAATTTATACTAAAATATTCATATATTTTTCTCATAAACATAAAAATCAAAATATTAAATTATTGATTTTGTTTAAAAAAAAGAATTTGTGAAATTGAGGGTATTTTGGACGATGGAAAACAAATGTCGATGAAGAATATAAAATCATAATTGCGTTTGGCAACAACAACAACAGACATGTCAAAATGTGGTACATGTCAAATTCTCAAGTGGGGTGGTTTTGTTTGGGAGCATACATGCATGTGAATTCAATCCAATTAATTGTTTTAAAGCGAAAGTTCTAAGGATGACTTGGCTCTATCTATCTATCTATCTATCTATATATATAAATTAAGATGAATCATGCATCCCTAACTTTATTTTGAGTGTACCTGACATATTTTTTATACAACTATTTGATTAGATTAAATTTGAGTATTGTTATGTCTAATCGAAAGAGTTTTTTAAAAATATTTTTTATATTTATACAAATTTAAATTTAAAATTTTTTGTTTAAACACGTTAAAATTTCTTCTATTAAAACTAATAAAGTCATGTTGGTCATACAATCCCTTCTATTTGAGGGTGAACAAGTGGACGAACCAGTTTAATCCAATAAAGGAACTTCATTGCCCTTAAGATAGTGTTATATGTCCCACATCGACAAGTGGCTCAAAACCAACGGCCAACTCATCTCTGGTTTTTCCCAACATACACCGAATCTACCCAAAACCATTTCTTTTGTATGGATGAAACAGAATCTTTTGTTCCATAGCAGAAATTAGTCGTCGTCTTCTTCGAGACATTTAAGTTTGAAGATCATTAAAGGAAATATTCCTTCAAGTAATGTTTTGTTTCATATATATATAACCCTAGCTATATGCATATTTGAATATGCATGTTAATGTCTAATTCGAGCCTAACTGTAATTTTATTTAAAAGATAATGTTAACTGGTTGGTAGCTAAATATCTTTATGTCTTTTACAAAATTTGAAGAACTTGGGGATCCTAAATATAAAAATTAATAAAAATATTTATTTTAATTTATTTTATATCCTAAATTTATAATTTTTTAAATTCTCTATTGATTAATCCATATATTGAAAATATTTCTATCAAATTAGTAGTATGATGCAAATGATTAAAAAGAGTATTTTAAAAAAAATTAATATAGATATATTTTACAAATAACTAATTTTTTTTATATTACAATTAAGTTTAACCAACCCTGTAACACATATATTAAAATAAAATAGTGAATGAAATCATTAATACGCTTGGATATGATGTAGAATTCGAAATCAACACGTGAATATTAACACCTTAATTTTCTGTGATTTGACCATAAAAATAATTATAAATTTATTGTTCTGATGTAATATTTTTATCAAATCATATCAATAAAAAATATACATCATACAGAAAAAATATATTAAATTTATATAAGGAACAAATATTCCTACATGCATTGTACCTGCATTATATTTGAATCACATTTGACTCTGAATCAGAAAAACAAAATTGAGTCATATTTGGTATAATTATATTTATATATTCATCCACTTTTTTTCCCCTGGCGTTCTAATTCCTCTAAATGTTGGAATCTCTAGAAGAAGTGTTGCAATTACGTGAGAGAATATTCAATAATTTGTTGAATATTCTTCTCATTATTTTGATTCTAGCAAATATATTGGCCACAAATGGAATAAGATATTTTTTGTTACGACGCTCAAATTAAAATATTATTTTATTCCTATGAAGTTTTAAAAGTGAAATTTTTCATTAGTTTTTTAAGTATATATACATGAAAGTCGAAGTCTTTTTCTCTTCTCATTTTGTTTCCAAATTTTATTTCAAACAAAGTTATTTAAATTTATCTAAAAGTTTTTAAAGGATTAAATATTTAACAAAAGTGTTAATTATTGCATTCTCACCTAAGAAATATGATATCTATTAGATCGAAAAAGATTTGGCCATCCATATTTTTGGACAGCCGCCGGCTTAGGATGGCATGAAATTGATATCATTTTATAATAAAAAAAATAATAGAATAAAAGGCACATATAATTTGTTTGGATCCTACAATACCCAATTTACTAGATATTATATATTCTTTTTAATCTTAAATATAAAAATTAAATAATTAATTTATAAATATTAAAAAATTAATTAAATTATTTATTTATAATAAATATATGTACTAATTTTTTTAAAATATATCTCATTTAGTCATCACTCCATCAATGGTAATCCCCATATATATATGTGCAATAATTAATGGAATTTCTTGTGAAAAAATTTATAAATTTATAAGATAAAATGATTAAGTTAAAATTAACTCTTCAATTAATTTTTATATTCAGAAGTAAAAGAAATAATAATTATTTAAAAAAAATTGATTAGGTGAAATAAAAAATAATTTCATAGATTAACTAAAACATAACAAAAGCTACCATCAATCTTATATTTGAAATTAAAGAAAATTCTTTTATAGGTATTATTTTATCTTATATTCAATGTGGATCAATGGTCGGCTAAACTGCACATCTTTTAGGGCTGCTATAATAAAATAATAATAATAATAATACTAACTTACGTCTATCTGATAAAAATGAATCTCTTACGTCACACCTATACACGGCAAGCACTTTGATATCATACCTGCCTATTCCCCACAGTTATATTTAATTATTCAATTTAATTTATCTATATTATCTTGTTATTGGCTTTAATTCTTTGTTTCGTTTCCATAAACCCTCTCTGCTGACTTCAGATCATAGTCTTTGTTCTAAACCTAATTTAGGCAAAATCAGGTTTATTCGACTATTAATTACAGACTTATCCCATTAGCTCATGCCACCTGATCGATCTTTGGATATGAAATACGTATTGATGTGAACGTGATTAACATTCAAGTATTTTTAAAATAAGTGATTTTCTTTTTCGATCATCAAGAGATAGAATATTTCATGTTTGTTTAAAAAATATAATCAGACAAAAAGAGTACCATAGATTATTAACGGATTAACACAATTTTTTATCTCTTAAATTTATTCTCATTTTAATTTTAATCTCTCAAATTTTAAATTATAAATTTTGATCCATCAAATTTTCTTCCATCTAAAATATTAGTCCTTATAATTTAATAAAAATTTAAATTATTTTATTTCTTAAGAAACCAAAACTCATGTTTAAAGTTTGAAGGACAAAAACTAAAATTTATGTAAATTTGAGAAATTTTATTAACTATTTAGATCATGCATAAATAACTTCATCAAGCTCTATATTATATATAATAGGGAATTTTATTGAGTTATTTAGACAAGTTCAAAATTTTATTGAGGGTTCGCTGTAATTTTTTTTAAAAAAATAGAAGATATATTATAAATAACTCAAAGTTCAAAAAATATTATATTATAATTTAATCTTAAAAAAATAAATTCACTAAAAACACCATTCAACAAATAATAATAAAATTTAAATGTTAATTTATCATGATAACAATATATTCAACTATATATAATATATTCATGTCTTCACACACACCCACGTCGCTTTCTCTCATATGGATCAAAACGAGTTAGTTTATTTCGGTTGGTCTAGAAGAATAACCTTAGTTTATTTCGAATTTATCTAAGACACCAAATGAATCTTTTCTTATATTGGTTTTTTTTTTGGGGGGGGGGGGTAGCTAGCCCTCAAATAGCTATATCGATATGTGATATTCTTCTTTGGATTGCCTCAAAGTTAAATTGAATCATGCTTATCTATTTCAGCTTCCAAAATCTCGTCATTCTTTCACAAAGTGAATGCAAGTTGTCACCTTTTAATTTCGACCTTATATATATATATATAACCAATTCTAATAAAGTAATAAAAGTGCCATTCTTCACTTTTTCACAAATAAAATAATCCCAAAGTAAATCTTATTGCTCTCTCTCTCTCTCTATATATATATCAGAAAACACTTATTTATTAATTATAGGGTTTCCACTTATATATGATAATCAAGGACTTCGATTATTATTATTCCACGTGTCATTATTCCTAGAGAGTACTATCATATATATTTCCCAAGAGAGCTAGAAAGCAAGATCTGCTTATCTATATAGACAACACTTGTGATTATCTCAAAAAATTAATTAATTTATTAATAATAATTAATTGTGAAGAGCATGACTCTTGTTTGTTCTTGCACTTTCTTGAAATATTGCATGTTTAGCTAAGGCGGCTCACTAGTAGTTGTTGGTGACTTAGATTCATGACTTAAGTAAGATCCATTGTTGTGCCACGTCATTAATCCTATTCCAATGTGCCATGTCATGGACCAACAAAATAATAGAGTAAATTCTATAATTTTTTAAATATTATATAACACTTAATATCATGATCTTATTTCTCATATGTATATAGTATCTTAATCTTATTTGTGGTATAATTTTATCTATAATATTTTTAATTTGGTGCAATTCTTGATACTTGAGAAATAATATTATGTATAAAATTACACCAAATTAAAATATTATAGATAAGATTATAGTAAATTAAAAAGATTATTGGTAAAATTATATTACAAATAATATTAGGATATTATATATATATAAAAATAAAATGAGGATATTGAATTGAAATTAGATAATGTTTGGATCAGAAACATGAACCAATCACTCAGCCGGTCAAAAAAAGAAGAGAAACCAAGACAATAAAACTATTAATATAAGTAGCTGATATTACATTTTGACTCAAAAATTTAAAATTATTAGTTCATGAGTCCTTCCATTTATATATTTCTTATGAAGCTTGATTTTGTTTAGTATGATTTTTTTTTTTACCAAGTCCAGTCACATTTAACATTCTAACAATATTTTTATAATTATAAGTACATGATTAATCACCAAATCTTAACCCAAAATCTTAAGGTTTTTAGTTTATAGGTCTTTCTCTATTTATATATATCCCTTATTAAATCCACACACACACACATATATATATATATATATGATGTAAGACTTCACCATATATCTTTACACTGTGCATTGCTTGAAAATATATAGCATAAATACTTATTTTTAGTATTCATTTATATATATATATATATATATATATTAAAAATAAAGAAGAGCTGTGAATAATTTGATAAAACATAAGGGACTTCTATGCAATATGTCTTTGTATTAGGAAAAGTTTGCATAGGTCTTAATTAAAGAAAATTTTCATAAAACTCAAAGAAGTCCACCTAATTAAAATTTTCTTTTCGGAGTACATATATTAAATCCTGAAAAATTATGTAATTTTAATTCTAGTAAATTTAAAAGAAAAAATCTTCGCTCGAAAATACATATGTATGTATTCATGAACACGTGTATATCACTATATATATATATATATAGGGAGAGATGATGTCTGAAACTTATGAAACAAATATAATATAAAAGGTCATGTGGGAACTGAGGTAAAGCTTGGTAAACGTTTAAATAATTATTCCCAAAAATTTTAAAAAAATAATTGACATTAATGCTTGTGATAATGATTGTTTGATAAAATTGATTATCTCATTATCTAAGTGGGATATGTATCACATCGAAGTTGCTCTAATATTTTGCCTCTGTACGTTGGATTGTGTATCATTTTGGTGTTTCCATTGGTGTAAAAAGGATAAGGCTTTGCTTCTCTCTCTCTCTCTAATTAATTAATTAATTATTTTGTGCGCGGCAAGTTAATATATATAACTAATTGAAAGGTAATCTATACAAATAGCTTGCTACTAGGAATGTTCATGTAACACGTTGTGAGTGCTATCACCTATTCATGTCAATAGTAGTATATATTCTCATAATTTTGTTTAATAAGATACAAAAATAAAAAGTATATAAAAATATAACTTATTTTTGAAAAATGAGGAAACATGGAAAATAGTTAATTAATACAGTGAAACTAAGAAATAGTTAATATGGATAAAAATAAAAAATAATATTCCTTCAGTTATTAATATATGATCTAATTAAAAATTAATAATTATTATAAATATAATATCTATTTTTTATATCTATTTATTTATTCTTTAAATTATTCCTATTGATACTCGTTTAACAATAATCAAGTAAAAAATTAAAAAAAAATATTAAAGAAAAATATTAGGGTATTTTAAAAAAAATAATATATTAACTAATTTAATCTAATTAAATATATATTATATTAAAGATAAAAGAAATACTATAATTTTTAAATAGAGTATTAGTGTCTCTTTTAAATTAGTAACATGTCATCTCTTAAAATAAATTTATATATAAGATCAGAAAGAGTGTTGTATTTGAGAATGGTTCCAAAAAAACAAGAAATCAATATATGTGGATATGCTTGTGATGTTTGGAATATATTATAATGCTCATTTTCATCCATGCGTACATATTTTTATAAAACATATTAAATTGTCAAATATATATTTTTAATGGACCCTAGTCCTAGCTATTTATTCAAATTTGTCATGTTTAACTATTTAAATTTTTCACTATTTTAGTGCCAATTATGAACATCAAATCCAAGTTTATATATTATTAGCTCTGATTTTAATTATAAGAGTTAGACAAAAGATATACTTTAGTTTTAAATATAATATATCAATTTATTCTATCTTCTAAATTTATAATTTTTTTTAAAAATATCCTTATATAATTGTACATAGATTAATGATTTTTGATAAAGTAATTCTAATATATATGATAGTAGAAAGTATTTTAGGAAAATCAATATATACTTATTATAAATAACTAATTTAACTAATTTTATTAATATATTTAAATTAATTAAGTAGATATTATATTAAGAACTGAAGGATTATTACATACATCTAATGAAACTTAAAAACCAAATGTTTTATTGATTTGTATAGAATCACATGAATAATTCCATTAGACATTCAGATTCCATTTAAGTGCATTCTGATAAATAAAAAAAATACATTATGATTTAATGGGGATTATTTATTACAAATATTTTTCATTTTCATTTCATTAGAATATTCCACGTGCCAACAAAGAGATATTAGGGCCAAAAAAGAGAAGTTAAACATAACTATAACTTAATTAACTCTTCAAATAAATGTGAGATTTATGAATATATGTTTAATCAGATTCTCAGTCATCCAAGAAGATATTGTAAATCCTCAAAGATAATGTAAAATTGTAAATGTAGATAACCCACAGAATAAAGTAAACCCTTTTAGATGATCATTCCTTCTTTTTAATTAAACTTTTGCATATGCTTTAGAAAGTCATCTCAGTCCTTAATTTCTTTAAAAAATAATTTAATAATTATAATATTTGACAGGTTGTAAAATGAATTAAATAATAAAATGATAGGATATTTATATTTTTGATGTAGAAATAAACTGATCATTTCTTCCACGTCAACAACAAGAATATGTTAATTTTTTTCTTTAATATTATATTTTTGTTTGTCTCTTATGATCTTCTCTAGCTTACCGAAACTGACAAAAATAAAATAAATAATTCATATTAATTAATAAAACATTTTTCTAAAAGCAAAATCTGAATTGGATGCTACAGAATCTTAATCAAGCCAAGCGAGAGAGGATGCCATTGCTGACGTGGACGGTAACCCGCCTTTCTGGGTCAACCCGCATGAGCATATAGTGGAGCTAGCTTGGAACTTTAAAAATTAAAAGCGTCTGATTATTTTGTTAATCATATCTAATTAAAATGTAAACAATGTTTGTCATAGATAAGAAAATTAATATATATTGATGTGGTTTAATACATAAAATTAAAGAAAATTAATTTCTTCAAAAATATTTTTAAAATAAATATTATTCATAATTTGAATACTAAATTATTATGTTAGAATTTTGAAAACGCTATTAATTATTTAAAAATGAAAATATTCAATTTAAAGATATGTAAATAATCCTCAAAACATTTTTTAATAAATCATCAAAATATCTAGTTTCAGTGTAATAAATTGAGATCAAATTTAGTAATTTAAACCTTAAAAAATCTAACATGGTAAGGATAAGTACAACTAATGAGTTAGCATCACCAGGGAAAAAAATTAAGTACATTTATTTTATCAGATTTACAGTAATTAAATTTTTTTGCACAATTATAGATTTATATAGATACTCTCAAAATTACAAACATATTTTTAAAAATATAACCAGATAAAATTACTTTCCAAGTTGAAATATCTAAAAGACTATTATTACTTTTCATAACTAAATTTACTACTAAATTAATTTTCCGAAGATTTATTACTAGATTTACAAATAAATAATAATAATAAATATTTGTAATCTGAAGTTTTGAAGATTTAAATTAATTTTTTTAAATGTTCTTACAGAAAAAAAAAAGTTGAGGATATTGGAGTGATATGGAAGCGAAGATTCTATAGATTCCAATCCAAGTTGGAAGAGAACAGTGATGAGATAAGACATCAAGAGGGGCCCACTTTATGCGCTGTTTCCTTAAAGATACCAATAAAATGAGTGCCTTACATCCACTTGTTTATTTCAGCCCTTTTTTTTGTCGTTTAAGAAAAATTATATTTTAAAAATATTATTTTTTAGGATTATAAAATTTGAGAAAATTAAAAAATTGAGATTAAAAATATAATAAAATCATTTTTTAAAATATATTAATATATTATCAACTGCCGTAGACAAAGATTTATTTTTTTAAAAAAAATTGAAGGTTTAAATTTCATATACAAACAACTACATAGTAAAAAGTGAGAGCTTAGATAAAAGTTTAAAATATTATTTATAAAAAAAAGAGTTTTTAAATAATTTTTTAAAAAAGATATTTAGATAAAAATTTATAAAAAAATAGTTTTAAATAAATGAGTGTTTAGATAGTTAATATCAAAAGGATTTTTATAATTAAAAATTATCAGAAATATATAATTTTATTAAAAATATAAGAGAAGAAAGATGGTAGAGAAGAGAGAGTAGAGATGAGAGAAAGTAAAAAAAAGAGAAGATGAGAGATAATGTAGGAAAAAGTAAGGGTAAAATAGTAATTGAGTTGTTCATAAACTCTTTTATTATTCCAAAAACTAATCTCAGTAATTTATCTAAAACTATAGTTTTATCCAAAAGTTATTTTGGACAAATATAACTGTTTGTTTTAAAATCTTTTTAAACTAAAATTTAGACTAAATTTTTTTTAAAATTAAGATTTATGAATTTTTTAAAAAGATACTATATCTAATAATATTTAAATATAAATTAGTCGGAGGAATGCTGTTATTGGTTGTAAAAAAAATCGTTGTGTGAGAAAATATATACTAAATTATAATATTTCTAAACTTTAAAAACAAACTTATTTTTTAAAATATAATATATATGCAAAGAAATGTCTCAAGTCAATATAATGCATATATACATGCAAATATACCGGGGTTTATATATATATATATATATATATTTCTATAAACTATAGTAATTAATATGTTGGGCGAGTACTTATTAGACGTGTAATTTGAATATGTAGAGGATTTCTCCACCCTAACAAATCCGAAATTTTAAAGCATAATTATTTTTATTAAATATTAATAAAGGTATCATAGAAAAGAAAATTTTTCTTTGTACATATACTAATTATTTCCTCCTCACTACAAGATTTAATAATTACTGAATTTATTTGAATGATTATTTTTTTTAATTTAATACTACTCAGTCTTTAAAACTTACTAATAATTTAGTCATTTACGGTTTACAAATTTTAGAAACTAAGTTGGCATATTTAATAAACAATTAACTTATATATATTATTTAAGAAGTTAATTAAGTAATAATAATTTTTTTAAAATACTATAATAATATTCTTTAATTTATTTATTTATTTGATTATTTTTAAAAAAATATCTATATGAGTAATTTAAAAAATATAAATATATATGTATATATAAATATAAAAAAATAAATTTTATATTTAAAATTAAAGATATATTTTTTAATTAAATTTTATATTAAAGATTTAAAAAATATTTATTATATAGTAAGAAAGGTGGACACGGGCTCTACTCGTTATGAAGATTATTCATGTACTACAGGTACTACATGCTTCGTCAGATACGTTGCATGTACTATGCTTTCTTGGTTACATAAAATGATAAAATAATTTATTAATTCTCTGTTTACTCTTATTTTTCTCCATGGAATTACTGAAGTCAATTTTATTTAATAATAAATATCGACGATTCTTTTTTTTTTTTTTTGTGGCTATAAAAGAGACTCAATAATGTAGCCAACAATGGAAAAGCAAAAAACGTGATATATAGTTGGAAGGCATATTATTTTGGGAACAAAAACACAAAACTAAGTTTTGTTTGCTTCTGAGACAGACAGTACTTGTAGATAAGCATTCACATCTTCTTCTTTTTTTATTATTCTTTTTAAATAATCCTTTTTGTCTTAACTTGCCGAACTAGACAACAATTCGAACCAACATTTCAACTACTTCAAATATCTATTTATTATTTATTTTTCTGCTGTATTCAAATATTCAAAAATATATGATGTTGAGTGCTCTCAGATTATAATAGAATAATTTTATAAAAATTAAATCTACATCCAACACCTTAAATTATTTTCATAGGAGCAATTAACACTTTAATATATTTAAAGGTATAATTAGTATGTTGAACTAATTTTAGAGGTGAGACCAGTGTCCTAAAATATTTAAGGATATAATTAGCTTATTGGACTAATTTTGAAGACGCGATGAATACCCTAAAATATTTAAATTAATATAATTTTATCATTTTAATGATAGAAACACAAATTTTTCTCTGATTTATGTCACGTGAACTTTTTATTTTGACATATTATTATTTAAAATGTCATATGTATCATATTATTTAAATAAAAGTATTGAATAAATCCTAAAATTAATATTGTATATAATTCATATGTAAAGATTAAAAAAAATTTAGTTTATTTAGTACAATTTATTAAAAAAATATTACACATGTGATATTTTAAATAATAATATGTTAAAATAAAATATTTATGTGACATGTATTAAATTAAAGAAAATATTTTTTAGTAAAATGATAAAATTATACTAATTTAAATATTAGAGAATACTAATCGTATCTCTAAAATTAGTCTAAAATATATATTTTTAAATATTTTAAAATATTAATTGTTTATCTAAAATTATTTTAAGATACTATATACATTTTTATCACTAAATATAGTTATGTTATCATAACATGTTGGGCTTTTATCACCATCTCGTCCGTCATCTTCAGATTCCTAGATCTAGAATATCTAAATTACATTTTTTTTAAAAAATCCTTTAATTACGAAGGATAGAAATTTATTTAATAAAATTGCCTTTAATTAAGTTCGATCGTAGAAAATTAATAATTAATAATACATGCTATCATGGATTTATAACCATGGACCAAAAATGGGGGAAACTCGGTTATCAAATCAAGTTACAATGGTTCAAAATAAATGATCACATAAAAACAAAATTTAATGTAAATCATGCCACAAAATAATTGTAAAAAGTTAATACCCATAATTGTTTGTTTTCTTTACGAAACTTACTTACTAACATTTTATTAAAAAATCTTACTAAAATATTTAAATTATTAAAATTTTATAGTATAAAAGAGTCAACTTGACTTAACAAAATTAATATAAAAAAAATAAATATTAATTTTTATGTGACTATTCTATTGTGTTAAATTTAAATATTATTGAATTTATTTGGGGTAAATTTTTTAAAAATATTTTATGAATTCATTAGAATTTGAACTTGGTGTTTTAAATATTTATATATTAATTATAAGTTGTATTTTTTTAAGGCTATGAACTCTGCACATTTTTTTAATATTTCATATAATATATAGAAAATTGTCTATTCATCCTTATAAAAGTAAATACAAAAATTAGTTGAGAAATAATTTTCGCAATTTGAAGGATAAGTGGAGCCAGGGAATAGACAATTTGCGGGCACTAATTTCCAAGTCAACCAAGTCAACAACGTCGTCCTTTACTACTTATTCAATAATTGATATATTTGAAGCAACAATTTGATTGCGGCAATATATATATATATATATATAGAAGTGGAATTAGTACGCATTTATTTATATAGGCATGTGAAGACTTGCGCCGGTTTCAATTATTAAAACTTATTTATGCTATTTATAAAATATTTTAATTAATTAGTGGGACAAAAAATCAATAAATTTTAATGGTTCCTAAAACAATATATGTATTAATTGCTGATTAATTTGATTATTAAGTAATGTTAAATTTTTCTGTGAGGACCTTTGACCATGAATATTAAAATATATTAATTTTTCACTTATTAAAAATCCTAAAATATTACTAATGCTAGCAAAGAAACACAAAGAAATTAGCTATTCAAATGGAATTATTATATTGCTGCCTAATGGGGATGTCAACATAAAAACAATTTTTTCACAAATTAATTAAAATGTCTATCAAGATTATAATTGCTTTATAAGTGAAAACATATGGAGCCCAATTGAAATAAGTCAACTTTCAACCTTATATGTTTTATAATACAAATCTAATTATTAGGTGACTTGCAACTTGGGTCCTATACTTATGTTATATATATATATGTGCACAAGAGATCTGGTTATTATTCATGACGTCATGTATGACATAAGCAAACATTATATTAATCAAATTTCTTTTATGAAAATGTAATTATAAAATTTAATCTGGAACATGTTTAAACGCTAATCTTCTCTAGCTTCCATAACTTTAATTGGACTTAATTTAACTAATATACTAAATAATCAAACTCTACTTAATTAAAACTGACACAATTTAATTAATTATCCACTTCAAATCATATAGAAATTGAGCCATGCCTAGCATATACACAATGCAATTAAATTAGGAAATTATTTCGTAAATAACTTGTCTTCTACATCTCCCAATGTTTCACCAACTTGCTATATATAGAAATTAAAACCAGTATGGTTCTTGATTCAGATATATATGCACCAAGCCTAACCTCGTTAAAATATAAGGAAAAAAAATTAATGAAATCACAAGAGAATTCGGATACAAACTGACCAAACAGATTGAAAACCACACAAATTCCTATAATTATTATTTAATTTCATATAAAATTAATGGACCTTAAGGTTTTGCTACAGTTAATAATGCATTATCTTGAGCTTAATTATTAAATTAAAAGCATATTAAAGTGTTGAATTATGCCTAATTAAAATCACACTCCACTTAACATCAAATGCCTAATTTTCATTTAAATTATTAGATTACATGCACAATCGTGTTTGGTACGTTGAAGAAATATAATAAAAAATATTAAAAATATATTCAACATGAGAAGAAGACTAAATTAAACGTAAAGTTCATTAATACCTGAGCTTGAGGGTCGATAAATTAACTTTTCTGCAACATGATTTGTGGTTTGAACAAGAATTTTTCAGCCAAACTATTAGAGAGAGAGAGAGAGAGAATGACAAGTCAAAGAAGTCATACTTTGAATGTATATAAATGAGAAAGCCATTTTCCCTCACTTGCTTTTAAACAACACAGTCAACTTGGTGATCTGTGGTTGTGAATTATTAATTTCAATTTGCATGGCTTGGTCAAAGTCAACACTTAATTAGTTCTGTATAGTAAAGTAAAATATGGTTGTATTCTATACGTCTTTAATTATCTATAGAAGAAAGGTAACTTGCACAATCATATCGTCACTCAATATTTCTCTATAACTTCTGCGTACGTAACAATAATTCCTGTACTATTATTTACATAGACAAATTATATCTAACTCCCCTCAACTTTATATTATATTATATATAGAGATATTTATTATTTATCAGTAAATATCTTAAAGCTTAGGGATTTATATATATATGCGTGTATGTATAAGTCAAAGTTCGAGGAGGATTATATATTTACAAAAATATAATTTAAAAAGGTATATAATTGATGGTTGATATTTATCATATAGATTATATTTGAAAGTTTAAATGGGCTTCTTATTAAGATTTAAATCATGCAAGTATATAGGAGTGCTTGCTTTAGATTGTGTTACAAGTGTGCAGGCCATGCAATATACTTCATTACAACACACAACATTATTCAAATCAATCAATAGAAAGATTGAAACTTTATGAACTTAATAGCGCACATGAGAAACTAAACAAAAGCCAGGGCGGGTGAAAAGAAAAAAAAGTGTAGGATTAATAGTCATCCATATACTTATTTCATAACAATTGTTCAATTACCATAGGGAGTTAAACTGGTAAAAGGGTAAGATATGTGACTATTTAGAACATGTTTAATCTATAGGGAGTACAATTTTATTGTGATTCTAGTCGCAGCATTTAGAGAGGCATTATAGTTTCTGGATGTCTAAGTTTACGTTTGAGAGTAATAGATAGTTTGTCTTGCCCGAAATTAGTATCGTTTAGGAGAAAGGGAGATTTTGTCCTGCCTTTGAATCGTGAGTGAGTCCAACCCTTTCTAAAAAAATTTATAACAAAAAAAATAACACTTGTTCAATTTATTGGAGCTTAGATTAATGGATTAAGATCTAGTTTTATTCTGAAAATCATCAAGAAGGAGTAATGTTGTCCTAGAATTTATAGTGAAAGTATTAAAAATAGATTAAAGTCACTCTAATAATTAAAAAGTTAATATTAACTATTAAACAATTAAAGTTGCGTATTAATATTTCTAACCGTGAGGGGTGATATTGTTCACTTTTAACACTTTCGGGATGAAATAAAACCTAAAAAGAACTTCTAGAGTAATATTATTCCTACATGGCAACCTTCAGGATAAAATTAAATTTTAATCCTAAATTAATTAATCACATAGTTAAAAACTTGTCACTTATAATATCAAGAAGGACTTACCACGCAAACTTGTGTTGCTTTAATTAATTAATTAATTAATCCTCTAATAACTCCATGTGGAAATTATCATACATCAAATAGAATATAATTTTTTTCATGGGCCCAATTAATTAATATATCTTTTGATGGTCAAGTTTCAAATTTGCATTACGTGTCTTTCAAAATCACTACGTTAGGCACCCCATTTTATTATTACCCTTCGGTGTCTTAGACGATTAATCCTATGATTTAATTATTACAAAAATACCAATTTGACTAGAGGCTAATTCGGTATATTTCTATTAAAATTTAAGAATTCTATTTTTAAGTAGATCATTTACACATCATTCTTAGTTGGCTAGACTAAAGAGGAAGCAACAATTTTAATTAAGCATAAATAATTAATAATGAGCCTTCTATATGATTGGAGAAATGAGCCCACTATTTATTATGCCCACTATAAATATTGCAATTAATTTTCTAAATTTCATGCAATGTTATAACAAACGTATTAATTAAGTTTTAACTAAATCTACAACTTATTAATTATAATAATATACATAGAGATTGAACTTCTTATCGCAACTATATATATATATATATATATATATATAATTCATTAAATTAGGGATTTTAAATTTATAAAATCTAATCAAATTGTGAATTATGTTGAACTTCAATTTTTTTGATAAATAGTTTATATTTAATATTTGTTTTTGGAATAGAAGACAACTCATAGATTCACAGAACCCTACAATAATACAAGATTTTTGACAGAAATGAATCACAAGGAGTGAAGTGTAATTTTGATACGGTCTGAAACGTAGAAGGCTAGAAGCTTCCATCAAGAGTAACTGGTTTAAGAAGACCAGGGAAAGATTCTTGCAGTCACAAGTCAGAAATGACGACCTACACCAATGGGATTTGGACTCTAATTTTGTTGTCTTTTAATTTTGAACATCTCAACATGATAACTGTTGTCCTTGTCCTCTATGTGGAATGTTCTTGTTTGAATGTTATGCATTTAGGCACACCGTTAATTAGTTATACAGAGTTTGGCTTCATCAATCATTTTTAAGTTAAGATGTATGGGGACTCTAAAATCTCATATATATTATGTAAGATATATTTAATTAATTTGATTAAATTATTTAAATTAATTAATATATTATTTTTTTGAAAACAATTTAATTATTTTTTATATTTTTTCCTCATTCTCTTATTTGATTATTATTAAATGAATATTAATAAAGATAATTTAAATTTTTTTAATAAATATAAGAAATATCTTATATTTAAAATCAAGATCAATTCTATAATTATTTTATATACTAAAGACTATAAGAGTAGTTTTATCAGTTACATTTAATATTTTAAATTATTTTATGATTTATCTAATACCTTAAAATATTTTTTTAAAATATATCTAATACTCTAAAATTACTACTAAAAGTATTTTGAGATATTGAAGGCGCCTTCACTTTTAAATACCTTTTGGGAGTTAATTAATGTCAATATTATAATTGCTCTTGAAAAAATACTTCTGACAGCAAAATTTTTCCAAAAAAAAATTTATAGTTGACATGAAAATCATTTTTTAATATTATAGCTAAATAATATAAACTTTGAATTATCTGCATATAGTCTCTACAATTCTTAATTAAAACTGTGCATTTATATGTAAATAACTTTCTGGATATTAATTTGACCGTTACTTAACTAAAATGATATGGCATGATAAAGGACTTATTTACAAATATACCCATAAAAATTGAGATTGAGGGGGTCATTTGTGAAAAAAAAAATTAAGGATATATTACTGAAAGAACGAAATAACATTTTGAGATTAGAAACATGATGTACGAGGATCTCTGATTCAAGAACTTGGGGATGTGAATGGGTGGGAATCAAACAAATAACATTCCTGCTACTGATGCCTCTTCCTCTTTCTATATGATATCTCATCAGATCTATCTTTACACATATTCAAACTCAAGATTACATATTTAAATAGTCAAATTTTTTTCACCAACACCAGTTGATCTCTTCTGGTCAAGAGAAAGCTTTTATTAAGTGGAAACAATCGGAAGGTGAATTTCAAGGAAAGCAGATTTAGTGACAGACTGTCGCTAAAGCTTCGTTGAGGAGATCATCTTCCGAAGATTAGATCTGAAGACCGACTTCGCAATATTGGAACTTAATATCTTATAAAAATATTATTATAATATTAAATATTAAATAATAAAAAACAGATAAAATTTCATCTGAATAGTTCACTAGTAGATTCTTGTTAAGAGATTTTATTATTTAATGCTATAATAATATCTTTATAGGATATATATAAATATATATATAGAGTACAAAAAATAAATCTGAACAGAAGGAAAAAAAGATTTGAGGCTCACTACTTTTCAAGTCATTATTTATATAATATGACTATTTGGAAAACCTTGAAATAAGGTTTTAAAAATATTTTGACTTATAAATTTTAAAATAAACAGTTATATTTGTTTAAAAGAGTTTTTCGATCAAATGAAAGTTTAAAACTATAGTTTAGACAAGCTACTGATATTAGTTTTTGGAATAGTAAAAGAATTTATATACTATCAAATTATTATTTTGCTTTTATTTTTTCTTATATAATTTCTCCTCTCTTATTACTCATCTCTGCTTTACCCTCTCTCCCCTATCTTTTTTATCTTCTCTCTTCTTTCATATTTTTAATAAAATCATACACTTTCTGATAATTTTTCAATTATAAAAATCTTTCTATTAATAACTATATAAACACTCTTTTATTTAAAACCACTTTTTTACTATAAACTCTTCTCTAAAAACCCTTAAACTATCAATTTTTTTCTCCATAAATTATTTTTTAAACTCTTATTTAAAAATGCCCAATATATAATTATCACAGTCAAATATCTAATTTTGCATCAATTTGATCTCAATTACATGAGATTTGACCTAAAATTATGCTATTGAATACGGACAAGGGGATGTTCAAAATTTACAATTGAGAAGTCCATGATCACATATATATATATATTTTCAAGTAAATCAACAAAATAACACCATCATGAAATCTTAAGCTTTCTCCATCATATATGCTTTACTTAAAATAAATATAAAGCTTCAATATAAAAACATAAAACACGATTCCCAAATAATTCCTATTAAATTCTTCAATATAATGCGGTCAGACAAAATACAAGTGAAGAACTTCAAAAAGTTCATAGAACAGAAAAGCCCACTCAACGTAAATATCAGGGCAGTGTTAAATTAAGCAGAATAGACACATATATGCGTGTCAAGCTAAAGTAGACACCTAATAATCACTTGTGGTTCATATTACTTACATATTGAATTGAAGTGTTCCTATCACCTATTCATCTAAAGACTGTAACTTTGTGTATCGGTTACTGATGTAACGGGTTGTGTCTGCGGTGGGTGTAGCAAACAATGTGTAACACAGCATAGCAATAAGTGGCTTCCACAATCCTTGACGACATAAAAAGCTGCAGGAGAAAAGCCAAACCTCTGGAATCGCTTCTTTTTTCCCTCTCTAAAATAAGGAAGTGATGTCACATCAACTTGCGCTTATTTACAACTTGAAATTCCCTTTTGGTAAAAGCTGTTGTCGGTGAATGTGTTACGAGAAATTAGCCTTCAGTTTGCAGGTTATTATAAAGTCTATGGTGAAGATAAACCCCTGGCATGTTGGCTCTCCATCTCAAGATGCATTAACGATTTGTGTCTGACATCGGTCGCTCTTGCCGGCTAATGCTGCGAAAGAAGACATAAAACACATACTCAATCATGACAGAGAGAGAGAGAGATGCTTCAATCATGAATCAAGACTTTTGGGGTATATGTAAACTAGACATTCTTGCGTTCACTTAGCCTGCAAAGGATATAACTAATTAGGACCAATAATATGTGAATAGAATCAACAGATAATACCGAAAACTTGGACCAAGAAAGAAGAAATCTTTTATACCAGCACAAATTATTCCCTGTTGCAGCAAAATTTTAATATTTCCATTTTCCACAATGCGACAAGATTTTAATTCTGAGATGATCGTGTGGCCACAACAAAAGGATTGACTCTAAATCTCTGCCACGTCTGAAAATTGTCCCTCCCAAGTTTCAGAATGAAAAATGAAATTAATGGTCACAATCAGATTGAGTGCTATTCGTCAGCAACTGAAGAGAATTTTGAACCGTTGAGCATATTGTTCCATCACAAGTAAATGGATTGAACATTGCCCATTTGCAGAAATCCAAAAAACTGCAGTAGTGAAATTATCAGAAGGTACTGGACAAAATGGTGGGCTTTGCAGATTCCACCGGGGCCATATTTTGAGTTGATAATTTGACCAGATTACATAGATGAGTTTCACGTCAGAAATCATGTGTCTTGACTATAACAATGAGATTCTCGAAGAAATTTTTTACAAGCGATTTAAATTGAAGTTGCAAGATGCCACCTTCAACAAAATTTTTTACAGATTCGCTCATGTTGAAGAAAAGCTTAATATAATTAAAACCTTACCCAATGTGTCCTCGTCAATACAAAAGTTAAAAATTTAAAATACAAATGTATTCTGCATATACAAAAGCCAAACCTCTAGGTTCAAAGTTATAATTCTCCTTATATGCAAAAGGTATATTTAGTTCAATGTAAATAGTAACCACAAGGAAAAACAACCACACAGGTAATGATACTACCAAATATATTTGAAACAATAAAAATGGCTTGCCATAACCAGAATGCAAATGAGGTCATACTTCACATTAATTCATGGGGAAGATCAAAACCATATCCGTCCCTTCTCCTCCTGACATAAATATATACCAGCACTAGTACTGCGTAGAAAATATAAAGGCATGACAAGCCCATGGCAACTTTGCCCCAAGTAGATAGTCTTCAATTCTTCCACAATAGAGGACATGCTGGCAGAGACGGCACACCACATAAATCTTTGTTTCCAGAGAGACTGAATAAAAACAAATATTTATCATCCGAATTATTAATTAACTATTACAAAGGACTACAACTTTGACAGAAGAAAACTATCCTATGGTGAAACACTATTTTTGCACCAATTAGAAACCTAACAAAATACACGCAAGTCTGACAAAAATTGCAGTGCGGACCTGATTTATGTCATTTATGATAAAACTCCATGCCCAGCAAAACAAAAACTGATGGCAGAGGTCAAATTTTTTATGTTGTCATTCAGTTAAGAATATCGAACGTTACTCAAGGTGGGGCAGTTTTCATAAATCATCCGAATCTTACTTGAGTTTTTCAGAAATGTACAAATTGAATAAACTGTACATGAGAAAAGGAGGTGAGTACTAGAATCCACAACGGACGCTTCGAAAAAGCAGAACGACTTTTATGTGAGAACATGCATTAAGTCTGTCCTTCATTATTCAAAGCTGATAAAAATGACAGAGTGAACTTGCATGGGACTTTTGTGGCTCTAACCTCTAATTGCACTTAATTTAGACAGAGACGCCAGATAAGGAAATCATCCAACAAAGATAAATTAACCAAATTCCATTCTGGACAAAGTGTTATGCAGAAACTCAGGTTAAAATAACATATTCAAAAACTCCCCCATGCACACCAAAAGTTCTTCTGGCACTTGTACTTCTAAAAAGTTATCATTCGATAGCCTGTTAAAAAAATGGATTAGAAAAACAAACACCAAATTCCAAAGCAATGCTGTAACACAAGTTAACATATATACTCAATCTATCCATATAAGAAGGAGGAGATACGTAAAAAAGTCTCATCTTTGAACACTTTAAATCCAAGGAAACTGCTAATGTAACAGCTTCATTGGGACTGTTTTAACCTAGGTTTTGCCCCATAAATCAGAAAATCTCAATGTTAACCTTGGCACTCTTTGACCTTCATCTAGTTATTGATCTCAGGAAACCAAACTATTAAACATAAGAAAAGGACAGGTTGCAGTTAGTTCATCAGTAATTTGAGTTTTGTACACGCCACCCACCCAAAGCAACTGTCATTTGAACCACCTAAAGTGTGCTCCTTTATAGCTCAAATGTCCAAGCCTTCATGTGATTTGGGATATCTTCAATTTCCTAATCTCCGTTTTGGGATTTTTCCTAATGTGCCACTCCATTCTTGACCATCTACGACCAAATGCCTAGCAGTGGGGCAAGTTAGATGCAGTGGTGATTCCAGAATGCTCAGAAAAGGCCAACTGGCTTTCCTAACCTTCATAATGGAGTTAAAGAGTGATGGTTTTCAGAAAATAATGACATAAAATTCATGTTTTATTCTTGCAGGAGCAGAAATCCCAAGGTTTACAAACGTATACTCTCATGTTTATGTGCTACCACCAAGGATAAAAGTGGTTCCACTCCTAATATTGAGAATTCTTCCATGCTACCCAATTCTCAACTTCTAATTGTTTGGTAGGGAGAAAAGCATGTTAGCCATTATACTATAAACTTTTGCAATCGAACAGGACACCTTCATGTGCAGGGTTGGAAATTGAATAGTAGACAGACCACTTCACGCAGCCAATGCAACTATGCAAGTATTCTGTCTTGCCCTCTGAATCTTTGGACCCATAAAACAATGGCATACCAGAAAAAAGCAAAACAAAATTTCGAAGGAGGAATTCAAGCTTCTTGACATTTCATATTCCTCAATTTTACTCTAATCATGTCTATTAGCAAACTAACAAAAAATCTCACTTGTTCCATTTTCTTCCTGACTCTGATTATTTAGGATTTAACAACAAAGAAGACAATTGGTAGAGGCTTTGAATCTGTTATTTGGACTTCACAACAAAAATGGCTACACTCAGGTCTATGATTTGGACTATACGACTTGTAGCCATGATAACCTCAGTGCATCTCTTCATCTCTGATGTTTCAACCTTCAAGTGGCCTTTACAAAAGTAAGATATTAAGAATGCTTTCCTTCATGAAGATGTTCAAGAAGAGGTTTAAATGAAGCAATTGATGGAGTTTGTTGCTCCAAGGAGAGCAAAGTGCAAGAAGTTTAAATAAGTCATTATAAGGTTTAATTCTGCCTTGGGCATGGTTTAGCAGGTTTACTGAACTAGTTACACCCTTTGAGCTTCAAAGATCCACAGTGGATCACTGTATTTTATAATTATAGTCCTATGTGGAGAAATATATCTGTTGTTTATGTAGATGATATTGTGACCTTAGCAATGATTGCCGAGGATTTACCAACTTAAAATCGCCTCCTCACAATAATTTTCAAAGCTAAGGCTTGGCCTTGTTGAAGTTTTTTGACAGCTTCACTGTCAAGTTTTGATATTTTCAACATTATAAATAAAGGATGGCACAAGGCCGAATAAAGTTTTTCCCTTCAATTCTTAAGTTATAACAAATTTTACACACGGCATTTTTGAGATTTTAATAAGCTATCAAAACGTTCTAAGAAAAGTATATCCAAGAAAAATTTCAGAACTAGAAGCCAATCATGACTTGTTTATGGCTTTATGTAACAGAGAGTTAATAGATAACACAATGGATACTTACACAAGCTGCAAACTTGAAGAGGCTAAACTGTCTGGTATGGAACCTGTTGGCTCATTGTTGGACAAATCCCTGGAGCAGATGTTATAAAGAAAATAAAGTATTGCATAATAAGAAGGTCGTTTTTAATTTCTCCTTTATACAGATCAGATTGCTGGGTAATAATTTTATTAAAATGAACAAGCAACTCTTCTATTTATGTGGTGGCATGAGTAGCGGCTGACAAAATATTGGCAAGAAAGATATATGGACTCTGAAAGTATCCCAATTTTCAGAGTAATGGTAAACTCCTTATAAGAGTTATAATTTTAACGTCTAAGTAAATGATATTTATATGAGATATTTATTATTATTATAACTATTTAGATATTAATTATGATAATTAATAAATATTTTTAAATGTGACCCATATTTATTTTGAACCTAGTTTAAGGTAAGTAATTAATTAAGTTTATTAATATTAATTTTTTGATTGTGGAAATTAACACAACAATAATTATTCGTGCGATAGTTTTGAGTTACAGAATGATACAATTTTCTACTCACTCTTTGAGGGTTCTCCACTGGTGAAGGCAGTGCACAAGTTGCTATTACGGTGCTTAATCACCAATTGGAAGAACCTGCTCTTTTATCTAACAGTGTTTTTTGATCGACAGGTCTATGAGTTGACTTCCAGTTCTTCCTCATATCATCTAAGCTAATAACAAGAGGTATTTATAAGTTTTTCGTTGCATCTCATATAGGTTTTATACTTATATATGTTATAATATGGATTGATTAAATTATGTATGAGATGTTATTCTAACATGTGGCATAGAGTCTTGTTTAAAACCCTTATTGCCTTGCTTGTTAATTAATAAATCTCATCGATAACAATATAAGATAGAATATAGGATACAGGAATATCTAGAGATCTTATTTTTTTTTTATTTTTTTTACTATAATCCAAAAGCAAGAGAGAGTGAGAGGTTGTCGCGTCCCGATCAAGCCATCGCTGAAATCGTAAAAAAGGAGCCTCATATCGCTAGCATTTGCCCAAGGAAGGTCACTGGCGTCGACTGTGTTGAGACATGTCGTGGCCGAGGGTGGAAATTGCAAACTTAGGTCGCCGAGCGGGTTAGGTCAAGCCAACTCAGCATGGGAGATGGCACGAAACGGTGAGTTTTGAACATGAGCCCAAAAACCCCATTTCATTATTGCATTGGACCATCCGTTCAGTTTTTTTTTAAAAAAAGTTTTCTGGGTTGCCCTTTTTGGGGTTGTAGAGTGGAATTTTTTTAAAAAAGAAAACTTTCCTTTTTGGGCCGTATGCGTTTTTGGGGCCATGAGAAACCTCTTTTTTTGTTTTGATAGATGCGTGTTAGGCCGTCATTATTAGGTCAAAAACAATTTTTTTCTTGGCGGCATGTTGGGCCTCAATTTTGAGCAGGAATTTTTTTTTTCTGTTTACTTATAAAAATTGTGTTTTAGGCCTAGATTTTGTTTTTGTTTTTATTTCTAGAACATATTTTTTGGCTTTATTTTAGACTTTTTTAGTATGTGCCATTTTGTTTTATTTTTAAAAAAATGTTTAGGCAATTTAATTTAATTTTTTAGAATATTTTTAAATTAAATTCCTTTTAGTTGTTTGTATGTCATTTTAAATACTATTACATGCATTGCAAAAGTTTAAACAAAGAAAAATTAATATTTTTATTATTTTGACACTTGAAAAAGGTATTTACAAAATTTAATTTTAATGTGTTATTTAATTGCCTATTTTGTACATTTATTCTTGACAATTAAATTAACTATTTAATTTTGTAAAAACTTTTTGAACTTAAAATTAATTATTAAATATTTTTTGGGTGCATGAAATAGTGAGAGAATTTAAATTAATTTATTTAGTCATATTTATTGATTAAATTAATTTATTAAATACTCTATTAAGTTGTGCATATTTATATTTTAAATGCATATTAATGATATTTGTAATTATCATGTAATTCTCTGAAGAATGTCATAACATCCTTATTTATTTAGTTTTGTTGCATGTATTAATTAATCACATAGAAATTTAAAATATAAATTTTAAGTAAATGTATAACTATGATTTATCTTTAACCATATATAGATTATCTAATAATTGTACATTTAATTAGGGTGGGATATTATGTCTTTGTTATTTTCTAAATAACCCACATGTATTAGAAAAGTATAAATGTGTTCTAGTTCCATCATTTGAGATAAATACATGCTATGCTAATGCCTTTGTCCACAGGTAGATATTGGTGATATGTTTTTATATTGCTTACATGCATACATGGTATAGTAAATTGTGATTACTTCAAATTCTAACTCGTGAGCTTGTTTGTATATTTGTCTGTTTTTCTTTTGTAGATCCAACTACTGCTCCCAGGATTATGACTGATGTAAGCAACAAAATAATCTTAGATGACAACACTAACTATGATGATTGGAGATATGATGTTTTGCTATAACTCGATTTCTTAAAATTGTATTATGCCTTGAGGTATGAAAAACCTCCAAGATCAGATGATGTCTCTGATGACAGAGAGGCAAAGGAAAGATATAATATGTGGGAACGGAGCAACTACTAATCTATTCTTATTATACAACAAATGATCACTAGAAGCATTCGGGGAGCAATCCCTAAGTGCGAGATAACCAAATAGTACCTAGAAGCCTTAGATAAGCAATTCAAGCTGATAGCTAGACAAGTAAATGGGTGGTGCCATTATGTCTGAACTATATACTATGATGCTGACAGGTATTAGAGGTATAAGGCAACATATAATGAAGATGAGATGTATATTTTTATCTTGTGTTACTTTTGAATTTAATTTTTCTAGCGTTAATAATGACACTGGGTAGATTAAAACTAATTCAATGATCCACATTTCAACTACCATGCATGGCTTTCTAACAAAAAGGCCTTCACATCCCAATGAGGAAATTATCATTTTAGGCAGTGAGAAAGGGGATCCTGTGAATACTGTTGGAACTTTTCACATAACTTTTTTGAATAATCATATTTTAGAGTTTTATGAAGTTTTTTATACTTTCTCTTACAAGAGGAATTTGATTTCTATGTCAAAATGTATTCCATTTGATTATTATTTAGTTCTTTTCAATAAACTTATGACTTTGTCAAATGATTATGTTTTAATTGCGAATTTAGTTATGATCGATGCTTTATTTAAAATTGTTTATGATTTGCGTCAATCTTTTTTTTTTTTGTTTCGTGTGGTACTAAAAGAAGTGTTATCGATAATAATTCTTATAGACAGTGGTATAGGAGATTGAGACATATCTTCGATGATAGAATCAAAAGTTTAAATAAAGACGGAATTCTTCTATCTTTAAACTATTCAGAATTTGATTATTGTGTGGATTGTATAAAGAGAAATCAGACTAATAAGTCACATAAATTAGCTAAGAGAAGTTATGGATTGTTAGAAATTATACACACGGATATTTGTTACCTTGATTTGACTGCCCATAGTCAAAAGTACTTTATCATCTTTATTGACGATTACTCATGATACACGTATATCTATATGTTTTATAATAAAAGTGATACACCATATGCCTTTAAGGAATATAAAGCAGAAGTAGAAAAACATATATTGAGAAACCAATCAAGATTGTGAGATCATACCGAGGTGTTGAATATTATAGCATATACACTAGTGAAGGACAAGCATTAGGTCCATGTACTAATTTTCTTTAAGAGCAAGGTATAGTAACCCAATATACCATGACTGGTTCACCTTACATGAATGGTATAGTTGAAAGAAGAAATATAACTTTACTGGATATGGTTAAGAGTATGATAAGTAGCTCCAAACTTCTAACTTTTATGTGAAAGAAAGCACTCAAGACAGGCATACATATTAAATAGGATTCCAACAAAAGTAGGGTCTAAGACAACCTTTGAAATCTAGAAAGGTTGAAAACTCAGTTTAAATCATTTTAAGGTATGAAGTTATCCTGCTGAAGTAAGAGTGTACAATCCATATGAGAACAATTTGGACCTTAAGACCATTAGAGCTTACTTTGTAGCTATGTAGAAAGGTCAATGTGTTATAAGTTTTATTGTCCTTCACCTTCTAAAAGGTTTGTAGAGTATATGAATGTCAAATTTCTTGAGAATGATGTGATTAGTGGGAGTGATTGTCCACTAGATAATCAAATAGAGCAAACCACTGACATCATTCATAAGTTAACAATGCGGAACAAGATGGATACATATAAGATCAATCTATCACACAAGTGGAGGGAATTGATTACAATGAACATTTTCACATGTATCCGAAAAAAATTCATTCTGTATTATCATGGCATTAGTTGCCTATTTTGATCTAGAGTTGCACCAAATACATGTAAATACTGCATTCTTCAATGGTGAACTTCAGGAAGAAGTCTATATGAAACAACCTGAGGGATTTATTGTAGAAGGTAAACAATAATTGCTATGCAAGCTAAAGAAATTAATATATAATCTGAAACATGTTTTACGGTAGTGGTACTTGAAGTTCAATGAAGTGATCACATCATTTTTTTTGTTGAAAACATCATTTATGACTGTATATACGACAAGGCTAGTGGGAGTAGGATCATATTATTGATTTTATATGTGGATGTCATTTTACTTGTTACCAATGATCTAGGACTATTGCATGAGGTGAAATAATTTATATTTAAGAGTTTTGATATGAAAGACATAGGTGATGTATCTTATGTTATTAGCATAAATATCCATATAGAAAGGACATAACGTCTTGTAGGCTTATCTCAAGAAGTTTATATTGGGAAAATTTTTGAACGATTCAGAATATAAAACTGTTTATCTAACATAACTTCTATTGAAAATAGAGACAAATTTAGTCTAGGTCAATGTCCTGAAATTGAGCTTAAAAAATAGATAGAAAATGTTCCATATGCCTCAGCAGTAGGAAGCTTGATGTATGCACAGGTTTGTATAAGACCTGACATCACTTTTGCTGTGGGTATGTTGGGAAGATACCAAAGTAATTTTGGGGAAACACATTTGACATCTGCAAAGAAGGTGTTCAGATACCTACAAGTTACTAAATATTACATACTCACATATAGAAGAATAGACAATCTGGACGTAATTAGATACTCAGATTCAGATCTTGGAGGATGTGTACACACAAATAAATCTATATCTAGTTATATATTCCTATTAGTAGAAGGAACTATATTATGTATAAGAGCAAAGTAAACTCAAATAGCTGCTTCTACTAGTGATGTTGAGTACATTGCATGTTTTGAAACAAGTTTAAAAGCTATTTGGGCAAGGAATTTCATTACTAGAATCAAGATTATGGATTCAATATCTAAACCAATCAGAATGTACTGTAATAATGTAGCTGCAGTGGCCATAATGAATAACGAAAGAAATAAAAGTTGAAGCAATTTTGTCGAACTTAAATTCCTATACTTGAGAGAAAGAGTTCATGATAATTAAGCTTTTGTTGAACGTATCGGTACATCATATATATTAGCTGGTCCTTTGACAAAAGGATTGAAGCCAAACATTATCAGACATATACCTCATATAGGACTTCGTCCTTCTTTTGACTAATGGAGGTATAAGTAATGAAATTAGATTTGTGGTTTAACATTTCAAATTTGTGATTGTATATATTTGTTATATTGAAATTAATAAACATTGAGACTGGAATCAAATGAACATTGAGTTCATACATAAGGTGATACAAATTAAGTGATAATACTACCTATAATATATTGAAGGTAATACACGAAAAAAGAAGACTTATCGCCATAATTCTTAGTGTGATATCATTTTACTTTGACAGGGCAATGACTTTGAGTATACGGGTTAAGTGGGAGAATGTGAGATATTTATTATTATCATTATAACTATGTAGATATTAATTATGATAACTAATAAATATTTTTTAGTGTAGCTCGTAATCATTTTGAGCCTAGTCTAAAGTGGGTAATTGACTCAATTTATTAAGGTTAATTTTTTTAATGTGAAAATTAACACAATAACAACAATTATTCATATAATAGTTTTGAGTACTAGAGCGATACATTTTTCTTTCCTTACTCTATGAGGGTTCCCTACTGATAGATGTAATACACAAGTTATTATCACTATACTTAATTATTAGCTGGAAGAATATGTTATTTTATCTAATAGTATTATCTGATATATTGTAATCTAGATTAATTAAATTATGTATGTTTCATGGCATAAAAATATAGAAAATTGATCGTCATCCATTGAAGAAAGAGCTCCACTAGGTTTTGTGAATTTGCAGAAAATATGAAAAATAACAAAGCCTGGCAGAAGACTAGGTAACAAATGTACCATCAGCAATACTTTACACACGTATCCGGGATTTTTGCCCGAACGCAGAAGGTATTGAACTCGGCAGAGAATTAGAACTTAAGTTTCTGTAATTTTTGAGAGAGATTACTAGATAATTGAAAACAATATAAATATAACAAAACATTTGTTTAGAAGGCCACATAGTGCTTGAAAACATGCATATAATGAACAATGATCTTCTCCAGAAGATTTAAGAAATTCTCTGTTCTGCAGCACTCATCTTGTCTAGAGAATGTGGTGTTCCACTTCATCGCTTCCACACACCGGCATTCGAAGCTTCAGCGGATCATAATTTCACGTTCCCTTACCTTAATTTCCACCTGTACCACCTCGACTCGAACCTCGTGAAGGGGAAGATCTCTTACTCCATTGACCGAGCTGTCGATTAGCCTCTCAACTACGCGATAATGTATCTAGCCGATATCCTACTGGCGGGAGTTCGCCAATCTTCTACTTCGATTCAGATCTCATCTTGGTGGATGACGTTGTGAAGCTATAGAAATCGATTTGGGGGCTCGTGTGCTTAGAACGCCTGAGTATTGTCACCCCGATCTCACCAATTCTTTCACCCCGAATTTCTGGTCCAATCCGACCTATGCAGCGTCGTTTCGAGGACGGAAGCCATGCTACTTCAACATCGGCGTGATGGTGATCGATCTGTGGAAATGGAGGGAAAGAAAGTACACGGAGAAGCTTGAGAACTGGATGAGGATTCAGAAGCGGTGCCGGATCTACGAGCTAGGCTCGTTGAGGCCGTTCTTACTGGTGTTCGCCAGCAAAGTTGGTGGAGCACCAGTGGAACCAGCACTGGCCGGGAAGGGACAATCTGGAAGGTTTGTGCCAGGATCTTCATCCCGGACAGGTGAGCCTACTTCACTGGAGCGAGAAGGGGAAGCCATGGCTGAGGCTTGACTCGAAGAGGCCCCGTTAGATAGCTTGTGGGCCCCATACGATCTGTTCCGTCACTCTTTGTTGTTCTCCGACAACTAAGGGATGACGATGACGTTTACCACGAGCCACAGTCACTTCAATCAACCATTTGTTGTTCTCTTGCTAGTCTGATCGGGGGTTAGTGGACTGTGGTAGTAGAGTGAAGCAGGGAAGCAGAGTGTGTAAAATGACAAAAAAGGACACAAAAGTGCGAAGAAATTGAAAAGTTTACTAAGTGTGTATTTGGTATGTAGATTTAAAAATGGATTCTGAGGTGAAATTATGGTTATGTGATATTTTAGCTAAATAATAATTTTTAATTTTTTAAAAATCACTTCTAAAATTCAAATTATAGTTTAAAGTCCTCAGATCATAGTTTAAAATAATTGCCCACCCTGCAGCTTTATAGTCACTCACAGATTCCAACCACAGCACAAAGATAGGAAAAACCCATCTATGTCCTCTCCCTCTCGTAGTAGTACCCCCCACCATGTGATACATCCGAACACTGTTATGTTCTGTTACTATTTTTTATCTTCAACATCTCTATTAATCCGCATCATCTTTTTTCATATAGAAAAATTCACAGTACCAAAAAAATAAACCAATAAGTATATATATATATATATATTATCTTTTAATCATTTAACTGAAAAAAATAAAAATAAAATTTATTTTTTATATAATTATCATATTAGTTTATGTCCTTTTTAATAAATTACCTATAAAAAATAATTTTATTACTAATTATTAAAATATCTCTAATTTTTAAAATTATTTTTTTTCTCAAAATTTATTCTTTAAAAATGTAATTCCAATAGGCCCTAGGACGAAACGGTGACGTAAGGAGGTTGTTTGCGCATTTGATGCATGCATGGTTGTACAGTATAATGATAATTGACGGAATACGTGTTATATTCTAGTCTGGGAATAACCGAAAAATAATTGTTTAATTTATTATTGGTCATTTTGTAAGTTATATTGTATGATTATTTTCGACTGATACATTGCTGTCTGAAAGAGTTTTGGTGGGCGAAATTAGTAAGAAAACTTTCAAGAAAAGAAATGAGACTAGCTTAACGATGAGTGCGTATGTCAATATATATAACTCACAAGAAAATTTTAAAAAAATGTTAAATTTTCCGAAGCTGGCTTGGAGATGAAGAGATCCAAGTAGAGAAATTGATTGTGTCAAAGTCAACATACCAAACAAAGTAGTATTTTATTTATTTATTTATTTATTTTTCTCCTGTGGATTATTTGGTGAATGTTTATTCGATATACTTCCATAGTTACATACAAAAGGGAATCGATCAAGAAGGTTAAAGTCTAAATGATAAACCATTGTGAATATCTTGAAGTCAATAAGAAAACAAATAAATCTAAAATATAAATATCTCACGTACTACCTCATATATTTAATTTTAGATTTAATTTATCTCTTAAATTGTATTATAAATTATATTTTATATTAATAACTGGATGTAATATTTTTTTTTACCTTCATTATTTAAGTATTAATACATATACTTTGGTAAATATTACTACCTAATACGCTTTCGATTGAGAAACACAACATAAAATGTTGTGCCTACATTTATTTCCCTTAAAAAAGTATGATTTACAGCATACTATTGCAGGATCAGATTGCAACGAGATTGAAGATAAGCAAAGGAAGCTAATGAATCCACATCATGCTTCTGTTTGTTTGTTTTGATTTGGATAATTCTCTTTGAAATTTATGACATATGGTATGATGAAAATAGTCAAACCAAAAGTAGAGAGAAGGAAATTTTTCCAACCAAATTAAGGAAATATATGTCACATGAGACACAAAATCTAGTCCTTAGCGAAGAAAACGGTCCAAGTTCAAGTAAGTTTGGATAAGGAGATCATAAGAAGCCCAGCCCAAATGTAGATCTCTTACACGTAACGCGTGGTGGATATTAATCCTCAATCCAATTCTGAAAATTCCCAATCCTTGCCAGCCGCAAGAATACCTGAAATAACCGCCAGAAATACTATACACTCATGCAAATAATATAATAAAAAAAAATTATCTTGTGGTCTCAATTAGAAGCAGAATCTCACTGAAACTCCTCCTTGATTTTCTCTCACTCTCAAGTCTCACGCCACAAACCATTTCTTGCACTGAAACTGTAAATGGCCACTGTCGCTACAGCTCGAGGAATAGGCGTAGGAGCAACGAAGCTTCCCCAAAGACCCCATCATGTTCAATCCAACAACGGCAATAAGTCTCTCTTTTTGGGCCAGAAACTTCGAAATAAACCCTCTGTTATAGAATCCCTATTTGGTGGAAGAATCACACCCTTCTCGAACCCTAAATCGTTCGTGGCCTGCTCATTGGGAGGTGAATGGCTCGATTCGATTCATCACCTGTTTGTGGGTGTTGGGGTTGGGCTTCCTTGTACGGTTATGGAGTGTGGCGACATAATCTACAGAAGTACTCTTCCGAAGTCGAATGGCTTGACGATTACTACTCCTGGCGTGGTTTTGGCTCTCGGTGCTGTGTCCTACCTCTGGGCTACGCCTGGTGTGGCCCCTGGTTTCTTTGACATGTTTGTTCTTGCCTTTGTTGAAAGATTGTTCAGACCTACTTTTAGAAAGGTCAGTGAATTGAAGATGAGTTTACAATTGAAGGTCGCGTTTCATGATTCTTCTCCATGAGCGGTTATGTGTTTTTATCGGATAACTTGAAGGCACATTTCAGGAATTTTATCTGAATTTGGATACAGTACTGTTTCTGGTTTCATTTAATGGGAGCAATATTGTCCCTCTAAACTCTAATTTATTTGGAAGAGGTATTGAGTTCTTCTAATCCTAATTTAAACAGTAAGAGTGTACCTTTCTAATTATTAATTAAGAGCTATTACAAAGTAATGATCTTGTTCGTTTGCAAAATATAGAATTTAACGGTCTCTAGTCACCTTGTCTTCCAAATGATTAGGTGTGTAATATTGATCTAACTGAAGTTAATGACTTTGCTTCAATAAATGGATTAGAAGGGCAATTGCTGACTTTAATGTTAACTAAGTTGCTTTCTTGAGTAAATTAGAGATATTAAATTACAATTAAGGCTACCATATATTTGAAATTGAATTGCTTTATTGTGACAGGATGACTTTGTCCTAGGGAAGAAGTTGGGTGAGGGATCCTTTGGTGTAGTTTATAGGGTTTCATCGACCAAGAAGCCCGCTTCAAAGGTATTACATTTTCTTGGGAGAATTTTTTATAACAAATGCTACATATTGGCTTAATTAACCACTTACTTGTCACCATGAGTTCTTTACTTTATAGTTTTCCCTATTTTTTATTGGAGAATTCTTAGACTGGTCTGGTTATAGAATGTTGACTGACGTATTTTAGTTCTCACTGGAAGGAAGGTGACTTGGTCTTGAAGAAGGCTACTGAATATGGTGCAGTAGAAATTTGGATGAATGAGCGTGTTCGCAGAGCTTGTGCAAACAGCTGTGCTGATTATGTTTATGGTTTCCTTGAGGTGTTGCTCTTATAAGACTACTACTTCTATCATATGATTTAAGGGTATTATTGTTGTATCGTTTATGAACAGATCAAAGATATTAGTTTTTTTTTCTTGTGACCAGAACTTTCCTGACAACATTTTTGCAGAGTTCTGGGAAGAAGGGTCGCGAATACTGGCTTATATGGAAATTTGAAGGAGATGCCACACTAGCAGACCTAATGCAGAGTAAAGAGTTCCCATATAATGTTGGTAGTCTCTCTTATCAGTATGATTGCTTTTGATTTATCATATACCAAAATTTATATAAATAGTCATACAAGGAATAAGAACAGTATTTATTGTCTGAAACTGTAAGTGAAAGGATCCATTCATTTCCGGTCTTTCATCAATGGAAAACCCTTATGTCTTGAATTCTCCAATATCAGCCCTAGTTATGGCCACTGAAAAATTTCAGGTTGAAACAATGATTCTGGGCAAGTTCCAGGACTTGCCTAAGGGATTGGAAAGAGAAAATAGAATCATTCAAACAATTCTGAGGCAGATCTTGTTTGCATTGGACGGTCTTCACTCAACTGGAATCGTGCATAGGGATATTAAGCCCCAGAATATTATTTTCTCTGAAGGTAAATACTAATATATTATAAGTATTTCGAGTATATACTATAATAAGTTCCTTACGAATGTTTTTGCACTACATTTAAGAGAATTTGAGCTCAAATTCTTGTAGTAAATGCAAAGCTTTGTTCAATCAAAATAATAACCCTAATCTGGTGAAGTTCTAACTTTCTTTAAACCATGGGATCAGGATCTCGTACATTCAAGATTATTGATCTTGGAGCTGCAGCAGATTTGCGAGTTGGCATCAACTATATTCCTAATGAGTTTCTTTTGGATCCAAGGTATCTTGTTTGGCATATGTGATACGGGCTGCCAAATGATATAAAACTTGTTCCACTCGTGGTGTTTCTGGTCATGCGCATGGCCTGGTCATCATATCTTTTTTTTTATTATTTTATGTTTACTCATTTATTTTTCAAAGTGTCCCCTGATGTGGACGTCTTTGGATATCATCCCTATGTTTTGTCTAGATTTGAAGATGTTTATAGTTTTCATTGAAGCATCTTCAGGTGGAGAAGGGTTTAGATCTTACTGGGTTGGTACTTTTTGCTGACTAGCAAGTGGGTCATATGCATTCTGATGTCTTTTAGGTGAAAAATTAAGGCTGAACATACTTCTCAAAGATCATACAATTGAAGTCTAAGCAATGAAATAGTGAGAGTAACACTAGATGATAGTGATATATTTTCACAGGGACATAGGGTTACTAATCAATAGAGTGGAGAATAAGTATTAGTATTACTTATGGTTTTCAGTAGAAGAAAATTAAATCACCATTTTAGTAGCCACCGGTTTGGTTCCTCAATAAAATAAAACTATAATTAATGAACACACCACATATTTGTTAGCTTACACCATGTCCTATCATTTAGGCAATTTATGATGTGTATGATACTTAACTTTCAGATATGCTGCCCCAGAGCAGTACATCATGAGCACACAAACTCCCTCTGCACCCTCAGCACCAGTTGCAACCGCACTTTCCCCAGTCCTATGGCAGGTCAAAACATATATTATGAACCATCCATACTTAACTATTATTTGGAATTGGGATAGCTCACTTTCCCATGTAATGTTGTCTTTTCTTGCTTATAATGTTCCTCTTTTTTTCCTTAAACAGTTGAATCTGCCGGACAGATTTGATATCTATAGTGCTGGTCTAATATTTCTTCAAATGGTGAGTGTCAAATAACTGATGAGAAGATTTTGTTATTGTTATTAAAAGTCAATTTCTATGAAAAATTATATGGTAAACCTGGGTTGCAAAAGACAGGTATATCAAACCAATCATGAATAAATCACTTGTCTGACACACTTCATCGTGAGATTTCTTTTATTGGGTTATATGTTTAATCATGATTGGCTTTGTTTGTTTATAATTCGAAACCTGGGTCTACCTAGGAATTTCTTCAAACTCATTAACAGATTTCATATGATATTTTGCAAAAAGAAGAATATGCCATCTCTGCAAATAGTAGTTTTTCCTGTTAAATTGTTTGTTACACTTTTTGTAGAATTGTGTGACGTATTTTAGTACCAGAGACAATGACAACTGGTTTATCTTAATGTATTATGCAATTAAGCATTGAAGCTGGAGTTTCAGAGAGCTTAGAATTCATGCATTTTCTTTCTACAGGCATTCCCTGGATTACGCTCCGATAATTGCCTCATACAGTTTAACCGTCAGTTGAAGAGATGTGACTATGACTTGGTTGCATGGAGAAAAAGTGTAGAACCTCGTTGCGGTCCTGAACTAAGGAGAGGCTTTGAGCTTCTGGGTTTAGATGGTGGAGTAGGATGGGAACTTCTGACATCGATGGTCCGCTACAAAGCAAGGCAACGACTTAGTGCAAAAGCGGTGTTAGCTCATCCCTACTTTGACAGGGAAGGTTTGTTGGCACTGTCTTTCATGCAAAATCTAAGGTTGCAGCTGTTACGAGCAACACAGCAGGATTATGGAGAAGCAGCCAAATGGATTATTCAGCTCATGGCAAAATCTGGAACCTCACAAGTTGGAGGATTTACTGAAGCTCAGCTCCAGGAACTAAGAGTATGTATCTTGACTAATAAACCACCATTTGGGTCCCTGGGGGATTCACGTTCTATCAGTTGTCTTTAAATGATAATTACCATTATTTAACATACAACATGGTCCTGACTACCCTGTTGTGGTTTAAATTGATAAACAAGACTCATGTCAGGGCCATATTTCTGAATCTTAGACTTTTGGAGTTGGTAATTATTTTCTATTTCCAAAAGGATAAAATTTAAGGTCAATTTGCTTATATCCATTAAATTAATTTCTCCAATCATACTAGTTATTTTGTTATTGTTAGTTTTTAAAATACCTATATGCACTTGTAAATTCACCTATAAACACTAGTAAATTTTTATATTAGCTTTGATAATGTAAATTAGTATTTATAAATTTTTATATAGATGATTTTTATTTTGTTATTGTTAGTTGTTTAAATGTGTATGTACACTTGTAAATTCAATTGATATAAGCAAATTGACAAGTTTTGTCCCGTTCAAAATTGATAAAACTTGCATCTCTCAAAGACCCGTATGAATTGAGAAATTAATTTTTTTCTGCTACAGTCATTAGCATGTAGATTGATTTCTCTTTTTCATCATCTTGTAGGAAATTGAACCAAAGAAGAAGAAGAACAGTGCGCCAAGAAATGCTCTGGCCTCAGCTCTCAAACTTCAGAGGAAGATCATAAAAACATTGAATGAGAGTGTGGATGAGCTTACCCGACGCAGGAAAAGTCTTTGGTGGAGCAGATGGATCCCCAGGGAAGAATGAATACTGTAAATACTTGTCCTCATAATCCACTATTTGTTGAAATTTTTTGTCTATAGCCTGTATATTAAATTTCATTATCTTCATATAAAATAGAATTAGTGTTAATTAATATGAAAGAAGAAGGAGAAAGAGGGTGGTAAGTGACTGCCAGTGACTAGAATCTGTTGAAACATGTCAGGAATATTTTGACCACTCGTGTAAATTCTATAAATAGTAATTTAGTTGTTTGGCAAACGTACATTCTGGTCCAAACAGCAGTATGCTTTGTAAAGGTGGAGTGAGAAGAAACTTGATAGTAGATTATGTGGGTTTGGTATGAGTACAGAAAAGTGCTTTTGTATCTAAACTATAGTTTGGGTCCAAGAGTTACCAAACACCTATTAAAGTGGCTTAATTGCTTTTAGAAAAAACTATGATTTGAAACAATAGAAGCTATAGTTTTCGATAAGCATCTCCCATAAGCTTTTGAAACTATTTTTCATAGATAAACATGTGAAAAGATAAATATGTCCCTCTTCATTTTGTCAACTTGTTGTCCCTCTTTTTTTACCGTTGCCATTCGACTCTATCTCTTCCCTCCCCTCTAGTTTTCTTCTCTTGTAAGGCATCATGTGCTCATAGGTTGTTCTCCGTTGCTGTGCCTTCTTCTCGGCATTTAGGTTGTGCAAATTGAAGCTTTATTCTTCTCCGGCTTCTTCCCTCCTCCGTTCAATCTTCTCAAAGTGTTGGTGGTGGAAATCTCAGCGTGTTCTTCTCCGGCATGTGTGCGCCCATATCTCAGTTTCTTCTCCGGCGTCTTCCCTGCTTTTCCATTCACTCCCTTCTTCTCCAACGTGTGCTTGCCTAGATCCCGTACGTGTGTTGTCGGAGCTCGTCTTCTTTTCAAATCTCGTCGGTGGTTGAATTTTCGATTTGGATCTTCGAGTGAATTTGTCTATCTCTTGCTCTTTCTGATCTTCCCTCCAAATCTGCTCTTGCTCTTTCTTGGATAAAAAAACTGCTTTAGTTTTTATGGGAAAAATATTTGCTTAACAAAATAAAATTGATGGGACAACCATACAATCAGCGATGGGAACATAGCAAATTCATATGCTGAATCTGTCGATTAGGAAATATTTCAATGTCTACAAGAAATGGAGAAAATTTTGTTTCTGGTGGGGAAATAAGAAATGAAAAAGCTTTGGCCTATAATGGGTAATCTTTTGATTCCAAAATTGGCTCAAATAATGAGGTTAGATAGCTTGAAATCCATCCAATTTCAACCGAGCTAATTTATAGGTGTTTGGGTAATTTCTTTTACTTCAAAAAAAAAAAATATTTTGTTATGTTTATGAAAACCTATTTGTTCTCTTTAATGTCTTAATTTATGTATTATTCATTACTCTATATTTAAAATTACTTCCTATACATATGAGCTTTATTAATTATGTAGTATATTAATTACACCCTATTCATTACTCTTAATTACTTCTATATGTTATTTATTATTTTAATATCAAACAAAAAATATAAATTTAAAATTATACTTTATGTAGTTATCATTTGATCCCTTATCATTTCTAATAATTTATCTATTAAAAAAATTATTTTAATAATAACTATCTAAATATTTATTTTTATAAAATTACTTTTTATATAAAATTTATTGTCCAGAATAATTTTATAATTAATTTTTTTAGAAGCTAATCCAAATACTCTGACTTTCTTATTCCTTCTTGCTAGCTGTATTCCCAGTTTCCCACTTCTCAGAATAAATTAAAACCCTTTGTTCCCTTCGACTTCAAAATGGCATTAAAGTTGTCTTTTTTAATAATAATAATAATTATTATTATTATTCTTATTCTTATATATTTATACTAATTTTGATTGTGATTCCTATATTTTTAACAAATTCTAGTTCTAATTCTAATACGTTTGATAAATTTGAGTTTTAATCTTTATATTTAACGCTAACTAACGTTGTTAAACTCATATAAATCTTTATGAAACTATAAGGACTAATATTTTAAACAAAAAAGCTTATAGGAATAAAATATCATGATCTGAAATTACATGGATCACAATTTTATTATATAGATATGGATATTCTGATTATGTATTTCCAACACATAATAAGTAAATATATATAATAAAATTTATAACATAGTAACAAATTATAAAATATTGCAGTTCATTCTTCAAACTGAACAAACATTTCAGTTGAAATCACACACCTTTTAGTTGAGCTTTTAAATATATTTCAGGTCTCCATAACAGTTCAATGTGATACAAAGAAACAGACACGTACAAGGTTAATGCTGGACGTATAACTTTAATCAGTCAACACATGACAACAGCACAAGTTTCCAGTCAAGAAAAAACACTGTAAATCTGAATTTACTGATCGATTCTTTCTCCCACATGCACTTTTAGTTTTTTCTTTAATTAATAATAATTAAAAAAACTGGAACTTAGACCCTCTCAAAACGGGTCATCTTGTTCCCTAATCAAGAAACATCTATGGGGAACAAGGTTTACGACAGATAAGATTACTGATAAAAGAAGTATTCAATTGATTAAAACGTAAGCAGTGTCGTTTTGAATCGCGAGAACTTCACGTGTATCTCTGATCTGACCTCCTTGTTTACTACAAACCAAACCATTCTTTTAACGTAAAGTTTCAAACTTTGAACAAAGAATAACAAAATTCCAGAAATGCTTAATTAGATTGGACCACTTTGATTATAGTGCGTTTCAGACCTTAATTTTATCACCCTTGACTATATAAACTAGATTTTTTTTAAGTAAACATAAAGTATCTACTGCTGGAAGCAATAACTAATCCAGTGCAAGCCCTAAAACCTTTTCTATGCATACTGAGACCCTTGACTAGCATGAAACGACAATCCCTGACAAAGCGCCTTCTTCAATAACAAGCACTTAAAGTTCCATTGCATGCAGATTGCAGAGATCATAGAAAAATAAGAGATTGTGTGTGAGAGGGAATTGGGGAGAGCACGAGGTAGAGCAAGTGGATCAGTGGATGCTTAGCCTTGTCTTTCGTTAAATAATAATAATAATCATAAATGATGTGTTTGAATACACTTGTAGCTTATTTGATTTTTTTAGTAATAAGTTTCAATTTGGTTCCTGGTGCTCAAAACCCATACGTATCCCTTATTCTGGAAGAGATTGTTGTGTAATGAATTCAAATTAATAACAACTCAACAATGTCCATACTACTAACAACACTATTTAAAAAGCTGTTAATTAATAATTATTATTTCATAGACTTTGTAAAATGACTTATAAATAATAACAAAATTTATAAAAAGGTATATACATTTTGTGAGCGTGTGTGTATATTATCTTCTAATACTTCTCCCTATCTCACTTTTTAGTATAAAATTTCCATCCTTTGACTACTCGCTCTCTATCTCTCTCATCATGTTTAAATATCATTATATATATTATTAAAATATATTTTTGAAAACATATAGAGTAGTTTTTTAATTTTGAAAAGTAAATAGGATTAAAAGCGTAAACATCAAAGGAGGAAGAGCGTTTCATAAATAATGAAGTGGGGGGGGGGGGGGTTTAGGCCCATGAAATTATGTAGTGTTGTTTCCTGTGTCCTCATCATTGATCACTAACAAGTGCAATAATTTCCGGACTTCTGTTGTTTTTGGATGAACACAAATTAAAGAGTGTGTGTGGCCCCAATTTGGGTGTTCTTGTGTGTGTGTTTTGTTATATTAAGAGTCAAAGAATGATCATAATTATTTGTATGTTATGATTAATTCTTATATAGATATATAATCATTAATTTTAAAAAAAAATAAAATTAAAGGTTTTTGTCCTCATGGACAATAGAAACACCTAACTTGTATTTTGTTTTTGGTAAAAACTTGTATATTTTAGGTTAAAACAAAGCTTAATATTAACAATATACAAAATTAATATACAATATTAGAGTTCATAATCCATGGTGAGAATTAATTAATATTTCTTTAATTCTTAATGTAAGAACTATTTATCTAATTTAAAAAGATTAAATAAACTAAATAAATTACTTAATTATAACATATGTAGTACGTTCTCTTTAAAATACTTTTGTATAATATTATATTGTAGTATCTAATTTTATAAATTAGATAAATTAGTTTAAAAAAATTAATAAATATGATAGATAAAATAGATTAAAGCCTTACATTGAATTAGGACCACTGAAACATACACTTAATAGGAACATACTCATCGGGTCCTAAATATAAAACTTAGTTAATAATACAAATTATACTATAAACTAAATCTTATATTTAACACCAGATAATTATAATATTATCACCATAGTAGATATGTCTCTTCTATTAGTCTAATCTTCAATCACTATTAAACTAGATATTAACTTAAAAAAATCCGATTGAAAGTAAACCTAATACCAAGAAAAATAATTATAAATTCAACCTGGGGGCCCAAATTCTTGAATTTGCGTCCAAGTGAGGAGAGATGAAGAAATTTAGGGGATATCAAGGCATATGAGTGTGGTTGTGGGGTCCATTAGGCCCCTCCGTGCTCCATGCTTTCTTCTTTACTCTTCCTATATAAGAATATATAAGAAGAAGCCTCCTTTATTTCTTACACTAAATTACTCTTCCTATGTATAAGAAGAAGCCTCCTTTCATTTCTGACACTAAACCAAGCCCTTCAAATATATTACCATTCACAGACACTTTCACCTCAAACTCAACAAGAACACATGAAGATGGCAAGTCACTCTTCCAAGAGAAGGCTTACAAATAGAGGACTTGGAGGAGCCATTAGAGAACAGAGATCCAGGCTTTACATTATTAGAAGATGCATTATCATGCTTCTCTGTTGGCATGATTAAATCTCCTTCATCATCAATATATATCTACATCTTGAATGGATTCAATGCAGTTTGTGAAGTTTCAGTCTCTAATCTTCAAAAAGATTCATGTTTATCTTTTTCTGCTAGCGCACACAGTATATCTTCTTCGTCAGATACCAAATATAGTCACCTGATGCATCTTAAGTAGCATGATGATTCCATGATTAAATCAGACAAGATACTACAAACTGCATGAAATTCGAATTTTCTTTCTATCTTTTTTCTGGTTACTCATGGTGGGCAGTACTGTAAATAGTTGAGGGCAAAAATATTAGAGGAATTAGAGTGAAATTAATGTACTTTTGTGTGGTTTTCTCACCTTCTTGTGTACCAGAATAGTCATATACGAGTGTAGTTATAGACCTACTACTCCCTTTTTAACTCCATTTCTCTCTTCATTTTCTTCTTCCTGTTTAATGTTAGAGGAAGAGTGAAATTTTCTTTCCTCTAATGTTTTGTTTTCTGTTGCATCTATGAGCTAACAATCTCTGTAATCGTTTGTAAAAGTGATGAATCCAAGTTTTAGTATGAATTTCATGAAGATATTGCAAAGGGCCTTGTGGAGGATTTTTAAATATTCCCGATAAAAAGATTAACGTTTTGAAAGGCCTAACCACTTTGTGTTTATTGTGGTTAAATTAGTTGTATCATATTCCCAACAAAAGATTAACGTTTTGAAATCTCTAATCATTTTTAACCACCCATTGAAATTTCAAACCAGAAAGAGTGAGTTCAAAACCAAATATTTAAAAGCATACTACACAGAAGCTCCTATATTTTGACCAAAACTATGCTCTTGAGGCGTTTGTTAAGAGAGTTTTGTCAAATCAAATAATGTAGGAGAAGGAAAACATGACATAACCACAGAATTTTTTTTTTTGTTATAAAAAAAAATTTAGGTGGTTTCAACATCGGTTCCTTATTGAGGTCAAAGTACATCTCTAGAGTTCAGAGAGTGTTTATAAAAGATTTATAAAATTGCCTATTAAAAAAACTATTACAACAATAATATAAATTGAACGCATATTCTTATATAATATAAATATATTTTTTATTATTTGTGTTAACTCTCTTTAACACAAGAACTTGATGACAAGCTGTAACAATTATTTGATCATGATATATATAGGCCCATTAATTATGATTTGAACTTTTTAAGTAAAATATTTCACTATACTCGTTAGCTAACTAAATAAAGCAATAACCCTCTTATATTCTCTGTTATTCTCAGAGAATATTTTAAACCAATTTTTGAATTATATTACATAATTGTATTCAATAGAAATATATTGAGAGAAAAAAAGCTAACCCTCTTGGAGTTGACATTCATCATACCCAATATACTTGTACAAGTGGTCTGATGACCCACTCGTTTTCGTGAAACTAGTTGTTTAATAATATTATTTTTTAATTTTTTTATCCTCTATCAAAATTTTAAATTGATTTTTTGAACTTCCTATTATGTAAAAATAAAAATAATTTGTAAGTACATATAATTTTAAAAATAATTACTTTTCATCATAATATTAGTTTTATAAGAAATTTATTTTAAATTATGTTAATTATATTTTTTTATTTATAAATAAATTTTCTTCTCATATTTTTTAATTCTTTTAAAAAAACTTTTTGGATTGGGCCAAAAACGGACTCTAACATTGGGGCACTAGGTTAGTTGAAATTGCACATCATTTACTTATCGTCTATAAATTCAATAAATAAAAAGATAAGACATATAATTATTTGAATCGTATTCGATTTTTAAAGAGTAATACATTGTTGTGATTCTAGTCACAGTATTTGGGAAAATATCCTAACTTTTGTATACTGAAGTTTATGTTTAAGAATAGTTTACGGCTCGACCTGCCTAACATTAATATCGTTTAAGAGAAATAGATACTTCACCCTATCTTTAGATTATGGTTAAACCCAATCTATTTCTAAAAAAATTATAACAAAAAAAATTGGGTAGCCCTCTAATAAATACTTCTAGGAATATTTTGTTAGTTTGAACGCATACTCCAACTTTAATAAATCTTATAACTCAATTTACTTAAATTTTTGTATTGATTACCAAATAAACTTTTTTCACGCTACATAAAATATAAGAAGACATTCCAATGTGAGCTCTCCCAAATGCCTTTTTCGCCAATCAAACTACATTTGATTGCCATCTCACTTAAAAGTATGTGATTTTTCTTTTTATCCTTTTCTTTGTTTTCCCTCGTGCGAGTTGCTTTGTTAAAAAACACTGTTACTTTCAGTAAAAAAGAAATTAAAATAAATTTCTAAGTAAAATAAAAGGGAGTAAGAATGAGTCAAATTATAAGAAGACATGCCACGAATCATTAAAACTCTTTTTTTTTTCTTTTACTTTGCATGTTTGATTTGTTTAAAAAAACAAATATGTTGTAAAAATGAAGCTAATGCCGCATATATCACAACAAATTATAAATAAAAAAGGAATTATTATTATTATTATTATACACACAAAATCATCAATATAAATATTAAAATTTATATGAAATTATTTTATTTTTAAGTAAGTAATTAATAATATGTCTCATTTTCAAATCCCATGTAATTCATAGTATGTATACATATATAGTTATTGTTATATGAACAAACTGAGGATCATCGTTATTGAATGGGTGAAGTTGCTTATAGTACCATAAAATATTTGTGATACAAGTTTGTCTTTAAAAATACTAATTTTCTCTTGAGAAAATTTGCCCTTAAAGTATATTTTCAAAAATAATTTTAACTTCGACATTAACTCTCAAAAAATTCTCTATATAAAATGGTATTTGGAACCTAAAAATATTTTTTAGTAGTAACTTTAGAGTACTTGACGTATTTAAAAAAATATTATAAGGTGTTAGATATATATAAAAAAATATTTTAGGATGCTGAATACATTTTAACCATAATTTAAAAAAGCAAATGAGTTCATTGAACATGATTATATTATTTCTTGTTTAGAAATAAAGACACCTTTGGTTGGTATCCACTAAGAAGGTTGAGATGGACTGTTTTCCAATTTTGGTGATCATTAATTTGAGACTTAATCTTCAACCAAACATCCTAATTACTCATTCTAAACCAAATCCTCTAATTATATATATATATATATATATATATATAACATATATTTCTTCTCATCTAAACTATTTATTTTTATTTTAATTGAAAAGCTCGCACCACATGAGTTTTTAATCTACTTTTTATGTTCACAATTCAAATATTAATTTCATTTTACATTATATTTTATTAAAAAATAAAAGTAAAAAGTCCTTTAAATTCAAATATTTGAGATCTCTCAAGTAAGCAGTCAATTGAAATTATTGTGCATAGAGAAGACAAATTTCAAATATTTTGTCGGCCTACTTTAAGGGAATTTGTTTCCAGCCCACTTCTCACCGACACAACGTCTCCTGAAAAGTGGGCCTACATTCAATAATATTCCACTTTTTGGTATTATTATTTTTTAAAATTATAAATATAAATTATGATAGAATATCTAATTCATTTTACGTATTTTAAAAAATGAAATTATATATATATTTGGAAAAATACATATTTTTGGTGTTTATCTCTTTTGTTACTTCATGGGGCCAGAGTGTCAGGTGTAGAGGGGTTTGAAATCGCAATCCAAATATTCTGTTGTGGGTTTTGTCACAATACATGCATATATAAGCTCATAACTTCTAAAAATACAATTTATTATAAATAAATAAATTATAAAAAATAATTGATTTTATAAAAATAACCGTTATGATTCTGTTCATAACTTAAAAATAATATCACTAATTATAAATTTTATATTTCAATTTTTCATTATGTTTCTATAAATATATATAATATAATACACTTATTGATTTATTTATAAATTATTTTATATTTAATAAAAAAATCAAATTTGTGTCTAAACCTTATTCACCAAGACAAGGCTGTGAATTAATGAGGGGAAACTTACCTCCCTTGTTTGATTAGAAAAATGTCTTCCCTCTTCCTGTTTGATTAAAAATTTCAGATTCAGCTTTTATTTTCTTATGATTTTATTTAGATTTATGTAATAAAATTATGTTTTAAAAAAATTAGGGAAAACTAATAATATGCACTTGCCTATAATTCCATTTCTATATCACTTTTAATTCCATCTGTGGATCTAAGTAAAACAAAAACCAATTATATTACATATTATACATAAATACATATTATAGTTCTTTTTTTATATATATAAAGGAGGAACAATTAAACAAGTCAATCAGAAATTAAATACTCTCTTACATGGGCTTGAGGTTGAAAGGCTCTTTTTGTTATACAAAAAATTTTAGATGTATTTATCACTAGTCTTCTACTAAAGTCAAAGTATATTCCTAAAATTCACAGGATACTTATAGGAGACTTACACAATAGTAGAGGTGGCAATGCGGGCCAACCCGCCGGATACGGGTTGGCCCGCCGCGGGTTGGCCTGAAAGCGGGCCAAAATTAACCGGCCCGCTTTCAGGCAGGTTGGTGAAACACCAACCTGAGCCCGCCATGGCGGGTTAGCGGGTTAGCCCGCCAATCCGCCAGTTTTTTTGTAATTATTTATTTTAAAAAAATATATATATATATTTAAATAATTTATATGTATCAATATTAATTGAAAGTATGATCTAAAATTGTCAAAATATTTATTTTTTTAACTTTATCACTATCCATATATAAATCTGTCACAAGTAAAATAATAATAAAATAAAATATATATTTAAAGAAATGACTTGATAAGATAAAGTTAGCATAAATTAAGTATAATGTAAACTTTAATTTGGTTAAAACTCTAAAATTAACAAAGTGTAATATAAATAATAAAAATTATTTTTTAAAAAAAAAAAAGCGGGCTAAGCGGGCTAACCCGCCAACCCGGCGGGTTAGCCGACCGCGGGTTCGGGCTTGGCGGGTGCAGGTCAAAAAGACCTGCACCAAAATGGGTTGCCAACCCGCCATAAAATGGCGGGTTGGCGAGTTGGGCCCGCGGGCCCAACCCAAATTCCCACCTCTACACAATAGGCTTTAAAAGATTTTTTTTCAGTACAAGCTTTAAAAGGATATTTTTTGTTAAAAAAATTTTAGAAAATGGTTAGACTCACCCACGATCTAAAGATATAGCGAAATTTTTTTTCCTCCTAGGTGATATCAATATCGAGTAAGGCGAGCCGTCTATTATCCTCAGATGTAAATATAGGCACTTACGAGTTATGATGCCTCTCCAAGCGCCGCTATTGAAACCACAACAAAATAATATTTTCTAGAGATCGAACATATTTTAAATAGTCATATATCTAACAAGTTCTCTAGCTAAAAGGATTTGAAGATTTTGCATGACACAACATGGCAAATCATTCTCCACGGGCCGGGCCTTAGAAAGGAATAATTCGTTCCAAGCTTCTAGGCCCAGTTCAAAGCCCGTTGCACGAGTTTCTTAATTTCAGTTTACATAAATTTGGTTGATCAAATTTATTTTTGACAGACGCACCAAAAGAAATTATTTTTGACAGATAAATAAACATATTAATGATTTTAGTAGTGGAATTTAGTTTAACATAATTAAATGTGCATCTATTCTTAGTTAATTATTATTTTTTTAAAAAAAATATGTGGTGTCCATTAAAGAGTTTCTTCAATCAATTTGATATAAGAATGAAACCACGCTAACCCCATCTGTTCAAAGGGTTAAAGAATGAAAATGTTAAGATGTCAGTTAAATGCAACAACATTATCATGTGATTACATATCAACAAGTACTTGAGAAGCCATAATGGGTTGGGAAACCCACCGTGTGAATTTGATGATATTACATCAGTTTTTTTCTTTCTAAACATATGTATACTTCTATTGGCCTCTGAAATAATTAAATAAAAAAAAATAGGGAGGGATGAAATTTTAAAACCCACCATGTGAATCCAAATGCTATATAGGATTTAATAAGACTTTGAAATATTAAAAAGAGAAAATAAAAAATTAGGTGGGTAAATTTAATTTCTTTTTAAAAATAATTTTTATTGCATACATAGGGTGAATAACAAGTTTTTTTAGGGTAGCTGATTTTTCCGTTGTCAAGATTTCGGACTTATGAAATTTCCCTGATAAAGTTTTGGAAATTTTGATGTTTTTATTATCGTATGATTTAATTATTAATTATATAATTTTATGTTTTTATTATCAAATCTTATGATAAATCTCGAAAGCTTACTTGTAAAAAGTGGAAACCTCCCTTATAAATTGTTGAAACTTTGTCGGAGAAGTCAGCCAATTAATCTTCATTTTTTAGTTTTTACAACATAGTTTAAACATTTTACACAATCAATTTGCAACTAACATTTTTCATCCGAGTATTAAAAAATAATCTTCCTAAAAAATAAAAATCATTGAAGTAGATTTTAATTCTCCCAATAAATTATTTTTCATGTGCACAATCTCATTTAAATCTAAAATATTATATTTAAATGACACAACCATCCATTAATTGTGTTAGTTGTAGTTTTATTTTAAATATTCTGATTGAAACAGTAATATTATTCATTAACCATTGTTATATATATATTTTTTATAAGATATATTCAAGTTTAAAATAAAATGAAAATAAAATATTTACATAATTTAAACAAAATTTTCAAATTTTGTAATTTTCAAATTATTTACTAGTGCTATGTATTATTTCAGGGCACGTAATCTCATTAAATACATTATCAGATATAAATGAAGGGAACTCTTAACAAGAGAGCAAGAGATAGAAAAAATGAATAGTGGAATTATTATTTCGATCATAAGAATCATTTTAAAATGTTGTTTCACGAAGCATATTTCAAACTTCTACGTTTTATAGATCATTTGAATCAATTTCTCAATATTTTCTTATCATTTTAACTAATTAATTGTAAATTGGCTAAAGGTTCAACCTTAACAACAGCCCAAATTAATTATTCTTCTTGTAATAATATTTGATATGATTTGGAAATTCCGTTTATATGTGTATATATATATATATATATATATATATGGACCATACGTATGTCCAGTTTATTAGGTCCATTATATCCATTGTTCCAATCAAAACCTGCCACATGTATTATTTTTCGATGTGGAACATTTAACCACAAACGGATGTTAAACATTAATCAGAATAATTTATAAAATAATAAAAGAATTTATAGATTAACTAATTATTATATTATTCTTATTTTTTCTTACACTATATTCTCTCTCTTTTATACCCTCTTTCATCTCTATTATCTTTTTTATAATATCTCTCATTTGTTTTTTCCTACACTACCTCTCCTCTCTTCTCTCTCATCTATCTTCTACACTCTCTCTCATCTCTCCTATATTTAATAATTATACCATTTTTAATAATTTATCAATAATAAAAATACTTCTGAAAATAACTAACCAAACACTCATTTATTCAAAATCACATTTTTTTTATAAGTGTTCAAAAATCTTTTTTTATATAAGCCATTTTGTAAACTCTTTCCTATCGAAATCAACAAAATCAATTAGGTTTTATGACTAATTAAAATGGGTTTGTTAACCAATAACACCAGTAAATATGAAGAAACAAACTATGATTCTGTTATCTATATCAATGTCGAAGGTAAGGTTGCGCGTAATCTGGAAAAGGTACACGCAAATCATATTGTTAGACATGCACATGCTAATATCTTTCACAATCTATAGAAAGAAGACATGATTTTGTTATCTGAATTTCTAGAAACTAAACCTAATTGAAGCACAAACAAGAGCTTGTCGATCAGAATTTTTATTTATGGCTTACGGGGCTCATTACACAATTAATGAAGTTTACGGAATCTTTTGAAGAAACTTTTAGCCCACAACGTAACCTCACTATCGTTGCTTCCGAAGTTTGCTTACTCTGTCGCTGCCACAGTTGCTAACGAAGAAGATGAATCTAGTATGGGTTCTCAACAGCCTCTTCTTTAGGTCTTCCGTTAAGACTAAGCTGGTGGATTCTTGTTGTTGTGAGCTCGCTAGAGAAGAAGGTGGTGATGAATAGCGAGAGGGGCTGCTCATCGAAGAAGAAGGCAGTGGCAATCAGTAGGTGGGCAATAGGTGGGGGTGCTTGCCGGAGGAGGAGAAGAAGCATTGACGGCCGGTGCCCTATTCAACAAAATCAGTACTGTTCACAAACTAACGGTGGTTTAAGAGGACTTTTGGAGTTAAATGTTGACCTGGGAAAAAATTAACCATGTGGCAGATTCTGATTGGAGCAATGGACCTAATAAACAGGACCTAAGTGTTGTCCTATATATATATATATATATATATATATATATAATTGTCCAAATCTGATGTGCTTTGTGTCGTTTATGTGACCAGTATGTATTAAATGTACATATAATATACCAAACTCAATTTTTTTTTTCAAAAAAAAAAATCATTTTGAGGTAGGTTGAAATCATTTTCAAAAATTGTCTAAAAAATGAATTCATTTCCAAACAGTCAGCTAATTGCCGCGGTTATTTTGAATTTATGGCCGTTTTGCTATGATTTGCAAAGAATTATTGCAAATATTTGCTTTTGTTGCAACTTCTTTATACCCTTAAGGCCTTAACTATAATGTATTTTTTTTTTTGTAATTTGGTAGAGTTCAGGAGACACCTCTAACCATCAGTTGGAGATTAATCCTTCCGATACATAAAAATTATCAAAATGAGATTTATCTCTCCAAACATAATAGGGATGTTGATATGTCGGGGCTTTATTGGTATGTTTTTCTTTTTAATAATAGAGATTTGATTAGTGTAGCTGTGTAAGATAAACATAATCACTATAGCATTTATATAGCATGTTACGTGAATTTTGTAAAAGGAAAAAAAAAAACAAATTAGGAATCCAGAAACTGATGAGTGCTTCTCTATGAATTTGAAAAATAGATTATGGGCCCGTTTGGATTAGTTTTTGGAGAATAGATTCTGGGAAGAATATATTATGGAGAATAGATTTTGGGAATAATAGATTCTGAAAATAGAGATGTTTGAATGTTTAGTAGTAGAATTAATTTTTCTATTAATAAATTATCAAAAAATGTATGATTTGATTAAAGTATGAGAGAGGAGAGATGGTAGAGAATAAATAGGGGAGATGAGAGAGAAGAATAGGAGAGAGTGGAGAGTGTAGAGAAGAGAGATGAAAGAGGAGATAGTATGAAGATGAGAAATGAGAGAGAGTATAAGAAAAAAGTATGGGTAAAATAGTAATTGGATAATCTATAAGCTCTTTTATAGTTCTAAAATATATTTTCAGTAACTTATTCAAAACCATGGTTTTAAACCGAGGTTTTACCCAAAATCAATTCTAGACAAAAATGGTTGTTTGGTTCAAATTTTTTCAAGCTGAGACTTTGGCCAAAATCAATTCTGGATAAAAATTAATGTTTGTTTCAAATTTTTTTAAACCAAGGTTTTGCCTAAAATTGATTCCCAGAAGCTGAATCCAAACAGGCACTATATATATATATATAATCTCACAACGAATATTTCCTGTTGTAACATACTAACATCTTATGTTTTTTTTTAATTTGTAAAGAAAACTTCATTTAATAATGAGAAGTAATAGTTATCATCATTGTCACGTTCATCCTTAAAAATTGGATATTATTCCAAATTCTTTCATCCCATCAATCAACCTAAAAATTAAAGTCCATTATATCTTACTGTATAAGAATATGTTTTCACTATTTTATTGTAAATTAATAAATATCCGACATCTATATAATTTCACAAAACGTAGAATATTGGATTATGATATCATGTGAAGTTTAATGGGATGATTAACTTAATGAAAGCAGGGGAGAAAATTATCTTTAGTATATAAATTAATGATGAAAATTAATGCTGAAGTATCATTATTTTGATTTCCAAATTAGCACTTTTTATTTCTGGCCAAAAAATTAAAAAATTTATTACTATTTAAAATCTATTTTTTATGTTAAAGTAATCATTTATTACTTAATTCTATCTTTTATTCTTAAATTTAATGGGCATGATTATTAACATAAAAACATTTTGATATTTAACTGTACGTTCATACTTATTCATATTTTATAAGATTTGACAAAAAAAAATTTGGTAAAGAATTTTTTATAAAAGGCTTAAGCTCACCTATAATTTAAGGATAAGACAAAATTTTTCTCCCTCTTAAGCAATATCAATGTGGAGGCAAGGTGAGCCGTCAATTATCGTCAGTCATAAACTTAAGCACCCCAAGAATTAGAATGTTTCTCTAAGCGTTGTAACTAAATGTTCGAAATGATCGCATGTCTTATTTTTTTATGAGCTAAACCCTCATACCATAGGTAGATTTAGCAAAAATGATATGGCTATTATAAACTAGTTCTGATCAAACAGTCGGCCAAAAAATTACATTTGATCAAACTGATAGGTATAATTCTTTCCGGTTTATAAAAAAAAAAAAGACGGAAAGGTATATATACATGTATGATATGTGAGTTAATTTCAAACGCCTCATCTTTAATTAGACTAATCTATGATATAAAAACGGGTAAATGTATAAAAATACCTATAAGGTTTTACATCACGGGGCACCAACATCATATAGACTTTTTTGGTGTAAAAGTAACTACAAAGTTATAAAATAGGTACAAAAATATCAAATTCTATTATTTATTATCTACTACTAATATTAATTTATAAAATTATCAGAATTAATTTACAAATATTAACTTGAAAATCAAAAGTTAAAAATAAAATGAATCTTTCACTAATAAAACTTTTATCAGAAATGATTTAATACCCATAATATAGCAAAATTTAAAATAAAAGTAAAAGATAATTTTATGAATATATATAGAATATGGCTGGTATTTTCAGATAAGAAATGGAAATAATAATAACTGCGTTAAATATTTATATATTTTAATAATTTAAATTAGCTATTTGTCAACCTTCTATCCCAAATATGATTGAAATGGTATTTTAGTTTTAAAATTTTTGTCTTTTTCTTTTGCCAAATATTTTATCCATATTTTTTTTTCTATGTCAAATTATGTAGAACTGAATAAATTCCGAGAGAGAAATTGTAGCTTTCATAGGCACCAGTTTCCTATTAAGTAAATATTTCCATATTTTTTATAAGGACAGCAAGGTCCCAACCCCAAAATAAAGTACTAACAAAGAAATTGGAATTCATCCCTTGTTTGGTCCCTTTCTCCTTTATTTTTTTGTGATTTTTTTTGTTTTATTTTCCTTTCGATAGAAAAGTAAATAAAAAAATAATTAAGATGAATTAAAAGTTTAAAACATTAAAATACAAAATAGGTTCTACTTTCTATTTATTTCTCATTTGTAAAATTACATATACGCACCTAACTTCTTCCCTTTTTATCTAGGTGAGCAGTATTTTTTATTAAAGAAAACTAAAAATCATATTTTTATTGTAATTTTTTATACCATTTCCTATATGAACCCATTGAACTCTTACATTTAAAGCTAAATTATATATAATCTTTGAACTTTGAATCATATGTAAATAATCTTCTATGAACTCATTGAACTCTTATATTTATGCAAATACTTTCTATATGATTAATTTTATGCATCACTTATCTATCTACACACAATTTCAAATTTAGGGGTATATGCATAAAATAATAAAATTTAAAAGGGTATATATATAATTGATAGTTGAAGGTTATTCGCACGTATTTAAAAACTGACAGAGGCTTATTAATTATTAAATTTTAAAGATTAAGGAAATCTACATGATGTTAAGTATAAAGTTTTATTTTTTGTGTAATTTAACTTATATTTAATAATATAAACACATGGTTTCTTCCCAACCTCTATAGAAGAAAATTGACAAATATCTCTCTAGAAGAAAATTAATCTTCTTTCTTTATTGTTATTTTTGTATAAATTAATTTTTGTATAATTATTAATATTTCATATAAAATGAAAGTCATTTATCATTCTTCCTTAACTACTGTTTAGTGAGATAGCATCTACATAGAATCAAATCCTTTGTTACTATTTACAGAAGTGATATTTGTTTAAATAAATGAATACTGCATAATTTTGAGATTATACACGACGTATATTTGTTTCAAGAATGATTTTGAAATATGGTAGTATAATCAATAAGGAGACTTGTCAAATATAACTAAAAGGAGTTACATATTAAACTTTTCATAATCATTAACTAAACAATTTTCATATTTTATGTAGCATCCTTATCAGTTATCAATACGTGATTGATTAGGAGGCAGCCGTGACCCCAAAATACCCAACACTTTAGAGTGCGAAAACAAGAACTAGTACTAGGAAAAGGGCTTTTAATGACATTTAAAGTTGATATTTCACTGCTATTTTATAAATAGCGTGAATTCTATTATTATTATAAGTTTAATATTTAACGACAATTTAAAAACTGTCGTTATATAGTAGACTTACAATGGCAATTTTAATATTATAACTACCGTTATAGTGTAATACATTAACTGCTTAAAATTAAATTTAGAAAATTTCTAATATATTATCTTCTCTCAAGGAGAATCAGCTTGGTGATGAAGTTGTCCATTATTTATTTTCCCAATGACATTTCAAGTTCTTTGCATATGTGGCATTAGCAAACAAATATTTAAACCATGATATTATTAGAAGATACCACACTACTTTTAAAGAAGAGCCTTTGGTAATCTTATCATAATCATCACTATCTTCTTCACTTTATATCTTGAAGTGCCATATTTAGGGTACTTATTCAATCCTGTATATTTATTTTTGTACAATACGTAGTCATTAAGGCAAGTATATATTTTCTTATATGACAAATCCCTCAGACACAATATTTTTTTTGCCTCGTACTTTGATCTTGGTAGTATATTGCCTATAGGAAGGGCATCACTCATCAACTTGAACAATTCTGTCAAATTAGAATCGGTCCAACTATTTCTCGATTTCAAATTCATCAATCGCAACACAAATTTTAACATTGTGTACTCATATTTACTCCCTGAGTACAATGGTGTCTCAGCATCATTTAGTAAACTTTCATATAGGAGATTACTTTGGAAAGGATTTAGCTCTAATATCACGAAATATATGCGAAATTCTATCCATAAAGTTATCGTTCACAACTTCCTCAAGCAAAGGAGTCCTCATAATCTCAACGTGCTAAATCCAATTTATATATCTTAAACATATCCTATCACATATAAGATAATATCTTATATCAGGAATAGACAATTTGTTATAGTTAAAACAGTTGATATAAAGATAAAAGAACAACACATCCCTTTTCTTCAAAGCATTCATTTGAGCAAATTCAAGAAACATTTCTACCCCATCTTCATATTCCTTAGTAATTCTCTTAGTTTTCATCCAATTATGATATATTATTCCCTTAAATGTAAACAATCTCAAATGGTAACTAAATCTATCAAATAGAAAATAAATAGAAACTGACATTTTTTAGAAGCCAGTTAACAAACAAATAAAATAACAAAACAATTGATGAAAATATAAACAAATTCAGAAAATTTGAAACACGCACCCATAAACAAATAGAAACTAACGTAATAAACTAAAACTACAAATATCATGTCTTTAATACAAGGATGATATGCCATAAGATATATTATAGCTTATAAACAATAAACATTTGAAACAATAAGAAAAATGAGTAAATAAAGAAGTTAAACGGTGACTTATGACACTGACAACGTAGAACAACAATGGAGATGGCGAAGAATGACTTTATCGACAGAGATATGCACAAAAAATAGGAGAAAAATTGTAGAAAATGACGTTCGTACAATTCTATCGTCGTTCAGTAGAGAAACAAACACATAAGGCTGTGAAAAAGTGAAACTAAAAATATACTCCGCAAGAGGAAGTTTGAAAATTTATAGAATTTTACATGGTAATTTTATATTAAATTGTCATAAAATTGAGTTTTAACGGCGGTTCTTAGTTGAACCGCAGTTAAATGATAATTTGACAGTTATTTTATAAAAAAACCACCATTATAAAGTTTTACAAATATGACTTATTTATAAATATGTTACTACATTTTTTGTTACAATTTTTTCCTTTTAACTACCGTAAGGTAGCACTATTATAAATGTTTTTCTAATAGTAACTCTCCTAGATATCTTTATTATAAAATACCTTTAAAAAAGTAGATATTTTGTTATAAGTTATCAAGTATTAATTATATTTTTAAGATAAATTTTATTCAAACTGTCTTTAATTATAATTTCTTAACTCTCTTGGATATCACTCGTGATATTAATTTGTCAAGTCCTCCTTAAAACTATAGGTGAAATCTGTAAAATAACAAAGTTTATAGTTCGAATCGCATCCAAGGACACTGTCCTTAAGAGATATTTCGCGACTCCTCATCAAATTAGAAGCGGCTCTCTCCAGGATTAAGCGAACTCTTCATATAAAAATACAGGGCAACATAACTAGTGGAAGATAAAGTAATCTCAGAAGATTGGTGTGTCATTCTCTATGTTTCCATATGTTTTCCTATATCCTTCTTCTTTATCAAGAAGCCATTTTTATAGATTGTGGAAGGCCACGAGACATGTATTTTAGATTTAAGAGTTATGTTAGAAAGACTCTTCTTTCTTCAACACCCTTTCACAACCAAGAGTTATGTCAGAAAAATATTTCTTTCTTTGATACACCATGTCACAATATTTAAAATATTTCCAACAATCCCCCACATGTGTCAAAGAAACACCATTAACTGAGTTACACAAATGGACATAATCATTGTATCCAGTGGTCCTTTAGACTATGAACTAGACCTAGACTGATAATACTTGGTACACAGAGATGCCAGTGGTCCTATGGACTATGAACCAGTATTTCTTAGATGTATACCAGAGGTACTAACAGCCAGATTATACCCCCACATTTCCATTGTTTACCTCACAGTTTTGTGCTTTAGGCAGCCATGCGCGTGTCATATTTTTAACGAATGCTCTAGAGATTTCGCCACAATCTCATAGGAGCGACTCACACCCCTCATTCGTATAGGTGATTTCTTTAAGTATATCTTGCACATAATACACCATCCTGTAGGATTTGAAATCATTAAGAGCTTTGCTCACTCTTCTATATACAATATAGCACTTTTTCGTACACCATAGGAAATGACCAGTAATAATATTTGGTGTTAGCAGAACTAACAAATGACTTGTTCTTACCCATTGAACCTTCTTTATGGGATCATCAATCACAAAGGTTGGGTTGTCATCGCTGTTGTTATCAACTAGCTTTAGTCTTATTCCCCTCGATGTCTCAACAATTTAATTGTTTCTTCTCAGGGGTTTTGTTAACGGATCCGATAGGTCTATTTTTGACCTCACCAAAGTTGATTGAGATAACTCCACAATTTTAAGCATGTTTATTCTCATAGTATCTCAAACGATTGCACCATTGTTCTCTTAACAATGTTTATTGCTATTTTACAATTATAACTCATCAACAATAAGTGTTGATCATCTTTATTTTCTTTAACAAAGGTTATTGCCACTTTGCAAACATAATTCATCAATACTAAATTTTGTACATCTTTGTTATCCTTAACAAATGTTATTTCTATTTGGCAAACACAACTCATCAACATTAAGTATTGCACGTCTTTGTTCTCTCAACAAAGATAATTGCCATTTGGCAAATATATATCATCAACACTAGGTGTTAGTTTTACATCAAAACAATTGCTAGAATATTTTCAACCACTTAGCCTCAGTACCAGCCAATTCCATAGCAATAAATTCATAATCCCTTTTAGTTAGAATTGTTTGCTTGGATGATTTCCATGTGACTGCACTATCACCAAGAATAAACACATAACTACTAGTAGATTTTAACGCTTCTGAATCTAAGATCCAGTTCGCATCACTGTATCCTTCTAATACAGCTATATATCCACTATAATGTGTACCATAATTTATAGTGTCTTTAAGGTATCTCAATAACCTTATAGAACATCTCAATGTTCACTGCTTGGATAGTGATTATATTTGCTCAATTTACAGAGTAATAAACTCAAGATAAATCACCACTTATCATCCGTGTATTTTAACACAACAGGATTTTATCATACATGATACCAACATAGTATATATTATATTATAAGAATTAATTCTAATGCACCAAATTCTTATAATTTGTGCATAAACAAATTGAGCAAATAACACCCTCAAATAATATATTATCATCATAAAGAATAATCACACTATAGTTCTCAAAACCAAAATTTGAAGTACTTTTCAAGATGATATATTCCTTTATGATTTTAACATCTAAAAACATATTTAATTCATGCTTTCAAACCCAAATTTAAAATAGCATAACATTATAATATGTCATCCACATCATATATATTTATGTTAAGATAAATATATATCCACAAATAATAATATCATGAAAACTAACATATTTATCTCTCATATAGATAAATGATTAAATTTTCATGCTTCCTTTATAAAGCTTATTTTAAGCCACACATAAAATTTTGATAATAATCAATTTAGTGTTAATAACAAATAATAAAACCTCTATTTAATTTGATCATAACATACTTCACAATTATAAAATGAGGCTAACATACACATAATTTTTTATTCTTAAATTTGATAAGGTATCTCACATCTTAGACACCCCCACACTTTTAAATATCAAATTATATCTCAATAACCTTAATAATAATTCTAATTAAATTATAATTTTATCATAAAATTCCCTGAATTAATTTAGATTTTTTCACAAACCAAATCACCCTATTATCATTCTTTCTTTAAAACCCATAGATTTCATGGTAAAAGAAAAACCCTACAAATAATTACTCTATAAACCCAACGGTCTGCATAATATGGAGAGACGTACCTTTTCATATTGTGATCCTGGAACGTCACAATCTTCGGCCACCAATTGTATGGCAATATTAGGAATCCTTAGAATAAGTATTTGAATTTTGAACAGAGGGATGACGAGAAGAGGAGGAGTGATTGAGGCCTTTTTTCTGTCTCTCAATTTGAATAGGTGCAAATATCTGACCCCCACAACATGATGGCAATCTCCTTCATCGCGAAGAACTTGAGCCGCAAATCTGCCGGATGAATTAGGATTCATTCCCTCCCCTTGCAATCTACGAAAAAGGGCATGTAGTTTCTTGAATGCGTTCGGACCACCATGTTCATGACTCCATCCACAAGCCCATTTTTTTCTTTTTTACCACTAGAAGGATTTTCCATATGCTTACTATTATAGATGAATATGCCGTCATCGACCATCTCGCAAGGAAGAAGATCGTTGTTATGGGATGTCTTCAGAAAATAATCCCTTCAAAGTTCCCATTCTCTAGATTGAAAATCAAATTAAAACTTTGTCGCCATGAAATCCAAGAGCCTTTGAGAGTGGAAAGTGTATCATCGACGAGATCATCTCTAATGCAATAAGAGTGGCTGCTTTGGATGATCCAAAAGAGTTCAAACTTCGCAGAAGCAAGATCGCTGAGAAACTCTACTATTACAAAAGGTTGATGATTCAGTAGTAGTAGGAAATGGAAGATCTATATATAAGAAGAAGAAAGTTATATGCAAAGTCAAAGGTAAGGGATATGTTCTTCTCATTCGGATATGTTCTTCTCATTCTTCTTTGGCTTCTCATGGTATGAACATTCTAAATCTTGAAACCCAAAAGTCAGCAAGCCCTTGAATATTGTTGAAGACGGTGATTTTGCTTCTTGAAACCCACAAACTCATATCTTGATGGCTTCTTGAAGCCCAAAAAAAACTTTGAGGCAATATCTCTTAAGATTGTAGGCGAAATCTGCAAAATAACAAAGTTTATAGTTTGAGTCGCGTCCAAGGACACTGTCCTTAAGAGATATTCCGCGACTCCTCATCAAATTAGAAGCGGCTCTCTCCAGGATTAAGCGAACTCTTCATATAAAAATACAGGGTAACATAACTGGTGAAAGATAAAGTAATCTCAGAAGATTGGTGTATTATTCTCTATATTTCCATATGTTTTCCTATATCCTTCTTCTTAATCAAGAAACCCTTTTTATAGATTGTGGAAGGCTACGAGATATGTCTTTTAGACATATGTCTTTTAGATTCAAGAGTTATGTTAGAAAGACTCTTCTTTCTTCAACACCCTTTCACAACCTAGAGTTATGTCAGAAAAATATTTCTTTCTTTGACACACTCTTTCATAATATTTAAAATATTTTCAACAAAAACCATTAGGTAAATTCTCTGGTCACACATGATCAGGTATCATCTTTTTTCATGGTAACGTGTGATATTATTGAAGAATTTAACATAACAATTAAAAGCAATTAACGTGGATTGGATTGAAAACATGACTAGTCTTTCATAATATGACGAAGTGATATTCAAATTTCAAATGAGAAATATAGATATTTAACTCTTGATAGTACTTCGAATATGAGGATGCCTATATTAGTTTAAAAAAATTATAAGGAGCTTAATTTAAGTTTTGTCCTATTTAATATGGATAAATTTGAATTTGTTTTCATTTTCCAATGAAGTTAGTGACTAAGTCACCTCTATGTAGTTTAGGTAAGATGGTTGGAGGTATCTTATAGTAAGGATTGGAGGAAGTAATTAATAATAAACAACTCATTAAATTAAAGAAAAAAGAGTATAAATTATTGGGAGTATGTATATTTATGGATATATAGATAGATGTGATAAAATTTGAAACTGTTGTATGTGGACAATTCTAACTACAACTTCAAAAAAGAAAAAAAAATACAAGAAAAGAAAAAGGAGAAGAAGACGACAATTTACCAGCCTTTTCAGAGAAACACGAGGTTCTAGCTATCGGTCAAACATGCTTAACTACATTCTTAAACTAAACTTCAAATTTACGGAAACTCATCTACAGAAGTGATCCCATTTAATTAATTAATTAGTGATTTATTGATTTCATCATCATCATCTTCCTCGTTGAAAGGTAGCTGCTTTTTGACGCTTCCACACCCCCACACCCCCACACGACACCACACAACTTTTTTTTCCCTCTCCTTTTTCATTTTATCGTCCATGTCTATCTACTGTGTCTGCCCTATATAAACCCACATGTATCACACCCTCATGCACTAGTCACGGGCAGTCTTCTTCTGTATTTTTGTTGTTGTTATTATTTACTGTTTCTCACACAGTGTGCGTGTGAGAGCATATTGAGACCTTATCATTTGACTTATTCTTTTTTTTCTTCTTCTTCGCCGTTGTCGTCGTCATCATGACTGTGTCGCCTGTTGTGTCTGCTGCTGTTGCGAAGAAGGACCGGGTGCTCATTGCAGGAGCCACTGGTTTCATCGGTCAGTTCGTGGCGGAGGCGAGCCTTGCTGCGGGTTACGCCACCTATTTGCTCGTCCGGCCGGGACCCATCAGCCAGTCCAAGCCTGCCGTTGTGAAGGGGCTCCAAGAGAAAGGCGCCGTTGTCATCAATGTAAGTACACACAAACATGAGCAAGACATCCCCCTAGTAGACAATGTTGCAAAACCACCAATTCACTTTTAGACTTAGTACATTATTGTCGTGCCGGAGATTATTTCATACCTCAGAATGTGCGTGCCTCTCTCTCTCTCTCTCTCTCTCATAATACCTCTCATTATCTTGATATATTTTATCTCTCAAAATTATAATATTTTTTCTAAAGTTTCTCTATTCCTTGCACATGATAAAAAAGATTCAAACGAGGGGTAATTACAGTACACATGGATATAAATAGTATCATTAGAGAACTAAGAAACATTTATTATAAATAATTAAATTAACTAATTTTTTTAATATCAATAGATTAATTTCTAGCTTTTATATTAAGAACCGGATTAAGTATATATTTTTATATGGTCATCTAATTGAGTCAAATTTAAGCATTTTTAATTATAATTAAAAAAATATTTTCTACATTTACCTATATTTAAACTGAATAGTTTGTGACCAACACCTGTTGGCGTCTATGTATATATGTATGCATAAAGATATTAAAAAAATGAGCTTCATTTTTTTAATAGAGCGCGCATGTGTGGATGAGACATATGAGATGATATTTTTGAAATATATATTTTGTTTGGGAGCTGAAGGCTAATTAATATTTGTTTGATATAAATATATATAGGGGGTGATAAATGAACAAGAGTTAATAGAGAAGATTCTAAGAGATTATGAGATAGACATTGTGGTATCAGCTGTGGGAGCCAGAAATTTGCTGGACCAGCTCGGCTTGGTGGAAGCCATGAAATCCGTTAAAACTATCAAGGTTAGTTATATCCATAGTCTTCATTTCCTTGTAATTATTCATGAATCGTGAACAGTATACTTTATCTTAGATTCTGTATGAATATGGAACCGACTCTAATCGCATTAGTTTCGTTAGTGTACATTATTCGAATTCTAGTTAAATTTTGAATTAATTGGATTGTCAAAATAAATAAGTAAATAAATCTGTGCAATAAATTAATGGCTTTAATTTGCAAAGATATTTATTTGCCAAAATATTATAAAAAAAACATGTTTTTATTAAGTGTTGTGAATGTCGGCAAATGACAACAGTATATAACAGCCAATCAAAACCATTCAATTACAGCAGTAGTGGTCCAAGCCCTTGCTTTTGTTACGTATTACTATATATATATATATATAGTTGACAATTTCCGTGCATATTTGCAATTTTGCATGGGTACCAAAAGAAACTTAAAATATTAGCACAATATCCAAAATTAAATATGAATTTTTTTAAATTATTCAACCAAAGGGTAGAAGAGAGAATAGCAAGAATAATCACGTGACATAAACGGAATATTGCAATAAGTAACCATTTTTATTATTTTTTTCTACACGTGGCAGAGGTTCATGCCATCGGAATTCGGGCACGACGTGGATCGGGCTGACCCGGTGGAACCGGGTTTGGGGATGTACAAACAGAAGCGTCTGGTGAGGCGCGTGGTGGAGAAGTCTGGCATCCCCTACACTTACATCTGCTGCAACTCCATCGCTTCTTGGCCTTACTACGATAACTGCCACCCTTCCCAGAGTCCTCCACCCTTGGATCAATTGCACATCTACGGCGACGGCACCATCAAAGGTACTCTTCCTATCCTCAACATAAGAACTACTCAGTTAATCCGGATATATTAACAAAATAACAAATTATTTAATTATAACAAGATGTAATGAGTCCCACATATATTTACGTGGCTTCACCATGGTTGCTGTGTTCTTTCCTGTGCAGCCTATTTCGTAGGGGGGCCTGACATTGGGAAATTCACAATGAAAGCAGCAAGTGATATGAGAGCCCTAAACAAGAGTCTCCATTTTCAACCAGCCACCAACTACTACAACATGAACGAGCTCGCTTCCATGTGGGAAACCAAAGTTGGTCGCACCATTCCCAGAGTCATCATCACTGAAGATCACCTCCTCGCTGTTGCCGCTGGTTCGTACCCTGTTAATAAAAAAGATATAGACACACACACACACAAACAACACACTGAAGTGAGTTTATGCATATTGATTTGCAGAGAACGTTGAGCCGAGAAGTTTTGTGGCGTCGTTTACACACGACATATTCATCAAAGGGTGTCAGATCTTCAAGCCGGATGGACCCGGTGATGTGGAGATCGGAACACTGTATCCTGAAGAACAAATAAGGAGCTTGGAGGACTGCTTTCAGAATTTTGTTCTGATGATCCCGCCGGAGGACACAAAGAAGGTGGCAGCGGCGACGACGACAGAGCTTAATGGTACTGATAGCGGCGTTACTATGACCAACACCACCAGTAACGGCAACGAGAGTGCCGCCACCACAAACTCATCGGCTGTGGTAAAGCCGGTGCCAATCACCGCCATTGGTTGATGATATGAGTTCATATAATATTATTTAGTAGTATTTGCTTTTCTTATTGTATTTTATTTTTACCATTTAATTTGTGAGATGGGAATCTTGTTTATTCATATGGCGGTTTGATGTTACTGGCACTGTACGAACAAGAATAAAACCATATGAGTAATATAATATTATTTTAAGGCTATTTTGTTCTTCTAGTGCCCCGACAATATAATTAATGTCTCTACATCAATTCATGCTGTAATAATTTTTTTATATTAAAATTCGTATATGATTCGTGCCAATCTTCTTCTTCTTGTACCATTTCTTCTTCATCATCTTCTTATTGAAGAATCCATGTCAATATAATATATAAAAGTGCATTATATATATATATATATGTATATATAAAAGTAATGAATTTATGTTGAGTAATTCTTTTAATACTTTTTACTAATATTCGGATTACATTTTTTATGTTTTTAATATTAATCTTAAAATCACATGTTTATTTGGCCATCACATTGATTACAGGCTTATGGACTCAGAAGAAAACCAGGTTTTCTACATCACACACCCAAAAATTAATTAAAAAAAATTAGAAAAAAGGTAGAAGGAAGACTTTTACCTGAGTACGTATAAATAAGAGTTAAAAGTAATTTTTGACCTAAAAGTATTCTTAAAAAAACAATAGGTATTTGAATTTTTTTTACTCAATATCAATACCAAAGTGTTATAAAAAAAGAGAGTAATGTGACCCAAAATTAACACCAACTTAGGTGGGCACCTCCATAGTCTACATTAGTTCTCTCACAAACTCACATTTAAAGTATTGAAAATGGGAGCCGATGAATGAATTGGTCAATATAATAGTTTAATAATAAGTGATCTAAAACGGAGTTAATCCAGATCAAAATTCTTTTTGTAAGTTAGTTTTAGCATATTTTATATATATGAAGAAAAAAATTATTAAATTTCTTTAACTATACCATGAAATTTAACAATTTTCTAATTTTATTATCTATTTAATATATATTATATTTTATATAAATAAATTCAATATAATTATAAATAAAAGATAAAATAATATATTAATATAAAAAAATTCTATCGTATAAATAGTATTAAAATAAATATTTTTTTTCATCTTATAAATATGATTAAATGTGTAGATATGTATTTTTAAAATTGAGAGGGGGAATGTGTAATAGAGGTAAAATTGAAGGGTAATGGTTGTATTTTACTCTTTAAAATAATTAATTTAATTTTATGTATAATTTGAAAAAAAAAATTAGAAAACAAAAGATAAATAAATTCACTTTGCGCTATCCCTCAGACTCACATCACATGCACGCTGTCATACCCACAAGTCAACGACTCGCTTTCTCTCTCTCACACTGATGTTGTACGTGGTACCATATGAACCGTCCGATTGTTTGAACTTGAGGACAGACAACTTCTTCGGCCGATCAAATTTTTTCTTAGGCACAAAGTTTGTTTCGGGTCCCACTTTATTTTATTATTTTTTTGTAAATAAATTTTTATAAAAAAATTATATTCACTTATAATCTAAAAATAAAATAAAATTTTTTTTTTTTAAATGATATTAATATCAAACATGATCGTCTATATTTTTAAGTATAAACTTAAATATCTAAGATCTATAATATTTTTTTAAACGCTATAATTAAAATTATAAAAAATAATATTTTTTAAAATTAAATATATTTTAAATGATTATATATTTTATTTTTTTTATCTATTATTATTTTTTTAATATAAAAATTAAAAAAAGGGATCAATTACCAATAAACTCGCTGTAAAATAGTAAAATGGATACTTTATTTTGTCATTTTGTGTCTGATACACAACTGGAGTCCCATCTCATTGAATAAGTAGGCAAAATATCAACATCCCAGAAAATGGGCCAAACCCATATGGGTCCTCCAATTTAGGATTTTTTTTTGTCATATATTTCACAACAAAAGAAAGAAGTATTATGACTATTATATTCAGTAATATTTATAAAAATTATAGGAAGTCTCAATTTATATTTTAGCTGTAAATAAATAGAGCATTTTATTAGGGTTTTTGAGTTATGGGGGAGAAAATCAGTTAGCAATGGCGTTCATAAATTAAGTTAAAAATACTTCAAAATTGTCTTTGTGATGTACGTGAGTGTATTGTTGTTGATGTGGATATTGTCTTTATATTATTATTTTGTTTATTATGTGTGTGTTTGACAAATTTAAACTTAGTTTGGTTTAAAATTTAAATTTAATTTTTTTAAAATAAATAGTCATATTTATTCAAATAGGTTTTTAGACTAAACTATAGTTTAAAACTAAAGTTTCAGATAAGATGGTCAGAGTAGCTTATGAAATAGTAAAAGAGCTTATGAAATAACTAATTACTATATTACCCTTATTTTTTCTTACACAATCTCTCATACTTTTTCTTACACACTCTTTTCTCTCTCCTACTTTTTCTTACACCATCTCTCTTTTCTTTCTTACACCCTCTCTCCTCTCACCTCTCATCTCTTATATCTCCTCATTTAATATTCATACCATTTTTCGTCATTTACCAATAATAAAAATACTTTTAAAAATAACTATCTAAATACTCATTTATTCAAAACTATTTTTTTTTCATAAATTCTTTTTTAAAAGTCCTTTTTTATAAACTGCCCAAAAGCCTTTTTTTTCATAGACCTATTTCTAAAATTCTATCCAAACAAGCTCTATATTTATTCTCCAATGTTGGCTAAGCTTGTCTTAGTTTCAAAACCATTGTCCATTAAAGTCTGTAGGGACGCATGTAGTTCCCCACTCATAGATTATATGCGAAAAAACACACATCTATAGTGAGTTCTTAAGCGTGAACAAGACATTCAATCAATGAACTAATCCTTAGATCAAGTTAATCAATTATCTTATTAATATTCAATTTTGTCTATAAAGTTTTTTGCATAGTAATTATGAGTATTTATAATTTTTTTAATTAATATTACCTTAAAAGTATTAAAAAAAAGAACAAAATTGCTCTAACTATTAAAAAAAATTAATATTGACAATTAATATTTTTAATAATTAAGATAATATTGCTTTTATTAAAATATTTTTAGAACAATATTAATTTAAAAATAATTTCCAATACTCACAATTCTTGTGTAAAAACTTCATAGGGAAAGTTGGACATTAACCCTTGATTATATATTCCTTCCTTTCTCTATCATAAGGCATATCCAACTACATCCTACCTCACTAGAATTAGTACAACGTGGTTAAGTTATTAACTTTTTAAAGAATTAAATTTATCTATATTTAAAATCATAAATTATATATTGAAAAGTGAAAAAGAAAAATTATGTCAAAATTTTAAAAGGGGTAATCTTAGAAAATATAATTTTTGCCTATTGGTTGACTTGAAATAAAGATCACTAATTTTGTTTAGAAACAGTCTTATAATAGGGATGGGAGGGAGTACATATTGAATATTTTTTATTGAGCTTCCTATTAATGGGTTGACTTGTGTTTATTAGCCTAAACTTAATCAGTCAATTAATTGAAATTCATATTTCATATTTATATTTTAAAATTTGAAATTTAAAGTATGAGAGATTATAAGGAAGTTTAACGAGTACTTGATCTAGTGTAGATCAATTAAATCACAAAATGCGAAGAAGACTGAGATTCGAATATCCCATTGTTAAAAATGAAGTGTTGGGCTATATCTAGGAATAAGGTGGTTGTTTGTTCCTTGGTGTACGTTCGTTGGTGAGAGTTGATGGGTGGTTGAAGACTGGTAGAAGAATTGTTGCATGTAAGCAGGTGTGTAACTCAATGCTAAGACTCCTCCATGTGTCGGATCTTTGAGATAATTCACCATATATAATCAAAATATATGATAAATAACGAGTTTATATCTCATATATAAATTTAATTACTAATATTATTATGAGAATTTCTTTAGTATGCGATATGTAAATCCCTTGTAAATACTCTCTAAACTCTGTAATTATGCTATGGGCTTGATGATTGACCGGTGTTGAACTTATCTAAATTTTTTTATATAAAAAACATATAATCAAACTCATGTCCTCCCATATTTAATATCTAAGAGATATTTATTTAATTTAGATAAATTAAATAAATTTGTATTACATATTAAGTCTTATATTAAGTATTCAAAAGAGTACTTAATTATAATATATATAACTTAATCTCCTTAAAATACTCCTATGTAATATTATGTTATATATCAATTTATAAGTTAGGTAAATCAGTATAAAAAAACATAATAAATATAAATAATAAAATATATTAAGGTCTTAGATTTATGATAAAAAAACTATCCATAACGAATTTAAATTTTAGAAACAATCTCTTCATGCAACTTGGTGTTACAAGTTTAAATTCTAAAAATATTCTATATAGTTGTGTAAATAATATTGAGTATATTTTTTTCTCTCTAGATCTCACATGATAGAAGCCTAATGTATTAGGCTACCTTTTTTATTTTGCTTTTTCTAAATATTAAAGAAAACCTAAAGTCTGAAGCATGAATGTGGATTATGTATGATAAAACCCGCCCCCTCAAAAACACACTTGTCACACAAGTTATATATATAAGGGTTAGGGTTAAGGTGTACGTTTACTTTAGAAAGTTTTGTATGAGTTACTTGGAAGTTCTTTATAACTTAATGTTGATTTTAGAAGTGTTAACAAAGAAGTAAAGTCACCCAAATTATTAAAAAATTAATATTAATTATTAATATTTTTAACATTTAAGGCAATATCGCTTATTTAAGCGATATTGATCCAATAAAAATTTTTGGACACCAATATTTTGTACGTAAGACTTAAAGATAAAATTAAACTTTAACCCTATATCTAATTCCTCACTATATATGTATATATATATATATATATATATTACTCTATCACTTTCTAATTATAAGATTTACTTTGGGGTTGAGTTTATTCATAAATATAAAACTTTAATTTATTTTATTTTTTAAAATTATAATTTTCTTTAATATATTATATATGATTGCACATATTAAGAGGGCATTTATCAAAGATAGTTTAAATACATATTATTAGAATGTGTATTTTTAAAAATTAACACATAATTATTATAATTAATTAATTTATCTAACTTCTTTAATTTACCTAAAATAATTAAATAGATCTTATAATTAAAAATAGAAGGGATAATATTTTCTAAATGAGTGTGTATATTATCTGACCAAAATAAAAATACGTTTATATATTAATATATTATAATTATTAATATGTTTCTTTAAACTTTTTAATAAATTAAATTAAATTTTATTTTATAAATTATCTCACAATTTACTTTATATACACTCAAATTTTCAAAAGAAGTATGTGAAAGAGCAAATTACGGATAACTGTGGCTTTGTCACTCTCGTACGTTGGATTTTTATGAGCTCTGGCCATTATGCATTCACTCAATGACCGATCTAGCTTCCAGTTGCTTGGTAACTCTTTGGTCCCTTGGACCTTATAGTGTAACATTATAATTTTTATTTTTATATTTAAACATAATTAAATTATTATTTATCAATAAATAAAGATTTATAATAGATTAAATATATCATTTAAAATTTAGAAATATATGAAATTAAGAAAATAAGAAAAAATAAATTATTAATTATAATTTTTTTATTATAAATAGTTAAAGAAATTATATGAGTTTAAGGGTGAATAAATAATTAATGATCATCTTAAATGATTAATGATATAAGATATAGGTAGATATAAAGAACATATCTATATAATAATATATCTTTGATTAAATATACATATAATCATATACATATTTATACTATAATGATAATATAGTATAAATATATATAAAAAATATGGTTTAAATTTTAAATTTTCATATATAATAGGATTTTGAGGGAGATGATAATAATAATAATAATAATGAAAAATAATAAGATCATATTAGATAAGATTACAATTTTAAACTTTATAGATTAAATATAAACACCCTAAACCTAATTTTTAACTCTTATTGACATCAAATTTCTCTTTTCATTATCATCATATTGTCGTTAAGTTGTTGGAGTAACTTTTGTTAAATTATCATATTGCTTGTAATTAATATTGTTGTATAGGGGGCCACTAGAATTGTAGCAATTATTCATTATTTTAGCGAAATATAACCACTGTCTATTTATATGTGCTAATGTGATGTATATGAGTGATTTAATAAATATATTAATGTTGATATGATTATTTTGATAATTGTGTATATGGTGATTGGGAATTAGTGATAATAGAGTTGTCTTTCTATTATGTGGTATAGCATCTCTTGAAACTCGATAGTTAGCTTTTGTTCCACTAGTTTACTAAGGGATTTACCCCACTAGCTTACCGAAGAGGAATAAAACCATGATCTGGTCTTGTGTGCTGTGAATTTTGGCCGATTTATAATACTAGATCTATTAGCTCTTTGAGTAGCTAGTCATATAGTAGTTGTCACTATCATATAAGTTTGATCAACGGGTATAAGACGATTCAATTGATTTGATGAGAGAAACTATGGTAGTTTATTTATTTGATTATATTATAATGATATGTTATTTTCTATCTATTGTATTTTGTTAATTGTCCCACTTGACACCTCATGAGTACATGTTAGTATGCGTGATAAGTATTATTATTAGTTACTAAGGTATTTATCTCACCATGTGGTTATTAATATTTTTTATGTGATAATTTTGTACTCGGACTTCAAGGAATGTTTTAGATGTTTGATTAGTGTTATATCATTGCATAAACTCTCATTTTAATTTATGTGTAGAATAGTCGTATATTGCTATAGTATAACCTATTTTGCATACTCTAATATGATATAATATTTTATTTTGATTTGATTCTAAGAATAAGTCATAGAATGGTATTTTAAAGATTCATGATAAATTTTTCTAATTTATTAATTATTTCTTTAATTTTATTAAAATTGTATAAATTCTCACATTATTTTTAAAATATATACATTCTAATTTAATCTTTAATATCATTAAAAATATTTCATAAAAAATTATATAATTACTGTTTATCAATTAACATTTTAAAGAAAAATTTAATATTTATAATATAAAATCAAATCTACTATATTATCTATTCTTTTATAAATAAAATTTATAAAAGATTGAGTAATTTATATATTTTAAGTAATTTGACTCATTTTTTTCTATCAGGATATTTGAATTTTAAGAAAAATATTTTTATAACATTTCTTTTAGATTTTAATAAAACTCCTTTTTATAATGATTAATTCTATTGAAATTAAGAAAATTTATTTATAATTATGGTTATATTGTTATTGATTTATATTGAAAATAAAATGAGTTTAAGTAATTAATAATAGTTATATTTTAGGAAGATTTTATATATAATAATTCCAAAAAATAGGCAAAAGGCAAAAACTATAAAAAAAATTGCTTCCACTGTGACACTTTTGAAAGGAAAAAAGAAAACTTTGTTTTTGTCACTATTCCAGAAATACATTTTTTTATTCAATTAACTTATTTTTAGTTCCTACTGAATTTTGAGCCTTCCTAATGTTATTCCAACATGCACTTGAGCATTTAGACTTGTAAATATTGATATTGAATGCTTCTTTTAACACAATTTTTTAATGTGTTCACTGTCAAATAATCATATCTAAGTTATTGACATCGTTTTAGCTAATTATGCTCATCGCCTATAATGAAATATGTAACATCCAAATACAATTTCAACCGTTCGTATTTAAGATTTTAAAATAAAAAATCAATTTTTAAAAAAATATGCAGTGAAGAAATTATTTTTATTTTAGATTATGTATCCATTAAAATAATTTTTTTAAAAAATAAAAATAAAATAAATCTAGACCATTTAGATTTGGTGTTATAACTGGATTAGGTAGAAATGTGCCATTTAATCAAACAGGAATTGAACCTACCCAGTGGCCACACAAATTTCGTTGGGTTAAGTTTTCACCTACCAACTCAAAATGTTTGAAAGTGACTTTTTTTTTTTTTTTTTTAATTTCAAGACCGAGATTCCATTCCATGGACCTAATCCCAAGACAAGGGTTAGTTAACTAGGTTGAAATTGAACTTCCAAAACAAATGGTTGAAAAATAACGAAATCCTTCAAAGACAACTTTCTGAAAGGATTCTTAGATCCCTTTCTGTATTGGAGGCTTAGATTCCTCAAATATTAAGATTAATCCCTTAAACAAATGCCTTCCTCTTCAAAGTTGAGAACTATTAATTTTAAAGGCACATTGAGAATCCCAGCTCAAGTTCTTTTGAGTAAAATTAACTTTCACATAAAAGTAATAAAAATAATTTTAGGAGAAAATAGTTTTTTAAAGAAAAAGAATTCTTGAAAACCATAGCTTTGCTCCCCAAAACTATGATTTTCCATCATAAAATATTTTTTTGAAAATTTTAGAATGTTTAGCCACTATAGTTTAAAGGAAAAATTACTCTTAAATTTTATATAAGACAATTTCTTACTTAAAAATTTCACAGGATCTCTAAATTATTGTCAAATTATAAGGACATGTGGATAGAAAATTTCAATTATAAAAATTCACCATTACACTTATTCTCATTGATAGTTTTTTTTGTTGACAATTTAAAATTAGATATATAGGATATTCATTGATGACTTTTACTGTCAATAAAAACCATTCCATTTATCAAATAACTCACTTTAAGTTATAAACCAAAACTTCCCCACTTGTCAATAGTCTAAAGATTTTATAGAACTTTTAATTAATAAATTATATTATATAGAACCTAAATAATTCTCCCTATTTTAAAACCATAGTTTATACTCTTAAAAGTGCTTTTTTAAAATTTACCCCAACACACTCTTAGCCTATGTTTGAGAGCACTTTAAGTTATTGAGATAATTCTTCACTTTTACCTTTTTTGTACAAAAAAAATTAGATAAATTTATCACTGATCTTTCACTAAGGTTAAAGCAAAATCCCAAAACTCAGAGAGCGCTTACAAGAAACTTATAAGATTACCTGTCAAAAAAATCCTTACAAAAATAATAAAAATTAAACTCATATTCTTCCTTACCATCTGTATCAACTCTCATTGATTAAAATAAACTAATCTAAATATGACACCACAAGCGATGTTAGCTTCACCGGCGAACCAGACACTTGAACATTTGCAGACAAGCCCCATGAGATTGTATATATGGGCCAAATAAAAGGGGCTCTAAAATGGCTAACATCATTAACTTTCCGACCGTATTAAAAATCAACATGACACGGTACCACTTAACAATGAGAATGGGGTGGCGACTGCAAGAAATATACTTTACAGAGAAGAACAAGACTAACTGTGGGGAACTATATAACAGTTGTTGATAATGAACAAACAATCCAATGGACAGAGAGCCCAGCAATTCTGGTCTCCGTGCTTGCCTCATCTAAAAAACAAAAGCAAGACAGTGTATGTGAGACAGCTACATTTGCTTCAGTCAGTGTGTATATTTGAATCTATACATCATATACAGGTATTCGATCTTCAATGGTAACACGGCAGATAGGGCACCTCTTGCACTTTTCACCACATGTGCTGTTATCCAAAATTAAAATTGTCAAAAATTGGATGAGAAAGTAGCTCAAAATTATGAGAAGTTCTGTTATATACTCCTCTAGTTCTATTTATAAATTAGAGAGAATTTTTTTAGATCATATTTATCAGATACATCATTAAATTTTTTATATAAATATACAATTTTACCCTTATAAACTTTGCACTATTGGAGTATTGTATATATTAAATAGAAGTCAAGTTGAAAACTTACTAAATTTTAAGACAGAATACATAAGACTTAGGCTTTATTTGGTTAACTATAGGGGAGAGTAGATTAGGTTAATTTAAGAAAAGATAGGGAAAGGTAGGGGAGGTTAATGAATGATGTTTTTTGTTTGGTTCAGGAAGGGAGGGGAGGGGGGTTAATTAAAAGTTGACAAATATACCCTTATCTCTTTATTTAAATTTATTTATTCTTTATTTATAATATTCATATCAAAATTATTATTTTTTAATTTATAAATCTTAAAATTTTTTATCTCATTTATATATATAATAAAATTAAAAAAAATAAAAAATATGTTAAAATTTTAACATTATTTTTTATTAATTTTATAATTATTATATATTTTAATATAATATATAAATAATTTATTATACTTATTAAGTTTTATTATAATTTATTATAATTATTATGCAATTAAAGAAAAAATTAGATGTGAAAAAAATAAAAAAAAAGTTTGAGGGTATAATTGGAACATTAAAACAAGTTTGGGGGCATTTTAGTCACAGGAGTATAATATCTCAGCTGGCTGTGCAAAGAACCTATCAAAACTTGTTGCCAAAAAAACAAAAAATAACCTATGAAAACTTGCCAGATCGGACATTTGAAGGATGACTTTTATGAGCTTTTATCGGCTAGTACAACCGGATTGATGTGCTTAGGGTTCTTACCCAACATTATTTGTATTAAACGGCTAGTGACAGAATATAGATCAATAGCAGGGCATAAGAGTTCTTACCTGCAAAGAACGCGATGCCTGCATGGAAGCAGGACCACATTAATCTGCTCTTCAAAGCAAACTCTACATAGGACCCTTTCCTGAAAATTTCATCAATCCCTTGGTTAATAGTCCATTATATAGCCTCTCAAGTCATATGTAAGGCAGTTTAAAACAAATTATAATTATAATACTACAGTTTGTGCACTTGAAATTGCAAACTTGTGCCAGAGCATGCATAATGCGTATTAGATGATGATATCTGGGCTTTGTGGGGGTAATGGCCCCCCATTGCAAAAATGATTGTGAGGTATCAGTCCGCTGAAGCATAAATCTAAGACTTCCTTGACAAGAAAGAATCAGAATACAGAACTTTCTTTAACATTTTATGTCATTCTGAAATCAAATGAAAACTACCACATATAAAGGGAGAAACATGAAAGAAATGGAGAAAGGAAAGTTACAGAAAACAGTAGTATATATTTTTGGAAGGTCATCAGAAATTAAACCCAAATTTAGAGAGAATTAAAAGTGATCCCTCTTCGTGGATTTTTAGATGCCCCTTTTCACCAACTTGGGTATGGTTTTTTACAGCACAACACCAGGAGATTGGATGTATCCATCCATCCACATGCATTTATCACAGGTAGGTAGAGAGAGAAAGAAATGAGAATAGTATCAAATTCAATCAAATAGCAGTTCAGTTACACGTTGAAAATCACTCATTGCCACGACAGACAACAAAATTGACCCAATTTAATCATATGAAAGGTCTAAGATGCTAGAACCTGATCAGTTTGAACTTTAAATTATATTTTTAACTTTAAACTGAGGACTTAAGTTTTGCACAAAACAAAAAATGAGGAACTAAGATTAATAGCATACCAGGTCTCTACTCCCTATTCCCTGCTTAATGAGAATGAAGAAAATGATCCTTGAGACAAAAACTAAAAACATACTTATGCAACTGATAAACAAATTTAAACGTCAAAGAGAATCAATCAAGGTTGAAAACATTACGTTTTGGAGCCTTTCATACTCCTGCTGGCTAAATTTTGTAATCTCTGACTGCTCACCTAGTGCAGCTTGTAGTTTCCAGATCTGAGAGTTTTAATAATTGAGATTACTTCAATGTATGACTAAAGTTCATATTAAATAGACAGGCTTGAGTAATAAACACTAAAATGGAAAAAAAATGATGCAAGGAATAATGTTATAGCTACATATTTTGGTATAATAGAAATAAGTCTTTACCTCCTCAACAAGATCTGCTTTAGGCATTTTCTTCACCACATCAGGGGAGAAAGTTTTATACCTAAATAATGAAACAAATAATATTTATATAAAGTGAAGGTAATTTGGATCAATATTCCATGTTACAGCTAACAAGAGAAACAGTGTAGGTGTAACTGCTTGAGTCACATTAGTTACTCAAAAGCACAAAGGGAGAGCAATGCAAAAACTTTGATTAACATGACCATCAAAATAAGCCAAGTGGAATATGTTCCCCACAACTATTTTACATTTTGAAAGAGCATAACCAAAAAACTTTGATTTTAGAAGGGGAAATTGGTGCTCTGTTCAAGACTTCCAAGACAAGGATGTAAACGTGATCATTAATCAATAAGTTTCTAAATTAGGTTTCAAAAACTGAATTCTTGCCAAACATGCTTTAGAGAAAAAACTGACCCTGAAGAATCCCCCTCACAAAAAAGTCTGGCTTGTTCCTCTCGACTTCCTTCATCTATTGACCACCAACCCAGCAGCCTGTTAATGCAGAAGATGCAAGCAATGAAATATATCACTTACAACTGAATAATATCAGTTTTTATTGGCTCAGCAAATAAATTAACAAAGATAAATTTTGGTTCTATAGCAAAGAGAATCAAACCAATACCTTGAGCCACGATGCAAGAATCCAAAACAATCACGGGCTTTTAGTGCTATATCCGAGTATCTTTCAGGAACATCTCCACTGTAAACTACGAGAACTATTTTCTCCCCTAATCTATAAGCCGCAAATAAAACCCCAACTCCTTGCAACAGAAAAAGGGGAGAAAAGACAACAGCACACGACAAAGTTCTTGCACCAGGTGGTGTTCCCTATAAAAAATGGGGAAAAACTCAAGAAACTTGGAAAAACTTACATTTCCTGAAAATATTGATAGGCCCTTGATCAAAATATATTATACCTGTAAATGCATAACTAGCATAATTTGAAAAGCTATGAATGGAATTTTCATGATATGCCCACCAATGTCCTGCAGACTGCATAAGCGACTTTGCTGCCTCTCTTCATCAGCAGAGACCACCAAACCTGTATCCCAGTCCAGGTATCTTACAGTAAGTGACGATGAAAGTGATGATGAGCTGGGATCTGCTTTGTCAATGTGACATTTTCCATGAATTGTTGGATTGTACCACTTTGTACAAACAAGAAAGGCAAAGCACTCTGCAATGCTGCAAAATGATTACAGGGATTTCATGAGGGTCAGAGACACAAGAAGAATGACCCGATACAACCAGGATATCAGAAATGTAAATTTGGTTATACCCATAGTTAATAAATAAGTCCCACCAGTCTAGACCAGCAACATCACCTGCAGGTAATTGACAGGATATTAGCAAGGATATGATAGGTATGCATTCAACTACTAATCAGATAGTGATTAATACAAAGAATGTGACTACAGCAACACAACTCAGCAAGTAATATTAACACCGCCCAAACAGATGTAGATAGTGCAGCTAACAAGATATGTGTCAACATGTGTTTTACTATAATTCCTCACCCCATGTATTCAATGAATATTCTCCATTTGAAGTGGGCAAGGGACACATTGCAATAATCTGTCTTTTTGGGGAAAATTGCAATGAAGGAATTCTAGGTAAATTATGTCCAGATTAGAAATGATTAAATAATTTTCAAACTACATACTAAAAAGTTATTAAGGGGTTATCCATATGTTGACTTCAATTAACCAGCTAATTCTTGGTTGTTTCTAACTCAGAAATATATTTTCCAAAATTGTAGTTCTCTCTCTTTATGCCTGAAGGTGAGATAAAGGACTTTCTCATAAGGATTAGCCTACATTAGAGATCATCTTTGAGCCCTTCCTTGTTTAACATGGTTTTAGCATTCTTTCTGAGCTTATACAAGAAGAAATCCATAAATGCATGATTTTCACTGATAACATTGCTCTTATGGCTGCGTCAAGAGAAGAGATTAGCTCTAGATTTGAGTTATGGAAAACCTTAGAGTGGAAAGGTTTCCGCCTTAGTAAAAGGGAGAATAGTGATTTGGTAGGAGATCAAATCATTCCACAAGTGACGAAGTTTATATATTTGGGATAAATTATATATAATAATGGTGAAATTGATGGAGCTTTTACACAAAGAATACAAGCTAGGCAGTTCAAGTGGAGAAAGGCTATCGAGGTTATCTATGATAGGAAAGTACCTAATAAGCATAAAGGGAAGTTTTATCAAACTGCTATAAGGCCAACAATGCTTGATAGTGAATGTTGGGCTTTAAAGGGACATAAAGAACATAAACTAGGGGTAACAGATATAAGGACCTTAAGACGAATATGTGGTCATATAAAAAAATATAAGATTTGAAATAATCATATGAGAGGAAGAGTAGGCGTGGAGCCTATTGAATAAAACATGGTAGAAAATCATTTGAAGTCACACAGTATGTACAAAGGTTGTTGGAGGTGCCAGTGAAAAGGGTGGATTAGACAGTATAAATCTTGTCAGAAGAGGTACAGGAAGACTTTAAAAAATGAACAAAGAAATTATTGAACTGGACCTTTTGATTAACAATCTATCCAAAAATTTAGTTGTTGATAGGGTACAATGGCATCTTTTGGGAGATGGATAAGCCATTGCTTTGATACAGTGAAAAATGGATAAAGTCTGTGAATGCCTATTCATTCGTGTGGGAGAAGAACTACCATTGAATCCCGCATAATCACTAACAATTAATATGCAGCTCCACGGCATCATGAGAATAAATAAAAATCCCACAGTAAGGGAATCTTATTACCTAGTTGACAATTAACAAATATTTTTAAGGAATGTTCAAAACTTACCACATAACTTAAGAAGTGTGAATACCGTAGCAGCAATAAAGAAGACCATGGATATCGCAACCCAGAAGTGCTAGAAAACAGTAGTACACGTTTTAGAATCAAGATTTTGTGAAAATAAAACAAATCACACCACAGTATTGAGTAAAACATTAAAGTTCTCTTTGATGAACACAATAAGGTGATGCCAATGAAGAATGGGAACAAAAGGTCTCTAACAATCGGTAAGACCAATCCTCCAGGAAAACTGAATGAAATGTCTAGAACCAAAGTTTTTAAAAGAAAATTAAAAACACATGCTTAAAATAATAAAGGAATTAGTAACAAAGAGTAGTCCTTATTTAAAATTTAATTGATGGCTTATTTTCTCAATTCACTCCAACTATTTTATCCTGATTTTCATTTATATCACAATTCTAGCAAGATCCTTCTGACTAACTACAAAACAAGAAACTGACTTGAGATTCTGAACAATAATGCATTTGAACAAATGTCAAGCATCATCTAATGAAAGATAATTACATGAATTTTATCAATTTTCTATTCACTGTTCCACATCACTTATAGTTCAATAAATAGATAATACTTAAAATTTATAAAGGAATTTGGACAAAAATTGTTGATTGTGTTATAACAACTAATCTTAATCCTTTATGTAATATAACAGATACTAGCGGAAGCAATAGATAGGTAGCAAGTTATGTACAATCCCCGAGGTATCAGAATTTAGTACCGAACATAGAATTTTGAACATAGAACCAGCAAATTATTTAACCAAATAATGAACAATATACTTACAGGAAGGGTTTCCCATATTGCTTCATCACCCATATTTTCATCATCTCCAGGCATTAAAGCCCTACACATCCTATGTAAGGCGAAGAAAATCAGAGAAATTATATTTTGATTTCTTACTTCTTTATAACAGAAGAAGCTAGAAATACATAGGAGACCCAGTCAACAAGTCTGCCAGTACGAATTTCATGAATTAAGCAAAGCATAAATGAAAAGATAAAAGCTATTCAAATTCAGAAATAAAGGCTAGCTAAAAGGGAAATTACAGGTCTGACTTTTTCCAAAAATAAACCACACGCTTCCACAAAATATTTGCTTAATTGTGTATATCATATTTGGATTTCAAGTAAAAGAGACGATTAGAATCCAATTTCAACACCCACCTTCAAGTTTATAGCAGCTATGAGCTAAAATTGCAAATATTCTAAGTCAGTGGTCATTTTTATAATTGTAGTTCTTTACTGTCTTTTCCTTCATTTCCCCTTGCTACAGAGTCTCCATTGTTTTTACCTTCTTGATCTTCCTCGAGCTACTTTGCTGTGAGTCTTGGATTTTGGTTCTCATCATTACCACTAAAGTGCATTTTTTTTATGCTAACAACCAGTGCATGGGTCATTCAAGCCTTGTAGGAATTGACACTATTAAGAAAAATGGCACAAAGTTGTTTTTCTTCTTCTTACTCCTGAGTAACACATGCAGAGGGAATAAATAGGAACCTTGACCATAAGGCAGTCACTAAAATCTTGAGAAACAGGAAAATAAAAGACAGTAAATGTCTTTAACCGTGGCACAAAATCAAGGGATCATATATAGAAAGATTAGTTTTAGTTGAATCTCATAAAATAAGTGAAATAACTCACAGGTCTTGTGAGATATTCAAGCCTAACGGCTTAGACATGTATTTATCACGAAAGCTCATTTTAACAATAATCAATTACCATTCACAGAACCTCATTTTGTTTATCAACAACTTTACACTTCTCAACTATCGAATGATGTGCCAAAAAGCAGATACCAAATTGGTGAGTTACATCTATTAATCATCGGATAAAACTTAAGATTATATAGCACCTAATATCCTGATCTTATTGCTCATATGCGTTCAGTATCATAATCTTATTTGTGGTGCAATTTTACCTATAGTCTTTTTAATTTAGTACAATTCATGGTACTTGAGAAATAATATTATATATAAAATTGTACCAAATTAAAATTTAATTTGGTGCAATTCATGGTACTTGAGAAATAAGATTAAATGTAAAATTACACCAAATTAAAATTTAATTTGGTGCAATTCATGGTACTTGAGAAATAAGATTATATGTAAAATTACACCAAATTAAAATTTAATTTGGTGCAATTCATGGCACTTGAGAAATAAGATTATATGTAAAATTGACCAAATTAAAAAGATTATGGGTAAAATTGTACCAAATTAAAAAGATTATGAGTAAAATTGTACCACAAATAAAATTAGAATACTAGGCGCATATGAGAAATAAGATCAGGATATTGGGTGCTATATAACCTTAAAACTTAATGATTGTCAAAAATTTTCTAGCCAGCTCTTTCATAGCAGTCCCCACAACCATTACACAAGTAGGGAAATAAATTAGTCAAATGATATATGCAAGCTTCCCATAATCTGAGTGCAAGTTTCTGACAATACATATATTGATGGAATGATGGAATTAGATAATTACCTGATGTTATCGATCAAAATTGCCACTTCAAAAGCCAATAGGGGTAAGATGACAATCTTTAAACTTACCACTGCATCGTTGAAATGCACAATAATTTAATACCAGGCATCTGAAAAAATCAACAAACTCTAACAGGAAAACTACAGTTTATCTTGATGTCAGGAATAGACAGCTCGATTCCACGAATGACAGTTATGAACCAAGAAAATTTGCATACCATAACTGATCTCAAGGTGTATACAAAGAAGTAGCTCAAAAGCAACAAGTAAGGGTGTTGCTACAACAGCATGACACGGAGCCCACTGCCAATACACAATTAATTCTTCAGTAACAAGTACATATCAAAGAACCAATTTTCAATTCTATCAAAAATTATAAAGATACTATCTTCCAAAAACCGTCTTACATGGCGATCATGAGGCATTGAAGGAGCAGGCAAGGAAAACCTTCCTCGTGCTACAACAGAATGAAAAAGCCATAGAGGCGAAAATATGGTCCTGGCAAATAGAAACAAAAAGCAAAACATAACTACAGATGGAAAGATTACAGCATCATTCAATTGAGTCCACCTCTAAATAAAATTTCAAGACTAAATCAGAAAATGCACCTCACTTGGACAGAATGGCATCAAATGTTTTCTTCATCTACACTGGTTAATTTAAAAACATAAAATGCACGATATATGTAATAAAGTAAACATAATAGAGAATACTAACTTGACTATTGTTTATTTATATGATTATATGATATAGTGCCACTGCTCATCTGGAAGACCAATAATGAAAAAACAAAATGCAACCAAACAATCATCCATTTTCCTGATTTAAACCTTTGAATCAAATGGAATGCACCATCATAAGCTCAAGCATCACTAACAAGACCGATCATGTCATATTCAAAAACATCGCTCATATGATCTTCCTTATGACTTATCTATATTTTTAAAAAGAAAAGTGCGAACCAGAAACTATAGGGTTTATTTGGGAACAAGGATTGCAAAGTGAAGGGTTGGAGTGAAGTAAGGGAAAACTCAAATCATTTTCTGGATTGTTTAAGAGAAATGAAGTGGAATCGATTAGGATGAGTTCTCAAACTCCCTCTACCCACCCCACACCCCAATTTGGCAATTTCTCAACCCCTAAACCAAATTGGGAGTTTGGGGCGGTTGTCTTCCTTTTATCTTTTCAATTTCTCTTTTACCCTTTCATCATCCAAATATTCTTCACCTACCTTTTCTTCTATGGGGTAATACTGAAAACTTAGACCTCAAGCCCACCCACCTAGCTCCATTAATAATATAGTAACTTCAGAACAGCGGAGAATGGGTTAACATCCCTTTTCCAATAAACCTCCAATCAATTGAACAAGAACACTCCTCTTCCCATTATACTTTTCCCTGCCCTTTCCATTAATGAACACTCCAATCCACTCCACTATCTTTGAATCTCATTAACAAACCCTTAAAAAGAGCCAACAGAATTACTTAGTGCTTTCAGGTTCTCAAAGATAAAATCATTTGCAGAAGTGAAACACTTGGCCAGGTCAATTGGTGCAAGACAATGAGGCATTGCACAGAATTCTGTGATTTGCGTTAAAGAATTAAAAAGGTAATCAGATGATCTCATTCAACCGACAGTAAATAAGCTGAAACAAAATCAATCAATACCAACCAACAACAATATCAATACAAAATTACAACCCATAGCTGTTTATAACAGTGCATTTAACTGCCAAACTCTATCTAATGCACAAGAGCCCATATACAAAAAAAAACAAAAAAAGTAATCCCCAATGCTGGGACCGGGAGAAATTTAACAAAAAGGATCCTTTTAACATCAACACCATATAGGAGTATATCAATTTAATAGTTTTTCAATGTTTTTCACCTCATTCTGCGCAACCAAACTGAAATTGAAAGATACAGTGCAAAGCATGAAACAAAAAACAAAAACTCACCACCATGAGTAATTAACGACATGGTCAAGCTTCAGAACAAGCAACAGCGTGAAGGAGAAGAGTAGACCATGAGCTGCAAAGGCTTGCAGAGACTTAGCCACCCTCCTCCAACTCATCATTCTCCTCTGAACCAACATTTTCGGGAACCAATTGCAAATAGAGAAAAAGCAAAACCCCAGAAAAGACAGATAGATTCAGGAGAAAAAAAGCGCACACCCCTGTTATCTTACTGGTTCAGTTCTCTAACCAAATTTTAGGGAACAATATTGTCAAAAAGAGGGTAGAGGAAGGAAATTCCTTTGGAGATTGCAAAGAGAATTTGTAATGAGAGAGAAGACTGTATTGCTGTTTCGTGTACTTTGAGGGCGAGGATTAGGGGCAGACGCTCTCTGTTCACCTTTCCGACTTGTCATTCACGCTAACCCAATGGCTTGTTTTTCCTTGAGTTGAGCCACCTCAAGATTTTTGTTGGACAAAATTACCCATCCATTTGCCTTATATTACCAACATATTTTGAAAACAAAATACTGCTACATTTTTAAGTCAACTTTTATTTGTCAAAAAAGTCAACTTACCTGTTCATTAACTACCTGTAACCTTAAAATTTTAAAATTTCTGAAAATACATTTTTTCCAATTTTGTTAAAACATAATAAATTTATATTTTTATAATTATTATTTAATTTTTTTTAAAATGGGATCGTTAAATATATTTTTAAATCAAGATGGATAAATTTGTACTTTCACATAAATAATTGAAGTTGTCTCACCAACTGAGTGAATTTTTAATTCCCCTTTACATATTGTTATTTAATCCAATTATTTATTTATTTATTTTTGTTGTCCTTTTCTTTGATGTTGAAACTTGAAAGATAATTTCAATCATCATTTCTTCATTCGTTATATACAAAATTGTATTTATTTCTTTATTACTCTTTGGAGCTGGTTAGAGAAATTATTCAATAATTCAACCTCAAATCCAAATGATGATTGTCACGTCCGAAATTCCGGTATCCCCAGAAAGGGAGATAAAAAAATATGGGGTTGCCACCAAAATTTTTAAAAAAAAATTGGAAAAACTTTTTTAAAGAAAAAATACGGTCTATGTAAACAAAAAAGGATTTAGGAGTTAATTTTGTGTAGAGAATGTATTAGGCACCTAACCGCTACCTGTTCTTAGAATTAGTGTGTGTTTGAATAAGATTTTAGAAATGAGTTTATGAAAAAAACGAATTTATAGAAAAGGGATTTTGAATAAGAGATTATGAAGAAAAAAGTGGTTTTAAATAAATAAGTGTTTAGATAGTTATTTTCAAAAGTATTTTTATTATGGATAAATTACGAAAAAATGTATGAGTATTAAATGAGGAGAGATAAGAGGAGGGAGGGTATAAGAAAAAGTAGGAGAGAGGGTGTAAGAAAAAATAAGGGTAATATAGTAATTGGTTATTTCATAAGCTCTTTTACTATTCCATAAGCTACTCTGACCAGTTTATCTGAAATATTGGTTTTAAATCATGGTTTAGTCTAAAAACCCGTTTAAATAAATATGGTTGTTTGATTTAAAATTTCTCTAAATTTAGGTTTTGAGCTAAACCTAGATTTAAAATCTAGGTTTGACAGTTTGTCAAACAGGCCCTTAATGCTATTGGCAACTGAAGTATAATCTTAGGAAATCATGTCGTTTTTCATTAGGTCCTCTTCAAACTATTATGCAAATATATAAATGATTTGTGCATATTCAATAAGATTAGCTAGATAATAATTTAGTATTAAATTTGACTACGCTGACATCTCTCACTTGACAACCTTCTATTTTGAGGTAGCTTAAATTAAATATTGATATAACTCTTACTACAATATAGGGTAATGCAGGATATGGTAGAGTTATTCAGACTATTTAGAAAGTTGGGTTATTAGATTTATTACTCAATAAGGTACATATAGTGTGATGAAAGTTGAGCAACGAACTGTATATAAAGAGCTCAAAATAGCTTAAGATATTAGGTATAAGAAAATTATCTTTAAATCTAACTTTAAGAATATTGTCAATACGCTATCAAATCGGACCGGTACATACGTAATTTATTATTATCACAAATACATGGACTAATGAAACTATAATAGGAATTGAACATTTAACATATAGCTAAAGATCAAAATAAACTTGTTGACATGCTTGCAAATCAAAGCTTGAATTTCACGGCAATATTATACTCCACTCCAGTCCTTTACATTTAAGGAGCCTTATTACTTTTAAATATTTAGAGAATGAACCTCTTGTATTCTAGTTTTATTTATTTTTAGGCATTTAACTCTCTCCTTTAACCAAAAAAACAACACCCATTCATGAGAACAATCACCCTAGCTTGGCTATTCAAAATAAATATGGCATTCAATTATATTGGAATTATCCAAAAAATAAAAGAAAAAAATAGAACTAAAACAAACAAATGAAAGGAAATTGTTTATTTATAGAAGATGAGAAATAGAAAAATAAAGGAAAAAGATAAATTATTTACAAAGTTAAACTTGATTTAGGATAGAATCAAGGACCTACGTACCTTTTAGAGGGATCAAAACCCATGTAAATTTTGTGAAAGAATTTTATTAAACTTGTAAAGGAGATTCTCATAATCTCACAATGAAGAATAATCGATTTCGCCTAAGGATGTTCTCAAAACCTCACACAACATAAAATCATTTTGAAATCTTATTTTTTTAAGGAAAACTAATTTTGAAAGAATTTTAAATTAAGGAGATTCCCATAATTTCACACGGAAGAATAATCGATTTCGCCTGAGGAGATTCTCAGACACAACTATTTTGAAATCTTATATATATATATATATATATATATATATATATATATATTAAGAAAATGTATAATCGTTCATTTTTCCTTTTTTCTTAAAACCACACAATCCATGATATAAAATCCAGCAAAGAATAAAGTAGAAAATTGAACAAACCAAGAAAATCAAGAATGCACTTACCTCTCTTGGTGCCTTTTCCCAATTGCTTATTGTCATTGAGGTTAAAAAATCCATGTGGCGAATATGGTCTCAACATGTGCCGTATAATAGTGAGTGTTTTGACGCCACACACATATATATACATGGTCATAATGGTCACAAATATCAATAAAGCTTGCTACAGATCAGGGAAATGGTTACTAAGCAAAAGGATTCAGGTATGTCCCACAATTGGAGAATTGGGTATATGAAGGCTCTAGCATCTACCCAGTTTAGCATAGGAGAATAAACAAAACAATGGTAGAGAAGGGGAAGGAAATAAGATGATCCCTCAAGGGTTGTATCCAAAAACAAAAATACAATGAACCATCGACTTGAAGAATGTAAAGTACAAAAAAGCCAACCAAAATGAAAGAAATGGAATCCATAATTTTTAATTAAGAACAAGCATTTATTTTATAGTGAATATTTTATTCTTTAATATGTATGAGTATTTTGTATAAACCTGTTTTGAAACATTGCACTGTTGACATTAACCGGAAAAGAAGACTAATTTAATTTAATCAAAAAAATATTCTAAATGCCACTAGGCATTTGAATTAACTAATTGTGGATTGTTCTAATTTGACCTGTGGTCTTATATTCAAACTTTGGCTATACAGTTGCGATGATTACTAAACTTGAAACCACGTCATTTTAAAGTAAACAAATAAAAAAATGATAACCTATCATATTTGTGCTTTAATCATGTTATACACAAATGTTTTATTTATTTATAAATTAATATTTTTTAGACAATATTCTTAAGGTTATATATGATTTTTTTATTTTAATTAGATTATATTATTTTAATTATAATTGGCTTGATCTTAGTTCAACCACCATTATACCATTAACCCTTGAATTACAATATGATATAAATGAATATGAAATTAGAGAAAAAAAGGGGAAGATATTAGAAGAGATATCAGAATAGAGTATAAGAGAGGTAGAGAGGAGAGGAACTAGATGAGTCAGGAGAGAAAGATAAATGTCAATTTTAAATAATTATTCAAAGTCTGCATAAAATGGAAAACGTAAAACTACTTATAGGAATAATAATAATGATAAAACTAATCATAGCCAGAGTTTAAAATTAATAAAATTAAAATAAATTAAAATAATAATAAAATATAAAAACTAATAAAATATTGTTTCATCATATTCTTTATCCTATATCTCATAATTTCTTCCTAATTGAAGAACTCGCTTATGACGAGTTAAAATTGATGCATAAAGGTAGGGAGGGAATGGCAGGATAAAGAACTTCACAAAATACTTCAATCTAGGAATCCCTTCCAACAGATGATGTACCAAAAAAGATAACCTTGGTACAAGCCAATAGCTGGTTCAAATACAACGTCTGGAAGGCCTTTCCAACAGACAAGATACTGTTGGAGTAATCCATTTAGCAATAGGACGACCTTGGGATATGCAGCTTTCTAATGAGGTGGCACTGTGGAAGGAGTAAGTTGATCCTTGTTAACCACAATTTGAGGAGGACCCCTTTTTAACAGTGTAGGGTGTTTAACTTGATTACTAAGTATGGGCTCTTTAGTATGCAATCAGAAGGATTTACATTCTCAGGCACATGAGTTTCCATTAAAGTTTGTGGTAGGATAGATGCTGATGGTATTGGCCTAATACCATGACCAGGTTCTGCTTGCACATGAGTTTCCATCAAAGTTTGTGGTAGGATAGATGCTGATGGCACCGACCTAATACTATGACCAGGTTCTGTTTGAGCTAGGGGCAGCATTTCACTTGAATTTACAATCTCATTTTCTTCCTTGGAGGCAAGAGTTTCAACATTCATCAACTTGCTCGCCTCTTCTCTTTTCTTGTCCTACTCTTCAAATGGCTCTAGCATCTGCTGAAGTTTAGTCACTATGGCATCTAGACATTGTTTTCATTCAGCTTGAGCCTTACAACGTTCAGCTTCAGCCTTGCATTGCTCTTCAGCAGCCTTGCAAAAAGCTTCACGTTCTTCTTCAGCTTTGTGACGTCTTCTGCATTTCTATAATCCCTGTCAACTTCAATTGTGAAGAAGTTAGAGTCTGTGTCTTGATAACACTCTTCTTCCTTGTATTGGTAATAGTCTATATTCTTGTATTGGTGTAGGAGTGTATCCATCATGATCATTATAGTCATATTGCCCATGATATGTATCATTATAGCATTGAGCACTATACCTATCATAGCTATGATCAACCTTGCACTTTTGACAACCTGACATACTCTTGTCCATAGTTGGTGAACTCATACCAATACTCATCATTTTTGTACCATCTATTGTATTTACCATTATATTGATGTTGAGCATATCGAGATGGAACACCATATCGACACTCCCTATGCAAATTGTCACTATAACTCATATTTGTAAGTAAGTAGCAGGATCTTTTTTTTTTCTATTCCATTCGCTCTTTTTTCCTCACATTTTTGCCTTGTGTTTTTCTTTTTCTTTTCTTTTCTCTCTGTTTTTTGGTTTTTCTATCTATTTTTTAAACTAACTAGGAAAATGAAGTCAAATAAAATGATAGTCTTAGTACAAACTAATCAGCATATAGCACAATGATATAAAAGCAACAACAAATAAACCTTCGATTATGACTTTAGCAAGGGGTAAAATCAGAGGAAAAAATACCCAATGGATCATGTGCAGTGGCTTTCGGCTTCAAGGAAGTCTATGATGGAAGAAGCAGCACAAAAAGAGAGCCAAAAGTTAAAAAATCATGTTCTAGAGAAAAGTATGTTCTGATAAAATGGCTTCTGCAAAATCATGCTTTGGAAGAAGTGATTCTATAGAATTGCGTTTGGGAGTACAAAAATTTCAAACAGGGCATGACGGCACGTCACACCTCCGTTGGCTGTGAAATTTTGTGGTTAGGTTGTGTTCCGCGGTTCCAATGGTGGTGGTTTCACATAAATAAGATCTAAAACTAATACTAGGAATAATAATAACAAAAATTATAATAATAAAAAATCTAAAACTATTTATAGGAATAATAATAATCTTAATTATAATAATAAAAAAACTAATACTAGCTAGAGTCTAAACTTAATAAAATAAGATAAATTAAAATAATCCTAAAACCGTAGGACGTGGATTTTACATGAACCCATTGAGCGATAATAACAAAATATAAAAATTAATAATATATTGCTTCATCATATTACTTGTTCCATATCTCATCACAATCTCCACTAGTTTTTATGATCATTCAACTTTTAATACTTTGTGTACAAATGTTTTTGAAATGAGAATGTGTTTAGGTTTTTGAACTCGCGAAGCTTGTCACAGATAAGTGACGGTGCGTACGTAGTTAATAAATTTGAAGTGAATGTAAAAAAGAAATGCTCCCTTTAATTTTTAGTGTGCCTTTGGAAGAACCTAAACTTAGATTTTAATTTTAAATTTAATTTTAAGCAAAATTTATATTTTAAAAATTTTTAAAACAAAAGTTGTGGGCCCATTTGGATAAGAGTTTGAAAAATAGCTTATGAAAAAAATAGTTTTGAATAAATGAGTATTTAGATAGTTATTTCTAGAAATACTTTTATTATTGGTAAATTATAAAAAATGTATGAGTATTAAATTATGAGAGATAAGAGATGAGAGGAGAGAGAAGAGAGGGTGTAAGAAAAGAAAAGAGATGGAGTGTAAAAAAATAGGAGAGATAAGAGAGGTTATAAGAAAAAGTAAGAGATAAGAGAGAGAGTGTAAAAAAGTATGGGTAATATAGTAATTGGTTAGTTTATAAACTCTTTTACTATTCTATAAGCTACTCTGATCAGTTTATCTGAAACCTTAATTTAATCTAAAAGCCCGTTTGAACAAATATAACTATTTTTTTTTTTAATTTCTCAAAATTTAGGTTTTGCCCAAATTTAGGTTTAAAACCTACGTTTGGGATGTTCTCAAACACACACTATATTTGTTTAAGCGGGCTTTTGGACTAAACCATAGTTTAAAACTAAGGTTTCAGATAAACTGGTTATAGTAGCTTATGGAACAATAAAAGAGCCTATGAACTAACCAATTACTATATTATCCCTATTTTTTTACACCATATCTCTTACTTTTTCTTACACCCTCTCTCATCTCTCCTACTTTTTCTTATGCCATCTCTCCTTTCTTTTCTTACAATATCTCTCATCATTTAATACTCATACCATTTTTTATAATTTACTAATAATAAAAGTAATTGTGAAAATAATTATCTAAACACTCATTTATTCAAAATCATTTTTTTTCATAAGCTCTTCTCCAAAAACCTTTTTCTAAAAGTTGTAAAAAAGCCCTTTTTTTTTTATAAGTCCGTTTCTAAAATCTTATCCAAACATACTCTTAATATAAAAGTTAGTTGAATTTTTTATAGAGATTAAAAAATTAAAATAACTCAAGTAATTATAATTAAATTTAATATTTTTAAATAAATTTATATTATATATTCTTTAACCTATCTAAATTATTCATATAATTTTTATATTAATTATAATTAATTTATTTAAATTTTTTAATCTATCTAAGTTAATACTAAAAACGTGAGGGAGTAAACTAAATAAATGGGGACAAGGTTGGGTAGAATAAGGTTGTTGTGTTATTACAAGATAAGGGTAAAGTTTCATAACGCCCATAATTTATCCCTAAATATCATATTCATTTGTCAAAATTATGGACATTAAGAATGTTAGTTGTATTCGGTCAAAAAAATGTTAGTTGTATCTAAATTTTTTTTTTCTTCTTTCCAAATTTTAACCATAATTAAATGTTTTATGATGTGTAATCATCAACTAGAATTAGAGAAAAAATTACGTCTCTTATACCAAAATTATAAGAGATAATTGAAAGATAGAATTTAATTCTAAATAATAAATATAAAACTTTAACTTATGTTTTTATATTTATTATTTTCTTTTAAACTAATTTATCTAACTTATAAACTAATACATAATCTAATTAAAGCTATCAAAATGAGCAGAGGTTGTGAGGAATTTATTTAAGCCTATTTAAGTTGAGGGTCCTGCTTGCATAGCAGATGTAATTTTGGTAGTAAAGTTGTTGAATTTGGGATTATTTGATTTTTTTAGAGAAGTATTTATAGAGAGAAAAAAACTTTTAAAAGGCTTTTGGATAAGCTCTTCTAGAGAAGAGGTTATGAAAAAAAATAATTTTAAATAAATGTATATTTAGATAGTTATTATTAGAAAGACTTTTATGATTAGTAAATTACTAGAAAGAGTATGCGATTAAAAAAAAAGCCATCACTTACTCGTTAGTCCCTGCTTTTCCTGTTCATATTCTTTTCTCTTCTTCTGACTAGCAATTTGTGAGACCTTGAGATCAACGACGCTGTCGATGCTCGTTTGTCTTCCACCTCTCCTTCTTCTTCTTCATCTATCGTTCACTTCTCCTCGTTCTAGATCTGTGACCTATGACCCACGATGATGACTTCCAAATCTAATAGGAGGAGCGTGACCCACAAAGGACACAGGTGGACTATTGAAGGAGCCTTCTTCTACTGGAGAGAGAGAGAGAAGTTGAAGATGACGATGATGACAAAGAGTAGGAGGTGACATGAAGATCAGGGAGGAGAAGGGGAGAGATGCGAGAGAAAATAAAAAAATATGGGTAAAATAGTAATTGGACAATTCATAAACATTTTTCCTATTCCAAAAGTTATTTCTAGAAGCTTGTAAAAAATCTTAGTTTTAAACTATAGTTTGATCTATAAATTTTTTTGGACAAATATTATTGTTTATTTTAAAGTTTCTCTAAACTAAGGTTTAAGCTATAAGTTTTTTGAAAATTTTAGTTTTAACTGAATCCAAACATACACTTGGACTTAGAAATTTGTAGTTGCCATGACTGGAAGTTCCACACAGCCTTCCAGAAATAGGTTGATAAAAGTAATTACCCATTTTATCTTTATTATAAGAGATATTTATTTAAAAAATTAAATAAATTATTTAACTTTTTAAATAAATGTGGTATGATATTTTTAAAATTTTCCTTTATAATATTATATTGTATATCATTTTATGATTAAATAAATTAGTTTAAGAGAAAATAATAAACATGAGACATGAATTAAATTAAATTTTTATATTTATAACTAAAACCTACCTCATAACTAGGTCATAGATTAGGACTAGAGAAGTGCATATAAGGACCATTTTGTTTATCTCAAGTTTTTTTTTAAGATAAAAAATATGAGATTTTAAGAGGTGGAATTGAAGTTAGACTTCATACTACAGGTTGGGGGTTTAACAAGGAGAAGATAATCAGATCAGTTGGAGTCTTCCCTCAATTTTACAATTAGATTTCAAATGGTACAGAAATCATTCTAATCCTCAATTTTATTTGCATATAGTGAAGCAGTATTTTGGTCCATAGATATTTCAGCTAAACTACCCTTATCGTGTACAGTTGAATTTTAGCAAAAGCACTTGAGAGAACTTTAAATATAATGTTTTATATAAAAAATATATCATATTTACTATAATTAATTAAGTTATTTTTTTAATTAATCAAATTTTATATTAAAGATTAGAAAAGTATTGAATGGAAATGCTTTTACGGAATATCCTGTATTTTATAACTTGATTGTTTTTTGGGATGAAACAAACCGGAGAGGCGTGTCTCCGCTAACCTCCCCTATCTCTATCATTGGATTAGCGTCCAATGGTTAAGATTTAGTATCACATAAAAATATTGTTATAATATTAAGTAATAAAATATTTTAATAGAAGTATGGGAAAAATCTTGAAAGAATAATAAAATTTCGCCGTTAAATTATGGTAGATAAAATATGAAATATTGTATATCTTGGTTGCCATGCGATGGAGATGGATTACCTTTTCAAAGGGGTCCCCAAACCGAGTGGTAGCTTTCTTGGGCAGGGACAATCATCAATTCAACCTAATCCATGTACCAGGATTTATCGCGGTTGTTCTGGGCATCTGTCCAAGAAGATTCCTCCATTCTTCACAAGATAAGATTTTTAAAAAATAATAATAATTTGTAGAATTTTAAAAAATAGTAAGAGTTATTTATAATTAATATATAAAGAATTTGTAACACTTCACTAAGAAATCCCTACAACTTTTTTACTACGACAATTATTTAAAACCCACTTCCTCATGGGGAGGGACCTCTACACACAACAGAAACACATCCAAAAAAATAAAAACAAAAAGCAAATCCCTACAATTTAAGAATTAAAATTTAATGTGAAAGGATAAAAATATCATAAGAAATAGATGCACCATGAGAAACAAATATTTTTTTTATAGGCATATGTTGTTAGAGCCGTAAAACAGGTCAAACCCGTCATGCCGACTCTTTTAAATTTATTTAAAGGTCTTTTTAGATTAACTTTTAAAGAATAGATTTTAAAAAGAATAAATTTTAGAGAATAGATTGTAGAAATAATAGATTTTAAAAATAGAAATATTTGGAAAATTAGTAATAGAATTATTTTTTATATTATTAAACTATCAAAAATGGTATAATTTAATTAAAAGTAGAAAAAAGGAGAGAAGGTAGAGAAGAAAATGTAGAGAGGAGAGAGGGTATAAGAAAAAAATAGGGGTAAAATAGTAATTGGATATTCCATAAGCTCTTTTACTGTTCTAAAAGCTAGTTTCAGTAGCTTATTCAAAACTATAGTTTTGGGCAAAATTAATTCTGGATAAATATGATTATTTGTTTAAAAATTCTTTAAACCAAAATTTTATCTAAAATAACTTTTCTAACCCAACTTCCAAACACACACTAAGTAGAAGGCTAAACTTGAATTTTAAAGGAAAAAATTAAATTAGATCTAAAAGGCTAGCATTTTATAGCTCACAAATAAAAAGGTATGCTCTTAGGGTAGAGAGTTGACCCTTTTAAGCCATTCTATTTTTTTAATATTAAAATTTTAAAATTTTATGAATTAAGAATTATAAATTATTAATACCAATTATCTTTTAACTTAAAATTTTAAAATATTATTTAATCTCTCTATAAATCATATTAGTTGTAAGGCTTTACTTTATATAATGGTGATAAAGACAAAAATCTTGATATGTTTACCATTAAAAATGAGCTTACTTCTAGTGATGAAGATAAAAATGATGATAATCATGTTGATGTTTAGCTACTAAGTTTCTTTCTATTTTTTTGTTTGTTTACTTTATTTAGTTTAGGTCATTTTGTAGTTTAAATGATAGTTTATTTTTAGTACTTGATTTTTGTTAATATACCCTTAATGTTTAACGTTTGATATATATATTAGTTTTGAAAGTTTGAATAATAATTTGATATTTTATTTTACTAATATTTATTATTTAAATTTAAAATTTTAATATATTTATTATCATTATTTACATTTCAAAATAGTTTTAAAAAATAAACTTTAATAAAATAATATGAAAGTCATGTAGGGCCTGTTTGGCAAATTGCCAAACTTAGGTTTGGCTCAAAATTTAGGTTTGGAGAAATTTTAAGCCAAACAGCTATATTTGTTCAAACGGGTTTTTGGACTAAACCATGGTTTAAAACTAATGTTTTAGATAAGTTAGTCAGAGTAACTTATGGAACAGTAAACTACTTATGAACTAACCAATTACTATATTATCCCTACTTTTTCTTATACCATCTCTCCTACTTTTTCTTACACAATTTCTCCTCTCTCATACTTTTTCTTATACACTCTCTATTTTCTTTCTTACACCCTCTCTCCTCTTTTCTCTTTTCTCTCATCTCTTATCTCTCCTCATTTAATACTCATACCCTTTTTCGTAATTTATCCATAATAAAAATACTTCTGGAAATAACTATCCAAACACTCATTTATTTAAAATCACTTTTTTTTTCATAATATCTTTTTCAAAATCCCTTTTCTATAAACTTATTTTTAAAATTTTATCTAAATACACACTTGGACTCAACCTAAGCCAGCATATTCAAAGGCAGTGCTTTAAAAATATGCAGGCTATAAAGGGTCAGTTTTTTGAAGCCCTAACTTTTCAAGGGTTAGCCTTTTAGGGCCGAGCCATCCTTAACAACTTTATATGTTATTTTTTATTAAAAATAATTATATTTAAAGTATTATTAAATATTTAATATTAATATATCTTTTAATAAAAATTTAAACTTTGATTCCTCAATATTGTGAGATTCTCAATGAATATTCCATCTTTTGATACTCGTTCATAAATAATATTAGAGTTAATTAATTAATTTTAAAAAATTAATAATTGTACAATATAATTTATATTAAAGAGTTAGATTTAATCATCATTAATTGATTTATTTAGTTTTTTTAATATATTTAAAATAAAAAAATAGCTCTTATATTAAGAATAACTATAATATTTTAATTAGTTCTTATATTAAATAAAGAGATATAGAGTATTACTTAAAGAATCTTTCAGGTTGATAACGTCTTCTAACAACAAATACTACAATGCCAATCATATCCACCTACTCTTTTTCAATTTGATAATGAAGGTTTTGTTTGGTTCAGCTAAGAGGATAGGTTAGGATAATTTAAGGGAGGGTAAGAAAATGTATGGGAGGTTAATTAATGATGTTTTTTATTTGGTGTGTGTTTGACTATCACTTTTAAAAATAGATTATGGAGGAAAGCCATGGTTTGAGCAAATGATAGCCAAACATGATTTTTTTTTTGAAAATCAATTATAAGACTCAAACCATGGTTTGAGTCTTTAAACCATGGTTTCCAAGAATTGAGCGCACGGTAGCTTCTTGATTTGCCTCCATTGCTACAGTACATTGGTGGGTTTTTAAATTTTATTTAAAAAAATCAAATACTATTTAAAATATGAAATTTTAATTTCTTTTATTTTAAAATTTTGAGAAAAAGATGAATTTGTCAATAAAAATTACCATCTTCCATATTTTTCGATGGTCATCTAGATTGGTTAACTCTAATAAAATTTTCAGTGGAAAAAAATTAAAATTTAGGTGAATATTATAAATGTTTACCTTACTCAAATATATATGTATATGTATTATTTTGTAATAATTTATTGTGAATATTGGTTAACTTTATGTAATTATCATATTGTCTATGGAAAAGTGATTCTGCTACTAATCATCCAAATATCTCTAATTTTTAAAATCACTTTTTTTCCAGAATCTATTCTTCCCAAAATCTATTCTCCAAAAGCTAATCCAAACACACCCTTGGTTCAGAAGGGGAGGGGAGTGGAGTTAATTAGAAATTAACAAATATACCCTTATTTCTTTATTTAAATTTATTTACTCTTTATTTATAATATTCATATCAAAATTATTATTTTTTTAATTTATAAATCTTATTTTTTTATCTCATTTATATATAATAAAATTAAAAAATTAAAAAATATGATAAAATTTTAACATTATTTCTTATTAATTGTATAATTATTATATATTTTAATATAATATATAAATAATTTATTATGTTTATTAAGTTTTAACAATTAAAAAAAATTGGGTCTGAGAAAAATAAAAAAAAGGCTTAAGGGTACAATTGGAATATTAAATAAACATAAAGGGCAATTTGGTCATAAAAGTGAAAAAATTTCTCTCCCCTCCAAAAACCCCCACTTTTGAAAGGGAGGGGAACACTAAATGACAAAAATTCTCCCCTCCCCTCTCTCTATTCTATTTTTTTCAACCAAACACACTTTCTCTTTCCCTCCCCTCCAAAACCCTCCAATCAAACAAAGCCAAGAGTGGAGCAAGTTGATCAAAAAAATAAAGAATGGAGCAATATGTTTCTATGATCAATTGCTTACCACTCATCTCCATACTTTGCTTCAATGATTTATTATAAGGTTTTCATCATTCATTATTTTATGAAACTCTTAGTGTAATAAAGTTTTTTTTTCAGTTTTAAGAAAATTACTAAACAATGTACTTCTTTTCAAAAGATGGCTGTGACTTTCTTAAAATTCAATAACAAATATTAGTTTCTTTAATTCTTTAGGCATATGTACTCTTTTGTTAAAGATAATTCTATTCATGGTACTACTAACCACTTTTAACTATGATAAACGTTAGTTTCTACTCTTTATCTTAACAAGAAAATCCACAAATGATTATCAAATATTTAGTTTTCTACTCATAACAAAGAAAAATCCACAAATGATTATAATATCAAATATTATTAACATAATTTTCTTATAATCTAAAATCCCAATTTTTTTGGAGCGTTATTAAAGGGATATGCACTTAGTTTTTCTGTTGTTGGCTAATGAAAAAATGTTCCCATGACGTTCAACAAATGTGAATTAATAATGTTATGCGTAGCGTTTTTTTTGTGTGCTAATAATCATATTCGAGATATTATTGAATATTAAATTTAGGTACTTCTCTTAGTAAAGATTTAAATATTAGTTTATCATATTATGAGAGTTTAACCCCTTCCATGCGATCCAACTCTCACGGGTTATTATATATAACTTTTTTTTGTAGAAATCAGGCGGATCCCCAATTTAGAGATTAATCTTTTTAAAACGTAAAAATTATTGAAGTTAATTTTTTTTCTCTATCAGTATGTAATATGTTATAGCTCAATTTTTTTTGTCATAATTTTTTTTAAAAAGGAGTTAGACCCATTTATAATTTAAGAGTAAGATAAAGTCTTTTTCACTCTTACTCTTAAATAATACTAATTTTGACATTATAGCTCAATTGATTAAAGCAGGTGCTAAAAAGGTGAACTTGCATAGCACAACATTTTGGCCCAAAGAGGAAAAAATTGTCAAATGCACCCATAATTTCTTATGCAAAAAAAAGAAAACATATGTACACGCTAAAAAAAACATAATTTTAAAAAAACTCTTTCTTTTATATCGTAGTACCAGAAAAAAAAATGGCTATTATTATTAACTAGGCTTCCATAAATTATGTATTTTTATGTAGGAAATGATATGAGACAGAATAATCAGTCATGTTAAAATATTATTATGATTTATTTTAATATCATGAGTATTATAATTTTGTTATAAAAACAATTACAGCCACCATAGGTTTTAATAGTATTCAGAAATGAGCATCATTAAATTTTCTGATGAGTTTTAAATGAATTAAAAGCTTAAGGATTAAATTAGATGAATTGAGTTTTAAGTGAGTAGTCAAAGTTAGAAGATTAATTTTTCCACTATATATAACTGCAGATTAAACCAATTTATGTTCTAAGAATATCTTACAAATTTTTATTAATCTTCAATACTTCAAAATATTTTTTAATACGGTCAACACTCTAAAATATTTTTCTTAAAATATTGTGTTATTTATTTAGTATACTGAAATATTTTTTTTAAATAAACTCATCACTCTAAAATATTTTAAAGTATAATTTTATCTTAAAGTATTAATCTTTTCAGAAGCAATTTTGTCCATATTTTTAGTACTCTTTCCATATTTTAAGGGTGTGGAAAGGGCACTCATAAAAAAATTAATACTTTAAATACAAAATTGAACCACAAAATTGCCCCTACAAAATACTGTGGGATGCTGGATTAACCTTAACCCTTAATTTTTTTATATTAATGATAAGAGATTAACCAGATCCAAAGCGGAGATCTTTGATATCGAACTTATGGCTTACTTCTTTTTATATCGAATACGCAGCCATGCTGGCCATGAACATGAGAACAAGGGTTACACGTAGAGAATATAATATATGTTTCATATTCTCAAATAAAAACAAAATCAAAAGAGATAATTACCACTAAATAATAATGATGACAAGAGTATACTCGATATTTTACGGATATGATCCTCCCCAGTACTCGTACCTTTAAGAAAAGATTTTATAAATAGACAATATATTTTAATTTAATAGTATATTTATTAGTACAAATAGTCCGTGATCTACAAAAAAAACAATAGAATAAATTATTTATGATGTTAACTAAATAAATAACATAATTAGTTTACTGTTACATTTAACTTTCTTTTACTATTACCTAAAGATATTTGATCTAGTGATAGACTATCTCCCTATAAATTGGGAGAATTAAAGTTCGAACCTACCTTATTAAAAAAGTTTTATGAGGAGATCCATCTTGGTAGAAAAGTTTCAATCCCAATTAATCGAATGCCCGTATATCTCATAATATTACTAAGAAAAAGTGGCAAACACCAGAAACCCAAAGGATTATAAAAAATTATTTTCACCATTAAAATCTGGATGAGATTGATCAGTATTAACTTAAGAGAGATATGGGGAAAAAGCATGGGGAAGATTGAAATCCGATATCATATATGTTGATTTGCATATTATGAATATAAGTAAAACGGACCTAAAATCCTTAATCAAATGTAATGTACCACACAACAGACATAAATTGTGTCGTCACCGTTGATCTCGTGACTGTGAGGAAGATGCGCAGTCTCATCATTTTGTCGCTGTTACGATGTTCAAATGTTTATTGTTGTGTGTACTGAAAGAAACAAGGGAGCTAAATGCTTCATCATGCAGAGTAAGCCCAAGAACTTGGATTACCATTCGTACCAACTCAGAAGACAGGGAGAGAGAGAGAGAGACGAAGGTGATATATATATATATATAGTAGTGAGATGGAAGGTGGGGATTTACTTTTGGCATGAGTGGGGCCCTGTGCTCTCTGCTGGGAACGTACACACAACCCAGCCACGACAATAACTGAGTCGTCACCTTCCCATATTGGAACACATAAATGCCATGCAAATGCAATGGTACCAGAGAGAGAGAGAGAGAGAGTTTTGAAAACATACGTGGGTTCGGTTTCACAGAGGCATCTTCAACAGCTTCATTATTTTCTATGTTGGGACTTTATCTAAGGTTTCTCTTCTCACGAAAAAGATCCCTTCCCTCTTTCTCCTCTCTCTCTCTGAAAAACATGACACAGTACCAAAGCAAATATTCTTGTGTCAACATTTGGATCCATCATCAGTTTTGTTTTACTACTTTCATGTTATAATAAGTTGTACATAATCACACGTTAACTAAAAAGTTAAGGTTTCATTGTAGATTACTATGAGAGTTAAGCTTCCATTTCATTTCATATATTGGATCTTCAAATTCAATACTTCAACACTACTCATTTGGTGTCAGTGACATTATTTACACACTGTGATTTGCTAAGCTCATAAACATTTATATTTGGTATTGTCAGGGGACAACAAAAGAAAGATGCATGCTCAAGAGAAAACAAATTAAAGCTAATATCAAGGTCAACAGGGTCTAATGAAACAAGATTATATTTTTTTTATACAATTATTTGACTAGGTCATAATTAAGTATTATCAGTCTAACTAGAAATAATTTTTTTTAAGGATATTTTTTATATTTATAGTCAAAGTTTCTTCAACTAGAACCAAGTACTATTGATTATAAGACTCAACATTATTGTTAAGTTACTAGCATATTATTCATATTTATATGGGGACCCCCTCCCCCCCAAAAAAAGACCCCATAATGACCTCACAGCATGATGTTGACGATAAAGAAGAACAAGCTGCTAGAAGAAGATACATTATGTTATATTATTATATATATAATGATAATGATTTTTTCCAGCACACTATATAATTAAAAACCATTAAACCACACCCCAAGAAAAAAAATATAATCAGCCATAATCAAATAATAAAGATGGTCGAAAACTTAATCATAAAGACCTGTTTTATTCAAGGATATTGATATTATTATTAGTTCTTTGCCTCTTAACATTCCCATTCTCACCACCACCACCATTCTTCTCCATCACTGCCTTCAAAGCCTCTTGTATGGAGCTTATACAATGCTGATGCTGTCTCTGCTCCTCACCGCCGCGCCCGCCGCCGCCATTATTCAACTCATCTTCTTCGCCGGTGATGAACAAGACGTTCTTAACGCGTCCACCGAGCGTGGTGATCTCCGCCTTGACGGTTCTCAATCTTAGGGCCTTCAACGTCTTGATGAGGTCCGGCAAGAGATCGGACCTGTCTTCGCAGCAAAGCGAGGCTTTGATCACGAACCTGCCGTCCTCATCGGAAGCGTCGTCCACCGTCAACTCGTCGGTTTCCGTCGGCACTGGGCTTGTTTCTGCTATTATTGAAGTTTGACGCTTCAGCTCCTTCACATGCTGGATTACTTCTGCTAATAACGAAGCTTTGTCTGTCTATACGTACAAATCATCATCACATACAACACAAAAAGAAACAAAATACGAGAAAATTCAGTAAACTTTCTTGGAGAAATTCTCAAGACTTTGGACTTAGTCTATAATACACCCACGTACATCTCTTGCAGTTAATTAGCATTGTGTGCTATGGACCAAAAGTATCATCACATGTAATTAACTGTTTCTAAGCTGGCTAACAACTAATATGCCAATAAACTTATAATTTAATAACATGAAAGCTCCTATATAAATTAGAGTTTATGGATTTGATCCCATTTGTAATTTCAAAGAGTTAGTGGATATATGCATGGCTCTCTATTTAACAAACAAAAACTAGCTAATAACGTAGCAATATAATGCCAATTCGTGGAAAAAGAAAGAAAGGCATGCATGATGTGTTAGAATATATGAAGTCCTACAATAATTGATTAAGAGATGAATTAAAGGCATGTAGACTTAACATAAATTCTATCAAATTGACTTAGGCTATTTTGATAGAAAGATAAATATAATATATACTTAATTCATTAAAAATCTAATAAGCTGCACTATTCAAGCGCATTACAAATTTCTTAGATATACATGAGACAAATATATAAATTTGACCAATTTCGTATCCCATGTGACAAGAGTGTTTTACACGGATCAAACACAATAATAATGATAAATACGAACTTCATCTTTTTGTTTCCTACTTATATAGGGAGTTTGAAACTTTGAACATTATATCGGGGGTCCAGTATGATGAGCAAAATCAACTAGGGTTGGGATGTTTTGAGCTATTATACCTGTTTACTTACTTGGCAATGATGATATTAAAGATAAATAGTGGTAAAGTGGGGTTTCATTTTGTGCAACAAGAAGGAATTTGAAGAGGCATATATATATATACACACACACACACACACACACACACACACACGGGTAGACACACAGACAAACATATTTACATATTTACAACATAGGTATCCGTATGTGACGACTGACAAGGATGCTGCTGGTTTGTCTCTGTGGCTTTATTTCTTTTCATTCTCGAACTGAGTATGACTGATCAATATGTAGGCAAATAAAAATTGAATTATTCTGTAGCTTTTCTTTCAACTGACTCTCAGTATTCTCTTTACCTTACCAACCAACAGACATTAACGCTATTTCTCTTTTCCTTTTGTTCCTTTGCTTTTATCTCCTCGGAACTACCACACAACGACTCAGGAAAAAGAGAAATAACCATATGGCTATAAAAATGAAGAGACGAGACCAAGAACTAGAAAAGCCAAAAAAACGAACCAAAAGGGAAAAAAGGTACAATATAATGACACTGTTTTGTTCCTCATGTTCTAAAGTAAATATACTCAAAGAAAGAGAGAGAGCTTTTTCTAGTTCAATAATATTATTCAACATCGATCCCAGGAGTGAAAAACATTTCATCTTTTGAAATTCAAACTTGACGATTAACGTTCTGAAGAAAACAAGGTTAGAATAATTGTTTATGTTAATGTAAGAATTGTAGTAATAATTGTGTAGGTTTTAAGGTTTATAAATAATACTTACTTTGGTTGTGTTGGGCAATAAGCTTCGAAGCTTGGCGAGGTGGTTGTTGATTCTCTCTCGGCGTCTTCTCTCGGCTTCGCTGTGGCTCTTTGAAGCCGCGAGAGCTTTGGCGTCTGTGATTTCTTGAGCCGTCATCCTTCCCAGCTCGGCTTGGAGGCCGAATGGAGCTGCTGAGCCGGGTTGACCCACGACAGCTGGTCCGACCCCGAGGGTGTCCGAGATGATCCGGAGATGGTGGTGGTGATCGGAATTGGACGGACCATCGTAAGCGAACTGCGGAGAAGGAACCCTCCGGTTGAAGAGGCCCGCGTAGAGCGAAGAGGAGGAAGAAGGTACTGGAGGGACCAAAAACTGGTGGTCGCCAGCGTCTCCTCGGACCGGGTTGAACGAGTGAACAGGAGGGAGAGACCATGGCGACTGTGGAGGCGGCGGCGGATGAAAGATTGGAGAAACCTCAGGGAACATCAATCCTCTCTCGTTGTTAGTATTATTAGAAGAATTGCCTCCGAAAACGTCAGCGTTTTGCTGCTGCTGCTGCTGCATCATTTGATGAAGAAGAAGCTGTTCTTGATAGTTCTGAATGTTATTCATGGCCTGAGAAGATGAAGAACACTGCCCTTGATCTTCCTTTATTTTCATCCTATTCATATAATAACACAACAAAACACAAACTAATCAGAAAAAAAGTGTTTTCTTCAAAGCATGCGTGTGTGCCTATATATATATCTATGAGTGAAAAAGTAAGATACAAACCTTGTTCCTTTGAAATATATTAACAAGGGATGTGTTGTTCTTCTTGTTCTCTCATGCTGGGTCGTCAATAGATATATATACGATGAGTTTGTTTGCTTTGTTTGTGTGAAATTGGTTGAAATCTGAAGAGGGCAAGAGGGAGGGTTTTGATGTCTGTGTTAAACTGAAATCTGTATCATCACTTTGGGGAGGGCTAGAGGATGAGATAATGGCCCTTTTTATCTCTTTCTGTTTATTATTATTAATATTATTTTGTGCTTTTTGTTGGTATCTTTTTGGATTTTTTTTTGTTTTTTTACTAATTGTAAATTATATTGCACTACTAGAGAGAGAGTGCGTAGGAGTTTTTGAGTGCTCATGGCATGTTGTCCCTTTCCTTTGTTCTCACGGCATTCTCTTTATTATGAACATTGAAATTTGGATTTGAACACAAGCTGTGCACTACTATGGATGATTAATTTTGAGACCAAATAATAAATGTTACCACAACAAATAAATATATAACAAGGTAGGTATATATATAATAAATGTTACCACAACAAATAACTTGACACATCTTTTTGAAATGTCAAGTTGAGTGAAATGTACGTATATATATGAACTAGAGAATTCTCACTTTAAGAAATTCTAATTCCATCTCTTCAATCACTTCGTCCTTGTAGAGAACCATGCATCGAATTCATGCAACGCTGTCGAAATTAAACATAGTTAAGAAAGAGATTAGAAGAAGGGAGGAGAGAGAGAGAGAAGACAAGAGAAGAAAAGAGACATAGAGATTGTCGACCGACCAAAGCACCAAAAAGGCTGAGACGGAGAAGAGAGTACCATCATGATAAAAGGCGTACCTAGGCCTTTTCTTTCTCATTTTCTTTTATTTGTCTCAAAAGAGTTTTGAGAGTATATATTTTGAGTAAATATTGGGAACAACTTTATTAATTAGTGAAAAAGGGAATGCCCTTTTAAGGGGGTGGTTTAGTTGAGTTTAGAGAGAGGGAGGGAGCCCCCCCACGCCACCAAAGGGAGAGGCCACGTTGTGAGAGACTCGTTGGCTAAGAATGTAGTGTAAGTATATGTCCACGCCACCTTTCTACTTCTCCAAGACCATCTCATCATTGTGTCTTGGAACACACTCCTCTCTCTCTCTCATGACTCTATTGGTTTCTGTTTCAAATCCATTCTAAATCAAACGATCCCATATAAGATCTCTAATCTATGATTTGTAGACTAACAAATTATTCAAAGAGTTTCAACTCCTCCAAAACCCATTCTTTTTTCATAATATAATATTTAGTATCTCATATTTATACATATTTTAATTTTAATCTCTCAAATTGTAAACTAATTGATTTGGTCCATCAAGAGAAAAATATTTAATATTTTATTAAATTATAAGGACTAATATTTTAGATTATATAAATTTAAGGGATTATATATTATATTAACCATTTTTATTAAATAAAAAGTTTAAATAAGTTGAGCCTTGGGACCTCACTAACACTAGAGCATGCCTCTAGACCTAAAAAATGCTTATAAATATATTTATAAATCATCTATCACTAAATTCTTTATATCAATAACAGAATTTGATCTCGCCATTTTAAAAATAATAAGTCAATTCTTTACTAATAGACTAATTTTTGTTGATAAAATTTGATATATTTTTAGTAAATCAGACAGTTTGTAAAGGAACAATTAATCATTAATCAAATCTTTCATGAATGGTATGATACAAGGTTAGGTATTGCATTATACGCATATATATATATATATATATATATATATATAGTTGTTATCAAATTAATTAAGGTCCGTAGCTCACCCCTTCAAAGGAACAAGATTCTTATTTTATAAATCTCACCTTTAATAACTACAAGTATAGGATGTGTGTGAGCGAGCACGCATGACATACTGAGTCATTAATATATGTATTGAGATGTCAATTGTAAACGGACTTGACTTAAAAATCTCATATTTAATAGGATTAAACTTAATGAGAGGTGTATTATAAATGAATTGAACCTTAAGATTTTAGGTTAAGACGTTATATTGAGTCTATGGTATGTCTCACCTCTCATTATTCTTTGTTGGATTCTTTCCTCTTTTTGAAATCTCATAATGGGTTTGTACTTCACCCTTTTTAGGTTTTATCGACAAATTTTGAAAAGTGAATTTTTATAATAAAGTTAATATTTTATATTAATATGAGATATTATAATATGATATATTTAAATATGTTAATTTATACTGTGTGTGTAGTGTTATCCAATAATCTTTAAGCAAAAAGTTACCCAATATTCTCATGCGTGAATATAAAGCATAAAACTTTTGAGTACCTAAATAGTTTTGTAATTTAACGATATAAAATTTTTTTATAGGGTAAAGTAGTATATATTATCCTAATCTTATTTTTCAAATATCGTAATCTTATTTATGGTATAATTTTATTTATAATTTTTTTAATTTGGTATAATACTTGATACTTGAGAAATAATATTATGGGTAAAATTGTATCAAATTAAAAAAATTATGGGTAAAATTATACTAAATTAAAAGAGTATAGGTGAAATTTCACAATAAATAATAAGATTAAAATATTAACCGCACCTGAGAAATAAGATCAAGATATTAAGTGTTATTTTATCTTTTTTTTGTAAGTAAGAGGTTTATGTTTAATCTCACTTGTAACTTCGTATCTTTAATACTTTCCACTCTAAATATGTGATTATAACAATATACTTATGTATGCCTCTTACGTTATACACATATAGGTAATTAATTAAGCCAATGATCCATTATAGATCTTTATCTTGGAAGTGGATGTGGTCCAAAATAAGTGGAACATTTGCAATAGCACCAAACAATGAGTGTGACTAACAAAGGCATGTTGTCTGTTCGTTTTTACATGCCAATAGAGGATGAAGAATATCCTTCCTTAATAACCATTATTAGTTATAATCATAATTTTTTTACATTAAAACATGGATTAAATTATCACCATTATTGAATGGACTAATTTTCTATTCCTCACATCTTCACTCAATCTGAGCCTCTCCATGAACACGTTTGCAGTAATTAGCTACTCCTTTCTATCTCTATTATAAGTAAGGTATCTCAAAAACCACTTCACTGAAACTAAATAGAGGTGGGTGAATATTAAATTTATTTGAATATGATAAGAATTTCTAAATTTATTTGTATTTGAAATAATGAATCTTATCTTAATATATGACATAATTAGGGAGTTAATATTTATTTTAAATATAAAATATATTTTTTATCTTTACTAACTTTTTCTCAGATTATCCATATCAATACTCTCGCAACAACAATAAAGTAACAAAGGGAGGAAAACAATTAAGGAAGATGACTATGTTATTTTAAAAAATATATGAAATATTAACTAATTTCCTTAATCTAATCAAATTTATTAAATATATCTTATATTAAGGATCTGAGGAGTATTAAACTTTAAATAGGAATAATCTTTAAAAAATATTAATTAATACCCCACTTGATGACTTATTATAAGTACCAGTCATTTCTTCCAAAATGTGGCTTATAATAAAGACCATAGTGAATATATATACATGTTCTTTCAATATATGATATTCTTGGACTTTCTTTTTTTAAAAAAAAAGGCAAATTAATTAATCGTACGGAAAAAATCTTGGTGTAGTCTTTTATGTTTGGATTGATCCATATTCCATAAGAATAATATATATAATATAATATATGATATTCTCGGCCCCTTCTTGTAATATATAAGTTTGTCTTTTTTTTTCTTCACTCAGTGACATAAATGACTGAATGACATAAACAGGTCATAAAGAATGTAATTGGGAGACAAAAAAGAAAGAAAGAAAGAAAAGAATTGTGAGTTTGGGGAATGGTTGGTAAGATATTGTCCACTTAGATTTTGAAAACACATGAAAGGGCCACTCAACTACACCACAAAAAGAATTACGCCCCGTTTGGCTTCATACAATTAAAGAGTTTTTTTTTTTTATGAAAGTACACTTGAAGATGAATGCTTAATTTGGAAATGGAAATGAAAGTAAGCTTCCTAAAACGAGTTAAATAAATTCATGGAAGTCGAACAAAACTTTCAATATATATTTATTTTTATATCAGAAAAGATTAAATTGTGTAAATTTATTTGGAAAATCTCTATATCATTGTTTTAGAAGTACTTTTATACTAAATACCTCTAACATATTTATAATCTAAAATCAATTCTAAAAAATTAATCTAAAACACCCTCTAAGAACAGGATTGAAATCTTCACTTTCACTTCTATCTATCATACCAAAGGGGGCTTTAAAATGTTTTCAAAAGAGGAAAAGCTTTTCACAAGTGGATCAGTTTTCCAAACTCCTATGATGTGTGTGTGTGTGTGTGTGTGTGTCATACTCAAACACCCATTGTCTGGCTTATCATGTACCACAACTGCGAGCTCTGATTGCTACTGCTAGATAGGGCTCATTGGTTGGTCCACAACAAGTTAATTTAATTTTGAGAAAATGCCACCACAAATTGTTAATTTTTAATGGGGATTATTCCCCAATTTTCCCTAAAAAAATTGAAGGATTAGAATGGAATTTTTGTATTAAATGTTTTTCAAAAATATTTATATTGTAGTATAAATTAATTAATAGTAAAATATATAAGTCTAATATTTAGTCCGTATATATATTCTTTCTAGTTTCTATTATAAGATACTATTAGTCACTTCACTGAAATCAAGGAAATGAGGTTAAGTTATTAATTTTGTTTTAAAATAAAATAAATTTTTATTTTTTTTATAGGTATAGGTATCCTCTAACCATCATATTCGGGACTCTGTCTTAAAATGGAATGAATTTCTGATTTTTTTATAGGTATAAGTATTTTTTATTTGAGATAATATTATTTAATAAAAAATTTATTATTAATAAATTATAAAAAATAATATGTATTTGTATAACATGTATTTGTATTACATTTCTCGTCTATCTTTTTAAAAGGTATGTTGTAATAATAGGAATGGAGGAGCATATGAGTGTATTGAATGAATGAATGATTGCTGAGAAATGCAATGATTCAGGACTGATGCATTAGAAAAAGAAGAAGCAAGAGACATCCAACACTTAAAAGGCAAGTAAGTATGCAAACATAATGAATTATATTACATTGTTTGATCTCGAAAAAGGCCTCAAAACACTGTTTGGGTCTATAGTATCATACCTTATACTGAAACATTATTATTATTATTATTATTATTGTTATTGTTATAATATTTAATTTGCTGTGACTTGCATGCATGCCTGCGAAATATCCAGAGAAGATCATTTTCACCTTTTTAAACACATTAAAAAAATAAATAATCGATTTGTAATTATATAAATTAATTAACATATCACGTAAATACCATCATTCTCTCACACAACTTGTCTTTTTACATTATATTAATATATAATCCAAAATCCATCTTATTTTTCATACCAATATAAAAACTAATTAAATAATTTATTTTAACTTTAAATATAAAATCTTAATCTATTTTATTTTGTAAATTTATAATCTTACTCTAAATTATTCTTTTTGGTTGCACTTTATTAAGGGTTTTCTTTTTTTATGGTGGAGTAGTTTTCAATGCACATAATTAAATGTTGTATCTTACAAAATTAGAATATAGAGTAACTTCTATAAATAATTAATTTAAATAATTTTTTAATTATTAGAAATTGAGCGCTATTAGCTAGCTAGATCCAACACACTGTTTCTTCTTCTTCTTAATATAATAATGGGAAAACCACTTTGTAGGCACGTATACTTTTTTTTTAATTTTTAATTTGGGTCCTATGTATTTTTCTAATTTAATTTAATTTTATAATTTTATTCTATTTTTTAATTTTTTATACAGAAGGACGGTGAAATTTTGAAAGATGTTCATCATAGAATTCAGGCCGAGTGGTTTAAATAGAGAAAGGCTACTGAGATTATATGTGATCGGAAAGTACCAGATAAAGTAAAAGGAAAGTTTTATCGCACTGCTATAAGACCAGTAATACTTTATGGAAGTGAATACTGGGCTTTAAAAGGACAGTAAGAGTATAAAGTTGGGGTAGCTGAGATGAGAATATTGAGATAGATGTGTGGGCATACAAGAAAAGATAAAATTCGTAATAAATATATACGGGAAAGAGTTGGAGTGACACCTATTGAAGAGAAAATGGTAGAGAACCGTCTTAGGTAGTTTGGACACGTACAAAGAAGGTCAAGGGATGCGCCGGTGAAGAGGGTAGATCAAACAATATGGACACCGGTTAAAAGAAGTAGAGGAAGGTCAAAGAGAATGCTCAAAGAGGTCATTAAACGAGATCTCCTGGTCAATAACCTATCTAAAGATTTAATTTTTGATGGAGCATAATTGCGTTATATGATCTATATAGCTGACCATATTTAATAGGATAAGGCTTATTGTTGTTGTTGTTATAGTACCATTAAACTTTGTACTTTAGGCAATACCTTGAAGGGCCAATAGAGGATGTAATTCTAAGGGCTAACGATGTTAAATAATAGAGTAAAATTAAAATATTTAATTAAGTTAAAAAAGTATATATATTAAATTAAAAATTAAAAAAAATATACCTGCAAAATGGTTTTGCCCGCAATAATTAATGTTAGCTTGGGCAAAGGAGAAGGAAGGGTAATAATTAGAAAATATACATGTCTCCTTTACTTATGACCATAAGAGTACGGATGGTAATATGTTTTTCACAAAATAAGTTCAGTCACTATGCACTGTTGTAACTACTAGTGTTGTGCACATGGGACCCCTTTTGTGTGTGTGTTGTGAATGATGTTGTTTTGTTGGGAGGGAAGATACAGAGAAGGGGGTTGTTTTCTTGGGAGCTTTGTGGTCACACGCATGTCTGCTTTGGTCCCCCATTCATTCCTTTTTCAGCTTTTCATTTTCATCTTTTTTTTAAAAAAAATTAAGCCTAATTCTTTTTTACTACTCATATTTTTTATTATATCTTTTTTGGGATGATTTATAAAAATGGAGCTTTGCTTTACCGGGTAATTTCTTTTTTTTCTTATTATTATTGCATAAAAATTGGGATATAATATATGATATTTTTAGTGTTGTATTTGTTTTTATTCAATGATACTAATTAAGTATTTTTTTCACTTACAAAATTATCAAAGTAGCCTCTAAATTTTTAAAACAGCTAAATAGTAAATATCTTTTTATAAATACTGATCCATAGAAATATCATGAAATAATAATACATTTTTATTATTGTAACCAAACAAAAAATATTTTTTTTTGGAAAAATAAATTACCTTTTAAAAAATCTATAAACTAATTGAAAATTATTTACTTTTATAAGCTTAAACAAACTGGCCCATTATTTTATTTTTTTTATATAATTTTTTTTTAAAAAATAGTTAGGCTTATCTACGATATAAGAGTATGATGAAGTCTTCATTCTTCTTAGGCGATACTAATATCGAGTATGGCAAACCGTCTATTACCTTTAAAGCACTTAGAAGTTAGAATACCTCCTTAAACACTACGATTGAAACAATAATAAAATAGTACTCCCAAAAATCGAATATGTTCTAAATAGTAGTATGTTTCACTCGCTAGTTGAACCTAGTTAAATACTTTGCTAGTATTCTTGAGGATGTGGGTCTCTTGAAATCCTCATTTTCCTAATCCATGTAAATTTATAATTATCACTTTAAAGAATTTTATAATTATCATTGTTTGAATTCCAAAAAGAGAACGAGATAGATAATTCATAATTTAAAGGTCATAGTAATATGATGAGAGCCAAAAATACCATAGTGACGAAGGTGAAAAAAAAAACAGGGAGACCGTAGTGATGATGAATTTCAGACTCACAAAATAATAATAATATTAATGATAATATCTTGAAAGATCAAATTGATGAATATATATATATATATATATATATATATATATATATATTTAAAGTATATATCGGTAATTCAAATAAAAATTTACTCAATTGATTTAATTTAAATTTTTTTAATAAGATACATCTATATAAAACCATTATATTATTTTGTTAGTAGTGTCTAATATTATTTATTGACATTACTTGTGGAGAGTCTATGATGACGTCAATCCCACCCTATCATGACGTGTGAGCTCTCCCTTTCAAACTCTCTTACAAATATGAAGTGTTATGGCTTCCATTATCTCATATTTTTTTTGGCTCCTAACATTATTCACAACCAACTTATATATGGAAATTAACCTTTATTTTCCTTTTTTATTAATTAATTAGTGCTCTTTGAAAATATGTCATTTCATCATGCATTCTCTCACCACAAGCTTCTTCATTTTTCTTCTTTTCCCTAGCTACCTTCTTTAGTTTTCCTCTCATCATCATCAACCTCTTTAACCAAAATTATCTCCCCCATAAACTTCTCTACTTTATAAGAAATTCTGAATTGATGATCTAGTTTAAATACTAGGTAGTTTTCTATACTCTAACAACTCCTTTAGTATGAATTAAGGGAAATATATTTTATTTTGATTGCACTCCCTCTAATTTTAAATATATGAGTTAGTTGTGAGTTTTCTTTTAGTTTTAAATATAAAATTTTAATATTTTTATTTTCAATATTTATTATTTTTTAGTATAAACTACTCTTATAGTTAGATTATTAGATTATTGTATGATGTATAAGCTATGCTGATAATACTTTGATGCAAATGGATTTTAAGGGTATTTTTGAAAACAAGTTAGTATACATTTTTTATAAATAATTAACTTATCTAATATGTATATAAAATGAAACTAATTAAACATATTTCCTAGGCACTACAGAACATATAAGAAAAATGAGTTACAATAATATTCACATGTTGTTGTGTTTAGAATTTAGACTCTATAATCATGTTAGGTATGTAGATCTGAATTTTGATGGATCGAGAATGAGTTTATAGTGGTAGAATTTTGTGTTTAACTTTACCATATTAGTAGTTAATTACTCTATTTAATTTTAAATTTGAGACTTTACTATATAGTGCAAAATCGAAGTTTTATATTTAAAATAAGGGGAGAAAGTAACTTTTAAGAAAAATATATTTAGGGCCTATTTGAAAATTACGGAAACGTAGTTTCAAAAGCCTTTTTGGGGCAAAATTTTAGGTTTAAAAAATTTTAAAATAAACAGTTATATTTGTTCAAACGGACTTTTGGACTAAACTATAGTTTAAAACTAAAGTTTCAGATAAGTTGGTCAGAGTAGCTTATGAAACAGCAAAATAGCTTATGAACTAATCAATTACTATATTACTCCTACTTTTTCTTACACTCCCTCTCTTCTCTCCTACTTTTTCTTACAATCTCTCTCTTTTCTTTCTTACAACCTCTCTCCTCTCTCTTCTTACATCTTATCTCTCCTCATTTAATACTCATATCCTTTTTCGTAATTTACCAATAATAAAAGTACTTCTAGAAATGACTATCCAAACACTCATTTATTCAAAACTATTTTTTTTCATAAACTCTTCTCCAAAAACCCTTTTCTATAAACTGCTCAAAAATTATTTTTTTTCATAAGCCTATTTCTAAAATCCTATCCAAATATAGTGTGTGTTTGGATGTTTTTTTTAAAACTAGCTTATAAAAAAAATAGACTTATAGACAGCTTATGGGAAAATGGCTTTTTTAAAAGAACTTATGGGAAAAAAGTGATTTTGAATAAATGAGTGTTTGGATAGTTATTTGTAGAAGGGATTTTATGATTGTTAAATGACCAAAAAGGGTATGAGTATTAAATGAGGAGAGATAAGAGAGGAGAGGAGAGAGGAGAGAGGGTGTAAAAAAGTAGAAGAGATAGTGTAAGAAAAAGTATGGGTAATATAGTAATTAGTTATTTCATAAACTCTTTTACTGTTCCATAAGTTGTTCTGACCAGCTTATCTGAAACCTTAGTTTTAAACCATGATTTAATCTAAAAACATGTTTGAATAAATATAGCTGTTTATTTTAAAATTTTCTTAAATTAAAATTTTAAGCCAAACCTAAATTTAAAAAATTTCTAAACGGGCCACCCTTATTTGGCTTCAACAAGAGCATATGGAGCGGAGGGTTTGTGATGCTAATGGCAAAAAGCAACATCACACATTCCCAAGTTGATGAAAAACTATGCACAAAATCAGATATTATTCTCTGCCTATTTTTTTGTGTTTCATAGCAACAAGAAATCATAAAGATAGATTGAATTATGTTGACCTATCTATACGCCAATCCAATAGATATATGAGATATGGATTTGAACATCAAATATTGATACGTGTCATTGATGAGGATGCATGTATATATAAAGTAAATAAAAAAGAAACTAAATAGAACCATCAATATACCAACGGATTTAGTTTAGCGAAATGGTTAATCTTTTAAAAAAATAATGAATCAATATACAAATTTTTGTTAGAAAAAGTATCCAACCCACATTTAGTAATAGATAGTGTTTCAAATATAATTATTTCTATTAAAAGGATACATGTGTTTAGAAAAAAGAATAATCTGAATACTCTTCTTAATCTTAATATAAAATATATTTAACTAATTTAATTATATTAAGAAGTTAGTTAAGTTAGGTAATACATTATATTTTTTTTAAAATACCCTAACTATATTTCTTAATTTATTCTTATTTGATTATTATTGAGGAAGTATCAATAGGGGTAATTTAAGAAAAAATTGATAAATATAAAAAATATATATTATATTTTAAATTTAGATTAATTTTTTAATTAAATCCTATATTAAGAATTAGAAGAATATTATTTACCAGTGTTAAATAATATGAAGTCTTAGTTAATTTATACATTCTCCCCAGCACTACTGGGTTTGGATGAGGTTGCTTCCACATGAGAATGAGATCAGTCTTATGCAATTAATTATGTAAATCAAACAGAAAAGGTTCAATCTTATAAGAATAATATGCAAATTGCAATATTAAAACCCATTTTTTCCCACTTCTCTTCTCAAATACATGCATCCTCCCATCAGATCACAGAAAACCAGTCAGCATTCGTTTTCATGCCAAAAGCAAAAAAAGGAAGGAAAAAAAAATCTCGACATGACCATGATCATGACAGTTAATAAGGTAATAATGGAATTTTGATTAAAACGGTTTCTCCGTTTATATTTTATATAGACTGTTTAAAATGTTCAGGTAAAAAAAAAAGACTGTTTAAAATGAGTTACAATGTTCATAATCTGCGAATGGTATGACTTTTTATTAATTTTATATTAATATATTAAATATTTGATAATGTAAATTCTATGTTTTGTAATTTGTAATCATTATTTTTTAAAAATATATAATTAAAAGATCACTTTTTTAATATGAATAATTAAATTTTAAAGATAAAATATTAATATTAATAGGAAAATAAGAAAATTAATTTGGGGATCACTTAAGTTGATAAAACATTAGTCAATTAGTCTCTCCTCTTTAATACAATAGTTAGATAATTAATTTATAGTTATTAAAAAAATTAATTAAATTATTTATTTATAAATAACTAAATGTTCATTTTTTTAAATTTTTTTTAATAATATGTATTTGAACTATTTTTTTTAAATTCATAAAAATATTTTTAAAAAATTATAAATTTAAAAATTAAATTAAATTAAAATATTATATTTAAATTTAAAGTAAATATTCCCTGTCTAACTCATATTTAATATAAGTAGTATAATTTTTTCATATGACCAGAACGCCAGTTCGTAAAATACAAACGTGCTAAGCGTTTACCACCCAACCCAAGTCTAAGTTGTGCACGTTAATTTCACATTCGAATTGACCACTCAAGCTAGTCCCCTTCAGCTTCTTCTCTTTGATAGGGAATTATTATAAGATCATAAACAAATATTTACTTATCTAAAAATTTAATAACTAATAATTGTGTAATAATAATATCTAAATTAATTTTATCTCTTAAAATTATAATTTTTTTAAAAAATATTTTTATATAATTATATATATTAAGAGAGTTTATACTAAAAATAATTTAAATATATATGATTAAAAGTGACATTTTAAGAATATCAATACATAATTATTATAAATAATTAATTTATTTAATTATTTTAAATTAGTTAAATAGAACAATAGTAGTATTTTACTTAAAAGTACTGAATGCATAACTAGTACATCATTGTAATGAAACAGAAAAATTCAAATTGGTATTTTGTTTTGTAGTTCTACTTAATGGATTTGGCAGCGTCTTGCTTTAGATTTAGTTGATATACGTGCTTTTTACGTGGGAATGAGAATCAATAAAACTAATCCAAATTGAAACAACAGACATTAAAGTAGAGATCAAAAAGCCTAAACGCAAGGAGAACATAGAAAAAAAATCCATAACCCAATTTCAAGTTTAAATTCTCCTCATATGGAATGTATATTGAGTTCTTAATTATTGAAATGGACCATGAACCCTGTTTGATTTAACTTAAAGGGAAGATTTTATAAAAAATAATAATTTAAAAGTAATTATATAAAATAACTTTTCAAAAAGAATTTTTAAAAGAGAAAAAAAATAATTATAAAAAAATATTTAAATATTTATTATTATAATAACTTATATTATTGATAAATTATCAGATACGATATTAAATAATAATTATATAAAATATAAAAAAATAAAAATAAAATAATTATTATATAATCTAAAAATTATTTTTTTAAAATTAATTTTATAAATTTATCTAAAATTATAGTTTAATCTATAAATTTTTATAAATATTTAATAATTATTTATTTAATTTTTAATTTAAATTATAAATTATAGTTTAACTTTAAAATATTTTTTAAACTATAAGTTAAAAACAGGACAGTACAATTAGGTCACTATCTAACTTTTCACTCTCACTCAACTTGTCTCTTTCAATACGGCAAAGTACAAAAATATATGTGCTCCGTATTTTATCTCCACAAATTTCTCTTCTTAAACGCAAGTAAATTATGTTGTTGCTGAAAAAATAATTAGGAGAGGTTTAATTTAATAATAAAAATATTTTCAACCCTGAATAATATGGCTCGTTTTTCTTTTAAAGCTACAGCATAACACGGGTCTATCTCTAGTCAGAACAAATTTTATTCGGGAAGGATAAAATGTTTTGAAAGTGAAAATTCTTGAACAAATTAACTTTTTGATAGGAATTAGGGAAGCTTGTCAACCTTCATGAACTTGCATTCTAGAGTTAATGGCATTAAAGGAAAGATAGTATTGAAGATTTTAATTTAATATTTGGAGAAATTATATAATATTTTAAAATATAAAGAAAATGATGGTCATGGTAGCAAAACCCTTCATAACATTGACTGCGATATTTTGTGGATATTTGAAAACCGTGTATCCCATTTGGAAGCTCCTTTGACCCGTTATGATTTATTAAGGTGATGGTTGATTGGGCCTCCATGGGAACAGAGTTTTGGAACGGGAGAGATGGGCTTACTATATTGACAATAAGGCCCATTAAGTTGACAATAAGTTAGAGTATTGAAGTCAAAAGTTTTCAGAGCATTTGATTTAATGAGTAGTACTACTTTGTCCAGTCAGAATACTTAGGAAAAAATATGTACCTAAATTTATATTTAAAGATAATTAAAAACTTATTTAGTCTAATATTCATATCGCCTAGGAGAAAGGGATATTTCACCCTATCATTTAACAAACTTCTTTCTATCAAATTTTATAACAAAAAAAAAGTTTCCATATGGCAATCAGAGTCTCCACTTTTACACAGATTGAGGCCTCCCTCTCTCTCCTCTTCTGTCCCACATCTCCACCTTCTCCCTCTTTACTCCCTCTCCATAAATATGCCCATTGCCTCCAAGTCTAACTCCTCCCCACACCCACTTTCTTATTACCATTCTTAATCCCCATCTTAATTGGCTGCTGATCTATTTTCATTTTGTTTGTTTCTTCTTTTACACAATTCCATAACAAAAATAAAAGTGAACCTGAGTTAGTTGGTTGGATCATTAAATTAGTAAACCCACCTTTTGACTTGTTCGATTAAGAGTTTTTAGATAAGTGGATTAGACTGAATTTTATATTTCCCCCATTTAACTTAGAACAATATCGTGGAGTTTAAAAAAAATAGTAGTTTTACAGATTTATATTTTAATAACTCTTTTTTATTTGAATATATATATAGTTTATACATTAATATTCTATTTACTTATGGATTAATATCTTTTTTATTTAAATATTACTTTTTTAGAGTTATATATGGATATTTAATTTATATATATTAATTAAATTATAATTATTTTAATTATAATTAGGTTAATCCCAGTTTAACCGCAGCTGGACCACTACTAACCCTTAAACTATTGGGTTGACCGATTTAGTTAGTATTCTGATGTTCAGTACAAATTCCCACTCCCTCATTAAAAGAAAGGAAAGAAGTGAAAGGCAACACTTCTCTATTACATGAATAATTTGCAAAAGTACATTATCTCTGTATTTAAATGGGTATGCATGCTCTTGCCATCCTTTAGGACAGAATAATAATAACTTCAAACATTTTTAGATTATAGTAACAAAGAGAAGATGTAATAAATACAAAGGACATATAATTAATACATTACTAGAATATAAATTTATGGATGTAATAATTAAAATTATTGGATGTTGACAAGTTTTAATTTTCATGTCATTATTATTATTATTGCCAATTTGGCAAACATGGATGGGTTTCTAATTTGGATTGGAATTAATGTGGACGGACGCACACAATTGAGGAATCACAAATTATGTTGAGAATTTGGGTGTGTGCATGTGAAACTGAAGAGAAAGAAAGCAGCTTCAATTAATTTGTTTGCATTATTTATGTGTTATTGGAACTTGGTATTAGAAATATTATAAATATTGTGTAAGAGTGTGTTAAAGAAAGAAGAATTTTTTTAACATGACTCTTGGGGTCTTAGAGATATATATCTAAAAGGCGTATCTCGTCCTTCAATAGTCTATAAAAAATGATTATTGACAAAAGATTCATAACAGATGATTGTTGAGATATTTTTACTTTTACATATTTTATTCCACTGAGTTTTATCATTTTCTACAAGTTCTATTACCTTGTATTCTTACAGGAAGAGTTCGTTTAATTTTTGGGAGTGCCGCTTCTTATTTATTGACAGTTTACGGAATATCTTTTAAGGACAATGCCTTCAGACGCAACTCGAACTATATGCTTTGTTCTTTTACAGATTTTACCAATAATCTTAAGAGATGTTACCTACAAATTTTTGGAAGTCAAGAGAGAGTCATAGAGATATTGTTGGTGCATCTTCTCTAATCAGAAAACAAGTTGATGAAAGAGATTTTTACTAGAAGCGTTGTGTCACTCATAAGATCATGTTTGGTCATAAGACCAGACATTTTTACTAATCAGAAAATAGGTTAATGAAAGAGATTTTTACTAGAAGCGTTGTGTCGCTCATAAGATCATGTTTGGTCATAAGACCAGAAAAGTGTACAATTGCCGATAAAATTATTTAGAGGCGAAGTTAATGTCTAAGCAAAGAGATAAATTAGCTTCTCTTAGTCTCGATGATGTCTTGAAGATTTAGAAAACATGGGATCATCATAAACACAGGAAAGAGAAGTAGAGAAGAAGTTTATGAGTCTAATGATGAATCAAACAGGTTCGCCTTTGAAGTCTGATGTATAAAAATCACTTCAAATTTAGAAAAAGGAAAGAGAGACGTTGCGGTAACGGTATTTTTCCATCCTTTGATTGATTAAATTATATTTTATTATTATTTTAAATAGTGCCAACTGTAATTTCCCATTGGATAGTTTCCTGAGTGCTTCAACCATACATATCACGGGGGTGGATATATATATTTCCCTTAGGTTGGATTTATGAGTTTTAATATTAAATTTATTATTTGCAAATTTTGATTACCAAGTGGCATTATATGTGTGTATGAGTCACATTCAATTTTGACTCTCTGTTTAGGTTTTGAATTCGGTTTTACAACAATATAATTATAATTTTTGTCAAAATTATGAGTATTATAACCTTATTATATCACTAAAGTTATGTGTTGTTATTACAAATTGATTAAGTATATGTCTTGTTATTTGTTGATGAATGCAAATTTTGTAAAGGCAATACTATTTGTTGTTGAGAATAATTTTTGTGAATAATTTAATTTCGGTGTTGCTTGAAACAAAATATTTTGAAGGCACAAAAATTTAATCATCTATCAAATGGAGAGATAAATGTGTTTTAATTTTTATGATATTATTTTTATGGGTATATATTTATTTTAGAATAAATATACATGATTACTATGAATATATATTGAATTTTCTAATATGAAAGACATATTATAATGTTATGTTATTTTAAATATGAGTTTGAAGGATCAACCAAATATGATTTTGGATATTGAAATCATAAAGGAATATATCACATCTTAAAAAATGTTTCAAAATTTGATTTTGATAACTATTATAGGAATATTTCGTATAATGCTAACATATTATTTAAGGTGTTATTTGCTCAAATTATTTGCACAATAATTATAAGAATTTGATGCATTAATACTAATTCATGTGACATGATATATGTTGTGGAGATTAAGCATATATACTTAAATATTCAATCTCATGAGGAGAATAAAATGTTTGAGGAATGCCATAGATGTTGGTATTATATACAATAGATTCCTATTATATTAAAATATTCGGATGTTAAATGGTGATTTATCTTTAGTTATAATAAAGATAAAATATTACGTGAATTAAAATTTATTACTTTGGAGATAGCAAAATTTGGAAGATTAGTTGTTGACAACCTTTTAGCAAAAATTATAGTGTAAAACCAATACTTAGTATTAATGAATTGTGTTTGTTAAATGACAATAACATTTATAGAGAGACAAAGATGTGCAACACTTAAATTGATGAGTTATAATTGCCAAATGGCAACCAACTTTATTGAGAAAACAATGGTGCAATCATTTGAGATATTATGTGAATAAGTATGTTTAATAAAAAATTGTGGAGTTATCTCAATTTATTTGTGAGGTAAAAAATAAACCCCTATCAGATACGTTTACAAAACTTCTGGGGAGAAAATAAATTGTTGAGACATCAAGGGAAATAGAACTAAAGTCAATTTGATTACGACAGCGATGACATAACTTTTGTGATTGGTGATCCCATGAAGAAGGTTTAATAGGTAAAAATAAGTCACTTGTTAATTCTGCTAGTACTAAAATATTATCACTGTTCATTTCCTATAGTGTGCGAGAAAGTGATAGATTACACATTGGAGGGTTGAGCAAAAGTTCTTAGTTATTTCAAATCCTACGGTATAGTGTATTTAGTGAAGATATACTTAAAGAAATCACATATACGAATAAGGAATGAGGCAACTCTTATGAGATCATGGTGAAATCTCTAAAGCATTCGTTAAGCGCCAGGACGCACGCGTGGCTGCCTAATGTGTAAAATTGCTTGGTAAACAATGGAGATGTGAGGGTATAATTTAACTATTAATACCTCTAGTATACGCCCAAGTGGTGCTAGTTCATAGTCTATAGGACCACTGGCATATCTGTGTACTAAGTATTATCAATCTAGGTCTGATTTATAGTTTATATGACCACTAGATACAATAGTTATATCTATGTATGTAACTTAGTTAATAGTATTTCTTTAATACATGTGAGGGAATGTTGAAAATATTATAAATATTGTGTAATGGTTTATCAAAGAAAAAAATGACTTTCTGGCATGACTCTTTGATCTTAAAGATATATGTTTAAAAAGCGTGTCTTATGTCCTTCCACAATTTATAAAAATTTATTGTTGATAAAAGATTCATAATAGATGATTGTTGAGATTTTTTTTCTTTTACATATTTTTTCTTATTGAGTTATATCATCTTCCATAAGTTATGTCACTATGTATCCTTACAGGAAGAGTTCGTTTAACCATGAGGAGTACTACTTCTTAATTTACTGAGGGATTGTAAAATATCTCTTAAAGACAATATCAACAAACATAACTCAAACTACATACTTTATTATTTTAAAGGTTTCACAATACTTAAAAATAGTCATTTTCTAATATGTATAATATAATTGGCACCTTCTTTTTTTCCGTCTTTTAATTAATGCTTACAACTCAAAAGATCATTACCATTACAAGAAAGTAAGAAACTTCAATTTGTTCTTTTTAAATAATAATTTGTTATTTATAGTTTTAATTTGATTGTAACTTAATTTTTAAATTTTAATTTATTTTGACTTGATACAATTTAATATTTATAGTTTTTAAAATTATTATTTTTTATTTAGTGAAACCCAGTATATATTAAAAGAGGGGAAAACATATCCAAGATATAGAGCAAGCTAGTTTCCTTCCATCTCCTTGCCTAAAGATGGAGGGTGATCAAGTATGCAAAAATTTCCTTCAATCTCCTAAGATAGCTTAGCCAAATGATATCAACAATCGAAATACCTTCTCTTGACATATGGCTAACCACCACCTATCTTTTCCAAAAGGTAAGTAATCTAGCTTCATCTACAACATCCGTAAAATGATGAGTACTATCGCGGCGCCTAATTAACAAGTTAAGAGCTTCTATTCACTCAGATAGAAGATACATTTTCCTAAAACTTCAGCTACAGAAATTATGAATGATCCCCCTATCAGTTCCACAATTGTTGGAGGAACTCTAGTTTGCAACTAAAGGCATAGATCCATTGGTTTTCCAAACATTAATTCCTAAGTTAAGTTTAAAAAAATAAATTTAATTCTTATAATTTTATTTTCTTAAATACAGTGGCCAATGTTTTAAATAATTATAGATACCAAATTGTGCCAAATCAAAATTTAGAGTTGAATTTTAACTGATTTAAAATTATAAGAATTGAATTATATTTAAAAATATCTAAAGCCTGAGTTATAATTTATAACTAAATTAAAATTATATAAACTAAATAATTAATTCTCTTCTTTTATCTTTTGGAAAAGAAATCCATTATTTAACTTAGAGTCATATTTGATTTTGACTTATTTAAATTAAGGTAGACTAGGCCTCAATTAGAAAGTAAGTGCTTGTTTGAATTGAAAATTTGAAGTCATAATATAAATTTTTAATTATAATTTTATAATTTATAAGATAAGTATGTGAGGTAAATTTTATTTTAGCTTAGATGAATACACTTATCATAACTAAATCTAAAGACTCAATCTCCCAAGTCTATCTCTTATATTTAGAGAGATTTGTTCTGCATTTTACTTTCTCTTAAAAAGAAAACTTTAGTTACTTTAGGATTTTGATTTGGAGGTAAAAGAGACAGGAGAGCATTGATGGGACAAGAGAATGGTACTCTCCTTATCCTCTTATATATTCCTCGAATATTACGTTTCAATTATTTATGCATGCAATACTTTCATTCCTTATCAATTAAAAAAAAACAAAAAGAACTTATCATTATCAATGGGTTGGAAAAAAAAATTATACAACTCATTTTTAATAACTGTGTCTTATTTTTTAGCTATTAGTTATATGTAAATATATATTTTTTATTTAATTATTTTTAAATTAAACCATATATACCTAAAACAAGAATGCTTATGTCACCAGAATAATAGTGTCCAAAAATAAGTTCTAAGAAGAATATACGAAGCAATCGTAGAAATTATTTCATTTGCAGAAAAATAATATAAAGCGGGTTGACCCGTTGAATTGAGATCGACCCGGTTCGAGACATCTTCAGGGCAAGGCGCAGCCATGGCGCGAGAATCCCAGTCGAGATCTGTCCTTATCGAAATCCAACAAGAATCCTTGTTGCATCAGATTCCCTATCACAGAAAACCCGGATCCTGTTTTCACGGGTTGCATTGCCAAGCACATTACCCGATCCGCTACCTCCAGGAAGTAGTTCCTCGGCGGCGGCGACAGTACCGACTTCCCCTCCAGCCTGAAGCTCAGCTTCGGCAAGCTCGGCCTCCGCACACCGGACACGTTCACGCAGAGATCGAAGCTCAACTTTGGCTGCGTTGCCACTACCGGAAGCTTGAGCTTCCGTCGGAACGCCGCTAAAACATGGAGGTAAGCAGGCTCGGCTAGGAAACTTAAGGTCGTGCCTGAGTCGATCACCGTCCCGCCGTTGCCGAGTTCGTCGATGGACCAAACAGAAGGGTTGATCGGTAATATCGCACCGTTAACGGAGACGCTCTTAATGCCAATGTAGTAAAAGGATGGAGACAGAGGATTGGTAAGTAATTGTGTGTAGCTCATTCTAGAAGATTTCGAAACGACGCCGTTTTGATCGCCGCCGCCGATGGTGAGGTAGCTAGTCGGAGGCGGTGATATGGTGTAGTCGAGTAGGCAGTAAGAGAACCTGTTTCCGAACCGATGGCCTAATTGTGAAGCGAAGGAAATAGAGCCTCTTCCCAAACCCATAACCCCTTGAGCTCCATTGAAGCTCGCCCCAGTAACACTCGCGCCGGAAATCTGAAAACCGCACCCGAACGCGAGATCTCGGAGCTTCATTTCTCTCCCAGAGCTGGTTTTCAACGTCGTCGTTTCCTTCGAGAAGAAACCACTCGTCGTCGACTCGTCGGCGTAAGAGTACTCATATCGACACGGGCTGTGTAATATAGTATGGTTGCAGGGAAAGCCAGGTTTCGGGTGGGGAACGAGCGGGCAGACCGGGTCGTAACAGTGGAGAGGCGAGAATGTGGAAGAATGACGAGTGAGGAACGCGGATCCCGGACGGTGGTTAGAGCAGTTTCTGCAGGCGGAACACTTCACCCAAACAAGATCGCTTCCGGTATCGGCGACTAGGAGGAGGCTCTGCGGCGGGGACCCGATTCGGAGACTTACGAAGTACTGACCGGAGCCGGTGGAAGCGCCGGAGATAAGAGGAGACTTGACGCTGTGGCGATGGCCGTGGAGGGCGGAGAACAGGACGGAAAGACGGTGGGTGTCTGAGGACAGAAGTTGAGCTGGGGTGGAGAAAGAGTTCTTGTGGAGAAGAGGAAGCTTGAGGTAATCTTGTGAGGTGCTACGAGAGTTGCAGAAACGGAGGATGGCGAACAAGAAGAAGATACAGAGAGTGAGTGAGGAGGGAAACTCCATTGTCGGAGGCAGAATGGTAGTGAGAGTGAGAGTCGGGAGACAGAATAACGCGTTTTGGGGTTGGAATGCCGTATACTATACGTATACGAATACTGTTAATTGTCTATACGAATTAGTTTTATACTATTAAGAGTACAAGTCTGCTTTTGACCATTTGACTGTAGTAATTGGGGGTTGGTTCTTTTTCGGGGCTTGTTTGTTTCTGAGAAACAAGAGGATTGTAGCCTGTCGTGGGCCCTGCCTATGCACTAACTTAGTCCCATACGATATAATCGAACGAATCATAGCGTGCCAGGTCATATGTCCAGCTGTATTCCTTAAATATAGTACTCTCCTCCATGTTAATTAATTTAATTAATTTAATAAAATTAATATAATATATTATTTTTTAAAATATTTTAATCACCGATATCTCTTTCTCTATTAGTTTATTATTAATAAAAATAAGTTAACAAAAAATAAAATATAAAAATAAATTTTATATTTAAAATTAAAATTAATCTATTCTAAATAAATATTATATTAAATATTAGGAGAGTATATTTAAATAACTTTTAAAGTGTTTATTATTATTTTTTTAACCTTTTCCCCAGATGAAATTAGTATTACATAATATCATGATATTAAATCTTAACCTAGATCGATCAGTTTAGATCAATAAATTGGCATATATGTCCCATATCTAATTTGCTCAAAAACTTTAGACAAATTAATTGAATTAAATTTTTGATATAGTACCTGTTTAGATAACTTTAAACTAAAATTTTAAAAAGATTTATAATAAAAATTTTAATTTTAAAAAAAATAAAAAAAATAGTCATACTTATCTAAAAAGATTTATAGGTCAAATTATAGTTTAAAATTATGTTTTTGAATAAATTCATAGAAATAGTTTTTAAATTAATAAAAGAGTTTATAAACTACCAAATTACTATTTTACCAATATTTTTTAACATATTCTCTCATTTTCTCTCTCTCTCTATATCATTACCTTCTCTCTACCACTATTTATGTTATCGCAGTCACTGGGAGGGATCAGGGCGGGACAGAGGGAAGGGTAAGGACAAGACGGGTCTCAACCTGACCCTCAGGATTCCTCGTCCCATCCTGACCTCAATTTTTTTTATAAAAAAATATATTATATTATCTTATTTTTCTCACTCTGTCTACTCGTATCAGGCTCTCCATCTCTATTCTCTTACATTTTGCTTGCTCATAGTCACAGGTCTCACCAGTCACTACTTTCATACAAATATTTTTACTTACAAATATTCTTATACAGATATTTTTATTCTTCCTTACTGTTATTTTTTTCCTCTTATCTGGGTAAGTTATTATTTTATATTATAGAGGAATGTTAGTATTTAGAGGAAGTTGTCATAGTATTTTATATGAAATAATTTACTGAGATAATTTTATTAAAATATCTTTTTTTTTAAAAAAAATAGGATTAGGAATTCCCATCTTGTCCCGAACCCGTCCTGATCCCACGGGACTAGGACAAATTTGAGATGGGACGGGACACGGAACACATTTTGCGTCCCATGTATTATATCGGAATGGGACACGGGACGGGGTTGTCCCAATCCTGACCTGTCCTATGAGTACCCCTACTCATTAGTGGTCGTGGTCAATTTGTCGTCGTTGAAGCTTTTTTTATCTGAAGTCTTCATTGTAGACTTGTGGTCATTATTGCTGCCTGAGACATATGCTTGTCATCGTTACTAGAAGAATGAGAGGAGGAAGACGAGAAGACCTAGCTCAAGCAATTGTTGTTTAAAAAAGAAGAGAGAAAAAGATAAATAGTGATTTGAAAAAGAGAGGAAGAAGAGAGAAAAAGATGAATAGAAAAAACTGACAAGTGAATAGGCTTAATTTTTATTTTTATTTTATATTTTTTAATAATTTATTAATTATAAAAGTTTTTATGATAATAATTATATAAATATTTATTTATTTTAAATTATTTTTTATAAACTTTTATTTAGAAGAGTTTATATAAAAATTATCTAAAAATATTTTTTTATAAATTATTTTTTAAAAATTAGTCTAAATATACCTATAAAATGAGACAATGAAAACAGAGACGGAAGAGAAAGGGATAAAAAAGAGAAAGCAAAGAACACATGAGTCAAGAGAAAATTAACTGTGTAATGTCTATAATTCAATCAATCAAAAGTCTAGTCTCTTGTAACTAACAAACTCTAAGCTATTTACAAACCTTAAAATAAAAAATTATTCCTAATTAAATCAAAGGCTTAAATGAACAAAATAACAATAAATTAGGAATATCCTAGAAAATAATAAAAATAGAAATATTAATTCTTAATAAAAAATATTAATAATTTATCCCATAGTTCATCAATTTCATATTATTATAATTTCCTTTCTCTCTCTACTTCAACTTGTATTTATATCTTAGAAGCCAATTTGCACGAGACTATCTAATTATTTATTAAAAAATAATTTGAAAAAAAAAAAAGAATCCCCACATGAAGCAATAAGAGAATGCCACCGAAATGGCAAAGTTGATAAAATTATTGTTAAACGAATATTAATAAATATAATTTAAAAAAATTAATATAAAAATATATTATATATTTAAGATTAATATTAATTTTTTAATTATATTATATATTAATTATCGATGAGTACTGTATAAACAAGAGAAAATTTACAAAAAATATATTTCAGACTAATCCAAGTGGGCGATGCTTCCATGCAACTCCAGTTTGAACTTGAATGGAAGAAAGCATCTTCTTTGTTCTGAGTGTATGCCAAAACACTAATACTATGTTTGGCTCAACAGGGAGAGAGGGGGAGGAGGAGGAAAAGATTTTAATGGAAAGAAAATGAATGAGAGTGATTTTATTATTATTTTATTTAGATTAACATTAAGAGAGGGGAGGTGAGAAATTTTTATATTACCTTGTTTGGTTCAAGAAGAAAAATGAAGGAAAATATTTTTATATAAATAAATTTATCTTATATTATTTTATATAATATTTTAATAAAATATAATATAAAGATAATATTATGATATTATAAAAATTATGAGTATATTAATATTATAAAATAATAATATTATACCTTCTCTCTAAATTCTCTCCCTTCCTAAATGTTTTAGTGAGATAAACAAGGAGAAGGGAGCAAACTCCCTCCCTCCAAATTACCCATATCAAATAGGGCCTAAAGTATTCATTAAAATTCAAAAAGGGATGATTTTGAGATCTTTGTCATTAGATGCTATGGTTCACATGTAAGGGAGATTAAGGTTGGGATTCTCTTAATTAATATCTAAATCACTCAAATTTATTTCGTCCTCTCAAGGTTGAGTAAGCTCTGTCCTTGATTTCTTTATCAATCTCTTATACTTAATAATTAATTTATTTTTTAAACCAAAAACATGTCGACATCTTTGTTAACTCTGCTTTCATTATAACAAATTAAGAAATAGGAATTATGACAAAGCCATCTTATCATTATTTATCAACTGTTGATCTTAATAATCTTATTAAAAACAATTATGTTTAAAATATTATCCAACTAAATTTTGAGACACTTCTTTTAATCAAGTTTAAACCTTGTTCATCATGGTGTAAAAAATTAACTCAACTAAATACAACTCTTAACACTGATTATCTCATAAGCTGTCCAATAACAATGTACTCCATCCTTTTTTTTCCTTTTTCTTTTTTTATATTCTACAAGACCCTTTTATCACAAATAAATTAGTTGAGATTTTGTTTTAAAAAAAATACCGTAACATTCAAAGATTGCTCTCCATTATATCACTTTTTTAGCCATATGTACAGAAAATTGATCAAAAGCTTTTTTTTTTTTTTTGGCTGGAAAAGTTCACCAATTTGACCGTTACTTTCTTGTATAAGGTTTTATAATTCACGCTGAAAAACTCTTGCAACACAACACAACCAAAAATTCAGCTACGGTGAAGAGGAAAAGTTGCTATCTACCCATATTCTTGTAAGCTTACAATGTAAACTAAAGAAACGTAACAAGACGCTATACTTTCAGCTTAGGCTCCTACGACAAACACTTGCATGGATAAAAAAAACATATTCAAGTGGCATCTATTCACAAGCTTAATCGCCTGGGCTTTGTTGGAAAGTTTTCACCTTCCTAACGTCTCACACTCATTGAAGCTCCCTTTTGCCGGCTCGTTGAGGCAGCGCTCTGTGACCATGATGATGGCTTGAAACTCCCACTTAGTAGCTTAGATGCTGCGGCTGCAGAAATTTTCCTTCTTTTAGATTCTAGCTCCCGTCTTCTCTTATCAGGCATGGAGGAACCAGACGCTCCAGAAAAGATGGACGCAGCGTTGATTAGCGCCCGTTTGTCCTTTCTATTTTTGTCAAACTTGCTAGAGAATTTCACTTTTGCTGCATCTGCAGCATCTTGTTCTGTAGATGGAAGCAGTCTCATTCCAAGGCCTCTTTTCCGGGAGGTGGCCTCCTCTTCAGCTACTCTTTTCTTTTGACTCTGAAAAACCAGAAAAGCAAGATTGGTCATTACAGAACAGTAGCATAATTATAAGTAATAAAATCCAGAATGGTCAGCAAGGTAAAGGAAATTAGGAAAAATAACAGAAGAAATGTCATGAGCTCAGAAAACATACTCTAAGTTGGGCCCGGAGACTCCTGTTGAGAGCATAGTCATCTGAATGCCTGCTGTCAGATAGTCGCTGCAGACGGACAAGTACTGGTTCAGCTTCCTTCTTTTTCTTCAGATCTTGTTCCTGGTGTTCAAGACGATAAAATGGATCCGCAAGCTTGCCTCTCTCTGCAAAAGACAGTTTAAAATATAGTTAAATGGCTTCCATATTGGTAAATGTTCTTTGCCAAATATTCTGTTAAAAGAATCACCATATAGACATCATAATTAGTGGCTACTGAACAATTCACAATAATGTCAATAGTCGCTTTGCTTCAACACAGTCCACAGCCAGAAAGGCTGAGAAAGATGAAGCACTGGACTTAATATTATAAGAACTGGGATCTCAGTCCATGGAGAAAAGCCATTAGAACCCTGAGTCTAATTGCACAGTTTTCCTCCTTCAACAACAAAGTTAGATGGCATATTTACAGATTCCAAGCCAACTAGAGCAAGGTGTAGGTAATGAATAAAGATTAAAATCTCTATATGCATGATTTATTTCCCAGTACAAACCTTCATCAGCAGGTAATTCGAGTGTTTCTGCATCCTCAACATCAAAAACCTCAGTTTTCTGCTGGGCCCCACTGACAATGACATACTCACAGTTCTTTGGATCAGTTTGGATGACTATCTCATGCTTACAGCATGCGGACTTCATGGTAAAGTTCCATATCTGAAGGAACGAAGAATCATTAGTTTTAAAATGGTCAACAGAAAATAGGTTGAACAAAAATACTTGAAGAAGCTTTAAAAGAACATGATGCACGCTCTGTGTGTGCGTGCGTGTGCATGTGTGTGTGTGTGTGTGTGTGTGTGAGAGAGAGAGAGAGAGAGAGAGGGAGTTAATATGCATGTGCAGGATCTCTTATCTCTTCCTCCATCTATAAAGCATTAATGTGAAAACTATAACATAACTTTGCCACTAAAGCCATAGTAAATGTCAGATGCTTTTGCAATCATATGCAACATACCTTCGTAGAATAGTAATTTCCGACTTGCTTTTTCTCTGCATTGAACCGAACTCCCTTCGCAATCATAGAATTGCACCCTCCACACCATATATTAAAAGGCATTTCAAACCTGAAAGAAGTACAAGTCAAAATTAAGGAAAAATAGAGTTAACTTAGTATCCCATGAAAACCAATTTAACCTTTGATGAGAAAAAATACCATTCAAGGACCAGTTTCTCTAGCTTATTTATGCATCAACTAATGTTAAAGTAATCACATAGATTACAAAACAGTTTATTAATGTGGGTGAACAGGTTTCAACATATAATAAATATTAAAAAAAATGAACCCATTTTCGATTATAATTTATCATCAAGTGACCACTAGAATATAATCGTAAGTCTTCTATAATTTAGAGAATAATTTCCCTCCTAAACCAAGCAACTATGAAATTCAATTATCCAGCAGAGACTATAAGGTATTCCGGTGTAAGTATATCCATGATCCAGGACAGACATCAAGGACAAAGATGTTCATCATCTACATTGTTTCATCTTCCAGACTAGAGCACTTCTTGCAAGATAATCAACAACTTTGCATAGAAGACCACTCTCTCAAGAAGGATAATGGACAGTAAGAATGGCAATATCAATATATCATAGCTACTAGCTACTGTTACTGCAATTCATTACCTTATAATCAATATACCCTGATCTAATTTTCTTGCCCTCTCCCTCAAGGCATGCTGACCATGAAACTTGTTCAGAGAACCCTGAAAAGGAAAAACATGGTGTAAGCCTCCTGATATTATACTGTTCTGGACAAAAGCAAAACAAAGCCTCTAAGTAAACATACCTGACTTGGGTCCCATTCTGGAGGGTAGTAAAAGTTGTCTGCTCTAGCAGCCGCAAGTGAAGACTGTAGAAATCAAAATAATGTGAGTTTAGTGTATTTACTATTGACAAATCATCTGTCAACTAACAATACCAAAAAAGCATGAAAGTGGCAAGCCTTTATAGTTTCTATTCTTTTATCAGGGATTGATAATAGAAACAGAAATTTTCATGCTCAGAAATCCATAAATAATCATCTGCACTAACATATCAAACAGAAAGTAAAATTTAAAACTTCTCTTGAAAAAAAAGAATTTCGTCAAAAAATACTTGGAACAGATTTAAGAGCTCAGTACATAGAGGTCAACTGAAACTTCCGTACATAATCAATGCCATTGCAGACGGCAAATAAATCATAATCCAACCTTTTCATTATTACATATCCTTTTTGCTTTTTGTAAAACCATTCTTATCTTAATCAATAATAATGGCATAACTCCATCAATCAACAGCACATATGATTGATTTACTAAATAACAAGATTCCTGGATAAAAAGGTAAAGTTTATTTCCATAACAGAGAAACGTTAAGCAAGATATAGCAAAAGCTGTACACAGATGCATAAGATTCAAATAACAGTTAAGATTATCAATTACAGAACCCCGCGGAACCCCCACCCCACAACACATGCCCAAAAGGGGGAAAACTGAAACTCCCTTCCAATCTAATAAAATTAAGATCAAAACGAGTTCTGCTATTTCCTCAAGCTGCTAAATTCGCCACACCAAAATAAACCAAATAAGCAAAAATTTCAAAGTTACGATGAATATAAACCATTTAATCAGCAAGAAAGGCCCGCAGATTAAACCAAAACCCTAATCCACAAAGAACGACTAAAAAAAATTTCGTACCATTTTCAATTATTCTTCAAATTCGATGAATTCCTCACAGTTGCTGTCGATCGAAAAAGGCCTCAGATTCAGAAAGTTAGATCGGAATGAATCAAGTCACCGTCTGTAAGAATGAAGCCACCACGATTTATTGGGTTCCGCCAAACGTGTCTTTTGTTTCTAGTATTTTCCGTGTTCCCTAGCTAGTCCCCACAATAAATTACTTGATGCTCGTAGATATGACGTGGTCATCATTAGGGATAGAAATAGCTTAATTTAGCCAATAACTTCTTGTAGGTTAATATTTTAGCTTAAGTCCGACATATAAATATATTTAGTCTAACTTAAAATATGTTAAAAAATTTATTTTATAATTATATTGTAGACTTCTATAACAACTATTTATAATAGGTGTTATAATAAACTTTTATAACATGCCTTTTAACATGTCTCTATAACATATCGTTTAATAGATTTTATATATATATATATATATATATATATATATATTATATTTAAAAAATTTATAAATAAATTTTTTATAATATTAATCAGTTTAAAATTAAAAAATATTTAATTAAATAATAAGATAATACTAAATAAAAAAATAATAGTTATTACAATAATATAAGTAACATAATCTAAACTAAATCAAAGTAAAAGTATTAGCTACATAAAATTTTTAATATAATTTTTTCTTCTTGCTCAAATAACTTAAGAAAAAGAAATTAAATATATATTATTAGATCATAAAATAATTGAATAAATATAAGAAATAGTATTATTTTTATAATATAAATTTTGTACATTTAATTTCTCTTTTAAATCATACTTTTTGAGAAGCCAATCCCCACTATAAATAAGTGTTTCAATTAATTCTTCATTTAATCTATAATGATATTAATCAATAATTCTATCTTCAGCACTGAGAGTAGACTTTAATGCTATAGTGGAGATTATAATAGCTAATATATCAACAATCATTTTGGATAAAATTTTAAACTTAAGACTATTATTTTTCTACTATTCTAAGACACTAAAAGAGTTAGAACTACCATCAGAAATATAAGTAGCCTATTCAAGATAATTCGCTAGGGAAGTGCTTGCTTTTAAAGAACAATGCTCATGAAATAATCAAATCCAGGAACTTTAGAAGAACAAGGTACATTAGCAGAAGAATTGTTGCTGAAATCAACTTCATTTAGTGTATTTGTCTCTTCCTTATAGTTGGCAATGTACTCATCGTACATAGATTCTAAATCATTCACTACTTTATCTATATTATCAGAAGCCACATAATCAAGCTTATAAATCGAAGAAAAGCAATAATTCAAACCATATAATTTATACCTAGGATCCAAAACACTTGCTATTACCATTACCATATTACATTGCCCCTAATATTTGTCAAACTTTTCTTTCATTAAGGCCACCATTTCTCTTAAAAATAAATATTCATCTTCTATGGCATTATCAGTTTTTTGTTTCACTCTCCAAGCTTCAAGAAGGTACAAATTTATAGTAGGATACTCACTACTTGAGATGACATGAGTAGTTATATCAAATGCTTCTAAAATTTTACAAATTTTCTCAACCTTATTTCAATCATGTTAGTATATACTTATAATATGGCTCTCTTTCCTTATAATCGGGAAAGACAATATTAAACTTTAAAGCAGTTGATAATATTATATATGTAGAATTTCACGTAGTTGAACAATCAATTATGAGTTTCTTTTCCTTCAAATATTTTTGCTCAACAGTATCACAAAATACTTTCAACCTTACATCATTATAATTAACATATTTCAACCTCTCACAGACATTATGTATAATGTTTGTAATGCTACTAAGGCCATTTTGCACTAACAAGTTTAATATGTGTGCACGATATCTAATATGAAACAAGTTACTACTCAAAGGTAATAAACTATTAAGTGTTAAGGTGCCCTTCATAACCCTTAAAAAATAATCATTATAAGCCACATTGGCAACTGCTATAGAAAATACTCTGTTATCAATCTCCTAAGCCTTTAAATACCTGAAAATAGTATCTGTTGCATCAATACTTTGTTAATCTAGTGGTCTAATTGTTGTGTTCTATTTGAACCCTACCTATTACACTATCATACTAAATTTATTTTAAATAATATACTCAGACCGCTTGACAGGTTTAACAGGCTTCTTAAGGAGTCTAAGCCTGACATTTTAAATAAAATATGCTTCCATATAAGCTTGAGCCTATATATTTTTTAAAACAGGTCATATTCAAGTCGCTTGACAGGTTTAAAAGGTTTCTTAAAGAGTATGAACCTCACTTTTTAAATAAAATATGTTTTCATATAGGTTTGAACCTATGTATTTTTTAAAACATGCCATGCTAAGCCAAATGTAGGTCAGGTCACAAGCTATCTAATCTGTTTTCATCCCTAGTCATCATATAAAATATTTTAGAATAAAAAATCAGATTAAAATTATAAATAAAAAGATAATAATGCATGTACTCTATGGAAAATTGAAATTGTTGCGTTCAAAATTGATAGTATGATTCAATTAATTTAAATTGTGAAAGTAAAGGATACATTAAATTAAATCAAACAAAATTTTAAAAACTACTTGATATTTTTAAAGAAAAACTACTTTGTAAAGTATTTTATACTTTCCCACCGTTTTAATTTGGCACATATACTTTTTCATTAAATCTTTTAGAGCCAGTTTGGTTCAATTCTATGAGAGGATTACATATAATCCTAATATAGTGGACTGATTCCAATCGTTTGGTTGCGTTTTTGTACTATAAAAAGGATTATACCACTTAAACACATGAATAAAAATTTCAACATGTGAAAATTTAGAAAAACACATTATTTACCTTTGCCTCCTCCATAATTTTTTTCTAATTGATCACATATATACCATTGTCTTCTAATATTTCTCGACAACACTCTATCAAAGACGAATTTCTTCAACCACCATCCTCCTCCGACACGATGTCATAAGAGAAACATATTTAAATTAATACTTCTTATTATAATATATATATATATATATGGATGATTTTAATTTTAAAAAATATATTATATTTAATTTGTTGTATAATAGACACACAATTTTAACAAAAAGACTTGCATTATACTCTAATTTATTATATCTAGGATTCAATTATTAGTTCTCATATATAGATTTACATAAGGCTTATTGTTGGCTCATTTCTAAATTTATATAAAAATTATATTAGCTGTTATAAAATTTTTATTTTGCTCTAATTCAATTATGCATTTTCTATATACAAGTTAATAAAAAATGAATGAGAGATAAATTTGTAGCACAATACAAACAAAACTAATATATATATATATATATATATATAGATACTTATGGAAAATTATCCCACTTATCTGTTCATCAATTTAGATTTATATAAAAATTATAGTGGTAATTATATATATATAGACACAATTTTAATTAATAAAAATTTCAAATTTTCGTTTTATATATTAATTAGGGTAATTTAGTCTATTATTTTATTATGTATATATATATATGTAGACAGAGTTATTATATATTTTAGCAAACAAATATACAATTTTAATTCATTATGTACATATATATTGATAAAGGTGATTTTATCTTTTGATTTACTATTTCAATATGTTCCCATATTTGTGGTAATCCAATTAAACATTTTTTATGCCTAAGCATCATCTTTCCTTAACGGTGTACCAAACAAATTTACGTAATCATCATTACATTCCATTTCATTATATTGCATTACATTCATTTCCATTCAATGAACCAAACGGGGTATTAATTTTGCTCTTTTAACCTATTTAGCTCTACTAGAGACTATATCCTATCTTTGTTAATGGGAATTTAAATATTAATTTATCATGTTGTGTAAACTAACCCCTTCAATTAGACCTAATCTTATTGGTTAATAATATTATTAATAAAGATTATCACTTAAATTAACTTTGGAGAGAGAATATAATACTTTTTCAGTTCTTAATATTTAATTGATGAGTTAATTTTAATTTTAAATATATGATATGTTTATCATATTTATCTATTTTTCTCAAATTAGCCCTATTAATATCATTTAACAATAATCAAATAAGAGAGGGAGAGAATAAATTAAGGAAAATGGTTAGGTTTTTTACAAAAAAATGATATATTAATTAGTTTAATTAAATTCTTTAATCTAATTTAATTAATTAAATATATCTTATATTAATGACTGGAGGCTACTCTGATCCTTAATGTAAAACCTAATTAGGGAGTTAATATTGATCTAAATACAAAACATATTTTCTATATTTATAATTTTTTTTCAATTATTGTCGTTGATATTCCCTCAACAATAATTAAGTAAGAGTGTAAGGGAGAGTTAAAAAAAATAGTTAGGATATTTTAGAAAAAATATATAATATTAATTAATTTAAATAATTTTTAATCTAATTAAATTAATTAAAAGCAATATATCTCAAGATCCAAAAATCATGCACCTGTAATAGCGAAGTTAATATTTTATAATTATTTATGTCTTTATTTCTATGGAACTTTATTCGTTGGGAAATGGTCTTCAACCCTATCATTCCCCACTCCCTCGCTTTAAAAATAGTAAAATGCACACAACTTCACTCATTAAACAGTCCAAACTCTCAGGTCTCATCACATGAAATAGTCAAAATTCCACACATTTCTCTCCCATCATATATCTTCTTCATCACTCCCTCATAAACCCTAATATTTCTGAATCCTCCAACTATATCTCTGCTCATACTATCTCTCTCTCTCTCTCTCTCTGAGATCCTCCATGCTTTCTTTCTCTCTATCACGCACCAACCTTTTTGCCTTGTTCTTTTCTTACATGGCTTTCAGATTCTCCCATTTAAATATTATTCTCATACTTCTATGGCTAACCTTACTCTTATTACTCTCTCAGAATCACTACTTAATCAACACCACCACCCAGAAACAAATCACAGAAGAGGCTTTGGCCTCTCATCATCGTCATCATCACTCTTTCATAATCAGTAGAACAGGAAGAAAGACTCTGGCAATTAAATTTGACTTCTCTCCAATTCTCAAGCACCGCCACCACCATCATGGCGAGGAACCCTCATCATCAGAGACGGATCCGATGGCGAGGGAGATCGATCCGCGTTACGGAGTTGAAAAGCGCAGGGTCCCGACGGGTCCAAACCCATTACACCATTGATGGATGCATGATGCTTGAGAGAGATGATGAGCAGTGAAGAAAGAAACAAAAGGAGAATAATTAATGGTTAGTGGAAGTTAATTATGAAATAAATCTTAGCTAATGCTCGTAATTAAAAAGAAAATCTTTTTACTCTTGATTTCTCTTTTTTCTTCTTTTATATACAGGGGTTTTTGCTTATTCCTAATGAGACCAGAAAAATTAGATTTTATATATCTACCTGGCTGGTTACGGTGTATATATGATGATATTTTCAAGCTTGATAAGTTGTTTTGATTTTTTATTTTAATGAAATAATTTTTAATTGATGCCATGTGAATCTTTTTACCCACTTGATAAGTAACTTTATTGATATGGTTCATGAATGGTATATTTTGTTAGGCTTTTTATAGGCAATAATCTACTATAAATATTTATTAAAAATAAAATTTATACATCTTAAGTCAACTAATAAATTTCCATAGAAATTGAAAGAGAATGGGTTAAATCGCGTACAAGTATATGTAAAATACAGAGAATCATGTTTTATATTGAAATTTTGATAGTGATTTTTTTTTTTGGATATTGATAGTTTTATTTTTTGGCTGAATTCGGATAATGTGTTTGTTTAGAAAGAAAGAAAATTAAGATTTTAAAAAGGATTTTGGCCCAAACTTGAGTTTAATTTTTTTTTAAAATAAACAATTATATTTGTCCAAAAGGGTTTTTAGATCAAACAATGATTTTAAACTAAGGTTTTAAATAAACTATTAATATTAGTTTAAAAAATAGTAAAATAACTTATAGGCTATTTAATTATTATTTTATCCTTATTTTTTCTTTTTCATTCTCTCCTCTCTCTTCTCCACCTCTCTCATCTCTCATATTTTTAATAAAATCATACACTTTTTAATAATTTTCTAATTATAAAAGTCTTTCGAATAATAACTATCCAAATACTCATTTTTCATAACCACTTTTTTTTTCATAAATTTTTCTGGAAAGCCTTTTTTTAAAAGCTATCTAAAAATATTTTTTTTCATAAATAATTTTCTAAACTCTTATAAAAATATGCCCAATGATAGTGATCCTTTCAATGTGTCAGTTTGCACATATAACCAATCTATCTTTTGATAATGTAATATTTCAATAATAGATTTTGATATTCATAGGTAAATAATTTATAATAGAGAGAATAACAGTAGTTAAGTCCCTCACAAATATAATTTTTATGAAAAATGCATTACAAATAACGACTCAAACAATTAAAAAATTAAAGAATATCAATTGAAAATGAAATATTTAAATTTCAAATGTACTTCTTAATTTCTACCCGAGATTCATATTTGCAACTTATTTTTCATAATTGTTTTCAAGGATTAACTGTTCCTAATTTCCTCTTTTAGGACTTAACACTTTTTTTTGTTAATAAACAAATTAACGCAGGAAAATTATGCCCTATCCATAATTATATGAATAGTTTAGCTTCTTCTTCTTTTACCTTGACAGCCAAAAATAGATATAAAAACTATAAAATTATTTTTATATGATCTATAATTCAAGAAAATTATATATATATATATAGGTATTAATGAAGCAAATGATATATATTGAGGGTAACCATTGATGAGATTCATCATGAGAAATAAATATGAGTTTGATATTATTATTATTATTATTATTATATGTATGTGACTTTTGGTGAGTGATGTTAAAGAAACAAGAGTAACTGAGACGGCAAGGCACAAAATTTTGGAAGGGTTTCTATATGGTGGAAGAGACTTGGATGTGATCATATATCATTTAATGAGCATGGTAATTAGTTGGCGAATAAATTTAAAAAACAAAAAAGTGCATATTAATTACGTTCTATGAAGACTAGTAAGTTAATAAAACAAAGGGGTCTCATATCATTTTTTAGGGGGGAAAACAATGAAACCAGTGGTTCACTACGAGATTTTAGTCCTCCTTTTAGGCTTTGTGACAAAAATAAAATAAATTACTTAAATCGACCTAAAGTTTTATATGTAAATATTAAGTTTGTAATATCTATTAATATTAAATGAAATTTAATATATAATCTAGCTTAGTCGGATTAACTAGACTATAAATAAAAAAAAACTGATATTTAAATATTACCTTATTAAAAGAGATCTCTAAGAATAGGTATTTTAGTCACAAATCTAGACCGTGTGCGTGCGCGCGTCCATATATATATATGTATATGTATATGTATGTATATGTATGTATGTATGTATGGAGCTGGAGCCAAAAGTTAAAAGTTCAACAATATAATGATGAAAGCTATGTAGAATGATCATGGCTTTAACTAGTGCTTTGTTGGGAAACCATTCATAAAAGACAGGCTTTTCCTATAAGTCAACGGATCATTTCTGTGAATGCAGGTAACCTATATTTTGCGTCTCTATATAAATACCTCAATACCTATATAACTATGATAATTAAGAGAAAAAATTAATCTGAAAGTCCGCATAATATTAATTTTAAATCGGATTCCTAAATTCTTTTTATTAAATCATTTAAATTTGCACCACGCGGTTAAAAAATTCCGTTACCACTTCCCAGAACGTCTAAAACATCTTCCTATGCAAAATTCTCTCCTTCTCTCTCCTCCTACCATAACTTCCACCATAGCTCAAGCTCCAAACTCTCCTCCCTCCTTCGCTCTCTCAATATCTTCTTCCCCATAATTCCTCAAATCTTCCGAATCCTTGTCCGGTTATTTGGTAAGATTCTTATCCTTCTTTCTCTGAAACTTCTGGATTGATACATGCAAGTCAATTCTTCTCCTTGTTTCTCGTAAACTTCTTGGATTGATTCATACAATGAAAAATCCAAAGTTTTCTGCAATTTTCAGTTTCAGGTCTAATTTTTATTCTAGTTCTGTGAATCTCTGGCCCAGTAAAATATTGAAAAGTTCTCTACAATCACAAAAGCATTTTTTTTTCATTTTGATTTATGAATATGATTGTCAGTCTTTTCTTTTTATTTATGAACATGATCGTCAGTTATATCTACAATCACAAAGGCAACAGTTCAATATCTGTGAAATCCATCTCTCACACTTATGTATCGGACCATTCAAAATATCAAACTTTGTTTGTTCCAGTTCCAGGTGACGGAATCCTCAATGGCAATGGAAGATGGGAGAGTCCACTAAGAAGTTACACTGCCCAGATATTCCCAATACGGTGGCTTTGGTGGGTCTGCTTTTCAGATGATGATGCCCCTGCCAATGATACCCATGGGAAGGAACGATGAGGTTCGGAGAATGGTGGGGAAGGAGAAAACGAAAGGGTGAGAACTTGTTCCAGCACTTATAGAGGGAGGAGAGAGAAGGAGAAAATTTTGTAGAGGAAGACGCTTCAGACGTTATGGGGTGGAAAAGAAATTTTTAACGGTGTTTATTTTTATTTAACAGAAGGACTTACATATCTAACGGTGCAAAGTGAAAGTTAAAGTATTTAATAAAAAAATTTAGTAATCTGATTCAAAATTGAGTAATATTAAGGACATTCAGATTAATTTCCCCTAATGAATAAAAATATTAAAATTAATATATAGCTATTTATATCATGAGGGAATTACAATTTGAGACCAAAAAGTTCTATAAACTTTCAATTAAGGATATCAAGTAATTTAGTAATAATATGATAATAATACTTTAAATTAGATAATAATATTTTAAAATTTGACACTAAAGTCATTTAGTTTATCAAAAATTGACAGACCAATAAGTAATTTGATACTGATATTCTAAATATATAGTCATATGTATGTGTGTGTGTGTGTGTGTGTGTAAAGAAAACAAGTTGTTGTGTATGGTGTGCGCTGTGATCAATGAAAGCATGATTATACATGATTATGGAAATCTTGTGAATGGATTTTAATGGCGAAGTGATTAATATAAAATTACAAATCTACATGGAATAATTCGATTTGATTGATGAGCATGAAAAAGAATACGATTTTAGGGTTATTTATCTTCATTTGAGTGGTGCTTTAATTTATGTTGTTCACAAGGCAATATATTATTATTTTTTATATATTGTACATGACATCTCTAGCTTCTGAAGCAAATAACCAATATATAATTAATTCACAAGTTTAATTAATTGATTATATAATTAATTAATTAAACTTGTGAATTAACTTGTGGTCGGTCTATACCACCAGGAGATGAAGTGTTGTTTGCTCCAATCAACACTAATATGGATTGCTTTAATTTGTTGAGTTTCTCCAATCAGCACGCAGCCAGAAGCAACTAATGCACATCTGCTGTATTATTCTTGACATTTGTATATATCCACCCTTCATCCCGATTGTGCCAGCAATTTTGGTTCACCTTCTTGGAAGCTCTTGATGTGGTGGCATTTAATTTCCTATAGTCTCGAGGTAGTAGCCAGAGAATATATGGTTTGTGAGCATGTTTATAAATACAAATCCAACCAGAGATTGATCCAATTATACTCTTTTAATATTTAATATATATCCTAATTGAGGAGTCAATTTTAATCATATATATATAAGATATATTTCATATATTTATCAATTTTTTTTAAATTATTCCTATTAATACTCTATCAATAACAATTGAGTAAAAGAGGAGAGAGAGAGAGTTACTGAAGATGATTATAATATTTTAGATAAAACATATCATATTAACTAATTTAACTAACTTATTTAATCTAATTAAATTATTTAAATGTCATATATGAATAACAGTATATTAATATTCTAATCCAAGCAGGTTCAAACTATTATGCAGAATTTTGCAACGCTGTAAAAGAAATCTTTTCTCAAATGTTCCATGACAACAGTATTTGATCTGACAAAGTCTTTCCATATTTGACCATTAAGCTGTTATCTTGAAATGAAAATCTTTTTCCTATAATCATCAAATTCTTGATACAGTACCTAATTAACTTTTTTAATGAGCAGTTAATTATAGTCAAATTCTGTCCCTCAAGACCAATTCATATATAACATACTTTTTAATCTACTAAAATTTTTATAATTAATTAATTTATTTAGTTTTTTTAATATATATTAAAAAGTTAATTAGCTCTTGGAATATATGATGGTATCAACAGCGATGAAACTCTGCGTATGATCAGGGCAACCAGTAAAGCAAGGTTTGGAATCCCCCGTCCCATCGTGTGCAACAAAACACTCACATTTTCAGCTCATTATCCTTGGTTTGATATTGTGAGGTTGCAGATCGTGCTTGAAATACTTGCGCAACTTGGCTGAGAAAACTGACCTTGGGAGATTGGCTGCTCCTTCACTCCTGAGACTTGTGGATGAGGCCATGAGCATTAGTGGCAACAGACCCTATTTTGATGGGAAAAATATGGGACTCTCTGGATGAACTGCTGGTGGTAAGTCATAAGAGTGAATGTTATCTAATTCACTTTCATCTTAATGCAACACCAGTATTGATTGATTATGCCGAGTCCAGCGAGGATCATTTGCCTTCTTAAACCCTCAGCGATTCGGTTGCTTCCTTGTGATGGATCCAAACAATCCAACCTCTGTTATTTCTGCATTACGATATTGGGGTTGTGCTCTCAGCAACTGAATGTAGAATCACTGGATAGAGTGAAGAAAAATTTTTCACCCTTGCCTTCTGCTTTCATTTCAAACATGTAGATAAATAGCGCCCGATAGCGTGGATCTGAATTCTACTGGACAATGTCAATGAAGACGCTAGACATCTTCTTACATCATTTGCAAGCCAATGCAGCAATATTACGTGGTCAGTTAAATCTGATTCAAAGAGAAAAGTAGTAGCTCTATTCATGCCAGGTTTTGACAAATCAGAGATCAAGCTATACCAAGTATGTAATATCTTTAAAATCCTTTTGTCATGATCACGTTTACCTCTCTTCATGCCAGGTTTTAAAACATATTTTTTTTTTAGTTTTTTGGGTAATTGTATGGGGAAGGAGGATGATAAAGAATGATAATAGGAGGGTAAAACCTCAAAATCAGTTTTGTGATCCCAGTGGATACATGGTAGAAGCATCAAACCACAGTGGCCAAAATATTGATTCCTCTCCAAACGTTTTGTCAATACCTAATTGTTTATAGATAATGTGACGTTTTGCAGTTCAAAAGTCATCCAAAGTCCCACTTGAACTAAAGATCTTTTCACAAGTGAGAAATTAAAAGATCGTACACACAGAAATGAACAAGAGTGATCCATATCCTCTCAAGAAGAACAATTTAATATCTGATTCTACGTTTTAATAGCATGTCTCTTTCCAAATGAATTTTTCTTTTTAAAGATCTACTCCATGTTTAATATATATGCCTTATATTCAACACTTTTCTTACAGTCAATTAAGCCTTCTTCTTTTTTGGAAGACAACAAATCGATCTTGTGAAAGCCACATGATATATATATATATAAATATATATGAGCCTTTGGAAGCTAAACCCACCTGAAAGAGAGAGAGAGAGAGATGGGGAGAGATGTTGGAGAGAATATTTCAAGGTGGGGAAATGCGAGGGAGAGGAGGAGGTGGAGGGAGAGGGCATGCCTCTGGTGTTGCAACCTGCGGAGGAGAACAAGAGTGATCTGAAAACGTTGGGGTCGGCGGTGAAGAAGAACAAGGAATGGTTTGAGATGATAGAGAAGAAGAGCGCCGTTCTGGTTCGAGGCTTCCAAGTCAACAACGCTGAGGATTTCAACCAAATCATCGAAACCTTTGGCTGGGAAGACATTCGCTACGTGGGACCCACTCCTCGTGCACATGTTTACAACAGAATCTGGACTGCCAATGAAGGTTCCCTCTCTCAGTTCATCTACTTCCACCATGAAATGGTTCTGGTGCGCCCCTACAACAAAATACACTTATTGCTCACTCGATTCCTTGGTATAAAATTTAATTATTTTTTTATTAATTAAAAAATTTAAATAAATCAATAAATTATAATTAAATATAATCCTCGCATATCCTATACTCTTTAATTTACTCAAATTAACTAATTTGATATTAATTATAATTAATTAATTTTTTTAATTTTTTTAATCTATCTAAACAAAATTAACTAAAGCAATGCTATGCTAATCTATGTCGTTAACTAAACCTTTCGTAGAGAGTGATATCTACGTCAGTTGTTTTCCGACATAAATTTCGGACATACTACTACGCTTGTATATACTACCCTCTACAAATCGATGCAAACTGAGGTAGAAAATCCTGGCCCCTTAACTAGTCTGATCACAAGTAGTAGGATAGGTTGACCAAGTTAAATTTTATATTTTTTTTCTCCCCTTCACTACTGAGCATAAAATGGCATTGTTTTGAGTAAAAGAAAAACGTAAAAAAATAGCAATCCATCATGTTTTAGTAACTTGTCTGGACCGTTCTAGTTTTCAGTATCTTGGTTTTCTGAGTGATTCCTTGTTTCAATATTATTAATGGCGTGAATGTGTGTGAGCAGATGAAGGAATATCCAAAGAAAGTGATACTGTTCTGTGAGGTAGCACCACCAGAAGGAGGAGAGACGCCATTCGTGCCGAGCTTCAGAGTGACAGAGAGGATGAGGGAGGAGTTCCCAGAAGAAGTGGAAGAGATGGAAAAGAAGGTTCTCACTCTTTCACTGCTGTCTCTAAGAATGACACGTCCTCCATGAGATGACGCGTCTGGGAGGATGCTTTTCAAACTTCTGATCCGAAACAAGCTGAAATCAGGTACCTTCCCCTACAACCCAACACAAACACATCATTACCAGTATATGATATTTAAATAATCATGACAATATATATATATATATATATATATACACACACGTGTGTGTGGAAATATTCATGGATTCAATGCATCAAGGTCTTAGGTTAAAAATGTGATATCAAATCCACTTGTAAAATTTATTGGATTTTCTTTTTTTATTAATTAGAATGGCAGAGACACTAACACTGCCTGCTTAAACTTATAAACAAGATCAAAACTGTAACTTCCTACTTGTAGAGAAACTTTAGGTTACTAGCTCATTAACATTCTCACCTCATTTTGTTCATGGGATAAATTTAAATTGAGAAAGCAGTATGTATAGATGTAGAAAATACCAATAGAATGATACATGTATCTTGAACAAGATTGCCGTCACTAAAAATATATACATTCATTCATGAAATATATGACTCTTTATATAGATTAGAGCTTTAGATTAAGTAAATCAGAAATAACTAGCAACTAATCCCTATTTCAACTGAAGATACAACATTCACTTATTAATATAAGAGTTAATTGATCAATTTGAGTAGATTAAAGAGTATATAATATGAATTTTTTAAAAAAAAGTTAAATTTAATTATAATTTACTGATTTATGTGACTTTTTTAATCTTAAAAAAGATTAACTATTTCTTATATTACATACGGAGGGAAGGAGTCTATGCGTTATGTGTATGTGGAAATATCCATACACATAATGCTAAGTGGTCGGTAAAAGTCTCATAATGAAAATAAATAACTTTATGAACTTTGTGCGGAGCGAGAGCATTGGGGATGGAGTTAGAGTGGCTGCCAAATGGAGCAGTAAAAACGATAATAGGGCCGAGGCCATTAACGAAGGTGTTCGAAAGGAGGAGAGGGAGGAGGATGTGGTTCAACACGGTGGTGGGGATGCACGGCAAAGAGCATAGCTCGGCGGCCATGGCGGATGGGAGTAAGATTGCAGAGAAAGTGGTGAAGAGATGTGAAGGGATCATTGAAGAAGAAAGCATACAGTTCAAGTGGCACAAAGGAGACCTTCTCTTCTTCGATAACTTGGCTCTCCTCCATGGAAGACGACCTTCTCTTCCTCCCAGAAAAGTCCTAGTTGCCACCTGTAAGTAGAACCCTCCCTCCCTCTATCTTTTTGGTTTTATTTAGTATTTAATTTAATCTTAATTATAAGACATTTATCCATTTTATCTTTTAAAATTATCTTCAAGTATACTTATATGATTACACATATTAAATAAATTTCTAACAAGGATAATTCAAAATGCACATCATTAAAGTGAATATTTTAGAAAAACTAATACAATCATTATAAATAACTAATTTAACTAATTTCTTTAATCTACCCAAATTAATTAAGTAGATCTTATATTAAAGACCAAATATTAAAATGTTTGCAATTTTGCATGTTTCCCTTTCACGCCATTTCCATAAGAAAAGTTTTAATCTAGTCTATAAATTAGGATGTAATCTACTTGGCGAAAAATTAAATGGATTTGATCAAGTGGCAATTCTTGCTTAAAATATTATGGATGGGCAATATTGTAATTGTGAGTATTTTAACAATGGACGAATTGAATTAAACAATCGTGTGTAAAATTAAATCTAAATTATTTAAAATTTTGCTTATATATTATGTACCAAAATAGGAGATTCCATAGCTAGAAAAATACATATATTTAGGGGGGGGGGGGACACTAGAGAATTTCCCTAACTATAGAGGAATCCCAGTTCCTACAAGTAATAGATTTTTAAGATAGTATTTTGGGAGATTATAGTATTGGAAATAAGGTTTAATAAATAAAGTTTGATTAAATGGAATGTTTGATGACATTTATATTTAATAATATTATGCAAGATAATAATATTTAATGCTTATGTTTGGTATTATAATGTTTAATACTAATTATGATCATGCCAACCTTTCGGACTAAAATACATTTTGCTTTAAAATAAATTATAAACTTTAAAACATTATATCATTAATTTGTGAAACAATAAACTGTCCTACATATCCCTTTAGAAAAAGTAAGAGTGACTTTCAAAAACTAAAATGTCAAATCTTCCCATAGAATTACACATAGTAATATGCCCCTATCTACAGATATGACACTAAGAATCAAGTTGCCACTGGCATTTAGAATGCACACGGTAAGAAAATAAAAGCATATCTGAAATAGACAACTACACTCCTTAAAAGATGGCAAATCAAACTGCTCTAGACTCTAAATTTTGCCTTCTAAATAAGCCAAAACAAGATGGTGTAAGATTATCATTCCCCAAAAAGCCATATGCTCTTTGGTTATGGACAACAAAAGAAGCTATCATGACAAATATTGTGTGACTTGAGAGATAAGGCTACTTCAACCGGGGGCTTGGCTCTCATTCCTCATGATGCTCTAAACTTGAATCTTAACTGCCAACTAAGGGCGACTCGACATGCCGCGTCCTCTTCCTCTCCCCATATAGCCATAGCCCCTTCCATAATAACCACCTCGGAAACGACCACCACCACCTCCACGCCATGGACCACGTCCTCCTTGACCACCACGGTACCTCGCAAACTCACCAAATGTCTGCACCACAAATCAGTAAATGAATTTGAACATTAACACCCCCCCAAAAAAAAAATCCTCAGGAATAGAATTAGAGTACAACCAGCACAGAAATTACCTCAGTATCAATTTTAATTTGTTCAGGGTATCTTGGCCTTCTTCCATTTTGCGAATGGTGATCAAGCACACTGCTTGAGAGCGAGTCAAAGAAATCATCCTTTTGATAAACAGGCTGCAGAAAACACAAATAACAGGATCAAGCTCTGCATTGACATGTAATTAATTATGCATACAGAATAACCAACAGCCTCAAATTGCAGTTGTAAAATTCATACCTTGATCTCAAATTTCGACACTTCACCATAGTCTTCGTCATGAGTACCATCTTCATCGTTGACATTTTCCTCATCGTCTTTCTCTTTTGAGTGAGACTTGTTGCTTTTACCAAGATGACCCCATACTTCATCCTTATTAAATTTCTCATTCATTGCCATGAAATCAAAATCTTCAGTGAATTGTGTGACTGGGCGTGGACCCTGCAAAAATTCAAACTTTTAGCTTAGACAGGATTGTAGATTTACATCAGACATCATTTCTAAAAAATTGAGATCTATCAAACATTTCTTCTGTCCTGCCTAAACTGTTCTGCTCAGCATCAACAAGCATAAAAATCGTACATCGCATTCACTTAAACCTCAAAGAAGCAAATACTGTCAGAGCAGCATTTTCCAGAATTGTGATAGATTATAGATTCTTAAGCGAAACAGTCATACATATTAATCAAAGAGGGAATTTGCAAGTTCTACAATGGCAGCAAACTTAAAATTTCAAATATTCCAACTAGTTTTCAGGTATGGTATAAATAATCATGTCAGAAACCCCTACTTAATCTCAAAGGAAATAGGAAACAGAGCATTACCCCCATGGCTCTTCCTCTTCCACGTCCTCCTCTGTAACCATAACTATGATGTGTCTGAATGGGAGCTCCACTTGGCTAATGTGCAACCAGATAAAAAAAATATCAGAAAGGAGATTGATGAAACGATAGAAAGAAAATCCAATGTGATAAAAAAATCTCATAGAGGAGAATCTCGTAATATATGCATGAATGAGACAGGGATAAGTTCATTTCAAGCATGTAAAACCAAAAACAGAGGTTTCTCACTTATTAAGGATGGCACATAGTGCATATACTACCACCAACCACCACGCCTAAACAGACTTTAGACTTTAAATCATTTGAAAATACAGAGCAGAACTTAAACAAAAAATATGATTGACTAGCTCAGAGCATAGGCAGCCACAGATGATGAAAACATATCCAAATTACAAGAATTCAGGCCTCCACCAGGCCTATCATAATATACAAACATACAAGGACATGCAAAAATACCTTGTGACTGACCCGTGAAGTTGTTGGCAGTGGCAATATTGGGGGTTTTGTTTCAGCAGAAACTGGCACAGAAAGCTCTTGAGATGATGTTGATGATACCTGAACCACTTCAACGTCCTTATGGGGTGTTTGAGCAGGTTGAAATGCAGGAACCAATGCTGGCCCACTATGCAACAATTGACCTGGAGTTACCAAAGGGACAGGTGCTTCTGTACGGGTGGTATTTGATAACCCAACAACTGCAGGTGCAAATTGAGATGCAGTTTGATATGGCAAACTTGAAGAAGAAATTGTATTGGATTTGTTGGAGATTGGTGGCACAATAGCATTTATATCTGGACTGGATGTCATAGCTAATGTGGACGCTGGAAGCAGTACAGTCGGTGCTTTGTTTGGGACTGATGCTGGCAATGTTTCAGAAGCTAATGAACCAGAAGGTGCAGGAGGCAAAGTTGATAGAATATTTAATGGCGGTAAGGAAGTAGATGTTACACTAGGAGAACTAGAAATGGCAGGTAGTAACGATGGTTGGAGTTCTGGCATATTTGAAGACCCAGAGGGTAAAGAGGGATTGAAGTTAGGGTACTGCATTGGCTGCTGCATAGATGAAGGCAGTGATAGGTCAGGTGGAGGTCGAAATAAAGATTGCTGGTGTAAATGAGGGAGCCCATTTGGAGCACCATAATATCCTTGCCAATACATTGGCATAGCAAGCCCACCACCATTTGCACTTGGGGCTGGTGGCGAAGCCCCCCATGACCCTATGTTCTCACCAGGTTGATACAAAGGCAGGGGCCCTTGGAAATTTGACCCAGGCAGTCCAAGCTGTGTGGTATGGGAACTGAGATCAGTCAAAGACCCACTTGCAGCAGAAGGAAAGCTTGTAGATGTAGTAGCAGGACGGGGATATTGAGACTGCAAAGCAATTCCATACACTTCAGAAGGTGATAAAATTAATTGAAGGCAATCAACTTTGGCACATGATGTATATAAAAAATCTCTAATCAACCTGGATAATAGCCGGATCATTGTTTATTGATGGAGTAGGCTGGATAGGTGGAGAGGATTTAACCTGTAAATCCTGCAAAAAAAAGAAAGTACAGCAGATATTTCAACTGATCCTATTCATAAATACACACTGCTGAAGTATTAAAAGTCTGTATGCAGTAACATCTAAAAAGTCTGTATCATGTGAAAATTATAAGGCAAAAGGAAATTAGGATCAGCCTTCTAATGTTTCTCTCTCCGCTACCAACATATATGATGATACTGAATGCTTTCTTGTAATTATTAGAACCTTAATCAGCTAAAACTTCAACACAAAACTGGGAACAACAACGAATACTGGAGACTACAAACAAAAAGACCCAGTATGGTTATGATTTGAACAAAACTGGGACCAAGTTATTCAAAGTAACAAATCATATTTTCTCAAAGTAGACTCAAGTATTCAACAAGATCAAGACAACCTAACAAATTAATTATCCTTGGGAGCTTAAAATCACAACTATGGAAAAATTGTGCTTGGCTATGATCCACAATTCAACAAATTATACCTTGATGTCACTCCCACGGAACAGTATATACTCATAAACCTTGTCACCAGGAGGAATTTGTGGTCCATCCTTTTTTCTTCCTTCAGTTCCAAAAGATCGTACTGCCCCACAAACAAACAAAAAAGCATCACTACAACAACCATGCTAGTGACATCAAACAAAAACATATTAAGGAGCCTCTAACAGCAAATAATTATAGAAGTTATTAGAATTCAAAGCAGCAGTCATCTGATTTGTTTGAAGAGAATCATGAATCATGCATATATTGCAAATTTGAGAGCTAACAAGGTAAACGTACCAATAGTGCCAATCCACCTAAATAAATAAAGATGTAAGCAATTTATTTTTTGAAGGGGGGTTGTTATGCACTTATATTTACTACAGAAGACTTCAACTCTTTCTTCCCTAGTGTCAGACCAATCACCAAACCCTTCCCAAGGGCATCTGTACAAGGATTGCAAATGGAGCAAAACTGTCATCTCATTAATACTGTAAAGTAAAGATTCTTGCCACTACCCTATAAAAGGATTCTTACTATTACCTTTTTTGGAAGAATGAAAATATATTCTAAAACGTTTCTGGTACTAAAAATGGCTTAAATGTTTTCTGCCTAATGTCAGTCCAAGCCCTCCCTAGCGCATCTAAACAAGGTTTGCAAATAAGATATAATGAAACTGTCATTCTATTAGTAGTACAAAGAAGATTGTCATTGCTTGAAAAATCTCATGGATTAATTTTATCGATCATAGAATATTCGCTTGATGAGGAACAAGGCTCCTTGTTGTAGAATATTCGCTTGATACAAAGGGAGGAAGATGAATATAAAAAGCTACGGATGGAGTTGGTGTTGACTCGCAGGTCAACGCTCCAAAAAAGGAAGGGAAAAAAAGAAATAAAATATGCTAAATCCTAACGGCTACATTGCTACAATAGGACAAAAAGGGAAGAAACTAGTTTATACTTAAGGAGGATGACCATCGCCATTCACCACCACAACAACAACAAGTCTCATACTTCTAGGTAGGGTCAGTTACATGATTGCATGATGCCACTCGCCATGATTTGGGCTTAATGAGAGATTTGACTTGTAACAGATGGTATTAAATCTGAAAATACTGCAGAAAAATTAGCTAATTAATTTGGACAACTCTCTCTTATTTAGCCTAATTATTATGGCAATATATTTATGGGGAGTTGTGAAGCACGCCACGTGCCACACTGAAGCATTTAATATTATTATTAGCAATACTGCAAGTTTTATTGGTGCGACACTCAGAATTGTTCCACAGGCCACGTATGTCAGTAACGACTATGCATGGGTGAATAATGGAAGGAATCATTTAAGCCCTTGCTTTGATGCATTGTACTGAAATGAGGAAACAAAGCCAAGGAAGTATTTATTTCTTAACTTGTGAAGCAAGCCACGTGCCATACTGAAGCATTTAATATTATTATTAGCGACACTACAATTTTTATGGGTGCAAAACTCAAACATTGTTCCACGGACCATGTATGTTGGTAACGACTATGCATGGGTGAACAATGGAAGGAATCATTCAAGCCCTTGATTTGATGCATTGTACTTAAATAAGGAAACATAGCCAAGGAACATTTATTTCTTAACTTGTTCCCTCCCAAAATAAACACAAAAAGAGGGATAGGGAATCATTTGATATTTTGATAAAATAAGAACATCCCATTCTTCCCCAAAGAAGAAGAAGAAGAAGAAGAAAGAAAGAAATCTTCAACCACAACAAAAATAATGGGAACCAGTTAAAACTGGTAAAACTAGTCAAATTCTATCCAAGCTTTTTCCCTCACCATTCGATTCTGTCTGTTCTCTGATTTTAAGGGGCAAATTTATATCTTTTCCCAGTGATAAACTATCCAAACAAGTGAAAACGATAACAATTATTTTCCATGCTATTCAGATTTTAATAATTGCAATTCTTTCCATTCCATCAAGGGAGAGAACAAAAAAACTTGAAGAAAACTTTCCCTAAATAACCAGGGAGAAATCATATGTCATGCTGAAAAAAGCACAATTCAAAAACCTTTGACCCTGACAGATAAATCATAAATGACAAAGCTTTCCAATAGTTTCAAGACACTGATATGCAGTGCAGCAAAAAATTACAAGCTAAGAGATTCAAAATCGCGTCCATGGCACATATGACCACACTACCACATCCAGCCTTACAGTTACTAGACCCTTCGACCTTCGACCTCACTCCAAAGCAGACACAAAAACAATAAGAAATTCAGAACACCTCCTATAACACTGTAATTCACAACCCTTTGAAATAACCCAAAGGTCAAAAAGGAAGAAATAATTATGGCGATGATGATGTACAAATCTTTAGTCATAATCAACGACCGGGCAAAAAGATCTAAAATAAAATGAAACCCAATTTAGTGGAAAACATATGAAACCCAGATGAAATCACTGAGCAGAAAACAAAGCAGTACCATTCCTGAGGCCGATACTGGACTCCTCGGTATTGATATTGTACAGAATTCCTTCATATCTGATTTCACTCTTAGAGGTCAAGCTAATCAAGCTGCCAATGTAGGAATCGGCCGCTGAGCTCGATCGAGAAGCGCTTTCTGAAGCCATAATCTACTAAGCCAATCGAACACTATCAATGACAGACTAACACGAGCATTTAGGGTTTAGGTTTTGGGTGGAAGCGCAAACAAGTTGCTCAAACCTGTTTTTTTCCCATTAGGGAAAAACGAAGGTGTAATATGTACGGAAAAATTTGACCCTTGTATTAAAAAAATTGTAAATTTAGTTTGCTAGAAAAGAAGCCAGTTGTATGGTAACAACAACAAAAGGGAAACAATCAACAGAGGCCACTTCAGCAACCGTGGGCAGTCATGTCATTCTCAAGTGAGAGAAAATTGAGTAGATTGTGTGTGTATTAATAATTGTACTTGTAATTATATATTAATTGTTGCTGAATTAGACAATTTTTGTGAAATTTTATAACAAGTTTAAGAAATCATTCATACTATAGGCTTTAGGTGATAAAACAGGTTAATCTATAAAAATTTGGTCAATTTATTTTGGGATAGACTAAAAGAGAGCAGGTTATACAATCTGTCCTAAAATAAATTAGTATTTTATCAGCTCGAGCCTATCCCCTTTTAGGAGTGGGCTAGCTCACGACCCGTCCATTTTTTTAAAAATTTTTAATATTTTAAAAATATTATTTCTAAATTTTTTGAATACTAATAAATTTTTTTTAATATTATACTCTTAAAAATTTCTATTTTTTATAAAAAATTATCAAATTTTATAAATATAAATCTAAATAAACATTAACATAATATTAATCAATTATAATATGTGAACACATATTAACAAATAAGTAATTATCTTTACTAGTATTTAATAATAAAAGTATTTAAAATAATATTGGAGTAAAATAAATAATAATATTAATAATTTATAAAAAAGACGGGTTGGTGGGTTGGCCCGCTTAAAAACGGGCTAACCCGCCAGCATAGCTTGCCCTAAATGTCAGTCTGAGCCCTCCCCATTTTGATAGAAAATGGGATCAACCCGCAGTTTCCCAGCTCTACTATAGGCCCATTTGGATAGGATTTTAGAAAATAACTTATGAAAAAAATAAAAACTTTTGGGTAACTTTTATAAAAGGGCTTTTGGTGAAGAGTTTATAGAAAAAAATAATAATTTTGAATAAATGAGTATTTAGATAATTATTTTCAGAAGTACTTTTATTATTGGTAAATTATGAAAAAAATGTATTATTATTAAATATATGAGAGAGTAAAAATGAGAAATGAGAAAGAGTATAAAAGAGATGATGTAGAAAAGGAAAAAAAAAAAGAGAAAATGGGGTATAGAAAAGAGAAGGGAGGGGTGTATAATAGAAGGGAGAGATAGTGTATGAAAAAGTAAATGTAATATAGTAATTGGTTAATGTATAAACTCTTTTATTGTTCTATAAGTTACTCTGACTAGTTTATCTAAAACCTTAATTTTAAATCATAATTTTATCCAAAAACCCTTTTAAATAAATATAGCTGTTTATTTTAAAATTTTTCAAAACCTAAATTTTGTCTAAATTTAAATTTAAAACTTTAGGTTTAATCTTCTTCTAAACCCACAATATGTATTGTTGGTTAATAATGTGGAAAGTATCTATTATATATCTATTATTAATTATAGTTTAATATTAAATATAAAATCATATCATATCACCATATATACTCTTTGTGGGTAAAAAATGTGTATTATTTGCATTAGAAACTAATATTTTTTAATTATAAAATATATTTAATTAATTTAAATAAATTAATAAAGTTAAATAAATTAGTTAATTGTAATAAGTGTGTATTGATTTTTCTAAAATATAACATTTAATTATGTGCATTTGAACTACCTTTGATAAATACATCTTAATATGTATAATAATATAGGAGACAAAATAGATTATAATCTTATATTTAGAAATACATCTAATCCCCCATATAGCTTATATAATAGCAAGGAAGGGAATATATTAATAAAAATTCTCCATAATATATATGTTTAAAAAAATTATAAAATTAGAGACAAAATAAATTAAAATCTTATTTTTAAAATAAATTATTTATTACTAACAAAATAAATATTAATCTAATTAATAAAATGGTTGTTCATAACTTATAAGATCATAAATCTCATATTTAACTTACCTAATTTTATTATCACAAAAAATTATTCATTAACTCATACATTTAACACTAATGATATGGTAGCAGTATTTATCATGAACATTGAACAATGCAACGCCAGTATTCTGTTTTGAATTTTTTCTATTTCTTCTGAAATTTCCCATGTCGCCCCCTGACATTTTAAACAGAACTATTTTTTAATAAATTTTTTAACATACTTATATTGAAATTTTGTTTAATACACAATTTTTTTATAAATTTTATGTTAATAAATATACTTCGGTCAAAATTAGTTTTATTCCATATTATGTTTTATAATGTACTGCAAAATGTGTGTTTACAAATTTATATCTGAAATTTAATATCCATTAAGTAAAACTATATATAGATATTATTATTATCATTATTATTCTAAGTTGTGGGGTTTAAGATGGGCTTCAACTTGCATTTGAACAGTCCAAATTTAATCTTTTATGATGTAATTTTTTTATTTACTGTAGTTTTATACTGTTTATATTAATAGTTTGAATTTAATTATCTTTCATATAATTTAAAATTTTAATAATAATTTTATTAAAACGAAATAATAATAATTCAAATGTTGATATGATAACTAGAAAAAGAAGGGAAAGATAATAGGATCTCTCTTATCTTGATTAAGATTCTTGGGAGAGGTCTTCATCTTCTTTGACAGTGTTCGTGTATGGATGGGCAGTATTAGCGGTTGCTTTCGTTTTTCCTTTGTTGTTTTCATGTTTGTTGCTTTCTGTTCTTGGTTCTACATTTGTTAATTTCGGTAGATTAGTTGTTGAAGCTGTTCTATTACCTATTATATTATAATTAATAATGTTTTTGTTATTAATTATACAAGTTAATTAATATAAAATTAAAAACATACTATTTTAATTATTTTTGGTTTTACAATGTTCAATGATTAATCTGATTTTTATTTTCATATCAAAAAGTAGTAATCTACACTTGAGAAGTTTCATGATTTTTTTCCATTATATGTCTTTTATATAAAATTATATATTATTTTATTTTATATAATATATTTTTTTACATAAATTTTTTGAAAGAGATTAGATTTACCCATTATCTAAGAATAAGGCGAAATCTCTCTTCCTCCTAACAATACAAATGTCAGGCAGGGTGAACTGATAATTACTCTTATGTGTAAACTTAGGTACCTAACATTTAAGATATCTCCCTAAATGTTGTAACTAGAATTATAATAAAATAATACTCTCTATAAATATAATATGTTCTAATTTTTTTGGTTATCCACCCGGTTTATTAGAGTTTTATTCTGACCTGCTTCGTATATCTGGCTATAATGAATGAAACTCTTAGTGAATTTTTTTTGTATATGCTAAGATTTGAATTCAAAATTTTATTAAACTATATGGAACTATTTATCACTTAGACTAACTATGTTGATAATATGCTCCAAATTGATGGAGACAAAATAGTTTATAGCATGCTGCCGTCAGCAATTATGCCCACATCTGTACACTCTCAGAAGTTTCGTATTTTTTTGTAACAAGAAAACTTCAACTTATAATAAAACTAATAAAAAGGTAATATGGATAACTATTTATATTCAATTTTTAAATATTTAAATTTATATTTAAAGATAATTAATAGATCGTTATATCTAATATTAATATTATAAAAAAAATTTATCTTATTTTTAAATTGTAAGTGAATTCGATCCCCTTTCAAAAAATATGTATAGAAAACAAAATATTGAAATAAAATTCATATGCTTCCATGTTTTGGTGAACTAAAAACACACACACTATTTTTTATTTTCAAAAAATTATAAAGTTCTTGTTATAATATTCGAATTTATTTAGATTTTTTTAATTTGTCTACGCACATGATGTGAGGCTAATTGAGTTAAATGAAATACTCCTTATAGTTTAAAATATATAAATTAGTTGAAAGATTTAAATAAAGTGACTTCTTTAAATGTATAAAGGGAAAATAAAAAAATCATTTAAAATTTAAAATTTTAAATAAAAAATTATTATAAAATTATATTGTTATTATAATCAATAGCTTATATAATGTAATAAACAAATTGATTTAAAATTTTAAAATTTAAGTGATATTTTTTTAAAATTTTTTCATATATGAATGGGAAAACTATTTTAGAATATTTTTTCTTCAATTTTTAATTTATAATATATATGTATTTGCTTTCATTTTTAAATTTTACTCTGTTAATTAAAAATTATAAAAAAAAGTATAATTATGTCTGAAATAAATTTTCTTATATAAATAACACTGATCAAGTAAAACTTCTTAGTTTATAGGCAATATTTTAAAAGTCAATTAACCTTAAGTACGGTATTTAGATTAGTTTTTGAATAATAAATTTTATAAAGAATATATTTTGGAGAATAGATTTTAAAAAAAAATATTTTAAAAATAGAAATATTTGGATAATTAGTAGTAGAATCACTTTTTATATTGATAAATTACCAAAAAGGGTATGATTTGATTAAAGTATGAGAGATGATAGAGGGAAGAGAATAAATATGAGAGAAGAGAGAGGGTAGAGAAGAAATAGGAAAGATGAGAGAGCATCGAGAAGAGAGAGGAAAGAGAAAATAGAGTGAGGAAGAGAGATGAGAGAGGAGAGAGATAAAAGAGGAGAGAAAATATAAGAAAAAGTAGGGGTAAGATAGTAATTATATAATCCATAAACTTTTTTACTGTTCTAAAAGTTATTTTTAGTTGCTTATTAAAAACTATATTTTTAAACCATACTTTTGACCAAAATTAATTTTAAATAAAAATAATTATTTATTTTAAATTTTTTTAAATTTAAATTTTAGTTAAAATTAATTTTCTAACCATAGAACCAAACGAAAGTACTCAAAGCACTCAAAGATGATGACAAATATTTGATTGAAACAGTTAGTAAATTAGTGTTTGATTCAGTCTAACACAAAAGAAATATCTAGTTAAAAGGAACACTCCTCAACAACATAGTAAAATATATTAGACCTAGAAAAACCAGTTGTATCGTACTACCGAGTTGGTTAGTTGAGGTTTTGGCTTTGTACTGATATTTTACTCAAATGCATGCTTATACATTGCTAAATTTATTTGCCTATATCTTGCTAAATACAATATTTAGTATATACAGATATTTAAATACACTAATTATCGTGTGATTTTTTAATTAAAAAATTAAATATTAATAATAAAAAGTTATAAGTAAAATTAAGCTTGTAAATTTTTAGAAGTTCTTATATGGAAACCACTTTTCCTAGTTTTGTGTGGTCTTGTCTCTGTTTGGTTTTTTTTAAGATTAATTGTGTTTACCATATTTTGAATTAATATTAATAATATTGACATAAAACTTTCTTTAATTGTTGTGTATATTGATCTTTGCCGTATCAGTGCTATATAAATACTGTGTTTGTATTCATAATACAATTTTATAAGTTACTATTATAAAACATTTACTTATAAAGTTACAGGAAAACATTTTATAACTTAATTATGCTTTTGAAAATAATTTTTATTAAATATATATTAATATGATTTTTTAAAAAATAGGAAAATAAATTCCCCAAAAAAAAAAAACGAATTATTCAGTTTTGATTATATATCCCAATTCCAAATTGGAAGAACAGTCATGTCCTTTCATTTTCTTTGAACTTGGGAAGTTGAAGACCAGTTCTGTGCTCCCAAAGACTATTCCGAACAAAAGCGGCTTATAGCCCTCTCAGCAAAATATCCCTGTACTTTCTAGTTGTTACTGAATCAAAAGCGTCATAGGAAAAACAATGTCAAAAATGGAACCGAACAAAGATCGGAATTTTCGTTTACTCATCCTCTGATTGTTTGGCCCCGTTTTCGCCTCCGGTAGCCCCGCGACGGGATTTGTAGGTCTTCTGGTACTTTTCTCCGGCGATATTTGACTCCGACATTCTCATGTTGACGCCGCAGAGAAAAGGGTGGTCTACTACAGCTTCTTTTACACCCCAGAGAAGTGGGGTCGGGGCTAGTTCGAACCTCGTGAATACGGCAAAAGGGAAAGCTGTTGCTTTCGCAGATGGCCCACCACCGCCATTGGGTTCTCTGAGTGAGAACCGGGAGAAGATGGTTGTGGGGTTTGACTCCATGGGGAATATTGAGGATTGGAAGAAATTTAAGGAGGCGGGACTGTTGGACGAAGCGGGGATGCACAAGAAGGATCATGAAGCACTCATGGAGAAGGTTTCAAGACTTGAAAAAGAAGTAAGTTTGAGAATTTTGAATATATGTATGCGGTTTATGACATGCCTTGATGCTTACTGTTAGTAGTTACTAGCTTATCATCTTCAATCGTAATGAAATCATACTTATAAACTTTCTTTATAAGCAAATACACTCCAGAATGAATGCAAGCGATGTAGCCCATGCATTACGTATTTTGTTGGAAAATTTTTAGGGTTAGTTAAAGCATTCGCTTAGAATGATTGCTTAGAAAGCTTCATTGCTGAAGAGTTGATAAGTCCGAATATCATAATGGCTATCTTTGATAGCTTGATTCATGGAGTATCAAAGTTTATTTATTGCCCTCAGCAGGATGCTTTTAGAATAAGGTGACTACTGCAGTTAAGTCGCAAGTGTTTGACTATGGATGTTAAGTTTTCGTTGGCTTCCAATTCCATCTCTAGTAATATTTAATTTCATCAATACTTGGATATTTAAACCCATAAAGTCACTTGGTAAGCACATGTTATCATGATCGCATACGCAGTACTGAATGGATCTAAAAGGAGCAAAATAATATATATATATGCCAATTAAGCAAAATGGTTGGTTGCTTCTTTATTGTAAAATGATTTTTTTTTGTTGCGTGTTTCACAATGCCTTTTTTTCCCATCCTGTTAATTTGAACACAGGTTCTTTCCCATGAAGCACGAGTTCTAAATTCTAGCAGTACTTATAGCCTTGAATGCTTCTTTGAGTACTCCAAAATAAGTAACATGTAGTCATTTTCTTTAAGGTTTGATTTCAATACATATTGGAATTGCAAGTGTGCTCACTTTAACTCAATCTTAAAGATTGGAAATGAAATATTGCTATACCATTAGTTACAATAAAAACTAATTAATATGATATTATATAATATTGCAGAAGATCAGATTAAGAAATATATCAAAGAAGTTTCATTACTGTTTTTAAATGTTGTAATTATCATATATATATAAGACTTGATAGATTTAATCAGTATGTAATGCCGTACCTGTATCCTATATTTTGGAAAATTTATCGAGTTCCATACTCTTACCCATGCTTGCATTTGCAGCATTACCTCTGCAACATGTGTTTTTTCTTTGTTTTTTTTTTTTGTATTCAAAGAAAACAATATATAAAATAAACAAGTTCTTGTGGAAACCATTTGTTATGTTTGTTTGACTGCTGATGAATTCTCTCTCCCTGTGCGCCCCCCCCCCCAAAAAAAATGCAGCTTTATGACTACCAGTACAGCATGGGCCTCCTGCTGATAGAGAAGAAAGAATGGAGTTCAAAGTTTGATGAACTGAGGCAGGAATTACTTGAAACTCAGGAGATTTTTAAACGAGAGCAATCATCACACTTAATTGCATTATCTGAAGCTGGAAAGCAAGAGGAAATATTAAGGAAAGCATTGAACACAGAGAAGCAGTGTGTGACTGATGTCTGTAACTTTCTTCAATTATATTTCACTATCTGAAATTTTTATATGCTTTCATATGTTTATCTTCTGTTGTCCATAATGTTGCCCTCTGTCTAACTTAAGTCAGTTCTTGTATTTCTGCGTGTTGTCTTATGCGATACATAAATTAGCTTGAAGATGTGGTGTGCTTCACATAGTTATTTACTGTAAAGGAGGTTATCAGGAATGCGTGAGCTGGGTGTTTCATTCCTGATTGGATGTGTGGAAGTTTTATTTTTTTATAATTGAAAAGTCCACGGAAAATAATTTTTCAATGGTAGATCATCATCCTGTTTTTGTAGGGGGATCAGACCTGGTGTATTCTCCTTTATCCAAGATTGCCTAATCTTAACATTGACTGTGCTGTTACATCTTATTGGTTGATTTTTAGGAATAGGAATTTTAACTTTAGGTTAGGACTGTTTATTTCTTACAGCAATTCATATTTTCTCATGTTTTACTAGTTAGTTTCTTATGCAGTTTAATGACAGTCATAGGATATCTATACATGTTGCTTTTGTGTGCTGCTATGGTTGTCCATCTCTAAAATATGTGTAGAATCTATGCAAGTTATAGTAAAATAAAGAATCTGTAGAAGTTTGTTCTCATTAATTATTATGATGATCATGTGGCAATGGATTAATTTTGCAGCTTGAAAGAGCTTTACGTTCAATCCGAGAAGAGCATGACCAAGTCCAGTGTTCCTCCCAGGCAAAGTTGGCTGAAGCAAGCGCATTGGTTGATGGAATTGACAAGTTTCATGATGCAGAAGCTAAGCTAGCTGAGGTCAACAGAAAAAGTGCTGAGCTGGAGATGAAATTGCAAGAAGTTAAGACTCGTGAAAGTTTACTTTTTAAGGAGCGTTTGTCTGTAGTTACTGAGTATGTCCTATGCTTTACATTTCTACTCTTTCTAGAAACCGTATTATATTTTATTTCTTGAAGCATCTGAAACAATTCACATACTAAGATTTTACCATTCATTATAGTCGAGAATCATTTGAGGCAACTTTCTACAAGCAAAGGGAGGATTTAAAGGAGTGGGAGAGGAATTTAAAGCAACGAGAAGAGATGCTGTGCAAGGGCAGGCAACACCTCAGTGAGAGAGAGGAGAAGGAAAATGAAATCGATAAGATCTTGAAGCAGAAAAAGAGAGAACTAGAACTGCTGGAAAAGAAGATTGATTCTTCTAACTTGTCATTGAAGGGGAAGGAGACTGAGATCAGTAAAGCAGTCCAAGATTTAGAAACAAAAGAGAAAGTTTGTTTCTCCCTTCCTGACTTCTCATTCTTTTTAAAATGTAACCACCTATTTTCTTATTTGTTGTTCTTTCCATAATTTAGTCGCTGCTTATATTGTTTCAGGAAGCTGATTCTTTAATGAGCATGCTGGAGACGAAAGAAAAGAAATTACTTGCAATTGAACATCAGCTGAGTGCTAGAGAACGAGTGAGTTCAGGCATCTACTACTTATATGGTCGACATACAATAGAATGTCATGTAAAGTTGCTAGTTGCTACATATACAAACAGTGTGACCCGGTTATTCATTTTTACTAGAGCCATTTTTTTACTAGGAATGGAATGGAAAGAGATACAAATACTTAGATTGTCAAGAGTTTTCATTTTAAAGGTGTTAAATGTAATGCATCTGCTTTCGTTGCTGGGCTGTAAGAGTGATCTTGTATAGTGGGTGATTTACAAGGGGTAACAGACACCTTGAACAAGATCTTTTGAAGCCCGCACATCAATTCATATGGTAAACTTTTTTTGAAGAGAACAAGAAGACATGCTTCTATGACCATGGTTTCTTTTAATATTGCCATCATGTTACTACGATGAAAACTAATACTCTAGCCTACAATTAAAAGTTGGAGCAGTGATATTAACCCAATTGCCCAGTTAATCTATTGGTTAAATTCATTTATCATTTTGCAGTCTTGCATAGCTGAATGCCATTAAGGTCAAAGTGATTAACAGTTTTTGTAGTTTGCTTTGGGGGTTATATTTTTTCAACCAAAATTTATTTCCTTTGCTAGGTGGAGGCCATGTTGACTAATTGAAATATAGAAAATTATTGTATGATGATTTGAGTTGTTGAATATAACGTGCCGTGTTAGAGCAAAGCCTAATATTATGGGCCTGTGAATATCCTTTTTGTGTATTGTTATGTGCTGATATGTGTTCATGGGTGTGACATTAGTTGTAGTTAGAATAGCCTTAGATTTATGTACAGCTGTATGTCTATCTCCCATATCTTAGTATCTGAAGATTGTATTTAGCTCTCTATTGCAAATGAAGAAGCAAGCAAAGCTTGCATTCTCACATAACTCTGGTGCATCGACTTTCCCTTTTTGAATGTGCAGTTGTTTGTAAGTTGAATTACTTGTGTATATTATGCAATTTTGTTGCTTGCTGACTCATGTGGTTATTGTAGGAGGGAATCCAGAAGCTCCTGGGTGAGCAAAAGGATGTGTTGGATTTGAAGTTGCGAGAATTTGAACTGGAAATGGAACGAAAGAGGAAGTCCCTTGATGGGGAGTTCCAGGACAAGGTAGAATCCTTGGACCAGAAGGAAGCCGAAATCAACCATAGGGAAAAGAAGGTTGGGAAGGAAGAGTTAGCTTTGGGTAAGAAGGCTGAGAGAATAAAGGAGCACGAAAAAGAATTTGAGGCAAAGTGGAAATCATTAAAGGAAAAAGAAAAAAGTATGAAAATTGAAGAGAAAGAATTGGAGCTGCAAAAGAAACAATTGCTTGCTGATATTGAGACTACAGAGAATCGGAAAGTTGAGGATGAAAAAATAAGAGCTGAAATTTCTCAGCAGGAGCTGCGAATGATCAAGGGGAGAGAGGATTTAAAAATAACTCAGTGTGAGAGGGAAGAGCATTCCCGGTTGCGGTCAGAACTGAAACAGGAGATTGAGAATACCAGATTGCAGAAGGAATATGTTTTGAAGGAAGCTGAAAGTTTAAAGCAAGAGAGAGAGAGGTTTGAGAAAGAATGGGAAGTACTGGGTGAGAAAAGGTTTGAAATTAGTAGAGAGCAGAGCATAATTGATTTAGAGAAAGAAAAATTAAGAAAACTGCAACATACTGAAGAAGAAAGGTTGAAAAGAGAGAAACAGGCTATGCAAGATCATTTAAAGAGAGAGTTGGATAAGCTTGAACATGAGAAGGAATCATTTGCAGATACTATGATGCATGATAAGCTAGTTTTGTCTGAAAAGACTAAAAACGATCATGCACAAATGCTTCAAGATTTTGAATCCTGGAGAAGGAATCTTGAGAATGAATTACAGAAAAAGCAAGAGGAAATGGAGCTAGATTTTCAGAAGAGAGAGAGTTCTTTTCAGGAGGAGATGGAAAGGGAGCATAAAAATATTAAGTTCTTGAAGGATGTGACTGAGAAAGAATGGGAAGAAGTGCGGTCTGAACTGCAAAGATTAGAGAATGTAAGGAAGGTGGTTGAATTAAATAAACAGAAGCTGGAGTCAGCCCATCGTGAAACGCATGCAGATTCTGAAATGCTTATGAACCTGAGCAGGAAGGTTAGAAAGGAGCGTGAGAACCTTATGGCTGAAAGGAATCGATTCCTTGCTCTTGTCGAGAAGCTTAGGGGCTGCAAGGGCTGTGGAGAAGTTGTTAGGGATTTGGTTGTATCTGATCTGCAGCTACCTGAGTTCAAGGAGAGGGTGATTATCCATTCGCCCATTTCACCGCTGCTAGATAGTAATCCTCAGATGAATTATGGGTATAATAATGCTTCTTCTGACGTGAAAAATTCTGGATCTGTAAGATCTGTGTCTTGGCTCCGCCAATGTGCTTCAAAGATTTTGAGTTTGTCCCCAAGTAGTAAAAAGGATGTCATTACAGCTTCTGGCACGGATGATTCTTCTCCATTGTCAGATCTGAAAGTTAATACAGAAAAAGCAGAGGGCTCTGCGTCTTTTTTGAATGTTGAAGGTACTAGAAATATCCTTGGAGAACTGCATCCATTAGATGGAATTGCTCATCACTCTTCAGATGTTCAGCAGCTCCAATCTGATAACTTTATTAGAGATGTCGATGACGGACATGATCCATCTTTAGATCATTATAGTTACGTAGACAGTCTGGTAGAAGGAGGTCCTGGGGATTCTCAGCAGTCAGTTCCAAAGAGACAGAGAGGCAGACCTGGCAGGAAATGCAAAGCTGGAGTCAACAGAACACGCTCTGTTAAGGCAGTGGTTGAAGAAGCAAAGGAGTTCCTAGGAAAAGCTTCAGAGGAACTGGATAATGCAAATATGGAGTCTCTTAATACTGATCATGCTAAAGGTGACAGTCTAGAAGAGTCTACTCAGACTGAGAAAGCTGGTGGTAAATCTAAAAGGAAGCGGCAGTACGGACGAGCTTCTAGGACTATGCAGAGTGAGCAGGATGCTTATTCTGAAGGACACTCTGATAGTATTACAGCTGGTGGGTGTAGGAAGAAAAGGCAAACAGTTCCTCCCTCGGAAGAAGTTACTGGAGGGAGGCGATATAATCTCAGGCGCCACAAAACGTAAGCTATCTACTTAATTCTAGTTCTGGCAGCTTCATCCATGACAAAAATAATTCAATTAAATTATAGACTGGTTGTCTTTTTGGTGAATAGTCTATTGGATGTGAAATGGATCATTGTTTTGGTTTCAATGTGTTAGAGCTGGCTCATGTTGTTAAGGATTCTTGTGGGTTTGTGGGACTGGTCTTTTTCAGGTCCCTATCTTTGCTTGTCCATAGTCTTAGAGCTTAGCGTTGAAGTTCTGAAATATAATTTTAGTTTTTTAGCCTGAGTCAATTTGCACCGGTTGGCTTGTGTTTGCCGTTTTTGTTTACAAGGTTCTGTCATATTGGCAGAATAGATCATAGCCAGGTCCGTTTTCATTTGTATGCCAATTAGTCAGTAATATTAGTCAACACTATTTGTACACTAACCAGTTTAGGAAAATATTTTCCCCTAGCGGGACAGTTGTTATGGAGTGAAAAATTTTGAAGATTAATTCAATTTTGGAATGATACTGTTTATTAATTCACTGATACATTCTTATTTTGAGATGTAAGTACTGACATACTTGCTATCAAAATGGTAATTTCTGATCTGAAGTAGGTGGTTGAAGTGTGTATTTTTCTAATGGTCAATTGGCCTTGTTATTTCTGACTAACTAGAACGTTTTGTCTTTTAAAATAATCTTTTATAATCTTTAATTCGAGCCTCTGCAATCTTCGTTAGCTAACTGAAATAATCATTGGTTGACTCAGAAAGAGTATTATTTATTTTTGATAAATACTCTGATGTTCTTTGGATTTATTGTCAGCGTGTAGTCAGTACTTCTCACCAAGCACTGCACATTATATCTTTTGAGCGTTGTTGAGTGTAGCCGTGGTAAAAACATTTCTTGGATTTTCTAATAAACATTTTGAGCTGTTAGCAGTTCGATCACGGTTCCATCAACTCCGGCATCTAAGGGAACAAAGTCTGTAGAGCAAGAAGCCAGTGGTGTTGAATTTAAGGTTGTCTCTGGTTCTTCATCAGTAGTTGCTGATGGGAATACACAAAGCAAACATGGAGCGCAGGTTTTAACAGTAAACCATGTTGAGTGCTCGGAAGATAGAGTTGTAAGGGTAAAAAAACATGCCACAGCCTGTTGTGATGATTGATTTGGTAGGCCTTTATATGATATCTATGTTCTACGTTATTCATGTACTACTTGTGTATCTCTGTTCAGTTTGAAGAACCTCAAGACATAGTCGAAGACAATGGCGACAAACCTGAATGCAAACCAGCCGAAGTTGAGTTGTTGAGTGAAGAAGTGAGTGGTACACAGGAGTATGTAGATGAGGATGGAAGCACAATCCAAGAAGCTGAAATTGAATATGAAGATGAAGAAGATGAACCAGAAGAGGAGGAGGATCATCCAGGCGAGGTATCAATTGGAAAGAAGATATTCAAGTTTTTTACGACATGATTGATGGAAGGAGCTTTTTTTCACCACTTCCATAATCCAACAGTAGAAAATAACGTCTTTGTTCCTTTGGGGAAATTGAGAGTTTAGGCATGTAATATTTTTGTAGTTAAATCTCCAGATTTGTCAAGACCTAGTCTTGCAGGCAGATGAGATGGCAAGTTTCTGGGTTCTTTTTCTTTGTTGATACTGAGCTTTTACCATTTGTTGTCCCACAATACAATGGGCAGGGATTCGGCGTGTTACATTCTAGAAGCACTTTACCCCATATGGCATTAATTTGAAGCTATGATGCGATTCAAGAAATATCAAATATTCAGACTAGCATAGTCTTTTATAGGAATACTAGGCAAAACATAATCACTAATCATACTTTTTTCTATTATCAATACTGAGAAAATGAAATGAAGTTTACAAACTAAGTCACATCCTAAACCTTGCAAATGTTTAAAATTAGAAGATATTAAAATTAGAAGATATTAGGGAATACATATAATATTTATTTTTGGAAACATGGGAAACCTATTTCCTTAGGAAATCTAATCTTTAATGTTAACAGCAAATGATAAAGGGATATTTAGGAATAAAATGATTAATAAGGTAGTTTCAAATAAAATTTAGGGTTAAAGGTTATTTTTATTAAGGAGAGTTGTGGATATATAAATTTACATAACTATGCTCTTCCATGCTTTTTTTTTTTGGCCATTTTTACCTCGAAAGATCTTGTGAAGAAGTAATATCGCTCTAGATGTGAAAAGTTTTCTATATCCAAATAAATTCATGTCAAATTAATTTTTTTTATTAAAATTTATTTAAACATAAATCAAATTACACTTGACATTCATCTTCAATTTATAAGAGTTGGATGAAATAAAAATTACTTTTATTAACATTAATCCAAATAAGTCCATATATCTCAGGTAGGATAGGGGAAGATAGCACTTTTTAAACTTGGTTTATAGTTGAATTATTTTGAAATATATATTAAAAAAAAGGGTAAAAGGAAAGTAAGGGGAAGGAGGGAAGTAGGTCCCGAATGAGAAGTGGGTAGGGCGTGGGCTATGGGCCTAAGGCTAAGTGTCCTATAGCCTCTTAATCTCACTCCTTTTTTATCACTTCTTCCCCCCATCCTACTTTTGTGGGTGGTCCTCTTGTGTACCACCTTGCTTTTAATTTAACGCTTGTTTTATTTCATTCACCTACCTTTGTTTTTCTTTAAAATAAAAAATAAAAGTAAAAATAAATATTTGAGATTCCATGTAATTAATTAATTAAATTTATCTTTGCCTTCCAACTTCCACTTCATCCTTTCTTCATCCTTCATAATGTTCCAATTCAATCCTCATATATTGCTTTGTTTTGCATGTTGTATGAAGATTCAAAATGACACCGTTTTAAGATGTGTAATTGCCCTAAAGCGTTGATTCCTTCAGTGATATGTGAATTCAGTGAGGGAATCTAATAATACTCTTTAAAAATGACTATTTAACCCCCTGTAGAAAAATTCATGACATTTTAATGTATGATTAAACTGTTACATTTAATCTCATGTTAAGGGAAACTAACCGTTATACCGATTCTTTAACATGTTAATGTTTCTAAATGGTTGCTACTAATATTTCCTCTTACAGAGTACAAAGCTAGTAGCTCACAAAATTTTAATTCTAAATTTCATTTAGCTAACTAGTTACTGTGTGCTATCACATGAATTTTTATTCAAAAAAAGAAATGACTATTCGAATTATATACTTACAAAATACTATTAATAAGATTAGATATTTGATCATACATGACAATATGATTACCTTTGATTTTTTTTTAAAAATAATAATTATATCCTCTTATTAAATATAATTATGTTAGAGATACTATCATATGCTAAATATGAATACCTCTTCTAATAAAAATTTAAATTAATTTGTCACGTAAAAAATTAACTCAATATATTAGATTCAATTTCTATCAGTGGTGTAAAGATATTTTTGTTGGTACACTTTAATTTTTTTTTATGGGCAATTTCTTCTTATGGACTTGCCTTAAGAAAACAATTGAGATGGGAGCCAAATTTGGTGACTTAGGTAAATAAATAAAAGATATAAAAGAGGAAGAGAGCCCACAAGTCCTTGAAAGTACAAAAAGTGGAAGGGTTTGAATGAAATCCCAAGAGTGAGGAAGGAAGCATCATAGAATTATAGTGAGTGCCACCATGCTCTCTGTCCTTTCTTTTTCCTTCTGCACTTTACAGGGCTGCTCTTCAAAACCCTAATCGGCTTAATAGTGCACTACTTTCTTATAGCTCTTTAGGGGTGTGTATCGGCAGGATAGAGCTGAATAAGGTAGTCCCTTACCTGATACTCTGTCTAAAAAATATATATACTGTATTTTACAACCCAATGCTCAGTCCTGCCCGGTAAAAGCTTTAACAATTTTGGGCTGGGTATGGGTGGACTGAGCATACATAAGTCATGATATCATGCTCATATTGTGAAAAAAAATCTGTAGTTATGAACTTATAAAATAATACAATATTCATGTATTTTCAAGAGTTAAATAATATCTATAATCCACTAAGAATAAGAGAATAAAGATAATAATTAAAATCTCAATATCCATTGCATAAAAAAAATAAGCGTTGAAATCTAAATAGTTTGTAATTATAACTTTGCATCAATCTCCCCAATATTGATAAAGATAAAGTATCTAAAAAAATAAAATAAATAATTATAATTTATAATGTAATCATATGATAATTAATAAAGTTAAAAAAAGAAGAAAAAATTAGTATAGTTATAAATATTAAAAGATACAACTTATTTACTTAACTACTTATATTTCTAAAATGACCTTATAGTCACTAATATCTATCATATTCTCCCTTCTAAGATAAAAAAAATAAAAAAAATAAAAGAATAGGTGCTCATGGGCAGGGCAGGGCAAGGAAGCTCCTATGCCCAGTGCCCAGCCCAAAAAATACATGGACTGTATTTTGCAGCCCGATATCCAGCGCTATTCTATATTTATCGGGCTGGGTAAAATATTTTTATTGCGGGTTAGGCAGGGCATACTGGGCCGTGGGCTTTATGCACAGCCCTAAAACTCTTTACAATAATAATATCATAAAAAAATATTTCAACCCCTCTTTAATTCCCCATAATTTCACTTATTATTATAAAATCTATGGTTAAAATTCACCCAACTCTTCAAATATTTTTTTAAATACGCTAAATAAGATTGTTTTGGTCAAACTATTGACTCATCAAGTTAACGGCCAAAATTAATAATTTTATTACTTTAGATAAGACTATACTATTTTAAATATTTTATAAGTGAAATTACACAATAAATTATTTTATAGCATTAGACACACCTAAAAAAAATAATCTAAAGTATTAAACGTACCTTAATCCTAAAATCTATATTGTATCGTATTGTATGCTATTGTTTAATTATAGTGTTTGACTATTGCTTAATATTTTAATAATATAGAATAATTTTAAAATAAAAATTTATATTAAATTTCTTATATCTATTTCATCAAGCTCTTTAATTTTATTTTTTTATAAAAAATATTTATATATTTTAAAAGTATCACATTATAAAAAAAAATAGTATACATGAGCAAGTGTTATTAAAGAATTTGATATAAGTATGATGCTAATTTTAAAATAATAAAATAAATTATCAGGTGAAATTATAAACCACTAACGAATTAATTTTTAATAATATATAAAAATATATTTATTTTTCGTTCTATAAAACAAACTTAACGTAAACGTAAACGTAATATCGGTTTTAAGAGATATTGGCATCCCTAACCTAATTATTCGAGTTCAACTTTAATATAAATTTATTATATAAATAATCTTTTAATTCTATTTATAATTTACTTCTAATATATTTAATTAAAATTAAAAAAAATTTAAATTTTATTAACTCCATCTTAAAATTTAGTAACTTTATAACTTTATCCTTATTTAATATATATTATAGTTAAAGAATATAAAATCAACTCAATAATAAATAATGAATAAAATTGTATATTTATATAAAAAAATTAATAATATAATTTATAAACAACGGTAGCATCGTTTACTAACAAACACTCTAATACATTATAATTTTTAAAATATTCTAACTTCAGTTCACAATTTATAAAATTTAGTTCTTATATACAACATATTTTAGGAAAATTAAAACAGAGGAGTGAATTTGGATGAGAAAGTGGTGAAAAGTGAAAAACTGTTATCTACGCTAAATAGTTTATATTTATCCTCCATGCAATCCCATGCATCTTTACTTTTGCATATGAATAAGGACAATCTCTCTCTCTCTCTCTCTCTCTCATATCTTCCCAACTAATCCCTTTCAAATTCAACCCTTCCTCTGCAACCATAATTCCTTTCAACAACCAAAACCCTTTCTTTCTGCTTTCTCAAATCCAGAGTTTCCCATTTTTTGTTTCATGAGAGAATCACTATGCAAAGCAGAGCCTTATAGATAAAAAGCAGCCAGCCTATAGCTTTCGCTTTCCATATATCACAGGCCCCTCTCCATTGCTACTACTGCTATGTTCATCTAAATGGATAGACTCATTCCTAATTTTCATTAATTACTAATAATAATATTTATTTTATCTTTAATATAGGATTTAATTAGAAAGTTATTCTTAATTATAAATATAAGATATATCTTCTATATTTATCAACTTTTAAATTATCTATTGATACTATCTCAATAATAATTAAATAAGAGAAGGGGTAGAAAGTTAAAAAAAATAATAAAGATATTTTAAAAAAATATACCATACTAACTAAAAATAATAATAATAATATTTTAAAAAATATATTATATTAATTAATTTAATTAAATTAATTAAATATATTATATATTAAACGTATTAATTTTCTATTGACTTTACGCCTTGATAACTGTGTCAATTTGTTTTTGCTTCTTCTTGTGTTTTGGTTTGCTCCTTTGAGATCTCTCCCTGCCTATATACTATTTACTTCCTTAGCTTTCCTATTAAACAATAGGCAGATAAAGGGGTCAGATTTCTTCACTCTGCTCTTGTGTGCCTTTTTACTCACCTTGTTGTTGCATAAATTTAGCATCTTCTCCTTCTTCCTATGGAAACAAGAAACCCCTTTTGGCATTTCGCTTGATTCCTCTTCCGTCCTTCCTTTCTTCTTCTTCTTCTTCTTCTTCTTCTTCTCATGTCTCTGTTCATCATCTGAGTTTGGTTATAATCCTATTTTGACTGCATACCTGCATCATCATCATCATGAAGAGCATCAAAACTGTTGTTTTTGGTCATACCATTTTGGCTGTGTTCATTCTCTTTGTGATGGGCTCAAGGTGTTTTGCACAAGTACAAGAAGAAGCTGATGTGGCTATGCCTCCAATGGAGAAGAAAGAGCTTCAAGCACTTTACTCTACCATACAAGGCTTTGTGGGTAATTGGTGGAATGGCTCAGATCTCTTTCCTGATCCTTGTGGCTGGACCCCTATTCAGGTATGTGTGTATATATGTGTATATATATATATATATATATATATATATATATAACACCTTTATACTCTGCTCAAGATAAGACCTTAGACATTTTGAATTTCTTTCTTCTTCAAGTATAGAGCCCAGTGTCCTTCATTAATTTCAGTTTTTGGATTCTGCTGCAAGCAAAAGGAAGAAAAAAAAATGGCTTGAAACCGTAACTATATGTCAAAAGTCTATATATATTCTGTTCTTTGTACAAGTTACATGCAATGTTTAGTGATCATGGTCATAACCCATTATATATATATATATATAAATAGCTCTCAAGTATGAGTTTTTGACAATTGAACATGTTCAATTCAACTGCAGGGTGTCTCCTGTGATCTGATAAATGGGTTCTGGTATGTTACTACCTTGAACATTGGACCAGTACATGACAATTCTCTTACTTGTGCCTCAAACTTCGAATTCAGATCACACTTATTTGAGCTCAAGAACCTCAAAGTCTTGTCATTTTTCAATTGTTTTCAATCCCCATTTTCCATCCCCCAAGGAAACTGGGAGAAACTGAGTTTCAGCTTAGAATCACTCGAGTTTCGATCGAACCCGGGTCTTGTTGGAATCATTCCTTCCTCTCTTGGTCTCCTCAAGAACCTTGAATCACTAATTCTGCTTCAAAATGGTCTAGTAGGTGAAATTCCACCACAAATTGGAAACCTCATTAAGTTGAAAAAACTAGTTCTTGCAGATAATTTATTATCTGGGCACATTCCAGATGTTTTCAATGGCCTTACTGAGTTGTTGATCCTTGATCTAACTGGAAACTCATTATCTGGGCCTTTGCCTTTATCAATTGGAAGCTTAACTTCACTTTTGAAACTTGATGTCAGCAACAATCATTTACAAGGAAATCTGATAAGTCAGACTGGTCATCTCAAGAACTTGACACTCATGGATCTCAAGAACAACAAATTCTCAGGTGGGTTATCACAATCTTTTGAAAAGATGGAATCTTTAAAAGAATTAGTCTTGTCAAATAATCCAATTGGTGGAACCATGAGGATCCTAAATTGGGAAAAGCTTCAGAATTTGGCAGTTCTTGAGTTCTCAAATGTGGGATTAAGTGGGGAAATTCCTGAGTCACTATCAAAATTAAAGAGATTGAGACATTTAGGTCTTAGTGAAAACAACCTCACAGGAAATCTCCCTCCAGAACTAGAAAAACTTCCTTGTCTCAATGCACTGTATCTGAATAGTAATAATCTGACAGGAGAGCTTAAATTCTCTGAAGGGTTCTATGAAAAATTGGGAAGGCGTTTTGGGGCATGGAACAACCCTAAACTTTGCTACCTAGTTGGAGTAATGTCGCCAACAAGTCATGTTCCTTTTGGAGTAAAGCCATGCCAGCAACAGCAACAAGGTTAAATTGTTTGAACCAAATATAAAGAAGAGGAAGAAGAAAAAAACTGTGAAATGATTTAGTAGTTCCTGTTCCATCCTCCTGAATGATGATAACTTTGTAGTTTACTTTGGTGTGAATACATAAATTGTCAACTTTTCACATCTAATTATAGTACTTGTACCTTTTTCTACTGTTGAATTTTACCGTTCTACATTATTGTTGAGATTTACTTACTAGTGGCCATTTATGTGTTGAAATAATATAAGGAAAAAATTATCATGAGATTTTAAAAAAACATAATAATAAAAATTTCATAATAAATAAGTAACATGCAATCAATAAAAGTAGAAAATAACTTTATTTATTGTTAGAAATTTTTTAGTATTTACCTTTATCTATTTAGATTTTTTTATCTTAACTCAATTTTTAAATTTTTAATTTGAATAAAATTCAATTTTTAAATTTTTTGGTTACATTAATTCTAAATATATGATTGGGTTATAAATGAGTTAAAATTATATAAATTAAATACTATTTTCTAACCTTAATATAAAAATTAGTTGTAGGGTTAAATTTAGTGTTAAATATAATACTTTAATCTATTTTATATATAATATTTTTTTTTTTAAAATTAATTTATAAATTGATATATAATTTAATATCATATAAATATTTTAAAGAGATTATCTCATATTTTTATAATTAATTAGTTAATTTAATGTTTTTAATTTTTTTAAAATAATTAATTATATTTTATATTAAAAATTATAAAAATAAAAAAATAATTTTTTTTTTGAATAATGTAACCAAAATGACTGAGAAAGTAAGGAACTTTGAGGGCTATATACGAGAGGAAGGAACTAGGATTCCATTAATTTGATTGCTTTATTGGGATTTGCAAGACAAATCGTACAGTTTTCTGGATGAGATAATTGATGATGGATGATGGATGATGGGTCTTATTCATGGATTCTGTGAACAGCTCTTTAATCAAAGTTCATCTACTTGGAAAAGTATAGAATAAGAGATAACCTTTTGGATGTTCCAATTTGTATTTTTGCATTTCCTTTGCACTTTCTAAAGATAACAGCAAGACCCCATTAGCTTGTTTAGTAACACACCATATTATAAGTTCATTCCATAAAAGTTTCAAAGTAATTACAAGTTTGCTAAGATAACACAGGAAACATCAATAAAACACAAATAATAGAATAAATAAAGAGAAATATAAGTGGTGTGAGACATGTGAAATAAATTTACTGTGGTTTCTGAACCTTTGATGGTTGTCATTACTCATTACATAGTACCAAAATAGTATGATACTGTGGCTTTTGTGAAGCTGTACAATGTTACGTCATGACCATTTTTAGAAAGAAAATCACATACAATGATTCAGATTTTATCTTGAAAAAATTAATAATTTTGATTTTTTTTAATACTATTAAGTAGATTAATACTATTAAAATTAATACTATTAAGCTGACATGGCATTAATACTATTAATACTATTAATACTATTAAGTAGATTAATACTATTAATACTATTAAGTAGATTAATACTATTAAGCTGACATGGCATTAATACTATTAAGTAGATTAATGTGAACTGCTGATTAAAATTGATATTGCTTATTATAATAAAAAAAATTTAAAAGTATAAGAAAAATTAAAACTCATAAAAAATAGAGGGAATTATTAGGAAATATCAAGAAAGGAGTTTAATTAACAAAAAGTTTGAACGACAAATAGATAGTATAAAGTTTTTGTTATTTATTACTCTAAAATTTTTTATTGTATGCTCCTCAATTATTATTAAATTTTTAAATAATTAAATTTATTTTCTATGACATTAAAAAAGCAACCTAAATGCATGGGAAAAAAACAGAAATTGATTTACACTTTACATTACAAGATCAAATTTAAGTTTTGTAGGAACTGTACTTATAACTCTAGAAGCATTCCATTATTCTTCCGTTATCTAATATATATAATTTAATTAAAAAATTATTTTTTATATTTATTTAATTTTTCTTATATTATCTTCATTAATACTCTCATATTATAATCAAATAGAAAAAATAAATAAATTAAAAAATAATTATAATATTTTTTAAAAAATATATTATATTAATTAATTTAACTAATATAAATATGACCATGTTGGTGTTTTTTCTTGGGGTGTTGGCCTGAAGCATTATATACTGGTTTTTGGCGGTTCAAAAAAAGTTAAACAGATTGTAATTTGGAGGAGGAAACGGAAAGCAAGGGGAAAAACCATTGGTAGAGTGAGAAATCCAAGGCATTAATGACTTCGAACTTTGAAGAGAGAGAGAGAAAGTGAAATGAGAGGGTATGCAGGCTATACATGTAGGACCTAAAGCCCTAAACGAGTAGGGTACAGTGTCTTTATAAGCTCTTCGACAGCCAGCACAGCACCAATATGAAGCCTCTCTATTATTTGGTTGTTCGTGTGGCTTTACTCTTCAATTCCATACGAGCGCACTGTTTCATGTCCAATTACAGTGGCCTTTGTCTCAGATGATCCATGAATGCTGATTATAGTTTCCTTATATATATATATATATATATAAATAAAAATAAAATATATAATTATTTAAAATATATTTAATCATACAATTTTATTATAATTTTAATTACAATATTTAAAAAAATATTATAATTTTTAAGTATTTATATTTAAGTTTAAGAATAATAGAAGATTCGTCTTATTTAATATTAGTATTATTTAAAAAAAAAATTTACTCTACCTTTAAATTGTGGATAAATTTAACTATTTTATAAAAATTTATGTAACAAAATATGTATGTGTGTATATATATATAATCTCTCAAAGCTAATTATAGGTGAAGTTATTGACACCCTTTTAATTTTAACACATTACTTTATTGTGTTTAAGGACAAACGAGATTGAAGAGATATGAATTTTTCTATAACTTTAAGAACACCAATTATCACTTTTTAAAAATTGCGAGTAACCAATAAGCCTATGTTACAGTAGAAAAAGTTTTGGCAACTTAAAAATGATGTGTTAAATTTGAGTTTATTTAAATAAAAAAAATATCTTGAAAAAAATTACCTCTAATTAAATCTAATAATAATCAAAATTAATTTAATCAGATAATTATATAAATAATATAAATAATCCCAACCTTGTTAGTTAGAGTGATTTTTTTTATTTAGTCAAAGGTATAAGTATGAATAATTCTTTTCAAAGTTTAAAGTATAAGTGATTTGCATCTCTTCTAATAAATATATTTTTTAAAATTTAAACTTGTATTACCTTCTTTATCGGGTGAGATTATTTTTTTTTTGGTTGCCCACTCAATTTACTAGAACTTTATCTCGATTACATCCGGATTTAACTACCGTCACACACTTGGCTATAGTGGATAAGTCTCCCAATGGAAATTTTCTATATATATCAAGGTTCAAACTCGAGACATTGTTTAAATGATACCAAATCGTTTGCTACTCGAATTAACTCTCATTGATGGTGAAATCATTTATCACCTCAACTAACAACTTGTTGGTGAGTGTGGGCTTTGAGGAAACTCAATTGGGCCCATATGAGAAAGGCTAATTCAGGTAAGGCCCAGCCCACTTGGTGTTTCAATTTTCAAGTGAGCAGATCCAGCGTGGCAAAGCATTTTCAGTTCGGAGTCATTTGTATGAATCATACAAAAATATGATATCAATTTGATGGGAATTAAATGTGAAAAACACAGCTTGGTTTGATACTACAGCTAAGTCACAACTTAACGACTAGGGATTAGTTGATAAGTGTCAAGTGAGGAGGGTAGGGTAAGGCTTCATGTCAATTTCAACTTGGCCTTCAAACATGTTTCAATCTTTATCATTCTTCTCTTCACAATCTAGATTGTTAATTCAATTTAATACTCTAGTTAAGAAGATCATATTTCATTTAAAGAATTTTTTACTTTTTTTTATCATAAATTCTTTTTTATTATAAGAAAAAAATATGTGAGTTCGACACCTATAATTTATTAAAGTTAAAGCATAATTTTAAAATTTAAAAAATATTTATATATTTTTATAGTTAAATTAAGAGTGTTCATGAACAAATTAGGGTGTATGGGCCGCAAAAATGCAACATGCATGATAGTTTTCAAAGGTGAAAAGTCACGCTTGAAAATTGAAAAAACATTAACTTAAATAATGGCATTCTCTATGTGTAGAACTTTTTTCAACTTCAGAATTAGGCAATTAAACCCTCTTCAATTTTTAAATTTACACTAGTAACCACCTTTTTTTTTTTTGACAAATATTCCATTATTTTATTAACGGGTAAATATTTAATTTTATTTTTTTATGTACATAATTGTTTTAAATTTAAAGTTATATAAGTATTTAACCTTTATAAATATAAAAAAAAAGAGAGTTATTTGTATAAACATAAAAGTTTGGGGATGTTTGTTATAAAATTTTAAAAGTAAGGCACACAGCTCAAATATTATTTAGCCAAATAAAATTCAATAAATGTTTTGGTATGAAAATAAATTAAATGTGTATAATAAAGAGCTTAGTTGGCCGCAAATAGAAAAGCATGGCTTCTTTTACTACCCAAAAATAGCTAATATTAATGCCGCACCCTCCTAAAATGGAAATTTTGGTAGATCGTTTCATGTTCCAAAGGAAGCTTCATATAATTTTTAAAATATTTATGAATATGATATATTATATGTGAATGTCCATGATATCCAAAAATCTTATTTTTGGAATTACATCTTATGTTTATATTTAATTGAATTATATATCATAACTCCCAAAGGATTAATTTTCTAATATTTATTCCCTATAATATCCCAATGCTCCACTATGTATGTAGATTATTTTTTAGTTATATAGCACTCAATATTCTGATTTTATTTCTCATATGTGTTCACTATTTTAATCTTATTCGTGATATAACTTTACCTATAATCTTTTTAATTTAATATAATTTTATCCATAATCTTTTTAATGCAATTATTGATACTTAAAAAATAAGATTATATATAAAATTGTATTAAATTAAAAAGATTATAGATTAAACCATATCAAATTGTAAAAATTATGGGTAAAATTATATTATAAATAAGATTATAGTACTAGATATATATGAGAAAAAATAAGGATATTGGGTACTATATAACCCTTATTTTTGTGTGTTTATCATTAGTAAAATTTTATAAATATGTGACATGTATGAAGTTGGGGGTAATTAAGTAAATAATAATCATTTCTTATTTTTGTCTCATAATTTTCTTCTCTTTTATTGATCATCTATCTGATCTCAAGTATCTCTTATATTTTTCTTTAGTTACTTCACATAAAACTCATTTTCATGAAATTGGGGAGAGGTTCTAAGATGCGTTATAGGAATAATTTTTTTGCCCATGATAATGACCTTATAATCTATAAAAGAGTATAGTGACCTTATTTTAATCACCCTGCCTTTCCCATTCTTTCCTAGAAAAATAATTTTCTTTGCCATGGAAACCCATAAAGAGCATAAAAAATAGATCTAATTAAAAAAAATTGAAATCAACTAACAAAAGTTAAGTTTAATAGAAAAGATTAATTTTTTATAATATAACAAATTAATATTTAATTTTTTATTAAAATAAATACTTATATTGAGAGTTATGATCGTACTTCTAATAGAATTACCTCTAATAAGCTGATAAATGTAAGCTATGAAAAACGAATGAGCTTGTATCATAAAAATATATATGTTTAATTAAATATTAGTGTTGATATGATAATGTTATATGAGTAGATAATTTATAAAATAATTTAGAAAAATGTTATTTGATATTCAAGAATTCAATATACAGACTTGTAAACACGTATATAAATCCACATCCTTCTCAGAAAATCTTAACTCTGAAACACTCGTAATATTTGCTTCGGAAATTAGAAGAATGGCCATTTCTCATTCTTCAAAGCTCTTGTTGTTAATGTCTCTGATTCTGCTTCTTCCGATTCTTCTGTTTGGATCAACCGTGAGGCTAAGGACAAGCACAGAGAATTTCGAGGGAAAGCTGAATCAACGGAAAATGGAGCGATTTGCAGGTCATCGTCAAGGCTTGACGATGGATTTCAATTTCTTCCCAAAAGGCTCTCCAATTCCTCCTTCTGCTCCCTCCTCCGGTCACAATCCTTAGCCTGGGGCCCACCTTCTAAATCTCTGAATTAGAATAAATAACTTATTTTCCAGTTTATAGTGAAATATCTGAATTAGCATCAATAATAAGGCAAATGAACTATACATACATACATACATACATATGTATGTATGCATGTATGTATATGTATATTTCTTGGCAGAATATCTCTGGAGATTCTGAGAAATGTATCTGGCGATTGAATAAATTTGTCTGTTAGAAGTTATTAGAAATATTAATGTGTTTAATTTCTTCTAATATATATTGTGCTTCACACTTTGTTACAATATGTGAATTGGGTCATTTTGATTGAAACTGCATGTGGAAATATTCTTGTTTTTCTTTTATGCAAGACAAAATATTACTAAGATAAAATAATAGTTTTACAGATTATATACACTTTAAGATTCTATAATAAAATCATAAACGTTCTTTGAATTTTAAAATTATCGATTTTATTGAGTCTCTGGAATCTAACTCAACTAATTTTCTACTGATAAAAAATTCCTATGATAGAACTAAAATACATAAGAAAACATGGTATGGATATACATTTCACACCATCAAAAGAAAACAAATAAAGCAAAGCCAAGATCTCCTACCAAGTGATTGTTAAGGATGAGGATCGATGATCCGAGATCCATAAGTCGGGTGCCCTCCAAGCATATGATTCCTTTACCATAATAATGGTTATGTAGCCTTTTTTTTATATTTGAAAAGAGTTATATGTTGAACTATTAATTTGGGAAGAGACTTCAATATTCATATGCCAATTGTAATAAAGCCAATATATTCACTCTTATCTTTTTCTTCTTATTGTGCAAGTGGCCTGTCTGTTGATTATATGCTTTATTCAGGAATATGAATAATTGATTAATACTTGCAATAACTATGAATTTATTCTCACTTTCTGGCATATATGTGTGTGTGGCATTAATGCTATTGATTTTGCTTAGTGCTTAATGTCTCTTACCAGTAATCGAAGATATTCCTAAAGCATTTAAAGTGGGATTAATTAACTTGAGTATTACAAATAAAATGCATTAGTGCATAATATCAGGATAGTTAATTAGATATAATACTGAGATTATTTATATATCTAATATAATTCAGATGTCTATCAGGGTCGATCAGAATCCTGGTTTATTTTAGGCCAAAAAAATTACATGAATTTTTATCTAAATATTTTACAAGCTGATAAATATTGAAAATATCCTAATTTAATTTTAATAATTAAACAATTTATGTCCATTATATGTATATAGATGAGTTAATGGGATAAGGCTTGTTGTTATTATTGCATATGTATATAGATGAGTACTCATGATGTCATGTATATCTCGTTCCGTTTGTCAATTATTAATTAATTATTATTATCTCATATACTTAATATAAGAGGTAGCTATAAAGTTAAATTTAGTTTTAAATATAAAAATATTAATTTATTTATATATATATATACTCTTCTTGTATTTAATATAAGATATATTTAACTAATTTAATTATATTAAAAAAATTAATTTAGTTAATACATGATACTTTTTTTAAAATATTTTAACCATCTTCTTTAATTCCCTCCATTTTTTCTCTTACTTTCTAGTATTGAGGAGTATTAATAAAGTAAATTGGAAAAAAATAATAAATATTAAAAATAGATCTTATATTTAAAATTAATATTAATTTCTCAATTAGTTCTTATATTAAAGACTGGAGGAATAATATTTATCATTTTTTTAAAATTAATTTACTTAATTTATAAACTGATATATAATATAATATTATCTACGAATAATTTTAGGAGATTGTATTATGTTTATTATAATTAAGACATTTATACTTAGCTGTGTATATAAAGAACATCTTATATTCAATACTAAATCTTCTTCAAAAAAATTTGTAATACGAGGAGATTATTCACTTCTTTTAAAGGTGGTTACCCTAAATTTATATAAAAAATTATTATTTAATTTTTTAATTTATTTAAATTAATTAATTAACTATTAAATTAAATATGTGGAGGAAGTAACTAATTAATTTTTTGTAGCCCTAATTAATTTTCTATCCTTTGGGTTGAACTGAATCCGAGTGTCAATATCATGCATATATCACGTTGAAATGTGACACATTGAATAAACATCCCACGTATTAATTATTTCTTCTTAAATGGCATATACCCACTTACCACTACCAGAACAAAAATTTAAAATATCCCACACGTGCCACACGTATTCTCGTCGGGTTCAACATCTGTCAATTTTGACATTGACCTCTCCATTTCATTTTATTTCACACGTATACAGTTACACGTCTTTCCAACTATCACCTGGTTAAAAAATCTCAACAGTCTCGTATCATAAATATATGACTACGAGATTAATTTTGACTCAAAATATAATATTTTAATTTATTTTTTATAATTTTTTAAATATTTAATATTTAATATTTTTTTAAAATTTTATTATTAAATATTTAAATAATTGATTAATTTAGATAAAAATTTTATAAGAAAGATATCTTTCTCAATATAATTTTTTAACAAGATAAATTTCAAAATTCAATTCTCTTATCTTACAATATAGTTAGTACCACTAGATAAAATATCTTTAGATATATCTCAATAAATTTTTTTCTCATATAAATTTATTATTATTTTTTAAACTAATTTACCTAATATATAATATAATATTACATAAAAAATTTAAAAAGTCAAATATTTGGACTAAAAATTATGTATTGGAGGGGGAAAAAGGTGATTTATAAATATTAATAATGGTCAATTTTGGGGAGTTTCAAAAAGTATCTTGCAAATGTGATAACTTGAGTATCTCATAAATAACATTAGTGTCTATATACAGAGAGTGGTCCTAGTCTGAGATACTAAGATCATTTACTTACTATTAAATTCTTGCACTATATAGACTTTAAATGCTTTGTTTTTTTTTTCTTTTGGGAGCGTCACACCCAAATTAAAGACTCCCCACTAAATTAATTATTGATTTTACTAAATAAGCACCATGATTTGGTCTTGATGTGATAATTGATCACTATTTCATGGGCATTTCCTTCTATTCTATTGGGTAATACGACTTAAGTGAAATTTAATTTCTTTAATTTAGGAAGCTATTTATGGAGTATTTTGAACCTAAATTATTTTGTATGATGACTTGTTTCATACTAGCTTTATGATTACATTAATATGAATTTAATTCTCTATTTTGAGAGATAATATTATTAAAAGATATATTGACTGATATTTTAAATAATTAATTATTATTTTATTGTTTTAAATTGATCAAGTTTTTATTATCCTATAATCTTTCATATTATTTATTTATTTATTATTTATTATTATTTAATATTTTATTTTACATTCTTTTTTTATCGCAAAGTCATTGAATGCCTATATATAAAGTTTCTATTTTAATTAATAAATATAAATTAATTTATGACTATAATCTATTATATTATCTTCCTCTCACAAGATAAAGGTCTTATATATACATTTATAGTAGACTCCTTTTTATCTCTCTGGAGGGTAAGAAGATTTCTTCTAACATTATTCGTGAAGGTTTGGTCCCAAACAAATTAATAAAAAAATTATTCTCATTGTAAAAAAGAAAAAAGAAAAATATCTATTAATAAAATCTATTTGTCTTAATTTGATTGGATAAAAATATTTGAAGTCTATAAGATTAAATACTTAAGTCTTCCTAAAAATACATAAATATTAATTATGTACTTTTAAGCACTAAAAATATATTATTAATTTATTAAAATATCAACGTAATTATTCATTAATATACCTAATATAAAATTTATAACAAGTTGCATAACAACTAGCCGTTCACATACACCTTTCTTGGCCATCTTTTGAATTTTGTCATGCTACACACCCATTTTCTATAATGCCATGCGTCCCCTACTAAATCTCTCAAAATTTCTGCATCAGACAAGATTTCTTCTTTTTGGAAAAAAAAAATACAAATAAAATAAACGATGCCATTTAATTTTTGCATTTAGCACAATGAAAAATTTGTATAAACTTGATTTAAGTGTTTGTAAGGTACTATTTAGTTCTAAAATTCTAATAAACCGATGCAAGCAATTTTACTAAATAAAATTACTAAATTAGTAAAAACTAAGATCTTAGTGGACTTCCGCAGGACCACATTTACTTGAAACACATTTTTCATATTAGTTTACAATGCAATCAAACTAATGCATGCATTAATTTTACCTAGTAGTTTATTCCAAGTTCTATCATATAATAATTAAAAAAATGAACCAAACTCATCCCTGCAACCTTTTTTTTTTTTTTTAGAATCACAAGTAGGTGGCAAATAAGGAAATTAATTATTTCCTTCTTTCCGTTTATATGTCAAGCTTTCCATTTTTAGGGTAATTATTTTTTTTTATTTGGGACTTGCATGTAAGGTGTAATTATTCCTTTTTCACATATTTTATTACTCTCTCATATCTTTAATATAAGATCTATTTAATTAATTTGTATAAATTAATAAAATTAGTTAAGTTAGTTATTTTTAATAATTGTGTATTGATTTCTCTAAAATACCCTATACTATTATGTGGATTAAAACTACCTCCTGATAAAGACTCCTTAATATATGTTCAATTTTATAGGGATATTTGGGAGGAAGACTATAAAATTAAGAGACAATGTAGATTGTGATTTTATATTTAGAATCAAAATGAATTTTTTGTCTATCTCTTATAATTAGAACTGGAGGTAATGTATGGTTAGTAGGGTTTGAATTCATATCTTTATATGAGTTGTATTTTTTCTAATTGAATCAACTTATGTTAGTTGGTTAATTACTGCAATCTATTACTTATATGATCTTATTTATAAATTACTTTCAGTACATTTCACATAAACAAAAAATATTAAATTTTATTAACTTTGTTCAAATTTAATAACTTATTAACTTTATCTCTATTTAATATATGTTATATTATATGAAAATAAAGTCAACATAATAATAAATACATGATAAAATTATATATTGATATAAAAAAATTAATAATATAACTTATATAAATAGGGACTAGAGGAGTATTTAATTATCATCTAAATCAAACTCAATTCAAAAAATAGAAAAATTAGAGATATTTAACTTAAATGCTGCTGGGAGGTGGTGAGCAGAAACATTCCACTTCCGGGCATAATAAATTTGACAAAACTTTAATATTGAGAAAGCATATTCCACATGTAAAGATAGCGACTATCCTTGTTGAGTCCTCGTTGTTGTCCACGCACTCTTCCTCTTCTTCTTCTTCGTCAAGCATTCACCCAAGTTCCTCATTCATTCCTCTGTTTTTCTCCCTGCAAAATCCCTTCCATTTGACCCAGAAACAAGAAAATCTCACATACCCAAGTGAGAAAATGTTAGTGTCGTCCCAATTTTAGGTCCAAGTATTAAACTTTACCAACCGTTGACATTCAAAATCTCATAATACTTGGCGTGCTTCTCAGTTATTGTCTTCATGTTTTCTCATTCCCCTGACTTCAATTTCTTCCCCTTTTTCTTCTGCAAACACTTATAAATCAGTCCACTTCTTTCTCGGGGAAAGTTATTACACTCTCTGGATCAAACACTTGACAAGGAATCTGTTCATCATCTTGGATAATTAATGGCCACTACTTCTCGTTCATATAAAGCATTGCTGTCTCTGATTCTGTTGGCTCTGTTTATTCTGGCTGATTCTTGCTCTGCAACTATGAGGCTAAGAACAGAGATTCTCAAGAGAAAGATGAACGAAAGGAAAATGCAGGGATTCGTATATCGAGGTTTGGGATTCAATTTCTTGCCAAAAGGGTCTCCAATTCCACCATCTGGTCCATCAAAGAGGCACAACTCTAAGGTGGATTCTAGACCTCAGAATTGAGTAAAATTTTCCAGAGTTTTCTTGGTTTCTTTCTTTCTTTCTTTTTCTCTCTGGTTTTGTATTGACGCGAGGAAGCTCAGAAAGATCAAAGTTCAGATCCTGAAATGGGAATAAAGAGAGAGGTTTTGGTTCCGCTATTCTGAATTAGAACACTGTATAGAAGACATCGTTGAGGCAGTAACGTGAATTTATCATGTTTTTATTTTTCAGTGTCAGGCTTCTTGTTACTCTGTTTCTCCAATTGAATTCTGGGATTGTGATGATGATGATGATTAGTCAAGCTGAATTGTTGCTTTCTCTTCAATCCTTATTTTGTTCATGTTCCGGAATTTTCCACATCTTCCCCTCTTTGGATTCTGTGATGGCGTTGAATCAAATCAAAATCCGTTTTTTAGCCTTGTAGCATCCAATCTACCTTAATTTAACGACTCACCGTCAAAGTTAATAACATGTTGACTCATAATTTATAAAATTATAAGTTTAAATTTTATAGCTAATATAAACAGCTAGTTTATAGACGATTTGTGTGTATTTCTATAAGCGCTCATTGATTTTTGAAGCATATCTTAACCCTAGTAGCGTATGAGTTCAGCTTGCCCCAACAAAAAAATTAGGACGCGAGAATTTAAGACCTCTAATTAAAGCCCCTCACAGTTGAACAAATGTTTGGTGTTCTAAGTAGATGCCTTTTGTTTGCTGAAACTTCACTTTCATATTATTAATTATCAATGATAACCCATTCATACATTATTGCCCTTGGCTTCATTTTTTTTTCTGGGTGTTATGTTTGATTAAGAAATCTTGAGTTATATTTCTGATTTTGGAAAAAGATTTGGTCCAATAAAGAGAGACTCAGTGGATGGTTGAGATATTGATGTAGGGTCCAGAAGAAGTGAAGATAGTACAAGTTGAATCTCATGTGGGACAATTAGGGTTGGAATTGTGTGTAAATGCCAATGAACCTAAATGCCCCTAAAGCAAGGGACTTATTAGAATAATAAACCTATCCAGAAAATTAAAAAAAAAAAAAGATAATCCCAGCTAGCTACAAGTTAATGTGCACAAGTTTGAAATCTTTTGATTCACAAGATTGTTCAATTTGAGTATTTTAGAACCTTCTTTTGTTGCCTGAAAAGTAATTTAGATTGTTCCAATTTCAATCTTATTTTAAATGATTTTTTAAAAAAATATAAAACCATGATAAAAATATTTTTTTATAATGAATTAAAAAAGTAATCAATAAATTTAAAAAAAAAAAAGACAAGTCTAAAGATATAAATCATTCAATGAAGTTAGATTAGCAAGAACACTATGCATACCATTGCCTCCTATATATCACAAGAATTTTGAGGATTTAAAGAAAAATGAGAGAGGGTTGTTGCTTTATTTACTAATATTTTTTGTCCCATTTTAAGTATATGATGAACACAAAAAAGAGAACATTGTTCACTCAAGACTCATATTCAACCAATACCTCAAGTTTGAATTTTACATATGAAAAAAAATTGACATCTACAGGGTGATTTATATCTACATGATCAGTCTAGCCAATTTGGTCAAGATTAGTCAATGCCTAATATGATTAGTTCAAAAAACCATTAGCATTATAACTAACAAGTTGTTGACTGAAATGATAAATAATCCCGCTCTTATAAAAAAAGAATATAAATTCGAATATCAGGAAGTATAATTGTCAGGAGATGCGAAAATTCTTTTGCTCTTTAAGTCTCAAAAGGAATTATACTATTGATTAAATTAAAACAAACAAACGTAGAGAGAAAGAGAATTGAAATTGCAAAAAATGGAAATGGAATGCCATCCATGGACCATTGTCGTTGAAGTTTAAAATATTTGTGAAAATGTAATGGTGACTTATAAGGGCATATGCACCATGCCCATGCACATAGGCTTCACCTGTCAAAGCTTGATAATCTAATTTTGATCCCACGTTTTCAATAACCTGTGTATATCTCCTCACTTTTTGTGACTTCTTTTTTGTTTATAAAAAAAATACTTTTAAACATCATTTAAAAGGAAAAGAAATAGTGGGTAAATTAGCATTCATATTGAGAAATGCTTTTATTTTGCTTAAGCCACTTTCAATATATTTTGGCCTTCCCTCTTATGCTGAACCAATTTTATAATTTTAGGTATGACTTTGATCATTGGGGTAGCATTTTTTTATGATTAATATATATGATTTACAAATAAACTTTAAATTTATGTAAATTCGTTATCAGCGTATAAAGACTTTTTTATAACAATTTAAAAAATATTTTTATTATCATTCTTGTAATCAGTATAAAAATAATATAAGTTATACTCTCAACATCACCCCCACAAAAATTGGTGTGAAAATCTTATCGTAGAAGTGTTATTTTGTGCTACTAGTATGCCAGTTGTGCCAGTTCAATGCTATGTCTAACTCATCAAAATAGCTTTAATTGACTGAAAACAAAAGAAAAGGGACCGCATGTATAACAACATTAATTAATAAGTTAGAAAAAAATAAAATATTTAAATAATTAATTTGTTCCAATAATAAAAATAATATATTTAGATAATTGGTTCGATCGCTCAAATGTCACCAATTGCTCCCCTAGTTATAATTATAAGAATCAATTAATTTTTTTTAAATAGATTTATAAAATTAAATTAATTAATTAATTATGATCAAATATAACTTTTCAAAATAAATTTATATTATATATTTTTTAATATATTCGAATTAATTAATTAATTTTTATATTATTTATAATTAATTTAATTTTTTTAAATATATTTAAAAAAATTAACTGATTTTTATAATTAGAATTGGATATATATATATATATATATATCACGAGACAAACAAAGCAAAACAACCCATGATGGACGTATATGACTCGTGACACATGATTTGGAAGTTGGTAGAGATGTTTAGAGTAAACTACATAGTATGTTAGTTAATGCATTACATTGAAATAAATAAATTGCAATGTTCACTCTCATCATGAATAATTTGGTTTATTAGTATACATTTAATTACCTCTAATTATAAATATAAACTATTTTTCTAATTCTAAAATCTAAAATTTATATATAATTTATCTAAGTGAAAAGATATTGATCAGTTAAATATAAAATTTTAAGTTTAAATTTATATAAATATAAAAAATATATTTAAAATAGTTATTTTTAATTGAGCTAAACAATGCTCGAATCTAAATTTTAAAACTATTTTATGTATGTAAAAATTTTTAAAATTTTAAATTATATACATATAATCCTTTTAAATTTTAAGATATGTACCAATTAGAGATAAATAAAACTATTCCCTTAAGAGTTTATCTTTATAAATATAAGAGTATGAGAAAGTTGTTTGTAAAATTTTAAAATTTAAAGAAATTATCAATATATATAACATAAAATTAAGGGGAATTATATATAGTTTTGTCTTTATTTTAAAGAACACTAGGTTTATTTTAGGAAAATATTTTTACATTAATTCTCAAAAGCTTGGATTATTTAATAATTTTCTTGATATACAAAAAAAAAATATTTTTGTGACACTTTTTATGAAACAGAGTATTTGCTTTATCAGAAGTTACATTAAACCCTTTGCCTTATATATTTTTTTTTCTTGAGTTCATTTTGTACAACCAAACAAACAAATGGGATTTTCAATTTTCTTTAGTTTGATTTGATAGGCTCTGACTTGAATCAATGCTTACTTTTGATTTGGGCTCGACTGGACTGGTTGCCATTTTAATGTTTTTATTTCTCACGGTTGCCCAAGAAATTCCTTATTAAAAATATCTCAAAATAATGTCTTACTTTTAACACGATGTAAAAGATATATTTAATTAATTAAATTAAATTATATAATTTATTTAAATTATTTAATATAATATTTTTTAAAAATAATCTAATAATCTTTCTTAACTACCGCATTTTCTCCTATTTTTACTTGATTATTATTAAAATAATATCAATATGAACAATTTAAAAAAATTAATAAATATATAAAATAAATTTTATATTTAAAAATAATATCAATTCTCTAGTTAGATTATATATTAAAGACCATATGAGTATTATTTGTATTCTATAAAATTACATATAAAAATTTTTGAAAAGTCAACAATTTTCAAAATTCACATATTCTTAATCTAATTTTTTTCTCTAACATACATTTTTTTAATTGAAGATAATTTTATTTTAAATATTATTTAATAGTAAATATGAGCAAATTTTTTTAAAAAATTTAAATCTTAATTCGTTATAATATGATTTTTTTTTATTATATTAAACCTGAGACAATATTGTAAAATTTCTATAAAAATAATTTCTTCTTCTTTTTTTAATAATTTGAAATTATTATTATTTTAATACAATATTTAAATAATATTTATGTGAAAATAATTAAAGTCAGAAAAGGAGGACAGTTGCAGATCTTGTCCCGCTGTCAAGGGCGAATGAGCATACCTTCATTTCTGTACGGCAGATTGCAATTCCCACCTTCAACGCAATTCATATCTCATAGTTTAGAATTTTATATAATATTACAATTCTTTTACTACAAAACAAAATAAGATACTCTTATTTACTGATTTATTTAAATAATTAAATCATATATAATCTTCTTATAACTTCAAAAACCTATTTAAATTATATAATGAAGCCTTTTAAAAATAGACTTAAAAGGGCTATATATATGACTTTGAAAGCATAGAATTATGTTTATTTAAATTAAGAAAACATTTTAAAAGACTTCAGACTTTTGAAAGCTAGCTTAGATTTAAGATCATGCCTTAAACTTCTGTTTCGGATTCAAGCGTATTTAGTTAAAGTTTCACCTAACTTATTTTTATGATTGTGGCAGGGTGTTATATAAAATATTTAGTACCTTACTTAATATTTTAAATAATATTATCTATAATAAAAAAATATATTTAAGAAAAAATAAAACCTCCCATATAAAATTTTATAGTTCTTCCATCCACATCAGTATACTCCATTAAATAAAAACATAATACAATATTTATTTTTTCTAATTTATTTTTACTTTAATTTTGATTCTTATAATTTTAAATAATAAATTTTATTTTTTTAACTTTTTTTGTCTATTTAAAAATTTAATCTTTATATTTTAATAAAAAATAAATTATTTTTGCTTCTAAGCACGAAAACTTATTGACTTGAATCTATATGAACAAAATCTAAATCCAAGACAAATTATAAAAATTAAATTTTATAATATTAACAAAAAAATTATCTTGACCCTCAAGGGCCATTAAGAAAACTCTCTTTGCACCATTCTTCTGCTCTCAACGCGGTTATGCATAACCATGGATGAGAGATAGTGTCACCTGGATCATCTCGTTTGAGTAAAAATTAAAAAAAAGGCATTATAAAAAATAGTTTTAAATAAATAAATATTTAAATAATTATTATGAAAAAAATTTTATAATTAAAAAATTATTAAAAATAATATAATTTTATTAAAAATAAAAGAAAGAAAAGTAAAAGAAATAATAGAGAAAAAAATAAAAAAATAGATAAAAGAAAAAAAGAGTATAAGGAAAAATAAAAATTAAATAATTTATAATTTTTTTATTATTTTAATAATTAATTTAAAATTATAATTTTAAACTATTATTAATTTAAATTTTTTTATAAATATCATTATTTATTTTAATTTTTTAATATAAATGTTTTGGTTTAAAAGTTTCCATTTGAATGGGAATAATCTATAGGCCCACCCTATATATAGTCAATAGCAGAGTAATATAATTTATATATACATTCTTTAATTTATTACAAGATGAACAGCCATAACCCATTTTCATCGTCATCTTCATTTCAACGCACAAGAACTTCTCCATTCATACCCACTAAAACGTTCTGGCTCAAGACATGCAACTTTAATTAATTCATATTCCCAATCAATGCCTACATTTTACACTTTGTGACAACATCGTACTAATCATCATAACCTTAAGAAGGACGAAGATAAACAACAATGGCGGATCCATGGTTAGACTCTGAGAAGATAAATGCTGAGCTCAGGGCCTCCATGATTATTATTGCGCTGTTGATCAGGATTCATCATGTAGAAGGCTTCAGAGTCTTTGGACCCCACCACCCTCTCGAACTTGGCTCTCATATACATGAGCTCCTCATCGGACCCACCTGCCTCATTCCCTTTGCCACTCCCCGCCGCCATCGGCAGCACTCCGGCTCCCATCGTTATCGACTCCACCGCCTTCAGAACTTTCCACTCCTCCTCCTCATATTCTCTCTTATTACTCGCGTACCCACATTTCCTTCCATTGCAGTAAGCTCTCCATCGAGGCTCCTCCAGCTGTTCCACTGTTGTTACCGCCGCCGCCGCCGCTTTCTCGTATTCCAGGGAGATTCGGACCAACCCAGAAGCCATATCTCGGATCAACACGCTCGTGGGGGTTGCTAACTCGATGAGGAAGGAGGGGGTAGACTTAGGGTTGGATTGGAACGCGGCCGAAGAGGGTGCCGATCACAGGTCGGGTCGAGGGGTAGAAGGGTCGGGTCCTGGTGAAGAAAGTGAAAGTAAGAGCTGACTTGAGCTTTGAAATGGAATGAGCTTTCTTTGGGATTTGATAGTGCCTGCAGTCTTTGGAATGTGAGGAGGAGGAGGTGGTGGTGGTTGTGTTTAAGATTTCATCTTGGTCGGCGTCTTCGCCGGCGTACCTTTTACAATGGAAGTATCGTCTGGAGAAGGAGAAGGAAGAGTTGTAGGGGGTTTTGGCGGTGATGGCACTCATCAGAAGAAAGGACAGGGAAGATTCTTGTGAGTAAGAACATAAATATAGGAGATTGTGTTTTGGGACAGTGTTATGTGGTTGGGAAGGAGCGTTTATACCCACACGCACACAGACGCACACACAGAGAGATATGTGAGAGAAAGGGTAAAAGTGTCAGGAGATGAGAGGGGGAAGGACAGACAGGAGATGAGAGGGGGAGGGTGACAGGTGGGAGATGATCAGACTCAACTACTGCACAGTAGAATTTACACGGAATTGAAGAATTGCAGATTGGAGGGCTCAAGGAAAACACAGCAAAGGAAAGAGATGTCAACTCAATTAGTATTCCCATAGGATTTTATTATTTTTTCAATATATATTTAATTAATTTAATTATATATAAAATTTTATTTAAATTATTTAATATAATATATTTTTTAAAACGAATTGAATTATTATTTTTTAACTCCCTCACATCCTCCGTCGCTTTAAACTGACATGGTACTGGATAAAGAGAGAATTGTGAAAAGTGAGAACACAGGAGTATTTTTTTTTTTTTAATTTTTAAGGCAAGTAAAAAGTGAAGGAGATTGATTGCCATTGGGAATAGTAAGAGAGTAAGGAAGGAGTGAAGGACACACCAAATCATATCCACCAGCCACATTTATTCTTTTGTTATTTTATTATACTACCAACCATCTTTAATTGAAGATAAAATAAAAAATTATGTTTTGCCTAAAATTTAATTAACAATTGACTTTATTAGCATATGAGATAGGTATTAAATTATTAACATAGACAGGAAGTAGTTTTTTAAAAAAAATTGCCAATTAATATATTAGTTAGGACATACAGTAGATGATCCATTATATAATAAGCAATAAATAGTTATAGAGTCCGTTTGAATAAAAATTATAAAAAAAAAAATTATAAAAAAATTTTAAATAATTTTTAGAAAATAATTGTTAGAGAAGAATGTATAAAAAATAATTTTAAATAAATGAGTGTTTGGATAATTATTTATAGAAATATTTTTATTATTAATAAATTATAAAAAAATATATGATTATTAAATATATAAGAGATGTTAGAGAAGATATAATATAGAAAAAAAAGAGAGGAGAGGGGTATAAAAAAATAATATAAAAAAAATAGGAGAGAGGAGAGATGGTGTAAAAAAAATAAAAATAATAATAATTAATTAATCTATAAATTTTTTTACTATTCCATAAACCACTCTAATCCGTTTATCTAAAATTTTAATTTTAAATTATAATTTAATCTAAATTTTTTTAAATAAATATAATTATTTATTTTTAAATTTAAATTATATCTAAACCTAAATTTTAAAATTTTAAGTTATACTAAAACCAAAAACACACGTAATGTGAAAGGTGGAAGACAGTGAACAAACAATGAAGTGTAGGAGAATAACAATTATAAAAAAATTTATTACCCAAAAAAAACTACAAAATAATTTAATTTTAACAAATCTGCCAAAAAGTCTAAACTCAAAGTGAAAGCCACTTCTTTTCTTTCCTTTTCTTCTTGGGGATTGTGGAAGAATAGCAGAGTGTCACTAAAGTCCGTAGCAATTTACAGCATTGAGCCAATGAACTACTACTCCTAGGGCGGCTTGTCTTTACCATTTGTACTATTTATTTTATTATATCTTCTTCCTATTCTTAACTTTTAGTGTAAATTATTTATTTATATGTATGATCCCTAGGTTCTCCAGGAAGATTCAATCCAGTTATTTACTCCTCCCCATCTCAATTAAAAATTATATATAATTACTTCTTCTTTTCTTTTTTTAATATAAAAAATTTTAAAAATTAAATTTAAATTTAAAAATAAATAAAATTTCTACCCTTCTTAAATAATATCAATATCAAATAAACTAAATTATCTATTATCTTTAAATTTATATTTAGATATCTAAGAGTTAATTTTTTTTAAACTGTCATAATTATAACTATAATAAAATAATATTTTTAAAAAAATTAAATATATTTTAAATAGATATATATCTTATTTCCTATCAATTGAACGAAGATGGGGTATTTAATTAGTCTATGTTGATAGGGTCTCTCTGCCGTGGCTCTAATGCACCTAAGTCCCACATAAATATTTAAATATCATTTTATTTCTTCTTATTCTTTGGATGGAGTTTACAGTATTATTTGGACTATAAGATTAAATCGAATTATTGAGTAAGATTTAATAAATAATAGCTGATAAATTGGAATTCATTTAATTAACTATATTTTTATACCATCTTTCTTGCTTTTAATATCGCTGCCCTAAATCTATTTGCACTCTTTCTCATATTCATTGCAATTTCAAAACCTTGTGGGGGAAGTTATTATGCCAGTGATTGCCTTTAGCAGATTGGACATATCAGGATGTTGAAGTTGGGTTGCATTGTAGTGATATTGTTCATGGTTCATGTTGAGTCAATGTTATATCGTTTTATTTTAATAAAATTGACTTTTCTTAAAATTTTTGACTACTTTATGTAAGTAAAATAAGTTAAAATTAATTATTTTGTAAAATATCTAAATTACTCTTCATAAAAAAGTCATTACTAAGAGAGTTTGATCAATTAATTTGGAGGAGGAGTTAAAATAGTGTGAAATGAAACCAAGAAAATTTCATAAAATCTATAAAATGCTATTAATTAAAATTAACTATGTTTACCCTTAAAGATGCATGCTTATAAATATAATAGATTAAACTATAAGGGTTTAATTTAAATAAAATAAATTATATGAATCTAATTTAAAATTGAGGAAAATTATTAGGAGCTAAGGATTAATTTCTTAAAAAAGTTTTTTTTATCAAAATTGTGTATCTATTGATTTTTTTTCTTTTTGTAAAAAGGAAAAAAGTTGGACTCATATGGGCCTTTGTGTGTGTTCAATTTCTTATTGGGTATAACAGTGTTGGACTTCAAATGATGGGACTTAAACGGACTCTTTTACAGGAAAAGAAGAAGGGGGAGAAACAATATGGACGAAGTGAACATTGGGCTTCTATACTCATTTGTTTTCTAATATTAGTGCCAACAAGCTAGTTGAAATGAAAAGGTGAGATGTAAGGTTATTTAGAATATATTTAATTTTTCAGGAGTATTATTTTATTATAATTCTAGTCGTGATACTTAGGAAGTAATTCTAGTTCTTGAGTGCCTAAGTTTACGCTTGAGGATAATAGACAGTTTATCCTGCTCGACATTAATATTATATAGGAGGAAGGGAGTTTTCGCTTTATCTTTAGATTATAGGTAAATCCAACTCTTTTTTGAAAATTTTTTATATAAAAAATGCTAGTTGAAATCAGCATTGATTCAAGTGAAAAGGGTTTTGGTTGTTTAATCATGATATCAAGTTCAAGTTCGTATAGACGTAAAAAACACTTTTAAAGGAGTTATCTTTAATTAGACTAAATAATACTTAAATATGATATAGTCAGATAATTATAAAAAAATATAAGCTAATTGAAATAAATCAATATCATTATTCACTTATAATGCACAATTGAATTTAACTCATTTAATAATGTAATTGACTAATATGTACTCAATGTACAAAAAATGCCCAAATAGCAAGAACATGGCTTAGTGTTTATCATGTAATGGGAATTAATAGAAATGAGAACCTATTAAGATAGAGTAAAGGTGCATCTAACACTAAAAACTAATTTTATAAGAGTAATTAACACCTTAAAGTATTTAAGGGTACAATTAGCACTATAAACTAATTTTAAAGATACAACTAGCATCTTAAAATATTTAAGAGTACAATTAGTACCCTAAACTAATTTTAGATGTGCGACCAACATCTTAAAATATTTAAATTGTTATAATTCTGCCCTTTCAATGATAGAAGTATAAATTTTTGTCCGATCCATGTCACATAGGCTTTTTATTTTGACACATTATTATTTAAAAGGTTAGATGTATCACATTGTTTAAATAAGAGTATTAAATGAACCCTAAAATTGACATTGTATATAATTCATATGTGAAGATTAAAATTTTTTATAGTTTATTTAGTATAATTTATTAAAACAATAATATACATGTGTCATTTTAAATAATAATATATTAAAATAAAAAATTTGTGTAGCATATATCAAATAAAAATTAGTATTTTTATTAGCGAATGAGTAAAATTACACCAATTTAAACACTTTAGGATATTAATTGCTCATCCAAAATTAATTAGGGTGCTGATTGTACCCTTAAATATTTTAAGGTGTTAATTATATATTTAAAATTAATTCAGGGTACTGATTATATTTTTAAATATTTTAGAGTATTAATTACTATTTTAAAATTAGTTTTGGGCGTTGGATGCATCTTTTCCCATTAAGATATGCATGTTTGGCTGACAATCATCAAATTTATTCCAATATTCTACACAGTGATTAATTATAATTATTTCATACTCTAGAGTAAATTTGATTCCTTCCCAAATTTTAATGGAATGAAAAACTGATGGATGGAATGAGTCAGCAATTTTAATTATTACCGTCATATGTTCACTATGAAATATATCATATTTGTTTAATTTATTTTAAGAATTTAAAGTAAAATTAATAATTGAAAATACTAAAAATATTTTCGTATATATGTAAATTAATATGACAAAAAAATAAATCAATAATTAAATATATTTTTATACTAATATTATTATAATAGTTTCCATATCTTTAGTTTTATTCTTGCATAATATTCATTTAATTAATTAAAAAAGTGAAGAGGTATGTCCGTTTTCATTGTGTCAAGGATAATAATTCTCTTAAATGAAAACCTCATTCAAATTTTTATCGATTCTTATTCACATTCTTATCCTCGTAAAAATTATTTCCTAAACAAGCTAGGGAGTATGATCATTAATTTAAATTATATTGGGAGAACTATAATGAAGGACCTAAAATAAATTATATTTATTAAAAAGGACCATAATAGTTATAATTATTTAGAAGGACTAAATATAAAAATAAAACTTTAAAACTTCTAAATTATCCCTTACCAAAACCATCCATATTTTTTTCCCACATTATATTTTTAAAATTAATAAAAAATTTAAATTTCAATAAATTAAACAAAATTTATCTCAATGTTTACAACTTATGTAAATATCAATTGAAAAAATAATAAAAACATTGTTCAATTTTATCAAAATTATAATTTTATTTTTAAAATTGACACAGACTTTAATTGAAAATAAAAATTATATAACTTTATAAAACTTGAAATCTTTTATAATTTATTATATATGTTAAAAAAAGGTTATACATATCTAAAAAATTTAAAAACTTCATAGTTAAACCATTAAAAGAAGTTTGTATAATTTATTTTTATTTAGAATAAATTTGTGAGTTTTAAAAAATAAAAAAAATCATGTATTGTTAATATATTTTATTAATAACTAAATAATTTAATATATTTTTATGTAAAAGTGATAGTCATGACTATAAGCCTAGAAGATATTGTCAATAAAAAATTAATATAATTCTTAATAATGTGCTTTTTTAGAAATAAAGCTTTTTTTAACATCTTAATATAATTTCTTTTTAGTATGGCCCTTAAAAAATCTGTCATGGATGATTTTGGGGGTTTTAATTTTGATAAAAAGTAGAATTTATAATAATTTTAAAAGAGAATATGGGAAACAATGTAGGAGGTTTAAACGTTCATATTAGTTTTAAAAATAAAATATTGGAGAAAATATAGGAAGTTTGGTAAGGGGCAATTTGGTAATTATAAATTTTTATTTTGATATTTGGTCCTTATTAATAATTATAACTGTTATTATACTTTTTAATAAATATTATTTATTGTAGGTCCTTTATTCTAATTCTTCCAATTATATTTCTTTCATTCAACCAAACTCAAATTTAACACCAAATTTTTTTGGCCAAAATAAATTAGAACCATATTGTTCCTCCCTTTTTTAGTCAAAACTCATTTGTATTGTAATATCTATAAAAAGAATTTCCAAAAAGATTAGCATATTAGCAGAGCCTTTTAAACTTATAAACCCTACTTCATTTATAAACCTTATAGGTACAGGCCTCACAATAATGCACCCTATTCGAGAGCCAGCATGCATAGCAACTCCACTCCATAACACTTCACTAATTAGCCTCATGTTGGTTAAAATTATCTATGGGTAGTCCTCTTCGTCAGCCTCTCAATGAAAGAACCGACCTCTCAATAAAAATACTAATGTAATGATCTGCAATAAATAACTCAATGTAATAGTACTGAACTATATTTAATGAAAATTCCCAATACACACAAGCTTGACATTCTCAAAATAAGAAAAAAGAAAAGCTACATAGCTAAGTAAATAGGAAACAAGAAATATAAAAAAAGGGGCAGCCCCCTATATATATATTTCAGAAGGAATAAAATAAAGAAGTTGCAGAAGGGAAGAAGAAACTCTAGACTCATTTTTTTCTTTATAATACACATGTGATCCTTAATATAATATTTAATTAATTAGAAAGTTAATGTTAATTATAAATATAAGATATATTTTTTATATTTATTTTTTTTTTCAAATTACTCTGTTAATACTCATTAAGTAATAATCAAGTATAAGAAAGGAATAGAGTAAGATAAAAAAATGATTAAAGTATTTTAGAAAAAATATATTATATTAATTAAATTAATTAATCTAATTAAATTAGTTAAAATAAGTTATATATTAAGTATTGGAGGAGTACATATCTTTAAATAATAAGAAAATTATGACTCACTGTCATAATAGATTTATTACGTATTAATGATATATTGATGACTCATATGTAATGTTATATTTTTTCTTCTCGTCCGTATTATTCTCCATTATAAAACATCTTAGGTCTTTCAATGCCATGCACTAAGTATACGGGATTCATTGTGTAAACTTAGAAAAAATAATTAGAATAATTTGATTGCTCTCCCACAGAAATGGAATCTGAATCATCATTGTTATATATATCCAACAAGTTTATATATCACCCACCAAGTGTTGTTTTTTTTTTATTAAAGGAGATAGAGATAGAGAGATATATATACCAATATATATATATATACATATATGTTATGGCTGCATGAAGGCAAAGGAATTATGATAGTGAGGTTCCGTCAAGTAATTAGGACGACACGACGCCATTATTAATGGAAACTTATTGTCCTTTCTCTCTGCAAACCCTAGAATCTGAATCTGAATCTGAATCTGTCTTTGTCTCTGTCGTCTGTCATATACACATATATTAGTGCTGTCCAGCCAATTCTTCAATCTTTCTATTTCTTGCCAACTTAGCACTGACTGATCATCCTGCTTTTATCTCCTGATCCCACTCCTTTTCTTCTTGTTTACACATGTCTCTAAAAAAAGTTTCTGCAATTTAAATGGAGTTTATAACCGACAACAAAGTCAGACAACACGATAAACATACATCGAGAGTTATGAGTTCTACATCTTCGGTGTTGATACATTTGTTGAGATTAATAATATATTTTTTTAATTATTTAATTATTTAAAATTAAATTTAACTATTATTTATATTAGATTTAACTATTATATTATCATATGTTATTTAAATAAATCTAAGATATTAATATTATATATAATTTTAAATTTAGCGTATTATATTATATTTTTATATAAAAAATTATTTATATTCTTATTTATTCAATTATCAATATTTTGAGGCTCTTATTTTTCTTCTACTTAATATGGCTTATAAGGCTAACATATTTTTTTTTATCTAATAGACAAATCTTTTGAGATAAGTTATCTCTTTGGACTTATAACATTGATACTTATTCATGGAGAGATTAGGGTTACCTATAGGAGTCTTCTTACCGCCCTAGGAAATGTTTTCTTTGATGTAAGAATATTGCTAGCCAGGGGTTCCCTAAATGATCGATGGAGTTAGTAAATATCATAATTTTTTTCTTTATAACCTTTCTGTTTCAAGTCATTGTTCTCAGTATAGGTGAAAGTCACTTCGTTTTTCTTTCTTTCTTTCTTTCTTTATTTCTTTTCTCTTTCATTCTGATCATTAGTTACATCTTCTTTTTAAAGATTCTTGGGGTGCAATTTCGTCACCATTGGAAACTATATATTGTTTATTTTAATTAATTTTTCTGGTGGGAATGAAGAGACCTAACTTGGATATTAGTTTATGTACGGCAACGAATAATATACAGATAATGAGAGACCTGAATTGTCTTTTATTATTTATATTCATATTGGAATATAATAATAGGTTTTTTAGAATTAGTTCCTTCACACTTTGGAAGAACAATGCCTTATCCAGGAAAGCATTTAATTATCTAGACACCTGTAATTTGATTAAGGCTCATAAATTCCTACCTCAGATAAATTGGTAACACGAATTTAGAGTTATGATTCATATTAATTAACAATTAATAATTAATTAAATACCTACTTTCTCAATAGTACAAAAAAAAGTACTTTAAATATGTACAAAGTGAACATATTTTTTTAATAATATCTTTAATTGACTAAAGTGGTTCATTTATTAATAATTCATACACAAAAATTGCAATGAATACTTCAAATAAAAACAAAGTACTTAGAAAAAAATTACACCACTTTCATTTGTTTCTAACAAAAGCTATTATAAACAGCACTACTTTTACAAACTTCAGTTACGTAACCCATGAAAATAAGTCCACGGTTCGTTTAATTTCCATTCTTCAACTTCCAAAGTTTATCATTGTTTCAGAAGAAAAATCGACTTGTTCTGAAGGTATTCATCAATTAGCTCCGAGTCATATCGAATATCATCACAAGAGTGTCATATCAAATTACTATTCTTTTTTTTTTAGTCCATGCATATATATAACACATTGATCTATTCTGCAGCAATAATTCAATTAACTTAACAAGTAGTTTAACAATATAATAATATACTAATTACACAAAACTATACACGAGATTAAAAAAATTATCAGACTTATAATCATCGTCTTTGGGAAATCCGTTAACTAAGTTTGACAACTAAAATTTGTAAATCTAAAGCTTGTTTGACTTTGTGTTTGCTAAAACTTTGGTTTGAATAGTATTTGGCTGGCTTATAGATTAATAAATTTAGTTAATATGATATATATTTTTTAAAATATTATAATTATTTTCTTTAACTCTCTTATTTATCGCTTAAATATTGTCGAGGGAGTATTAATAAGGATAATTTAAAAAAATAATAACAAATATAATAAATATATTTTATATTTATGATTAAAATTAATTTTTTAATTAATTTTTATATTAAAAACTGGATAAGGATTAATTTATAAACTTAGTTTATACAAAATTGAGCTTAATCTCAACCATGATTTTGGGCTTAAACAACGTGGTTTGAAAAAAAAATGCCCCGTTTGGTTTTAAAATTCTTAACTATGTGATTTGGGGGCAATTGTGCTATTTGGTAACTAGTCTTAACAAAACGTGGTGGTCTTTAAAACCATAATTTTCAATCCCATAAAGTGTGTGTTTGGATATAATTTTAGAAAATGACTTATAAAAACAAAAGACTTTTAGACAACTTTTAGAAAATGGCTTTTGGAGAAGAGTTTATGGAAAAAAATAGTTTTAAATAAATAAATATTTGGATATTTATTCCTATAAGGGCTTCTATGATTAATAAATTACTAAAAAGGGTATGAGATATAAAATATTAATTATCCATCACACTGTTCAAAACTGTTCATATATACTATTCAAATGCACTGTTCCCTCACTGTCACTATTCATCATCTTCTTTCTTCCTCCATCGAATAAGTCGCTGAATTCTTTCCTCTACCGACGACCGAACAGCGAGCACAAACGAGAAGAGCACATGCATTATAGCTAGAGGTGAAGAACACGGAGACAAATTTGAGGGAGAAGGCGAAGAGGAAGAAGATGAAGGAGATTGACCCAGCCACCTAACCTGAGGGCGAGCTCCAGTGGAACGACCCAGAGACAACGACGGGGAGCTTCAACAGTGACAGCGATAGTGACGATGAAGGCATAGAGACAACAACAGTAAAGAGTGTGAGCTGGGAAGAGAGAAGAGGGAGAGAGGAGAGAGAGTAGGGAAAAAGGGTAAAATAATAATTACGTAGTCCATAATCTCTTTTATTATTCTAAAAGATAATTTTACTAGTTTATTTAAAACTATGGTTTAAAACGATAGTTTTGTCCAAAAGCTCTTTTGGACAAATATGACTATTTGTTTTAAAATTTCTCCAAATTAAAATTTTGTCCAAAAGAGCTTTTAAAATCATGGTTTAGATTACATCCAAACAGGCCCAAAGTTAACTTATAAAAAAAATTATTTGAATAGAAATAATGAGTAACTAACATTATTTTAATATTATTTGAGTCATAAATATAAAATTTTATATTTATTACTAAAGGAGTATAAATCAATGTTATTTATAAAAATTAAGACCATTTAAAATCATATTTCTTTACTACTAATCTAAACATGCATTAACTTTAACTGGTATTGGGATTGACAATTTAATATTATTATTTTCAAAAAGTAGCCACACACAAGTATGTTTCTCCTTTTCTTTCTCTTTCTCTCTACTTTTGATATGTTTATCTGATAGAGTTATATTTGAGTATTATTAAATTCAACTGATAATAACTTTCATAAAGATATTTTTTATATTTATATAGGTTTAAATTTAAAACTTTATATTTAAATAATTAAAATATCTTTTACTAAAACCAACGTGTATGTCGATGGTCACCTCCGTTTTCTAATCCTAGTTTTGTTTTTTCTAATCCCTGAAGGGAAGTGAAATTGCTACTTGTTTTTTGGTCATGTTCTAATGAGGAATCCCAAACATGTGGTCTGAGTTAATATTTATAGAGACAGGAATTAGAATTATTATAATTAATTAGGACAAGAGAGATGAGTGACTATACTTTCATATATATGAGACAGACATGATATATACAAGAATCTCACATATGCTTACAATAATAATATCAAACCAATGACCCATTGTCCCAACAATAATCGTCCGCCACAAAGAATCCAAAAATCTCCAGCCAAATGTGAACCCTTTGCGTGGATGAATCTAAGATCTTAGCTGCATTATTTCATTCAGATTTGATTGGAGAAAAAAACTTGAGAGAAAACGCATCACATTCATATTTCATAAGTCTAAATATGAGATGACAATTCATGGGGTCAATTTGGTTATACTAATAATTCCACATGCATTATTATTATTATTATTATGAACACTAAATTTGTAGTAAGTTTAGGTTGAAGACAATATTGATATGACTGATGGGTCCCATTTGGCATATGCATGCCCACATTTTGGTGCAATACTGCAGTGCCATCTTTATTCTCTAGCATGTACCTCTCTTTCAATTCCTTCATAATTATTTCAATACTTAATAATTAAATCTTAAATAATGGGCAAGCTTTATTAATTGCTTATAAAGTCTGTGAAAGCTTGACTCTTTATTATACTGTTATGATTTTATTTATAAATTCATTTCAACATATTTTACTGAAATCAAACAAAATCTTAAAAGAAAAATTGTATTTAAGTTCTAGATAAGGAATTTAATTGCAGAGAAGTATCGAGAAATTGAGAAATTATCTGTGAAGTCCCATGGGATCTTTGATTATTTTTTTTGAATTATAAAATGATAGAATTGTCCCTGAAAAAATAACTCAAGTAATATGAATTACAACTTTTGGAGGAAGGAATAAAATTGGAGGAAAAAAAATAACAACTGAAGGTAGTTCTATCATTTCACAATCTAAAAAAATTAATCTCAAGTTCCATGAGATTTTATAGTCATTTGATAATTTTCTAGGATTTATCTGCAATTAGATTCCTTACATAGGATTTAAATACAATTTTACCAACATTAAAATTTAATAAATCTATCTAAAAATTTAATAAATTTGTAATTTTAATTTTCATCTATTAAATATACATACTTTATATAATTACCCATGTTTGAATAATATACACTACTCATTATTCTATTCACTTATAGAATATTTTGCACATTACAAGAAAAACATTAAATTTTATAAACTCTGCCTTAAAATTTAATAATTTTTAATTTTATCCCTATTTAATATATATTATACCCTATATGACCAAAGTCAATATAATAATTTAACAAAGGTAAAATTAAACGTTAATATAAAAAATTTAATGACGGACTTATAGATAAAATTAAAAAAATATTTTTCTCTCTACCATATTTAATAGGTGGTAAATGGAGAATCTAAAAAGAAAGTTAATGACACGCCTTATAATTATAGTATGGACTAGAGTTTAGAAGAGGAGTAGAGTGATCAATCTTATAATTATAGTCTATGGCTTGCACCATTAGGTAGTTGTGAGAAAAGAGCTAGTTTAGTGAAAAGAGAGAAAGTGGAGTTTTGGATATTTGTGTTAAGGGCATGAAGGCTCTGCCACGAACTTGGTGAACTAAATGAGTCCAGACAATAAAAGCTAAATGATGATGACGATGACGACCTAACCCATTAAATACATAAGTGTTCAATTTGTATACATCATCGATTTGGAATAATCATTTAGGGGTTGACGGATATTATTATAATAAGTTCTTTCTTTCAAACAAATATTAAAAAAAACACGATTTATTTTATCAGCGGATTGAAACAGACCAAAGTGGATATATAATTATATTTGTGTTATAAAAATGTTTTGAATTTGAAGTTTGGAGACCAAAGCATATTCAAAACTTGATGGAAAGTGAGCTACTCTCTCTATTTAGTTATTTGTTCTAATTTTAAATGTATGTGTAAGATTTATATCTATTTTATTTTTTAAATTTATAATTATTTTTTTAAACTATCTGGATTCATGACACACGTTAAGGGTTCAATTAATTAGGGATATAAATACAAATTTGTATGGAGAATGCTCTAGGTAAAATATTTAAGTCTATTTTTTTTATTTTCTTCCTTCATTAACTTTTGAATTGAAGTTTTGAATAATTTCAATAATAACTAGACTAGATAATAATTACTCTAAAAATTTTTTTCAATTAGTATTTTAATGGATTAAATATATAGGCAGAGTTAATAGGAATATTTTTCTAATAAAATTATAAATCAATCCAAAATATTTTTATAACTTTTCTTGTTATATCTGAGGAGATTTAAATCTTAGATTTCTATCTACACTCTTTTTTTTGTTTTGATGCTTAAGATTACTATCTACACTCTACTACCCAATTCTCTTACTATTTGAACTAGCATCCATTGTCATCACATTTGAAAGATTAAGTTATAACTTTAAAAATAATAATTGGTGGCTATCATATTTAAAAAAAATTGATATTCAATATAAATGTAAGTATTACTCTCTAAAATTTTAATTCTCTTTATCTCTTAAATTTATAATTTTAATTTTTTTAAATTATTTCTATCAATTATATATATTAAAAGGATTTTCATCGATGAATACTTTTAATACAAATAATTAAAAATAGTACTTTTATAAACTCAGATTTTTTATAAATAATTAATTAAATTAATTTTTTTAATTTTTATAAATTAATTACATATCTAATTTTTATATTAAAAGTTATATAAATATTATTAAATATTATAGCTAGAGCCCTAAGTCAGTGTTATTTTTTTTTCCCACGATTTTATTGTCTTCCCTTACTACATTGCTTCAAAACACACAATAAACGACAGCTATTATTGTAGCCACATTGAAGCTTTTGACAGCAAAAATGTTAGATCTAGCTAGGTTTCTGCTAGCTAGCTAGCTTTGGGAATTATGCAGAAGCTGATATATTGCTATATGTGGAAGAAGAAAAAGATGACCACGATGACGACGGTATATTAATGGAATCTGATAAGAATCCTCACCACATAATGCTTTTAATCCCAAGTACTACCGTAACGCAAGTTGCTGCAAAATGACAATCATCGTCTAGTGTCTGTACCAGACTCTTGTCTCTCTGTGTCTACTTTCAGCGTCTCAATGTTTTTTTTCTATTTACTTTTTAATACAACAAATTTATTTAAATAATTGATATACTATAATATTTTAAAAAATGATGTCTATTATTTATTAATATTATTAAATTTTAATTTATTTAGTTATTTATTATTTTATTTTTATATTTATTAGCATATTATAAGTTTTTATTTAAGAAAAAATAGAAAAAAAAATTAAAAACAACTATTGACTTTTTGTTGCCACTGATTCTATATTAGGTGGCGACAATTTTGTCACCGCAAATTCCACTCTAGGCAGCGATAATTTATATCGCTGCTGATTCTACATTAAGCGTGCAACAATTTAAATTGCCACCAATTTCACTTTAGATGGTGACAATTTACGTCACTGCTGATTTCACATTAAGTGGCGACAATTTTTTTACCATAGGTGCCACTTTAGCTGGCGATAATTTATGTCGCTGCTGATTCCACTTTAAGCAATGGCAATTTAATTTGCTATTGATTCAGCTGTAGGTGACGACTTAAGAGACTTTTTAAGTAGCTACTGATTCCCTTTTAGGTGGTGACTTTATTTGTCACCGCTGATTCCAAAGTCGCCACATTTGCTTTGCTTTTAGTGGCGACTTATGCTTTAACGCCTTCCGTTGAACATTCAGTTATAACCCAATATTGCCGCTAATTATTGACATTCAGTGATAACTTTTAATTGTTGTCATCAATGCTTATATGCAATGACTTAGTACCGACAAAAAGTTGCTCCTAAAGATTTTTAGTGGCAATTTTTACCCTAGTCGCTCCTAAAAGTCTATTTTTTTGTAGAGAAAAAACTTTGATCGGTTATGTTTTCATATCTTGATATCTTTATGTCCACTCCTTTTTCCATATTGATCCCTTTATTATTATTATTATTATTCATAACATAATATGAAAGGAATTATATATAAACTATTCATATATACTTATGCTGTCTCATTTTGGTTTATATATTAAATACTCAACCGATCGTTAATATAAGACATATTTAGTTTATTTGATTAGATTAAAGAATTAGTTAAGTTTTATTTTTCTTAAAACATCCTAATCATCCTTTTTAATTATATCCCTCACTCCTACTAGATTATTGTTGATGGGGTATCAATAAGGATAATTTAAGAAAAAATAGATAAATATAAAAAATATGTCTTATATTTAAGATTAAGATCAACTCTTCCATTAAGTTACATGTTAAGGACCATAAGAGTAATTTCTTATTCTATTTAGTATATCCAATGCATGCATAAAAAGAATTAAAATGGAATCAATAAATTATTAGTTGAAGTGGTAAGTGATCTTACCCAGGTAAAGAGGAAAACAAAAGTTTGAATATCGCAAAGAATTATATCCTTGATCAAATTAAGAAAGAATTAAAATGAAAAGAATAAAAAATTATAGGTCTAATTCTAATTGTACTCCTCTAATTCTATTTATAAAATATTTTTAAGTTCTAAAATAAAAACTATAAACCTTATTAACTATCTCTTAAAATTTAATAATTTTCTAACTTTTCTCCTAGTTAATATATATATACTTTAATAAGAGTTCTAAAGAAAAATAACAGTTTACAAAATAATAAATTAGAAGTAAAATTATACTTCATACAATAAATTTAAAAATAATAATAGAAAAAAACTTTATAAAATGATAAATACAAGAGTATGAATAACAGATTAAACATTATCAACATAATATCTTACTTTAGTATTTACCATTTTTTAAAATATTTTTATCATATTTTCTAAATTTATTGTATCCTGTACTCTGTACTTGTACCCTGTAAATAAGTTGTATTGTTATGACTTATAAATAATGTAATTTATATATAAAATATAAATATAAATGTTTAACGATTCATACAAAGGTGAGTTGTTCTATATAAGTGTATATTAATGGTTCCCATGGGGGCATTATGGTTATGGGGGCATTATTAGAATAAACTTCATCATACCAATAACCATAATTATTATAGCATCATAACCTGATAAAAATGCGTCAAAGTAGGGGACCAAAAGTAAAAAAAAGATGCATTCCAACTTTCAAGATTCTCATTTGTCCACGTGAGCAAACTGATCAACTGCCTCCTTACCCACTCCACTTATACGCACAATTAATCACTCTCCTGTCCTTATAATTATGGAAAGAAGATAAAAAAAATCTATTTTAATTTTAAAATAATAATTTATACATGTAAATATTTAAAAAGATAGATTGGGCAGGAGATCAATCTATCATTTATAAATTTAAGTGAAAAGACTAAATGGCTTTAGAAGTATTTAAAGAAAAAACTGAAGAATAAAACTCAACATAATGAAGCGAGAGAAAACGCATAGAATAGAACTAAATGGCCATGTTTTCTTCGCTGATTCATCACAAACCTCACTACCCATCAATCTTTACTTCATTTTAGGTTGTTACTAAGATAATGACCAGATCTTCAACCTCATATCACCTCTCCTCATTGTCCTCCTTCTTTAACCTCACCCTTCCATTCTCAACTTCCATCGCGCTGGCCCACAGTCATAATCTGGTGAAGAAGAACCCCAACGCAGTGCAGATTTGGATTGCCGGCAAATATGTCACTAGCGGAGCTTAGTCGGGCATTGATGGCGTTGTGCATCCTCCTTCTCCATCCTCCTCTCGTTTGTCTTCTTCACATCGTAACATAGATTTAGGTCGCCAGATCCCTTCTCTCATTTTCGTCTTCTTGCACGTTTTCATAAACCTCTCTTGCTGGCTTATTCATCCGTGTTCTTGTTACAAACTTCCAGATATGTTTCTTTCCTTCTTCTTTTTTATCTAGTTTAAATGAAGTTAGTTTGCTCTTGTTAGATGAACAATTCTTGTTGATGGTTAGAGAAGAGAAAATAAATGTGGCTAAAATCTACATACAAAAGCCTTAACTTCATTCTTCGTTGATTAAATTATATGCCATACTTTGTTGATTGAAATATACAAAAATCCCAATAGCTGGTTGCGATAACAATCTAACATTTGATTTTCATCGTGTGCTGACAGTGGTTCTTCATAAAACCTGAAGTTTTAAGTGTTACTATTGATTGAAGAATAAAGAAGCCACCTAACTTGTTCAAGTGGCTTATTCCTTCAGCAAGGTTAATGGGAGATTTTAGATTTGTTATTAGTGGGTAATATACCCACAAAATATATTTTGCTTTGCTTTTCACAGGTTAGAAAGGATTAGAAAATGCAAAAGACCTTGTACAAATTGAACAAGTCACTTTAGCAAGTGGAAGAGCTCCTCCAAGGCTAGATGCATATACCATTAACGATTATCCATGCCCAATCTACAATTGCTCTACTAATGGTATATGAGATAGCAAACAATACTACAATTTGATTATGATGAAGAATATGATATATTGTTATCTAGTTTGCTTTAAATTATCTCACAGTGGGTTTTAATAACAATCCCTATAAAACAAAATGATTTTATAACTTCAACCTGTTATAAACATATCTGACTAAAAATGACTGCTCTTCTAATATAATCTATCATAACTTATAACTGCTTATACTTGAAGTTTTTGTCTCCCCTTTTCCTTTTTTTTCTCTTATATATGTTTTTCCCCAACATTTCAGATGTTCATAAAATTGATGTGATTACTGGGAAGACCTATATGTTAAAAATTATTAATGAAAAATATAAGTTTCAATCAGCCCAAGCTGTGAATTCTGGAAGCTTATTATGGGAAGATAAATAGATCATATACTAAAGATTTTCCTGATGCACCCCCAAAGCTTTATGACTTTGTATATTAATAAAATTAGTTATGATACACAGTTATTGAATGGCACCAGAACAAAGGTCCTTGAATATGGCAATAAGGTGTAGATAATTTTGCAAGACACTAGTATAATAAACACTGAAAATCATCCAATGCATTTTCATGGTCATAGCTTTTATGTCATAGGTTATGGCACAGGGAACTATAACCCACAAACTGCACAATTCAACCTAGTGGATCCCCTTTATATGAGCACAGTCGTAGTTCTAGTGGGTGGATGGGCATTAATTACATTCGTTGCTAATAATCCAGGTATAAAAATGTAAAACAACTATCTTATTTGTCTTTTTAGCTGTTTGGTTTAACGTTTCTATCATTTTTCTATAGGGGTACGCTACATGTCTTGTCACATTGAAATACACCAGTCATAGGGACTAGGAATGATGTTTATTGTGAATAATGGAAAATGAGAACAAGAATCCTTAGCACACCCTCCCACAGACATGCCACAACCTGATCTGGATGATGTTTAAATTGTTGTCATGTCTAACTTTTGTAACGTTTTATTTTTGAAAAGTTCATGGAATATGATGTATAGTGCATGGAATATTATATATAGTGTTAATATTTACTTGTCATTTGTTCATATGTAATATAATTACTGTCATAGGTAGGATATTTGTTGTAAGTGTCATAAGTTAAGTGATCAATATGATCAATAAAATTGTACAGTATGTTATGACTATAGTTGTAAATACTATAACAAGAGTTGCAAACTCATCAGAAGAGTGGTAAATCAACTGCATTAGTTGTAGGCCTAATACAACAAGTTACAAATTCTATTATGGAAGTTGTAAATACCATTGTCGGACTTACAAATACCATTGGGGAAGTTGCAAATCCTATTATGGTAATTACAAATCCCATTATCAAAGTTGAAAATTCAATTTTGGCAATTGGGAGAAATCCTGTAGCTGACACTGTAGTTTTTACTATATGCATTTGTAAATCCCATTATAAAAAGTTATAAATCCTGTAGGTGAAGTTACAAACTCATTTAATGAAGTTGCAAATCCCATAGGAAAAATTTCAAATCCTATTAATAAAGTTGTAAATCATATTGGGAGAGTTGTAACTACTATTAGCTAAGTTGAACACTAAAACTGTTACAAATCTCATTCTTTAAGGGAACTTTACAAAAATTAAACATTGAAAAGTGATTAACTAAATCAGAACATCAGTCGGTCAATAGTTGAAGTTATTACAAATACTATTACTTTTTCTCTGTTGTGGGAGTTGTAAATATTATTGCAGGAGTTGCAAATACCATTGGTAAAGTTGAAAATCCCATTGTGAAAATGACAAATACTAATATGAGTTATAAATGCCATTGATAAACTTACAAATACCATTGACAAAATTGCAAATACTATTGTGAGAGTTGCAAATAATATTGGCAAAGTTGTTTCTTTTCTATTGTAAAAGTTGCAAATACTATTGGCAAAATTGTAAATACTATTGTGGGAGTTGCAAATACTATTGGCAAAGTTGTTAATCCCTTTGGCAAAGTTGTTTTTTCCCTAGGATGAGAGTTGCAAATACCATTACGGGAGTTATAAATACTATTGATAAAGTTTCAAATTCCATTGTGAAAGTAGCAAATATTAGTAGGAGTTACAAATACCATTGATAAATTTGTAAATACTATTGGCAAAGTTACAAATATAATTGTGGGAGTTGCAAATACCATTGGCAAAGTTGCTTCTTCTCCGTTGTGGGAGTTGCAAATGCTATTATGGGAGTTATAAATACCATTGACAAAGTTACAAATTCTACTGTAGGAGTTACAAATATTATTGGCAAAGTTATTAATCTCATTGGCAAAGTTGTTTCTTCTCCTTTGTGGGAGTTACAAATACCATTGCGAGAGTTGCAAATATCATTGTTGAAATTATAAATACCACTATGGGAGTTATAAATACTATTGACAAAGTTACAAATACTATTGTCAAAGTTATAAATACTATTGTCAAAATTATAAATACTATTGTCAAAATTATAGATACTATTATAGGAGTTGCAAATATCATTGTCAGAGTTATAAATATCATTGGCAACGTTGTAAATCGTATTATCAAATTTACAAATACCATTAGTAAAGTGAAGACTAATTTAGTCTTTACACACAAATTTGTAAATGACAGATTGGACCTCCTGCCTAATTTATCATTTTCAATATTGAGATGCTTAATTTATTTTTTTAAAATTCAAATGATTTTTTTTGTCTTTCTCCCTATAATTATTGCACTAATATATTATTTTTATATAGCCAATAATTGTGCCTCTTTAGCTGCTTAATTCTCTCTGGTTTTATCACATTTTACTTTAATCTAGAAGCAATATATATATATATATATATATATATATCATGATTAGCTATAGCCAGCCTAAACTTAAATTATTAAGAAAATTACAAGTCAACAATCGGAAAGCTAATATGCCTCGTAAATTAAAAAAAAATTATGAGGCCAAGTCCTAGCCAGACAGCTAGCCGATCAATATTTTTCTCCAATATTTTTATATTTCTTGATTATAATATAATACTCAATTAATTTTTTAATATAAAAATTAATTAATCAATTTATATAAATTAAAAAATTTAAATAAATCAGTTAATTATAATAAATATGACATGTGTTTTCCTAAAGTATTTTATGTATAATATTAGATTATATATCAATTTATAAGTTAGATAAATTAATTTTAAATTTTTTTATAAAAATAAATATAAAATATATTAAAGTCTTATATTTAAAATTTTTTATCTTCTAACTAACTCGTGTATTAAATACCAGAGAGGTAGTATAACTTAAACAAGTGATAATGGGGGTTTGTGTGGCAATTTTAGATAGGAAAAAAGAAGAGACATGTGCTTTCCTAAAGTATCTTATGTATAATATTAGATTATATATTAATTTATAAATTAGATAAATTAATTTTAAAAAAAATATAAAAGTAAATACAAAATATATTAAAATATTATATTTAAGATATTTTATTCTCTAACTAACTCATATATTAAATCCTAGAGATGTAGTATAACTTAAACAAGTGATAACGGGGGTTGTGTGGATGGGAAGAATGAAGAGAAATCTTAGGGAATTATGTGTAACCCTACAAATTTATAATTATTATGAAGCATACTGAAAAAAATAGGTCAAACCACACTTGGTAGTGCTATATATATATTAAATATAATTATTCCATAGTTGAAAGCATGTGTTCTAATTTGTGTATATGTGTTCATATATATGCGATAGTAATTAAGGATTGGGAAGCTGGACGGTCCCTGTCATATATCACCATTCACCAACAACGATATTGTTTGAATTAGGCACATACCATTCTGACCTAAGTATCCTCCACGTGTTAACACTAAACAACATATGTTGAAGACTTCATTAAACTATAGTTCATATATTTGTGTGTGTGTGTGTGTGTGTGTGTGTGATGACGAGTTTCTCAAGCAATGATCTAGTTAATATTTATACATCGGCAACCAATTTATGTTTGACTTATTTGACGGTTACAGTAGTTAAAAAAATATCGTCAAGTAAGTCAGAGTAAAAAAAGAAGGCTAAAACTAGTATCTTATCTTATTACTTGACCCTTTTGATTATTTAACTGTCAAGTAAGTTAAGACAGTTACATCCTAGATCAAAGTTCGAACATTATTATTTAGCAGTTAAGAACCGTCTAAAGGCAGAAATAAGAGCTAGGAGTGTTCATGGGTAGAGTTAGGCAGGGTAACCCTCTACCTATTGCCCTGCCTGAAAAAAATATGGGTTATATTTTGCAATCCGATACCCAATCCTGCCCGATAAAAGCTCTAACTATTTTGGGTTGGGCATGGGCAGATTAGGCATGCTCAATTTGTGATGTCATGCTCATGTTGTGGAAAATAATATGCAATTATAAACTTCTAAAATAATATCATATTCATATGTCTTCAAGAGTTAAATAATATTTATAATCTACTAAAAATAAGGCAACAAAAAGATAATAATTAAAGTTTTAAAATTCATTGCATATAAAAAAGCCTTAAAGTCTAAGTAATTTATAATTGTAATTTTATATCAATTTCTGAAATGTTAACAAGGATGAAGCATCTAAAAAAATAAAATAAAAAATTATAATTTATAATGTAATCATATTATAATTAGTAAAGTTAAAGAAAAAAAATTAATATAGTTATAAATATTAAAAGACGCAATTTACTTAATTAACTATTTATATTTTTAAAATGACCCTTTAGTTACTAGTAACTATCATATTCTCCATTCCAAGTGTAGCATCTAGGGAAAAAAGTAAAAAAACTAAAAGAATGAGTGCTCATGGGCAGGGCAGGGCAACCCCCTGCCCAGTGCCTAACCCGAAAAAAGCATGAACTGTTTTTTGTATCCCGATGCTCGGCCTTACCCTATATTTATCAGGTTGGGCAGGATATTTTTTTCATAGACTCAAGTAGACATACCATACCATGGACTTTATAAACTCCCCTAATAAGAGCCTGTTTTCTATGTTAGTAACGTCTCCACCACTCGTTATAGATTTTCAATCAAGCATATTTACTATCAATATTTTTTCCCTACTTTTAAGCTTTGCTAGCCTAAATGTTACCCCAAAAAATTCAACTCGTGATTTTTCTTTGGCAATAGATCATGTTTAGTGATCAATTACATTGAAACTGTTAACTAATAGTAAATTCATATATGTTCAAATAACTCTAATATATTCTATTTATTATCTTAATTAACAACTTGTTAAAGAATTCTGAAAAACACACTTATTAAAAGAAGTGAAAACTTTTTACATTTTAAATCTTAAAAAGGATTATACTCCTAATTAAAAAAAAAAACACCATTCATTTGATATACTTTAGCTCGATCTTATTGCATACGATCTTTTTCATATTGAATTATAACTCATTTGGTCTATCAATCTAATTAATTTACCAAACTTCTTTGGAGATCATCAACAAGAACCCTAACAATAATATGTCTGCGCTGAAAATATTTTCCTAACTAGTGTCCATCCACATATCCTCTCTCTCTCTCTCTCTCACACACACATTAGTATATCAACATATACATATATATATATATAAGATACTCATTTAATTTTATTTATAAGTTACTTTTAACATGTTTCACATATCCTAATAAAAACTTTAAACCCCATTAATTATACTATAAAATTCAATAATTTTATAATTTTATCCCTATTTAATATATATTATATCTTATAAAAATAAAGTTAATATATTAATAAATGAAACATAAAATGATATATTTATATGTAAAAAATTTCCCCTTGACCTATAAATAGGACAAAAATTGGTACTCTCTCTCTCCTATAAATATAATCAACGGATTATCTTTGGTGATATCGATGAAGAGTCAGATGACTCGATGCTAGCTAGGTCGATTAATTAAGATTAAAGAAAATGAAAACTTTTGCCGACAAATTACGTACTAATAAGGCAAACCACAATATGGAGAAGAAGTAGCTAGCTAGAGACGTGTGGCATTCGTACATGGCATTAATGAACAAGGTGATTGATCAAAAGAAAGGGATTATTAGATCAGCATTCAGAAGCTATGGAGAAAGTGACATTAATAAGGGAACACAATACCAAAAAAGACACGTACGTACTAAGATGAAATAGACACAAATAACTAGTGGGCGCTTCACTTTAGTGTAACAGAGACTAATAAGTCACAAAGTTGGTCGTATTTAGGGTTTACTTATGAGGATATGTGAGTGGAATGCAAAAACAAAAGAGCAAGCATACATTGTCTTGTTCTTTCTTTTGTGTCCCAAGATTAGTGGGAGCTTAAGGACACATGTCGCCAAAACTTATCAAGGTCCTTGGTGCTCTTATCCTCACTTTCAGTCACACCTCATTTTGTCTGAGCCAGGCTAAAAGTAGAACCACCTATATGTACTATCATGAGTCCCCCATCAGAACGATGACTTTAAAATATATTCTTATAAAATCTTAAATTCTCTTATAAATATGAGGTTGTGTGTTTGATTTTGCATATAATTTTATGCTATTAGTGTCTGCCTTCTAATTCAAAATAAAAAGAAAATAGAGCCAATATGGGTTGGCGTATCCCTCCTCAAGAAGATTTTTCTGGCGCATGTTGAGTAGCAAGTAGAGTGATATATTGTTTATGGTTTAACTTTGTGCAAGTTTATTTTCCTCTAGCTATAATTAATTAGTAGACCTCTGTTGATCATCGCAACATATGCTATAAGTGCTCTTTGTCTAAGAGGATTGGGGTTGCCTTCCCCTTATTCCTTCTATCTTATAATGTTACTTAATATACCAAAGTTTTTCTTGATCCAATATAAGATGCTACTTTATAAGATTAGTGAAGTTTTAATAACTATTTTTTTAAAAAAATTAAATACCCAACATGTTTGATTTTAATGTGCAAAGATAGAAGTTAATGGCTTTATTAATTCTTGAAGAAGTCATGATTCTTAACAAAAATTTTACCCACATTTCTTAACGTGTGATTGGGATGAAATTGTTTTGATTTACAAATAAGATTTATAAGATTTAAGTAAGATGTGTAATTTGACCACGCAAATTAAATCATATTAATAATTACAGGGTTGTTTTAATTATACTATAATGATAGGTAATTAAAATTACTATTACTTGTGTCACAACAAAACTGTGAACGTAGAAAATGGGGCTATGGTCAAACTCAAGTTATATATGTGAATGTAGAAAATATCTTTAAAATAATTATTTTAAATTGAGATTGATAATGTTTGAATTTAATCAAATAATACTAGGAATTCTGTGTGTGTGACTGCGTATGTACAAAATCAAGATATTATTAACTATGACTGTCTTATAAAAATATTTTTTAAGTAAAAAATGTGTAATTTGGACACAAGGTAATTAAATCAAGATATTATTAACTATAGTGGGGTTGTTTTGTACGCTTAACTCTCGTAGGTAATTAAAATTGGTATATTTACACACTCTCTCTCTCTCTCTCTCTGGTCATTTATATAAGACCCTACCTAGCTATTTATCACACCTAAATAATGACTTTACTTTGATTAAGGACATATAATTTTAAAAAACGTTGTAAAACTCTTAAACATTTAACTAACTTAAGAAAGTAGTTAACCGTCCTTATAAAAACACCAGAGTGAATATGTGTATATATATATATATAACGTGTGTGTATCACTTCAAAACTAAACATGTGGTAGTGAAACAAAAAAGACAAGGCAGATCAATAGAAGAAGGTCAAGGTAAGAGCACACCTCGTGGAAACAAGAAGCAATAATTAAGGAAGCTGTCTACAAGGTAGATAGCAATTGCGTGGTGAGACTTGATGTGTGTGTGTGTGTGTGTATATATATATATATATATATATATATAGACACGCGCACACACGGTGAAAATGAAATGAGAGAATGAGACCATTTTTTCTTGATGCAATGGACTTGCCTCATTAAAACATCCAAAAGAAATTAAATATCAATGTAAACAGCAATGAAACTCTTGCCCTATAGCCATAAAAAAAAGTAGTTATGTTTTTCTTAGGGATAATGGAAAGAATGAAAATGAAGAAAAAAAGATGATGAGAAAATTATTATGATTTTGCAAGATGATGGTTAATGCATGTATGTACCTATGACAATATATATATATATATATATATATAACAAGTTTTTAATTAATCTTAGTTAAAGGGATTATGACGGGTTGAATGAAGAGTTTTATATTCGAATCCACATGAATACAAAATAATGTCAAGTTACTAAAAACAAAATGGAGAAAAAATCAAATACTATTCTTGTTTTATAATAAAAATAGTCAGTTGCTCATATACCTGATATAGTATCTAGAAGCCATTGGGTGATATAAAGTTTATAATATATATACACATATATAAAAAATTTTATTTGTTTTTGATAAAAAGACAATATATTATTCATCATGGTTAAAGTATAGCTTGATTAATATGGTAAATAAAACGAAGAAAAAAGCTCCTAATGTATATAAGATTTTATTCACTTTTATACATATTTTTAGATCAAATTTTATAATTTTAAACTTCTTTTTACTGGTAAAAAAAAGGAACTTTTTTTTATAATCAAGTAAATTCAGTGAATTTATTAATTTTCAAACTGTCCAATTTCTTATTTGGCTCTAAAATTAAAATAAGGAAAATGCGAACTAATGATAGTTAGGGAATAATTAAAATTAAAGATTAATGATAAATACTTATATATTACATGAGTGCCATGTCATCCAACAACTCAACTAATGACTCGTCTAAAAAATTTATGATTAATTTTATTTTTAGTAAAAATAAATATTCTAATTTAAAAAAAAAAATATCTGAGCTAAATAAAGTGATTTATTTTTTCTTAAAATAAAATATAAATTATTTCAGACGGCCAACTAGTATTAAAATATATTTGAGACATTTTTTAAGAAAATGGCCATATTAACTGTTTGATATAGTAACTATGTGTTTAATGATACTACCTTAATTAATTATGAGGATAAAAAAAGAAAAAAATTGAAAAAAAATGTACAAGACAATGGTATAATTTTTTATATTTAGGGCAAAACAAATATACTCTCATTGTTTTTATAGAGAGGTCCAAAGAGAGTGATAATGAAGAAATTAAGATAATTAATTAACATACTCTCTGATCTTTTTTATAAGATAAGAATAACCAAAATATAGATTAAAAAATTTGTTAAAATTAATTAAACACAATAAATATATAAAAAAAGTACAACTTATTTTCTAAAATTATCCTTTTTTACGAAGAATGAGAAAAATAAGTAAATAGTTAATTAATATAGTAAATAGTTATGTATAAGACTAAATTATTTTATATAAGAAGGAATTAATAATATTGATGGAGGGTTCGGTAAAGGGTGCTTAATTTATGTGCTTGAGGGGGTGCATGTCTTTTGGTTGGTGTTCCTCACATGCATGCCTTTGGTTCCGTGTACGTCTCTCATTTCTTCTTTCAAAGTTTCCAACCAAAAAACAAGCTTCTTTCAAAATTCAAACCCCTTTCAAAGCCCTGCAATTTTATACTATTTTAATCTTTAATATAGAATATAATTATAAAATTAATTTTAATTTTAAATATAATATTTATTTTTTATATTTACCAGATTTTTTTTGAATTACTCTTAATAATACTCCCTCAACAATAATTAAATAAAAGAGAGAGTGGGGGAATTAAGAAAAATAATTAGAATATTTTAGAAAAAATATCATAATGACTAATTTAACTAATTTTTTTAATCTAATTAAATTAGTTAAATATATCTTATATTAATGATCAGATTGGTAACAAGCTTATCTAAAATTAATGAATAAAATGGAAGACCGGTGCTTACAAATAAAAAAAATTAAATACAGCTAACATTGTTTGACTAGAACAAAAGAGCTTAATAAATTTATGATGAATTTAATATATTTTAAAATAAAGTGATTACAACAATTTGAGATAATTAAAGAAAGATTAAGCCGAATAACTATATAATTTTTCTAAAGTTGTCTGACTTTACCAAAACGAAAGTTGCTTTATCAAAAGAGAATTCTAAAATTACAATTAGGAGAAATTTACTCGACAATGTGTCATCGGAAAGAGGGAAAAAATAATGTTACTTTGCTAAATGATGATCTTTTGGTGTAATCACTTTGCTCTTCTTTAATTTTATTAAGATATATAGTGGCTGTGTCCCAAATTGTAGTTGACAGCATTGACCTTATAAAACCATCTTATTTCTATCTTTTGAACAAATGATGTAGCCTAATATTTAAGGACCGGGGGTAATTTTACTTATATATGCACACACACACACACACATATTCAGATTTCAGAATTTAGTTTTTACCTTCAAGATAAATTCGATGTCGTCTTATAAACAAAATTACGGTATTTTTTGGTTAATTAATTAATTAATTAGAAAATAAAATAAACATTTTAAAAAGCTATTACTAAATATTTGTCTATATATAATTTATTCTTAAAAGAGCTATATGTATACACATATTTCTTATTATATCGCTTAAAAGTATTTATTATATTTAATTCGATAATTAACAATTTTTAAATTATAAACATGATATTAAAACTTAACATAAATCAACTAGTCAGGTTAATAAACGATGAATTAGTTCATTAACCCAAATCAACTAATCAAATTAATTAATTGATGAACTAGTTTATTAGTTGATCTAATTAAGAGTTTTTGATAGATTTATCATATTAGATTTTAATTTTTTTTATTTTTTCTGTACTTATGTTGAGCCTAAAATAATATTATTTTGAGTTAAAAAATAAATTATCAAAATTTTTTAATAACTTTATTTTGTTGAGTTATGTATAGTTTATATATAAATATTTTATTTACTCATGAATAAATACATTTTTATTTAAATATTACCTTTTTTAAAGTTATGGACAAATACTTGTATATGTTTTAATTAAGCTATATTATTTTAATTATCATTAAGTTAACCCTAATTCAACTAAACTTACTCAGGGATTTTTAATGCCTTGTTTATAATCATTTAGAATACATTTGCTCATGTAAGATGCTTGTACTCGGAAATTAAAGTATAGTAAAGTAAATAGTAAAATGAATAGTTAGAGATATTAATTGGGGGACACATGAAGATGTGGAACTATGTATTACTTATCCTCAAAATGAAATCATTCAACAAATCTTTAGGCTTTTACAGATAAGCTCCATACTACTTTTACACCATATATTATACTCTTAATTAAAAAGAGAGACCAAATCTTCCTTTTTCGATTTCTTTCACAGCCATTCTTTTCAAAGAAAATGACGTCTACAAATTCAAAGCTCTTCAAAGTGTCATGCAACCCATTTCAAAAATCATAGAAATAAGAAATTGATTTTATATCATTACAAATCAATATGTTAATATGTTATACTCTCTCGTCTCATTGTATAAATAATTGGGAGTTGCTAATTTTTTTATTCATTTACACACTTATTTTTATAATTTTTCTAGAGAAATAAATTTTATTTAATAGTAATAAAGTTCAATATCATAACTCTCAATACTTGTGATTTCAAATCTTCTATTGAGGTAAGAATTTTATAAATAAATTATTTATAAATATCTCTGTAAATGTTATTAAATTTTTAGTGAGTTTTTAAGATTAACGCGCTTAAATTTTTTATTATAAAAAAATTAATAAATTTTATTTTTAAAAATCACTTAAATATTTTCAAATTATCAACAACTTTAATTTTTAATTTTATTCTATAAGAATGACCTAATAATATTTTGAAGGAAATTAAAGTCAATCAACGGGAAAAAAATTGGATCTGCTGTTAAGAAAATAGAAAGAAAGAAAAGACAAATACATGAATCATAAAGTAAACATATTCATGAGAATAAATTGAACTTCAACTTTTCATAGTGCCCCTTTATTTTTTTTTTATTTTTTGCATTAAGATATTTTAAGTTTAGTCAACTCTTCAATTTTTTTTTTTGTTTTTGCCTTGGTTTATTATGTTACCACTAAAGTCAGCCAGTCTCTCAAGTGCAATTATTATATGAAATGTGATATATTATGATTAATTAATTAATTAATTAATATAAGTCATTAGGAATATGAATTGAGTTATACTAATTTTTATTCTTTTTTTAAAAAAAGAGCATTTGAAAAAAGTAAGAGAAGAAAGATTTGAAATGAAACGTTGTCACATTACGAACCAACGTGTTAAAGTTGCTTAAATTTTATTCTTTTTCATGGTGGAATTTTTAGAAAGTATCCGACAATTCACAAATGCTCCAACACTTGTCGCCAATTCAGTGGTGCTTAATTTTCATTACAAAAGAATAATACCATAAAGTTTAAGACCACATTATTAGATATGTTTTGAAATTTATTTATATTTTAAATTTAATTTTTTTCTAAAATATGTGAGACAAGTGTATAAAAAATATAGGGTGCATGATATTCTTTCCTTTTATTTTTATTAACTATTTCTTTTATTTATGGCAACAAAATATTTCTTTTATTTTATCTTTAATATGCTATACTAATACTTTATTAAGTGCTTAAATTTAGATAATCTTAATTAACATATGTTTCTCTCTCTCTCTCTTTAGACGTAGTTAGAATTTTAGTTGTTATTAATTAGAGAATCCAAAGGTGTGGGCCTTTCATGCGTTGAACATCTTTTGACTTTTATCTAATTAGATAATAAGTAATTAGGGAATGCATGTTTTTTAAATTGAATGGTTGTCCACCAAATTTTAAAAAGATTTTTAATCTAAAATTTTATTTATTTTTTTAAAATAAATAATTATATTTATTTAAAATAATTTTTTAACTAAATTATGATTTAAAATAAAAGTTTTTGATAAATTACTGAGACTAATTTTTAAAACAATAAAAGAGCCTATAGATTCTTCAAATACTATTTTACCTTTATTTTTTTCTTACATACTCTCTCATCTTTCTTATTTTTAATAAAATTATATCTTTTCTGATAATTTTTCTATTATAAAAATTCTTTTAGTAATCACTATCTAAACACCCATTTATTTAAAATTATTTTTTTACAAATTTTTTTCTAAAAGTCATTTTTTTAAAATTATTATTTTTTTCATAAATTATTTTTTAAACTCTTATCAAATAGGCACAATAATTTATAAAGATTCAATTTACACTTCATTAATCATTAATTTGTTAGAGTTAAATTACGCAATACTTTTGTTTTATTAATTCAATTCTAAACAAATATTTTATTTTATCCGTCGCAAGCTGAGCAATCGGTTCTGAGATTGATTATATCCCCACTTTTTTTTTATAATAAAATATTTAAATAAATTATATTTCAAGACATATCTCTAAATTTAAAAAATATTTATAGATTACTCATTAATCAATTTTTTTTAAATCATAAATTAACTTTTTATAAAGTAGACTCATATTTATTTTTATTATATTATATTGACACTAGTATGTTGGGTTCCATCCAAATTTTCATGTTTGTGTTAGATTAATATGTGTGATTTCTTTCGAATGTACACATATAATTATAACAAATGTTTTTTAAAATCAAAATATTATATTAATAATTTTTTAATAAATGATAACACCACTAAAATTAATATATAATATTAAAATTTATAAGAGGTTATACTGTTTATAATTATAAGTCATAAATTAACTGAACTCATCTCAAATTCTATCCGAGTATGGAATTCATAGAATCTAATTTTTTACCTAAAAATATATACCTAGGCTTAAATTTCATTCTAAGAAATTATAATCATAAACTTTTTTTTTAATGAATTCAAAATATTCAAATAATATATTATTGCTGGAAAAGAAACAAGACTCAAATTATATATAATTATATATGGATTATTTATTTTCTAGTTTTTTTGCCACAAATTATTTATTTTCTATTGACAATGACAAAATTGTAGAAATAAATACTAAACGTAACATTTTGCACGTTTTGATAATAAAAATACGAGTATATACCACATACAATGGACATGTGACACATGGGCATATGATATTTGAAGGCATGTATATAAATAATATAATATAATATACGGTTGAAAATATAGAATATTATTTGTAATTTCAAATCAAATTCAAATCATGACCAGCTAGAATAGGATGGGGAATATTTGGAATAGTAAGAATAAAGACACGTGTCAATCAACTTTCAAATATTCGTAATTCGTCCTTCCAACTTCATTTCCAATTAGGCAAAAATTCCCCGATTCTAATATTTGAGTAGCTAGCTAGCTTGCCCTTAATTATTATTAATTATTAATACATTAATAATTACTTTCATGATTGATTGATCGATCATACATATCATACAATAATCACTTTAATTTATTAATTTATTGACACTGTGTTTCATAAGGACTTCTTGCTGATACTGTGAGAATTTTTCATGATAATTGATATGTTAAAATATTTGTAAAACTTTGAGTCCTGTAAAATATTTTTTTCTTATAAAAAATTATTAATGTAAATTAAATATCAATTTTACTGAAATTAATTACTCATTCATTTATCCATATAATTAGAGGAATAAAAGACACATATATCATCTTACCCATTTATTTATGATTCTTCTTCTTTTAAATATAATTATTTTTTTAAAAAATAAAATAAACTATTTTATTTTAGAAGTACTTTTAAAAATTGATTATATTATGTATCAATTTTATTATTATACCTCATTTATAATTTCATTGAAATTCGATTTAGATTTTAAGTTTTAAAAACTTATAACATTTATAAGTATACAGATTTCTTTACTTATTATTTTTTAGACAAACAATCTTCTATCTAAATTTACATTAGATTTTGACTTAATTTTATTAGAGTTAGATCATATCTCAAATAATGATAACTCTTTCCTAACTTTTTTTTCACATTTATACATACTTAAATCTAAAATATTATATTTAACTAGTTATGACCTTTTTTTTACTAATATCAATATTTATTATTTATTTATTTTTTATTAATTATAGGATAAACTAAGGAAAAATTAGAAAGGGAAAAAATTAACACTTTAATCTTTTTGACCCTCAATTGATCGGAAATTACTAATTAATTAGAAGAAAAAAATAGAAATTAAAAACCTGGTCCGACAGCCTAAAAGGAGTTAAATTAAAGAAAGAATACAACTTTGAAAGATAGTGACTGTGACTGCTTTGTGCAGAAAGCTTTTTTTATGGGAAAGAGGACAATATCTGAGCCACTATCTATCACTATCCCTAAGATGAATCAGTAGTTGCCACCTATAAAGACCCCTTCACCCCCACCCTACTTTATTTTATTTTTTTTGATAAAATAAAAAGTCAGATACTCTCCTAATTTAAATAAATAAAAAATAATTTCTCCCTATTTTTTTAATTTGGAAAAATATTGGCACCAAACAGTGAGAGAATTTTATGGATGGATGGATGCCTTATCTTCTTCTGGGGATTGTTCGTTGATTCTCTGCCTACATAATATAAATGAATTCTTGTGCGATTCGGTGTCATAATTCAGTTCGTCTAATAAATTAATTAGGGTTAATTATATTATAATTTATAAGATGGTATATGGATTATTGACTTTTGGCAAAAAAAACAGATTATTGACTTATTTTTCAAAATCATTATATATATAATTACAAGTTTATTTATTTTTTGTTTGGGCTAAAATTTTCTCTTGATATTGCTTTAGATATTTGTTCAAGATTTTTGTTTCAAAGTGCATTTTAAATCTTGGATTTCTTTAATTACATCACATTTCATTTTTTTAGTAAATAAATATTTTTTATTATAAATAATTATATTCGATGTATTATTAAATATTTTATTTTTATATGTTTATTACTTGATTTAGAAAGAAGATAGAAAATGTAGAGATAAATTTAAAAAAAAGACTCTCTCTCTCATACATATACATATATATATATATATATATATATATTGAGCTTTCATCTCACTTTCATTCTGATTTGTAAAGAAAAATTTACAAATAAGGATATGAAAAAGAAAAAGGTGACTATCGTGTTTGTTGGGTTTGAATTCTCTTCTCTCAAAGCAACCTAATCACTTTTTAATTGTTAACAACTAAAGGTATATATGGCAAGGTAGCCCCTGCTTAAAAAAAATTTAAGTTATATTTTATATCATAATATTTAATTTTATTTGATAAAAATTTTAACTATTTTAGGTTAAATATAGACGGATTGGATATACTCAAATTGTGATGTTCTGCTCATATTATAAAAAAAATCTACAATTATAAACTTATAAAATAATATTATATTTATATCTTCAATATTTAAATAATATCTATAATTTACTAAGAATAAAGTAACAAAAATATAGTAATTAAAATCTTAAAGTCTATTGCATATATAAAAAGGAAATATTAAAATATGTAGAGGTCAAATATTTATAGCGTTATTACAATACTAATAATCAAATACTTAACAAGTAAAGTAGAGGAGCAATTTTGGTATCTACATAAATATAAGAGTTATATTTAATATTTTAAAAATGAGTAAGGAGAATTGCTAGTTAAAGTCAAAAGTGTAAAATTACAAATAGAATAAGTTAAAAAAAATAAGAATTTAAAAAAATTAAAAAAATAATAAATATATATATAGGGCCGGACCAAATGGGCAGGGTAGCATACCCTGCCTAGTGCCCTACCCTGCCCGAAATTTGGCCCAACCCGTATTTGGGTAATTTTTTTAGGGTTAGGTTGGACGATTTTTTTACAGACTCGGGTGGGCGGACTGGGTTATGGATATTATGAACACCCCTATTAACAACAAACAATCAGAACATGCATATCTCTTTTAAAAATTAAATTTATTTAAATTTTTAATTTTTAATTAATTTTGGAAAGCTATATACACACACACACAAACATGTCATCATAGTACATTCGGATTCATAATAAAATGGAAAAAGAAACTAATTTAATTATGGATCGTTTTGCCAATGGCCAAACCTTAATTGATCTTCTTTTCTAATTTTCATGTTTTATTAACATGATACTGTAGTCCTATAAAGAGATCCATTACCGCAATAAAAAGACTAATAAGCTAGACGACAATCACGTAAAAATACTATTTAAATTTTAAAATAGTTTTGTTTCCTACACTCTTATTATTATTAATTTTTGCTTAATAAATAATACATTTTTATAAGAATTTTTATTTTAAAATTTTAAAATTCAAATAATATTTTAATAGATTTTTTTAAAAAATATTTCTAATATTAAATATGAGTTAATAGAAATTAATTTTATTTTAATTATAAATATAATATTTCAATTATTTTATATTAAAAAGATTTTTATTAAGGTGAGTAATTTCTGGTGTAAGGAATCCTCTAGAAAAACTATAACAAATGTTTTATAAATAATTAATTTAAATAATTTTTTTAATTTCAGTTATCAAGCTCATACATTTGATATGAGAGAAGTCCTTCATTGATGAATCACAAGGAAAAAAAATCTGGAGACGAATGAAGCATATGCCATGAAGTATAAAGCTTTAATTGGAGTATAGTAAAAAAAAAATCTCCAATAATAACATATAGACCACAGAGTGGGAAATTATTAATATTAAAATATGTGGGAGACACATACTTTGAGGACAAGTGGAGATAGGGTCCCCTAGTTGGCCTTCGATGATTGCAATTATTCATTTATTTATTCATTTATTTATTTCTATAAGAAGCTTTAAAATCGTCGATCCTTTTCATCTGTACAGCAAACGACAAGGAATCTTTCAAATCTCTATTTTACATGTGGCTAAGTTAATTGCCATTCTCATACATCACCCCTTGAACATGAACATATGACCCCTAATTGTTCATGTACATTCAGATGCCATCAACACAGTAACCCAACTATTACTCATGATGCGATCATCACCTTAATTAATTAATCAATAAATTCAACCTTAAAATAATTCATTAAAAATCGGTGGAAAGTCATATTTAAAAGTTTTTTTTACCTAAAAAGACATAAAAATTACCTGACAGAATCATAGTATTATTAAGTTTAATATTAAAGATAGATCTTTCAAATATTTTTTATATTCATATAAATCTAAACTAAATATGTCAAGGTTAAACAGCCAAACCTCCTTCCATTAATTAAGATCGTTGTAAGCTTATTGATATTAGGGTACTCTGTGTAAATTCTTCGCAATATAAGTATTTTTTGAGAATGAAAACATAAGAAGTCTTTCTTTCCGATTTTTAAATAGGGACTCTTAAGTGATTTGTTGAAAACATAAAAAGTCTTGCGAATAATATTTAAAAGAATGATAAAAAAAGAATTTTGAAAAGTGATAAATGCTAAAAATAGGACAGATACTAATAATAAATCAAGTACTACTAACTATAGATCAAATATTACCAACACAATATCATATTTTATTATTTATTATTTTTAGAGTCTTTTTTTTTGTTATTTTCCCATAATATTTACTCAAAAATTGCTCAGTTATTAATTAAGGTTATTACAAATTGGGAGAGAACAGTTGAAAAAAAAAAAGACATGGTCGGAGGTTGCTGTGTTTCAGGTTAAAACTACATATATATATTTACATATTTATGTGTTGTTCTTATCACTCTCACACCTTCTCGTTCTTCTCGTGCTTTCCTTCTCACTTTATATTTCTCTGCGTACCTCTCTCATGTGATTTCTTCTTCTTCTTCTTCTTCTTCTTCTTCTTCCATATTAGCCAACTTTCTTCTGTATTGTCATATATAATTGAGACTCAAACATTGATCATCCATCGCATATATATATAATCGGAATCTTTGTTAGTTTTCTCTGAGATGATGCCCTTTCATGAGCAAGAAACTACCACAGTTGCTACTGTCATCCCCAACACGCAGATTCAGACCGTCATCAACCGGCCGGAGAACGGTTCCGTACACGCCGAGCCACCAGGTTTGGCCACTCACGACCGAGAACCTGGTCTGGAAACTTCCTTTTCCGTCCGTGATCACCACCCGACAACAACGAGAGTTTCAGCACTACACCAATCCTTGCGTCCCGTTACCCTCAAAGTACGCATATAAATATATAATACCCAGTTTCTTATTACAAAATACATCTGAATTATGTTTAAGTTTTGGTTTTTCTAACGTCGGAATGTTCTTGGGATGCCATATTTGCAGTTTGAAGACTTCTCTTACAGTGTAACAATCGAAAGCAAGAAAAATGGTTGTGTCTGTGTTTCTTCTCAAAAGCCGAAGCTGACGAGGACGATACTCAACGGCGTGACGGGGATTGTACGGCCCGGTGAGCTGATGGCAATGCTGGGTCCGTCCGGCAGCGGGAAGACAACACTGCTCACTGCCCTCGCTGGCCGGCTCGCCGGGAAAGTCTCCGGCTCTATAACATACAACGGCCAACCCTTCTCTAGCTCCATGAAGCGCAAAACCGGGTTCGTGACACAAGATGACGTTCTCTATCCTCATCTCACAGTCCTTGAGACGCTCACTTTTGCTGCTTTGCTAAGACTTCCCAAGAGTCTCACCAGAAAGGAGAAAATGGAGCAGGCTGAGACCGTCATGGAGGAGCTCGGGCTAACGAGGTGCCGCAACAGCCCCATCGGAGGCGGAACCAGCTTGGTTCGGGGCATTTCGGGCGGAGAACGAAAGCGGGTCAGTATTGGGCAGGAGATGCTGGTGAACCCGAGTCTGTTGTTGCTGGACGAGCCGACATCAGGGCTGGACTCGACGACGGCCCAACGCATCGTCATGATGCTCAGGGGACTGGCGCGCCGTGGCCGGACGGTGGTGACGACGATTCATCAGCCTTCGAGCCGGTTGTATAGAATGTTTGACAAGCTAGTTGTGTTATCGGACGGGTATCCGTTTTACAGTGGCAAAGCCGGTCAGGTAATGGAGTATCTTGGGTCCATTGGATTTGTTCCCGCTTTCAACTTTGTGAACCCGGCGGATTTTCTACTTGACTTGGCTAATGGTAAGTGATTTGACCCAAAGTTTGTCGCCACTTGAAATTTGACTTAAAATGATTTTAGGTCATAATCGAATCCAGTTAGGGAAGAAAGATCTCAAGTTCAAATTTGTTTATTTTTATTAACAAATATTTGTATCTTAATTTTAAACTTGAAGATTTTAAAGTAAAGCATTTTTTTAAAAGAGGGATCATGTTCAAATTGAGAAATATATGTTTTGATAAATTTAAATAAAATAGAATTTTGATTATATTTAAAATTTAAATGAATTTGTTTGTGTATATCTTTTTTTATATATATATATACACAAAGGAAAGGTTTGTTTGTGTATATCTTCTAACAGAAATAATGGCTTTTGTGATTTAATATTTTTTTGTTCAATTAATGGATTTAAGCCATACTTGAATTTCATAGTAGAGAAGAGAACCTTGGTAATTTAAATATTTTTTTAAGAGAAAACATAATAATTTACTCATAATTAATAACTGTGAGGTATATAAGTTGCAAGTTTACATAATTAATAATTTTTATTTTTTATAATTTAAAAAAAAAAGAAATTTACGTAGGGTCATGAAAGTAAAATTGAAGATTTTGGTGATGTCAACATCAGAAATAAAAAAATAGAGGCAGAAACAGAAAGCATGAAAATAGGATTATGGTACACTTGGTGAATATTAGGTGAAGAATCATTTTCAAAATTAATAATGGAGGTGGTGGCAAAAGGGGCTTGGATTTTCTCAAAAAAACCATGAACCTTATTTTCAAGGTGAAAACAGCTGATAAGTCAATATAAACAGTAAATTGATAAGACAAACAAAATCCCATCTTTGGTCTATTTCTTTGACATGTGACTTCCTTTAATTGCTATATAGACCCATATACATATATATATATATATATATAATATAATATGAGGGCAAAAAAATTATGAAATAAAGGTCACTTTTTTGTGTTTTGCCAAAAAGTTCTTATTCACATGATCTACAACATAAAGTTTGGAATTAGTTAAGAGCTTCTTTAGTCTTTTATTGCTTCCATTTCTCCCTCAAACCCTAATAAAGTTTATGTGGGCCATCTTTTAGGATGTCCCTACAGTATTAAAAATTATTACTTCTCTAATTTTAAATATAAGAGTTAATTAGAAAATTAATTTTTATCTTAAATATAATACTTCATTTCACTTTAATTTACGTAACTTATAAACTGATATATAATCTAACTTATAAACTTTAATATAAGAAGATTTAGTTACTGTAATTATAATTAGCTAATTTATAGTTAATATCATATTTGATCTCTTAATTTTGTCCTCATTTTAATTTTGAACCATTAAATTTTAAACTATAGGTTTTTGTCTAAAACATTGACCTCTATAATTTAATTAAAACTTAGACCGTTTTGCCCTTTGAGGGGTTAAAACCTATGTTTGGAAATTTAGGGACCAAAGCCAAAAATGAAGGCAAATTTGAGAGACTAAAAATTGTACTAATCCACTCATTTATCTAACTTTCTTAATCTAAACAAATTAATTAAACAATTGTTATATTAAGGATAAGAGGAGTATTAGAAGAAGTTTAGAAGTTGAGCCGTATATTAAATTGATCATTGGAATTTGTAACTTAATGAAGCATTCTAATTGTTGTCATTTTCTATGAAAATGCAGGCATAGTTGCTGATGTGAAACATGATGATCAAAGTGATTTCCATGATGCATTAGAGCAACATGAGGATCAAGCTTCAGTCAAACAGTCTCTAGTTTCATCCTACAATAAGATTTTATATCCCCCTCTGAAACAAGAGATTCAGCAAAGTAATAGAGACCTAGCTGCTCACACATCAGGAACACCAAGAAGTACGTCAAATTCTTACTTTCTTGTAATGTTTTTGTTATATATATATGTATAGCAGTGCTGAAGATAGGTTATATAGTAAGATATTTATATGAAATCGAATTGTGTGTGGTTTTGTAGGTTCAGAGAATCAATGGAACACAAGCTGGTGGGAGCAGTTCAGGGTGCTTCTGAAGAGAGGTTTAAAAGAGAGGAGACATGAATCTTATTCAGGTTTAAGGATTTTCCAAGTCCTCTCTATCTCTCTTCTCTCTGGATTTCTTTGGTGGCATTCTGATCCCTCAAACATACAAGATCAGGTAATTATTTAACAGTCTATGTTGTATCAAATTCTCCAATGTGAAAAAACTTTTTTGAAAAACTCATATGTTACTAAGTTGTACCCCTATTCTAAATATAGGAGTTAGATAACTAATTTATAAAGATTAAAAAAATCAGTTAAGTTGGTTATTTGTAAGAAAAATTGTATTGGTTTCAAAAAAATATCCCTTATAATCATTTGTATGGGAAACTACTCTCTCGTTGAAAACCCCCCTTAATATGTGCAATCAATAGAGAGAGTTCAGACAAAAGGATTACAAATTTAGGAGACAAAGTGTATTGAAATCTTATATTTAAAATAAAAACAAATCTCTTTACTAGTTCTTACATTTATGACCGAATGAGTAAAAAATATATATTTATCATGATTTTGTTAAAGAAAAATAGTTCAAACTATAGACACTAAGTTGCAGTGAGTTAAAATTCAGGAGCCGAGTTTCAATTGAGTTAAAACTATAAAGACTAAGTTTCAATTGAGTCAAAACTTTAAAGATTGAGTTGCGCTGAGTCAAACTATAAGGATTAAAATATTAGTTTTCCCTATAAAAGCATTTACTTATCAGGTTTCTATCAGAAAATCCCATTGATAACTTTTTTAACAGTGTTATTTACCCTTAAAATGTGTAACAGGTGGGCCTGCTATTCTTCTTCTCAATCTTCTGGGGATTCTTCCCTCTCTTCAATGCAATATTAGCATTCCCATTAGAGAGACCAATGCTATCAAAAGAGAGATCATCAGGAATGTACCATCTCTCCTCATACTACATAGCCAGAATGATTGGAGACTTACCAATGGAACTTATTCTTCCCACAATCTTCCTAACAATCACATATTTCATGGGAGGCCTCAAGCCTTCAATTCTCACATTCCTCTTAACCCTTATGATAATTCTCTTCAATGTTCTCGTGTCCCAAGGCATTGGCCTTGCACTTGGGGCAATCCTAATGGATGTGAAACAAACAACAACTTTGGCTTCTGTTACCATGCTTGTGTTTTTGTTAGCTGGTGGTTATTACATTCAGAAGATGCCTTCTTTCATAGCTTGGTTGAAGTACTTCTCATTCAGTCACTATTGTTATGAGCTTCTGGTGGGAGTTCAGTACTCAAAGGATCAAGTTTATGAATGTGGTGAAGGGCTGCATTGTAGGGTTGTGGATTTTCCTGCTATTAAGTGTTTGGATATTGGGAATTTGTGGGGTGATGTGGCTGCTTTGGCTGTTATGTTTGTTGGATACAGAATTATGGCTTATTTAGCTTTGAGGATGAGGCAGCCTTTCTGAGTTCTAACTAAAATAAATAGGCTCCATTATTTTACATGAGAGTATGGTGTTTAGTATTTTTTTTTGTCATTTCAATCAGATGCTAAATTCAAGTGTTCATTTCATTCAATTGTTTTATGACATATATATCTTAATTTTAATTTAATATTTAGTCTCTCTGACTGATTAGTTTTTGTGAGAAAATATGAAGTTGTCTTGGGAGTAACACTAGAAAAAATACAGAAGAAACTTGGAGATAGACACTAGAAGTGAAGGTATTTTTTCAACCCCTTATTAAATTTTGTGAAATGTCACAATAAATAAAAATTATTCTTATATCTATTACCACTCCGGTATAAAAACCTTTTAACAACTTTATGGGTATTAAAAAACTTAGTTAAAACTAGTCCTTGTCTTAAAATTGTCTAAAATTTTAATTTTATAATATTATCACTAAAGTTTATTAAATTGTAGGGAATTTGTTAGCCAAAAGCACCTAATATATTTTTACACACAGAAAATACTAATGTTTTAAAAAATTTATACACAAAATATACCAATACTCAAACTTACATATTAATACAATTTTTAAATAAGACTTTTCACTATTATTTTCCTATCTTAATATCTCTTCACTTTATGCCAAAAGATATCTCTTCACTTAATTGGAATAGGAGAGGAGAAAGTCAATGCACAAAAAGCATTAAAGGAAAAAAATAATAAATGCTTGAGACAGATCAGAGAGGTTCTTATATAACAAGGGCCAAGCAATTCTTCCAAATAGATTTCTATAAATAATTCAGACAATTAGATACAAAATTCAAGTGAGTCCGCAAACTTCTTTCACAATTTTCTCATAAAATAACTACGGAACAAAGCCACTAAGTGTGGTCTAAGAGAACAATGTAGGCAGATAGATAAGTACAGATTAATGCATACAAATTTGAAACGTGCTACAAGGTTGGGAAGCTTTGCTCTAAATATTATGTGAACTTCGAATTTTAGAAGTATTTCCAGGTGTTAAATAGAGCGCTATTGGTTTATGTACAACTCTTGGTTAACTATGGAATAGCATCCAATGAGATTGGTGGGTTCTATGATAAACTGTTCATGAAATGTACCCATTCGCCTGCTAGGAACATCAATTCCAAGATCATTAAAGCTTGGCAATCCCTCTACTTGAATGCCATCTCCACATATCAGGAACTGATTACCAATAATAAAGGATCCCGATACCCTAATCGCGACTCCATCCTCACCGTGGGCATGGCATTGAAGCTTTTCGACGACATGCACCAGCTTCTCAGGAGGCCAGTCGCCAACCAATGTACTTCGGATATTTGACAATTTAGCGAAAATACTGTTTGGACCAATGTATTGCTTCCCAGAGAAACTGCAATATGTAGAAGATAACATTGATGACATAGAAAGGTTTAAAAATTTATATAACTAACTAGACATGTTTTCCGTGCATTGCACGAAGTTTGAGTTAAGTTACAGCTCATAACTTATAAATACTACAGCTTCTTATTCATTGTGTCTTCGGTCAGATCCTAACTAAGCAAAAGATTAAGCCAGTCATCATTCCATAACAAGGCATGATAAAAATGCAATGCTCATCATTTTAATTCAATTATTGTCATATCTAAATAAGTGCTTGTTACAGAAGAGTTTATTTTTTTTGGCCCCTTTTCCCCCCTTTAAACATAATCAAGGTCTTAGATGTAGTGCACCTGAAAGTTGAACCTTCATTGTATAAGCTCCTAGTATGATGCCAGAGATCATCGGGTCCATCAAATAGTAAGTAATAATGAATCGTTAACATCTGGAAAGGGAAAAAAAAAAAAAGATAAAACACTCATTGACAGTAAGCATATAATTTTTTTAGCCATAGGAATTAGCATAGATTTTAATCTCTCAAAATTCTCATAAAGCATTCATCTGATTTTAAAATCAATTTATCCTTTGAATGAAGGAATTAGTCTTTTTTCATAGTAAATAACTAGCTGCGAAGGTGAATAAGAGCTTCTCAAATTATTTAGTCAACGTTTGCTACAATTAAGCTTTAAAGCAACAAATTCAGACTCCATAGTCGAAAAAAGACATCATAATAGTTTATTTGAAAGAAACCAATTGACTGGAAGTGCACAGAGTTAATGCGCTAAGGACCTTTCGCTAGTTGTATTTGTTCGATCTTACAAATAACTGAAGAGAATAAGCAAACACAAGCTTCAATATCACAGGTAAAAAGTAGCAGACACTTACATCAGCCAAGTCCTTCATTCGTTGTGTTGGATCAAAGACACTCCGTACAAATCCTGCTAAATCTACGTCGGCCTTTTCATATTTTGTAATAAAGGGGTGCTGAAGCAACTGCAGTTGAAGCACTAATTGATCAAGTTCTGACCATCATGACTGCATTTAATAGAGTTCTTTATGACAGGATTAACATGGTAAGTTGCATGTAGCAACAAGAATAGACATGTACTATAAGATTAGTTATGCTTTCTACTATGGAAGAACATGAATGATCATTATAAGTAAATAAATTAGACACCAGACACTGATTACAACAGAATAAGGCATCTGCATTTTTCTCACCTGATCTGCTGTTGGCCTGGCATCTGGATCCTTCTGTAAGCAAGCACCAACAAAGGAGTTGAATTCAGGTGAAAACTTGTGTTTTGATGGTGATGGTGATGGATCTTCTAGAATCTGCCACAAAACAACCATAATTATTTGCGAAGCACAGGAAGCACGTGTGTGCATATCACTTGAATGAAATTGATAGTTATTGATAAACATCTGAGGCAGGGATCAAACATTTATATTTATTGATCAAATTCAGTGTTATAAGCTGGCAATTCCATTAAATTATGGCTTTTACAGGTAAAGGTCTGACTTTTAACAAGTGAAAAAACTCAGTATAATATTGTGAACAATGAATTTTTCATCAAATCATTATTTCTTAGCGATTAATCATCAGTAATTCATAAGGAAACTTCTTGTTTGGATACTAATATTTTTTCACTAGGAAAAAAATTAGTTACACCATCAAACAAGGGGCATGTCTTCAAATCTAAATAATACATGATTAGAGAGGTTAGGACCATCTACAAATAGTCACAACTTAACAGATAGATACTCATATGATGCGTGGGAAGAAAGAGTGTGAGCCGGTGAAGTGCCACAAGAATGTCACCAGTGCAGAGATCATATTCATGTTGATTGAGATAAGGCAGAGTTATGAAAAAGGCATAGTTAAATAGCACAAGATCAAATTCATCGTGTGAGTTAATTTTCATTTATTAGAAGCTTATGGCATTGTTGCTAGACCAAATGAAATATCCTCCTCTCCTCTGTAATTGAGGTTTCATGATTCAGATAAGAAAAGTCCTTATGAAAGTGTCAGCCAAAACTTAAGCCAAACTATTCTTTATTCTAAGCTATACCAAGAGACAGCATGAACAATGATTCAAACAAAAAGGAAAAACTCAAGAACAATAAGTATTGACAATCACCTGCAACATAAGATTTACAGGACCTTCATTAGCTGTATATGGAAATTCTCCAGTTCCACACTCAAGGAGGGCAAGACCAAGGCTCCATATATCAGCAGGAAAAGAATAGCTATCATTTCGAATTCGCTCAGGTGACATGTAAGTAACAGTTCCAACAAAAGTAGCACACTGCAAGATTGCATCCATAGACAAATGAATGTAAACTCCACAAGTAGTAGTGACAGCTAAACATGAAATCTAACTTTTTAGGTTATACTCCATTCTTTTTTATAAGAGCCGATTAAATGAATCTCGTCGATCAAAAAGTTGGTTAAAACTAGTTAGAAACAATGAATATGTAAAAATTGTAACTTTCCTTCCCAAAATGCCCACATTTATGTGGAAGAGAGAGAATGTGTGATGGAAAGAAGTGTAGTTGAGAGAGAAAGTTAAGTCAAATGTGAGAATTAAATGAGTAACATGAGTAATTAAATAGGGGTAAAATGGACACGAACAAAAACAATTTGAGACAACCTCTAAATGTCTCTAATAAATAAAAACATGTCATACCCAAAAAATATCTTTTATAAAAAGGAACGGAGGGAATAAATTTCAAGTAAGCAATAAAATGACAGAAACTGACGTAACATCTATACTAACCATCGCCACTGAATTCTCTAAGCCAGCACTGATACCAAAATCAGTTATTTTTGGTTCCCCCTTGAGATTTACAAGTAAATTGGCTGGCTTTATGTCTCTGTGGACTAAATGTCTAACTCCATGCAGATAGCTTAAACCCTTCCGTAAAATAAAAGACAGTATCACAGCAGTTAGAAGTTTATATTCTATAATGAATAAGTTTGAATGAAAACATATACAATTTTTTCCTACGTGTAGGAGCTTCTGAAACATGGCTGAAAGAATAGATTCAGGTATTTTTCCATGCATTGCTAAGATATCTGCTAGTGATCCTCCATCCATGTACTCCAAAGCTATGCTTATCTGTCCAGAGTCTGGAGTGTAGAATGCCCCATGGAATTCAACAAGACCTTGGTAACAAGGCGCTTCACATAATGTCCTAATTTCAGTAAGAAGTTGCTGCCTTTTTTCCTAATTGACATGAAGAAACACAATCATTAGACAGCAAAGGAGTACTTATCCCTATAACCAACATCGTTATTGTATTTGCATTTTGGGGAGAAAACGATGTCAGCAATAGTCATACTTAAATGCCTATTTATGTGCAACTTCAGAACACTAACTGACCATGATTTTATTACTCATCATTCTTTCTTCCATGAAATAACAAAAGATTGTGTTTTGACAGACAGATAATATATCCAGCAAATGTTAAAGTAAATGCTTTACTGATGGTCATAAAGATAACTTAAATATTGTAAAAGCAACATAGGGAAGCACAGCAATGTGCCACAAGAATACCTTCTCAAAGATATTGATTTTCTTCAACGCTATAATTCTATGTGTTGGTATATGCATGGCTCTCTGCACAATACTACTGGCACCACTACCAATTGCTCCAAATATTCTCATCTCATGGGAAGAACATTTATATGTTTTTTCGCTCTGATCAGTTTCATCTATAGATCGAGATGTGCACTTTTGCAGTCCAAGCTCGTTGATATTGTACACCCCATATGATCTGCTCAACAAGTTAACAGTTCCACCATCTGATAACTAATTCATCCATTAAGACCAAAGAAAATTGAGAATTAGAAATATTCATTATACAAGTTTCATATATTATGTTATGATCCTCAATGACTAGTCAATATATATATAGCACATAGTCATAGAAAGACACTTACTGTGTACGAATCACTAGGGTCCAAGGTTGAACCTGTCGAAAAGCCCTTCTCAGCATCAAATAAAGGTGCGAGTTTTTTCCTCAATTCCTCCAACCCAGACATCGTTATGGCTTTATGGTTATCTAAATTCAAATTTGAATAGGTTTTGTAAAAGAAACAAACTCTGAAGCCTGATGATATTAGTCGGCCCGTCCAGCATCAGAATTGAAAATCCGGGTGATAAACAGGGGGTGTAACAAACAGAATTCAGCCTACAATTGAAAAATTGTGAATTTTATGTAATGAAATAAGAATTTGTTGTTGACTAAAATTAAGAAAAGTATGCCAATTAAGGATCACTTTTTCAAGCATGCTTCATATACAAATGCAAACTGGCTGAGTTGCAAAAATGGTGGATAGCACTATAAAAAAGACCGGACTCCCATAAACAAGCTAAATCAGGCAAGCCCCTTTTGTAAACAAGCTATCTATCATTGATTCAAGTAAGGTTTTCTCAATCAGATTTACCTCCCTGTATCACTTGTGCGTTCGAGACGGTGGCCAGGGCCATTAATAAAGAAATCAGTGTTATTTAGAGCGATTTGTCGGAGTCTGGCCGGTTGTTAGCGGTGGCAAAACGACTCGACGCAGGAGAGAGGGTGGCAGACCGTCGGAGGGTGGGTGGCCGAATGCGGACAGGTTCTTTCTTCAGTTATTACATATTGACATTATTTTTGAGAATTCCAAAATCATCCCCATTACATATTATATTTAACCACATCTAATGTTACTCCTTCCTTTTTTTTTTTATTCAACTTTTCCTTATTATAACTTATAAAATATAGACAATTATCAAATTACTTAGATAAAAAAAATTGGTTCAAATTATTAAAGATAATAAATGTGTAAAAAATTGTATAAAAAATAAGTACATAAAAAATATAACATATTTTATAAAAATTAAAAAGACACTCATTTACGGAGAGTACGTAAATGAGTGAGAGAAAATGAGAAAATAATTAATTAATATAATGAGTAAAACTATATGAATAAAATTGGGGGTGTGCATGAGCAGATCTAGGTAAGGTAACTCTCTACCTGGTGCCTTACTCAAAAATATATGGGCTGCATTTTACAGCTTGATGCTCGGCTCTACCGGATAAAAACCCTAATAATTTTGGACTGAGCATGAGCAGGTTGGGTATGGGCGGACTGAGCATACCTAAGTTGTGATGGCATGTTCATGTTGTAAAAAATCTACAATTATGAACTTCTAAAATAATATCATATTCATGTGTCTTCAAAAATTAAATAATATCTATAATCTACTAAGAATAAGAGAATAAGAGAATAAAGATAATAATTAAAATCTTAAGATTCATTGCATATAAAAAATAAGCGTTGAAATATAAGTAATTTGTAATTATAACTTTGTATCAATCTTCCCAATTTTAACAAAGATAAAGCATCTAAAAAATAAAATAAAATAAATAATTATAATTTGTAATGTAATCATATGATAATTAACAAAATTAAAAAAAGAAGAAAAAATTAGTATAGTTATAAATATTAAAAGATACAACTTACCTACTTATATTTTTAAAATTACCTTATAATCACCAATAAATATCATATTCTCCCTTCTAAGATAGAGAAAAAATAAAAAAAGGGGGTGCTCATAGACATGGCAGGGCAGCCCTATGCCCGATGCCTAACCCAAAAAATACATGGGCTGTATTTTGCAGCCCGATGCCCAGCCCTGCCCTATATTTATTGGGCTGGACTATATATTTTTATTGCGGGTTGGGCAGGATATACCAAACTACAGGTTTTGTGCACAGCCCTAAACAAAAATACTAAAAGTTCTAGACAAATTATTAATGGTTTTTACAAATATGAACATATAGTCCTTAAAAAGATCTCATATTTTTCACCACAAAAATCTTATATATAAAATTGAAATGTTCCATTTATAAATTATTTTTAATATATTTTATCATAATAAAGTAAATATTAAATATCGTTAATTCTATTTTAAAATTTAATTATTTTTTTAATTTTATTATTATTTAATATAAATTCTATATAATAATAAATAAATAATAAAATTATATATTTATATTAAAAATTTAAACATATAACTTTTAGATATAATAAAAAAATCTTCTCTATATATTTTATAAATATCTCCTTTATAGATATGCATTTATAGAGTGAGTACGCCTGCGTGCGGGTACGCTTACTTAATTAATGCAAATGTGTCATATTTGCGTGTCATCTCATTGTAAATCAAAGCAGACAATTCATAAGTTAAAAAAAGCCATACATATAACATATCACTCTAGTACTTATTATAAATATATTTTAACAATTTTTCACATATTAAAGAATATTAGCTAAACCGTTAAATATATCTTGAATTGATAAATTTTTCTAAGTTTTATTTTATTTTCTCTCCACATTTACATATCATTATCATCTCCCCCCCTCTATTTAAAGAGATTTAAATAAGGGTATAATTGGAAAACCGTTAATTAGACTTATATTTAAGACAATTTCTTCCCCAAGTGAATTTACAATAAGGACAAAAGTTATGATAAGTTTTTTTATGTTGCCTTTAACTTGCTATTAATCATCTGAATACTGGTTAGGACACACAAATAAATGGCTTCAATTCTTTATTAAGATATGATTTTGTGGTGTCCCTTGTGCCTTTTGTAAACTATAAAATAGATACCATATATCATTACCAATTAACCAACATAGGGTGGCTTTTGGCTGATCTTGACAGGCTACGTGATCAATAAAGTGTTTGGTTTTATGTTGAAAGCCATTAAAATCATAGTCTAAACGCCTTGTTGCCATCAAAACCATTATCACTTGCTTCTATTGGATTCTTATTTACATGTTTGTTTTATTTGAGTCAAATGCCAAATAGCTGAATTAGTTCCGGCTTTGATTTTTTTTTTTTTTTGTAGGCCAACATTAAAATATAGATTGAGACCAACTCTTAATAGGCAACAAGGTGAAATAAATTTGCTGCTTTCTATAGTTTGAATACTAACATCACATGAGAATGCTGCTTGTAAGGCTCCTTGGAGAGCAAATCTTTCACAGGATTATAATAATTGAGCAATGTATAAACAAAAAGGTTAATACTAATGTTATCTTGGAATATCAAATATTTATAATTAGAATTTATTTGTTAGGAACATTGTTCTTTTCATCAAATAGCAAAGGCATATATGATAATAATGGTTCACTAACATAGGGTGTCACTAAAAATTTACTGAGAGGTATGTGATGCTCAAGTGTGCTCTCCAAGTCAATCATTCTTTTCCCATCACCTTCCAATTCAATTGGCCAAACACAAAAATCATCATCAATTTATCAACTCTCATATGATATTCCAGATTCTCCCATGATGGTTCATGGCTTGTAAATTACACCCCTGGATCATAAATTTTATATTAATTGATATTTAATAGGCAGAATCAACTATAGTTCCCATTAGCTATAGGACTTGTTTTTTCCACAAGGGTATATTGTAGAGAACACTCAATGAAGTTATTGAATTAAATATTTTGATTAACAATTTGTTTAAATATTGAGTTATTGATAGAGTATAATAGTATATGTAATTGACCCTATCTACTGGGATAAAACTTGTGGGTATATTGTAGACAGAATTTGAGCACAAAATTTGATTTTTATAGGGTACAAAATGTTTTGGCCTCAGAGATAAGAATGGAGTTATAGCCTATGACCTGTGAAGAGTGTGCTAAACCTATATAGAGAGGCCTACAATATATGATGTTATGTACAGAACAAATTTCACATACCAATTAGAATGGTGATGTTATAAAGGACTAACTCTACGAGCCAATTGGATCATGAATTCCGGGACAAGGCGTCTCCTCGGAGGAGCTGCTTCATCTCTGGCACATGCCTCTGCATCATCGGCATGGATATACCCCACTAAGTCCCTAAACATGTCATCTTCACCCCCTCTCATTGGATCCTGAAAGCCATATATATATAAGCATGCACTTCAAATAAGTTTCAACTCAACAAATATTAACATAAAATCATCCTACCCAAAATATATCAGTTTACTTCAGTTGCCTCAACTGGATGAGTATATAACTAGGAAAAAAATATAACTTTTGATTCTTCAACTTTCTCTCAATTATCCATTTGCCTCAACTGGATGAGTATATAACTAGGAAAAAAATATAACTTTAGACTCTTCAACTTTCTCTCAATTATCCATTCAATCTTTGAACTTTGACTCAAAATCATTTAGTCCTTAAAGTTTATTAGGTGAAGGAATTATAGAGATTGATTCCAAGTCCAGAAACTATAGGAATTGAGTTATTTCAAACCAAAAAATCTAAGGACCAAGTTGTTCTGAGTTAAGAAACTACAGAAACTGAGGTGTTTTGAATCAAAATTTAGGACCGAATTGATAATTAAGGTAAAGTCTGAGACTAAAAATTATATTTTCCTGTAATGTACTCACTAATCATATAATAAACCAATAAAAGCTCACAGAGAAGTGTCTCTAGTGGTGGTGCCAACTGATAGTCACTATAGCAAAGCAAGTTTTTATTGTTTTCTTGTATCAAATTGGCTGTAAATTATGTGGCTCCCAAAATTTCTCACCACTACGAACACTACGTTTCAGAACGGTGTCGTGTGAGATTAAGTGTCCTCCCTCACATGAATCTCATCTCAAATAATTCAAGAATGATGCCAATGAGGAACGTGAAATCTCACAAGACACTGTTCTCAAATAAGGTATCTTGGGAGACATAAGAGAATAGTCAACTTCATGAGTAAACATCACTGGTCCCTAAGACTAGAAGAAATTTCACTAACAACCAATAAGCCGAACCGCTCAAGATAATTTTGGTAAAAGCTTTAAAATAAGAAACGAAGAGGTAACAACGAAGATCAACTGCTTTATCTTTAATAAATTCATAAACTATAGTGCTGATCAAGCACATCTTTAAGTTCATAATAACGTGGTCCAAGTTCGAGATAGTATGAAGCTACACCTTGGCAAAGGAAGATCCCATTCGCTATATCATAATTTCAGAAGTGTCAAGGTACGATATAAACATTGTCAAGGAACAAAGACTAATTTGAAACCAAAGTTTGGACATAAATGAATTAGCTGTCAGTCAAAAGGCACGGAATTAGCAAGGCATGCTAGAAACAAAGCTGTGTAGTGTGTAGTCCCTTACCTGAAGAAACAAGTCGGTATGAGTTTTTCCTTCATATAAAACTGCTTCAGCTTTAACTCCAAGTCTTTGAAGAGTTTCAGCAAAGGATGTACTGTACAAAGGAAGATGTCAATAGTCCACCACTAGAATTTAGAAAGACAAAGCAAAAGGTACACATCAACAGGAACCCAAGGGTTCCAACTGATATTACAATAGAAATAGGGAAAAACAAAAGAAAAACCGGTAAAACCATCTCTAGTAACCCTCATATTTGGAGGATAAAACTCAGTTATTCACTATATGAACTTTGAATAGAGCAGAACAAGGGCCAATCCTTTAAAGTTTAAACACCCTCTTTTTGAATTTCAAGACCATGCAAAACCTCAAGGGCAAATCCTATAAATTCTGACGTCTTTGTTATCAAATAATTAAAAAATTGTTCAAGAGGTCCAAACCTGGCATCTGATGGTATGGAATAATCCCCAGTACCATGAAAAAGAACTATAGGAGGTAGGAGAGAAGCAGCATGTGTAACGTTTGGATCTTGAATCCTTAATTCTGGAGAAAACCGCCTAAGGGATTCCTCCGCTTCCATTATGCTGTAGGATAAATGCAAGAGTTTCAAAGTAGAGCACAATGAAAAACAACAGAATAGTGTACTTATTTAATAGTACCTAAGTTAAAAGTTATTCAGTGTGTACCTTATAAAGATAGAACGATAAAGACCTCTACTGTGGAAGTAATCTACTAGGTTAAGCAAATTGTACCTGTTTCGACCAACGAAGAAAACAGCAAATTAAATCTACAAGCCAAGCTATAATAAGCATCTATGCAAATGCAAAACATGATTGTCATCAACTGAACAAAACTGCAGCAACATTGAGAAGCAATTATAATAGCCTAACTGGAAGGAAAAACAGCAGTTATGGCAGAAACTCATCACACATTTACGTCACGATAAACATTTCGTTCTCTGTTATTTTGGCCAATCATTATAAACGTTGGATCCACGCTCACATGACTTACTAGAAAAGCATACTTAATTCATTATTCAGTAGCATATATCATAGCATCATGGCCCTAGGACTCCCAAATTGCTTTTTATTTTTCTGCGGTCTTTGAAAAAAGTACTCTTTCGAAACATCTCTCAACTAAGTTGGGTGAGTGACTCATGGGTCAATAAACACTTGGGCAGAATTTTCTATATCAAACTCAGCTAATCTACTGTTCAATAGATCTTTTGGAGCATGACGGCTATCAAGTTCTGACTGTCAGGTTATCACCTCAAATTATAGATGCAAGTGCAACTCCAAATTTGTTCATATGCAGTTATCTCAAAAGGTATAGAATTAATAAGACCAAGAAAAGTCAAAGTCATGGTTGAAAGGAACTTTATGCAAGATTTTACCCTCCAGATAAACCAAAGTAAGCCTTGATCTGGGAGACGCTCCAAGTGATATTCTCTCCTTCACCAGCCTCTTTAATTGCCTGCTCCACGAGAGCACAAGCAGCAATATGTGCACCTGCTGACTGTCCCATTAGGTAAATCCTTAGCAAAACAAAACAAGGAATCATCAGAGATCATAAAGAACACGTCCAATCTCAGACAAAGAATAAAAAGGAGCCCATAATGAATATAAATTTGGAGTTCAGCGATTGAATCTTTACTTGTCAGGGTCATCTCCATATTCTGCAATATTGTTGCATACAAATGAGATGCCTTGAGAAGCATCATCTATCATATCACTCATGGTTCCCTGAGGAAAATTTCTGCAAAAATAGATCTATGAGAAAACAGTTGAAAGGGTAGAATGAATTAGGATATGCACGAGGGCTTGTGATTTTTGCATCTTATGACTTTTTTCCGTAATATTATGATGATGTTTGCTAGTTTTATGCTTAAATATCATGTCTATATTGTCACTAGAGATAGGATATTATAATCCTCAATCTTATGATTTGATCATTGTTAACCCTCTACCAAACCTATATGGGATTTCAATCTCAGAAACTTTGGCAATTAATTTTTATTTAAGCCAGATTGCATTTAGCAACGAACAAGAAATAATGTTGCAATTAGAAGGATAAGCAACATCACCTGTAATCTATGCATGCCACCATGATATCTCTCTCTGACAACTGTTGGCCCAAAAGAGATCCCCATGCTTTATAACTACACAAGCATAAGTGCTTCAAAACTCATAAGAACTGAGCAAGCAGTGCATGCCTCTATCTATCAATCTACAACACAAGTTTCTTCAAATCAGTGGAATCTGATTGCACAGGCCAAAAGGTAATGATGTTTATAGTACGATAAATTTGTACAGGTTTTATGTTGTCATGTTAAATGCACCAGTGTTGGGACCAACTTCCGCTGCTCCTCACTCCACAATACATTGAACTCGTTATCATTACCGTCAAGATACAGCGGGCATTAAATAGTAGTCATATTCATGATTTTAATGGAGAAGCATACGGTAATTCCATCCACAAGCCCAAAGCAAACCTTTGGCATGAGAGATGTTAACATAAAAAGACAAAGTTATGGTTTTACAATCCCACTCAAGCATTTGACACTGAGTAAAGGAAATACTATCTCTGTCAGAAGACAACATCATTGCCTTCTAACAAAATTTTCATCAAATTGCAAATTTAACTCGACAGATATACAACAACATATCACATACCCAATAATCCAGGCTCCACCAGTAACAAAGGCAACAACTGGCTTTGGACCATCATTATTTTTGGGTATATACAAGTCAAGTCCGCAAAAAAAAAATACCATTAATACAAAGCCAATCAAGTCACACCATGTCTAGGAATTTTTAAATGCAGAGAGGAAACATGAATAAATCCTACCTATTCCGTGGTTTATCTCCATAGACTATGCTTCTGCGTACATGGCGGGAGAAGAAATAGTAAAATCCAACTACAAAACAGAAGAAACAAATTAATACTATCACAAAGTGCATTGATGGATAATTTTGATGCTCAAGTCAAAAATTGCACTTATGTGCATGAGAAAAATGCCATTGATCATGGAAATCAGACCTTGAACGAAGCCTGGGAAAAGCAGCATTGAATAACAACAAAGGGAAAGAAATCTTGTAATCCATCTATAGCCTACCCTTGAAAAAGAAATAAATGACCAGAGAACATGTAAAACTCAAGTATGAGAAGATAGTGACGCAGAACAAACATCAGTAGATAGAGAATTACATTTTTAGTCACCAGTAATGAATTCCATAATGTTGTAAGTTGTATCTTCGAACGATTACATATGGTTTTAATTATCAAGCATAGTAGCCATAGTTATATTTCTCACCATGAGTCTTAAGAAAGTATACAATATTTTCATTAGGCTTTGCCAGTATTGCTACCTTTCCCTGCGTGGTAAATTCCTAATGTTGAACAAGCCAACCATGCATATTTAGAAACTGAAGAGTAATTTAAAACATTATGACCAAAGAAGAAAGACTACTTATAAATGTTTATAGAACTTTCCTGACTCATATTTTCTTTACTTGTTCAAAGTTTCAAAGCAAACATCTACACCCATCAATTTGAGTCTTAATCGCGTTCTCTTTAACTGCTATCGTCTTGGGTTAGGTAAGAGTATCTAAGTGTGTTTGGATAGATTTTTAAAAAATGACTTATGAAAAACAAGAGTTTTTGGGTAGTTTTTGGAAAAGGGCTTTTAGAAAAGAGTTTATGAAAAAAAAATAGTTCCACATAAATGAGTATTTGGATAATTATTACTAAAAGAACTTTTGTAATTAGAAAATTATAAAAATGGGTTTAATTTTATTAAAAGTATGAGAGATGAGAGAGGAAGTAGGGTAAAAAAGAGAGAGGAGAAATGGTGGAGAAGATAGAAGAGAGAGGATAGAAAAGAGATAGTTAAAAAGATAGAAGAGAGATGAGAGATATTAGAAAAGATAGAGGAGAGAGGAGAGAGGGGATAAGAAAAAGTAAGGATAAAATAATAATTGAGTAGTCCATAAGCTCTTTTACTGTTCCAAAAAGTACTCTGACCAACTTATCTAAAACCATAGTTTAGTCTAGAAGCCCTTTAGGACAAATATGGCTATTTGTTTTAAAATTTCTCTAAATTAAGGTTTTGCCTAAAAAGATTTTAAAACTATAGTTTGGTATGTTCCAAACAGGCCCTAAGAATTCAATCAATAGTATATCCTCGTTAAAAAAAAAGTTTATGCCCTAATTTAGACAATTGAGCTGCAGATGTAAACCCTTATCAACAGAATTTAAAACTTATCAACCGAACAAGCTCCTAAAAAGAAATAAGAGATAAGAACCTTGCCCGTAAAGTATTATAAATGCTTCAGGCACTAACTAACACTCTGATGATCCCGCTATTCTGCCCCGAAACGTCCATATTTTTTCCTCAGCTATGGCAAACAAGGACCATAGATTCTAAAATTCTACTTATCGATGACACATTAAAGATCTCCACATAGATTACGAGTGAACAATATGGATCACTGAGTACATAAACTCGCAATAACAAACAAATGAACCAGATGTTTATCTCGTAAAGGCCAAGATATTTTATGCCAGTGGCATCCATTGTACGAATTACTAATGACATCCTGGCAATAACACTAAAACTATAGATGAATTGGATACAATACCAATCATTCACTCAAATAGTCAGCTTTTCCGCTTCCGCATATGCATCTAACGTCCATAAAGGAACTAAGGAAAACAGTACAAGAAAATTGTACCCGAGATATCGTAACAAGTTCAAGCCCAAGCGAGTGACTAAAAACGTCTCCGAAGCAACGTGGCCAACTTCCTGGCCCAACGAAGATCGGCGACTACCGCCGCTGGAGGAAGACGACAAGGAGCTCTCACTTGCGGTACGGCGACGTCGTTTCTGTTGACAGTTTGCATTAGTGCCCACCGAATTACTGGAAGTAGAAGAGAAGCTGGAAGTGCGGGAGAGAAGGGGCTTAATGGTTGCAACACTGTCGTCGTCAAATCGCGAATAAACGAGGAGACTCGCAGATGGGTCATCATCCGCGGGTTTAATTAACATTGTGGCTGCGGAAGCAGACGAAGAAAACGAAGAAGGTCGATTAGTAATGGGCACGATCTGAGATGGCATTTTCTTTGCTTAATCCGCCGAAACTATAAGAGAAAGAAGGAAAGTTGGCAGAGAATCTGAGCAGTGTGTTGAGGTTTACAGGATTCAAACAAAAAAAAATCTCTTTTTGTCTGGATTGAATTACCGTGAGGCTCCTGTGAAGTAAAGATAAGGAGTACTGAAGATGGGTCAAGACTATAAATCACAGAAAAGAAGAGGACTTCTGATGAATCAAGCTCAACGGCAAAGAAAAAAAATGGAAACGGAATTCAAATTGAAAAATGTAAGAAGAATGGAGAAGAGATTTTGAAGGGAACAACAAAGAGGGCGAGAAGAACATCCCGGCTTGCTTGGGTTTGAAAGGTGAAAGCTTCATGCGAATGGTGGGCGAGGGACGAATGGGACTTTGCCAAGTGCCCTGTTCTAGTTGGGTTTTTCTCCGGTTTGCTGGAACTGGTCGTATGCTTTTTTGTCTTTTTCCTTACCTTTTTTTTTTATTTATTAATAGCAATTAATTATTTTTTTATTAACATTGTACAAAACAAATGCGATAATAATATTATTGAAGTACAAAGGGACAAGATATGCTTGCTCTTGTGTGTGTTTCGTGTTTCAATTCTAATCCTCGACCCTACAAAAAAGGTTGATTGGGTTAAGATATAATATATGGGGAGGTACGTACCTAAAACATATATAAATATGATAACACCACTATAGTATTATTGTGTGTGATTTAAATATAAACGTTTTTAGAATCTGTATTTGAAAATTAAAGATTTTTAATAAAAAAGTGTAATATTTTTAATTTTTTATTTAGATATTTTTTTTTACTTTTGAATATCAAATAAGTCATTTCTTTATGTTTATTAAATTATTTCATTTATATTCAGAATAAAAAAGTGGGCTTATATAAAATTTGAAAAAAATAATACTATTTGTGACTTGCAAATAGAGTAAATTTATTATGAATTTTATATTTTATATTGATATATTGAATTAAAATTATTTATTGGTATTTAATATTTATTTATTATCCATTTAAATAAAATGTCAATCATTTTTTCCAAGCAATCGTTTAAACACCTTTCATCAATAAACATATGCTTCGGCCACTTTGCAAAGCTTGTAATACAGTAGAGACCTCGATATAATTTTTTTTGAAAAAGGGTTAGACGATACTAATGTTAGATAGGGCAAACTGTCTATTACCCTCAGGCATAAACCTAAACACCCAAGAGTTAGGATGCCTCCCCAAACGCCGCGACTAGAATTACAATAAAGTGGTACTCCTCAGGGTTTAAACACACTTTAAATGGTAATATGTCTCACCTCTTTATTAGCTGAACCCACGAACGATAGGGTGAGACCTCGATAATTCATATGCTATGAATTACGTTTCCACTTTTTTGTATTTTTTTTCCATGTTTCCCAAGCCTTCATTGGGCCAAAGAAGCCCAATGATATTTATGACAAGTTCAATTTATTGGGTTCTTAGTCTTTAATTGGGCCAGCTCTAGAAGACGTGGGTCTCAACCTTTGTTTTAAGGTAATGAGGTTTTTTGGTACAAGGTAATGAGTTGACTATACTGCTCCACATGTCGGCCTGCTAACTTTGTATGGGCCGGTTTAGGCCCATTAGTTTTAACATGGGCTTTTTTGGGCCAAACTTCACATGATTATCTTCAAAATAAAACATTTACACTTTTAATTACTATCATCATCTATAGGTTGAGCTGACAAAGAGATAAGACATATGACTATTTAGAGCATGTCCAATTTTTAAAGAGTATCACTTTGTTGTGGTTTCAGTCATAGAGTTTAGAGAGACATCTTAACTCCTAGAAGAAAAGGAGAATTCGTCTTACCTTAAATTATGGGTAAATCTAACTTATTTTTAAAAATTTTAAAATAAAAAAAAATTTACACTTTTAACTATATTCTCTTTCTTCTCTCTTCTATTCTTTTTTTTTTCTTTTCAAGTGAGCGATTCATTGTATAATGAAAACACCTAATTCCCTATTTTTACATCCGTTATACCTTTTGTAAAGGGTCTAAATTCACAACTTCACGCTTAAAATGGCTTTAAAAGATATACTTGGTGTTAGTTAGGCTACAAGGCCCCCACGAGAATATTTTCTCCGTTTTATTGTATAAATAAGAAATGAAATTTATTGTACTTCACTAAAATAAATTATTTTGTTAAAAAAGATAATAAAGCAACCCATAAGTAAATGAAAGGCCATTAAGGTGTTGTCCTCCCCAAACCAAGAAGCCTATATGTCCTTGTCCCTAAAAAAGTTGGTTCCCCTCTTTTCCTCCTTTTTTAAAATCCACTTTAACTTAAAATACAAATTGCAGGCGATATGGAATTGCTTTACACAAAATTATGTAACCTAATTAAAAGCAAAGTTAAGAACACAATCAAATTAAAGGGGTCAATTTGAAAAGGGATAAAGGGTCAAACTTTGAAACCTATCATTGTCTCTCTAACAAGAATTTCTAGGTGTTGATTATATGTATTGGTCAAATAGAACAAACGTCACCAACATATTGCCAGCATATCCCTAATTAAGGAAGATGCTGATAGCTTATAAGATCAATCCCTTTCATAAATTATATGTGTACCCATTTTTATTTATAGTAGATATATTGAAATTTCAAATGATATGACTAAAAAACCATTGGAAATATGTATTCATACATATGAAATATTTATGAATGAAAATAATATTTAAAGTAAAGAAAGATTAATTGCATAATATTATTTAAGATATTGATAAAGACAGTGTTCAAAAAGAAGCCATGCATGAATGAATCCTCAGATCCCCCACCCACTTTTTGATAAAAAAAAAATTATGTGAATTGAATTGTAAAAATTTAGCATATTAAGGTATGCTTGGCTTAAAAAATATTATTATAAGCAATATTAACATATTATCTATTAATAATATTCTTACATTAGGAGTAAGATTCAAACTCATATTTTTATTGTGAGATATATATCACATTTTTACCAATTCAACAAACATTTGTTGATGAAGGTATATACATCTTTCATTTTATTTAATAGACATGGAGAAGGGGACAGAAAAGGATTGAAGGATAATATACACATGGGTCTTAATTAAGTGATTAACAATTAAATACTTGGGTAATGCTTAATTAGTCCACAGAAAGGGAGATCAATTACCTTTTGACCTACGTGCTTTAGATTTTAATCCATAAGTGTACCTCATCATACAATGCATCTCCCTTTACTAGCACCAGCTATTTCAAGTGGAGAAACTCTACCATAGTCATATATTCCTCCACCCTTTAATATATGATATATTTAATTAATTTTATTATATTAAAAAAATTAATTAATATATTATATATTTTTTTAAAATATCCTAATCATCTTATTTAATTCTCTTATTTTGTTATTTTTTAGGGGTATCATTGGCACTAGTTTAAAAAAATTGATAAAAATAAAAAAAATCTCATATTTAAGACAAATATAAACTTTTAAATGATATATTAAGGATATGATGAGTATTATGTTAGTTTTACTAATTTACCATAGTTATAATGACATTCATAAAATTGGCACCACACTAATTAGTGACACCTCAAGGATGAAATTCATAAGAAAATGCTGCAAAATTTCATGAGAAAATTAAAGTCCTTTCGTGCGCATAATTACAATATACTAAATGGGCTTAATTTATAAGATTAATAAAATTGAAAAAATATTATTTTTATACATAAACTCTGATAAAACATGATTTAATATATGTGCATTATGATTGATAGGTCCTTAATTATAAATTTATAATGATGTTGATAAAGAATATGTTCATAATTGAATCTGTGTCCCAAAAAGTCAAAGTTACTGTTGCTATCAAAAAGCAACACGATGCTTTCTCATAAAAGGATATGTAAATGCAAAAGTTCGAGTATGTGGAAGTATAAAATTAAGCCTCCTTTGTAAGATCATACTTTACCTTTTTTAATTAATTAATAATAATAATAAAGGCATTATATATATATATATATATATATTAGTGGATAATTAACGTTCGACATTGATCGAGAGAAATGGGATGAGATATCTAATATCTTTATAGAAGTTCCAGTCAGAAAGATGGATGTTAAAAAAGGTTTAATATAAGTACAAAGCAACCGTAAAAACTAACCAATCGAGTTCCAGAAACCACAAGCTTTTCTTCTAGAAAATTTAAGGGAGCAATAAGTAATCTCACCAACAAAAACCTGTTGTACAATTCGACCATACTTCAATATATTAAAAGAAAATAATAGAATATATATAATATATATGGTAAAAATTATAACAAGTTGTACCATTCATAAATCATATATAACGTGACTCTTTTTTTTAAATTTTGTATGATGCATGAAAACACATATTTGATTCTTAAAATACATATATAAAAAAGTTTGGACCAGATTTAATATACTTAAATTATTATATAAATTTCTTGAAGTAGGGATTGGTTTGAATTGAGGTTGACCCGTTTTAATTGGAGTGTTTCAGAAGATGAAGATGACCCGAAAACTTAAAACTATTGTTCCCTACGTCTTAAGTTTGTTCTACTTTTGAAATTCAATTGGCCCTCACACCATATATATATATATATATATATATATATATATATATATATATCATACAAAGGTTTCCAGGAACCAAATCTGTAAAAAACGTGTAAAACATGCCATTTCAGCCAACCGACAAGAAAAAAAATCTATGTTTTATAAGGTGAGGATGATTTATTAGCTAACATGCACGTACATAGATTAATTAATATAAATGAGAGATTAAATCATTACATAAATGACAAAGTTCATATATTTAGGATTTATTATACAAAAATAATAGTGAAATTGATATAAATGTTACACATAGAATACAAACTAGGTGGTTAAGATAAAGAAATGCTATTAGTGTTATTTGTGATTGATAAGTAGTTAATGAACTTAAAAGGGAAGTTTTATGGAACTTCCATAAGACCAACAATGTTATATTCATAAATTATTAATTAATAGTAAAAAATCGTTTGAGGTGGTTCAGATATACATAAATAAAATTGTTACAGGTTCCAATAAAGATAATAGTATGTCATTTAAAAACGGATAGGAGAAGAATGAATAAAATACTTAATAAATTTATTAAATATGACTTTTTATTTTATAATACGTCTAAAAATTTAAAAGAATGAATAAAATACTTAATGAATTTATTAAATGTGATTTTTTCTTTTATAATACATCTAGAATTTTAATTATTAATACAACAATAATATCATGGGTGAAAAAATTGATGTTTCTCAGCTTATAAAGTTAATGGAGATTATCACAAACAAACATTTCGTAATGGAATTTTGCAGTAGTGTGTGAGAGAAAGATAACTTTATGAGGAAGAAGAAGCAATGGGAATTCAAGAAAATGATTTGATAAATTGATTATGGAAACGTCTTGAATTGATTTTTGTTTGTTTGTTTGCTATGAATGAATGAATCTAATGCGTAGCTAACGATAAAGCAATTCCACTTGATGATTTAATTAACAACTTAAGTGTGTGTGTGGATATAAATTCCCAGAAATAGCTTCAATTCTTTCATTTTCTTTTCTTCGCTTCTTTCTTGCTTTCTCAGCGAGGAACAGCTAAATCCTACAAGATTGATTGTCCATAGATATTTTAATTAAATCTTTTTTTTTTTTTTGCTTTCTTGCGAGTTTCAACAACAAGTTTGATTGATTCTGCCTTTTGGCTTCAATTAGGCAGATATTGCAGCTTTTTTAATTTCCCCCTCCTCATATGTGGGGGACGCACTAATTAATAATCATATAAATTAGGAATCAGGAAAATGGTTCAATCGTGGCCAGCACTGGAAGATATTTTATGTTATAAAATGGGCCTTCCCATTTATATATTTTTGTATTCTTTTTTGTTTAAGCAGATGTATATGTGCGTATGAGACATATATATATATATATATATATATATATATATATATAATGTGGATTTTGACTTTATGTTGGAGCAATGTAGGTGGCTCAAATTAGAAACAAATTCCTTTGCTGTGCGCGGAACTTAATTTTCACAATTTATTATCCATTAATTATTATTGTGCAATAAAGGTAAAATCTTAATTTTAGAAGATTTTTTTGTCAAAATTTTAATTTGGAGAAATTTTAAAACGAATAGCTATATGTGTCTAAAAAGATTTTTGAATAAAACTATAGGTTTTGTATAAATTACTAAGAATAACTTTTAGAACAATAAAATAATTTATAGTTTACCCAAATATTATTTTATCCTTATTTTTTCTCATACTATTTCTCCTCTCTTTTCTCTTTTCTACCCTCTCTCCTCTCTCCTCTATCTTATATCTTTCCTACTCTCACTCTTCTTTATCTTTCCTATCTCCTCTATCTTATATCTTTCCTACTCTCACTCTTCTTTCATATATCTTTTTCACATTTTCTCCTCTATTATATTTTTAATAAAATCATAAATTTTTTAGTAATTTTTCAATAACAAAAATTAATTTAGTAATAACTATCCAAACACTTATTTATTCAAAACTATTTTTTTTTATAAACTCTTCTTTAGAAACTATTTCTAAAAGCTATTTAAAAACCTATTTTTTTATAAATTATTTTCTAAAACCTTATTTAAATAAGCCTATTATTATATGATTTATTATTTGAATTGGGTGCTATTGTATAAAACATAATTATTAGATGATACTAATAATGGCATTTGAGTAAGTAGAAATTTCATTTTCCTTCGACTAAAAGTTTAGTTTAATTATTTTAAGAAATGAATCACACGAATCAATGTATGTTGGTATTTTAGGGAATAAAAAGTGTTAATTAAAACCAACAAACATTGGGATATTAAATAGTTTGTCGCTAAAAAGGAAAAAAGAATAAAAAATAGACAATAAAAATTTAACTAATTAGTAAAAAGTTAGTCTATTATCATAAGGTTATATATTCAAATTTTATTATTGATATAATAATTTTTAGATAAATAATTTATAAATATTTTTATAAATATTCTTTGAAGTTAAAAATGTGCCCCAACTCTAACGAGACTAAAGGATTTAATTAATCTAAATTTTAATTTTATTTTTTTAAATTTCAATATATAGGTTTAGTTCATAAAATAGTTTAAATTTTTATTAAATTATAGAGGTAAATATTTTAGAGAAAAGAAGTTTAAGCAAAAAACTTGTATTAACCCTAAAAGAAACTATTGTTTAGCGGATTTAGGGATGAACGGTCCTGATTGTGAGGAAATGGACGGCTGAAACTGGAGTTAAGCTTGTGTGGTGAGATGCCGATGCCGGATATCATAACGGCTATGATTAGAGGAACTCAAAATGACGCCGTTTGGAATGCAAGATCCTCCATGTTTATGTGCTCAATCTACGATGCTCAACGCCTTTCCAATTGCTTACACGCTAATTTTACATTTGGATCCTAAGCAATCGCATTTTTCCTTCACTCATCACTTTCAAGTTTTAGCCTGTGTCCATCTTAATTATTTTTTATTACACCAAATTATAAAGAACAATATGCATAAACAAATACGGTCAATGCAAAAAATATGGTCAACCCTTGTTGGTATTAAAATATAGCATTTGTTTGACAAAAATATCTAGAGAAAAGAAATCGAGATAAAAAAAATATATATCTTGCAATAAATTGTATTAATGAGAGGAACTATAACAAGATAGGGACAATTGGACGACAAAGATGATAAAAGGGGGCACGTACCATTTCCATTTGTCAATAATCATTAAACTCAAATCATCAATATTTCCTACGGAGTGTCGCTTACTCTTTGCCAATAGTTGCGGAATAAACTTTAGACATGACTCGGATCATTTGCTTCTTGGACAGGTGCTGCCACCAACATATATTCATATATATAAAGTGGATATAATTTTTGCTTGTTTACTTTAACCACAAAAATCTATCAATACTATGAATATGATATTTATTATTAAAAAAATATTTTTTATTGTTACTTTACAGTAGTTAGACTATGATATTTTTATAAATAGTTAGTTGTTAAAAAATACTCTTCATGGTGAGCCGTGAAAAATACTTTTAATAGCATTTTTCTAAAAATTGTAGTGAAAAAAGAGATCCAACTCAGTAAAACACCTTTAGGTAGACAAAACATTTATCACCATGTTTTTATAAATGCCCTAGTAAATACTTTTCATAGTAGTTTTACAAAAAAATCATAATTAAAAGTCATCATAAATTAAAAAAACTCTATCACAAGTACAAGTTTATTTTCATCTTTTCATAGTCGTTGTAGTCTCCTCTCCACAAAGTTGATTGTTTGATATTTTTTTTCTTATTTTTGGTATCTAATCTCTTGTCGTTAATGTCATTGTTGTTCTCTATCATTCTCACCATAAGTCATCATTTTCTTTCATCATTTGCTCATGTGTTTAGTTTTTTTTTGTTTCTTATTCATAAACTGTAATAGATCATATGAACTATCATCTTGTATTAAAAACTTGATTTTTGTAGTATTTGGATTGCTACATTTGCTTATATGTGTTTATGGGTTTATTTTACAATTTTGAAAAATAATACATTATTATTGAAATTTTTTTGTTATTAATTAGTTTATTCAATACATTAGTTTTTATTTATTTCTTATTTGTTCAATACATTGCGAACTTTTTATAGTGCTTGTTTATTCATTGACTCTTATTTGTTTATACAATACTTTTTGTTGTTAATATTTAGGAAAGTTATAAATTAAGTTAAAAGTTTTGGTTAACAAAAAATTTAATTGCTAAGTTTGATGGATTTGTTTATTTTAGATTATTTATATTTAAAGGGAAATTGTACGGAATTTTTTATAAAATATAAAAGTTCTAACATATTCCATTTAATTTGACAACTATGATAAAGGATGATGTAGCATAATATATCGTAGTTAGATGAAAGTTAAAAAAACTACTAATGAATATGAAGATGCAGTAGAAATGTTTGTTGAATTTATTGAGATGAATGCTTATAAGAAAAGTAATAGGTTATATTTGTGTCCTTATGTCAACTATTTAAATAATAACCAATTGTATATTCTTAATATAAGAGAGCATTTTATATGTGATGGGATAAATTTAAGATATACAAATTGAATTTGACATGGGAAATGAGGAAGTTGTGAACAATAACTTTGGGGATATAATTTTAGATATATTTTGTGATATTAGAGCCAAGTCATTTTCACAGTTCTCTCCAATGTATAAAAGTTTGCTAAGTGATGTTGAGACGCCATTGTACCTGGGGAGTTAAGATGAGTATACAAGATTGATATTTGTGTTGCGATTGATAAATTTGAAATCGAGATATGGTTAGACTATTCTAGTTTGACGAAATTGCTCGAGTTGTTGAGTGATTCGCTTCCTATAGGCAATAAAATTCTAAAAGGAATCTAAGAGGCAAAGAAAATAGTGTATTCGATGGGTTTATCCTATAGGAAGATACATGTGTGCCCTAACAATTGTATACTGTACAGAAATGAGTATGAATGACTAAATAAGTCCCTAAATGTGGCACTTCAAGATACAAAGTGAAGAAAAATGGTGGTGATTGTGATAAGATGACCAAAGACTCTCTTTTGAAGGTATTATATTATCTTCCAATGATACTATAGTTTAAGCATTTGTTTACTAACGCCACATATGCAAAGAACTTTAAGATGACATTCTGATAGGAAATAAATGATAGACAACTTTGTCACCTAACCGATTCTTGTAAAATTCTCCTTATTATAACTATGAAACAACCTTGAAGTCCGATGTCATCTTGGGTTTACTTTAAATATTTAAATCAATGATTGCGTATAGTGCAACCTCGGGTCGTTCTCTCTAAGGAGCTAAAATGTGAAATTAAATTCCTAAGTAACTAAATGCAATGCAATCTAAGCTAAAAAATGGGATTTATTTTGATTGGCTAACAACTAAATGCAATAAATTAAAAATAGATTTAAATAAAATATTTTTGGTATTTTTAGTTTAAAGAAAGGAATAATGAATGATAAGAAGTGAAAAGAATAAATTCAAAGGAATTAATAATAATAAAAGCAATCCACAAATTCAATAACGCAGACAATTATAGCTTCAACAAATATATGAGTTATAAATAATGAATTAAGAATTATAATCAAACTTTTAATCCAACAATCGAGCCACCTTGAATTGTCACAAAATATTTTTCAAGTCCTAATTTATTAACTGCCACTAGAATAATAAATTAGGACTAAAGATATTAAAAACCAATGCTCAATTATAACTTAATAATTCATAAAAATAGAATTTAAGCCAGCAAGAAACACAACGATCCAATAATTCAAGCCACCTTGAAAAATCACGAAATATTCACAATAATCTCGATACAATGTCTGACCCAAATCAAAGAAAATGAAATTAAAGTTAATTAAAGAATAATGTCAAATGCCAAGCAAAAATTCAGTCACAATAATCCTCAATAAATATAAATAAATCATTCTAAACATTCTCAATAATTATAAAATTAATCCTAAGACCTAGGAGTCATAATATAATTATTGGGTAGAGAATTAGAGTAACTTATACTCCCATTTGAAATCCCAAACTCATGCTTTTGTTATTGAATTAGAGAATTTGGATGTTTAGCCACGCATAGCCTTTAGGATCGACGCCACCATCAACATGCCACTGCCACCCATGATCCACCGTTGCAGTTATGTGCTTCTCTAGTTGTTGCAATGTTCACGTGCTGGTCGCTGTGATAGTTTGCAGACAGAGAAGGTTGCTACTGTCTGGAGTGATACGATGAAGAGCGTGAAGGGTTTGTGGTATGAATGGATTTTTGGGGCTCTTGTGCATGTTCTCTTTCTTGCGGTAACATTGTGTGTGTGAGTGCTTTTCCTTTCAATTCACCTTTTCTATTCCTTTCAATTCTCCGCGGCCACGTCTTGTGTGTGTGAGTGCTCTTTCTTTTCTTTCCATTCAATGCTCCCGCCTCCTGTGCGTGCATACCTTTTAAAAAAAGCTGAATCAAAACCTAATGGGCCAAATCGCAAGGTTTGACCTATTGGGTCTTATTATGCAATTTCTAGTTTTATGGTCCTTTGTTGTCATTTGTAAATTCCGATTTCTCCTAAATTCCTAAAATATAAAATCATAATAATGTAATATATTTTATTCTAAAAATAATTATTTAGGAGAAATTATAAAAATATGACAATTACGCCCATTTGAAACACTACTTCAATATAAGGCATATTGATTCAATTAGTGTACAAACATACAATTAAGGACCAGATTAATGACAAAAACCCACTAATATGATATGAATAAATCTATAAAAATATGGGTTTGTCAAACTATTATTAATTATTTAAAACCATTTTTACTCACACTATAAATCAATCACAACGTAATCATGGTTATGAATAAATTCCTTAGTTTCAAAAGAATTAACCATGGTAGAAAAGAGGTTTACTAAAATTTAAAAGAAACCTTACCATGATTATAAGAAGACTTTTCTTACTTGGTAAATAATTATGATAGAAAAAGACATAACCACCCTTCAAGTACTATCATGGTTAAAAGATTCCAACTCATTTTAAAAAGGATATCTATGATAGAAAATGATTAAACTTACATTAGAAGACTATCATGGATATAAAGGCTTCATTGAATTCCCAAATCATTATCTATGATAGAAAATGAATTATCAATAACTTGTAAGAGTCTATCATGGATATTTAAAACACTATCCATAGAACGCATTCACATAATCAATTCCGCATAAAGTATTACATAATATTATAGTATGCAGAATTAGCCATATTGTGGCAATATATAACTATTCTACACATAAATTAAAAGGAGGAAGTTATACAATTGATATAGCATTAATCAAACCTCTGAAACATTTCCTGAGGTCCTAACACAAGACTATCACTTACAAAATGTTAATAACTAAGGCGTGAGATAAATGTCTCGATAACCAATGGTTCCTACTCATCATACATACCAATATTTTGTGAGATGTCAAGTGGAACAAATATACAATAAAATCATAATTAATAATAGATAAGTAATTTCCAATGCTATGATGTAAATGTAATCCTATAACCACAATCTAAGAGCAATAAAGATATATCCCCATATAGGAGGACGAAACGAACCATACAAGGCCTATCCCTATGCAGGAGGATGAAAGGAGCCAATAGGGCCTACCCCACGCAAGAGTCAACAAATCCAACCATTATACATTAATGGAGGTTTCGTCAAGTGATGATAACCAACACAATCTACTAGCTAATTCCCATTATATGCATCGTGCTCAATACTCAACAAGTGGTCAATTTCAAATTCCATAATCATTTTCCAAATCACAATTCTCAAGATTCCAATATGATATTATAAGTTCCAAGAATGATATCTTTAAAACACAAGTCCTACAAGACAATTTTATTTTTATATATATTAACATAATTTCAAATAATTCTAATAGTTCAACAAATCAAAACTACTCACAAGCAAGATATTAGCATGTATCACAAGTGAAAAGTTGTTAACTATCGTACAAGTAAGGAATAATTACTACAAGTGGCCCTATGTACAACAATATCAATCACAAACAATCTGTTGCTCTAACAAATATTACTCCAAATCCTTAATGACAATCTGATGGGAGTGAAGAGAGAAATTGGGCAACAATAAGAGTAGGGAACTAGATTTTAGGGTGCTTATATATACATTGTAGGTTTAAAATTCTAATCATATCTAATATGATCTTATAATTTTTCAGTATTATTATTATCTTGCTCCTATATCTAATCTTATCTAATATGATCTTATCATTTTTCAGTATTATTATTATTTTGCTCCTATATCTAATATTATCTAATCTTGATCTTATTATTTTTCATAAATTACAATTTGAAATAATAGCTTAGGATAATCTAATGGATACATTTATCCAAAAATTCCATTATGCTAATGGATTATAAAAAAATAACAATATAATTCTATTTATAAAAATTATCCTAAAAGATATATACACAAGATAATTTAATAACAAATACAATCAAAGGCACCATAGATAATCCCTAAAGTATAAAAGACCATTTATTTATCATTATAAATATATGTATATATTCCCTATATATATTATTGGGTGGAGGAATAATATCAAAATAACCAAAGGGTTTAAGATATTCAAAGATCTAATCAAATTCTGAGATTATTATCTATATAATTCATAACTATTTATTTACCCCTAAAGATATATGCATATATTTCCTATATATATTTATGCTATATTATCATTATAGTATAAATATGTATATTATTATATATATATTTAACCAAATATATATATGTATATTATTATAGATATATTCCCAGTATCTATCTATATGTATATCATTAGCCATTTAAGATGATTATTGATTATTTATTCACCCTTTATTGTAAATTTCCAACAATTGATAATTTAATTTTCTCTTATTTTTTTAATGTCATATATTTCTAAACTTTAAACCATGCATTTAATCTATTATAAACCTTTAATTATTAATAAATAACATCTTAATTGTGCTTAAATATAATAATAAAATTTGGGATGTTATAATTCTCCTCAATGGAAGACAATATATCAAAATTTTTCTGAATTTGGTTGTGAGCCCAGAAATCTTCTACTTGGGCTATGTACAGACGAAATCAATCGTTATGATAATTTCAATAGTATACATAGTGCTTGGCCAATTCTCATTGTGATTTACAACTTGCCTCTCTCGTTGTGTATGAAGTGAAAGTATATCATGTTGCCTTTAATGATCTCGAGGCCAAAATAGTCGAGAAACGATATCGATGTGTACTTGGCACCTTTGATTAAAGATTTGAATAAATTGTGGAAGGAAGGTGTTAATGTGTTTGATGCATATAAACAATACACATTCAAACTCTATGCTATGATCTTCACCATGATAAATGACTTCCCGACATATGAAAATTTATTAGGTTATAATGTTAAAGGGCATAAAGCATGTCCCATATGTAATGAAGGCACTAATTACTTGCAACTCAAGCATGGAAAGAAGACAGTCCACCTTTCTCATAGAAATTTTCTTAGTCGACACCACCCTTATCGTATGTTGAAGAAGTCATTTAATGACTCACATGTATCAAATGTCTCTAGTACCTTTAACTAGAGAAGAAGTGTATCAATATTTGCAGTGAGTTCATGTTATCTTGGGTAAAAATAAAAAGAAGGTAGTTGAAAGGAATATATGGAAAAAGAGATACATCTTCTTTAATTTTCCATATTGGTAGAGTCTTGAAGTGAGACACAGTTTATATGTCATACATGTGGAGAAAAATATGTGTAACAGCCTTGTTGGCACACTTCTACATATAAGTAGAAAGAGGAAGGATAGGGTCCATGCTAGATGAGACTTAATTGAAATAGGAATAAGAGCACCTCTACATTTACAACAAAGAAAAGGCAGTAAGAGACTTTATTTGTAATCAGTGGCACACACATTATCCAAATTTGTAAAAATAAGTCTATGTGAGTGTTTGCATGGTATTAAGGTTTGATAAGGGTATCCATCAAATTTTAGAAAACTTGTTTCAATTTTAATTTGAAGATAATAGGTATAAAATCCCATGATTGCCACATATTGTTGCTACAATTACTATAAGTGACTATTTGAGGCATTATGAAAGATGATGTGAAGAACACTATTACTAGACTTTGTATGTTCTTCAATATTATTTTCAACAAAATGATTGATCTTGTTAAGTTGGATGAATTGAAAAATAAAGGTTATATTATCCTCTCCCAGTTAGAGATGCATTTTCCTCCAGTATTTTTTGACACTATGGTCCATTTGATAGCTCACATAGTATATGAGATTAGACTTTGTGGCCCTGTGTGTTTAAGGTGGATGTACCCGTTTGAGAGATATATGAAAATTCTTAAAGGGTATTCTAAAAATCCTTATTGACCCAAGGCATCAATTGTTGAGAGATATGTAGTTGAGGAAGCAATTGAGTTTTGTAACTCATATCTTACTGAGGTAAAGGCAGTTAGACTTCCTCAATCTTGGCATAATCATGGGAGAAAAAACAATAGAACTTAGGGTGCCAAAGTGAAGTCTATGTCTCGTGCAGTGGTGATGCAAGCACATATTTATATTTTGAATAATAAAGATGAAGTTATGCCTTACTTGGATGTTCACAAGAATATGCTCAGAAATATGAAACAAAGAAAGAGTGATATACAACTAGATAATGAGTACAACATGTCATTTTTATAATGGTTCAAGCAAGAAGTGTTAAATGATGACAATCCTTCTAAGACAATACAAAGGCTAGCTATAGGGCTTCATTTTGAGGTTTTGTGTTGGGAAAGATATGACATAAATGGTTATTCTTATAACACAAAAGCCCAAGATGATAAAAGTACTATACATAACAGTGAGTTATAGTTGCAGCCGAAGCAATGCATTTTGCTAATTCAAAAGATAAAATGGCAAAATTGGTGTCCATGCAATATTATAGAGTGAATAAAGACATTTGTGAGGTTAGTTACTTCAAATTTAAAGTTTCAGTCTTCAAATATAAGTGGGTTAATAGTAATGCTATGCAAGTAGATGAAAAATTTGGATTTGTTTAAGTCAATCTTCAGAGAGTTGGATACTTAGATAAGTCATTTATCTTAGCAAGTCAAGTAATACAATTGTTTTATGTCACTGATCCAGCAAATAAAGATCTTTCCATTGTGATCCAAGGTACAAGGCAAGTGATTGGTGGAGATGACAGTGATTTAAGGTTCAACATCAACGAAACCCCACCTTTCACAACTGCTGCACCTAAAACAATAGAGTTTGATTTGGTAGATGGCAAATATGCTGTTAGTGATAATCATTGTGAAATAATTTGGGTGGATACTAACTAGTAAGAAATTTACTTATTGTGTAATAAATATTTATTTGATTACTAAATTGATTACATGATTATTATTTATGATCTTACCTTTATTTATTCTTTTATCAATAGGACATGGACAGTTTAGGTTAGGACGGTTCTAGTCAGCAAGCAAGAAAAGATGTAGAGGCTCAATCTGTATGAAATAGGTGGCTAAGACAAATGAAGGGACATAACTCACAAAGTTAATGGTGGAGTTTGATTAAGATATTAAGGCAATAGGTAAAAATAGGGCATTGCTTAACAATTATATCGTTCATATAGTACATTCTAATACTAGCATTGCTTATGCTAATTGGAGGGCGATAGACCCGAAAGACAATGATATAGTTTGGGAGGATATTTTGGTATATTTTTAATTCTATATTTTATCTATCTATTTTTGTTATTAGTAATTTTTGTCCTTTATTGTAGCTTCATTTTATTTATTTTTTGTACTTGATTACAGTAACATTTTGATATTCATGCCACATCACAGATGAAACATCATATCTTGAAGCAATACGATGAACAGTTGAGAGACTTTAAGTCCAACCTTGAAAGGACTACCTTCAAGGAAGTAAGATGTATGAGCATCCAAAGTATACATACCCCAATATTAGTGATGAAGTATGGATAAGATTTTATCAACAGCAGGAAGAGGCTACTTATAAGGTTTTATGTGTGTAAACTTTCATTTTAATAACCAATCTAACTTAATTTTCATAGGCTTTAAGTAAGAAGAATCAAGAAAAAGGCAATAAGAATGTGTACTAACATTACATGTCTCGAGGGGTTATAGCGGTTTAAAAAGCAAAATGATAGAATAGTAGTTACAGGTTACGCAGCAAGCTGCTATATTAGACCCTACTAGAGTTAGGGAATCCATCTAACATCTATCTCGCAATAAAAATGGAAGGCGATGAGGGTTAAGAAGGGACAGTACATCACTCTAGAGGTTACCACTGTTATAGAGAGGATTGTAAGTAATTAATTTAAACAGTAAGAATTTATACATGATTACATTCTCTTCAGTTATTTTAAATTTATTACTTGTATGTTATATGATGTATTAGAGGAACAAGCAACCCAATGGTCTTTCGTTCCTAAAAAATGAATGGATATTTTAGAGACAACTATTGGGAGGTCAGATTCACAACAACCAGATTTTTAGTGAGACATAATCAAAGGATGTAGACGCGCTCAAAGACATAAAACTGTTCATTAGAAAATCTTTCAAGCAAGGGCACATAATCCTCTTTATTGGATAAAATTGACAAACATTCTTTCTTTTCTTTTAATATTTTTGAGCCAATAAAAATATTTTTTCTAAATTGGATGTTAAAAAAATACAAAATTGAAAATTTTGGAATATATAGAGGAAAAGAAAAAGAGATTAAGAAAAAAGAGGAAGAAAGTCGTCTTTTGTTCCTAAAAAATGAATGGATATCTTAGAGACAGCTATTAGGAGGTCTAACCAGCCATGTCGAGTAAGAGGGGCCCTTAAAGGAGTTGTTCGAAAATAGTTCTTTGGCTCTGCATCAAGAAGAACAAGTGCAACCTCCACAGACATGGTTTCTAGAGACGAGCTCCAAAAGGTTTGAGATGAACTTACTGCACAAAATCAAGCGTAGATGTAAAAAATGCATGAGGAGATGGATACCAGACTCAATTAAGCTATGATGATGATGGGTTTACCCTCTATCGTATAATTTTTAAGATAATAAATATTCACTTCTTTTTAAGGGACATTTAACATGTATTATGTAATGAGTAATTTATTTCATATTTTTAGGGTTCTCTTATGGGGACAAGTGGTTAGGGCAGCAACAATAAGAAGGAAAAATTTGTCTCCCAACCATCTGACCCTGACCTTAACCCTAATCAGATCGAAAACAATGAGGAACCATGTGGTCTCTTCATTCTGACAAATAAAAGGAACTAAAACCCTTTTCAGGATATAGTATACACGGTCGCCACAACAATTCACCACTAGAGATTTCTAAAGGACAAAGCGAAGGTGTCATTACATAATATCAAATAAGGTTTTGGCTCTACATCGGTTCCTTGCCCCACTGACGAGGTTCACATATTGGACGATACTCTAGGGCAGTTTCTTCTGTGTCTAACATCTCTGATAAAAAAGAAGGTGGTCACAAAGGAGTCAGAATTAAAGAAGGTGGCAGAGAAACTAACATTTAAGGAGGTGGCAAAGAAGTTGAAGTCAAAGAAGGAGATCAAAGATAAGCTCCAACCTCGTTATCGGACCATATCTTCGAGATTTGAAAATATAGCAACTCTTCATACTATGCAGGTGATATGGAGGAAGCACTTAATTTTACAATTCTACCAGGGATTTTGAGTACAGAGAGACATATAGATTCACCTTGAACAGGAATGACATAGTGTAATTCTTAAATTTTCAAATGTTGGATTTAACAGTCATCTAGTTAGATATATTATAAGTTGAAAATTTATTTTAATACTTTATATTTTATCATCCATGCACTGACTCCTTTCCCTTTTGAACAACAACCACTTTTATCGCAAATGCCAGGACGAAGCCAAATGAGGCATATATGGCTTCATGTGCCCGCAAAAGGTGCAGGAGGCAAGTAACGATAGGAATTCGAGGTTAATATACATTGTGGATATCATGACCTGAATCTAGATGATGATATATTTTGTATCTTACATTAAAGGGTAAGTATACTCATATATTTGGCATAAACATATACATATTATAATAAAATTATATATAACGTGGTTGATATTTTGTAATATGCATTAAACTCTGCTTGTCTTGTCCCTAAAAAATAATGTTGTTTACTAGTTTGATTCACTATTTGGACAGCCAGATCTTAAGATTAGATACATCGTCAACACATATTTTTTGTTTATAGATTTATTAAATATAAAATTTAGCATGTTATATAATATCTTTTTTCCAATTTGTGATATGGCTATTCAAGGTGTCAATTTTTTCAAAGCGTATAGACATGGTACTAATCTTACATGGACTTTTCTTAAAGTAAGTTGTTTTCAACTAATTAAGTTTTATTTTCATAAATTTATTAGCTATAAAGTTTAATATTCCTTAATGTGCTATATATTTTTCAATGTTGTTAGTACTGCCATCACCTTGAGGGTGTCGAATAAGGATGTTATGTGATCCACTATATGCACGAAATTATTGAGATAGGGTTCATGGAGAACTTAGATGAGGTATGAAGATGACACAATTAATATTTAGTGATTCTTCAATTGATTAACATCTTTAATATTTACCTATTACTTCTAATTTGTAGTTGTTGGATAACAACTTGAGATATAAAGATAACCTAATTGACTTAGTGAGGGATAATTTGGCAAGAATAACACTTCTTCACTTGTCTTGAAGATGAAGTATTTGTCAAATTTTTGATAAATATTTGATCAATAGTTTTTTACCTTGTTTAGGGTTAATCATTGAACTATGTCATTGATGTATATATGATGTACAAAGAGCTATCTGGTTCATTAAAAGCTTACCAATTTAGATTTTTTTTTATTGCCATTTGAATTTTAGCATTGTTGACTTCATATTTTACTGCCTTAAAATTGGTATGTCTTGATTTTGCTAGGATGGTATAAAATAAAAAATTAAAAAAAAATATACCTTTTCATGGAGGTTAAATGGAGAACCGTCGTGGAAGACTAAAATAAAAAATTAACAAAAAAAAATAAAAAATAAACTTTTCATGATAGTTAATTAGAGAACCGGCATGGAAAATGTAAAATTCACAGCGTTTGTATCAACAACTGCCATTAAAAGTAAATATAAAAGAGTAAATAGAATATGGTATGAGTATAATTAACGATAATTGATATAGTAACTGTCATTAAATGTAACACTTTTCACAGTGTCTTTGTTTAAAAACCCCATGAAAAGTTTGTTTTTTTAGGGCGGTTAAAAAACCGTTAAAATGTGAACTTATTACGTCGATAGAATTCACGCCGCTAACAAAATTACTGTAAAAGATTACTTTTAACTGCTGTTAAAGACTTTTTTTCTAGTAGTGGCTATAGATAAGAATGCAAGAAAAAGTGGATACAATGGAGGCAATAATCCCATGTTTTTTTAAGTTATTCAGCAAACAGATTGAATATTGACATCAAATCAAATAAAGAATAAGTGATCAAATCACTCAAGCAAGCAAAAATAAGATTGTGCATTACCAGCCACACACATACACAGCCTTGAAAAAAATCTTAAAAATCGAGAATAAGCATTGTGATAACTTCATGATCTTGTAATAAACACGGCACTTTACTGCTTTATATAAATGGACTTTCAATATAGCATTAATTGTTAATAAGTGGGAATTAAATAACCCAAAATTTTAATGCAGAAAAAAGGTCACTACTATATAACTAAGTGCTTCCAAATATAAACAAAGTACGTAAGGATCAAGAACAATTCAGTGACGTATTTTCTTTATTTTTGAATATATATCTCATCACTTCTCTATTCATGAAACGTATACGAAACCATCACATAATTAATAGCATGCTTGCAAATATACTGAAATTTTTTTTCTAAGATAAGATGCGTCTTATGTTATAGTATAACCTACAGATGGTGATTTGTTAATAAATTGTAATAATATCTTTGTTTTTTTGTGCATTTTAGTGCGTAGGTTTCTGATTAGAAGAAGCACATAATTAAGTGAATGCAATCTCAGAGGAAATATGGAACGTGACCTAACTAACTTTTGTCTGTCTGAAGGAATTAAAAATACAAAAAGATCATAGACAAATCTAGCTAGCCTAGTAAAAATTATAAAATTTAGATCTTTTTTTTTTGTTCACATTTTCTTAATCTAAATAATTCAGATATAATATTTTATGAAAATAATATTAAAATTTTATTTGAAAATCCCATAATTTGAGAAAGAGAGATTATGAATTAAAAATTACCATTACATTTCTTTGGTAATACACACACATATATTGGTGATATAAATTTATGCATTGACCGACTTGTATATACGTTAAATTACCTTGACGGAATTTGAAAAAAGAATTGTGCACATAAATCTAAAAATTCTAAAAATTCTGACAAGTTAAATTATTAGCACATAAATCTCTAGACATGAGCTATCCCTAGATTTGCTTGATTCTAATATTATTCTCTTATATTTAAGTATTCTTTTGGGGTGAAAATTTAGATATTTGTATATGCATATATAAACTGAATGTGCTGGCTTAATTTCTGTCATAATTAATAGACACCTGAATTCATTCACTTAAAGGTGATGAATATATCAAGAGACCAAAAACAATGGCAAAGAAATAAAGTTGAAACCTTTCTCTTTAATTTCTCTTTTAAATTTCCTTTCCAAATTATAAATATTCCATCACATTTCCCACTACTTCTTCATTATTATTTCATCTATTATATCCACACCACTTTCACATCCTAGATGCTATACATACATATATATATATATATTAGATTATTTGGAGATAATATAAAAAAATAAACAAGAAATTAAATTGCCAATGTTCTTACGAAAAGTTATGTACTTTTAGGAATTAAATTGTCTTCAAAGTACCAGAAAACATGCACGATGTACCAATTATAAGGAGGGGAATGGCATATTATAAATATACCATTTATTTTCTAAACCCTAGAAGGAAAGAAAAGAGAAAACTTTTTTGTGGCATAAACGTACGACAATATTCTTATCCAGAACCAAGTTTCTATATATTCTTTATTATTATAATAACAATACTTATTATTATTTATTTATTTTAAAAAAGATTGTTTCATGGGGTTGGCATTATACATATACCAATTATATACCAAAACATATACCAGGCATAAGCATGCAATTAGAATATTAAATAATAATGGAATAATTGTTTTATGACACACACACACATATACAAAATATTTATATATAAAAAGAAATTGAGTATAAACTATAATTTAAAGCTAAAATGGAAGATGCCCTAAAAGTCATCCAAATCTTGAAAAGGTGATTGTGATTCTTGTAAGAACAATAAATTCATTCTTAATCTTAGTACACGTGACAGATATTTACGTATCATAATTTTCTGTCTCCCACTATTTAACCATGTTAGGTTTTCCTCAATACAAGGAGCATATATATATATATTAATAATCACTGCTATGTATATACGTAGTGGTGTGCATATAACTACTTATAGTAAAATATTTTATATAGTTGAGTTATGATAGAATCTGGTATTATATACTAATAATAAATTTGTGTTGTGTCATGTTCTAAATAGTGAAAGTTTAATGTCTGATTATTTGGTGATATTATAGCTGGTTCAAGATGATATTTAGGGTTCATTTGGTATGAGTGATTTTGGGGAGAGACGAGAGGAGGGGAGAGATTTTACTCCCCTCCCCTTATTTGGGTAATAAGAACTTTTAAGAGGAGAGAGATAAAATTTTTCCTTCTCTCTTAAACTCTATCTCCCCTCTAAAATTGAGAAAATTTTGAGGGGAGGAGTAATATTTTTTATTTTATAATATTAATATACCTATAATTTTTTTAATATCCCAATATTACCCATATTTATATTTTATTAAAATATTTTATAAAATAATATAAGAATAAATTTGTCTATATAAAAATATTTTTTCTCCCCTTTTCTCTTGAACTAAATAATGTAACATAAAAATCCATCTACTCCCTTAATATTAATCCAAATAAATTAATAATAAAATTTCTCATTTTTTCTCTCCTCCTCTCCCCTTCCTTCCCCTACATTAAGTCAAATACACCCTTAAAGTTTTGGCTGATTTTCCAAGTACTGACCTTCTTTTGGATGTACTAGTTGCAACTTTCTTATTCCTTTTACTTATGATGTTGCTAGATTGTTTTTTGTCTATTACCTTGTTGTACTTTGATTTTAATTTTAGACTTTCTGCCCTAATTTAGTTCTTATTGAGGATCAGTTGATGGCTTTTATATGCATCGTTTTATCTTTTTATTGAATAAATTGTCTTTTTTATAAAAAAATTAGTGGAAGTTTCTTTCAACATGATGTTTTCTATTTACCAAAAAATAATAACCCAAAATTTTATTTAACACTAACAAAGTTCCATTCATTCAACTCAAGTAGGATTTCTTTTTATTTTCTCTAATTAAGTGATTGCTTTTAGGAAAATTACCTACAGGTCTTAGGTAAAAAAATTAAATACAAATATGTCCCCTGAATTTCATTTAAAACTAATTAATTGGTTCCCAAGGATTTAATATTTGTAAGTTTGAAGACTTATAAATAAACCAAATCTACTTATAAATATGAAAGTTTAACCTGTAAATATTAAATCTATTGTTACATTTTAGTGTTAAATAAAATTCTAGAGACATATTTGTATTTAATTTTTTTACCTGAGATCTATAGATAATTCTTTTTATTTTTAGAGAATGAAATTAAAGATAATAATCACCATAGGAAGATTTTTACATTTATGTTGTCTAATCCCAATTGATCCAAATTAGTTTAGATTAATTTGGCTTCTAGAAACTAGTTGATATATTAAAAAATAAAATATAATTTATTTATAGCTAGATATTTTGTTCACTTGTTAAAAAGTTATAATTAATTATATTCTTAAAAAAATAGAAAAAGAGGAAAAAAGAGAAAAGTTTTAACATCCTTGAGTGGGAATATCCATCCCTAAACTTCCAATGGCCCTGTTCTGTTACTTTCAAAGTGAATAAACGACAAGTGGTACTACATCAATTGGTTGAAATCAAACGAACCCTACAATGAACATTTTGGTTGATATATATATATATATATATATATATATATATATATATATAAAGTTTTAATTAAGGTTTATCTTGTTTCTTTCACAAAGATTTTGATTCTCTCCACACAGACTACGTCATGGGAATCCGAATCCCTACCCAACCTTCTATGAACTATGAACTGACACCAAGAGGCTGACTTCTTCATTAATATAAGTTCAACCTTCTTTAACTTATGATAATACTCTAAATTAATGGTCTTATATTCTTAAAATATACAAATTTCTTCACACACACACACGTGTCTGTGTGTTTGGGTTTTAATCATTTTTAATTTCTCATTTTATTTTATATTTTATATTATGTATGAATCAACCCCAATCATAATTTATTGATCTGATTTTTTTTTTAATTTGTTAATGTATATATGTATCCTCCTCCTATCAAAAGGTAATCCTATTTGAGATATTATTAAATATTAAATATAGAAATATCTCCTAATAAAAAATTAAACTTTTATTAAGAAATTAGCTTTTTCCTTACATTCAAATATGTTGATAGGACCATATGCCCTTTGATTTCAAAATGGCATGTACCAATATAAAGTAAAATAATATTATAATCATGGGTATGAGAGCAAAAATTCTTGAACTACTTTCCATTATTTTTTTCATTAAATATGTTTTTTTTTTGCTCTTAAGTGGAGTATGAGAAAGAGTTATTATCGTTCATAACTTATTAATAATATGATTGGTTATATTTCATATTTAATTAGTCTAAAGTAGTGTCAACTTAAGCAAGCATGTTAGAAGAATTAAACCTATCTTAGTTAGTTAATTGAGCCTCTATATAAAGAACATTTGGTTAATGAGTTGAAGGTGTGAGATGTGGAGTCCTCGTAGGATAACATGGTTCTCTCTCATGAGTCCCTAGGGTCTGGTAATGACCCATACGAGGGTTGATTTGTTTTTTACAAACAACGATTTCGGATTAATGAAATTCTTCTTGCTCTTCCTAACATAAATCCAACTAATTTATTATAATTAAGGCATATAATAATAAATTGGAAGTTTGATATAAACTTGATTACTGCATATGCGAAGCTACTAGGATCGGAGCACTAATTAATTATTCAGCTATACTTCCTTTATATGTCACAATCAAAGTGTCGACTATTATGTATTCCCTCTAGAATTCAATGGCTGCTAATTTCTGTAGAAGAATCAGAATCTCTCTCTCTCTCTCTCATTCTCACTGGCAGACCTAATTTCAAACCCTAGAAGAAGAGAATTACAACACAATAGAGTGCACAACTATATGCAAAGGATATAGAGCATATATTTTTGCTATATAATATTAGTACTCGAATGTGGCTATATTTTTTTCTAGGGTTTTTAGGAATTTTGAGACACACTTATAATTACTTTAGAATCTTTTTGCAGTATAGTATATGCCCTAAGTACTGAATCACCTGGCTGCATGTGTGTGAGGAGGATAATGAAATGACGAGTACTTGATTAAATTCCTGTGTATATATATCCATGTCAAAAAGTGACAACATGAGGAATTTTTTCTAGTACCAGAATGGGATATTCGTATTTCACATCAATTTTTTCTTCTTCTGGGGAATATAATTTTTCTCCTGATTTATTGCACCATGACAGAAGAATCATATTCCGAGAATTTTTCACCATGCTTAATTATATTGGCATGCTTTGTTTGAAGAAACGAGAATTTTCTGAGGAGATTTACAGACTGTTGAGATGACGAGTTCTAGCTCATTCAAGCACGGACATTATTCTGTAGAAGTTAATTGAATTGGTGGAACTTACTTATTATGGTCCTTATAATATTGTTGGGCAAAATTGTATATAAATCCCTTTAACTTTATACAAGGCTTCAGTTTAATATTTTAATTTTATAAAATATTTTTAGTAATTTAATAATCATAATAATTTAAGTCTTTTAAAAATTAAATTTAATATATTAATATTTGAGATTGTTTTATCAACATTTAAAATTTCAGTGTCAATATATTTTATTAACAATATTAGAGTTAGATAATTAAAAATATACTTTATAGAATTAAAATATCAAAATAAAATATTATATAAAGTTAAAGATACACTTTTTTTCAATATTCTCCCCTTCCCTCCCTCCCCTATATATATATATATATATATATTTGCTAAATGTTTTAGGTGGTTTAAGGAGGAATATTTCATATAAATGCTAGGAAGACAAGGATTTGTCAATATCGGGTTTAAAGACAGAAGAGAAATCAAGGAAAAGAGAACTAATTTGCATTTGTGTTGTCAATATCGGGTCGCTTCTGCAAGGGCGCACCATGTTGTGTTGTGATATGCTTTCCTAATCAGACCTTCACACTCTCTCTCTCTCCCTCTCCCTCCCTCCCTATCTCGCTCTCCCTCCCTCCCTCTCCCCTACCTCTCTCCCTCCCTCTCTGTCCCCTACCTCTCCCTCCCCCTCTCTCCCTCTCTCATTGGCTCCACTAGGGGTAAAAAGTATGGGCTGCATTTTGCAGCCCGATGCCCGGCCCTACCCGGTAAAAACCCTAACTATTTCGGGCTGGGCATGCCCAAATTGTGATGTTCTGCTCATATTGTGAGAAAAAAATATGCCATCATGAACTTATAAAATAATATTATATTTATATTTTTAAGAGTTAAATAATATATATAATTCACTAAGAATAAGGTAACAAAAAGATAGTAATTAAAGTCTCAAAGTCTATTGCATATATAAAAAAGAAATATTAAAATATGTAGAAGTCAGATATTTGTAGCGTTATTGCAACTAAAAAAATCGAATACTTAGCAAGTAAAGCAGAGGAATAACTTTGGTATCTACATAAATATAAAAATTATGTTTAATATTTTAAAAATGAGCAAAGAGAGTTGTCAGCTAAAGTGAAAAATATAAAATTACAAATAAAATAAGTTAAGAAAAAAATTAAAAAAAATAATAAATATATATATATATAGGGCCGAGCCAAATGGGCAGGGCATGCTGCCCGGCCCGGCACTTGGCTCGGCCCAAATATATTTTGGGCAACTTTTTTAGGGACGGGCGAACCGGGCGACGAGCATTGTGAACACCCCTAGACTCCACATCGCTAAAGCCTTGTATTTCCTCACCTTTTTCTCTCTCTTTCTCTCTTCATTCTTTGTTATTATTAAATAAATTTTGCAAATTAAAATTAACAGATAAACTAAATTGCAATGACCCAATTTAAAATTGAGGTAATTAAACTATAAGGTTTTACAGATTAATTTTCCATCATAATCTCCCTCCGATCCACCATGAAGTACATTTCCAATATGCATCCTGTTTATTAAGAAAAATCTCTTTTCCCCCTAAATCTCGTGAAAAAATAGCCTGTGTTTTTTATTTTTTGCCTTCTTCTATAGCAAACACTTGCACTTTTCTCATGCATAATTACTTAGTGCACAAAAATCAATGCATGAGTAAAAATGGAATGATATTTCTTAAATGTACACCATGTCATATATTGTGGATCACAGTGAGTAATCTTTTTAAATTTAAAACCCATATTAGATTATGACTAATATGAGTCAAACTAAATTTAGTCAAACCACATTGAGGTGTAAATACCTCTTATAGCCATGGCATTTTCTATCTATACCTGAAATGATCAAAGAAACAAAAAAAAATATTTGTTGTCCACCTGATTCACTAGAACTTTGCCCCAACTACATCCAAATCTGACTCGTATCGTGCACTTAGTTATGGTAGATGAATTTCCCAATAGAAATAACTCGAGAACTCGTTTAAGCGATACTAAATCGCTTATCACTTGTATTAACCTCTATCGGTAAAGAAACAAAAAGTTAATCTTACATAAAAAGATTAAATCTTTCACTATTTGCACCACATCCAAATGTGAGTACACGTCAAACTACACATGTATAAAGTTCTTCTATAAACATTTTTTTTTCAATAACAAAATTTGGGTTTGATATTTTCGATGAAAACATGGAGTTTAAAACCAACTAATTAATGTTGATTCTCTTAATTTTTTTATGAAAATAAAATGAAATAATGTTCCATTTTTCAAAATCACATTAGGTCGCTAGATTTTGACTAATCCGTGTTAGATCATGAAAGGGCGTGAATATTTTCGATGATAGGATTTTTCCTTCGCAAGACTTTTGCTTTGGGACTGAACTTCATTGGCCAGACTCAAATTTAAGATATTAATGGTTTAAGAACACCAAGTGTTGGATCATTTAAACCAGTTACCATTGGTTCTTTAAAATCTTTATTAAAATAAAATAAAATAAAATAAAATATTCAATGTGTTGTACCTTCCTTTTTCGTTATATATTATATATACTACAAGAAGAAAATCACATAGATATTAAACATTATTTAACAAGAATTTCATTTTAAAACTACGTATATATAATTAATTGCATCATTATCATCAGAAAGTGTGATCTCTTCACCGGCTTATTTTTCAGGAGATTAATTATTGAAGTTAATTTAAATGATAAATAAGCAATGATTAGACACCATAATAAGCAGATAATTATGAATATAAATTATATATATTGTAGAGGCAGAGAGGACAAAGGTGCTTGCAGGCGTGATAGGTTGGCAAGAATATATAGCTCTTCAAGTGGGTGGATTATATATGCCCCACGAGTTCCCTTTTTTTTTTTAATATTTTACGTTTTATATGTATTATTATTGTGCGGGATACAGTTACAGTAGTTTTTTATGGCTAGCTATCTAATCCAGAAATTAATTTGTTTGGCATGTACGAAGAGAATATGAATGAATATATTCAGGTGAGAGAGAGAGAGAGAGAGAGGAAAACAAGAAACAGCGTATCTTTTAGACAGACATCAACTGGGGCTGTCAGTTAAAGATGACCCCTCCCCCTACACTACCCTTTTGTCTCTGTCTGTGTGTGTGAGAGAGAGTGATATAGAAAGTAAGTGCATGTTTGAATTTAGTTTTTAAGAATTAATTTTAATTAAAATTTTAATTTAAAAAAATCTTATATAAATAATAATTTTTATTTAAAATTAATTTTGATTAAAACTATAATTTTAAATAAGATATTAAAAATAATTTTTAGAATAATAAAAAAATTTATAAATTATTTAATTATTATTTTACCCCTATTTTTTTATACCCTCTTTCATCTTTCTCCTCCCTATTTTCTTTATTCTATCTCCTATTTTCTCTCTCTCTTCTCTACACTATATCATCTCTCCTATTTTTTTTCTACCATCTCTCCTCTCTCATACTTTAATCAAATTATACTCTTTTTAATAATTTATCAATATAAAAAATAATTCTACTATTAATCATTTAAATATCTCTATTTTTAAAATTTATTATTTTTAAAATTTATTCTCTCTAAAATTTATTTTTTAAAATCTATTTTTTTTAAATTTATTTTTAAAAAACTAATGCAAATATGTCCTATAACAGATACGTAAACGCGAATTGGCCCAAATGATTATCGAAAGTGAAATCTAGCTATGACAGGTGACGCGGTTATTCAAATGTGTGGTGGATAAATTAAAAAAAAAAGAGTGAGTTTATTATAGAAAATTTTTTTTAGAAAATTTATAAAAAAAAATTAATAAAAATTTATAAAATAATAATTTTAAATAAATAAATATTTATATAATTATTTTTAAAATAATTTTTTATATTAATAAATTATTAAAAATTGTACGATTTTATTAAAAAGAACATAGAGGAGAGAAGAGAGTAGATAAAATAAAAAAGAGATAAGTGATGATGGATAAGAAATATAAGATAATAGAGAAAAAAGAGAAGAGATAGTAGAGAAGATAAAGGAGAGAGGGTAGAGAAGAGAGAGTAAAGATAAGAGAAGGTAGAGAGGAGAGAGAATATAATAAAAAATAAAGATAAAATAGTAATTAGATAGTTCATAAATTTTTTATTATTTTAAAAGTTAGTCTCAGTAATTTATTCAAATTATAATTTTAAATAATAATTTAATCTAAAAATACTTATAGATAAATATAACTGTTTGTTTCAAAAAAATTTTAAACTAAAATTTATGTTAAAAATCCTTTTAAAATTATAATTTTACCTATTTTCTAATAGGCCTAAAATTAACTAATTTAATATAAGATTAACGCGATATAACTATATGGATTGAATAGATTAAAATTTATATAATTTTTTATATTTAAAAATAAAATGTTATTATTTTGAGTTTTTAAATATTTTATTAAATTTATATTTTAATAACTTTATTTTATTAAATTATAAGTTAGTTTAGGTATAAATATTCTATTTATTTATTAATTAATATTTTTTATTTAGATATTATTTTTCTATAATTATGTATAAATATTTTATATATTTTAATTAAAATATATTCTTAAAGTCTTTAATATAAAATTTAATTAAAAAATTAATTTTTATTATAAATTTAAAATTTATTTTTTATATTTATAAAAAAAATTAAATTACATATATTAATACTTTCTTAATAATAATTAAGAAAGAAAATGAGAGAGAGAGTTAATAAAGATAATTATAATATTTTAAAAAAATTATACTATATTAATTAATTTAAGTAATTTTTTTAATATAATAAATTAGTTGAATAGACTATATATTAAATATAAGAAGAATATTATTTTAATTATAATTAATTTAACTCTAATTTAACCTCGTTAATAATCATTAACTTTTAAACCACTATTTTGAATATTCAATTAGTTTACTGACACTAGTTGGATTTACATTACCTTGCAAATCGTCAATAAGTAATAATAAGTAAATGGAGAATTCCTTTTACCAAGAGTTGATTAATTCAAATAGTCAAAAGTCATCCAAAGTTCGATAATGCAGGCATCCCTTCTTAGAGAAATTCATTACTTTTTGCCTTTATGTCTAAACACAGGAAAAACATTGAAGTACTTTAATTTTTTCTTCTTAAAATTATATATATTATAGTATTTGTTAACACCAATTAATTTGAACTCGCTAGTGCAAAATACTTATATGAGAACAAATACAATAAGTTCTATTTTCCTCCATTACACCCCATACACAGAAGTGAAAAGTTATTTTTAACAGACAGTAAAATTTTCACAAGTGAATCAAAATCACAAGTCCTAAATGAGACAAAACTCTCTCTCTCTCTCTATAGATATAAATATACTCTTTCAATCTTTTAATATATAATCTAATTAAAAAATTAATTTTAATCATAAATATAAGATATATTCTCCATATTTATTAACTTTTTTCAAATTAAATACTCTTATTGATATATTCTCTGAATAATAATCAAGTAAGAGAGGGAATATGGGAGTTAGTGATTAGGATATTTTAGAAAAATATATCATATTAATTAATTTAAATAATTTTTTTAATATAATCAAATTAGTTAAGTATATCATATATTAAGAACTAGAGAAGTACATACATTATATATATACATTATAATTTACAAAATTCAAAATTAAAACCTTATTTAAAATAAAATAATTAAGTGAACCTCGTATTTAAAAGTACATATGAAAAGTCCCATCAAATGCACAAATAAAATAGAGAGAATGCATGGGTTTAGAACAAAGGAATAAAAAACATGGAACCTCTCTCCTTCACTACTAGTTCTAGTTCAGATAAGATGAGCCTAACAGCTATAAAAAATCCATCTTCTTATATATTTGTACCTTGTTATCCTAAGTCATATAACTACATTTGTTTTAATTTTTTATATACACCGTTTATATTATTCTCACGTTAAATCCGTGCACTAATGTTTGGTGATGGCATGGCCCTAGCTATCGTTTGTCTGCCTAATCTACTATTTTCCCAAGGTACAAAGATTCTATACCAAACATCTCCCTTAATAATATACAATACTCATCCCATTCTTAATATAAAATATATTTTATTAATTTAATTAGATTAAAAAATTTAATTAAATTAGTTCATATAATATTATTTTTCTAAAATACTTTAACTATTTTCTTTAATTCTTTTACTTCATCTTTTATTTGATTATTGTTGAAAGAGTATTTATTGAGATAATTTAAAAAATATTAATAAATATACCTTATATATAAGACTAATATTAATTATCCAAAAGTCTTATACTAAGGTATGGAGGAGTATTATTTTATTAATATATACCTATGATATTCTCATATTCCCAAGCATAAAATAACTATATATCCACCCCATATACAAAATTGGGTTGGCTTAGCTTTTCTCTAGCTAATTGATTTACAGAAGTCAGTAACATTTTTTTTTAATTAATAGTTGTGTACTTTTTTAGACTTATAAAGAGTACTCCCAAAGAAGGATGCGTGTGAATTATAAAAAATATATAGATCTTTCTTTGGACGTTGGATTGAAAAAGGTTTAGCATGTTTAAGATAATATTATGAAGGCTTAAAAGATAAAAAAAAATGTTTGATAAAAAAAAAACCCTATATGTTTGGGATACTGACATAAATAAATGAGCTTTTTGATAAGATAGGTTAAAGTTGAAGTAATTTTGTTTGACTTTTTATTTTTTGTTCAGTTTAAACATTTTAAATCTGATTTTTTAATATATCATTTAAATATATTTTTATTTAATTATTCTTTTATAAAAAATTATCAAAACATAAATTATATTACATAAACTGACTTTTACCCACATTTCAATTTATAATAATTAGTTAGAAAATAACTTTTACAAATGTTAAATCCAACAAGATATTAAATGTGTGCCAAATGAATGATAACATTTTCAAATTATTATTTTTTTCATTGGAAAGGCTCAAATTTCAGTATTCAATATATGATCTCTATACATGTATCATGTATTTGGGAGATAGTAGGAATAGTTTGAATAAAGTCTACTTTAAGATGTATATACAGAAGAGAGGAGGGATTAATTATTGATCAGGGAGAGTGGAGAATATGAAAATAATTGAAACTTTATTATTTATCCTGAATTAGTGGAAATCTGGCTGGTCTAATTAGAGCAAGCTTTTGTGTGGTAGCAGATGATTTTAGCCAATAAATTTCACTTTACACAAGTGATCAAAACTCATTAAAATTTTTATAGGTCACTCGCACTAAGAAATAGAAGAAATTTTAGTGGAAATCTGGCTGGTCTAATTACAATACTGCCCTTCATTTTCTTTTAAAAGCCTACTTGTTCTCAAAATGATCTTATATTTATCAATAAAGGTTAGTTCGGTTAATAAAAAATTATTATATATAATCATAAGATTGTAATTTTAAATCATATTATTAATATAAAAATCTTATTAGTAGATTATTTATAAATATTTTTGTAAATATTTTTAATTTTAAAGATATATTGAGACTCAACTTGTCTAAAATTTTAGTTTAAAAAAATAGTTTTGCTTGTAAATTATAAGGTGGGAAATTGACAAGAATGCTCTTACCGCTACTAAGGGCCTTTTTCTTTCTCTACATGCATTTTAAACACTAGCATTTGTCCCCTCAGAAAACCACTTTAAATTCACTACCATTTCAAAATCTGAATTCCTGACACTTGGTGTTGGCCAAGAAGTAATCATAATCCGGCGGTGGCAGTGGCGGATCATTGGTTACTTTTCCGGCGAACCTAGCTAGCCATCACCACCATCACCACTTAGCTTTCCAAAATTCCAAGTGGAGAGAAGCCTCGGGTGATGATGGTACAAATGCTTCTGAGGATATCTTAGAATGTGCTCAAGAGAGAATCAGTACCAAAATGCCTTTTCCTTGCTCCATAAATACTAATCTCAGCTTGGCCTTCTTCCATTGAACAATCACCACAAGAAAACAAAAAACACACAACAGTCATAACCCCCTCTTTCTGCAGAGAAGATGGTGAAATTCACAAGGCAATTTGAGGGTCAGCTCATTCCAGAATGGAAAGATGCTTTTGTTGATTACTGGCAACTCAAGAAGGACCTCAAGAAAATTCACAATACCAACAATACACCCAACAACAAACACCAAACTTCCCTTTTTTCATCACTAAAATACTACTCTTTATTTGGCCTTCATCAACATAATAGAAACCATGGACCAATTCATGTACTGCTCTGTTTTTTCCTAGAACATTATTGATTCTGTTCAACTATAAGTTTCTTAAATCTGAGCCATGATGGAACTTGTTTTTGTGGTCTTTTTTGACAGGTTCATCGAAAACTTGCCCGTTCAGCTTGTAAGGGAGACATGTATGAGACAGAACTGCTTGAACAATTTGCTGATACTGATGCTACTAAAGAATTCTTTGCATGTCTAGACCAACAGCTAAACAAGGTGAATAAGTTTTACAGAACAAAGGAGGAAGAGTTCATAGATAGAGGAGAGTCCTTGAAGAAGCAAATGGACATTCTCCTTCAGCTCAAATCTGAATTCAACAAGAAAGCAGGCTCTTCACATGACTCCAAGGAAGATCAGTCCATATCATGCACATTCTCTTCTGGTAACTACACAATAACACCTTCTCTTCTTTTTGTAAGCTAGTTTCTTTCTCATAGCTATCAAATGAGATGTAACATTCTCTGTTTTCATTTGTGGACCTATATGCTTTGGTGTATGTAACCTGCATCATGGCTGATTGATTTCTGAATTATTTTCACATGGGTGTTTTGTTTTATTGGTTAATATTTATTTTTTAAAGGAAAAATATTGGGAAAAAAATTTCTTGATTGGTCATTCTAAAAATATTAATGTGGAAAATAGTACATCGTCTGATGCTCTGTTTTCTTGGGAATAGAGGAGGACTCTGTAAGGAGCAGAGAAGATCAAGAGGAAATGAAGGACAATTCTGCAGATGATTCGGAGAAAACCGACACCCCGTTTACAGATTCCCCGCGATCTGGGGACGAGGAAAGAAAATCAGTTCAGATGAAGAAAGAAGATGAGAAGCTGAGGACACTTTCTGGCCGTATGGTTAGAAGTCAAGGTAAAAATGTGAGGATAAACATTCCTTTGACCACACCTTCTCGTACCATGTCTGCTATTAGTTACCTCGTACGAGAAGATTTTCTGAACCAGCCATCAAGGAAATGTGGTCCAGATTGCAGTAATAAGCTTCATCTCAACAAAACAAAGTTGCATCATGCAGAAAAAATGATCAAAAGAGGCCTTATGGAACTCTACAAAGGCCTAGGATACCTCAAAGTTTATAGGTATAGTGCCTAAAACTCCATTATTGACCTGATAGAGACATATTTGTTCAATGAAAATATCTTTTAAGATGAGAAAATATAATCTTATGTTTTTTCCTGATTTTGATTTTCAGGAACCTGAACATGCTCGCATTTATTAAGATTCTGAAGAAGTTTGACAAGGTATGTATTGAATAAGCAGGCCTCAATGTTCAAGTTTTTAAAGTTTTAAGTTTGGTTTATTATATGATTGATTAATGAACTTTATTGTTATTTTATTTTTCAAATCTTTCAGGTCACTGAAAAAGAAATTCTTCCCATTTACCTCAAGGTCATTGAGAGTTCTTATTTCAACAGCTCAGACAAGGTAATAAATAAAGAACTTGTAATTTCAGCTCTCATAGGTCATCAAGATTTTCAATTTAGTCCCTTGCTCTGCAACATGGAACCAAATTTTGATGAAAAATTATGTATGAAGTAGCACTATAGTATGACAAAGAACCAGGATGTTGTTGGCCATTAGTTATCCTGAAAGTTCACCGCATGAAGAAAAGTTATCCTGAAAGTAGCACTCAAGTGGCCAATGTTCCCAGGATTCATGTCTGCACCACAAGATGGCCTTGGATTTGCTTGTCTGTCTTCTTGTTCAAGTTTTGAGCCAATTATATTTTCTTATTAGTATCAGAAATGACAGGTGATGAAGTTAGCAGATGAAGTCGAGGATTTGTTCATGAAAAAATTTGCTCAAGATGATAGAAGGAAGGCCATGAAGTACCTTAGACCAATCCAGCACAAAGAATCCCATGCTGTGACTTTCTTCATTGGTAAGCCAATACTTTTTTTTTTTTTTTTTTTTGTCGCTATGCCTAACGATATTTCATGCTAAAACAGATCACTGAAATAATTTAATCTGGTGTGTTTTCTTTCTGCTCTCTCACTTTTCTATTTTTGTCTTTTGGTGGAGAGCTTTTTAAGGCTTGTTTTTGTTTGGTTTGTGAGCATTAGTGTTTAATGGAAACATAACATGGACCCATTAAAGCACTAGATTCACATCTTTTTCTGCTAAGTGTTGAGCCACTATGACCGTACAATACAAAGAATGAACTTAACAAGGCCCATTAAAAGATACGGTCAAGGGATTTAATTTCAACCTCTCCTTTTGTTGGAGTTATAGTGATTAATCATAGCCAATCAAATATCGTCAAATATTTTGTACAAGTTAAAACCAATAAATGCTTACTTTTTAAAACATTTAGCAATCTTATTAACTTTACTTTAAGTCATGTAACTTTGGTCTTATTTAGAAGGAAGAGAGAGAATGATTTTTGTTATCGTAATTATAAGGCATTGATTAACTTTTTCTTCTAAATTTCCCCATTTGCCCCTATCAAATGTTGGTATATGTTATTAAAATAAGGGCAAAGTTGAAAACTTATTAAATTTTTAGACAGAGTTAAGGAGTTTCTAGATTTTTCTTGGTTCTTGTTAAATATGTTGAAAGTGACTTATAAATAAAATCAGAGGAGTATTGTTTAGAGGACTCAAATGAACCAAAAAAGTGAATACCAAGTTGATTTATGTATTATTTACATATAATTTACTATATTTTTCAAATATAATCAGGGTTATTTGCTGGATGCCTGTTGGCCCTTTTTGTTGGATATGTGGTAATGGCTCATATAACTGGATTGTACAGAAGACAACAACAAACTTCAGTCTACCTGGAAACTGTCTACCCTGTACTTGGGTAAGAAAAACATATTATTCTTGGCTATGAAATTTATTTATATTATTTGGGGCTTGTTTGTATTAATGTTTGTAAAAATGACTTTTATCTCAACTGATTTTTATAAACTGAAATTAAGGTAAAATTCAATTATAAGGTAAAAGTCAATTAGTATAATGCCATTTATATTTGGACAGACTTTTATTAAAAAAGTCAGTTTCATAAAAATTTATTTAAATGATATATTAAAAAGTAAATTTCAGAAGTTTTATATATAAAGAAAAGCCAGTAGCCAGCAAAATGTTAGTTGACTCCAAATCCATACTAAACATCATTTTGGACCTGAATTGACTTTTTCAATTGAAAAAGTCAGTTTTGGCATGACAAACGCCATGCCAAACACACCCTTGCATAATATAAAGGAAACAACATAACTTGGTGTTCCATTTTTTTGCAGTATGTTCAGCCTTATGTTTCTGCACCTTTTCCTATATGGCTGCAACATTTTTGCTTGGAGAAAGACTCGGATAAACTACGGCTTCATTTTCGAGCTGTCCCCTACAAAGGAACTTAAGTACAGAGATGTGTTTTTGATTTGTACTATGGCTATGACTGCTGTCGTTGGAGTCATGTTTCTTCATTTGTCTCTGCTCACAAAAGGCTATTCTTATGCCCAAGTTCAAGCCATCCCTGGCCTACTTTTACTGGTAATTTATTTCTTTGCGAAATTTTATTTACCCTTTTTTCCCCCTCTTGAATGGTTTAAGATTTTAATGTTTTGAATAACTCTGCAGGTCTTCTTACTAGTACTTGTTTGCCCCTTCAACATTATCTACCGATCAAGCCGTTACCGTTTCCTTTGCATAATAAGGAACATAGTTTTCTCACCACTTTACAAGGTATATATAGTGTTCTTATTTGTTAGGTATAGATATGATATCCGTTGAATGTATAATGATCTGATATAAGACTCATCAAAATATGTGTTTCATAAAGTGGGATTTGTTAGCCATATACTACTTCCTTCTTTTATGAATTTCTAAGTTCTTTAGACTATCATAATATTGCATAAAACGCAGTGATATATCATTCCTTAACATGTATTATGTTGAACACAGGTTGTGATGCTGGATTTTTTCATGGCTGATCAACTCTGTAGTCAGGTAATGTTTTGTTTTTTGTAGAATAGAAGTGTATTTAATTTTCTTTTAGTGGAAGAAATCAACTAAAGCTTTTCTGATAATTGAGACTTTTTCTGTACAGGTTCAAATGCTGAGGAACCTGGAGTATTTAGCATGTTACTATATGACTGGGAGCTACAAAACTCAGGACTACGGCTATTGCATGAGGGCTAAGCACTACAGAGATCTTGCTTATGCAGTCTCATTCTTACCCTATTACTGGAGGGCTATGCAGGTAAAGCTTTTAGTTTCCTTCTTTATATCTACTTGATATTCTTAGGGGAAAATTTTTACCCTTATAGTTTTGACTCAGTGCAACTAAACTTTAATTCAGTACAACTCAATCCCTATAGTTTTAACTTAACGCAATTCAATCCTTAAGCTTTAACTTGATATAACTTAGTCCCTATAGTTTTGATTTAATTGTAACTCAGTCCTTAAATTTTGACCTAACGCAACTCAGTTTTTATAATTTAACCATTTAAATATTAGTCTTTATATTTTAGAAAATAAAATTATTTAGTCTATGAAGCTTACAAACTAAAATTTTACGTAGTTAAAACTATACAAACTAGGTTACATGGAGTAAAAGTTTAGAGACCAAGTTTTAACTGAGTCAAAACTATTGAGTTGCGCCGAGTCAAAATTTAAAGACTAATTTACAATTGAGTTTTAACTATAAGGACAAAAAGAATAATTTTCCATATACTTATAAGACAAACATATAAAAGATGTACTTAACGGTGTTCATTTGAATCCAAATCCAAATAGTAACTGATTTATTGGCTTTGTTTTCTTGCAGTGTGCTAGGAGATGGTTTGATGAAGGACAGACAAGCCACCTAGTAAATTTAGGGAAATATGTATCAGCAATGCTAGCAGCTGGTGCAAAAGTTGCTTATGAAAAGGATAGAACTGTTGGATGGCTATGTGTTGTTGTGATCATTTCAAGTGCAGCCACTGTGTACCAATTGTATTGGGACTTTGTAAAGGACTGGGGTTTGCTCCAATTCAACTCCAAGAACCCTTGGCTAAGGAATGAACTAATGCTTCGCCGAAAATTCGTTTACTACTTATCCATGGTACATATCAGAACGCCCCCCCCCCTCTCACTATACTAAAACGAGCCTAGGGCATGAAGGATCCAAGTTGGAGTTCAAAATTCGAATTAGAGTCAAACATTAACTTAAAAAGAAACATGAGTTTGATTTGGATTGAGGAGAATACATGAAGGAAAGGAAGGAATTTGTACCTTCTTTTTTTGTCTCCATCCAAATTATAAACTTTGGACTAGTCAACTCATGATAATTGAAGTTCAAGATAAAAATGACACTTAGTGGGGAATGAACATGTTCTAATCAAAATAATAAATGCTGATGATGAAGGCATTATACAGGGATTCCTAAAGGAGAAATTCCTAAACTAGTGTGCAAGGAAGAGATAAGACATTATGGGAAACAACATCTTATGATTTCTTCTCATGTTACAATCATGGGCTCTCTCCTAAGTCTGATGATAAATTTATGCAGGGATTAAACCTTATTCTGAGGCTTGCTTGGCTACAAACTGTTGTCCATTCGAATTTTGAGGACGTCGATTATCGAGTAACAAGCTTCTTTTTAGCATCTCTCGAGGTCATTAGGCGAGGCCTATGGAATTTCTACAGGTAATAAGCTTGATTTGTCCACATACTAGTAACTATTTTGGCTTATCTGACATTCAATCATGTGAAGTTTGGTCTAATAACTGAAAAAACTGCAACTTTGAATGGTTCAGGTTGGAGAATGAGCATCTGAATAATGCTGGCAAGTTTAGAGCAGTGAAGACAGTGCCACTTCCATTTCATGAAGTGGATGAGGAAGACTAATAGTAATAATGACAATAATGACAACAACAATAACAAGGCAAATTGGCAGAAATATATATATGCGTGTGTGTGTGTGTTGTTGAGGAATCTGATTCCATTCATTCAGAGTACAAACCAGAGGTTGCTTCTTCTAGAAGCACAGAGAGAGTAGTTTGTCCTCTTTTTCTTCAAGTTGATGTGTTACAGATCAGCTTAGCGGATTATTTTGTTCCCCGGCAGCTGGCAAATTTGTCGATATGATCTCATTCTTAGGATTCAGGTGGTGCAAGGAGCCAATAAAAATTCAGTAAAGCCGGTGTATCAGTGAAAAACCACACCATCTGAAACACCACTTGTATGAGTTTTTATTAACTCTTTGTACATACAGTTTAGTAGTAGTACCAGTACCTAAGAAATTCTCCAATTTGTACACACAATTTTTCCAGGAAGGACATTGAATAGAAAGTTTCTGAGAAAGTCACAGTTCCTTCTCTTATTTCCTCTTAATGCTTTCTGGTAAATCAGTTAAAAATGACAGAGATAAGTGCCAAGCAGATCATATAGCCTGGTCAAAGACATGATGACATGAACTTCAGGACCAATTATAGTATTCACAGAGAATAATTCTTGAGGCAGAGTCTCAAGGATAAGATTTCAACTTGTATAATACTCCTTTTGTCCTTAATATATGACATATTTAACTAATTTGATTAGATTAAAGATGCTACTTAAGTTAGTTAATATGACATACTTTTTCTAAAACATCTTAATCATCTTTCTTAACTTCCTTCCTCTCTGTCTTACTTGATTATTTTTTAAGGAGTATCAATAGGGGTAATTTGGAAAAAAATGATAAATATATTAAACAAGTTTTATATTTATAATTAAGATTAACTCTCGAATTAAATATTATATTAAGGACCGGAGGAGTAGTACATTTAACTATACATTGCATGCTTGCCAATTGGTCCTCAAAATTTTCCTCAATTATCAAATCTATCTTTATAATTTTTTTAGTATAACTTAATCCCTATAATTCCTTAACTCAAAAAAGTATAATTTGTAATGAGTTAGGGGACTAAAAAGTTGTATTATCTCATTTACTTTTAACCTTTTTGACTTATTCACTTTTTATATTGTTTATTGATAACTCATTATTATTGAGATAATCCATACATTTTTACTCTCTGTTGAGATGCTTATTCCATAAGAAAGGGAAAGTGAAATGAATAATACAATAGAAAGAGATATGAAGAGAAAATAAAAGCTTAAAAACTAAACAATAAAGTACATGTCTTTCTTTGCTTACAATTCATGACCAAAGTGTGATAAAGGGCAAAACAACAGAACTTGTGTCCTTGTCTATTATTCATGACAAAAATAAGTGAAGACTTCTCTTCAAAGTTTTAAATAAATAAGTAAATAATTTATTATCCAATGCTTACAAGTTAAAACTCCTCTAAACCAAATTAAAGGAATAATTGATATGTAGCTTGGTTCAACCAAATTATTTTACTTTTGAGACAACCTTCCTTCCATCAGATTCTTCAGGTAAAAACCTATTGTCCGTGGGTTCAACTGACGAAGGGGTGAGATATGCAATCATTTGGAGTGTATTTGATCATTGTGGAGTACTACTTTGTTGTGGTTCCAATCGCAGTGATTAGGGAGGCATCATAATTCTTGGGTGCCTAGGTTTAGCCCTGAAGGTAATAGACGGCTCGCTCAACCCGATATTGGTATCGTCTAAGAGGAAGGGAGACTTCGCCCTACTCTTATATTGTGGGTAAACCCAATTTCTTTTCAAAAATTTTTGTACCAACAAAAAAAAGATTTTTCAGGTAAAATAACATGTGGGACATCAGGCTCATGTATATAGATTACTCTTCTGGTCTCAAATAGAAGAGTTAGATAATTAGTATACAAATATTAATAAAATTAATAAAATTAATTATTTATAACAAATATTTATTAATTTTTCTAAAATGGGTCATCTAATTGTTATCCCATTGATGAATATCCCCTTTAATATATATAATTTATTGAGATAGTTTAAAAATAATTTATAAATTTAAGAGATAAAATAAATTGTGGTTATAGATTAAAAACTAAAATAAATATTTTAATAAACTCCCACATTTAGGACGAGGGGAGTATATATTGTAACATAAACTACTAATTAATATAATGTGCTTCCTGTGTACTTTCTTCGCTCCATAATACAAGTCGCTTATAAATAATTCAAAGAAAAGTTACTTGTATTATTAAAGATGTCTAAAAATTATTCTGATTTCCATCTGCACCCTAATAAATATACCATAATTTTTTTAAAAAAAAATATACACTCTCTATCCCCTCATTGGAAATTGAGAAGGAGGGTATATTTGGAAGAAAGCAATTAATACTACACAAACTCTTGCAAAGTGAATTATATTTGATAATCGAATGGCTCATCTTTTACAGTTGAACCTATAAATAATAGGTGTTTTCTTCATATATTAATTCATTATAGCTAAAGCTAGCCCTGAGGACTATAAGTGGACCATCATAGTAGAGTGGACCATCATAGTAGATAGATAAAAAATTTGTGCCATCGAATTGGCTTGGTGCATTTAGATTAGTTTTTAGAGAATAGATTTTGATAATAATAGATTTTGAAAAATAGATTATGGAAAGAATATATTTTGAAAATAGATATATTTAGATGATTAGTAGTAGAATCACTTTTTATATTAATAAATTACCAAAAAGGGTATAATTTAATTAAAGTATTAGAGATGAGAGATGATAGAGAAGAGAGGAGAGATGAGAGAGTGTAGAGAATAGAGAGAAAAGAGGAGATATGGTGAAGAAGAGAGATGAGATATAGTATAAGAAAAAGTAAAGATAAAATAGTAATTAGATAGCCCATAAGCTCTTTTACTGTTTTAAAATCTATTTTCAATAGTTTATTCAAAACTATAGTTTTAAATTGAGGTTTTAAACAAAATTAATTTTGGACAAAAATAGTTGTTTGTTTCAAATTTTTTTAAATAGAGGTTTTGGTTAAAATTAATTCTGGATAAAAATGACTGTTTATTTCAAATTTTTTTAAACTAAAATTTTATTTAAAATTAATTTTATAATCATCCATCCAAACAGGCGCTTAGAATCACAAAATTCTTCTAAAAACGGCTTATTCTTCTAAACTATTTGCAACTGCATTTGAATTTTGATTCCATTAACCACGTTTTGATGATTCTTATTGGTAATAACTATTGACTATTGATACCGATCATCTATCACAGCTTTTCCACCTCCACTCTCTTTTCCTTTAGGAGATACTCTCCTAGATTGCCATTTAATATAACATGCCGGTTTACAGAATGTGAGATCAAGTTTGATTTGTTCATTATGAACACTATTATATTTCTGCATAATTTTGTCCTAATCCACTGACTCAAAAAATCGTCTTCATTAAAATATGCAACCCAAGTTACACAAATGGATACAAGAATAGAGGGGGGGGGGGAAGAATTTCCAAATAGGTGTAATAGCTCATTATTCATCTCTCTACGCATAAGAAAATCATTCATCTCACTTTGCAAACAAAACAAGTTTCTGTAAGTGAATCCATGGTCACTATATCAGAATGCCTATCAAAATGGCAATAGCAAATCCAGAAGACATGGCCCACTTTCTTCCCTGATGTAGGCACGATGATGCACCATTCTGTTAAACAAAAACATAGAAAATGCAGTTAATTTTCAAGAACAATGAAGAAAACAAGTGATGAACAGAGACTAGTTAAGTGATCAAAGGCATTACCAGATTTAGACTAGGGGATGGAGCTGGGGTAATTTGTGTATCCTCTGTTGTTGCCTTGCTTGGTGGGGCCGGCGGGCTTTGAGCAACCGCCGGAGCAGGAGCCGGAGCTTGATGTCTGTGCTTGTGTCTATGTCTTCTTTTGTGTTTAGAAGGAGCAGGTGCTGGTGTCTCTATTACTGGTGTTGGAGCTGGCATTGGTGGAGGCAGTGATGGTGCAGGAACAGGTGCTGGCTTCACCGGTGCCGGAGCTGGTGCCTTAACTGGAACAAGCGCCGGAGGAGGTGTAGTAGGGGCCACCGTTGGAGCTGGTGGAGGTACTGTGGGAGGAGTTGCTGGTGGTGGAGTCTGAGGTGGTGGGGTTACTGGTGGAGGAGTCTGAGGTGGTGGGGTTGCCGGAGCAGCCGCCTTGGGAGCTGGTGATGTCACCGGAGGAGGAGTTGCCGGGGGTTGAGCGGCCACCACGGGTGGTGGTGTAGTGGTGGTAGTAGGAGGAGTTGCTGAAACTACTGGAGGTTGAGGAGTAGGCAATGTGGGTGAAGAAGGTGAAGCAGCTGGGGATTGAGCATTGAGAGAAGAGAGGCAAGTTAGGGCTAATACAAGTGAGAATATTGCAGAAGACGCCATTGATGGAGGAAGAGGAGGAAGAAGATGGTGGAAAGAGGAAGAAGGTTTGTTAGTTATTTATAGAGTTTGAAGGAATAGCTTAGGAAGTTGTGACTTGTTATGAGGGTCATTTGCTGGCAGAAGGAGAGATGTAGCCTTCATGGAGCAGTGACATTTGACATTTCTACTTATAATCTCATAATAAAGTTGAAAATGGACATCTCTTACCCTCAACTATTTCATTTTCAAGTCACAAATGAACAAAATAGGGTTGCTCTTTTTTTTTTCTTTTCTTTTTTCAAATTTAAAGAGGCAACTATGTATGAAATTATAAATTATAAATAGGATCAAACATATCACCTGTTATATATTAGAAAGTTTTCATACCACTAAATTATATAGTTATTGACAAAATAGTATTATTTTAAATTAACCAATTTGTTTTTCAATCTTTTATACTATAGGAGAATGATATTTAAGTCTCAAAATAATGAGTTAATCAAAGTTAGGTTCCTAAAACATTTTCTAAAAAATGGATTGCAAATTTCAATTCATACACTTGCAAACTAGAAGTTACTTTTGAAACTTAAATATATTACTACCTCTAATATTTAATATAAGAGCTAAATATTAATTTAGGTAGATTAAAAAAATTAGTTATTTGTAATAAATATATTTTTATTTTCCTAAAATACAATTTTTATCATAACTACTACAATATAAAAAAAATTAATGTATACAATCAATAGGGATATTCTGGGAAAAATTATAAATTTAAAAGAGAAAGTAGATTTGAGTTTTATATTTAAAATCAAATTTAACATCCAACTAACTCTTATATTAAAATCAGTAAAATATATGTATAATTACAATTCTTGAATTTACAATTTTGTAGATCAATATTTACAACTCATTTTTTAGGAAAACAAAATGGTTGGAAAACCTAACTATCATTAATTCATTTATTCCGAATCTTCTTGTCATTCTCCCTATATACTTTGTTGGCAAACTTTCAAACTTTAAGGATTGAATATAAATGAGTTTGTAATTTAACAATATTATTTATTTATTTTAAATTTTTTTAAACATGTTAAAAGCAGGCAACATCAGTTTAATACTTTATAAGGAAGCAAATAAAATAAAACCACATATCAAAGCATTATAAATTGTTTCTCTCTGTTTTTTTTCTTTGTTCTGAAGTGATATAAAAATGATCAAGTAAAAATTGGCACCCTCACCTAAACCCCCGTTTCTGGTGACTCAACTATTGTCTAATAGTTGTTTTTCATTCTTCTTTGTGTTTTACGCAACCATACTTTTTTTTATTACGTTATTGTTAAGAAGGTAAAACGTTGGGTGAAGATTGAAGAGAGAAGAAGGAAAGAAAAAAAATGGAATATAAAAGTAAGCTTACGTTTATTGAAAACACTATCTTACCTACCATTTCCTACATTTGACCTATCTGTCAGTACTCTGTCTTTGTCATTCCGTTAATCTCTGAAGTTCTAAGACACTTAAGTGACTGCAAAGTATCATCAACTCTTAAAATACTTCTACACAATTCCAGAATCATCTTCCTGTTATTGAAATTACAAAAAAAAAAGAACAGAATTGATGAGACTATGGCTGCATCATCACTTTTCAGAATGATCTCATCTCATGTTTTGAACAGTATATGTATGCATGCATGTTTCTGGTCTTACAAACAAAGCATCATATGGAAAATGTCATGCATTTTGTGGATAAGTTTGGATGGATGATGGTAAGAAGTTTGGCTTGGTTGAGGTGATGGGGACAGTTCTTTCTTCTTTTTCCTTCTCAGCTGAAAGAATTGCTGCATCACTTCTGCACATTCTGAGGCCAACACATTCCTTCTTATATTCATTTTTGGATGGAAAGGATGAACTGGGGCAGCTGGCTTTTCTTTTGTTTCTGATGATCCAGTTTCTCCTCCATCAGGAAAAAGTCTGCAAAAAGTAAAGAGTTTCAAATTCAATTGCATGTCCCACCAGTAAAAAAACGGTATTCCTTTGTCCTGTTTATAAATCACTTCTAACATGTTTCATTGAGCTATAAAAACTCTTATAACCCTTACATCCACATGAAGAATGCAAAAGGAAAGTCCGTGCTTAGCATACCTAACCCAGCTACCATCCGCGCCAAGAAGCTTATTAGGAGCTCCCCATACAAGAGTATCTATTCTTGCCTGAAGAATGGCACCAGCACACATTGGACAGGGTTCAAGTGTGACATAAAGTGTAGTGCCCTGCAAGTGGACAAATTTTGTCCTTAAATACGTTAACCATCATATATTAATGTGTAGAATGCATCAAGTACAATAAATAGTTCACGTCAACTATATCTTCAGATGGACCAGATGACTATGTTGTTTTTTGGGTAATTTAAACTTTGCCGTTGCATTTAGCATGAAAATGTTGAAAATGTTACCCCAACGCAATTTTAAAATATTATCTAGGGAAAACAACACTTTACCCTCTGAACAGCCTAATTACAAAATTAGTACATGAAATATTCAATGTAACCATACTCCTCCCCAAAACTGTGGACTAAAATAAAAACTTTATTCCAAGTTAATATTTTCTAACTAGAAGGGAAGCTTTTGCAAGTTCAAACATTGGTCTAAGCCAAGCACTGCCTTCACAATCAACAACATATGCCTTCTTATCATTAATTTTAACTGAGATTTAACGTTCCCATTTTAGTCCAAAGTTCAAGGTACTTACAAGTCAAAGTTCATGAACTAATTCTGTAAGTAGGATTGAGTTCTGGGGGTAAAATATAGTTTACCCTATTATCTATAATATAGTAATCTAATCTCAATGTTAAATGAATTCAAGACTCATGACTTAGACATAAATATATCTTGCTATTACATGTTCCCAGGTTGGATCCTTCGATAATCCTCTGGCCTAGATATCTAAATAGACTTTAACAAAATCTCAAAATGAGTAAAAGATACCATTGCTTTCCCACTGCCACTATCAGTAGGGTTCCTACTTAGCACTGTAGTAATGTGCTAAGTAATAAGTAACATTTGTGATTACTAGCAGATAATAGGTATCTGTAGTCCAAAAATATGATATTTTTACTATTATCCATAAAAGGATGGTGAGATTAATCCATTCTGCGAGGATTTAAGATTTTTCGTGCAAAGACATCACAGCTTAAGCTAGTCATCCAAGATTAAAAAAATAATGGAGGAGAAACACATAATAAACTTTTTATGAAATATCAAAACTTACTGCAAGTCTCCATGTCCGCAGAAGATTCGAAGCTTCTCGTATACAAATCATCTCTGCATGGGCAGTAGAGTCTCGTAACTCTTCCACCCTGAAACAAATATATTGATATAAATAACAACAATAAGGAAATTACAAAAGATAAGGAAACTTCATAATACATACAAGTTGCATCCCCGGGCAATAATCTTCCCATCCTGTACAAGTACAGCACCAACCGGAACCTCCCAAGTATCAGCAGCTTTCTTGGCTTCCAGGAGTGCTTCCCTCATAAATATCCCATCCATCCTTCGTTGCTCAAGTTCAAGTTTATAAGCTTCTTCCCACTTATCAAACATGTCCCTTACGATTTGCTTGTTCCGTTGAAGCTTCCTTTGCTTCAGCTCCTCATCTTTTATCCCAGTGACAGATATTTCAGTCTGTTTTGGAGCAATGGGATCCTCCATCCGTCCCAGTGACTCAGTTCTACCAGTATTTACAATTTCTTCTACAAAAGGAGGCCCATCAGGTAAAGGTATTAATAATTCCATAGTTCCGGCACCAGATGTACTGACTTGCAAATCTTTTCCATCTTCAGTCCAACTAGCATTTTCCTCTCCAGAAACAAAGGAGATGCCTATAGATGTTGATCCACTTCCCAATTTTTTAGGAGAAGATGACGTACCAACCTCAAGATGTTCTCCTTTGTCTGTCAATTTAATAGTGTCAAACACTTCACCCTCAATTTGAGTATAGGATTTTTGAGGTTGTAATTGGTCATACGTTGTAGCTTGTGATCGCACGTCTGTTCCTTCCTTTATTAATTTACTTTTCCCGGTTTCTTCTTGCTCTTGGCCAGAAAACCATGTATCACTATCAGACTTGTTTGGTGAGTTTCTTTCACCTAATCCTGCAGCTGGTGTGGAGGCATCAGGACGTGAATGCCGCCGTCGAACAACATCTGCAATGATTCCCCGTAGGGTCCTACCTGTTCTCTTAACGATTGAGTTCTCTGTCACAAGACTGGCCTCTGCTTCTTCAGCTGGGGGACTTTTCTTAACAGATGATTCTGGTTCATCCCACATCTCATCAGAAGGTCCTTTTGCCCCAGAGAAACCAGATGAACGACTTGGATCACGCTCCCTCGACTTAGAGACTTTTTGAGCACTCTGCTTCCTTCCACTGTAAATCTGATTCTTCTCATCTTCGGTCGACAATTTGGTTCCAGTAATTTCCACTTCTTGTGCTTCAGTCGTGACTTCATGCCTGGCCTTCTGCACAAACTCATCCACAAACTGTTTGGATGATTTCTCTAAGTGATCGGCTGAAGCCAGAGCATCCACAGGGGCTAAAATATTTACAGGGTCACTATAAACCTGACTGCTTCCAGCTGTAGAACATAATTCATATTGTAAATCTGGACTTCTTCCTCCTGAATTGGTATACAAGGCAGATGATCCTCTTTCTGAAGTATTGGGTAAGACCTCTGGGATTGAAGTTCCAGGGTTTGGTTCATCATGAGCTGAGCCTCTTCTCATCAATTTAGATGAGGAAGGAATGAACATTCTATCTGAACTGCTTTCACCCCCTTCTGCCAATATAACATATTGCTTTCTACCCTCAGAAACTAAGTTCAACGATTCTCCAGAGCTCCGAGCCTCTACTGAGATATTTTCATATGAGATTGTTTGGTTCATAGGTTGCTGGGCCTCACTGCTTGATTTGAACTCCGTAATTCTTTCATCAGTTTTAGAATAACTTTCTCTTGTGTTAACTGATGTCAAGTTACTGTCTTTGATCAACCTTACCTCATTTGAAACTCTTTGAGATCTTGAAACTAGCTTTTCATCACTGTCATGACCTTTTGAAACAGGGAGTAAAACAAGTTCAGATTGTTTCCTACTTTGAGGTGTCCTCATATCTGTTCCAGGTCGTACCCCTTTTACATCTGAAAACAAGTTTAAATTATCTTCCTGGTTCTTTATTGTAGTACTAGACCTTATTGTGGAGGCAGTTTCGACATTAGTCTCCTGGACTTGTGATAATTCAGATAGTTGAAATTTTCTTCTCCCTTCAATTTGTGTAATGATCTTGTCCCCTTTTTGGTAGTGATGCTCCTCCATATTCCCAACTGAACTTCGAACTGAAGTTTTGTCCTCTTCAAGGTTCTTTATCCTAGTATTTGACGTACTTTTTGAATCTTCAAGTTTTGACTTTTCAAAGTTTTTCTGGTAATTACTACTCAACACATCCTTTCTAGTGCTGGAGCCAACAAAACTTATCCGTTCATCATTTTTTTCCTGGAACAGCGTTCCTGATATCTCCAGGTTCCCTTCCCTGCCACCACCAAATGTGTTTTGCAATTTTGAAGGATTTTCGGCTTCATAACCATCAGACTCTTGTATTTCTGTAGATTGATACTTTCTTCTGTTTGCAGTTTGAATATAGTCCTCTCTTGCTTTCTTATGAGAATTTCTGATCAGAGATGAAGCGTCATCATCACTTTTGAATTGTTTGTGGGATATGGAGGCCTTTCCATAACCAGATTCATGCCTCCCAGACAATCTTGGATGCATATCTCGGGGTTCTTTCCTTAACTCTTCTTCTGTAGTTACTTCAGTCAGCTTCTTCTCAGACTTCTTTCTTAGACTGCAATCAATATCGGCATGAAATGCAGTTCTTTCTTGGTTTGAAATTTTCTCCAGCTTCTCTGACTCATTTCTTAGCCTGTTGAATCCTTCCTTCTCTTGTTCCTCCATATGACTTGTTTTGTCCTCCTCTACTGATAATTCTTCCAAAAATTTCTCACGCTTATCTTCAACTTCAGGATCACTACCAATATCTCCTAAAGATGAAAACGAGTAATAAGATGGGCAACTAGAAACATCTCTTCGACTCCCATGGTGTTTGCCTTTTGGAACAGCTTTCTTTTCTTCATTGAGCTTTTTATCCTCGTCCCTCAAGTCTCCTGTCAAGACCTCCAGGTGCTTCAGATTTCCTTTATTTACTTCTTTCTTACCTAAATTCTTATTTCTCTCTCTTCTCCCATTTTTCCTCTTCTTCCCCATGTCCAAGTTCTTAAATGAAGAAACATTCTTTGCTGTAAAACCAGTAAAATTTCCATCTGCCTCCTTACTCAATAAGCTGATAACTGATTCAGCATCATCCGAACCAAAAGAATGGTTAGTTTCACTGTCTTCCTCTGAAACCGTGCAAAAACATTTTTGCTTTATTCTCCTCTTACTTCTGTTAGGAACACTTCTCTCACCGAATGAGCAATCAAGCTCATAGCAATCTCTATTGAGACCATACGCTGCTAGCTGGGAGAAGTATGTGTCTCTACAACCCAAAATCAACCTTTTAGATGCTGACAATTGAAGTAAAGTGGATTGTCTCAACCCAAATAGAAGACTAGGGTTTAAGGGAACTCTACAGGTGGAGAGTGCACAGCAAGCACAACATGATGAGCAGCGTGATGGGACTCTGTCAAATCTTTCATATGACAAGTCCGAGCAATCATTGAAGGATAAGGAGAAGGAACGTTTACTCCTAATAGCATATATCATGGAGCTAACATACGTGTTGTGCATGTCTGTTTTTGTCTTCCCTCCAAAAGAGGGAGAGTTTACTGTGCTGAATCAAGGGTCCTCTGAGCTACAGAGGAACCAAGTAACATAGCATCAGCAAGAAATGCTTATATGAAAGAAGAGAACTGAGCAGAATTTGAAAGGATTAGCAATAAGCCATTCAGTCTTCTTAGTTGTGATTTAGGAATCAGAATAATCAGCAAAGTAAATTGCCTTCAAGAGCAAACCCTGATGATTGTTTTATACCTCACCAAGCCCTTTCTGCAACATCCAATGCTGTACCAGGTATCATCTATCAATAGATAGTTCCACAAGATTATAAATTGGTGTGGTTCATCAATGAATCAATAAATCTAAGTATCAAGTAATAAAGAAAAATAAAACTTCAGATCAGCTAATAGCAAACAACATAACTACAGGAGGCAGCAAAAGGAATGCTTTCATCACAGTTGATTTACCTATATCCTTACAAGAACAACAGCAAAAGAATCCCCAACTCATGAAAACAGATCACCTTGTAACCCAAAGGGAAAACAGATCACCATGATGCACAATTAAGTGAAAAGTATCAAAAGCATCTCTTAACTTTATTTAGGAATCGTGACGCAAATGAAATTCAACATGTAGCAAGAAAGGATAATATCTATAAATGCATCTAATATATTCACATGTTTATGATCAAGTTTTAAACAAGTTAAAGACCAATTCACTACCCAACTCATCCTTAGACTACTGGTTAATCCCAACTTAGAAAAATAACAGAAAACATGTCATTTCCCGCGAAGCACAAGAATGTAATAATTATTATCGAAGAAAAGATCGGCGCCAATCTTGTTAACATACCAACATACCAAAGCATCATCGATATAGAATGACCCCTTTTTCACTTCAATTTAGCATTTTCGATTAAACCAACAATAATTCTGCTTCACATTCAGTGACTCAACGGAGCTCCCACACAGGTAATAGAAGGAAAGTAAACAACTAACAAAACTTTATGACCAAACTCAAACATCAGCAAATCCGCCGGGCCCCACACACATTGTCCAGCTTAATCCCACCACCCCACTAGCAAAGGGTCTGGTCAATTACCCATTTCATGAACCAATAATGAGAGAAAAGAACAAGAAAACTGAGAAATCAGAAGTATCTATAAGAAAGCAAGTGTACCAAATAAAAAAGAGTGGCTTTTGAAGAGAGTTAAGAAGCGGAAATGAACATGCAAGAGAAGAGAGTGCAGAGGCTGCTAACTGAATGGAGACGGCTTTCAGCTTTTGCATAACCATGACCCACAAAAAGAGAGATTTTCAATTTGTTCCTATGGAGATTGGCGACTAAGGAGATGACATTATTGGAGTTGGATCTTAGAGAATGAGACTTTGTTTTTGGTGGGCTGATTCGATTATAAAGAAGGAGGCTCTTGGTCACGTAGCTGAATCGATACAGAGGAATGGGATTATGAGATTAGGACAGCGGAAACAGTAGATTGAAAGCGATCATCGAATCTTCCTTTGGGCGCTACATGCATGATTCAAGTCAACGATTATGACTTAAAGTTAAAAATATAATAAAATCAATAAATTATACGAAAAAGATTCTCACAAATAAATTAATGATAATGTTAATACTGAATCTTAAATTATTAATGTGTTATCAATATATCTTATGCATCATCCAATATGATTAGAACTCTAAAAGGGTAGTGAGGAAAAAAATATTCACTCTAGTCACTATTGACTATCCATATTAATTATCAAAGAATTTTTTATTAAATGAGTAGTTTTCAATATAAATAATTATAAAAAAATAATTAATAACATAAATAATTTTTTTATAAATAATTTTATATAAATTAAAAAATTAGTTATATAACTTCTATACTTAAAATTATGACAATAATAAATATAACAGATAAATATGATTGAAGTTCGACATTTACATATAATATCAAAATATATCTTAATTAACTATTATATTTTATTATTGAAAATATTATAAATATAAAATTTATATCAAATTGCATTATTCATACATTATAAAAAATATAATACTAGTCTCTCATAAAAAATATTATACGTTGGCAAAAACAAACGGATAGAAACCTATAAATAAGCCCCCGAGGGGAGTATTTATTAACCTAGGGGGTTCAAATTAATTATGACAACAAATGCACAAATCAGTTTAATCTTTGTCTGGGAAGAAAAATACATGAGTTTTGTGCCTATGTTTCATGTAGTGTCAAGTCAATCCATAAAGAGAACTACTCCCTCCCATCTTTCAGTTCATTTTTTAAATAAATTAATAAAAATAAATAAATTAATTAGTTATTATCTTAGATAAATTTATATTATATATTTTTTAATATATCTAAATTTGTTAACGAACTCTTTTATTAATAATTATTATATCTTCTTAATTTATAAAAAAAATTCAACTAACTGTTATACTAAATTTAATAGAGAGTACTTTATTGGCATTGAGGATCTTCATAAATGTATGGATTAATTTGATGATTATCATCTTTTTTTGTGTGTGGAACAATTATGATAATTTATCAAGAGAATTACTCAGAAGTCCTATGAAAGAGAAATTATTATTAAAAAGTCTCGTAAAATTATCAAATAATTAAATAGTTATAAAGGACTTGGGGTGATAAGTTTGATTTATGTAATTACTAAATTATCCTTATGCACAAATAGCAAATTATTAGCCACCTAATAACAATTTAATATAGCACAAATGACAACTAAGAGAGTATGGGATGACAATTTAATATGGAATACATGACAACTATATGAGGTTATTATCGCATGCCCAATAAGTTGTCAATTGTACATGAGAATAACTTAATAATTACACAAATTAAATTTATCACCCCAATTTTTGTAAGACTATTTAATTATTTAAAAATTTTACATGACTTTTACTAATAATTTCTCTGTCCACAAACCTCTGACTGATTCTCTTTTTAAAGGACTTTGGCAATATGGACTTTTAGTTTAAAGACTTGCAGTTCTAGCTTTGGGCTTTCTTGGCCATTAGTTTTTTATTTGAACCCAAAATCCATTCCCCAAAAAAGTGGGAAAGAGCCTCCAAATCATCGGTTATCTCCCTTGAAATAAGAAGCTAACCAATAACGCAAAATTTAAATCAGTTAGACTTGAGTATAACTTCAGGTACAAGATAATTTATTTTTACCAGCTCATATTACTCAAATATATTTCGAGATAGAATCATAATACTCTTACATCATAGTACAACGAATTCCTTCTCAGAAAGGGTAATTAAGATTGGACAGTAATAATATGTTTGAGAATGGGGCAGCTACTTGCAGCTGCCTATTTCAGGACAGTAAGAAAATTTGGGAACTTAGGTTTCATTAAAAAAAAACTAGGATACCCTCCTTTTATTGTTGTGGAGGTTATGATGATTCAAGAAGGACTTTGTTTAAGTTGGAATCACGGTTATTGTAAAATTACCATATTTAATAACTCTCCAAAAGCATTGAAATTACTTATCAATAGTGATCTAACTCTAGATCAGGCAAATTCGGAACCTCTTGATACGTGACTGAATTATTACATGTGATCTCATGTCAAAAGAAGTTGAATTCAATCATCGGTTTCTTTTGTCTAAGCTAATCTTCCTTAGTTTTTACACAGTTTTTTTATTCCAAAATCAAAATCATGCATATGAATCCTTAACAGTTCAAAATGATACATTGACATTATGCAAGTAACTTGAGAAAGATTAAGAATACTTTGAGAATCTAATCCTCATGATTAAAGCCGTAATACTTGGATCTTACCTTGAATACTGTTCCTAGTTCAATTGTCGGTACCAACCACTCGGTCTATGAGCTCGCCTACTTATTTTTGGCCAGTTGACAGGTGGTGGCAAATTGAATGATACACAGAAAATGAACAAGCAAACACATGTTATAGCCAATCATGCAAGTGAAAGTGTAAATAGATTGAGTGCTTCCATTAAAATACTTTTACACTTGTATTCTGATTGTAACCTTCTTTCCAACCTCTCTCTCTTTATTTTTATCACAACAAAAATCGTAAAAATCTTCACCATGGGCCACCAGCTTTATTATATATAAAATCAGTCTGCTGGATGTATATATATATATATATATGTTTCAGTTATCTGGTTTGCATCAGCCACAAAGACTAGGGCAACCCCTCTTGGATATATAATGACATTTATGCCCTTCACTTAACTAATATGCCTAAAATTGTATATACTAGTTCTAATTATAAAAGATAGTTAATATTTTTGTATATATTAAATAAATTAAATAAATTAATTAATTATAACTAATATAAGATATAATTGATTATATTGGGTAGATTGAGAAGTATATACTATAATATGAATTTATCTTAAAGGGTTAAATTTGATCATAATTGATTGATTTATTTGGCTTCCTTAATTTACCTATAAAAGTCAATTAATCCTTATAATTAGGATTAGATACAATATAATATAAATATTATATAGGGAGAATTATTGTGTAATTTTATATAAGTAATTTAATCACTAAATTTTTTTCTAAATTGCCAATATGTCCTGATATGTTGTCATTTTTAATACTACTGAATTTGTCATTACCATATTGCTCATTTATTATAAGATTTTCTAGTAATTAAATTATTCATGTAGGATTACACAATAGTTCCTTTTATCATATATTCCATGTAAGATGATATGAATGATTTGTTAATTATAAATCTGGCATGATAATTACCGTTAGTAAAATAATGAAGATAATAACAGTACTTTGAGTAAAATAATATAAATTCAAAAGGGTTTATTATCAACTTTTAAATGTTATGAAAGTTATTTATAACTAGCATATAGTTAAGGAAATTTGGGTATATTTTAGCCTATACATTCTTTTAAAAATAATATCTTGCTCCACAAAATAATTATTATAATTATTTTTAATTTTTAGGTTGACAACCCTTCACCCAAGCACACTTTATATTACCTAGGTGGGTAGTAAATTAATTAAAAATGACTTATATAATAAGCAAGTACTCGTTTTTTTTTTTAAAAAAAAGCATATGATGCAAGTTAATTATTTTTGAAAAGAATATTTCCTACAAAATTTATAATTTAATATGTTTTGTTTCAAAAACAATATCAACTTAAATAACAGCCTATAAGTCAAATCAATTTATTTATTGTGTGGATTTTGGTTTCGCAAATTTCGACAGATTCAATTCATGCACTCTCCTTCTTAAGTGAATATGTGAAGATTTATTATTTATTTGATATATTAATCTCTTTTTATTTTTGCCTTTTAATTTTGAGTATAAAAAGGAGATTTTATTTGATTACGGTGGGATCCATGTCCCGATTTGCAAGGTCTGATCCATTGAAGAAGAAACAACAAACGTGAAGGAAAAAGCTACGACATTCAATGAGACAATGACCCTCACTAATTTTGTAAAATTAAAAAAAAAAACATATTTCAAAATGTTAAATTATTTAAAAAGGTACAAAAGATTTTATTATTTTTTAGGATGAGGAGAAAAGGCTCATATTAACCTCTTATATCACATGAAATATAAAATGATTCCTACTATTTATATTTTATAAATAATACGTGTTTATATAAGTTTAATTATGCATATAGATTGATTTATAATTTACTAATATTATAAAAATAAAAAGATTTATTACTTCTTCTAGAAGGAAGCATAAGAATCATCATCAATAATTCAATATAACTAAAGACAATTTAGAGAGTTATGTTATTTATATATCATGAATAATAAAAAAATTAATTTAATTAATGTAAATATATGATATGCCATTCAACAAGTCTTATATATCTCATTAGGTGAAATTGACTGTACGATATGATCTTATTTTATCAACAATAACTAAATATTTAGATATGTTGTTAACTAAAAGATTTTATTCTCTTTAGTCTTCTTTTACTCTTTGTAAGATGAATTCATACCGTCTGATTTGCCCTTGTCAGTGACTCCTACAACATATTATTTGTACATATTTAAACTAAAACTATCTCAAACGATGTTCTACAATTTCTTCTTCAATCAATCTCACAATAACTTTTTCTCATATATATACTCATCATGAATATTATTTTTTTTTCATGTACCACACATTTATCTCCACATTCTCATCTATATTATCCCCAGTTTTATATTTTTGTTGTCCGTTTAAAGCTAAATATATATCTACTACCATATAATATTACTAACTTAGTAACAATTAAAAGCAATATAAAATTTAGAGCTAGGAATTTGGCCGCCAACTAACCTAAAAATGGCGGGTTGGGTTGGTTAATTCTTAACTGACCCACACCCACCTAACATGTAACTAAGGTGGGTTAACCCTTTTTTTTTTAAGTTTTTTAAGTCATTTCAACTTTACTTTTCTCTTTATTTCAGATTTCAGTAATTCAGTAGCTCAATGAGCCCTAGCCCTTGTGTAGTTCAGAGTCCAGGAAGAGTCGAGCCTCCTCTCCTCAACCCTCAATCCTCGTCATCACCTCCTCTCCTCAGTCATCACCATTGCCTCCTCTCCTCAGCAGCTCAGTCGTCTCCTATCCTCAGCGGCTCAGCCTTCAGCATTCAGCCCTCGTCATTTCCTTCTCTCCTCAGTGACTCAGCCCTCATCCCTCGTCATCGCCTTATCTTCTTAGTAGCTCAACCCTTAGCACTTAGTCCTCGTCGTCGCCTCTTCTCCTCAGCCCTCAACACTGATCCCTCACCATAGCCTCCTCTCATCTGCAGTTCAGTCCTTAGCACTTAGCCTTCATCGTCATCTCCTCTCTTCAGCCCTCAACCACTTACCCTTGCCGCCTCTCAGCCCTTAGTCCCTGTCTCCTCTCCTCAACCCTTAGCCCTTTTACCATCATGTTAATCGTGTCTTCTTCTCAGTCTCTTAGTCTATGTATCTTTGCCTACTCAGTAGTCAGTAAGGCTCGTCTTCTCAACTCTCCAACTCTACTTCAAGGTATGTTAATGTTGGAGCAAATGAAATTTGTTCTGTTCGGGCTTAGGTGTTTATGGTTCTATTTGAAATTTGTTCTCTTTGGGATAACACCCCACATTCCATTTTCTATTTGTTCTACAAATGTGTGGTACTATGGTATTGGTTTCTAAATTTTTCTTTTATTGTTGTCTATTTTAGACGTGTGATAATAATGTTCAAAATGAGGTTCAAATGCAAGCTCAAACTCAATCTGATGTTACTGATGGAGCAAGTAAAAAAGATCTCAAAATGAAGAACCTTCTGTGGATGATAATGTTGCAACGAAGGCTAAAAACAATGTACATATGATGTTTGGAGATATTTTACTAGAATTGAAAAATAAGATAGGAAAGAAAAAGCTACATGTAATGGTCACGGGAAAGCTTTTGTAGTGGGGGTAAGCAATATGGCACTTCAACAAAAGGAAGACTGATGTGGTAGATGTTTGGAATCTCTATCTTAAACAAAAGAAAAATGTGAAAAAATAATAGTAAATAGTCCTGGTAGGATATGTTTAACTACTAATTGTTAGATTGCATAACTGGTAAGGGATATATTTGTATGACTGGTCATTTTGTTGATGACAAATGGAGTATCAATAGCAAAATACTTGCTTTCACACACTTACAACCTCCATACTCTGGATCGGTATTGGCTAATAAGTTGAATAAAATTGTGCAGGAATGGGGGATTGAAAGAAAAATATTTTCTATTATTGTGGGTAATGCTGCAGCAAATGCTAATATGTAAAATATTTTAAAAGACATGCTGAATTTGAATAATCCCTTGATATGCAATTGTCAGTTCTTTCATATGAGATGCTATGCTCATATCTTGAATCTTATAGTTCAAGAGGGGTTGAATGTAGTAAGTGTTGCTGTGCAAAAGATCAGGGAAAGTATTAGATATGTAAGGGCATTAGAGGCAAGGGTAATCAATTTCAAGAAATATGTTGACCAAGTTGGTATTAAGACTTCCATGGGTTTAAGGCACGATGTGACATCTAGATGGAATTCAACATATCTCATGCTTGAAAGTGAGATTATATATAAAGGTGCCTTTGCAAAATTAGCTATCCATGATGACATCTTTCTTCATGCATTAAAAAATGAAGAATGGTCAAGAGCAAAGGAGATCTACAACTTCTTGGCTCCATTTGTAGCAATAACATAGTTGACAATATTGTAGTGCTTATAGTGTCATTATTGCAATCGCAATCATTCTTGATCCACGTATGAAGTTTGATATCATAAGGTTTTCTTATTCACAACTTGATCCCATATATCATAATGAAAAGATTGAATATATTAAGAATAAGTTATATTGTGTTTTCGATGAGTATAAAAAGAAAAGTTTGAATGTGGGATCATCATCCACTTCAATCCACTCTGGTTCTTTTAGTACTATTGGTTCTGCTAGTTCTACTAATGTCACTCAAGATGTGCCAATAGTTTGACCTCCTCTTCATCCAAGTACTGGTACTAGAAAGTATAGTTATTTAAACATAATAGCTTTTGGGGTAAATTTACAACTCTTCGTTTACTATATGTCTTAAAATGTTATTTTGCTTCATACTTTACTAATACTTTCTTTATTTATATGATGTAGTATTATCTTCAATCCGAGAGCAAAGACACTCAATCATTAGAAAAGTATGAACTAGACTTTTATTTGGAAGAAGCAACACTTGATCCTAACTAGTTCATAGAGATGAATGTCTTAGAGTATTGGAATAATAACTATCCTCATTTTCCATGTCTTTCAAATATGGCAGCTGGTATCCTTAGCATTCTAATCACTACAGTGGTCAGTTAATCAACTGTTAGTGTTCACGAGTTTTCACAAAGTATAGAAATTGTCTTCTTTCAGATAATGTCGAGGCTCTTATTTGTACCTGTAATTGGATGATTGGTTTCCTATCGGATAATACTAGAAGTGGTACTAGTGGTAATAGTATTGGTAATATAATAATTACAATTTATACTAACGTTGTCTTACTGTCTCATTAAGTCATTTCTTTATATTATTTTATATATATTGTATACTCATTTTTGTTTTATTATTACTTGTATGACAGATTTATCTATAGATTATGATAAAGTTGAAGAAATAAATATTTTGGAAGCTCCATATCATGGTTCAAATCCAATTAATATTGGGAGTTGAAATTTCAGTTAACTGTTATGTAGACTAATATATTTCATATTTGTAATCTTTCAATTATCTGCTTTTATGAACAAATTATATGATGTATTTATATAAAATTTTATTTAGACTTTTATTACAAATTCATAATGGAAAAAATAAAAAATAAAACAAAATATGGCCTACCAACCCACTATGATGGGCTCAAGTTGATATAATTGAAACTCGCTTGGAGGTACGTTTCTTTAAATCGGTATGCCTCTAACCTAACCTGGCACTTGCTAGGCCATATTAGACTCACTAGCAATTTATAAAAGCATATGCTATTTATATATAAATGATAAATTGTATAATTACAACAACAACAATAAGCCTTATCCCATTGATAAATTGTATAATTATTTTAACTTTTTTTAATTTAAGGAACGTAAGTCCCTTAACTTCAAAGTTTCTAGATGCAAACTTCTGTGGGGAAATAAAAGCCCAAAAAATGGATGCTTCTTTCTTTGTTTGGTTTCAAATAGTTATATAAAAAGTGAGAAAACACTATTTATTGATGTTACCTTCGTTCACATTGCTTCCTCATCTTTTCGAGTCATTTAAATTTTTGCTCTTATCTCTTGTCATTTTCCATCTCATTATGACCTCCAAAGAAAAAACAAACCATATATAATACACTTTTTCCTTCTTATAATTCTTCTTTTCTTTTTTTCAATCTAAATAGCTGTTTTTAGTCCACAATGTCTTCTTTTCTGAAAAAAAAAAAAGGATCAATCTAATGGTTTTTTATTCAATTTCTTCACATAAAATTATTCTCACTGATATCAATTAATAAAATTATATAAAAATAAAGCAAAAATTTTGTTTCACACATAGTAATTTTAATTTTCTATATATTTTTCTCAAAAATGATTTTATTGTTTAATTTGAAATGGTCGGAAAGCACATCAAATTGATAGGACAGAAATAATGAAGGAAAGCAATGTGAATGATGGTGGAAAAATTTTAATTTTAGTCAAAAGTGATTATTCTTGCAAGAAACAAATTAAATAAAGTTACTTTAGCCATCATTAACAGCTTGAACCTTAAGCCAAGGTGTTTTTTCCTTTTTTTCTTTTTATAAAAGATAATTTATTTAACAAAATAATAAAACGATACATATAAAATATCATAAGTCAAGACCAAATTGGTGATCCAAAGTCTAAAATAGAAACATATTACAAGAAACTAACATAAAACGACCCTACAACATTTGAAATAAGGAAAACATGAAGCTGCAAGCCTCACCCAAGATATAGTTAGCTCTTTAAAGACTATTCAAAATTTGATTCTCATCTCGAACTAGCTCTAACACAGTAAAACTAGACACAGCTCGAATTCTTAAATAGTAGGAGTAGATACTACTCAGCGACACTGATAAAACAAGGGACATTGGAGAATCTGACATCAAAAAATTTTCACCTATTGAAAGGGGTCTGTGCAAGACTTTGCTGAGAAGATGAAGTGGGCTTATGAGCTACACGGAGAGTGTGCTTATTGTTTTTTTTTTTCTCCAAATAAAATATTCTTCTGATTTTTAATATAAGATTTAGTTTATCTTTTTTAGAAGATTAAAAAAATTAAAAAAATAGGTAATTATGACTAAATCTAACCTATCAAGACAAATTCATATAATATAATATTTTATCTACTTAAATTAATCAGCTAACTTTTATATTAATCATAATTAATGATTTATCTGTGTGTGTGAATATATTGCTTTTAGAAGACAATTTTGGGTCCCTCCATCTTCATGTACGGTGCTTTAGGGCATATAAGAACAAAAGTTAAAATTTAAGATCTCAAATTATGGAAAGGACTTAAATTTTCAATTTATTTTATAAACTCCTATATATGATTGAAAAAAAAATATTAGGCTGAGAAAAAAAAATTGGGCTTTGAATTGTAGTTTTTATACCAATTTTTTATACATATATGGCTTAAATGTTTAATGTTAGAGCCTCTCAGAATAATTTTAAAATTTAATAAGGGCTTCTAATATAAATATTGTTGAATATTCTCTATCAAGTAACTTGTGTATATATGGAGGCAATTGCCAGTGATGCTGAAATAATAGTTTAAAATTTATTGAAAAATTAAATGGGAAACTAGAAAGAGTGAAAGGTTAGAACCTATATTTTTTTTATTTCTATTACAATTATTATGATGGAAGCCATTGAAATTTGAAAGTGAAGAGGTGGAAATCAGATATTTTTAAAAGTCAAAATATAATTTATGAGGAAAACGATGATGAAGTGATTATTAGCCACTTGAATTCGACAACGAAATACGAACAAAATTCCAAAGCAAGTTGAGGATCGATGAAATATCTTCAAATGACTGAAAATAATTAATAAAATTCCTTACAATTATACACTACTACTGTATTTAATAAAGCTACATACTAGTTGATTTAATTGATAAGATATCTAATTTAAATTCGGATTAAAAATTGATAATATTGAATATTAAATAATTTGTTAAAACAATTACACTTGACATTTACAAAAATACAATTACGAGATTATACACGCAACTACACATGCACATTTAGTGTGAAATTCGTGTATATATATATTCGAATACGCAATGTAATGTAGTACATTCGAATATTTCACATTTGGATCTTTATATTTAAGAGAATTAGTATTTAATTATCAATTAAAAATATTGTCTGGCCTCTATTAAAAAATAAAATACTTAACCCTTCAGAAATATGGGTTGTCTCGTATGTGTCATATATGTGTTAGTAAGCCTAATCTGAAGGATTTTCAAAATATAATCCTATCATCAAATAATTATCAATAGTTAATTAACAAAGTCTGAATCCCATGACCAGTTGATTAGGTGATTATGTAATAATTAATTAATTAATTAATTTAACAAGTGTCAAGGACAATGGGAGGTACCTGACCTCCATGCCCAAATGCAAGGCACCAAACAAGGGCAAGGTCCCTTAGCCATTAAATTAATGTTTTTAGAGGCTATATGGTGTTTTTATTTTTTTTACAAAAATTTTTAGAAAATGATTGTGTTCACCCACGATCTAAAGACATGATGAAGTATCTATTTTTCTCAAGCGATACTAATATCAGGTAGGGCGAGTCATTTATTACCTTCAAGTGTAAATCTAGACATTCAAGAGATAGGATGCCTTCCCAAGTATCGCAAATAGAATTATATCAAAGTAGTAATTCCTAAAGATCGAACACATTTTAAATAGTCACATGTTTAATTTCTTTGCTAGTTAAACTAACAAATGATAGGTATGTAGTGTCTATTTTAAATAAATATGAGAGATGAAATGACATTAGTCTAAACAGAAAAGACTTTGACCAGTTAAACACAAATACAAGATTTGGAGTTCAATGTTACTAATGCATTTTTACTCCAAGGCTTTTATCCTATGATTTTGAGAGTGACTTCCTAATTATCTTTCCAGTTTCTATATGGAGATGGAGGAATTAATCAACGATATTGATCATTAATGTAAGATTTCAATTGTTTTCTCCCACATTAATTATTTTTTTCAAAATACTTCTATTTATTGTATAAATTTTCACTACAAATTAAAAAAAATTAGTAAATGGATTGAATTAAATATTGGGAGAGATGTTTTTAAAAAAATCATAGATCGTTGACTAATTAATGGTAAACAAAACGAATTTGTTTTCTTATTATGTGCGATTTTGTAAGATACTATTAATTAATTGAATGAAATTTAAGTTGAATTGATACTACTCTTGTTTAAATACTATAAATAGTGGAATGTTTTGCTGATTTTATTTGATAGATATATTGGTGACTATAAAGTATAGACGACACATATTGTTTTGTGTTGTTCAAATGAGATTAATTATTTATAATTTATGAATAATATGATGTATTATGGATTGATATATTATCAATATATGATAATTTTAAATAACACAATATATTATCGTATTTTAAATTAAATACGAGTGAAAAATATTAAAAGTGATGGCATGCTTTTATTTTGATGAATTGATTTTAAATTTTGTAAAATAGAAAACAAAATCAATCGAATTATATGGAAAATGAATTATTGATTTTTAAAAATATCTAATATAGTAATATTAGCTACGTATTAGACTCTACCACATATATAAATGAATCAGTATTAATTATTACTAACTATTTGAATGGATTAATTAATATTATAAGGGTCCTACTCAAAGACGAGAGAAATAGTGGGGGTTGTTGAATAATTAAACGTACCCACCACACCATGCATCCATCGTCATCACATTTCCCATATTCATGTTCGCCTTGAGGAATTTTTTGTCCTTACCCACAAAATCTTCTGTTTTCAATTGAAAAATAATCATATTCGAATTACGATAATATGCAAAATATGGGTTTTTAGAAAATCTTAACGTATGTTTAACCTTTGCTTTCTTCATTTTCTTCTTTCTGATCTCTTAACATTTGCTATCTTCGTCTATCTTATTTAATTTGTCATACACTTATTTCCTTCATTACATGTGGTTAGTTTGTCGTCATATTCCTCCTGAAGAGATTTGGGTAAACCTCAGATAAAGACTATTTTTTCTTGTAGCCACGCGTTAACTTGGTTATACTGACGGATTCAGGTAGTCAAACATAATAAATATACTGAGAAAGAAGAGAGAGAGCAGAAAAAAATTCTAAAAAAGAGAGAAAAATTATGGAATATGAATAATAAATGAGTCTCCAAATCAGGAGTTTCACTTAAAAGATACTCTCCCATGCGATCCTTAATTTAAAATTTAGACAAAAGGAAAGAATCTTAAATAACCTTCTAGAGATTTCTAGTTATTATCATATGAACTTTAAACTTTTAATTATTGTCACATGAGTCTTAAATTATATGGGATCTGACCTAATCTACTAAAAGTGAATTAGAGCATAAATTCTAACATCTTGTTTATCATTAAAAGCAATAAGCCACATGAAAGAGGGAGTTGAAGATTGAAGAAGCAGTGATGAACTAAGGAGTATAAGCTGCAGGATGGTGAAAAAACTGAGGAGAATGACAACAAGGACAAGGATAATCTGGGGATTTAGAGAATTAGGGTAGAATTGCAGAAGATGATAAGAGTCAAATCCAAGTAGTCCAAAAAGGAGGAACGGAAAACTGAAGATAGGAGAGTAGCTTTTCTTATTGTTTAAAAAAAAACGTTTTGTCTGAGTATTTTGGAAGGTTAAAAAAAATAATTCATATAACTTGTTTAACCTTGGATTAATACCATATTTACCTCAAGTCATAATGAGTCATTTTTTTTCCCTAAATAACAACTTACTTGTACTAGCCAAATGATTGGATGCCTTGGATCACTGATTTTCAGACCAACTCGATCGATCCATTGGTGGATTCGACTTTCCAATTGGGGAAAACTGAAGTTGGAATGGGAATGGATGGTGCTTTGATTTGCATACATGAATGCAAGATACGGAGTTGTCGGTCACATGCACATGAATAACAATACCACATCAATCAGTTTAGGGTTAGTTTATCATGTGCTGACGTGGATGGCATGTATTGGCCAGTGCGGGTGGTCCATGAAACCTACCACGAGGAGGTCCCAACCGCATATTAATTATACCTCTTAAATAATGTGAATGTGGTGCCGCTCCCCTATTGACACGTGGTTTAACATCATTCGCCAAATCTGACTTTTCTTGCTTAATTTAATTATCATTAAAATAATATAATTATTAATTAGCTCAAATACATAAAATCTTATAAATTTTTTGTCAGTTACATATGACCTGTTTAATATTTACAAATTTAAATTAAATACTCTAATTTTTTATACGGTTAAAATTAACAATTTTTGTCATTTTATAATTTTTATATATTTTTTATTATATAATACGTCATTTAAAAAATAATATTTGATAATAATATTTTTTATTTGACATATAATTTTAAATTTTTAATACTTAAAATAAAATACTTTAATAATATAAAATATTTAAATAACACTTATACTTGTCATGCTATATAATTTAAAATATTTTTTAAATATTTAAAAATAAAAAATACTTAAAATTATATTGAAATTGACAAGTGTTTTTTAAATGATGTGCTATATAATAAAAAATATTAAAATTATTATAAGATAAAAATCTTTAACTTTAATAGTAGGGGTTTAATAATTAAAATATAAAATATTAAAGTTTTTAATTTAAATTTTTAAAAGTTGATATGCATCTGACCCAAAGTTGAACGGAGTTTTATATATTTAAATTTTATTAATTTTAGTTTCCCAAGTATATACTCAAAAAAATTAATTGATTTTAATTTTTATAATAACACAAAATATTATACTCTTACAATCGTGCTAATATAAATGCTAGTTAATTTTTTTTAAATAGATTAAAAAAATTAAATAAAGAATATCCCTTTCATCCTATTTATAGGAAGAGAGAAGAAATTTGTTTATCTTATTTATAAATCATTTTATTAAATTTTTATTTAAATATATAATTATACTTTTAATTTATTATTATATTAATTTTTTTCTAGGATAATATATATTTAATAGGGATAAAGTTAAAATATTATTAAATTTTAAGACAGAGTAAATGAGATTTAAGAATCTTCTTTGTCTGTATAAAATATATTAAAAATAACTTATAAATAAAATCAGAGTAATATATGATATGAAATACGAGTATTCTTTATTATTATAACGTAAACTGCCTCATCTATATACTATGGTTTACAAATTTAATTTTTTAGTGGATAGAAGTTTAAATTGTTAATATATAATATTGACATTTTTGTTTTATTTTATTATCTTTTAGAGGAAAAATAATATGCACCAATCACGTGAACCACCAAACACCCAAATTGGTCGAATGTGATTTTCATAAAATCCACCAAGTTCCTAATCGATCCAACTTTTCAAAATTTTCTGGATAAAGTCATAATTGTTTTTTTTATCCTTATGTTATTTAATTAGAACAATTTTAAAATTTTAAATTATAATATAAACATTTTATATTTTCAATGATTCTCTGTAATTTTTTCTTTCTTGCAATGCCAATTACTTAAGTTATTAAACTTTGCATTTAGTGGGGCCATTATTCATTACGTGAGAATTGAATTGTTAGCGTACCTAACTCTTTATCACATATCTCAAAAATAATTGACATGTTTGTATAGTTTTTGGTAATCTATTTCAATTTGTGTTTGAAAATTGTTGAAGCAACGTTGTTGCTCAGATGTTGTTGTCCTAATTGGCTATCTTGTTTTGGTTATGTTGGAACTTGTGGGTTTGGTAAATTAATTAATATGAGAAAAAAAGAAAAACTAGGATATTAGAGTTTGGTTTTTCAATGTGAGTTTTTTTCTAAAAAAAACAAGTCCATTGTTTTATAATTTTAGGATCAATGTGTAAAATATACTTGATGGTAGAGCTGAATATGGCTTTTGAAAATCCCAAAAACCTTTACTTGATTTTTTAAAAATTAATTCAACCATAAAGTTTTTTTATTAATTAATGTCCAAATGAAATAATTACATAAAATACAATTAATAATGAAATTCTGTAATTTTTATTATTTTGATCTCGTCAATTATCTTACAATGACCATCTGTATGTAAATAAAATATTTATTAAATAATATAAAAATGGATAAACAGAAATGATCTCTCTGTCTTACATAATTTTTGGGAACTTATAAATTTTAGTTATTAACCTCAAAGGAATAATCAAAGATCCAATGGAATTTTAGTTAACCATTTGCAGATCCTTTTTTTTTTTGGGGGTACAAGATTGTTTAAAAAGGGGTTGGATTCACCCACTAACTAATAGTAGGACGAAATCTCCTTTCATCTTAGACGATACTAATATCGAGTAGGACGAGCAACCTATTACTTTCAGGCGTAAACCTAGGCACCTAGAAACAAGGATACCTCTCTAAGCGTCATGACTAAAACTACAATAAAATCGTACTCCTCATAGATCAAATACACTCCAAATAGTTATATATTTTACCCATTCACTAATTGAACTTTCGGACAATGGGTAACTATTTGTAGATCTAATGCAAGTTTTGGTACATCCTTTTTATGCATCTTTTCACAATTATATTGTAATTGATGAGTCTTTTTTTTTAAAAAAAATGTCTTTTAAAAATATAAAATGTTGTTTCAATTGTTTGTGATGAAAATGATAAATTAATATGTCGAAAAGAAATCTATAATCAAAGCATGTATTTGTTTAATTTTGTTTGTAATTTTATTGATTTTAAATATTCAACTCGTTTAAAATTTTTAAGGAAAGCATAATATTCTTTTAGTGTTTATAATTATAGACAACTTGGATTATGGTCCTCATAGTTTTTTCATTAAGGAATCCATCTTTAGAATTGTGTCTAATTATGATCAAAATCTATATTATTATTATTAAATATTATTTTCATATTAGCCACACGTCATTTATATGAATTATTCTTGACTTAAGTTGATTATATTTTTAAGGATGGATTCTTTAATAAAAAAAAACTACAAGAATCTAGTTGACTACAACTCTATGAATTAAAAACTATGTTTTCCCATATTTTTATCATAAAATATCAATCAATGTCAATGATCAAAACAATATGAATTAATATTAATATAAAGCACAAAACACAGGAAAAATCGTATGTTTGATCAATTATATAAACCGTGCAATTTATTTTAAATTCTATATAATGCACATAACTATGTTTAGTTTACTTTAATTAATAATTATTAAACATTTAATTTGCTTATCAATGAAATATAAGATACATAGAAATAATAATCTATTAAAATTGCAAATAAATGTTAATTCAATTGATAAAAAGTTAATTTATAACTCATAAGATCGTGAGTTTAAACCCTATTTTTTATATAAGAATCTTGTTCATAGATGATAAAATCCTGTCATATTTAGATAAATTAAAGAATATAAATAGAAAGAATCCCACTCAAATCCTATATAAGAGAATTTGTTCTTATAAGATCTTACAAAATTATCAAATCATTAACAAATTTCATAGGACCTCAAAGGAACATATTCTATATGTGAAATGACTATCTTATCCTCATTCTTTAAAAAATGTCAAATGAGATAACATAAATAACAACTTTATATATTGTAATGAATAATAAATCTTTCTTTCAAAATATTAAGTTAATATTATATGAGTTGTCATTTGTAATATCTTATCTTACTTGTCATTTTTTTAATAAACAAAAGCAAGATATCAATTTCACAAGTATAGTCTCTCCTATTAAATTCTATAGAATTTGTCAATGATTTGATAATGTTAGAAGACTTTATAGCAACAAAATATCTTACATTGGACTTTAATAGGATTCTTCCATCTAAATATAAGTTTTGACAAGTCAATTTCATTCAAATACCTACCTTCGTAGGATTGCATATAGAAAAAGAAGGCCTCAATTTGTGATGTAGAGCATTCTGCTGAATCCATACGAGATTCTAACCATAAACTTTATTGCAGTTTCAATCCATTTTCATTCGTTGCTTCTCACAATCAAACACCCCACATCAACTTTAGGAATATATGCATGCAAATATACTTTTGTTGTCATTTTTAATTGCTTCCCTTCTAAGAAGCTTAAGAGCTAAGATAAATACATTGGCATTCGTAACACAAATACATCAAAGTAAAAACGCGTTAAGATCAACCATATTATTAACAGTACTAGACTACTAGCCTTGTTTGGATAAGCGTTGGAAGCTAGAGAATAATACATTATTTAAGAGCTAAAAGTGATTATAAATTTCAAAACGTACCTTTAATTTGGATGATTTTGATAGAAGTACAAATTTGAGAAGTGATTTCACTGAATTCTTAATGACATTCTTGAAACTGGTGAAGATTGAAAAGTGATCCGTATAGTCGAATGCATGTTGCAACGTATTTAGTTATTAGATATTTGCTGATAATTTTATTAGTAATTTTGCTGATAATTTTTTATTAATTTTTTTATTTTGTTAGATCTTTTATTCAAATATAATGTCTTTTATTTAGTATATGTAATTCACTTGAAAATAATGATTTTTCTTCATACTTGAAATTATAGTTTGTAGTTATTGAAATTAAATAATAATTATGAAAATTTAGAGAACTTTATAAAAATCATAATCATTTTAGTAATGATGATAACACACTCAAAGTTGATTTTGATAAATGAGTTCCAAGCAGATTCAACTCTTTCAAAATCAGTTTTTAGAAAAAGTTTTTCCAAAACAAAAATTACAATTAACCATAATCAATTAAAATCAAAATCACTTAAAAAATCTCAATTATTCAAAACCTCATTTGCCAACTCTAATCCAAACACCAAATTGGGTAAATGAAAATGACTTATTTTTTAAGCAAAATTGATAATTTGAACCATATAGATAAACAAATTATAGAGAAAAATTTTTCAATTAAATATAACTAAATAATATCAAATATTAAATAATTATATAAAAAAGGAATAATAATGAAAATAGTAATCCATAAGGTTGTGGTTTATTTGGAAATAATCAAATTTTATTCCATTTTAATAATGATCGCTGAAAGTATGTGAGAAATGTGTTGTGAGAGTTATACTATAAGATAATGTGTGTGTGTATAAAAATTGATATTGACTAAGTTAAATTTAAATATTGTTAGACCAATTAAAAATAAAGTCTTAAAAATTTTTTTGTACTCATATAAATTTAAATTTAAAAATATTATGTTTAAATAGTTATAATCTCTTTTATTAGGATTAACGTTTAAAACAAATTCAGTTTTTATTAATCTAAATTTAAGTTTGAAACTGATGTAATTATCCTTTTTTTTTAGGTCAAGAAAAAAATATAATAGATCTAAAAAAATGGGGCTTTATATATGTAAAAGAATGAAAAATTATCATTATTCCATTTATTTAATGCATAACAAATTAAATAATGATGAATTGGTAATTGCACAAAGGTTTTCCTTTTAATTTAGTTGATTAGTTGATGGCGTAACATGAGGGCACGTCCTTGTGAGTTGGGTCGACTGAGAAGGTCGGTCTATTTTAAGCAAATTTTCTCAAATTCGTCCCTCTTCAATTTATTATATTTATCCTCAGTCCTTACCCTTCAAAAAATTGCTTAAATATCCTTAATTATATATCTTGACTTTGTCCTCACTCCTCATTATTCTCAGAATAAAATATAGAAAATTTTCCTTAGGGCATAGACAATTGTTTTCCGGTCTTACAAAATATTAAAGAAAGTTTTCTAAATATAAAGTTGATTTAAAAATTTTGCTTAATCTTTAGGTTCATTTTCGGTTTGTTTAATTGTTTCCTATATTAATATTTTTTTAAATAATCCCTATATCAATTGTTTGGTAAAAATATATATTTAGTTTTTTAAATTTACATTAGTTTCCAACAAAAAATGTTACCTTAGAGAATATAGGTGATGACTCAACAATTAATTATTGACATTAATATTTAAATAATAATTTTAAAATTAAAATTATCTAAAATAAAATATAATGAAAATAACATATGATTTAAACTTTTTAGTTTTAATATAAGAAAAACTCTTTTATTTTTAAAATATAAAAATATTATATTAAAAGATTAAAATTATTTTATTAATATTTAATTATATAGTCACTATTTAATTGCATACACCTTATAAATATATAAATATAAGGGAGTAAACATACATTTCAGCATAGCTATTTCTTTCCTTCTAATAATGTTCCTATTTATAAGGGTATTTTTATATTTATGTATTAAATTTCAATTACCAAATAATAGGAATATTTCTGAAAAAAAATATTATAAATTCTCTCATGTATAAAGTATTAACTATATTAACTTATTTTTTAGATTTTACAAATTAGTTAAAGCCGGCTGGAGCATATTTTTTTCTGCAATTTTTCTGTTTGGTGACTATTTTGACTTCAATTTTTAATTTGATGCATATGTAACATAATTCTCGCTTCGTGCTCGTCTAGCTAATAATCGAACCTAGTAAATTCTGTATCTCCAAATTGGGGTTCTGATTAAATTACAGAAGAGTTTTTGATTGATTGACCCGTCTTCGGTCTACGAGTGTTGCTGTTCTTCAATCCAATGGCACCATCTTTCCCCTCCATGACGGCGCATCTCTCGTCCATCAATCTTCAATCTCCAATCTCCTTCATCTTCCTCTTCATTCTCCTCTGTATTCATTCATTTTATATCTTTTTCTCAATTATCAACTTGTTTTTTTAATTAATTCCCACTATAATTCTTTCGTCTCCTTCTTCAATTGTCACTCTCGCATGTCGTCTTTTGATTTCGAGAGTTTTAAGCTCACTGTTAATTGTGATTGTGATCCACGTATCTTTTTTTTACCCTAGAAGAAGACAAAATCTGAATTATACAGTTTTTATTAGGTTAGGTACAGATTAGAAAGCAAAAAGGGATACTCTTTTTTTTTTTTTTAATTCTTCTTCTTCTGTGGTATAGTGTGTGAAGTTTCTTGGAGAGAGAGACTTCTCAGTTTTAGTCACCCCACCTTGACGACTTCCGTGTACATAGCTTTCCCGCGAATTGGAGAAAGTAATACCTTACACTACTTAGTTATGTTACCTCTTCCGTAGCTCTTCTGCAACTGTGTTTGACAATTTCCCAAAATTTCCAAAATTTTCATCTGAAAAAAATCAAATTATCCATATTCTCTTAGTCTCCGGCGCGTAATTTTGTTCGTTATAATCACCTACCTTCCGGGAAACTAGGCCAATTTTGAGTTGTCACGCTCAAAATGAAATGCGCGTTATCTGTGAACTCGGAATGCGAGATCCAATTCACAACTTCTTTCAAAGCTTCACATCTCTGGCGCCATCGTTGTTGCAGATTCTATCACATCTCCGATTTTGTCGTTCCTTGTTTTGGGCTCTGCACTGGGCTTCACAGAACTTCGTGCTATTGAGCAAAAAATTTTGTCTTCTAGAGTCTGTGTGAGGTGTGCCTGCTGTGTATTTTTCTCCTCTGGGACGGAGATTCCGCATTGTTGTTAACAAGAGAGGATACTAAAGAGAATTTTGCGGGCCTGGGTCTTTCTGTTTTTGGTTGTACGTATCGCTTATTTTGTCTACACTTGCGTCATCATTCGTTGATCAAGATTATTCTCTTAATTTTACTTATTTTTGGTCATTCATAGCTGCTTTAATAAATCACTCATCTTTTGATCTTCTGGTTTGGAACCTTCCTGGGGTTCTGTATCCATGGCTTATACAGCTTTTATTCCTTTTCTTTATCTGGACATTTGTGTTCTAAAGTTTCGGGTGCTTGCGTGTGTTCTAGGTGGTTCTTATGCGCCTGGACATTGAGGATTTTGGCCGGCGAAAAATGGCTACTTTAGTTCAAGTTTTCTGGTTGGTCTGAAATTTGGGTGCGTCCGAGTTGTCGTTGGAGGTAATATCCTCATAAGGGCAAGCAATTGGAACTTCATCGTACTGGTTCCCCTGCCTCGTTGATATTGGATTAATTTGGTAAAGTGGAAAAAAATGAAAAGTGGAAAAAGAAGGAAGCTGCATTTCAGCAAGATCTACTCATTCGCGTGCGGGAGACAATCATTTGAGGACGACCATTCACAGATTGGGGGACGAGGTTATTCCAGGGTGGTCTTCTGCAATGAACCAGACATCCTTGAAGCTGAAATTCGAGATTATGCAGATAACTCTGTGAGGTCTACAAAATATACTCTTGCTACTTTCTTGCCTAAGTCACTGTTTGAGCAGTTCAGGAGGGTGGCTAATTTCTATTTCTTAGTTACTGGGACCTTAGCCTTCACCCCACTTGCTCCCTACATAGCGGTTAGTGCCATCGTTCCTCTGATCATCGTTATTGGGGCATCAATGATTAAAGAAGCTATTGAAGATTGGCGGCGGAAGAAGCAGGTACTGTATTTTGCCTACTTCTTTCTTTTGTTGTCCATGACATTCATGTTATGAACTTGACTTCTTGAGCTTCTTTTACCCGCCATGCTGCAAGCGTAACGGAACCAAAATGGATCTCATAAAGATCTCGTATTTGCAGTGTTTTATTTTATTTTTTAATTGTCTTCATAATTCTCTGAAGGTCTAAGTAATTTATGGGGCTAACCGAAAAGATCTGCCGTTATGCGGTCGTTTTACAAGTTTTCTTTATGGAAGAGTTTAATTGTAGACACCGGTTGATTCTTTGATGGTAGCCTTATCAAGATTGTGGACAGAAAAGGCATTATTCATGATTCGTGATTCATGAAAGACAACTTGTGAAAGAATCTAACTTTTCATCTAGATTCCTGGTATGTGTTAACAGGATGAACTGCAAACAGGATAAAGTGCAATAACTATGTTCTTTGTTCATACAGTTTCAATATTTGCTGATGTTTTTACTCAGAATCCAATAATTAATTTATTTATGGATTTCGAGGTTCTTGTGACTTGTACAAATTGACAATATGGTCAGAAGCGGGATACAAACATAATTTGCTACACTGTTTCCTAAATTTTAGTTTGTGAAAATCTTGCTATGATTATCATGTTCTCTTGTTCAAATATAAATATTTGTCTGAAATGAAATGACATTAAGAGGCCAGAGTTATTGTATATGTGGAAAAAACCCCAAAATTCTCATATAGTATATAGCATAGTCTAGTTGGTGGCAAAAAGTGGTCTAAGTAGCAAAGAAAAGAATTATTGGCCTCTACTGCAAGATTTCAAGTTAATATTAAGTTTTGCTATTGGAATTCTTTTTCAGGATATTGAGGTGAACAATAGACTGGTTAAAGTTCATAAAGGTGATGGTGTATTTGAATATACTGCATGGAAGAATCTGAGGGTGGGAGATATAGTGAAGGCAGAGAAGGATGAATTCTTTCCAGCAGACCTCCTATTGCTTTCATCCAGTTATGAGGATGCAATCTGCTATGTTGAGACCATGAATTTGGATGGGGAGACAAATTTAAAGCTGAAACAAGGGTTGGAGGTGACTTCTTCTATGCACGAAGATCTCTACTTCCGTGATTTTAAAGCTACAGTTAAATGTGAAGACCCAAATGCTAACTTATACTCTTTTGTTGGGAGCATTGAGTTTGAAGATAAACAATATCCCCTTTCTCATCAGCAACTTCTCCTGAGAGATTCTAAACTCCGTAATACAGACTTCATATTTGGAGCTGTCATTTTCACTGGTCATGACACCAAGGTTATTCAAAATTCTACTGATCCCCCTTCAAAGAGAAGCAAGGTTGAGAGGAAGATGGATAAAATAATCTATTTCTTGTTTTGTATTCTTTTTCTAATGGCATCTGTTGGATCTATTTTCTTTGGAATTTTAACTGAAGATGACTTGGAAAATGGGTTGATGAAAAGATGGTATCTCAGACCAGATAATTCTACAATTTTCTTTGATCCAAAAAGATCACCATCTGCTGCAATTTTTCATTGTTTGACAGCCTTAATGTTATATGGCTTCTTTATTCCAATCTCCTTGTATGTGTCAATAGAAATTGTTAAAGTCCTTCAGAGCGTCTTCATCAATCAAGATATCCATATGTACCATGAGGAGGCAGACAAACCAGCCCATGCCCGTACTTCAAATCTGAATGAAGAACTTGGCCAAGTTGATACAATACTTTCTGATAAAACTGGTACTTTGACCTGCAACTCAATGGAGTTCATCAAATGTTCTATTGCTGGGGTAGCTTATGGCCGTGGTGTTACAGAGGTGGAAAAAGCTATGAATAAAAAAAGTGGTTCACCATTGATTCATGAGCAAGATAGTGGATCGGATGATGTCAGGGATTCTTCTGTTACAAAAGCCCCCATTAAAGGTTTTAATTTTATAGATGAAAGGATAATGAATGGAAACTGGGTTAATGAGCCTCATGCGGATGTCATCCAGAAGTTTTTTCACTTGCTGGCAACCTGTCATACGGCCATCCCTGAAGTGGATGAAGACACTGGAAATATCTCATATGAAGCCGAGTCCCCTGATGAAGCAGCCTTTGTGATTGCAGCAAGAGAACTTGGCTTTGAATTCTACAAAAGAACTCAGACAAGTTTATCAATGTATGAGTTGGATCCTGTTTCTGGCAAAAAGGTCGAAAGGTCAGTTCTTTTATTTGCTTGTTTCTTCTGTAACGAGGGATGTTGATTGCTGCTTTTTATTTATATCCTCACAAATTTGCAACAAGAACAGCATGGCATAGCCACATCCGTTCTGCTACCCATCTAATCACTATCTGTGTGGGCATGTTGAGTTTAATATAGACATAGACATTTGTTTCCTTTCTGCTCTGATTATCTGATTAAGTAGATTCTGGCAGCTGATACTATATGATGGGTGGGTTTTGTCCTTGGCTAACACCAGTGGATCCTAGTGTTTTAACTTTTGAAGTTTACTTGATGGTTTGATGTCATTCTGTAATATCTAGAAGGTGTTGTGAAGTCACTTTTTCTTTGCTGTTGTTTTTGATTGAGGACATGCGTCCTTCATGTCTACTAATGCTTATCTAGTGACTTCAGAAACGCTACAAGCCTGATTAGATTATTGATTGCTGATAGTGTATGTGGGAATTTAATGTCTTCATGTCAACCAATGCTTAGCAAGAAAGTTTTACTTTTGCAGGTTGTTTAAGCTTCTCAATGTTTTAGAATTCAACAGCTTGAGGAAGCGAATGTCAGTGATAGTGAAAGATGAAGAAGGCAAAATTTTTCTATTCTGTAAAGGTGCTGACAGGTTTGTGATAAATGGCCTCTAGCCTTTGATGATTTTAATTTAAAGTCCTTGCCTTTACTTTTCGCCATGTTGACCTGCTCTATATTTCCATGAAGTGTCATGTTTGAAAGGCTGGCCAAGAATGGGCGGGAGTTTGAAGAGAAAACCCTTGAACATGTGCAAGAGTATGCTGATGCAGGTCTAAGGACCTTGATATTGGCCTATCGTGAACTTGATGAAGAAGCATACAGGGACTTCGATGAAAAATTTTCTCTGGCCAAGAATTCAGTTCGTGCAGATCGAGATACACTGATTGATGACGTATCAGATAAGATTGAGAGGAACCTAATCCTTCTTGGTGCCACTGCAGTAGAGGACAAACTCCAAAATGGGGTGGGTTAAAAGTAGTACTTTCTGTTTTAAATTGATGTAGATTAATGGATCGGAACAGGGCTTAGTGATGTTTCTCATATTTTGTTAGGTTCCTGATTGCATCGACAAACTTGCTCGGGCGGGAATCAAGATCTGGGTTCTGACTGGGGATAAAATGGAGACTGCCATCAATATTGGGTAATAAATTAAAATTATAACTTTTTCACGTTGGCTTCACCGTGAGAGTTTTTTGAGATATCTGACAGAAGCATGCGTTTTCAGTTATGCTTGTAGTTTGCTTAGACAAGGAATGAAGCAGATTATAATTCATCTGGATTCTCCAGATATTCAAGCATTAGAAAAGGTTGGAGACAAGATTGCTATTGCCAAGGTAATATAAATTTTAGCCCTTCATCTAATTATGTCTACAGTAATGTAGTTTCATGTTGAGTATTATGTATTTTCAGCAAGCATTCTAAACAAAGTGGTTCTCTTTAGTCTTGAATATTGCAAGATCCAATCACAAGGAGCTGGCATGTGAGCTGAACATGTGTTAAAGTAATAGCTAGAAAAATGAACTTATATAACATGGATTCTTCCTTTCCAGTTTTGTCAGTATAACAACTTGACAAAGAGACATAAGAATTTCAATAACTCCAGTTGCCTAGCCTTCCTTTATCAATATTGTTAATATGCAAGGAAGTTAGGAAGACCGTGCATGGCTGTATACGTTGAGTTAGATGCTGATCAGTGCTCACCATGCTTCACCTGCATGCTGCAATATATTCTACGCTGTTCTCTTTCTTTTTCTTTTGTTCCAATTCAAATTTGTGTCTTTTTTGGGGCTTGACAAAGGAGTTCATTGGTGCTGAAGGGAAATTGCTGAGAATAATATTAGAGTCCTGATGTCTTTATGCTTTATTGGTCAGGAATCCAGGGAGAATATCCGATTTCAGATATCTGAAGCTACTGCACAACTTGCTGTTTCCAGAGGGACTTCTCAGCAAGCATTTGCTCTGATCATCGATGGAAAATCACTTACATATGCTCTTGACGATGACATGAAGAACATATTTCTGGAGCTTGCACTTAATTGCGCGTCAGTTATCTGCTGTCGGTCATCACCAAAGCAGAAAGCACTAGTATGTTGCCATCTATTCTGTAATTATTACCCTCTTTTGACGTTATGGCCTACTGTTTTTTTCTTCTTCCAACTTTTGGATAATTCTTGGTAGCTATATGAAATAATTTTAATCGGTTCCTCTCTTAAAGGTTACCAGACTTGTTAAATCTGGAACTGGCAAAACGACACTAGCCATCGGTGATGGAGCCAATGATGTGGGAATGCTTCAAGAAGCAGATATAGGGATTGGAATTAGCGGTGTTGAAGGAATGCAGGTAATTATAAATTTGTGACATGTTTCATTTCATTCCATTTATTTTTTGCTGTTTTAAGGAATTCAGGGAAATACAAAATTTTACATGTTTCATCTTATTGATTTTTTCTTCCATGTTCTGTTGTCTTATAGCTTCTGTTTTGTCCCTCTTTCCCCTCTTCTTTTAATCCATGCCCAGGCTGTTATGTCTAGCGATATTGCAATTGCCCAGTTCAGGTACTTGGAACGGTTACTCCTCGTGCATGGACATTGGTGTTACCGGAGGATCTCATCAATGGTATTGCTATTCTTATACCTGCATCGTAACTTTATAGTTTTAGAACATAACAGATCCTTCTTTGTTGATTATATATTGACTAAGCCATTCTTCTTCTGGCAGATATGCTATTTTTTCTACAAGAATGTTACTTTTGGATTCACCCTCTTCTTGTATGAAGTGTATGCATCGTTCTCTGGAACACCTGCGTACAATGACTGGTTTTTGTCTCTCTATAATGTCTTCTTCTCTTCTCTTCCTGTTATTGCTCTTGGCGTATTTGACCAGGATGTTTCTGCCCGGTACTGTCTTAAGGTAAACCTACTTCTAGTATGTGTTTATGTTTGTAATGAAGAATCCCAGGAGCCAGTATGCTGGCTAATTATAGATCAGATGAAACCCACACACAAAATCCCAACAAGGAAATAGTATATTCACATCAACTGTTATGATGACATAATATCTGCGCCACATTATGATTTGGCGGGTTACTCAGTATTTTCTAGAGGATTTTAAATCCACATTATGATAAATTTCTAACATATCTTTTACTCGTTGCTCAACTTGGACATACTGGCACATTCTTTTTCTTGAATTAATATCTTATGTTTAGCAATTATAGTTATGTTTTGGAACTTCCAGCTGACATTAAATTAAATGTTCAATATTTATCTCAAAGCGTGACACTAGACAAGGATTTTGGTTGTCATATGACAATATTATAAAATGGGTAGCATATTGCTTAAAACACACCCTCCACTTGCGTCTTCTCTCCATCTGTGTGTGGCAATGGGCCTGTACCGAGCGCCTTCTGAGGCGCCACCTTTGACTACCTTGGTATCTGAAGTTATATATTATAAGCGTTGGTTTACTTTATATGTTATTCCTGGTTATTGTTTCTACTATGATCTCTTGCTTATTAGTTCTATTCAATGTGCAGTTTCCTCAGTTATATCAACAAGGAGTGCAGAATGTCCTCTTTAGTTGGCGCCGAATACTTAGCTGGATGCTGAATGGATTCATAAGTGCAATCATAATTTTCTTCTTCTGCACAAAGGCGATGGAGCTTCAGGCCTTTGATAAGGAGGGAAGAACAGCCGGCAGGGATATCCTCGGAGTAACCATGTATACCTGCATTGTATGGGTTGTAAACTTGCAGATGGCACTTGCCATAAGTTACTTCACCATGATTCAACATATTTTCATCTGGGGCACCATTGCTTTCTGGTATCTTTTCCTCCTGATATATGGAGCAATGCCGCCGGGGTTTTCCAAGAATGCCTACTATGTCTTCATTGAAACGCTGGCCCCATCTCCCATGTTCTGGCTTGTGACTTTCTTTGTGGTGATCTCAACCTTAATACCTTACTTCTCTTACTCAGCACTTCAGATGAGGTTCTTTCCCATGTACCATGAAGTGATACAATGGTTAAGGTATGAGGGGAAGGCGAATGATCCAGAATATTGCGCCTTACTGAGACAGAGATCATTGGGGCGAGTAACCGTCGGTTCAACAGCACGCTTAGAAGCTAAGAAGGCTAACCACAATAAAACCAGAACTTCTAAACATAGATGATCTATTTTGCGGTTTCTTGTTTGATTCTTAAAAGGTTGTAGCTAGCTTGTGCATATCAGCCTGGAATATCTTTCTTGTTTGCTCATCATCTCAGAGTTGTTTATCAGCTCCTCTTGGCCGTAAAATAACATGTTTGCTTCCCTTGAAGATGGTGCTTGGAACCACCATTTGGCTGTGAAGTTCAAAAGAAGAATAAATCTCTGTATATTTGTTCTGTGGGCCATTTTGAGGCTGCATAGTGGTTCTTTTACTATTAACCTTTGGTATCATTGAAGAGATTAGTGTATAGAGAAGCAAGAGTGGTTTTCTTTTTCTTTGGTAGGATTGGGTAGAGAGTTGCTTTATCCTCTATTTATAGAGAATAGAACAGAATTCCCCTGTTTCTGGGGCATTTCAAGTCTTATTATATTTCATTTCTTTTCATCATTCCTTCCCTTATTTCTCTGCATCTTAACTCTTAGAGAGAGAGAGAGAGAGCATGAATGATAGATAACAAAAGGATCGCATAAGATAAAATATGAGCAATGATTTGTATTTGGTAAGAAATGGTTTATGTAAGGTAAAGTTGATAAAATATAAACAATGATGGTAGTGATTCATGAATGCATTACGTGATAAAGACAAAATTTCAATATCCCCAGTGAGGGAATATATGTGTGAGTGTGTGTGTTAAAATGTTAAATACAGAAAAGTCCGATTCATTTCTTCTGTCAAGAGTTATATATAATAATCTACAAGTTGCGTTAATCTGAATAATAAATAATCTTTTATCATGTCATTGTTATGCAGAAATTGTCAGACTCATTTCTTCCCGGAATACCTCGTAAACAATATAGTTTACTAGCAGCAGCATGAATTCACGTTAATATACGTAATCTTCATTTTAAAAAAAGAGAATAAATCTTTATTTCTTGTCTACCCAACATGTATATACAAAGTCATGTTCTTCCAGAAGGAGAGAAATTTAAAGGGCTTCAATTACATTCATAATTAATTGAGTAATATGCATTTGATCCATTTACATGTTGCATTAATTAACAACAGAGATAATAATCTTTTTACACCTTTAAGAGATTCTTAATCTTTGATCCTAAACATAGAAAGAAGAAGAAGAAGAAGAAGAAGATCTACATGGAAGTTAATCAAACCCTTAATAATGAGAATTAATGAAGTTGCTAGGCAACCTTGAGGCCGAGAAAATCAGAGGCAGATCTGCCCATGATGTTTGTGAACTCGTTGAAGCTGATGGCGCCGTCGCCATTGGTGTCGGCCTCGTTCATCAGGTCGGCAAGCTCTTGGTACGTCAAGGGGTGGCCCATCTTTGCCATGGAGCCGGCGAGCTCGGCGGCCGTGATGTAGCCATTACCGTCGCGGTCGAAGGACCGGAAAACCTCGAGCAGCTGCTCCTGGTTCATGAGGATCTCCTCGCCCTGCAAATCCGGGAGGATGGCCTTGGTCAGCTCATCAAACTCAATATAGCCGTTACCGTTCTCGTCCATGTGGGACAGGAGCGTGTGGAGCTGGTCGCCGTCGGCCGGCTTGATCCCGAGGGAACGTAGGAGGGCGGCGAGCTCCAGGAGGGTGATGCTGCCATCGGCGTCCATGTCGAAGTGGCTGAATATCTCTCTCAGCTGCTCCACCTGGTCTGTTTGCAGCCTCGCCATGGTTCTTCTGCAACGTCGTTAATATTATAGAGAAAAAAGAGAGAATTTCTCTCTCTTTCTCTCTTCGTCTTCTCTGAAACGTAGGGTTTTCTTCTGTGAATGATATTGTGAGGCTGCAAGTTGCTGGATTTTTTTTACGTCAAATTTGGTGTCCTCCTTCACAATCAGAAAATTTTATCTTCCAGATTGTCTATATGAACTAAGTCAACGAATATATATATATATATATATATATATATATATATATATATGTATGTATGTATGTATGTCAAATTTCTTCTTTTTTATGTTGAAAATATAAACTGAATAGGTTGAGAATTATTTTGAGGATGAATTAGAGAGACATATAACGTGCAATATCTAGTTAAGAGAATTTAGGTAAGAGGGTAAATTGATTAGTGTGATGTTGATGACGTGGAATTAGTTTGGTCTTTGTTAATAATTAGGTTAACTGAGTCAAATTTGTTTTGATGTTATTTGAGTTGACTTGCCTCAATTAGTTTTGGATAGGGTTATTAATTAATGTTTAATTATTTGAAAGGCGGTTCATTTGATTATGGGTTAATTCATTCATTTACTTAAGGCATGTTTGATAATATAAAAGTGGAAGTGAAATTATCAACTTCTCTTATTTGATATATTAGAATTTATTACTTTCATTTTTAATAATTTGAGTTATTTTAGTTATATAAAAAATTTAAGAAATAAAATAGGAGAAGTGGAAATCAAATAATTTAGATTATTTTATCTTAAGTTATAAATTTTTAGATATTTTTAACCGTTCTTAAGTTATAAAAAAATATTTTATATCATTTTATCCTAAATTATAAAAAACAATATACATTAAATATATACTTATTTTTAACCTATCAAATAAATTTTTAAAATAAATTTTTAATTTAATTTTATTTTTATTTTTATTTTTATCAACAACCCTTCTATCATATCAAATGTACAGTTAATCTTATATGTGATTTTTTTTGATAATTTGTGAGTTTGGTGAATTGGATTAGATTGAAGGCTTTGGTTTTAAGAGAGTTGGCATTAATTTATTGGTTTTGTCGGGCAACACTGCAAATTTCGATTTTTATTTTGTTCTATTTGGACTTTTCTTTCCCAAGTCATTTTCCAATTTCCATACCCCAAGTGCCCATATTACTAATTATTAGGGGTGGGTGTTTGCATTTGATGGGTGTATGGATCGAACCATCTTTTGTTTTATTTGGACTTTTCTTTATTTGACGAGGAATCTTATTCAAAGTCTTTTTTAGCTAAATTGACACTCCAACATCTCTTTTAACAAAGATTGTAACATTAGTTTAAATGAAAAGAGTTTTATTTGCCTAAATATAATATATCCAATTCGAGTATGTATAAATATAAAAAATATATTTAAAAGAGTTATCATTAATTGAATTTGACAATACTCAAATATAATCTAATCATATATATATATATATATATGTAAGAAGAAGCTGTGAGTTCTATACCATGTAATGGGCACTTTGTTTAATCTCTAGGGTCTCCTACATATTCTACATATAACATATTTTATTTAAATCTTTAATTTTTTTTATTTAATATCATTAACAAATCAAGCCCTTCTATCCTATATATAGAAGTTACATTATTTAATATTGGATTAGTTACTATTTTGTTCTTCTATTTAAGTCATTTTTAAGAAAAAAGTTTATTCCTAAATAAGAATAACTTGTAACATAATTAATGACATTTTTCTAATTTTACTTATATTAAATATAATAAAGGACATAGGTGTGAGAAAATATACAGCATTGTTTGTTTTCAATACCCTTTCTTTCATACTCATTCTCTTTCACTCTCTAAAAAAAATATATCTTTTTACATATTTATTATTTTTAATTAATTTTAACTAATATTTAATATATGTAATTTGATTAGTTGTAACTTATATCTAGGAGTGGAGAGAGCATAAAACTTCCTAACTAGTTAATCAAAGTCGAACTTCCTTAACACATGAAATAGTAGATCTTATAAGTATATTCATCCCTTATATCTATATAATAAATCATACTCTTTTCAAATTAAATTTCATGTAATGTTGAGGTTAAGAAAAATCCAGATAATTATAAGGAGACAAACCCAAACTAATGGAGAATTTAAGCAGAAAGAATAAGAAAGACAAAAGGGAAAAGAAATCATTCATGTTTTGGCAAGTGAACTTACCATTTGGATTATTTGGTATTTTACAAAGTGATCATCTCCACCTTCTTCTTCTTCATCCTCAATTTGATTCATAGCACTCACATTAATGGAGGGAACAGAACAGCCAGAAGACTCTTCCCGTTCCCTTCCTCTACCCCAGAAGCTCCCAAACCCAAATTCTCCCTTCTCGTATAACTCCATCATCACCTTCTCTACTTCCTCTATACAATTCTCACAACTACGATTACGCGCTTCAGCTTCATCGTCGTCGTCGTCGTCTCCAAAACCACTTTCCCTCTCTGCTCCAACCCTAACACGGTACTCTTCCTCCTTAATCCTCACAATCTCTTCAATATACGCACCGATCTCCCCTGATCTCTTCCTTCTCATCCTCCGATTAAGTTTTCTCTTAGCGAATTCTCTGGTTTGCTTGGCCAATTTGGCGGGAAGCCTGAGCAGAGCGAAGACCAGTATCTGCAAGATGAGGCACTGACAGCAGCAGCAGATGACGACGCAATCAGCAGCGATCGTGTTCAGATCCTCCATGGCCGATACTGCGAGGAGGCGGGGATTCAGAGGAAGAAGAAGCCATGGATGAAGAGAGAGAGAGTATAAAGAATCAACAAATGGAGGTTCCTTGTCTTGAGAGGAGACGAGGGAGGGGAAGAAGCAATCGGTGAGCGAATGAGGAAAAGCAAAGTAATATGAATGAAAGAATAATTGAAAGGTGAATGATTAGGGGTGGTGGCGTACGGAGCGAAAACTGTGGCTTCTGACCCAAGTAAGGTGCTCGCATCACTCCATCAATTTTTAGTTTCGTGGATGATATGCTACTCTTGCAAGCTTTTCTCTCTAAGCTAAGCTAAGATAAGCTAAGCAGCTTTATCATTTACATCAAATTCTAATGAAATGCATTAATTTATATTTTATGAAATGATATTTTTCTAGGTAAAATTAAATATATAGTATCAGAAGTAATGACTATTCCCTCCGTACCTTAAACTTTCCTAATAGATTTTAGTGTTGGCCATGATATCCTCTCTACATAAATTCTAAGAATCAAACATTTGACTGGATGTTTAATGAATCCAATTAAGTGCCAACTGTATTAGACCTATGAAATGATATTGAATCTATATGAATAAGTTAAAAATCAGATCGGATTTGAACTAATGTCTAAAAGTAAGATGTCTAACCGTCATTAAATTAGAGTCAACTTGATCATTATTAAAATAATTATATATAACCCTAAAAAAATAATAATTAAAAAATATAATATTCATGTATATATCACATAATCCAAAAAAAACAAAATTATTAAAGCACAAAGCTGATGGGGTACTATTCTTTTCACAAAACAAAATCATTCTTTCAAAGGAAAAAACTAAAAAATCTAATTCAATAGACTCGTCTAAAACCTTTAACTAAACCTCAATGCAACTCTTTAGGACCCATTTAGATAAAATTTAAAAAAAAAAGCTTATGAAAAAAGGCTTTTTAGTAACTTTTAGAAAAGGGTTTATGGAGAAGAACTTATGAAAAAAAATAGTTTTGAATAAATGAGTATTTGGATAGTTATTTATATAAGTACTTTTATAATAAATTACGAAAAATGGTATGATTATTAAATATAGAAGAGATGAGAGAGAAGATATTAGAGATGAGATACGAGAGATAGTGTAGAAAAGAAAGGAGAGAGGGTGTAGAAAATACAAGAGATAGGAGAGAGTGTGTAAAAAAAAGTAGGGGTAATATAGTAATTGGTTAGTCCATAAACTCTTTTACTGTTCTATAAAATACTGTAACCGACTTATCTAAAACATTAGTTTTAAATCATAATTTTATCCAAAAGTCATTTTAAACAAATATAGATATTTATTTTAAAATTTCTCAAAACGTAAGTTTTAGTTAAAACCAAACATACACTTAGACCTCTATCCTCAATCCAAATTATCTTAACATCTTAGGATAAAATTAAAATTAGATAATCGTTGTATTCCTCAAATCCATAATCCAACAATAAATTGTTAAATTTGAACCATCAAATTAAATTTACTCTAATAATCATCCATTACAAATGGACCATCATTTAGTGAAAACTGTAGCCAATAAAAAGGAGCTTCCTATTTATATAAATTGTAAATAAAACAACTTCATATGAATTTTATATTTTGATTCTATTTTGTTTTGGCCGAAATATTTTAACTCTATTGAAATACAATATTTAAATTGTATTGGATAGCCACTTAATACGAATAAGAAAAATTCGAGTTGCCATTCTTAGTCGGTGATGTTTCCTCCAAATGTACAACTGTACAAACTTCAGTGGCTCAATTGCTTTCCCTGAGAAGGCATGAGATTTGGTTAACTAATTAATGTCCAAATTATGGAAAATAAAAGTGGTAATTGAAAATCCTAATTCTAAAATTAAAATCAATAATTGAGAAATCAACCCAAGACAACTTCAAAAGAACCATCTGCATCAATCAAAATTGCAGGACATTCACATCAATCAATATTCCATGCTTAGAGCCAAATGAAGATCGGCATCCAAGTTAACTATCAAAAGAGAAGACCCGGGAAAATTGGTGAAAAAGTATTTGTTTCAAAATTTTATTAGTTAAAATGACCTGAATTTTTACGTACTAATATTTTTTTATATATGAAATCCTTTAAAATATCGATATTTTCTGTGTATATAAATATATTAGGTCTTTTTAGCTAATAAAATTTTTAAATGAGGATTTTTATCTACCAAATATCAATTATGGCTGGATTAAGTGAAAATGATTTAATTCCATTTAAGTAAGGTCAATGATTCAAATCAATTTATCAGATTATGTATAAAAAAAATATATCAGATTTTTTTGTGGGTAAAATTTATAAATAAAGGTTTTTTAGGATTTTCTCTTTTTGAAATCACAATTATTTGAGAATTTTAAAATGATTTTGAAATATAGGGATATTAATTTTTGTAATATTAAAGAGAACATGAATGGGGACACTTGGAAGATACTGGAGGACATGGCGATGCCGATCACACGGCCCATAATGAGATCTGAAAATCGAGATTAGTCTTCATTTGAAAATATTATTAATCAAAAGGACCTAAATTCATGTACTAAAATCCTTTATATGTATGAAATCCCTCAAAATAATAGTATTTTTTTTGTGTATATAAACATATTAAGTCCTTATAGTTAATAAAATTTTTAAATTGAGACATTTCACCGTTTTTTCTACCAAACAATTAATGATGGTTAGATTAAGTGAAAATGATTTAATTCCATTTAAGTAAGGTCAATGATTCAAATCAAGAAGAATAAGAGACCAAACAATGAGAATCCAATTATAGATGCAGATTAGGGAATAACGGTAGAGAGGCAAGTTTAGTGTAGCCTGCTTCATGTTCATATGCTCATCCATGATTAAAAGGCTACACAGTCTGCTTCCCAAACTGCCTAAAAACTATTATCCATATCTTTAATATAAAAATTAATTAATTAATTTAAATAGATTAATAAAATTATATAAATTAATTAATTATAATTAATAAATTATTTTTTATATTATTTATAATTAATTAATTTAATTTTTTTAATATACTCAAATTAGCTAAACAGTGTTATGATTATAGACTGACTCTCGAGGATCTGGGTAAGGTTCCGATTTGCACCAACATTTCTGTCTCTGCGCACACATGTTTACATCTATATATATATATATATATATATATATATATATATATATATATGAGTTGTTGGTTGTTTTTAGTACATACAATCCCAATGTTCCCGCAAAACCCATCTCCATTCTCTTCCAAAATGTAGTAACATGAATCATCAGACCAAATAAATGTATCTTGGTACTCACTTCTCATATAAAACCTGAGTATAGAAGATATCCAAGAGCAACACATTTGTTTTATGTGAAAGAATCAAATTATATATAAATATAAATATATATTTATATTAGCTTATCATGAGTGTCAGGAAACACCTTGCACAGATTTTTTTTTAATTACAGAAAAAAAAAAGAATGCCAAAAAAGGGGAGCTAATGCTATGGGGGGAATAAATGGAATATTACAAGAATCAAGGTTTTGAACCTGATGCAGTCAGTTCCAGGGAAGCAAATGTTAGCCTGAACAACTGCAACTAACATAATTCAGCTGGGGGTCTGGTCTACTCTTGGCTTTTCTTGACAAGATAGACTGGTCCAAAATGAATAATAAACTCCGTAGTATGTACATTAGCCTTCTATGTTGAATTCAAACTTGTCTGACTAAAAAAGTCTGTGCTGTAATCTTGGCTACCAAATGCCATCCTCCGAAACATTCTTATTTCTGCAGATTGCTGTGCAGAGTTAAATGCCTCGCTTTCCCCTGGTCTCATCCCGTTGTTTAAATCTGAATTTATTATGGTCTCAAAAGCTCTCACAACCTGAGAAACTCAAGATTTTAAGCTAAAGTGGGGGAGGAAAATTTTATTAAAGATTTTCTACCAATGAAATTTATTACCTGTCCCATTCGAGGTCTCTTGGTAGCCGAATGTCGCACACAAGTTGCAGCAATTTCAATCATGCGAAACATCTCACTTTCAACATAGTTCTTTTCAAGCCTAGGATCTGTTAAACCTTCAAATTCCTCATTATCAATTGCATGACTCAGCAGAGGTCGAGCCTGAAAAATATGGTGACATCCTTAATCAGGAAAATCTCAGCTATAACACTGGTAAGGTAAAGGTGTTGACTTATCCAAGTTTTTCCAGTTGCAATAATCACATCCAGCTCTTCAACTTTTGTGCATGAAAAATTTATTTACTTAAACACACTTCCAATTTTCCCCCCTTCCACAACTAACATATAACAACAATGTTTTAAAATGGTTGTCCTCCTTTCTCTTCTTTCTCCCTAAGGTTTGAAGTTAAAGAACGATATACTAAATATCTTGTTCAATTATCATGCACCCTTAATGCTTTAGGTACAGTCGCACATGGATCCAACTATTTATAGTAACCCTAAGAAGCTAAGACCCAAACATTAAACTCTTGATGAGAAAACAAGATAAACATGCAGGAAAAGTTCGTATCAAACAATTTCAGTATGTGATCATCACAAAAAATGCAAAATCGATTTTTTTCCCCCTAAGTAAAAGATGACAATGGCGACAACAACAACCAAAGCCTTATCAATAGGTGGGATGAGTTAAATAGATCACATGATAGCATCGTGCTCTATCAACAACCAAGTAAAATTTATCCTATATAATGACTAAGAGCACACTGATAATGACATATGGACAAGTGATGAACAAGACAGTGCGAAGCAAGAAAAAATGGTATGCATGCTATTCCTACGATTTTGGTCCCCATGGCAGAATGACATGGGATCACATGAGGAACTTTGCTCCTTACAGAGCTAGAGCCTCCTTGTGTTCTGATATGATTTTTAGATACTTTTAAGGTTTTATCACGTAAAAAGTTTTACAATACCAAATAAATGAAGTTCTACAATGTTCAAAATCCACTGCCAGAAATTAAAGACGGATATCCTCTTATAACGGGTCAACAAAAAAGTTAAACAGAGAGCAGGAAAAAAATCATAGATGAGAATTGCTTTTGCCCCCATGGGATGCCCACAGTTATTTGAGGTCTTTGTTCCTGGATCTGTGTATATATGATGTGTCACGCAGGTGTCAAATCCATCAGTTAGATAAATACAGCAGAAGAACTGTGTGGCTATGGTTCTAATAACAGGTTCACAAAATCGTAAACATTTTTACATCCTTCTATGCAAAACAGATTACGGTAAAAAGAAGATTCAGAAAAGAGAGCAAAACCACAATAAGAATAAACTAACTGCTTCCAAAAACTAAGATGCAAAAGATAGAAGCAGCAGTAAAAGAGAGATCATAACAGGACTGGCATCTATGTTTACCCATTCAACTAGGCTCTCATCCCCCAAGGGTTGAGATGCATCTACAGGCTTCCGTCCAGTAATGAGCTCCAGAAGTACAACCCCAAAAGAAAATACATCAGATTTCTCAGTCAATCTGCCACTTGATGCATATTCAGGTGCAACATATCTTTAGAAAGAAAGAAAAATGAACATAGTTAATATAGCTTTTTCAAACAAGAAGAAACCTAATACCAGTGCAATAGTTAAAAATGAGTGACCCATTCCCTCTCTCAAAATTAAAAGCAATCTCAGAAGGAGAAGATGGCAGACCAATCTAAGATTACCCACCCAAATGTTCCCATGACACGAGTGCTTATGTGTGAAACTGTATCAAGGGTTAATTTGGCTAGCCCAAAATCTGAGACCTGGAACGTGACAAGTAGGAAGAGTAAGATCAAAATAGAAGCTAAACAACTGATATCAAACTCTGAAAGAGTAAGAGCAGAACAAACTTGAGCATCAAAGTTGTAATCTAAAAGAATGTTTGAGGACTTGATATCCCTGTGAATGATCCGAGGATTGCCTGAAACGTGCATAACAATCAACAGCATAAGTAGCTAGCTCTAGTTGATAACAAAGAATATCTTTTCAAAGATGCAGGACAACAAAGTACAGTTAGGTTTAAATGGTTTGAGAGTTCCATACATAATTCTGTTGCCAGCCCCACTTTTCTTTTTGCATAGCAGAAAGAAAGCATAATAAACTTAATATTGTGCTTCAATGAGCATATTAGAGGAATAGAGAAGATTAAAGAATTATTCATAAAAGAAGTTTTTTTTTTCTGGTAATGGGTATAAGACTAAGATATATTACTATCTTTTCCCCATAAATTCGTTGTAGGAAGCTTAGATTTATAGATCCTTTACTGCAAATTCCAATTATATTTTCTAATATATATAACTTAACCACTACATATATAGTAGAAACCACAGTCAAATGCTTAATTGATAATTCATCCAAATTTTTAATGGGAAAGTATCTCATTTAATAAATACAATCAGAGATTTTCAAACACTTTAATGGCATTTACATATTAGTTCAGAAGAATACATGCATGAAGGCCAATCTAAAATAATATTAAATTAGGGATTGGTAATTTACAATCTTCATGGAGATAAGCAATTCCTCGAGCTGCACCAGCAGCAATCTTCACACGTTTTTCCCAGCTCAACACTGGCACACCTTCCCCTGCAAAATTCAATTAACACATGTCAAAGTTAGTCGCAGCATCACGAGCCAGAGTTTACAACTCAGCGGTAATGTTACCATGAAGATGATGATAGAGGGTTTTGTTGGGGACATAATCATAGACGAGCAGCCTTCTGCTATCCAAAATGCAGTATCCCACCAAAGTAACCAAATGTCGATGATGAATGCGACTAATAATCTCCACTTCAGCTTTGAATTCTCTTTCGCCCTGACCCCCTTCAATTTTCAGCTGTTTGACTGCTATCTCTCTCCCATCTGGTAGGTATCCTTTATATACAGAACCAAATCCACCCTCACCCAAAAGATTTTGAGGCGCAAAACCATTTGTAGCTTTGACTAGTTCTTCGTATGTAAACCATGTCCTTGAGTTGCCTAGTCCACCCGGCTCAGATGGAGTGTACACAGTGTCACTACCAGAACCGCTTTGTACAAGAGGAGCTGAAGAATGTGTCTTAAAAAAGGATGAATCTGGACAACGTTACAGAATTGAATCAGTTTAACGGTTTACAGCCTGCAAAGACATTAGATATTTGCCGAACAATTCATCCATGTGATAAACCCAACAACTATTGAGGGCATTGCATATTATATTTCCAAAGCACCAAACTACTCAATAAAAAGGGACCAGATAAAGAAGGGATGGTAGGAGCCACAAAGACAACATATTAAAGAAAATAACCATCTTAAAGTTATAAGCTCACCTGACTCGGGTAGTGAACCAGAAGTGGATGGCATGACATAACTACCACTCTCAGGCCCCCGTTTCTTTTTCCTCCTTATCAGGCACCAGGCAAGAATTCCAATCAAGGTAAGCACTATAATTCCCCCTGCTACACCAATAGCCGCTGCAACACCAGTATCTATGCCACTCTTTGTCCTAGGGTTTGAACTTTCCGTTCCACTTTCTGATGGTGGAGAGGAATTTTGAGAAGCTGGAGGTGTCAAAAGTGAGGACGGAGGTGGAGCCATTCGAATAATGGGGTTCGGAGGAGATGAGTGTGGGGTGGAATTTGAAGGAGGTGGACTTGGTTGAGAACTAGGTGCCGCAGGGGCAGGTAAATTTACAGGCGGTGCTGATGCTGGTGGTGGAGATGACCCTCGGGGTGGCACAGCCACAGGCGGAGGTGGTGAAGTATTCGGTGGTGACACAGATGATGACGGTGAAGATGAATTTCCCGGGGGGCTTGATGTCGGTGGTGGAGGTGAGTTTTCCGGAGGGTTTGACGATTGTGTAGGAGGTGGAGAGGAGTTTCTTGGCGGATTTGCCGATGGTGCAGGCGGCGAAGGCACCGGAGATGGGTTAGATGGTGGTTGGGATGAATTTGCAGGCGGAGGAGAACTCACCGGTGGAGCTGGTGATTGTCGTGGCGGTGGTGGGGAAAGTACAGGAGAAGTAGGCGGAGTAGCATTAGGCGGAGGTGGTGGTTGTGACGCAGGTGCATCAGATTGTGAAGGAGGAGGAGATAATGGAGGTGGAGTGACAGACGGAGGGGGTGTTGATGCCTGAGGTGGCCGTGGCTTTGACTGTACTGGTGGAGGCGATGGCACAGCAGGAGGAGGTGCTGACGGAATCACCGAAGGTGGCGACTGCGTGGAAGGGGTTGGGGATGGCGGAGGTGGCGAAGGCGACGGCGAAGTGGAATTGCCTGGTGGAGTGAGTGAAGAGGATTGTGGTGGCGGAGTGGTGGAGGGCGGTGGCGCACTACTATTGGTGGAGGATATTGGTGTTGGTGGTGGTGGGGCGGTGGCTGCCGCCGGAGAGGGTGACGCCACCGACATCGTCAGCAAGAACAGTACTCAACAATGGCGTTCTTTCTGGAAACTCTTACGTCACTCTCACGTACCAGAGTTGAAATTTTCAAAAGATCAAACCCAAGTGCAAAATTTAGGCCTCAAGCTAAAACGCATAAACCTAAGTTGAAAACTGCAGATGAAGATGAAAGTTGCTTGTACCAAACTCTACCAACCGAAACCAATGTCTGAACTCCCACAACAAGCTATACATCAAATTTCACCGAAACCCAAACGTTTCAGTTTCGCTGAAGTCGCTTCAGACGGAAACCCTGATCACAAGACAAAAAACAGATCACCTTGGAATCAAAACTGGATCATCACCAAGAACCATAAAGGGAGCTCAAATTTCCCCTGAAAAGCCCATCAACTTCAATCAGTATACTCTAAGCCAATCACAGCAATGCCCAAGCATGCAGATAGCAGAAAGCATCGGCTTCAAAAATTCTGAATTGAAGCATATGACAGCAACAACGAATTGACTCGACAAAAGACGCGATGTGATCAAACTTGAAATCATCAAATAAATACTATTAAATCATTGAATAATTCAACGAACTCCCCGAATTCGTTTTTCAAATCATACATAAACCAAGATCTCTTCCTTCCTATGAATCTGTTTTGAGAGTATGACTCTGTGTTGCTGAAACTAAAGCTCGAGACTCCAGAAGAAGAAGAAGAACACGGATTGTAGGGTCCCAAATCTACAAGCCATGTGAAAGCGACTAGAATGCGTGTAAACCTCTGAGAAAATATTTAGAAAAATGTCTTGTACCAATATGAATGGAGGAATAAAGCGAGCTTTGCCTCATATTCATTCAGATCAAAGTATTACGCAATGTAACGGGGCAGCTGCGTAGCTGACATTTCAACGCTCTTTAATATATTATTAGTATATATATTAAAATTGAACATTTTTCTCTGCTTTTATTAAATGTCATTTGGGTTATAAACTGATAATATCATTCGTTGCTTAAGATTAATATGAATATATCATCCAAGAAACTAATTATTTACCGTAATAACCACCTATCAGTAATTTTCAAAAGTACCGATACATTTGATCATATAATTTTATATAATATTTTAATTTAGTTTCTTAATTTTACTAAGTATTTTTTCAGTATTTTAGTAATTAATATCAAATGATACTTTTTGTATAATCATTGTTAATTTATAGTCGTAATGGTAGTCGTGTCAATCGGAGTAACCGATGTTCAGCACAGAACAACTCGCCACACCCGCATATGAATCCGGTCAACCCAACCTTCCTTCGACCTCCAGAGCATCGATTCACCACCCGCTTGGCTTCAGAAGGTGTCGTCTCATCGGATTTTGTTCGGTCTGATGATATATTCTGCGTCGGCTCCTCATCGGAAGTGTACCACCTCTTTGGCAAGCAAAACGGTGCGGATCTAGAACTTTTGTCGTTCTCGGTTGTGGCTGAGGAAGTGGTAGAGGAGTATAACTTTTGTGGCTGAGCAGAAAAATCTGGGCTAAAAATGTAAGGATCAAGATAAGGGGTATTATAGTATTTTTATAATTTATAACTAATTATAAAACAAAATTAGTAAAATTATTTTTTTAAAAATATTACTCCATACTAAAAATAATTTTAATGTCTCATTTCTACTTTTATCAAAATTTAAACCTATGTACCAAATGTTGCCTTAAAATTTCAATATCAGTATTTGTCAACATCGTTAGAATTATGAAATAAAAAAAATGTTTTATAAAATTAAAGGATGAAAATAAAATCTCATGTAAATTAAAGAATGTGAAAATTTTAATTCTTCCACGCCAAAAAACAAACATGTTTTTTAGGTAACACTGGTCGGGATGCTTTCTGTGCCTAAAAATTTGTCAATTTTTGTCTCATTTCTATAAATTTTTAATTGTACAATATTCGAAAATATTTCTTATGCAAAGATATTGACAAAAATTATATTAATTTATAATTTAAAGGTAAAAATTGTTTATAAAAATATATTTTAAAACGACTTCATTGTATTTATGAATATAAATTTATAACTAAAAATAATGTTAAGTAATGATAATTTTAACAGTAATTTTGCATCTTAATTTACAATAACTCACTCATAAAAAATCAAAACTGTATTATTTCATAAATCTAATTTTGCAATTCTTTTACTTTTAATATTTGATAATTTTTTGAAATTAGATGTGTCTAAAAACGTGAATCAGTCTTGGATAATAATAATAATAATAATATAGGTTTTTCTTATTTTGATTAGAGTAATTTTATTTATATTAATTATTTGTTTAACCAATATGGTCATTTTCGATATTATTTATATGGTTTAATTGGATGAAGGGATAAGTTATTTTATTAAATAAATTAAGGGATGCAAGGCATTGTTCTAACAATTTGTTCTTACCTACCTAACTAAGATTTTTTCCCAAAAAAAAACTATTAAAAAAAGATTTATTTAGTCATTTATTTATTTTTTTCATGAGACTAAGAGTATCCTCTATAATTACAGAAATTATTCTCTTTCAAATTTTGGAGGGCGAATAATAAAATTCTCTAAATGGAAAAATATTTTTTTAAAAAAAAAAAGACCAAGGGAAACTAAAAAAAAAAGAAATAAAAAAACACCATAAATCAAAATTGATGCCATGGTTGATTCAATAATTTGTTTCCATAAAGATTGATGTTATAATTAACAGTATAAAATTGTAGTAATTAAATATTGAGGTCATTGTCTAAGCAACTAGAGACAGTTATACAATTTGCCACTACTCGTGACTTTTGGTTGAAGCCACGTGTGTATTGTATTTTCTTATGCCCATAAAATTAGATGTAATCAATTCATATAAATCGATCAAGTTGTTAATAATCAATTAAATTTCTATATTAATATAAAATCTAATTAACAAAAAATTTATAAATATTTTTATAAATAATTGACTTTTGAGAGTTATCCACTCATCTGTAAAGATTAATTTAAATTTAGATAGTAAATAGTTAATTTATATTTTATAAGATCGTGAATTTAAATTTTTTTATTAATATAAAGATATTATTAATAAACGATTTGTAAATCTATCTATAAATACTCTTTGAGTATAAAAGAAAATTTGTTGTGAATACAAAAAAAAAAACTTCAAACTTTCTTTTTTCTTTATGACATTTTTCATTGAACTCACCAAAACGTTCATATGATTAAAAAAATTAAACCTAATCATGAATTCATAAGATCGCTTAGTCTAATGATCGGAAAACGATATACATTAATTTCAAAAGTAAACTTTAATAAAAATAAATTCATTTAAAAAATATTTTTAAAGGGTGTTGAAAGTAAAATCCTGACTTGTTCCAAAGTCTAAACTCTAGACTGAAGAAATAAATCCATTTAAATATTTTTTTTTATTTTATAAAGGGGTGAAAATAAAATATGATATCAATTATATCATAATGTTATTTTTTAATCCTGAATATTTTTAAAATAATACTGTTTATATTTATTTACATATGAACCATTATTTTTCAATATTTAATAAAAAAAAAAAGTATCATACTATATTTCTTTGTTTTCTGTATCATCGTTTTTATGAACATATTTGGGTGATGTTATTAATTTTTTAATTAAAGAAAGGATTATCCACTTTCTTTCTTTCTTTTCTAAAATAAAAAGAAGAAGCAAAAGTTCTTAATGGATTAGTATGTCTGTGCGAGACTTCATGCCGATACAAAATTCAGCTTAGGAACAAAAGACAAACCCAGCATGCATACGGCAGAATTAATTAAATTCACACTATTTTTAATAATGACAAAATAATAAATATAATAAAATTCCGGGAAAGGGAGACGATAAACATCTTATTATAAATTGATTATTTATTTATCTATTTATTTTATTAAAGCACGAGTTTTTGAACCTCTACTCACAGTTAGCACCACTCCTACTATTTGAATTACTATCAAGTGGCTGAATTGTTTGTTTTGTATATTCTTGTTACATCGGACAGAATAAAAAATTTCAATAAAAAATAAAAATAAAAATTTGATTTGAAAGTGATCACTAGTCCTCGCATATTAATTTTTAGACAGTTTGACAGCTTAAATTTATTATTTTTTTAAATAAAAGTATCATTCTATTAAAAATAATTATATTTAAAATATTACCAAGTATTAATTCGTTATATAATAAAAGGCTAACTCTTTCTATTATATTAAATCAAAAAATAATGCATTAATTCAGTGGTAAATTGAACATGTATAAACTATATATAATCAAATAAAAGAGAGTTTTAAAATACAAATCCGATGGACTTTTTTTTTTTCATTTTCTATTTAGAATGATGTTGTTTCAGGCTCTTAAGGAAGAAGATAAAAAATATATACTTTACTTCAGTTGATCTTTTCAAAACTTCCAACCAAAAACTTCCAACTATATTAGCCATATGATTCATTGTTCACTGATTTACTAGTCTGAGCGGCTAACCGAAATTAAGTTTTAGTACTATAATACTTTTACCTATATAAACATATATATAAGAGCTACTCCCCACAAATAATAAAATTGCTTGTCATTTCTGATTGTGAACTTGCAAAAAACACCTTGTTAAAATGTGGATTTTATTTACCACAACAAAACCAATTAGTCAATTTACAACTACACTTTCCTAATTTACAACATAAAATTAAAGAAGTGAATTTCACTTTCCACCCCTCATATCATGTAACACTTCCACCTATACCAACTACACCCCATAAACAAATGCATGAACAGTTTAGAAAAAAATGACCACAAGCTTCCAACTGAAACAATAGTGACGGAGATGAATATCCATAGAAGAGGAAATGTTCATAAAGATGGAGAATTGCCAAATTTTACCTACCTATCCTTGGCAGATAGGTGGAGAAACTACTTGATCAATCTTCAGTTATCGTTTTTTTCTTTCTTCATTAATTAAGGTTATTTTAGTCATTTTGCACCTAAACATATTCTTATTTCAATAAGGTATATAGTATTATGAAGTCATATTTAAACATTATTATATGATTTAACTAGGGATAACTATCCTAATTTGGTTAATTTTCATTTACAAAGTTACTATAATTAGTTGCTTCTCTTGTACAAAGTTAATAAAGAATATAATTAATTAATTAATTAATTAATTAATGGAGGGGGTTAAAATAGCAGGGAATTATAACTTTAATTTGAAGTAGACAAAACTAAGTGGGGACCAAATCCCAAGTCAAATCTCAAACTTAATAATGGAGCCATGATCACATTTTAATAATATCTCTTTGTCCTCTTATTGTTTCTTTATTTTCCTTTTTAATCCTCTTTTTTTTTTATGAAATGTGTTTTGTTTTATTGCCTTTTTTAAGCTTCTTTATTCTCGTTTTGAAGTTATAAGGGCACGCCTGATTAGTGATTTTGTTTTTTATATGAACTTTTTTCAAATAAAAATACTTATTTTTTTTAAAATAAAATTAATCGTGATTTTTTTAGATAAAATCACTAATTGAGTTATTATATTTTAATATTATAGAATTTAGATAATACGACACTTTTAACATGTATAAGTATTTTTTATTAATATGTGAGTGTTTTTTATTTTAAATATATGATATCAATCTATTTTTTAAATTTATATATCAATCCACTCAATTTTATAATATTTATAAATTAGTATTATAGATTTAAACTTTGGATTCGATGTACTAAAAGCTGTGGGGGTGATACTTTTGTCCGAACACAGATGTGTCGTTCTGTGGAAGTGGAGAAAAGCTAAGCATAGCTTATGAGACACCCGTTCAAGAAAATGGAGGCAAACACATTCTTATAGTCACTCCACATCCACACAATTTTTTATTTCTGTTTTCTTATTTTTTTTTCCAATAAGAAAATATGTTATTATTCAATAAATCTGTATGAGTTCAACTTTTTAATCAATTAAAAATATCATATGAACAAATTTAAATAATTTAAGTTAATTGAATGATTAAATTAAATACGATTCAATACTCGAGATTCCTATTAAATAAGATTTATATAAAAAGATATTTAAAAATTAGAATATAAAATTACTTGAAATCTTATATTTTATATCTTTCTCATATAGTAAATTTAATAATCCTTCAATCAACTTTCTCTTTTATTGAAACAAACAGTGGCTAGAATTATTTGAATTAAGTGTATGTTTAGATATGATTTTAGAAATATATTTATAAAAAAAGAATTTTAGAATATTTTATAGAAAAAGATTTTTGGAGAAGAATTTATAAAAAAAAGTAGTTTTAAATAAATGAGTATTTGGATAGTCATTTCCAGAAATACTTTTATTATTGGTAAATTACGAAAAAAATGTATGAGTATTAAATAAGAAGAGATAATATATAAAAAGAGAGATAGTGTAAGAAAGAAAAGAGAGAGAAGAAAGAGGATGTAAGAAAAAGTATGTGTAATATAATAATTGGTTAGTTTATAAGTTATTTTACTGTTCTATAAGCTACTCTAACCAGTTTATTTAAAATATTAATTTTAAACTATAATTTAATCCAAAAACCTGTTTAAATAAATATAGCAATTTATTTTAAAATTTTACTTCAAAAATACTTTTGAAACCACGTTTATGTGGTTTCCAAATATACACTAGGCCCGTTTGAATTAGCTTTTGGAGAATATGTTCTGAGAAGAATAGATTTTAGGAAAAAAATATTTTGGGAAGAATAGATTTTGAAAATAAAAATATTTGGATGATTAGTAGTAGAATCACTTTTTATATTACTAAATTACTAAAAAGGTATGATTTGATTAAAGTATGAGAGAGGAGAGAGGGTAGAGAATAAATAGGAGAGAGGATAGAGGGTAGAGAGAGTATAAAGGAGAGAGAGAAAAGAGCAGATAGGGTGAAGAAAAGAGAGGAGAGAGGAGAGAGTAGAGAGAAGAGAGGGTATAAAAAAATAAGGGTAAAATAGTAATTGGATAATCCATAAGCTCTTTTATAGTTCTAAAATATATTTTCAGTAGTTTATTTAAAACCATGGTTTCAAACCGAGATTTTAATCAAAATTAATTTTGGACAAAAATGGTTGTTTGGTTCAAATTTTTTTAAACTGAGATTTTGACCAAAATTAATTCTGGACAAAAATTGATATTTATTTTAAATTTTTATAAATTGATATTTTAACCAAAATTAATTTTTAAAAGTTGTTACTAAACAGGAACTAAGTGAGACAGGACAATACGTGATTACAAAACTTTTCCGCTAGATAATTATCGTAATTAGAAACATAGATCATCCGATGTCTTAGGCCCACCCCACTTTCTATTAGAAAACGTAATAGAATCTAGACTAATCCATATTGAATAGAGTAGAACCATACTAATCTAAATTGAGTCAGATAGGGCAAAAAAGGATAGCCAAGCTCCCTGAGACTAATTTAGATTGAACTTAGCAAGACTATAGAGGGTGATAAAGTTCTTCCACCAAATATTTAATACGATTATATTCATATTACTTAAACTAAGGCCTAACACAAATAAGTGTTTGGGCCGTGAGAATGGCGCAAATTTTAAATTTTTTTTGGGTACAAAAAATTAAAAAAAAAAAGATTAAATTTATAATTTATGAACATCACAAAATATTCTTTTCTTGTAGGTAATATGATTATTGAATAGGGCGAGTCATCTATTACCTTCAGGCATAAACCTCCCCAGTTAAACCTATATATCGTCTATTATCCATGAATTAAGATACTGTTCCAAAAATAGTATAATAAAATAATACTTCTTAAAGATTGAATATGTTGTAAATAGTCATATATCTTATATCTTTACCAGTTAAACCTATAAACAATGGGTTAAAAATTAAATTAAAATTAAAATTTAATTTAATTTTCTCTTATGTCTCACTTCTTCAAAAAAAATGCATAAAATTAAATTAAATTCATTGAATTTTACACATTCTTCCTATCAACATGGGAGAAAATTAAAAAAAAACACACTAAAAAACAGAGTACATTTTATAGACCATTTGGAAACACAAGTCATAAATCTCATATCGAATTTCAGACAAAACATGAGGCGAACATTCTACTTGTTTGAATGATGATTCATAGGTGAACATCAATCCAATTGACCCATTCAACGTTGTCCACTACAATACAGTTTTTTTTTTAATAAAATTTTTTAAAACATGGTCAAACTTACTTATAATTTAAAAGTAGGGTAAAATCTCCTTTCCTCTTGGACGATACCAATATTAGACATGGTGAACTATCTATTATTTTTAAGTATAAATTTAAACACCCAAAAATTAAAATATTTCCCTAAAAATCACGACTAAAATTATAATAAAATAATATTTTTTAAAAATTAAATACAATTTAATAAAGTTGACTCATTCAATATTGTCTAATTAAATTGGTCTTGCCGACAAAAATTCATTAGAATGCCAAAATGAAAGACTAGTCGGTTATAATTTAAGCATAAAAACTTTAGGTACCTTTCTAAAATTAAACTATAGTTAAGCAGAATATTAAAGAAAGAACAAAAGACGAAATGGGCATTTTTAGGGCTAAAAAGAAATTATAACCCAGATAATAAACATATATAACTATCACTGATGAAAGGGTGATTTGACTGACGAAAGTGTGTGATATATAATTATTTAGAGCATATTTAATTTATAGGAGAGAATATTATTTTATTGTGATTCTAGTTGCAGTTATTAAAGAGATATCCTAATTTTTGAGTGTTTAAGTTTATATTTAAGGATAATAAACGACTCATCCTGCCTAATATTATTATCGCTTAAAAAGAAAGAAAACTTCACCCAATCCTTAAATTATGGGTAAACTCAACTCTTTTCCAAAAAAATTTGTATAAAAAATATATTTTTAAAAATATTAAAAGTCAATTTGTTCTGAAAAATTATTCAAAATATAAAAGAAAATCCCTCAAATCGAATTACCAAACTCCATATCATCACTCTTTGAAGTTTCATATTATATCCCACGCAATTTTATTTCATATTTCCTCTTATAAAACCTCGTTTATTAGGTCCTCTAATTAAATAGGAACATGTTTTTTTGGCCAAAATTAAATCGGAACATTGAAGATATTAGTAGCAATAATTATATCTTTGATTATCCAACACTCTCACAATCATTTTGACCCTGAATGAATTCCTTTTTATTAAACACCAGATATATTAAAATAGATGATTATGTAATACCCTTTTTATTCTTAATATAAAATTTAATTAAAGAGTTAATTTTAATCTTAAATATATATTTTTTATATTTTTTAATTTTTTTAAATTATTTATATTAATACTCTATTAATAATAATTAAATAATAAAGGAAATAAGTGAGTTAATAAAAATAATTATTATTAAAAAAATATATTAATTAATTTTTTTAATTCTTGAAGAATCAATTGAAACACCAGAAATATATGATTGTATCTTTTCTTGAAGAATCAATTGAAAGTATATGAGTGCAACATCCATCATTTCTTCCTTAGAAGACAAGCTACTACCAAGGCATTTCAAAAACCATTCCTCAGACTGTTCATAATTTACACGGCATTTAAATACAAAAGAAAAGGAGGATGCAAAATGAAACGAAAGGAGGTAGATTTAATTTATTAGAAACAGGTCAACTCGAAAGAAATCAAATAAAGAAAGATCTAGTCAAAACTAACCTCAATGGCTTTGCCTTTTCAGCTAAATTATCACCTCAACCTCTCTGCTGATAAAGATTTTCTTCTCAAAATGATCTCAGCTGCCCAACTTTTTCCTGTTTGGGTCTGAAATTTCCCTGAAAACCATTTGGAAAAAAAAAGCAAGCTTGCTTGGCATCAATTCAATAAAGCGTCAACGAGAGTTGATGCAGACAGTAAGGAACGTGCTTATTCGATTCCTACTGTCATTATGAGAATTCCTTTAGTAGACAATCTCGTAAATCTCTTGTAAGTGCTCTTTGAACTCTAGGATTATACCACTTATACCGAACTAATCTAAATTTTTTTGTACAAAAAAAAAATTAATAAAGGCATTAGTATCTTTCTATGCCAATTAATTAGAATGTTTCACAGAAGCTCAGCAACAACAGCAATAATAAGCTTTCGGCTAGAGAAAAAAACGCTTTATCCTACTAAGTAGGCTTAGCTATATAAATCACGAGGCACAATTGTGCTATATAAACAATTTTTAAAACTGAGACGACTCAATTGTTTGAGTGCAACTGAGAGGCTAAATGTGCAATTAAGCCAGGAAAGAAATAAGCAATTGTTTTATAAGACAGTATACCTGCTGTTGAAATGAAAAATTCATCCGTGCACCTTCCCATGTTCTGCCACACAATACAACAAAACTGAGATACTTGCCATTACGAAACATCAGATAGATAGAGTATATCATAAGGGTTATATTGACTTTACGATTTACGAACAATATATATATATCGAAAGACAATTTTATTAGAAAAAAGCACAATCGTTTGCAACTCCCAGTAACAAAATTCTTTTCCTAAGATAATTTATCTACAACTCATCAATTTCATATTCCAAAGCTTGTTGAATCATTTCAACCTGATCAAAATTCAGAGGAAAGTGAAGTTCAATTAAAAATATGCACAAACTCTGCAGATGAATGCTATCATACAGAAATAAATGGACAACCCGGTGCATGAAGCTGGAAGGGTCAGACCCATTTTGGGTTAACGGTAAGCAGCCTTCATTTTTTGCAAGAGGCTGTTTTCACAACTTGACCCGTGTCCAAGGCGACCACTTGACTGTTGTGGCACAACAGAAATCTTTATGCACTAGAACAAGGATTGTAATTTGCTAAGTCAACTTGACCCGTGTCTCTAGATGTTATGAAGCAAAAATTTCTTATACTTGCTCAAATTTTCAATTCAGGCTGAGTCTTCAATTAGGCCTTAAGCTCGTGTCTTTTTCATTTTCATTTTCTTTTTAAAGTTTTTGAGCCTTATGAGTAGGTAAACAACCAGATGAGGTCAGCAGAATGCATTCTAATGAAAGTTCTAAACCTTATTTCATTAACTACTAGATATTACACTAAAGTATTCAGATATCAACACAGCTATATTTGCATATTCACATTATTAGTAGCATACGGTTTTTCTTTTCTATATGATCAATTTCCAGTCAGGAAGAACAATTAGGCTTCAAACTTGTATTTTTTATTCAGATCAGATTCATTACAAGCAAAAGAGGATTAAAAGGAACACTATTAAAGAACAGCACACCGAGTACAGTCCCTTTGATTTGGGTCTGAGAGCTACTGTGCTATAAGCTCTATTATTGACTATTGCATTTGATCAATTTAGATAATAAAAGGAAGGATGCAATATCTTTGTTTAAGTTGCTATCTTTAAATTCTCCTGAATTTATATTTCTACAATTTTTCCTGCTTCTCTCAACTAGACAGTCAAATAAAAGGTAGCATATGTACCTTGTCAAAATCTTTAACAAGATTGGCCTCTAAAGAGGAATTTTGTTCATACTCTTCCCAAAGTTCTTTAACCTCTTCAGCTGCAAATTACAAGTTGCACCCTTGGAATAAAATAGATCCCAAAATTGGAAACTCAAAATGAAAATGTTCCAGAAAAAAGACATGAAAATACCTCTAATCCCTCCACCAAGAATTTCACACATTTCTTTCAAAGCTGCCTGCTCCCTTCTGCACTTTTCTTCCTTAGGCACACCATCAGATGGAGTTATATCTCCGACAATAGCCATTAAACACAATAAAAATCAGACTTTTATACCATTTCTGTTCATGAACACAAGATGCATAAGCCCATTTCTGTTTAAGGGTACATAAAAGGAAACCCGGAGCCCATATACAAGTCAATAGCAAATTATGGTAAAAGTCGCATAATCCAACACTTGTTTGTGGAATTTTGTCAAATGCATGAAATAATTTGTCCATTGAGAAACAACACTTCAATACATTATTTTCTAGTGATGTTTATCTTTGTATTCCAGTAGGACGTTTCAGGCAGTTCAATTTATTGAGCAAGAAAAGTCATTAATTAACAAAAATTACCAATTCAAATTAAATATTAGGAGCTACCCATCCATCTTGTTCAATTAAGTTGGAGAACAGGATGGTCAATTACAAAAGATGAACACATCCTTCATAAGCACATCTCGTTAAAGCCATCTGTTGTTGCATTGGAGAAGGCAATACATTAGAGGAAATATGTTTAAAAACTTCATGTGTACCAGACAGAGTAAGGGAATAATCTGGTACAAAATTCAAAAATTAAAAATCAAGTATCTTAAGTTACTATACAGTTAAAAATTACCTTCAGCAATATCATGCACTAGTGCTATTTTAATACATCTGCACAACGGAAACAAAGGAAAATATCAGAAAATCAAGGGAAATTCATCTGAAACAAAAAAAGGGAAATATGAATGGAAGAAATAGGGGCATGTGAACACAGAAGACAATTATTTCAATAGAGAAGACCCACTTTGACAACAGGTAACTGAAAGTGAAAAACAGTGCTGTATATATAATAGCTTGCTCTTCAGGACCAAAAACATGAAAAAAGAAAAGGAAAGAAAAGAAAAGAAAAGAGGATATATAACTGCTTGCCCATAAGCTTTCTTTGATTTAGGCTAGAAGCTAGGCTATATAGCTTACCCTATCCGTACCGGTTAGAGCTAAGGGGTTAGAGCTAAGGGATCTTAGGTACAGAAATTTCTCTAACAATGATGTCAACAACTAACCGAATGTAAACAAAGAAATAAAATAAAATAAACTAAAAATAGTTAGAAGAAAGGCCAAGCTTGAGCAAGCATTTCAAAAGCCAATGGAATAGCTGTTAATTAAATTAGCTCATGTTTAATTCAAAGGCCTCTAACAGAAAACTAGATAGCTAGATTTGAAAAAGCTATACCAAGCCAAACAAGATATCTGATTTGAAAGGGTAATAAAGGTAATAATGAAAAATGGAAGGCCACAAATTTATGACCCAATATACCCAAATAAAATATTTTCACTTAAGGCAGAGATGTCATGGTCTTTTCCTAAGTTATTTAGCACTATTTAGCCCACACTGTCCTAATAATCTGATTTCCTTATCTGACTACAGACAAACCAATACGAGGATATGTGAAATTTCACTAAAACCAGGGCCTAAAACACAGCCATGTTCTTGATTCAAAGGGCTTGTTTGAATTAGCTTTTGGAGAATAGATTTGAGGAATAATAGATTTGAGGAATAATAGATTTTGAAGAATAGATTTTAGGAAGAATAGATTTTAAAAATAGAGATGTTTGAATGATTAGTAGTAGAATCACTTTTCATATTGTTAAATTACTAAAAAGTGTATGATTTGATTAAAAGTAGAAGAGAAGAGAGATGGTAAAGAAGAGAGGAGATAGGGTGGAGAAGAGATAGGAGAGAGGAGAAAGTGTAGAGAAGAGATAGGAGAGAGGGTGGAGAATAGAGATGAGGGATGAGGGATGAGAGAGGAGAGGAGAGAAGAAAAAGGGTAGAGAAGAGAGAGGAGAGATGGTGTAAAAAAAATAGGGATATAAGATAGTAATTAGATAATCCATAAGCTTTTTTACTATTTCAAAAACTAGTTTCAGGGCTTGTTTAGATTAGTTTTAGGAGAATAGATTCTAAGAATAATAGATTTTGGGAAGAATAGATTTTGAAAATAGAGATGTTTGGATGATTAGTAGTAGAATCACTTTTCATATTGGTAAATTACTAAAAAGGGTATAATTTGATTAAAAGTAGGAGAAATGAGAGAGGGTAGAGAAGAAATATGAGAGAGGAGAGATGGTAGAGAAGAAATAGGAGAGAGGATATAGGGTGAAAAAGAGAGAAGAGAGAGGAGAGAGTGTATACGAAAAAGTAGGGGTAAAATAATAATTAGATAATCCATAAGCTCTTTTACTATTCTAAAAGTTATTTTCAATAACTTATTTAAAACCATAATTTTGGCCAAAATTACTTCTGGAAAAAAATGACTGTTTGTTTAAAATTTTCTCAAATTAAGATTTTGCCAAAAAGTGATTTTTAAACTCAAGTGCCAAATAGGCACTCAGTAGCTTATTTAAAATTATAGTTTTAGCTAAAATTACTTCTAGACAAATATAGTTGTTTATTTTAAATTTTTTCAAACTAAAATTTTGTCTAAAAATTTTTTTAAAACTTTAGTGTCAAACAGGCATAAAGTCCACAAAGACAAACAAAACTGACCAAGACTAGGGAAAAAATAAATTAAAAAAAACTACAAATAATAGAATAATGCATGGGACTGAATTTTTTCCCCTTTAAAGGAAGAAGTAAATTCAAATAAAAAGAAAAATTCAAACCTTTTTCTGTTCAATCCAGGCACATCAGCAGCAATCAAAGTCATTATAGCCATGCAATACATGTGGTCAGCAATTGATTCAGCACCCCTAATAGGACATAAATTATGTATGATTTCTATAATTTTTTGAGGATTTTGTGACAACTTTACCATTTATTTTATTTCTAAAATTATACTTTTATAGTAATACATGATTGTACTAGGTAATTTGCTGATTTAAGGGTAAAATAGTAAAATAACTCCTTCAAATTGTATATATGTTATTTTTTAGTAACTGGTTGGACTTTTACAGTGAGTTTTAATGTTGAATTACAGGTAGTTTGGAGGAGAACCAAGGATTAATATGAGTATAAAAGAGATCACAAGACAAAGAGAATCAAATTAATGATAACAGCCTCTCTGCACTTTCGTCACGACCCAAGTGTCCATAAGTCGCGACTTCACTTCTTTTGAGAAATTTTCCTGCGTTCACAGGTCACGATCAAAAATAGGATATAATCTCCACCAAAGAAGAGAATAAGTGAAGCTGCACGTTTTTTATTAGATTATTATGGCTTTAAAATGAGAGAAATAGGAGGGTAATTTTTTACCTGATACGGCAAAAGAAGCAATACTCACACATTCTCTCCACAACTTACCCTTATATCTCCCATCATTTATGCTTCCATTAACGTTTTTCTGCTTTCTTCATGGCAATACATCTGAGCAATGATTGTAGCATAGCAGGAGTCATGAGAATCTCTTAGTGATGAATCGCATAATTTGAGCTTATGGACTACACTGTATTAGGAAATTTTCTATTTTAATCTCACATTTTTTATGTTTTGGAATTCCTAAATCTAGGGTTTTTATTTTATGAGTAAGAATTGGATATCGATCGATTATTCTAATATTAGATTTTGTAATTAAATTTGGATGATTTGAATGTTGGTTTAATATGAATATTTCAATTTTAATTTCTAGATAATTGGATTTTTATCAACGATAGTTGCTAATTGATTCGATTGCTTGAAATGTATAGTCATCGATCGATGATCATTTGAGGGCATATCATCATCTGATTTAATTATACGATAAGTGATTTTTAAACAGCGCATTAGTGATTTTTGAACTAACTTTGATTAAACGAGTTTAAGAAATATTAATGTTCCTGACTCAATCAATCGATTGAAATTTTATTTAATATTTAGTGATTTTAAGACCCTCATATTATATTCAGAACAAAGATAGATAGGTTTTTATTATCAAAAGTCTTTCCTAACATATTTTTTTTATAATTCACTGTTCATCTTAATAAAAAATATAAAAATATTTATTTTACTGTATTTTTATTTTATTACATAAAAAATTAATCAAACTCTAAAACTTATTTTATTTTCACTAAATTTTCAATAGTTTTGTCATATATTTACTAAGAATTTAATAAAAAATACTCATAGAGAGGAATTAGTATTGTGATTTATACTATATTAAGGTATAATTATTTTATTTTGATGAATATGATGTGCAAATCAACCCCCCTGTGCCATGATTGACTAAGGTACCCATACATGGCAAAGAGAGATTAAGTTAATCATTCCATTTTGCATTCAAGGATGAAATGCAGTTTCCATAAAAATTTTGCAAATTTAGAAGCAAAAGGTGAGTCCTTTACGAACCTTAAGCCGTTTGCACAATGTAAGAAAATCAATAACCGAGGAGGAGTTCGCTATCCCAACTGACCATGATCCGGACCGGATGTCTGAGACCGTACAGAGACATGTCTTGGGGTCGGTGTTTCGCCGAAGAAAATAGATTTCGTCGATATGGAGAGATTGAAGAAGGCAAGCGCGAAGCGAGATTGCTGCAACGACTGAGAATGGAAAGGCGAGGCGCAACGAACTGAGGGATTGGTCATCATTTTCGGCAGGAACTGCAATGGTTATTAGCAGTTCGAAATCTTGTTGGTGAGAAAAAAAAAATCTGAAACAATGGCCGCCAACTACAAATTTTAGGTACACTGGGGAGCGGTTTGGTATGCCTTGGGAATTCTGCAACACTGTTGTGTTTGGGAATTCTGCAACACTGTTGTGTTGCATCTGTTTGGTGTGTTGGTGATGGGGTGTCCACAGTACACGGTCACCCAAACTCAAAAAATTTATATAGTTTAGCCTACAAATATTTATCTAAAATATAATACCCGACATGATAGGATATTAGATAAAGTATGTTACCCTATCTATTTAGTCTAACTATATATATATTTTAATTTTTTTATAATTTTATTTCTTTTTTTAACTTATTCTATTTATAATTTTATTATTTTCACTTAACAACTTTCTTCACTCATTTTTAAAGTATTAATATAACTCTTATATTTATATAGATAGTAAAATTACTCATATACTTTACTTATCAAGCATTCGATTGTTGATATTGTAATAATACTATAAATATCTGACCCCTATACATTATTATCCTTTTGTTACCTTATTCTAAGTAGATTATGACTATTATTTAATTCTTAAAGACATAAATATGATATTATTTTATAAATTTATAATTACAGATTTTTTCTTACAATATGAAAATGACATCAAGATTTGGTCAGTCCACCCATGCCCAACCGAAATTAATTAAGGCTTTTATTAAATAAAATTAGGTATTGAGCTATAAAATATAACATATTTTTTAGGCAGGACACGGGAGCAGAGAGCTATCCTATCTAACCCTATCCATATATATCCCTAGTTGGGGATAGAAGAAACCAAATCCAAAATTTCTCTTTTAGCCTGCTTGTTGACTCTGGAATGTCCCTTTCTTACTATTGTTATTTTTGTTCAATATATCAACTTTTTAATTGATAGTCAATGTTAAATATACAAGTGGTTTTAAAAAAAATTATATAGCATCTAATATTATAATTTTATTTTTTATATATATTTAATATTTTAATTTTATTTATAGTATAATTTTACCCATAATCTTTTTAATATGATATAGTTTTATTTATAATTTTTTAATTTTATAAAATTTCATCCATAATCTTTTTAATTTAATATAATTTTATTGATAATTTTTTAAATTTAATGTAATTAGAATATGGATAAAATTACACTACAAATAAGATTAGTATACTAAATGTATATGATAAATAATATTAAAATATTAGATATTATATAATTTTTTTAAAACCACGTGTATATTTAGAAGTAATGTTTGACTATTAATTAAAAAGTTCATATATTGAACAAAAATAACAATAATAAGAAAGGGACATTGAGAAATTTCGTATTTGGGCACACCAAACATATGCAAAACACAAAAGTGTTGCAGAATTCCAAGGCATACCAAACCACTCCCCACTCTACCTAAAATAAGATCATAGGTGTTATATAACCTAAAAAAATTAGTAAAAATTTATAATAATTTTTCGACATTTAAATTATTGTTAAAATTTTCAAAATTAGTAGTACCATTCTTACAAAGTCTAGTTTTAAGTATGTTTTCTAACATTAAATAATATTTATAAAAGTTTATAGTAAGTACATGATACTTTTAATTTTCAGATATCGTTATTATTTTCACTAACTCCATATTTTATGTATTTCTATTTTATTCTGAATTCTTTTTAGAGGGGTAGGCATTTAGATAATACCATTTTGAAATTACGTGAAAATGGAATCCTTAACATTCTTATAGATGACGCTTTTAGGCCTTATGAAGGATTTGAAGGGGAGATAAACTTTTTCCGAGCTAGATTTAAAAATTTTAGAAAAATAAAGTAAAAATAATTTAATTAATTTTTCTTCCTCTTTTATCTCACATTTTTTCCGTATTAAAATTTTAATACCAAAGCTATTACTCATTGTTTTAAATTTCTGACTACTTTTCTACTCACTGGCTTAGAAGAAAATAATAATAACAAATTTAACCATCACAAATACCTTCTAACAAAACATACTTCAATAATTTTCGCTTATTATATTAATAAACCAACATCAACATCAACATCAACATCAAAATCAACATCAACATCAAAATCAAAATATATATATATATATTATAATTTTAAATGACTTGATAAAAAGTCATATAGTATTCATAAATGGACTCATTCATCAAACAGAACCTATATAAGGAAATTAGTGCGCCAATTGGCTTGCTCGCTAGAGCTACTTTCAATTCAGTAGAATCATATTAGCATCTTCAATGTAAATAAAAAGCATATTTTTATATATATGCCACTCTTTCAAGCTGCTTCCATGGCTTCTATAAGCTTGTTGGCTATGGCATTGGCACACACAGAAGAACCTTCATATATCTGCAATAGTAGGAACAAATCATTCATTCATACTTACGCAGTCTTAAGGGATCAACTTAGTTAAGATTCATAGAATCATATTTATTCTCATCACTAACCTTGCTGTTGAACAGAAAACTGCAGAAATCGCCAATGTGGCCACCAGCAACATGTTGGAGATCAAGCTCAAGTTCATCCAGAGCCTTGGAAGCAAACAGCAAGCAGTTAGTGTTCTTTCTCTGCACAAGCTTGATTGTCACTTGGTCATCAACGATTCGGACATCAACCTCTGTGTCTTCAGATTTCTTCTGAAGCCAAGTGGTCCTAATTATGCATCTATTGATTGGAAGAAGAAGTTGTTGTTGTTGATGATGATGATCTGGTTCTTCACTGAGCGGCTTCAAGTTGCAGCTCTCCAAGCCCCCTAAAGCTTCTTCTTTATCTTCTCCTTCTTCTTCCTCAACCTTGTGCCTCTTCATCATCCTTTCTTTCCCACTCGATCTCTTTTTATTAACTAATAATGTGAAATTGTTAACTGATCTACGAAGCTCTTGGATGTACTCAATAGCACCACAAAGCAGAGATGCTCTATCATTCTTGGTTTTCATCAGTTCAAACAAGCAAAAAGGAAAAAAGATTGCCAACAAGAATCAGCCGTTAATACATGAATTTGTATTTAAAAGAGATAGATAGATATTGGATTAATCAATGATACTTCTTAGTTTTTAATATAAGATTTAATTAATTAATTTAAATAGATTAAAAAAGCTATTTATAAATCAATTAGTTATATAAAATGTTACCTGATTTCTCCCAAAATATTCAATCATATATAATATTATATTATATACTAATTTATAAATATTAAAAATTAATTAGAGAAAATAATAAATATTAGATATAAAATAGATTATAATATTATATTATATTTACATTGAATTTATAATGTAAAAAAATATATCTAAGTAAGTAATGATGTCAATTATATTGGATTAATCTATGATGTTCAGAAGGTGGAGAAAAATTAATGCATTACCTTGGTGGGATTTGGGATGAGTTCTTTTAAGGCGTCAAATTTGCTGGTAAAGTCCACTCTCCTTTTCTTCTCAATAGTGACCTGTCTAACCCTTTTGCCTCCTCTTCTTCCTCCTCCCCCCTTTGATCTGCCATTATTAGGAGCCAAATCATGGGAAAACTTGAGGAAATCATTATTACTATCACCAAATTCTCTTCCAACACGACCAGCATCTAAATATGAAACAACCCCACTCCCTTCTTTGCCATCATCCCCACCAAACATCAGAAGATCATTTCTCTCAGGCAGAGATTGAAACCATTCTCTGTTTACTGGAGAACCTGCAGGCAAGTTCATGTGCAAATACGGGTCCTGCAACAAAACAGAGGACACATTTGTGTTTTCCAACCCCGATGTTGGATGGCCAGAATAAGGATTAATTTGAAGTTCAAAATTCCTCCGGGTAGCTGGGTTTACAAATGAAAAAGTGGAAGAACTATAGGGCAAGCTATAGAGAAGATTATCACAGTGATGAAGATCTTCTGTTAAAGGATAAGTAGGTGGTTGATCTTGAAGCTGATGATGATGATTTTGCTGATGGAAGTTCATATCAGTGTCCCATCTGGAGAGGTCAAAGGAAAGTACTACCTGATGATGATTTACCTCTTCCACCAAATTGAAATTGACACCGTAATAAGGGTTTGGTTCAATCAATGCAGAAGCATCATCAATGTTGGGAATCATAGCGTCTTGTGAAGCGAAAGCTAAACTTTCCTTAGAAGGACGCACATTCTCTGGAAAACTAGGGTTACGAGTGTGGGAGGCCACAGAAGAAGAAGCGATTTGGGAGAAGCAACCTTCTGACAACAAGAAGGATTCTGTTCCTGCAGAAAACCCATCTGTTTTATCTTCGTACATTATTTCGTCGCTTGTTATGAGACAGATCGTTATCAATTTTTTCTCTGCAACAGACGCAGAAGAGAAAACGAAAAAAAATATAACAGAGATTCATAAAAAGCACAAGAAATTGTAGAAACTAATCGACTGAGCGGAGAAATAAATATTAGTGAGCATGCATTTCAAATAAAGAATGAGGAAAATTGGAGAAACCTGATAACCAGTAATCTTTTACTGAATGAATAACACTTTTTTCTGATATAAAATGCAGATATAAAACTCGATGATCTCTGCGTGTAAGAGAGGGAGGGAAAGAGAGAAGGTAGTTTCAGTTACATGGACCCCACAAAATGATACTCCAGACATTGTCCGTATGGCGCCATAATATCCTAGAAGATCACATTAAAGTGTTTATGGGAAAGTGTCAAAAAATATGAAAATAGCTTCTTTCGTTAGAAGATTCAAGATTGTGGTCGATTAGAGAGAGAGAGAGAGAGAGATATTTTCTGTTACATGTAGTGGATATTGCATTACAAGGGCCCCACAAAATGATATGTTCCGTAAGTTTTCTGATACGATGCTGTCAGTAGCCCCAACATGACGCGGTACGACCTTCAACTGGCTGTTTGTTCCTATCTGCAGTCTCTAATATAATTAGGATGTGATTAATTATAATAAAGGTTCTCTAATCTTGCTTATAACTTGTAACTGAACATTCATTACCGCTTCTTCTGCTTTCTATCCAATCCCATCATTGTGTTCATAGCACTTTTGTAAAATAATTTCTCTCTCTTTTTTAATATTTTCATTTAATTTACACTCACATAAAAAATATTATGGTAAGAAATTTGATGAAATGGATACAAGTAATTTATATGTAAGTATATGTGATTCTCTTTAAATTAATGTTTATATATATTTTTTGAAAAATAGATGGAAATATAATTAAGATAGAATAGAGAAGGATTAATACATTTGACTTCTTTTTTTTTTTATCAATTACTCTATCTCTTCTAAATACTTCTTTTCCAACTTAATTAAAGGCATACCATAAATTTGTTAAAGTTTAGCATACTAAAAATTGGACAAGATAATTTCTATTTTGATTTCTACATGTTGTTGGTGTGTTATCGTTAAAACCCTAATCTATTAATTAAAGTATCATCAACCAATGGATTTTTTTTCTTCTATAATTGGCGCATCTATTATACTCTTTATATAGAGTTCAAACTAACAACTTCAACATTTGACAAAGTCTTAAGAGGAATCTTTGATGTCATTTGGATTACAAACCCTTGCCATAACCAATCATCTCGTATCTTAAAAGACTAATATTTTATAATATGGTAAATTTTAAATTCTGTTAGAAGAAATATTCATATTCATTTAGTATTTGATATTATTTTTGAATAAGATTATTTTCAGTAAAAATATACTTAATTAAAAAATAACCTTATTATCATCTTGATTTATGATTATTTTTTACCATCATTACCATATCTTACAAATTACAATCAATATATCATTCAGAATTTTCCTTTCTTTCTCTACTCATCACCCTTCAATTTCTTACATCAACTTTCATCCCCAAAATCCAACAGATTAATTATACCACATTGTATCTATACTCATAGATTCATTGCATGTAATTATAGATTCTTTTTTGGGGTCTGAATGTGGTTATAGATTCAGATCTCTATCAAACAAAAAGATAGACAAGAAATTAACACTGTATTTTTTCAAGTTCATTCATCAAGTAAATCATACACGTGCACATTCTTCTATGGTGCACTTTTTTAAATATTTTGTATTAATTACCCAATTAATCCATGCATGCATATATATATTGGATGAATCATGTTTAGTTATCCTAATGTATGACGTGGAAAATATATTTTAATTTCCTTATTATTGAACCTCACAATACTATCCACATGGATAATAATTTATTTAGTTGACTATTTCGCATGCTCAACACTCAATAGGCCTATAAATACAAGCCCTATCATGAATTCCAATCACTTTTCAACATACACACAGAGAGATATATGCAAAAACGAATCCTGAAGAACTATGGCTAGTCTGGCAGTAATCACCAGATTTCCCGTTCAACTATTGAGCATGCTCTTCAACTTCCTCAAGCTAGCTTATAGAGCTTTCAAATGGTTCTTAGACTTCCTTCTCTACCACCCATTTTACAGCCTTCATGTTCATCATCATCATCAACAACCTCTTCATCATGAATTTCAGATGGTTACAGAAGATCGAGTCGAAATATGGCGTCCTCGTCGTCGTGAAGGAGGAGGAGAAGAAGAAGTGGATTGTGTTGTGTGTCTAAGCAAGATTGGTGAAGGAGAAGAAGTTAGAGTGCTGAGGTGTGAACATGTTTTTCATAGAGATTGTTTGAATCAATGGGTTGAATTTAGGAACTATACTTGTCCTCTTTGTGGGGACTTTCTGGGTTGTGGGATTAGGAGTGTCGTTCATGGTTGGGGAGGAACAACCGATGAGATTTTCTTTAGGTTTTCTTCTTCTTCTTGGTAATTCTAAGCGAGAGAACTGGTGGCTTCGCTGAGTTTTATTGGGATATATCATGTATATATGGGTTTTAAAATAAAATCTGTATATATTAATCTAATCATGGATGTGAGATACAAGTATATATCCAACTCTAAAATGAATTCTAGGTTTGATTTTCCATGTGAGCTATCTCACAAATCACCACATTTATTTATTTATTTATTTAAAACCCATATTTAATTGGTCAAAATTATACTTTTCATCCTCTAACTTTATATAAAGTTTTAGTTTGATTTCTTAATTTTATATATATTAAGATATAAAAATACTCATGAACTTCTACCTAAACTGCGCCTAAAAAGATACAAATATATCTATAAACTTGCAAGACTAGTGCAAACATGAGAGAACCATTAAAATTGACTAACATGCGTTACTTTTTGTGGGGGGCATACTATTGTTATAAAAGTATATGGTTTTAAGTGTACTTTAAGTAAAAATTTATGGGTATTTTGTTACCTTTACTTTTTTTTAATTTTTTTAAATTGAGAGTATTTTAGTGCTTCCATATATAATAGGGTAAAGTAGTATCAAACATGGTAAACTTATTTCTCATATGCGGTCATAGTCTTATTTCTCAAGTACTTCTATTTTAGTACTTCCGTAATAATATAGTACAAATTTACCCATAATCTTATTTATCAAGTATTAAGAATTGTACCAAATTAAAAATATTATGGAAGAAATTGTACTAAATTAAAAAAATTATAAGTAAAATTGTATTATAAATAAGATTAAAATAGTAACAACATAGGATAAATAAAATTAGAATATTGAATGTTATTTTATCCCCATAATAATATCACGGCCTCGCCACAAAAGGTAAGGGTCATTAGTCAAAACAGTTATGTCATTTGGCCATAATATCGTGGGTAAAAAAGTTTTCGTGTTTTTATTCAAATGCCATTTTTTAAAACAATTATCTAAACCATTTTTTTTATTTTTGCTAAAACTTGTTTTAAGAAAAAATTTCAACACTATTATAAAAACAAGAAAACATATACAACCAAGGTGAAAATGTCATCAATAAAAGAATTGAGCCATTTTACCCAAAAAAAAAAAGTTTTGAGCCATCACTGAATTCTTTGTTTCATCCGTTGGAGTTGATAATTGTTTTCAAATTTGTTGTCATTTTGCACAACTAAACCACCTTATCACCTTCATGGTGTTATGATTCATGTATCTTTCAATATATGATTATCGTATATCTTTCAATCAACATATCATTTAAACTTTTCCAGACCACGATGTAGAATGTACCTAATTTAGATTGATTGCATTTAATTTAATAAAGGCTTTTTTTTGGAGTCTATGAATCTAGTTATAGATTTAGACCTATGGATATGAATCTATCTTATTTTTATCTATTTCAAAAGGAGATGAATATAAGAAGAGTTCATTCATCTTAGAAAGCAAAGGGTTGTAGACTTATGTTATCATCTTATAAAGATCGATTCTCAATGGATTTGGATGGATTAAATCCCAAAAGGAAATAATATTTATTTATTAATTAATTTTGAACTCATTATTTTAAAACTCAAATAACGAGCAATTGATGGAAAGGACGGTGTGGTTATCTACTATTTAGTATATTTAAAAAGCAGGGAACATGCAGCGCGTGTCATGTCAGCAATGTTACTCAAAACATTATTTCTATTATACCTATTTTTAGAATATTTTATTTTATAGAATGTACTCTTGAATTTAGATTTTAGACTCACAGGATATGCAATCAGAGAAACAATTATTTGGAAAACTATACTCACTCCATCTTCTCTGTCACAATGATACTAAATATTTGTTTAGATAAATCTAAAATATCTACCGCTAGAAATAGTGATTAATTCCCTCTATGCTTTAAAGAACTCAACTAAATGTCATCTTAAACACTTCTTTTAATTATGACGTTGAAAGTTTAATCTTTTGTATGTGTGGTGTGTATATCTTGTATTGAGTATAGGATGACAAAAAGAAAATATCCCATCACAAAAAAGAAAGAACCTTGTGAAATATGAAAACTGTTATATATTGCCTTGTTTGGGATAAAGAAATTTGCCTAAAGGATGGGGGAGAGATGAAAGGCCCTTAGGCCTTTCTTGATGGAAAATAATGCTTCCATATTTTGGGGATCTATAGAAAATGTCTGCTCCCAATAAATTTAATTTAAGCACTGTATTTGTGCGCTGAAGCCTGATGTATCCGCCCAACCAGATGTGAAATTGCCTATGTTGGCCACACTCAAAATAGGCCCATAAAGGGTGGGCACATTGAATTATACTACCGGGCTATGGGCTTACTATAGGACCGCTTGTGCCTGCCTATATAAATATATTTTTTTTTAAATATTAAGTTTTCACTTGTGCTACTTATAAAGTGCATGAATTGCAGAACATATTTAATCGTGCTGCTTATCCATTATGCCTACCATTTGTCTAAATCTTTCCTTTTGGCAATGCACTAATGCTCTTCCTCTGAATGTTTACTGCTGGCTACTGTGTAAGAGTTTAGCTTTTCCTCTTTGTTGATCCAATTCATAGACATAAGAAGAAAAAAAACAGAGAAAAGATAATAGTTGCTATAATATTATTCAGCTGTACATTAATTGGGTGGCTTTACTTCTGGAGTAATGAGTTTTGTTTGAAATTATTTTTTTTGTCAGTTGATTCATTTGCAAAGATCTCTAGTTTGTCTATAATTACACACTCCAATTTTGTCCTACTTGGTGATTATTGATGATATGGTTTCATTCCTATATGTAAGTACATTTAGTAATTATTTATTTTTCTCTTGGATTTGTGACAGCTTTGTGATTTTGGGTTTACACGTGCAATGTCAATGAATAATGTTGTTTTGCATCCATAAAATGCTTGCTTATTAAAACTGAGGTTGTTTATTTGGTATAATGGCTTTTCTATAGCTTCTTGCACTTTGAAAAATCATGCTACTATGTGTATGTTTTTTTTACAGGCACTCCATTGTACATGAATTTTCTATATATATATTTTTTACAGCAAGTTCAACCTAAACTGTTTATTATAGACTTAAATAGATTTATCTATAAGTTTGGGCTAACTCATGCCTATTTAATATTAAACAGGTAGAGCATAAGCTGACCATCAGACCAACCTGTTCTGCCCATTGCACCAACCCTAGGCCCAAGCCTTGAAATCCAAAATCAACACGAGAGTGTTTTTTTTCTTGAATTGGTAATGAATCAATATATAAAACTATTTGGATAGTCAAGTGTATGAATTTAAGTCTGTGATTTAATCTATTTTTATAAGTAATGAAAAGATGTATTATTTTTTTTATTTTATTTAAAGTACATTTGAGTATTTTACTTCGAAAAAGAGAGTATTGTACTAATTCAAACGTTTGACTGAATTTATTAAATCCCTAATATATGTATACTCCCTCTAATATATATAAGATATAATTAATTTAGATAAATTAAAAAAACTAAATAAATAAGTTAATTATAATAAATGTTATATGATCACCCCAAAATATTTATATATAATATTAAATTATGTATCAATTTATAAATTATATATCATAATTTTTTCAATTAATATATCATTTAAACTTTTCCAACCACGATGTAAAATGTACCTAATTTAGATTGATTGCATATAATTTAATAAAGTTTTTTTTGTCTATGAATCTAGTTATAGATTTAGACCTATCGATGCATCTATCTTATTTTTATCTATTTTAAAAGGAGATGAATATAAGAAGAGTTTTTTTTTTTTTTGTACAAAATATAAGAAGAGTTCATTCATCTTGAAAGCAAAGGGTTGTAGACTTGTGTTCTCATCTTTGATGATGAACGCACTTATCAAATCAATAGACCACTTGCTGGTAAATTAATTCACTTTTTAATTTTAAGGCTTAGCCTATTAAGTAATTTTTGTTTTTCTTTTTTATATTGAAATTTGTGTGTTGGGTTTTATAAAAGATCCATTCTCAATGGATTTGGATGGATTAAATCCCAAAAGGAAATAATATTTATTTATTAATTAATTTTGAATTTATTATTTTAAAATTCAAAAAACAAGTAATTGATGGAAAGGAGGGTGTGGTTATCTATTATGGGCCCGTTTGGATAAGAGTTTAGAAAATAACTTATAAAAAAAAAGATTTTTGGGTAGCTTTTAGAAAAGGGCTTATGGAGAAGAGTTTATGAAAAAAATAATTTTAAATAAATGAATGTTTATATAGTTATGTATAGAAATACTTTTATTATTGGTAAATTAAAAAAAATGGTATGATTATTAAATATAGGAGAGAGAAGAGATAAAAGATGAGAGATAAGAGATAGTGTATATGAGAGATAGTGTAGAAAAAAAAGGAGAAATGAGAGAGGGTATAGAAAAGAAAGGAGAGAGTAGAGATAGTGTAGAAAAAAGAGAAGAGAGAAGAGATAATGTATGGAAAAGTAAGGATAATATATTAATTGATTAGTCCATAAACTCTTTTACTATTTCATAAGCTATTTTAACTAACTTATCTGAAACCTTAGTTTTAAACTATGGTTTAGTCCAAAAACCCTTTTAAATAAATATAACTATTTATTTTAAAATTTTTTAAAATCTAGGTTTTACTCAAACCTAAATTTAAAATCTAAATTTTATTTAAACTTAGATTTAAAATTTAAATTTAGAAAATTTTCAAACATACGCTATTTAGTATATTTATAAAAGCAGGGCCGAAAACATGCAACACGTGTCATATCAGCAATGTTACTCAAAATATTATTTCTACTATACCTGTTTTTAGAATATTTTATTTTATAGAATGTAACTGCCTACATTGAATTTAGATTTAACAATTATTTGGAAAACTATACTCAACCCTTCTTCACTGTCATAATTATACTAAATATTTGTCTTTTAGGTAAATTTAAAATATCTACTATTAAAAATAGTGAGTAATCTTTTTGTATTATAGAATTTAATAAATCCAACTAAATGCATATATATAGTGTGTATATCTTCTATTGAATATAATAAGATGACAAAAAAAATATCGCATTACAAAGAACCTTGTGAAATATAAAATATTTATTTTAGGTAGGTCTAAAATATCTACTACCAAAAATAGTAATTAATCCCCTTTGTACTTCAAAGAACCCAACTAAGCGTTATACTAAACACTTCTTTTAAGTGTGACGTTGCAAGTTCAATATTTTGAATGTGTGGTGTGTATATCTTGTATTGAGCATAAGATGACAAAAAATATCCCATTACAAAAAAAGAAAGAACCTTGTGAAATATGAAAACTATTATATATGGCCTTGTTTGGGATAAAGAAATTTGCCTAAAGGATGGGGGGAGAAATGAAAGGCCCTCGGGCCTTTCTTGATGGAAAAGAATGCTTCCATATTTTGGGGATCTATGGAAAATGTCCGCTCCCAATAAACTTAATTTTGGCACCGTATTTGTCTTTATAAAATAATATAATTCCAATTTTTTGTCCCCAAGCCTTGAAACCCAAAATCAACACCAGAGTTCTTTTTTGTTCTTGAATTGATAATGAAGCAATATATAAAACTATAAAGTAGAGTATATCCCTTGATATAGAAAGTAAAATAGATTGCAGTACCCTAATGCCATTCTTTTATAATATCTAGTATTATAATCTTATTTATATTTCACCCACTATCTTAATCTTATTTTTTTGGTATTTTAAGCACTTTAATATTATTTATAATGCACCATAAACTAAAAATAATTTAGAGTACTGAATATAATTGAAAAATAATATTAGGGGTACTGGATATACCAACACGCTAATCTTATTTAGGATACTGGAGATATATAGCACCATAATCTTACATATTAGTTAATTAAAGAGATTATTAAAAGTATATAATGTTAAAGGAAGTCATATCAAATTGATTTTAGTAATTTTTCTAGAAAGACAATCTTGAACACACGGTTTATCTAAAATCTAATAAGGTATCTAAACAATTTGAAACGGGGACATAAAAAATAAACAAAGATTAAGATCATTGTCCTGGGCCTCTAACATTGAAAAAAAATATAAATCTAGACAAAAGAAAAAAGTAGCAAAGAGAATATTATAATATAAATAATAAGTCCCACGTTGATTAATTAAATAGATGATTAAAGGTATATAATATTAAGGGAAATCTTATCAAATTGACTTAAATAATTTTGATAGAAAGACAAACCACAAACATACATATTTACCTAAAATCTAATAGTTAGATCTAACATAATGGATTAGTCTATTACAATATGAAAAATCAATGCTCGAATTTTGTTAGAAAAAATAATGATATTTAGTGTATGACAATATCTCAAATAAAAGAATTTATGTCCTTAACAAAAAAATAAAATCCTATGTCTCAACCACGTGTGTAGTTTGAGGATAACTTCCATGGTCGTATAGTCCGGCAAGACTAAAATTGAATGTAGGAGATTGCTATTTGCTTTTTTTGATCTATGAACCACCAATTTTTCACGTTGTTCATGTAGCTAGTGCAATCTTGGAGCCACTCTTTTGATAAATTTGAATATGTGCGTGCTTGGAAAATTCCAAACCTAGGTTTTGTTCAAAACTTAGATTTGGAGAAATTTTAAAACAAACAGCCATATTTGTTCAAATGGGCTTTTAGACTAAATTATAGTTTAAAACTAAGGTTTCAGATAAGTTGATCAGAGTAACTTATGGAACAGTAAACCACTTATGAACTAACCAATTACTATATTACCCCTACTTTTTCTTACACCCTCTCTCCTCTCTCATACTTTTTCTCTCTTTTCTTTCTTACACCCTCTCTCATCTCTTCTCTCCTCTCCTCATTTAATACTCATATCCTTTTTTGTAATTTATCAATAAAAAAGTACTTTTGGAAATAACCATCAAAACACTCATTTATTCAAAACCATTTTTTTTCTCATAATCTCTTCTCCAAAAGCCCTTTTTTATAAGCTGTTCAAAAGCCATTTTTTTCCATAAGCCCATTTTTAAAATTCTATCCAAACAAGCCCTATGTGTTCGATTCAGTGTCACGTTAGGTTGGTTATGGAGACAGGTTCACTATTTGACGAGTCGGTTTGGATTAGATTTTAATAAAACAAAAGTATTCAATTAGCATTACATAGAGTTTCCTAAAAAAAAATGGGTAGGCTATCTCTCCCTTAATTATTTGTCATTGCCTTTATTACTTTAATAATACCCCTATTTTGGCATAGCTAGAATGGTATAATAATTAATTTATCAATTTTATGTTGAACTACGTACTACAAATAGGCCATTTGAAAAGTAGTTGTGGGAATTGGAACAAGGCTTCTTCTTATCATGTTGGTGCGCCTCTTCAACAACAAACGTACATGTATGGAACACTTAAAACATTAACGTATAAGTTGATCTGTAAATCCTAATTAATTTCATAAGAAAAGAAAAACAACACTATATCTATATATAATAGACTTATAAGATTGAATCTAGTAAAAAATATAGATACCACAAGGTTAAACACAAACATTACATATGTTTATATATGTAATTTAATGAGAATCATAATACTTGACTTTATTATTTCATGATCATGCTCTTTGTTTATCCCATGACTCACCGGAGCCACCAGTTGTCACGTTAAGAATTCCCAGAAAACGAAGAAAACTTAAAGAAGATGACATGTACTTGTCTTCCCTCATCATTAAAAACCCTCGCCCTATAACCCAGAAAATCCCCACAAAGAGGACAACCATAGTTCATGAGACGAACCCATTGATTGAAACAATCTCTGTGAAAAACATGCTTACACCTCAACCCTCTAATTTCATCTCCTTCACCAATCTTGCTCAGACACACTGCATAAAACCACTTGTTCTTCTTCTCCATGAGGATGCCATATCTCTACTTGTTGCTGTTCGTTTTCTTCTTCTGTAAATATCTGAAACTCTTGAAGAGGTTGATGGTGATGAAAACTAAGGCTGTAAAATGGGTGGTAGAGAAGGAACTCAAAAACCCATTTGAAATGGGAGAAAGCTAGCTTGAGGTAGTTGAAGAGCATGATGAATAGTAGGATAAAAAATCTGGTGATTATTGCAAGAGTACTCTTCATGCAGATCTATTGGATTTCAACTTTGAACTTGTGGCCTTTTGAATTTGATTTGAGGCTGGATTTATAATGTTAAATCAGGTATTGCATTTGTAGAGGTATATTGAGAGCATGCAAAACACTTCACGCAATTAATTGCTTTAGGCATAACGACTTCATGGACCACGTACTTATGTGTTGGATGAGTTATGGGAGATTTTTTATCAATTTTTTTCTTTTTAGATATTGCATTTGTAGAGGTATATTGAGAGCATCCAAAACAGTTCACGCAATTAATTTCTTTCTGCATAACGAGTTCATGGACCACTTACGTATGTGTTAGCTGAGTTATGGGAGATTTTTTATTTATTTTTTTTATCAATTTTAGAAATTGGCTTGGTATTAAGACCCAATTCGGACCGTTTGGTTAGAGCAGTGAATATGTGAACAAATCCCTTAATTGGTCTGGTCAAACGTTTTAGATAGATCAGTTAAGTTAGATTTTATATTTTTCTTTTTCCTTTTGTTAAACTTAAAAATTTATGAAAAAATAACATTCCATTAAATTTGTCTTTTAGTAACTCTTGTCTTACTTGTGGCTTATATATTAATCTTCCATTTATTTATGGATTAATATCTTTTATTATTTAAATATTACTCTTTTCAAAATATGTATGATTTTTTTGTATATTTAATTAAATTAAATTATTTTAATAATGATTGATTGACCTTGGTTCAACTAAAGTTGGATTGTTGACTATTAAACCACTAAGGCAATTTTTAGTGCCTATATCTCCACAAATAAGTCTTTAATTATTATCAGCAGAAGTAGAAGGAATTCAATATTATTTTCCTTCACTAAAACTTCATGTTTAATCTTGTGCATAGATCAAACCAAATTAATTAAGACCTTCATTATATGGTTTGATAATCCTCATATTCAAAATCTTCGGTTATATCAAACACTAAATTGCTCTGATTCTGATGAATGATCCCTTATAGGCATATCAAGAGCTCTGTTTAATCGATATAAAGATGGCAAACGATTCAAGAAGATTCCAAAGGAAACCTCACCGATATTATGTCCGCAAATTCTGTTCCTATTTTCAAATCTCGATTTCCTATATTTGCAAATGACAACCATAATTAAGGGGCAATGGAATTTGATGGAGAAAAAGAGCAATCGGAGATGAGGAGTTACCTATGTTAAATCTATCCTTAATATCAACATGGTATGATTTCTTGAGGATTATTGTCGTGAGCTTGATTGAGTATATATCTATGCTAGATTTATTGCATTGAAGTGGCTGATAGCATGAGGTATGATAGAATGTCTCGTTTTGGACTTAATGAATCTAGTGAGGAAATAGGGGATGACTTGGGCTGTAATTCTAGTATTGATGGTGGATTTTCTGATCTTAAAATTGGTGCTGGTTTAATGCTTTGTTGTTATGTTTGGGATGGAAGGATGTTTAGAACTTATGTAACAATTGTTCAGAGGATTAAATTAAGAAGATTTAAGATGGGTTCCACAGGGAGTTGGGGGATTGCTTTGCTATCTTAATACATTTGCTGCTCAATAGGAGTTATCTTGGCTTTTGTAATAAATCTCTCCCCATGGATGAATTTGTGTTGTTATAGCCCTAGTAAATTCCAGTTGAGTTGAAAGTTTTTAATAATTTCAGTCTTCCTTTTCCCCTCTTATTATGAGAGGGGCTGTTAAAGCTGCTAGTGAATATGCAGCATTGGCTTATATATAAAGAGTTGGGATCAATTTTTAAGAAAGTTGGAGGACAACCACCTTTTCTCGCCATTATCATGGATCATAGGGTAGAATTATATTGACTTGTCTACAGGGAGAAGCGTGGATTTGTTTTGTTCTGTTTTCACGTGTTTTGATGTGTTAGTGACTTTACTTATAGTTTAGGGTTGAGTTTGATATCTTTCGTTGGTTAGCTATTTCAATCAGTTTTAGTGTTTGTAATCTTGTTTTACTTCAATTTTGGTATTTGAATGACTTTGCTTGTAATCTTTCGATTCATATCCAATAATCTAGTCGAACCACACATGATAATTAACGTTTACATACATGTCAACTTATATTTAGAAAATTTTCAAACACTCGCTATTTAGTATATTTATAAAAGCAGGGCCGAAAACATGCAACACGTGTCATATCAGCAATGTTACTCAAAATATTATTTCTACTATACCTGTTTTTAGAATATTTTATTTTATAGAATGTACTTCCTACATTGAATTTAGATTTTAGACTCACAGGGTATGCAATCATATAAACAATTATTTGGAAAACTATACTCAACCCTTCTTCACTGTCATAATTATACTAAATATTTGTCTTTTAGGTAAGTTTAAAATATCTACTATTAAAAATAGTGACTAATCTTTTTGTATTATAGAATTTAATAAATCTAACTAAATGCATATACATATTTAATCATACTGCTTATCCATTATGCCTACCATTTGTCTAAATCTTTCCTTTTGGCAATGCACTAATGCTCTTCCTCTGAATGTTTACTGCTGGCTACTGTGTAAGAGTTTAGTTTTTCCTCTTTGTTGATCCAATTCATAGACATAAGGAAAAAAAAAAAACAGAGAAAAGATAATAGTTGCTATAATATTATTCAGCTGTACATTAATTGGGTGGCTTTACTTCTGGAGTAATGAGTTTTGTTTGAAATTATTTTTTTTTGTCAGTTGATTCATTTGCAAAGATCTCTAGTTTGTCTATAATTACACACTCCAATTTTGTCCTTCTTGGTGATTATTGATGATATGTTTTTCATTCCTATATGTAAGTACACTTAGTAATTATTTATTTTTCTCTTGGATTTGTGACAGCTTTGTGATTTTGGGTTTGCACGTGCAATGTCAATGAATAATGTTGTTTTGCATCCATAAAATGCTTGCTTATTAAAACTGAGGTTGTTTATTTGGTATAATGGCTTTTCTATAGCTTCTTGCACTTTGAAAAATCATGCTACTATGTGTATGTTTTTTTATAGGCACTCCATTGTATATGGATTTTCTATATATATATATATATATATATATATATATATATATATATATATATATGCAGCTTACAGAAAGGGCATGCCTATACCCTTTATGCATGTAGAGTTCAACTCAACCTATTTATTATAGACTTAAACATGCTTGTCTATAGGTTTGGGCTAACCTGTGCCCATTTAATTTAAATAGGTAGGGTACAGATTAACTGTCAGATTAACCTATCTTGCCCATTGTGCAACCCTAATTCTAAGCCTTAAAAACCAAAATCAACACTAGAGTTTTTTTTTTCTTGAATTGATAATGAATCAATATATAAAACTATAAAGTAGAGTATGTCTTTGATATAAAACAGAAATAAAATAACATTCAATATCCTAATTTTATTTTTTAGTAATATCCAATACTATAATCTTATTTATGGTTTATCCAATACATTGATATTATTTTTTTGATACTTAAAATACGTTAATGTTATTTATAGTGCACCATAAACAAAAAATAAGTTTATGGTGTTAGATGTAACTGAAAAATAATATTGGGATTGCGGGATGCATCAACACCCTAATCTTATTTAAGATGATGGATTTATATACCACCCTAACTTTATTTATATAGTGTACCCAATACTCTTAAACCACAAATAAGATTATATGCCTGTTTGGTTTTTATAAAACCAAGGTTTTAAAAGCCCTTTTGGGGCAAAACTTTGGTTTGGAAAAATTTTAAGACAAACAACTATATTTATTCAAACGGGCTTTTAAACTAAACTATGGTTTAAAACTAAGGTTTTAGATAAGTTAGTTAGAGTAGCTTATGGAACAATAAACTACTTATGAACTAACCAATTACTATATTACCCCTATTTTTTTATACTATCTCTCCTCTCTCTAACTTTTTCTTACACCATCTCTCATACTTTTTCTTATACATTCTCTCTTCTCTTTTCTTACACCCTCTCTCCTCTCTCCTCTCTCCTCTCATCTCTCATCTCTTCTCATTTAATACTCATACCCTTTTTTATAATTTACCAATAATAAAAGTACTTCTAAAAATAACTATCCAAACACTCATTTATTCAAAAATATTTTTTTTCATAAACTCTTTTCTAAAAGTCCTTTTCTATAAGCTATTCAAAAACCCTTTTTTCCATAAGCCTATTTTTAAAAATCCTATCCAAACAGGCCCTATGATATTAAATGTAACTGAAAAATAATATTAGACGGTGTTAGATGCATAAGCAAAATAATATCATAGTACCATATGCATTAAGATTAAAATATTAAATGTTATTGAGAAATAACATTAAGATATAAGATGTTACTTCATCCTATAAAAATAACAAGTCATTTCTCATCATCTACCACCCCCTTACAATAAGGTCGGGGCTCATCAAAGATACTAATAGCGTCTATATACATGAAATTAATTGAAATCTACCTGTACTTAAACCGAACCATTCTAGCTAGCTAGCTTGATCAATCATATTTTTATTGGGGTATGATCTTCATTAATTATGGTTACTTGTAATCAAGTAGATGACTTGAGCACAATATGTAAACACTTGGGAACTTGATCCTTTTTCCTTAACTAACTAAAGTTCAAGTCATTTTTATGATATACCTAATAATTCAGCAAAAGTCGCAATACCCAGCTTAGTATTAAATCCGACAAACCCACCCCTCCACTACTTTAGTTTATGTCTCCTTTCGGTTCAACAACGTTGGTTTTTAGAAGGCCGAACTTCTCCCTTTGTTTTTTTGGTTGAAAATTTTGCCACTTTTAGATTTGTTTCTTTTGTTGGCAATCAAACTTTTACATTTTCTGGTTCATATATCTGAATTCAGATACACGTACCATCATATGTATGTATCTGCGTGTGCATATATATATATATATGTATATATGCATGTCTATAGATTTATTCCTTAACAAACTCATATTTTTATATATTTATTTATATAATTTTAATATACCTCTGTCATTAATTTAATCATTAATTATATTATTTATACACAATTTAGATTAATGTACCTTATATTAAATTAGTAATTAATAGGATATAATTGTTATATTTTTATCATTTCTCTCAAATAATTATTTTTCAAATAAAAGATATTATATTATTATGATTTGTATTTCATTTCTCCATTTGATTGTAAAATAAGAGTGAGATAATTAATTTGTATATATTAAAAAATTAGTTAAATTAATTGTTTATAAAAAAAATATGTATTGATTTTCCTGAAGTACTCATTTGAATCATTGCATTGGAAACCACTCTTTTAATAAAAAAAATAATTTATATATGCAATCAATTATAAAGAGAGTTTAGAAAAAAAATTATAAATTTATGAGATAAAATAGATTTATGGGTATTACATTTAGAACCAAAATAAACTCATCACTAATTCGTATATTTAGGACCAAAGTGAGTAATTCATAAATAATATGTCTCGTCGGTTAAAAAAACAGTAATTCAAAGATAATTAGCATTATTTATGTGACATGTCCCTTAATTATTTAATTTTTTTTTTATAAACATGTGACATGCCCCTGAATTATTTAACTTTTTTTTATAAATCCCTGAATTAATTAATTGAGATACAAGTGGTTTACAAGTCTATATATCCCACTAATGTTTTGGATTTGGATAGTCAACTGTATAAATTTAAGTCCGTGATTTAATCTATTTTTATAAGTAATAAACATCTGTATTATTTTTTTATTTTATTTAAAGTACATTTGAGTATTTTACTTCGAAAAAGAGAGTATTATACTAATTCAAACGTTTGACTGAATTTATTAAATTCCTAATATATATATATATATATATACTCCCTCTAATATATATAAGATATAATTAATTAATTTAGATAAATTAAAAAACAAATGAACAAGTTAATTATAACAAATATTATTTGATCACACCAAAATATTTATATATAATATTAAATTATATATCAATTTATATGTTATATATGGTATATCTTTCAATTAATATATCATTTAAACTTTTCCAATGACAATGTAGAATGTACCTAATTTATATTGATTGCATTTAATTTAATAAAGTATTTTTTTGTGGTCTATGAATCTAGTTATAGATTTAGACCGATGGATGCATGTATCTTATTTTTATCTTTTTCAAAAGGAAATGAATATAAGAAGAGTTCATTCATCTTAGAAAGCAAAAGGTTGTAGACATTGTGTTTTCATCCTTGATGATGAAGCCGCTTATCAAATTAATTGATAACTTATTGATAAATTAACTGATAATTTATTGATAAATTAACTGATAATTTATTGGTAAATCAATTCACTTTTTAATTTTAAGGCTTAGCCTATTAAGTAATTTTTGGTTTTTTTTTATATTGAAATCTTTGTGTTGGGTTTTATAAAAGATCCATTCTCAATGGATTTGGATGGATTAAATCTCAAAAGGAAATAATATTTATTTATTAATTAATTTTGAATTTATTATTTTAAAATTCAAATAACGAGCAATTGATGGAAAGGAGGGTGTGGTTATCTATTATTTAGTATATTTATAAAAGCAGGGCCGAAAACATGCAGCACGTGTCATGTCAGTAATGTTACTTAAAATATTATTTCTATTATACCTGTTTTTAGAATATTTTATTTTATAGAATGTAACTGCCTACATGGATCTCTTGAATTTAGATTTTAGCCTCACAGGGTATGCAATCATATAAACAATTATTTGGAAAACTATACTCACTCCCTCTTCTCTTTCGTAATGATACTATATATTTATTTTTTAGATAAGTTTAAAATATCTACCACTAAAAATAATAATTAATCCTCTTATATTATAGACTTTAATAAATCCAACTAAATGCTATATTAAACACTTCTTTTAAGTACGAGGCTTTGAGTTTAATATTTTTTTTATATATATAGTGCGTATAAGTATAAGATGGTAAAAAAATATTGCATTACAAAGATTACAAAGAACCTTGTGAAATATGAAATATTTGTTTTAGATAAGCCTAAAATATTTATTACTAAAAATAATAATTAATCTTCTATAAAATTTAGGCTTTGTTTGGTTCACTATAGGGGAGGGTAGGTTAGATTAATTTAAGGGAGGGTAGGAAAAGGTAGGGGAGATTAGTGAATGTCGTTTTTTATTTGGTTCAGAAGGGGATGGGAGGGGAGGGGAGGAGGGTTAATTAAAAGTTGACAAAAATACCCTTATATCTTTATTTAAATTTATTTATTTTTTATTTATATTATTCATATCAAAATTATTATTTTTTAATTTATAAATCTTAAAATTGTTTATCTCATTTATATATATAATAAAAATAAAAAAAATAAAAAAATGTTAAATTTTTAACATTATTTTTTATTAATTTTATAATTATTATATATTTTAATATAATACATAAATAATTTATTATACTTATTAAGTTTTATTATAATTTATTATAATTATTATGTAATTAAAGAAAAAATTTGATGTAAAAAAATTAAAAAAAATGTTTGAGGGTATAATTGAAATATTAAAAAAAGTTTAGGAACATTTTAGTCAAAAAGAAGGTAAAATTTTCTTTCCCCTCCAAAAACCCCCACTTTTGGAGGGGAGGGGAGGGGAGGGGACCACAAAAAGATAAAAAATCTCCCTCAGGGGAGGGGACCATAAAAAGATAAAAAATCTCCCCTCCCCTCCCCTCCCCTCCATTTTTTTTAACCAAATATACTTTCCCCTATCCTCCCCTCCAAAATCCTCCAACCAAACAAACTCTTAAAGAACCTGATTAAGTGTCATACTAAACACTTCTTTTAAGCATGGCGTTGCAAGTTCAATCTTTTGTATGTGTGGTGTGTATATCTTGTATTGAGTATAAGATGACAAAAAAAAAATCTTATTACAAAAAAGAAAGAACTTTATTGTCTCGTCATAAAATTTAAGTCATAACCAATATATAATATGAATAATTTTATATTTTTTAAATCTAAAATCTTGAATAAACCATTTGAAAGAACATAATCTATCACAATTTTAATCAAAAGACAAGTCCTTTATAGAAATTTTGATAAGATCATTGTTGTATAACCGATCTCCAGAAAATTATACAATAGACTACATACGTTCCAAATCATCTGTAATATTTTCTAAAATAACCAGAATCCTACCTATAGACTATATGGAGCGACTATTCTTTCAATAAAATAATACAAATAATTCATAAAATCATAATTATATTATACATGTATATTCCCAAAAACAATACTTCAGATCTTCAATGGGGCTCTTTACTGTTCAGTTGGAGGAGTATGGTTAACTGCACTATCTGAAATCAAATAATCTATTCGTGAATAACGTCCTAAAAATATACTTTAAAAATGCGAAAATAAACAATGTATCAACATGTTCAAATGTAAAACCATTTAAAACAATCTTTTCAAAATAATCACTTTTCAATAGGACTTCAACAGAATGAAGATAGGCATGGACACAGTCCTCGAGGATAAATAATCAAACGTAGCACGAGATATGAAACAGGCGTGGACATACAGTCCACAAGGGTAACTAACAAATCCAGCGTGGCTTGAAACCATGAAAACATATGCAAGTACAATATCTATGAATAACAGGCGCATGTACAAGACTTACGAATAACTAGCGCGATACTAAATCCCACAAATAACTAGCGCGAGGATGAGACTCACGAATCCATCGAGCTCGGGTTTAATCATGGTGCACCAAGGACTAACAGTACTACTGTTAGTAACTAACATTCTGTGTTCTGTTCTTTCTGAAAACATTTCTAGTATGCGAGGGGTCCATTAAACATTACATGTTCACAATAGTTTCTAATACAATAATCTTCATTAATAATATTTCTAATCATAAAACCCCAGCATGTTTAATAGAATAAAATCTTAAAAGATTTCTTCAATTCATATGGAATAGGTATTTAAATAATAAAATTCTTGTAAGCATATTTCATGAAAAAAATTAACTCAACATAACATTTGACAAAGTCTTTTCTAAAACTTTTTCATCTATTTTCATATATAACCATAATCATTTTATAAACAATTTAAAAGAAAACAATTTCTATAATTAAAGTCATGAATTCATATAACTTGTTTTTCATAAATCATATTTAAAAATTAACACTTTAAATAAAATATATCAAATAACAAGTTATTAATAAAAATAATATTTTTAAAGGACGTTATTAATACACTTGTGATATTTTGATATAGTTTACTTTAGGTCTATTCCTCGAAATAATATTCTCTTCTTAAATTACCTATATTCCCAAAATAAAATATTCCTTTAGCAAATAATATTTATTTGTCACCACCACAAAAATCTCATATATACTTACTAACACTCAAATATTCCAATAATTCCTCTTATCACCATTTCTATTTTCTTTAGAACACTTGAACCATGAAACCAAAATCTTTATCTCTTAAAGTTTTCAAACTTTGCAATCATATTTAATTGAAACAAGCCTCATCCAAATTTCATATTCTTCCATATAACTCAACACCCATAAGAAGAATGACTCTTCAAATATCCTTCTTTTTCCAACATACATTAAAACCCAAAGAACCTTATCTTATATCCATTTTACATTAATACAACAGCCCAAACATTTACTTAAAATGTTCCTTCCCTTTTCTCCTACTTTAATTTCAACAATTAACTTCCAACATAATAGTACAATTCTCTGGATAATAAACCCCAATGCCGATATATATATGTATTTATATCAACCAAAACATTAGCCCAACATATATATCAATACAGCAGCGTCCACGCATTCTTTTCTCCTTCTCTTTCTCTCATTTTTTTTTCATTTAATTTTTCTTTCAACTAAATCATAATAGCAACATATGTATGTATATATATATATAGATGAACAATCACACACATGCAGCTTCAACCGAGAAGCAGCAACTATCAACTAAATCCATATATATACATATACATACTGTAGTGCCCACATTTCTGATAAAATAAATCCACACAGTTTCAGTACCCAGAGGAAAACTGAAAGTAATTCACCAGAAGCATTTCAACATATATATAAACATAGCATATACATATACATCTATATGCCATAGCGTCCTCTCTTCCTTTCCTTCATAAATCCAGAAATCAGAGAACAAAAAGGACATCAACTTCTAGCTTAAAGCTGTGAGCATTCCGTGGAGAGTAAGAGATGTATGGCTTACCGCAGACCCCCACAAAGTAGCATTCTGTAGCAGCGACGGTGAAGAACGCCGGAGATATGAAGTTCCTACAGTAGTACATTGTGCGTAAGCCAACGACAGTAACTGCTAATGTATGACAGTAGAGAAGGCGGATGAACTTGCAAAACAGAAAAGAAAAAGGAGAAGCTTCCCTAACAAAAAGCTTTATGCATAGAAGGATAATGGCGACAGATCGATTGACAGAAGTTCAATAGAGGTCGCGATATGCACACTGAAAAAGAATGATGGATGGGAGATGGTAGATAGCGATGACACTGTCACCGGAAAGCTTCTCAGGCAGCTAGAGTTCACTGAAGCACACCGTGACGGTAGCTTGTGACTCTCTCTCTCTATTTATTTGTTTTTTTCATTCTCCAGTTGCTACAGCACATAGCCAGAAAATTAAAGGTGAAAACTACCGGAGAAACTCACCTTGGTTGAACTCACTTCTACAAGCAAGCTCTCCCTTCCGGTCACCTTCTCCGTCAACCAAAAGTCCACTGCAGTTGCTCACTCTCTCTCTCTCTCTACCCACGCAGCGCCAAAACGAAAGAGGAAGGAGAAGGACCACCTAAATCAGTAGGGATTAAGCTCTGAACGGAAAGAAGAACAATGGTATAGTTGCAGGCGAGCAATACAGACGAGGACGGGAGCTTATGGAATTGCGACTGCAGTGGATTTGTCGGGTGATATCGCGAATCTTCTTCTCCTTTCTTGCTGCCACTGTCGAGAAACAGAAGAAATGAGAGTGTGCTGGCATAAAATGGCAGAGGGATAAAATGATATAATTCTAATTTTTTATCCCCAAGCCTTGAAACCCAAAATCAACACCAGAATTCTTTTTTGTTCTTGAATTTATAACGAAGCAATATATAAAACTATAAAGTAGAGTATATCCCTTGATATAGAAAGTAAAATAGATTCCAGTACCCAAAATGTTATTCTCTAACTATATCTAATATTATAATATTATTTATGATTCACCTAATATTTTAATATTATTTTTTTAATACTTTAAGTACCTTAATATTATTTATAGTACACTATAAACTAAAAATAATTTAAGGTGTTAGATATAACTAACAAATAATACTAAGGATACTAGATGCACTGACATGCTAATCTTATTTAGGATGCTGGAGGTATATAGCACCCTAATCTTACATATTGATTAATTAAAGAGATTATTAAATGTATACAATGTTAAAGGAAATCATATCGAATTGATTTTAGTAATTTTGATAGAAAAATAACCTTAAATACACATTTATCTAAGCATCAAAACAATTTGATACGGAACATAAAAAATAAATAAAAATTAAGATAGTTGACCTGAGACCTCTAAGATTGAAAAAAATATAAACCCAGACAAAAGTAAAAAAGTAGCAGAGATAATATTATAATATAAGGAATAAGTCCCACATTGATTAATTAAATACATGATTAAATGTATATAATATCAAGAGAAATCTTATCAAATTGACTTAAGTAATTTTAAGCCAAAGACAGACCCTAAACATATATATTTATCTAAAATCTAATAGTTGGGTCTAACATAATAAATAAACAAGTCCATCATAACGTGAAAAACTAAAATTCAAATTTCATTAGAAAGAAATATCAATATTTAATATATGAAAATATCTCCAATAAGAGGATATATAGCCTTAATAGAAAAAAAATCCTATGTCTCAACGACGTGTGTAGTTTGAGGATCACTTCCATGGTCGTATAGTCTGGCAAGACCAAAACTGAATGTAGGAGATTGCTATTTGCTTTATGTATCTATGGACCACCAATTTTTCACGTTGTTCATGTAGCTAGGGCAATCTTGTAGCCACTTTTTTGATAATTTTGAATATGTTATGGTTCAGGAATTTATCAAATTTTAAAATCATGCTATCAAAAGATAAATATATATTTATGGCAAAAAAATTCAAATAGTAATGGGTAGCAGAGTGGTCAGGGACGGAGGATGAAAATCAGAGGTCCTGTGTTCGAATTTTGGTGACTGCAGAAGTGGAAGTTTTTATTTTCTCTGGCGTGCAAAATTACAATTCTACCCCTCCTTTCTTTTTCTTTGCAGAGCTCGTACAATGTTCTCCATTTCCTCTGCAACTCTCAGCGACATCAGAGGAAGGGAAACGGCGATAGGGAAAAATTGCATGCCATCGTTGTCGTGCTTCAGTCAATTTGATGCCTGTGTTATCGCGTTGGATAAGTCGCCATCAATGGCAGAGTCATGGTTTGATAAATGGGTCAGAGGGGTCGTGAGCAGGGGAGACAGAAGTTTGCAACATCGAGCTCTCTTGATGCTGCGATCTGTTGCCATCACTGTCGCCTTTCCTAGCTAGTCAGAACTGGTGGCTGGTGAGTGCTTCTCCTTCTTTTCACCTCTGTATATGGACAATCCTGTGCTTCTCGCCTGCTGTTCAATTCGGGCATCTCACCGCCAATGGAGTTTCGCCATTACTGTAGTGCCAGCCTTTGACTTCCTTTGTTGCTTCAAGGGTCCTTTATAAGTGTGTGTAAGGTAGGCCCTCAGTTTCGGCCCTCATCCTTGACTTCTCTAATCTCTACAATATACGAGTTGGGTCTGTTTGAAAATGGAAGATTGAGGTGATAATGATTGATCTTGTAAGATTTAAGCTTTTTAATAAGGAATAGGAGTCGAAAGTTTTGATTATTGTGGTGAATGACTTAAATGCATGATTTTATTTGTTCCCCTTACCCTTCTCTGTGTAAACGCGAAGGATTTAGGGGCTTGATTGATTTTGAGTTAGTTGATATTGTTAGAGGATTATCGATTGAGGTATGCTATTTGTGGGGTAAATTGCATTTTCTCTTCTATTCTTTTCTCTTCCTCTGTTCTGTATGCTTGCTGTGGAAAACAGAGACTTGTGGTTTTGGCTTGTAAATGAATGTTTGGTTCTGTGAACTTGATCCAACCCTGTCAATTGTAAAGAATGTGTATATATCATGACGCAATGGTTGTCGCCTACGGTGATTATTGGAAGCAGGGACCTTCTGTGTTGGCTTTAAGTTGATGCCTGCCTATGGGGGGTGTGTGTTGCCGTAAGGAAAGAGCTCGGGATAGTTTAGATATATATATATACTTATGTTCGGGTGTGCTGAGGAAAGGTGGTGATGATGGGAGTATTTGTGTATATGTACGTGTGTGAAATTGTTGCTGGACAGGAGATGCCGTGGGTGGATTTAGAAAAAGGAATTTTGGGTTGATAAGAAGTGTATATGACTTGCTAGGATGGTTAGGGTGTACACCTGTATATATTTATGAGATCGTGTTAGAATTCTATCAATAATGCATTTGAGGTTGTGAGTTAGCTGAAGGATGATACATAAGAAGATATGTGTATGCACTGTGGTCACTGTTGCTGTGTGTGAGGGTGTTCTGTATGTGCAGTGTATGTGTTTTGGAATATTGTTGCTAGATTGGTCTCAGTTAGTCGTGTGCACATAGGTATGGGTTTGCCTTTTTCTGTCTTGAAAAATCTGAAATTTGCTGGTGTGAGAAGGAGATGGGGCATTATCGTTGTTTGCACATAAGTATAAATATTGCTAATTAAATGAAAGAATAATAAAGGTGATTGGGGATTGTTATGCATATGCATACACACACACACATATGAAAAGAAAGATGAAATAGAAAGCTTATGGAGTTCGAGTGTCAGAATTAAGTAGTTCTGAGAGAATTTTGGAAGTTACAAAGTTTTGTAAGGGATGTGTTCAATGTTTAGAAATGATGAAGTGTTTGCCTTTATATTTGGTTGTAGCTTAAAAGTGATTTATTTATGTTGAAACTTTAAATAGGATGTTAATATACTATTTCAAAATACCAGGGGATTTAGAAAGGAAAGTAATCGAAGTGGTTGGGCTGAAAGAGTAACTATTTAGGAGCGTGACAGGTGAGTGAATAACGTTCCCTAAAATTTATATTTTCAAATGCATTGTCATTTCAAATGATGAATTTCAAATATAGATTTCGAAAAGCAAATTTTATGAAAGTATGGTTTAAGTCGTAAGAAATAATTTTCTTTCGATTGGTTTACAAATGAACTATGATTATGTATGGAAATGAATGAATAAGCTTTTGAAAAGAGTTTGACAAAAGTTGCATTCAAATGAGGATTATTCATGAAACATGTTCTTATGTGAATTTCATATGATTTTACAGTAACTTGATTTTAAATATACATGCTGGGGTTTTTGAAATGCAAGTGATTTTTACCAATGGTTATGGCATTGAAACGATTGAGATTATTTCATGTGAAATAAACCCCACGCATGATGGAAACGTTTTAGGACAGAATACAGAACGCTGGTTGCTAACAGCAGTACTGTTAGTCCTTGGTGCACCTTGGTTACCCGAGCTCGACGGATATACGTAGGTTTCATACTCACTACGGATATACGTGGGTCTTGTAGTCACGACGGATATGCGTGGGTCTTGTACTCACGATGGATTGTGGCCTCGAGCCACCAGATTATTATGTGGGTCTCGTACTCGCGACGGCTAGTGGCCTTGAGTCGCTGGATTGGTTAGTTACCCTCGTGGACTGTGTGTCCATGTCTGTTTTTGTTCTGTTGAAATCCTACAGAAAGATTATGGTTTGAAAAGATTTTTTTTACAACAATTGATTTGAAATAGTTATTTCAGATTGATTTGAAATGGTTACTACAAATTGTTGTTTTCCCTGAAGTACAGCTGTTTACGGAAATGTTTGCATCAAATTAAGAAATATTATGAAATATATTTTCAGCATGTTCATGTATTGTTTAATTCCACATTCTTTTAAATCATGTTTTGGGACGTTATTCACGAGTAGATTATTTGGTCTCAGATAGTGCAAGTGACCCTAACCTTCCCACTGAGCAGTGAAGAGCCTCGTTGCCGATCCAAAGCATCATTTTTTAAAAATAAAAAAAATATATATACTTTTGATATAATTATCATTAAGGAAGTGCTTGTATTATTTTGAAAGGAAGGTAAATGCTCCATATAGTCCTTAGAAAAGATTATGTTGATTTATGAGATACAATTTATGATGGTTTTTATTTCAAAACATTACATTTAAAGTTTTAGGCTTTCGGAATATGAAACTATTCATATTCTGTGTCAGTCACGGTCCAAATTTCAGGACGTGATAGAATATGTGTTCTATTCAGTGTCACGTTAGGTTGGTTATGGAGACAGGTTCACTATCTGACCAGTCGGTTCGGATTGGATTTTAGTAACACACAGAGTATTCCATTAGCAGTACATAAAGTTTACTAAAAAAAGTCGGTAGGCAACCTATCGCTTAATTATTTGTCATTGCCTTTATTATTTTAATAATACTCCCATTTTGGCATAGCTAGAATGGTATAACAATTAATTTATTAATTTTATGTTGAACTATGTACTACAAATAGGCCATTTGAAAAGTAGTCGTGGGAATTGGAACAAGGCTTCTTCTTATCATGTTGGTGCGCCTCTTCAACAACAAACGTACATGTATGAAACACTTAAAACATTAACGTATAAGTTAATCTGTAAATACCCTAAATAATTTCATAAGAAAAGAAAAACAACACTATATCTATATATAAGAAACTTATAAGATTGAATCTAGTAAAAAATATAGACACCACAAGGTTAAACACAAACATTACATATCTTTATATATGTAATTTAATGAGAATCATAATACTTGACTTTATTATTTCATGATCATGCTCTTTGTTTATCCCATGACTCACCGGAGCCACCAGTCGTCACGTTAAGAATTACCAGAAAACGAAGAAAACTTAAAGAAGATGACAGGTACTTGTCTTCCCTCGTCATTAAAAACTTTCTCCCTAGAACCCAGAAAATCCCTACGTACAAAGGGGACAACCATAGTTAATGAGACGAACCCATTGATTCAAACAATCTCTGTGAAAAACATGCTTACACCTCAACCCTCTAATTCCATCTCCTTCACCAATCTTGCTCAGACACACTGCACTATCCACTTCTTCTTCTTCTTCTTCTCCACGAGGATGCCATATGTCTACTTCTTGTTGCTGTTCTTTTTCTTCTTCTGTAAATATCTGAAACTCTTGAAGAGGTTGATGGTGATGAAAACTAAGGCTGTAAAATGCGTGGTAGAGAAGGAACTCTAAAACCCATTTGAAATGGGAGAAAGCTAGCTTGAGGTAGTTGAAGAGCATGATGAGTAGTAGGATAAAAAATCTGGTGATTATTGCAAGAGTACTATCATGCAGATCTATTGGATTTCAACTTTGAACTTGTGGCTGGATTTATAATGTTAAATCAGGTATTGCATTTGTAGAGGTATATTGAGAGCATGCAAAACACTTCATGCAATTAATTGCTTTCGGCATAACGACTTCATGGCCCACGTACGTATGTGTTGGATGAGTTATGGGAGATTTTTTATTAATTTTTTTTCTTTTTAGGATTTCATTTGTAGAGGTATATTGAGAGCATCCAAAAACAGTTCACGAAATTAATTTCTTTCTGCATAACGACTTCATGGACCACGTACGTATGTGTTAGATGAGTTATGGGAGATTATTTATTTATTTTATAAATCTTAGAAATTGGCATGGTATTAAGACCCAATTAGATCGTTTGGTTTGAGCAGTGAATATGTGAACAAATCCCGTGATTGGTCTGATAAAAATTTTTAGATAGGTCTACTAAATTAGATTTTATACTTTTCTTCTTCTTTTTGTTAAACTTAAAAATTTATTAAAAAAAAACACCATTCCATTAGATTTGTCTTTTAGTAACTCTTGTCTCTTACGTGTGGCTTATTTCCATTTATTTATGGATTAATGCTTTTTATTATTTAAATATTACTCTTTTTAAAGTATATATGAATTTTTTGTATATTTAATTAAATTAAATTATTTTAATAATGATTGATTGACCTTGGTGCAACTAAAGTTGGATTGTTGACTATTAAACCACTAAGGCAATTTTTAGTGCCTAGATCTCCACAAATAAGTCTTTAATTATTATCAGCAGAAGTAGAAGGAATGCAATATTATTTTCCTTCACTAAAACCTCATGTTTAATCTTGTGCAGATCAAACCAAATTAATTAAGACCTTCATTATATGGTTTGATAATCCTCATATTCAAAATATTCGGTTATATCAAACACTAAATAGCTCTGATTCTGATGAATGATCCCTTATAGGCATATCAAGAGCTCTGTTTAATCGATCTAAAGATTGCAAACGATTTAAGAAGATGCCAAAGGAAACCTCACCGATATTATGTCCGCAAATTCTGTTCCTATTTTCAAATCTCGATTTCCTATATTTGCAAATGACAACCATAATGAAGGGGCAATGGACTTTGATGGAGAAAAAGAGCAATCAGAGATGAGGAGTTACCTATGTTAAACCTAGCCTTAAAATCAAAATGGTATGATTTCTTGAGGATTATTTTCGTGAGCTTGATTGAGTATGTATTTATGCTAGATTTATTGCATTGAAGTGGCGGATAGCATGAGGTATGATAGAATCTCTCGTTTTGGACTTAATGAATCTAGTGAGGAAATAGGGGATGGCTTGGGTTGTAATTCTAGTATTGATGGTGGATTTTCTGATCTTAAAATTAGTGCTGGTTCAATGCTTTGTTGTTATGTTTGGGATGGAAGGATGTTTATAACTTATGTAGTAATTATTCAGAGGATTAAATTAAGAGATTTAAGATGGGTTCCACCGGGAGTTGGGGGATTGCTTTGCTGTCTGAATACATTTGCTGCTCAATAGGAGTGATCTTGGCTTTTGTAATAAATCTCTCCCCATGGATGAATTTGTGTTGTGATAGCCCTAGTAAATTCCATAATTCCATGTTGAGTTGAAAGTTTTTAATAATTTTCAGTCTTCTTTTCCCCCTCTTATTATGAGAGGGGTTGTTAAAGCTGCTAGTGAATATGCAGCATTGGCTTATATATAAAGAGTTGGGATCAATTTTTAAGAAAGTTGGAGGACAACGACCTTTTCTCGCCATTATCATGGATCATAGGGTAGATTATATAGGTTTGTCTACATGGAGAAGCGTGGATTTGTTTTGTTCTGTTTTCACTTTTAGTTTAGGGTTGAGTTTGATATCTTTCGTTGGTTAGCTATTTCAATCAGTTTTAGTGTTTGTAATCTTGTTTTACTTCAATTTTGGTATTTGAATGACTTTGCTTGTAATCTTTTGATGGCTAGAATATCCAATAATCTAGTCGAACCACACCTGATAATTAACGTTTACATACATGTCAACTTATTAGTTCGATTGATGAAAATCTTATTCTGCTAGTTTCCTTTTCAGAATATATAAAACAATTCTCCAAAGTTAAATACGAATCATCCTTGTTCTCAAATCGTGACTTGATTAATTGAGTTTAGCATTTTTATGTGTTTAACTTATAAAATTGTGTCAATTCTATTTAATCTCGTATCAACCGCTAACTTAGTTAAATGCATGAGTTCATTTACTGAGTTTACCGATTTTGTGCTTCTCACTTACAAAATTATGTTAACTTACTCTTAAACTCATGCTAACTTTTTAAATTTGATTATGTATTGTGCCTTCATATATGAACTTCATAAAAATTTCTTTGTTGAGTATAATAAATTAATAACATTGATAAATTTAATTTCAATTATTTGGTTTTGAAATATATATATATAAACTGTTATAAATAAAGGAGTAGAGAAGAAGAGTAGAAAATTGGAGAGGAGAAATATGGGAGTATATCTTATTCCATTCACATGTGTGTGTATAATAAATAATACATGGCATCCATTTATAGCCATAGCTTTACAATCTCAATTCTATCATAATCTATGATTCTCTAATAATAGGATATATGGACTTGCACATATATATTATATTCATAACACTCTCCCATGGATCCATTATATATTATTGTGCCTTAAAAAACTTCAACTAAGAAACCCTTTGGGGGAAAAATCTAGCATAAGAAAAAGAATACATCATTATTGATATAATATCCATTGGTGCCTCATTAAAAACTTTGTTAAGAAAATCTAGTAGTACAAAACTATATATAAGGGAAAAAGATTATAGAGTGTATCAACTCCCCCTCTTGATGACATCAGTTGATATTTCTGAGTTTGCCAAGTCTGATGTTTTTTGAACAAACTTTTTAAACACTGTGACAAAGAACATGCTTAGCTCCATTCCAATATCTTTGTGTTGGTAAAGAACTTTGTCTTGCCTGAAACAAACAATATACCGGGTCTTGTAGGACTAGCAAGACATATTTATAAGTGCTCCAGTTGCATTAAAATATGGTACTTATAGACCAAATATTTCTTCATAACCTTCTCAAGGTCTAAAATGATCTTTATCCATATCTAAAGATCTTAGACTCTCATAGCACATAATGGATATGATTTATTTATATAAAAATTCTTTAGGACTTTTCTTGCTTTAAGACCTTTGTTTAAGCATTTTAAACTTTTGTAAACTCTTCAAGAGTTTTAATGATATTTATGTCATCATCATAAATATAGTAATGATAATTAACTCATTTCCAAATCTTTTCATACATGGGCAATTTAGAATAATTTTATATTATTCCTTCAACCGATATTTACTAAGTCGATCATGCCACATATGCTCTGATTGCTTTAATCCATGTCGAGATGTATATGGATTGTATGCTTTTGGAAACATGAATCCTTTAGGGATTTTCATATGTTTTGATCCAAAACTATTCATGTGGATCAATTGAATTGTTCTAAATACATACAAGGATTTTATAAAGATATTGCTTTTCCAAAAACTTCATATGCCCCTAGTGCTTTAGATCCTTCTGAGACTACCACATAATTTCATAGTATAGTGAGCTATATAAGTTATAATCATATTCTATTGGCGCATATCAAAATTTTCATATAAGACTAGGCTTTAAATTATAGGATATCAACATTTAATCCACCATAGAATAATATAAAATACCTACTTATATGATATTGACATCATACTTCGAGTGCTTAGGCTGAGTGCTTAGGCTACAAAAATTCATGTCATGGTCTTTCATGTTACGTCTTTTCTTTTGTGTTCGCTAACCATCTTTCTGTCTTCATCTCATGATAGATTTGTATATAAAATCCTCGTTTAATCACATGATATTATCATCAATATTGTTTTCGACAATATTCTCTATTCATTTTTCTTTTGACATTAATTGAGATCTATTTATTCCTTTCAGGTACCTGAACTTCTTTCAAGGTATTTTATATCTCAATTCATCCCTCCTCAATATGATCTTGATTATTTGCTCCTTTTTTCTTTTCTCATAGAACTAATCATTTCTCATGCTTCTAGTATGTCTCTTTCATTTATAATGATTGGAGCATTTATTAGCTAGAACATGAGATATATGAATTCTTATTTAGGTAGTAATTGTTTCTTACAATATTTCATGAATGCAATATATAGTAAGAACTTCTTATTCATACTGCTATATTTGAGGATATACGCTTTAATAATGATAATGCATTCTATGTATTCTCCTTTCTAGCAACTCATTTTGTCCTCCCTTATGTTGGGAAAACTTTGTCAAATTACAATTAACCAATCATGTAGTATAAGTCTCCTAAATCCATTTGATTCCTTTAGAAACATTATCTTGTTTGATTTGGAGATAAACAAGAAGAAAGAGGTTCTTACCCAATATTTATATATTACATAGACATTTAAAATTTTAAGATGGAAAATATCCTGCCCCTGACCGAAAGCCTTTTATAATAGGAGAATACTTTGTTGGTTTAATGCATTCAAGTGCAGTAATATGTAAATTCGATTATCTCAATACTAAAGTGGGATTTTTGTTCTCATAAATTTTGATCTAACTACTTATAGAGGCTTTGACAAATAACTCTGCTGGATAACCATAATAAATATGCTTTTACTAAGCATATAATCATTGTTAACTTGAGAAACAATCACTAGCAATTTCAACAGAAATCATATTAGTTGCATAATATTTGAACTTGTGTACTCAATATAATTATTTGAACTAGTTTGCAAAGTTCATGTTGCAAATTGATGATAAACAACCATGTGACGATTTTTGAGATGCATCTCCCACAAAGTATTGATATTATCCACATGGTGTCTACATAGGCCAATATGCATATTTGATACATTATAGATCTACAATAATCATAACCGTTATTCCCTTTAGATTAAAGGTGGCTCCATTTCTTTTCCAAAAGACTATGATCAAGATATTTGAACCCATTTTACATTCAACACTAGTGTATATTGATGATATTATCCTCTATTCAGAGGATGAAGTAAACCACAAGAAGTTATTTGCCCAGTTTGCAGATATTGCTGAAGCCCATGGAATTATGTTATCTTCTAAAAAAGGATACATAGCTCAGACCCGTATTGATTTCCTTGGAATGAGCTTCCATGATGGTTTTTATCAACCAGGCCCACATCTAGCCCAAAAATTGCTCAACTTTCCTGACGACAACCTGTCGATAAAGCAGATTCAACAGTTTCTTGGCATTGTAAATTATCTTCATGACTTTATTCTAGATGTGACAAAATACACCAGTTAGTTATTAGCTTTACTAAAAAAGCAATCCCACCTTGGGGACCTCAGTAAACTACATCTATCTAGATATTGAAAAAGATTTCACAAACTCCACCACCATTAAAGATTCTAGGAACCGGATAAAGGATATTGTAAACTGATGCTAGTGATAATTACTGGAGAGCAATCCTTCTTGAGGAAGTAAATGGTAAAAGATACTACTGTGCCTATGCCAGTGGTAAATTCAAAGAATCTGAACAATATTATCATTCCTCTTACAAGGAGATATTAGTGGTAAAAAAGGGAATTGAAAAATTTAGCTTTCACTTAAGTTCGTATGAATTTATTGTGGAAATGAACAACACTGCTTTCCTTTCCATGCCAGATACAAAAAAGAAGATTCTACCTGACTCTCAACTCCTGAGATGGAAAGATTAGTTTTCTCGCTATAAATTCTCGGTTTGAAACATTAAAGGTCACCATAACATAATAGCATATTATATTTCTAGACCTTTAAAAGTCCAACTTCTCACTCCTCTTGATCCTAGATACATCATTATGATGGATCATCTTCCACTTCTAAAACACTCCTATCATGTTACCAAGCATCACTATTTCCCTCATGGAGAAAATCCAACCACAGTGGAACAAGTTCAATAGGTAGCTAAGAAAAACCTTTTCTACTTGCTACATCTCTTATTTGTTAACCATCCAATTACCCCAGACATAGAACATTTTAGTATAGATAAACCTTATCTCTCAGTTCCTTTCATAGTAGGACCAGTTTCAGAAGAGTTAAAGTGGTATCTTTGATCACTTTTAGCTCTTTATATTTTTACTATGGTTATTTCACCCATGTCTGTATTGTTGGAAATCGTGCCTAGGGGCCAATCATTGTCTTATGAATATTATTGATTTATGAATTTATTAATTGAGTTATCATATTATTTGCATGTTTACTATGATAACCATCCTTGGATAATTCATGATATTATCCTAAATGTCCCTGGTCGATCATCTATGCGGGAGCACAGATAAAATAAGACCAGTATGACTTTGAAGATGTATAGAGATATAAATCAAAGTCATAAGCACATGTAAGAGTACAAGGTGCTGGACCGACCCGCTATGAGAGAACTGCATGGGTAACGTCATAAGCTTCTCTCATATACAAACCATGTCAATACGCCCTTTGACCTGAGATCATCATGGATTCCTACATGATAAAATGCTCAGCTTTGACCTAGTCAAAAGTCACTTTTGACTGAGTGATCATAAAGACTATGTTCGGCCTTAGTGGTTTTTCATGCGGAGGAATGTGAATGGTCAAGATGGAATTTGTCCCTCACATTCGTGGAGAGATATTACTGGGCCCCTCGATGAGTGAGTCTGAGAAATGTATGGCCATACTGTAATGGAAAGGTAGTTCCATTTCTATAGTCAGACTACTCAGGGATCGAGAAAGTAACGGTCGGGAATAGGAGGATGACATTATCCATGCCTCATCCATGACCAAAATATCGCGTGACAGAAGGGACATGATATGGTTGTATAAAAGGTTACATTGTTTAACGATCCTCATATGATTTGGGTAGTCGTTATGTCTTGCTAGAGACCGCTTGCGACTTGTGGGCTAGTATAGCAAATGGCCCACTGCCAACTTCATATGGGCCTACAGGGTCGCACACAAAATAGCCCAACACGAGCTATGATGTCCAGATTCATTGAATATAAGACATGTCCATATTCAATGAATGATCCAGGTGAATGTATATATATTTATTTATATTTATATTCGTATATATATAAATTCGTATATATATATTATATATATGAGATATATGAGATTTAATTTATAAGGATAAATTAAATCCCTATCACGTTTGAATTCGAAATTCAAATTGATAGGATATCTCATATAAGAGATATTTATAAGATTTAATTTATAAGGATAAATTAAATCTCTATCACGTTTGAATTCGAAATTCAAATTGATAGGATATTTCATATAAGAGATATTTATAAGATTTAATTTATAAGGATAAATTAAATCTCTATCACGTTTGAATTCGAAATTCAAATTGATAGGATATCTCATATAAGAGATATTTATAAGATTTAATTTTACGGATAAATTAAATCCCTATCATGTTTGAATTTGAAATTCAAATTGATAGGATATCTCAAATTTGTTTTATGAGAATAAATCAAATATAGTTCAGTCTCATCTTTATTTAAAGTTAAATAAATAGGTAATTAAATCTGTGGGACGGATTTAATATTATTTATTTAATTAGTTTCTTATAAAATTATACAATATATGATATTGTATTATTTTTAGAATTAATATAAGATTAACTCCTAAAATCCTTTTCGGTTAGGGAAAACGCAGAGCATCCTATATATCTAATATTAGGAGCTACGTTTTGAAACAGACACACACATAGAACACAGAAAGGCCGAAGGGGACTCTACAAAAGGTTTGCAGATAAGAAACTGCCAAAATAGAGACGGAGAGGACGAACTCTTGAGAAAGCCCTGGAGGGACAAGAGACGCTAGCACGTCGTTCGTGGTTGAAAAGCTGTTCGTGTGGATACCAGTAGAGGAAGCCGACCTGAGTCGTCGACTTCTTGTGATCAGAAAGGGAGCACGAGCCGCAGAGAGAAGCTGTGAACGTCGTGACCGAAAGCTGTGGAAGTCGCTGAGACACACTGAGGGTAATGCTTCTTTCCACTTGACTTAAACACATACGGTAGATCCTGGCAAGGAATGAAAAATTTTTAAGATAATTTCCGCTGCGTGTCTTTCAATTCCTTACATGTATTTCACTATCTGCATGACTGTCAAAATAAAGGTTCTTCTCTGTGGACTATTTTACAATGGTTCTCTCCAATATCTATTTGGATAACATAACTCATAAAAGGTCATTGAATAGTATCGTCTCTGGGAAATCCCATAAGATCAGCAGCTGAAGTATCAGTGCTTCTTTACACTTCACAGGCCTTACAGTGTGGATCATGAAGGAAAACTGTACACTCTCAATCAAGCTTATCTATGGCAAACTCAAACCTCTTGGCCTCGCTACAAAGAAGCCTATATCTAATGAAGCCTTCATTACTCCTCATATTAAAAAATGGTACAGAAGACCCAAGGAACATATTTTCTCTCCTGAGACTCTAAAGTATTTAGACTCCCGACGTCCTTCTACTTCCAGACCACCAGCAAGACCAGAAAGACAAGCAAGACCAACCAAGTCACAACTATTACCCAACTCTTCAACTACTGATTTACAGCTACCTCAAGGACTCAGACTCAAGAATCTAAGGCTACTGTCTCACTGACACAAGATAAAAACTCATGAGACAGTCCTTTATCACAAGACCCATGGGGTAGACCACTTGACACATATCTTGAAGCTACATTGGAGAATCCACCAGACCCTTACTTTAGATTTGATCCAGACTACTCTAACATAGATACTGACGATGATCATGAGCCTATCTACAAATAAAGCTACTGTCATATTCTCGTATGTTGTCCTCGTGTCTGCTGCTTTATTAAAGTAGATTCTGATTTGTGTGTTACTGTTTACTTTTTAGAAAAGTATTTTGTATGTTTATGGTTAGTCTTATTAAAGTAGTTTGGCATCTTGTGTACCTATGATAAGTTTACTTTTCAGTTGTCTGCTCTCTAGCCATGTAATAATTAGAGTTGTTTGGAGTCTTATGTATCAGACTCTCTATATAATGAGCCTTATTCAGTCATGGAGGATCATCAAGAGTTCTACTTTGTAATACCCTTATGAAATAAGAATGTGTGTTTTATAAAAACCTTCTCTCTTTTGAAAGCTCTATCTTTCTTTACTTATGTCCAGATTCTTCATAGAGATTCTATTATGCTTTACACTCACCTCCTATGAGGATATTGTGTATTAGAAAGGAATCAGACCAATGTTACCAGAGTCTTAAGTCATGTTCCCAGAGTCTTAAGTCTTCCGCTTGAATGATCTGATTTAGTCTAGGAGTTCATGGAAACCATGATCTTTAAAGGCAAATATAAGGCCTGAATAGAGGCAACCGTAATTCCTTAGATAAAGATAAGGGGTTTCATGATCATGTTGGACTGTGTCTCAGAGTTCTTGTAGGAGATCCACCCTTCTTGATATCAGAGCCAAATACATATCCTTCTCAAAAATATTATCTTTAGCTGAAGATCTGGCAGAAATAAAGTTAGAAAAGAAATAGAGCCACTTTAATCCAAAAGGAATAACGGTCGATATTGAGCATTAGAAATGCAGAAAGATGTCTTATATCTTTATCCACATAAAAGGCTTGACAAGCCCAATTAGATTCAGTAGGCTTAATGAGTCATTAGGCTAACAGAGAAGCACACTCTTATCTGGCTAAAATAAGATCATCAAGATTCGTGCTAGAATTAGTAGCTTTTATAGGATTAACATTTTTATTCTTCTTGAAAGGTAGTTTGACAAATAATTCTATTCTTTTTCATAAAGGATGAGGATGTTGAAACTGATCATGGTTGTCAAAGCATAAACTAAGAAGTCTATTTGTAATAGATTCATATCCAGCAAGTGCTTACTTGATTTCAAGGATATTGGGCATCTGGACATAAGGAGTAAATAACTTCTTGTATCTTAATCCTTGTGTTGAGATTGATAATCCTACTATCTTGTAAAGAGTATCAAAACCTAGGAGTATATAATTTTCAAGAAGATAACTCCCAAAAACTTTAATCCATACCACACATCTAGGGAAAAGCTGTATCCCTATTTTCTTTCTGCAGATGTGCTCTATATGGAAGGGTTCCTAGTTTACAGTCAAGAAAGGTTGGTCAAAATGCATCCACATATCACCAGGGAGGATATGGGGTTTAATGATGGTTGCACAAGATCCTGTATCAACCATAGCAATTAATTTGATAGGTTTATCATATTTAGAAAGTAAAATCTTGTCTTCAGCAAGAGGTCTTGGAGTATGGTATTCTATCTACTTCAAGTGAATAGTATGTTACCTTGGAGTTACCTTAACCTCTCATCAACTCCTATATTGACTAGGGATATTCCCATCTCCATCTTGGAGCTGTTTGTCTTGTTCTCACCCTCCATGGCAAAAAATGACTTCCTATCTCTACTAAAGTTTCTTTAATGGATACTGCTTATCATGAGTACCAGAATGCCTTGATTAGAGCTCTAGTTACTACTCTTAGCAATAGGAGCATAGTCTTTACCATTACTCTAAACTTCAACATGAAGCTATCTGACCTAACTCTTTTCAAGAGAATTAAAGTCTAAATTCAGATAGTTAGAGCTAAGTTTGATCCCAATGCTATAGCAGCTACTTTACACCATTAGTTGATCTATAGAATTCAAAATCATTCTCTAGATCTCTAGTTTTCAACATATACACAGGATGCTTTGTTGATGTTCACTGACAATAATCATAGCCCAGCCATAGTTAACATCCTAAGATAGATCCCCAAAGAAGAGCTGACCCAAATCATTCCTCTTGAGTGGATCACCAACTATGAATAGGAGTTTAATCCTACTCCTTTTGATGTTTATACTACTGCACCCTCTGTGATTTCTAAGATGCCTGATGGAATAGTTAGAACAGTTTTTCAGAAGCTAGGCTCAAAAGGTTCTTATCCTTCTAGGATGATTGCTACTATTTCTCCTGTATATTCTAGCAACCCTGAAGCTAGTAACCCTCCTGTTTATGAATTTTCAAAGACTGCTAAACTTGTATATGTCTCTCATGTTTATGGATACTTTTTATGGGATTTTAATAACTCCATGTGTGAATCAGACTGTGAATGTTATTATCTTTCTTTTTGGGAGTTCTCTGATGATGAAGACTTCAAAAAGGATGTAAAAAAGGAGAAAAAGAAAAAAAAAAGAAGTATATGACTCAGCCTAGGCGTAGAAGGCCTAGAGATGATGATGATGAACCACCTAAACCCAGATTCAAAGTAAACTGGGATATTAATATTGTGACACCCAGTTCAGAAATGTCTCTTTATGATATTCTGAAGGAGTTAGGACATGATGATATGCTTGCTGATATCTTCTCTCAGCATAAGCAACCTAAACCAAATATTCCAGAACCATCTCCAGTTGTACCAGTTATTTCACCAATCCAACCACAACCATGTATAGCCATGCTTAATCCGGATTCCCATCCATATGAAGCTCAATTTCCTTCACTTGAGGAAAGCTTTGATCAGGGAACTAAGATATCCAGAAAATCGTACATCAAAAGTACTAAAGTAACTCCACATGGAATCAAGCCTGTTACTCCTACTGAGACAATACTTAACTAGCATACTGACAACGCTGTTTGTCAGAATAAGTTTTTATCCCGAATTGATTCTAAGTTATATCTCATCTCCCATAATGAGGATTTATCTTTGCAGGTGGAATCTTTGTCTGATCAGGTGCAAAAGCTTCATTTAAAGTTTAACTCTCAAGCTCAGCATCTTGATACTGAACTCAAAAGATATATTGATCATCGATGCTTTGAACCAGACTTTCAAAGAGCAGGAGCTAAAACATATACAAGATCAAATTAGGCAGATTGAAGCTGATATGCTTAAACATGCCCAATATGCATAGCCTCCCTTATCTCCAACAGTTGATCCTAGTACCTCATATGTACCTCTTCAACCATCAACTTATTCAGTATACTCTCCCATAACCTCACCAACACTTGTACCTGTTCCTACAGACTATAGTCAAGTTTTCAGGTCTACCTATCACCTAGCTAGACAGTTTAATCAAAGAAAAAACAAGTTTCCTATTCTGGCCAACAGACCTTTATACCATAAACTTCCACAACACCAGTAGATGTGCCTCATAAATATACAGGACCTACTTTTTCCTATATCAAACCTCCAGTAGAAGCTAGAAGACCTCTCTTCTAGCATACAAATCTGTGAATCTGTATCAACTCCTCCTATCTCTAAACCTGTTGTTACTCCTACTGGTAGAGGAAAGAATCCTATGGGACAGCCCAATAGTTCAACTATTGGCGCACTAGAAAGAAATAAGTATTCTCTTTTGAAAGATGCTTATGTTGATATCTCATCCTCTTTATAACAATCTACAGAAATTGATATTGAATCATCTTTTATACCTGAAGAATCTGAGGAATCTTTTACAACAGAAAGCTCAACAACTTTTTCTGAATATTCCAGTGAGAAAGCTCAACACCTTTTTCAACAATTTGTCAACCATTGCTATGGTCAACCCAAACCCTCAAACTTTTACAGAATCAACTAGTCAACAACCCTTTATTAAAGATTCTTCATATGAAGAAGAAATGGGGAAAATACAGAAGAAAGAACATCCACACCATTCAAGTTCAAGAAACATAATTCTTGGTTTACTTGTGACGATATTCCGCCTTCCAAATGGCGTGACAGACTTCATGAATTTGGTGCATGGATTGATTCTTACATGACTAATCTAAGTCTTACCTTAGAACATATTTTGACTGAATTTGTCTCTCAGATGATTGGTAATTTATGTGAGTGGTCTACTCAGCTCAGTGAATACCAGAGGTTACAACTAATCAGATCTGCAAGTCCAGGAGCATTCCTTAGAGCACTTAATCAAGAATTCCTTGGAGATTTTCATATTATTCAAAAAAGAAATTCTCAGGAATACTTTGAGATGAAATGTTGTTCACTCACAAACATGATCTTCAAAAGCATTATATCAGAATGGATAAAAAATATTATCCTCTGGGAGGGCTTCAGAATCCTAATCTTTGGCATATTTTTATTGTACTGGATGTTTTCTTCTCTCAACAAAGAAGTAACCCAGCTTTAGGAAAAATATATCAGCTTGCATTAGCCACTCTTGGTAAGATGTGTGATCAGCAGAAATTCTTTAAGTCCATGATGAAAGGAAACTCAAAGCTCAAGCCAATTTATAGCATATCTTATTCGAATATTAAATGTAAGGATAAAGACACATGATATTGCCCAACAAAGAAGAAATCTCATTTCTCTGCATGGAAACCTTATAAGAGGAGGAAGAAGAAGTACAGAAAGCCTTTCAGGTGTCTCTCTTACTCACTCTTTTCTAACTTTGTTTCTGCCAGATCTTCAGCCAAAGATAATGTATTTGAGAAGGATATGTATTTGGCTCTGATACCAAGGGGTGGATATCTTATAAGAACTCTGAGACCCAGTCTAAGATGATCATAGAAATTCTTAGATTACATGTGCCATCTATGAAGAATCTTCTCATTCTTTAGTGAATGATCACATATTCTACATAATATTTTGCATCATTATGATCCATGATGATTTAACTAGTCAGAACAATATATGTATAAATTTCAAGTTTTATTGTTTGAATGATAATCCATGATATAACTCTCCTGGAGCTTTTTTCATTTTGTCTTTGACTAAATAGAAGGAATTTATGTCCCATTATAACTATCAAGGGTCAAACTCACATCTTCTTACTTGAGCAAAACTTAAGCAAGTGTTTGGTATCAAATGAAACAAACGACTATGTGGCCTTTTGGGAATATTGTTAGGAAATCTAGTGCATAATGGCTCATATCCTTTAATAATATAAAGTTATGATATCAACAAATATTAAATTGATAATTATAAAATGTAAGGATAGTTTTGGCTACCTAATCATGAAATCCATAGATAAAAATTTTAACTTTATGTCTTCTTGCCATAAAATAAAAATCAAAGCTTTACTTCTAACTTTTGCATAAAAATTCAAATTTTATAACTTCTAATCCTAATATAAAAATTAAATCTTTATTTCTAGCCACTGGATTAAAAATCCAAGTTTCATAACTTCAAGTCATAATGTAAAAACTAAAAATTTATTTTTGGCCACTAGATTAAAAATCTAAACTTTATTACTTCTAGTAATAATATAAAAATAAAAAATTTATTTCTAGTCAATGGATTAAAATTCCAAGCTTCATGACTTATAGTTATAATATAAAAATATGAGCTTTATGACTTATAGTCATAATATAAAAATCAAAGCTTTATTTATTGCCACTGGATTAAAAATTCAAGCTTTATGACTTCTAATCATAATATAAAATTCAAAACTTTATTTATGGTCTTTGGATAAAAATCTAAGCTTTACTTACGATCTTTGGATAAAAAATTTATTGCTTTTAGTTATAATATAAAAATCAAAACTTTACTTATGGCCTTTGGATACAAATCTTAGTTTTATAGCTTTCAGCTATAATATAAAAATTAAAAGTTTACTTATGGCATTTGAAAACAAAAAAATCTAAACTGTATAGCTTTTAGCTATAATATGAAAGTCGAAGTTGTACTTATAGCATTTGGGGGGAAAAATTGAAGCTTTAGCTTTATAGCTTTAAGCTATAATATTTTTTTTGTTGCCTACCCGATTCACTGGAGATTTTCCCCAACTACATTTGGATCTAACTCGCGTCACGCACCTAGCTATGGTGAGTGAGTTTCCCAGCGAGGATTTTCTACATACGCCAATGCTCGAACTTAAGACCTCACTTAAGTAATATCGAGCCACTTACCACTCAGACTAATCCCCGTTGATAGCTTTAAGTTATAATATTAAAATCAAAGTTTTACTTATAGCATTGGATTTAAAAATTCAAACTATATGAACTTCAGGCCATAAGATGGAAAATTGAAAGCCCACTAGCTTGAGACCTTACAAATAATAATTACAGTCTATAAAGTATAAACAATAAGTCATAAAATATAAAGAAAATTTATAGTGATCGTACCATCAAAATACTATACTAAACAAGAGAGTATATCTTATTCTATTCAAAGATTTGTAAAATACATAATACATTGCACCTATTTATATATATAATTTTACAATCTTAATTCTATCATAATCTAGAATTCCTTAATACTAGGAAATAAAGGGAGACATTGACATCCAGATATATATTATATTCATGACATAAACTAAATTGTTGTCATTTTTTATATTTTAATTATTCATCCATATACTTTTAATACCTATTTATTGAATAATAAACTCTTACGAATTTATGATTTAAATTTACATTGCTATCACAAATTTATTTAAACTCATGAATTTAATAACTTTGCTACTTTACATTGAGAGTGTTTTTGTTTGGCCAACAAATTTAATGTTAGTTTACCATCAATTAGTGTGCTTTAATTATGATTGGATAAGTTCACGTACAATATTGATTTGGTATCAAAAGGACAATAATAATGCCATGTATATCAATAACAACTTTATGATAATGTTGATGATATTTAAGTTACCAATGGCACATTATGTTAAAATTTTTATGTGGATATTGCGCAATAGAAACTCTTTACAAAACATAAAAGGCATAGACGTGGGATGATAATCCTCTGAACTCGTGAGTTTTGTCATATGGGAACTGAGGATATTAATTATATCTTTAAATTATGTAATTTAGTTTCTAGTATTCAGAAGAAAATACTCCCTTGATATCTTTGCAGTGATTTTTTTGAATAATATATTATACAATAATTAAAGAAAATTATTTTAACTAAATAAATACATATTTCTTGAAAATTTGGCATAATCATTCTTTGTTGAAAACTTAAATTAACAATATACAACCTTTTGTATATAAATATATACTCTTAACAGAATTTTAACACAAATAAGAACTATCGTTAGTCATACTTTGAACAATTTTAATATTTATATATTGTTTTTGTATAACTTTTCTAAAGAAGATCAGTATAATTTAAATTATTTATTTAGTCTATAATAATTTAATTTATCTTTGTAACCATATTATTCCTCCACTATAGGGAATCTAAAAAACTATGGAGTTACTATCATTTTCCTCCAAAAACAAATAATGGAAAGCAACAGCTGGCAATAATGGAATTTCTCAATATACCATCCCCTACTGTGTTGTTATAATGACGCCACTATAAACTGATTGGTTGATACGTTTGATCAAAAAGAAGACAAAACGATGGTTGTTATTAGAGGTTCCAAAGCCTTATAGTTTTAAACAAAGAATTTACAAAGATAAGAGAATAAGTGAAGGATTAAGATTGTATCCAATTGAATCGTGTGCAGTGTTAGAAAATAAACATCTCTAAAGTACTATAATCCATCTAGATTATATCATACTCAAATATAAACCTATATGAGATACAGCGGAAGACTTAAAATTACCTCTTGCCACTAACTTGATTGATCTGAGGAGAATTGGAATTAAATGAGATACCTGTCAAAAGAGAACACTGTCAGATAAACAACAGGTTCTTCCAACTGGTGATTAGGCACAGCGATGGCAACTTATTATTAGCCGTCACTAATGGGGAACCTTCAGAAGCGAGCTGAAAATAGGGTTTCACTCTGGACTCAGAAAAGAGATCTCACACTCAATATGAATTGTTGTTGTTAATTTTCACCATCAGAAAATTAACCTTAAATAAACTGAGTCAATAACCCTCCTTGGACTGGGCTCAATGACTACGGGCCATAATTATAAATATTTATTAATTATCCTAATTAATATCTAAATACGTTATAATAATAATAAATATCCAACATTCTCCCATTTGGCCCGTATACTCAATGTCATCACCCTGTCTAGGTAAACTGATGTCACGCTACAAGAATCAAGGCGATAAGTCCCATTTTATCGGGTATTACCTTCCAAGTATTACATGTAGCACCATCACATAATGGGTATCACAATATACATGAACTCAATGTTCATAGGTTCTTATCTCAATGTTTATCAATTCAATAACACAAAATGTATAGAATCACAAATTGAAATGATAAACCATAAAATATAATTTCATTGCTCATATCCCCACTAATCAAAAGTAGGACGAAGTCCCATATGAGGCACATGTGTGACAAAGATATTCGGCTTCAATCCTTTCATCAAAGGATCAGCTAACATGTCCAATGTACTGATACGTTCAACTGAAACTTGGCCATCCTGAACCCTCTCTCTCAAGCAAAGGAACTTAAGTTCAACAAACTTGATGCGACTTTTATTCCTTTTGTTGTTCACTGTGGCCACCGCAGCTGTGTTATCACAGTACATTCTGATTGGCTTAGAGACTGAATCCACAATCTTAAGCCCAGCAATGAAATTCCTTATCCAAATAGCTTGTGAACTTGCTTCAAAACATGCAATGTACTCTGCATCACCGGTAGAAGGAGCCGTTTGAGTTTGCTTAGCACTTCTCCACGATATAGCTCCTTCTGCCAATAGGAAGATGTAACCAGATGTAGACTTATTCGAGTCTACGCATCCCCCAAGATCTGAATCTGAGTATCCAATCACGTCCAAACTGTCTGTTCTCCTGTATGTGAGCATGTAGTGTTTAGTGCCTTGTAAGTACCTAAACATTTTCTTTGCAGCTGTCCAATGTGCTTCCCCAGGATTACTTTGGTATCTTCCCAACATACCCACAACAAAAGCGATGTCAGGTCTTGTACAAACCTGCGCATACATCAAGCTTCCTACCGCTGAGGTATATGGGACCTTTTTCCATCTGTTTCTTATCAAACTCGGTTTCAGGACATTGACTTAGACTAAACTTGTCTCCTTTTTCAATAGGAGCCACGTTAGATGAACAGTTCTGCATTCTAAATCGCTCAAGAATTTTGACAACGTAAGCCTCTTGAGATAAGCCTACAAGATATTGGGTTCTATCTCTATGGATCTTTATGCTAATGACATAAGAAGCCTCACCCATGTCTTTCATGTCAAAGCTCTTGAACAGAAACTGTTTCACCTCACGTAATAGTCCCAGATCATTGGTAGCAAGTAGTATGTCATCCACATACAAAATCAATAATATTTTTACTCCCACTATCTTGTGGTATATACAATCATCCATGATGTTCTTAACGAAACCAAATGACATGATCACTTTATGGAACTTCAAGTACCACTGCCGTGAAGCCTGTTTCAAACCATATATTGATTTCTTCAGCTTGCACACTAATTGATATTTACCTTCTGCAACAAAACCCTCAGGCTGCTTTATGTAGACCTCTTCCTCCAGTTCACCATTGAGGAAAGCAGTCTTAAAATCCATCTGGTGTAACTCCAGATCAAAATGGGCAACCAATACCATGATGATACGTAATAAATCTTTCTTAGATACAGGTGAAAATGTTTCACTGTAATCGATTCCTTCCACTTGAGTGAATCCCTTTGCAACCAACCTAGCCTTGTATTTATCGATGTTACCTTGTGAGTCTCTCTTGCTTTTCTAAACCTATTTACAGCCAATGGCCTTAGACCCACTAGGTAACTTTACAAGTTCCCAAACATGGTTGTTTGCCATGGAATTCATTTCATCAATCATAGCATCATGCCACAACTTGGAGTTCACACTCCTCACAGCCTAAGTAAACGACAAAGGATCATTCTCAACACTTATATCACATTCAATCTTAGCAGAATACACTACATAGTCATCAAGTAATGCCGGTTTTCTCTCTCTAGTTGACCCCCTCAATTCAACCTCTTGGGTTGAACCAGGTTACTGAATAATGACATCCTCTATCACATCTTGTGGTGGTTCCACTTGTGTGATAGGTTGACCATCAAGTATATGTCCGTCTTGTTCAGCATCGTCAACTTGAGCCATAGGGTCTTCATCACGTTCAATGTCAATCCTAACAGTAGGATAAATATTGACTATTGACGTCCCCTCATGAATGATATTAGTGGTTCGCTCTATGTGATTATCTGATAGATAATCACTCCCACTAATCATATCATTCTCAAGAAACTTGGCATTCCTATACTCTACAAACCTTGTAGAAGGTGGAGGACAATAAAACTTATAACTCTTAGACCTCTCTGTATAGCCTATAAAGTAAGCTCTGATGGTCTTAGGATCCAACTTCTTCTCCTGTGGATTATACACTCTTACCTCCGCAGGACAACCCCATACCTTCAAATGATTTAAACTGGGTTTCCATCCTTTCCAGATTTCAAAGGGTGTTTTGGACACTACCTTTGTTGGAACCCTGTTCAATATGTGTGTGGCTGTCTTAAGTGCTTCCTTCCACAGAGAAGATAGCAGTTTGGAGCTACTCATTATGCTCCTAAACATGTCCAGCAAGGTCCTATTTCTTCTCTCAGCTATACTATTCATGTCAGGTGATCCAAGCATAGTGTATTGAGCCACTATACCTTGCTCTCGAAGAAATTCAGCAAATGGACTTGCTGCTTGTCCTTCACTAGTGTATCTGCCATAATACTCACCACCACGGTCTGATCTCACGATCTTGATTGGTTTCCCAATTTGTTTTTCTACTTCTACTTTATAATCCTTGAAAGCATCTAGTGCCTCACTTTTATTATAAAGCATGTAGACATACATGTATCGTGAGTGATCATCAATAAAGGTGATAAAGTATTTTTGATCATGAGCAGTCAAATCAGGGTAACAAATATCCGTGTGTACAATTTTCAGCAACTCAGAACTTCTTCTAGCCCCCTTATATGACTTATTGGTCTGCTTTCCCCTTATGCAGTTCACACAAGAATCAAACTCTGAATGGTTTAAAGACAGAAGAATTCCTTCTTTATTTAACCTTTTGATTATGTCAATGGAGATATGACCCAATCTCCTATGCCACAGGCTATAAGAATTCTCATCGATGACACTTCTCTTAGTACCATGGGAAACAGAAAGTGATTGAGGCGAATCAGAAACAATTTTAAACAGGCCATCAATCATAACCAAATTCACAGTCAAAATTGAATTCTTTGTCAAAGTCATACGTTTCTTAGAAAGAACTAGATGATAATCAAATGGAATGAGCTTTGACATAGAAATCAAATTCTTCTTGTAAGAGGGAACATAAAAAACATCATAAAGTTTCAAAATATTTTGATTTGAAAGATGAATGCGAAAGGTTCCAACGGCTTTCACAGGATCTCCTCTTCCACTGCCTGAAAGGACATTTTCCTCATTGGGATGTGGAGACCTGCTTGACAGAAAGCCTTGCATGGTAGTCGAAATGTGGATCATCGAACCAGTGTCAATCCACCAAGTGTCATCATTAACGCTAGAAAAGTTAGACTCAAAAGTAACACACGATGAAAGCATACCTCTCATTTCTATAATATGTTGCCCCACACTGCCAATACCTGTAAGCCTCACAGCACATAATTCAGACGTGATGGCACCACCCATCTGCTCGTCTGTTAGCTTGAATTGCTTGTCTAAGGCTTTCAGGTATCCCTTAGCTGTGTCGCACTTAGGGACTGCTACCCTAATACTCCTAGAGATCTTTTGTCTTATAAGCAGAAGAGATGAGCGGTTACTCCACTCCCATACAATATACCTTTCCTTTGCCTCTCTATCATCAGAGGTATCGTCAAGTCTTAGAGGTTTATCAAACCTCAAGGCATAATCCAAGTCCAATAAACCAAGCTGCAGCAAAACATCGTCTCTCCAGTCAGCATAGTTAATGCTGTCATCTAAGATTGTTTTATTGCTAACATAATCCATAATCCCGGGAGAAGCAATTGGATCTACAAAATGAGAACAGACAAACACACAAAAAGCTCACATTAATAATTTGAAGCAATCACAAGTCACTGTGCCGTGTATGCATGCTTAGCTCAAATGTAGCATGCAAGCAATATAAATACGTATCACTAATGTCTACCTGTGGGCAAAGACATTAGCATAACCAGGTATTTATCTCAAATGGTAGAATTAGAACGCATTCATAATTTTCCAATGCCTGTGGGCTAATTAGAAAATAACGAAGCCATTCTATCCCACCCTAATTAAATGTACAATTATGAGATATCTACCTGTGGGTAAAGATAAATCATAGCTATACATTTAATTACAAATGATATTTTCAATCCATATGTGATTAATGAAGGCATGCGACAGATTCAATAAACAAGGATGCTGTGGCTACTCCTCAAAGAATTGCACGCTAATCACAAATATCATTCACTTGCATTGAAAATCCAAATATGCACAATTTAATTGAGAAATTAATTCTCCCCTAATTAAATGTACAATCATGATATATCTACCTGTGGGTAAAGATAAATCATAAGTATACATTTAATTATTATTGATATTTTAAATCTATATGTGATTAATTAATGCACGCAACACAAACAAATGAGGATGTTGTGGCTACTCCTCACAAAACTGTATGCTCATCACAAATATCAATAATGTGCATATAAATCCAAATATGCACAACACAATGGAGTATTTAATAAATTAATATTAAAATTCTCCCACTATTTCATGCACCCAAAAATGTCTAACAAATTAATTTCAACTCAAAAGATTTTTACAAAAATTAAACCGTTAATTTAATTGCCAAGGGAGAAATTAAAAAACAAAATAGGCAATTAAATAACATAAAAATTAAAATTTGTAAATTCCTTTTCTCTAAAATTAAAAGATAATAGATAAATTAATTTAAACATTTACCGTGCATGAAATAGTAATTTTGATTTTCTGAAAAATCAAATTAATTGGCTAAAAATAATTTTTTGAAAATAAAAGCAAGCGACCCATACAAAAAGGTCCAAAAATAGGGCCCAAAATAATTTTCAGAAAACAAAACCCAAAATGTCCAAGCCCAAACACATTTTGCAGAAGTAAAAAAAAAAATTGTTTCTAGCCCAAGAAAATAGCCCAGTCATGCAAGCCCAGAAAAAAAACACTGTTCAAAAAAATTGAAGGCCCAATCCAGGCGGCCCAAAATCTCTCTCGGCCCAGCAGGAAAAGAGAGGGGAAAAAACAGGAAAAAAAATTCTCCTGCAGCCCAAACTTGTGAGGCCCGTTAGCGGAAAGCCTTTCTTTGTTTTTTTTTTGTAATAAAATGTAATGGGCTAAATCCATCGGCCCAGAAGGAATTTAAAACAAAATCACTGTGCAGCCCAAAACCGCTGGCCCAAAATGCTGAAATATATATTTTTTAAAACACAGATGCTCCAGTACTGTGCTGGGTCAGGTTAGGTCAACTCGACTCAGCACCTGGCGGCCCGAGAGCAGGGGACAGTACGGGCGCGACCTCTGCGACAGAACAACGATGCCATGGCCGCCGTGACCTTTTGTGCCAAAATAGCGGCGCCATGGCCAGGTTCACAGGGCATTTTTTTGGCGAGTTCTCGCTGTAGCATTACACGGTGACAATGGTGGCAGCTCACACGGCGGTCTCGACGGCGGTTTTATCGCCTTTGGTTTCCGATGGCTCCCTCTCTTTCAGGTGAGCTCTCTGGCAACTCTCTCTCAGTTTCTTGGTAAGCTGTCACGATGAATCTCTCGCCATGGGCACTCGCCGTCAGTGGCTCTCTCTCGGCGTTCACAGAGGCAGAGACAAATGGTTAAAAGAATAAAAATATAAAATTCATGTATCTCATATTCATCTCATATTGTTATTTATGAGAACAAAATGATCAATAAGTAAGGTAAGAGTGATCTTAAACAAGATTCTGATACCACATGTTAGAAAATAAACATCTCTAAAGTACTATAATCTATCTAGATTATATCATACTCAAATATAAACCTATATGAGATGCAGCGAAAGACTTAAAGTTACCTCTTGCCATTAACTTGATTGATCTGAGGAGAACTGAAATCAAATGAGATACCTGTCAAAAGAGAATACTGTCAAATAAACAACAGGTTCTTCCAACTGGTGATTAGGCACAGCGATGGCAACCTGTTATTAGCTGTCACCAGTGGGGAACCTTCAGAAGCGAGCTGAAAATAGGGTTTCACTCTGGACTCAGAAAAGAGATCTCACACTCAATATGAATTGTTGTTGTTAATTTTCACCATCAGAAAATTAACCTTAAATAAACTGAGTCAATAACCCTCCTTGGACTGGGCTCAATGACTACGGGCCATACTCATAAATATTTATTAATTATCCTAATTAATATATAAATACGTTATAATAATAATAAATATCCAACATGCAGAATTTTTAAGATAAAAAAAATATTAGTATTTGATTTGATGATGTAAAGCATTGATATAGAATTTAAAGAAAAGCCAAATTATGCATAAGTTATTTAATTATAGGAATACTTTCACCTTTAAAAACTTGGTAATAACATTTAAAATAGTATAAAAATGTGAATTTCATGTAACTTCCAAATAAATAATACTTGGCCGATTTTGGGAAAATTCTATATCCCAAAAAATATTCCTACAGATTTATAAGAATATAATTTTCTTATATTGATTTCAAAAATATATTAAAATTAAATTTTATCATAACATGATTACATGATGGATAATCCGTGGCCATTAACTTCTATAGGAGCAGTTGCATTGAAACGAAATACAAAATTTAAAATTAAAGCACCACATAATATGAAAGAAAAAATTTAATGCATGGAAATTACGAGAAATACTTAGGAATGCTATATCATATGAATTATATCTAATCAAAAAATAACTCAGCCAATGAATCATCTTTAAAAAATTACTATTTTATTTATTTTTAAGAGATTAATATTTTAATTTTAAAAAATAAAAACTCATTTGAACCAAACTAAAAAAATTATTTTTTTAAAAAAATAAAATAAAATATAAATTGTTTCATATAAATCATTTGAACTAGTTTGCAAAGTTCAGGTTGCAAATTGATGATAAACAACCATATGACCATTTTTGAAATGCATCTCCTAGTCATAAAGATTGATATTATCCACATGGTGTCTACATAGGCCAATATGCATATTTGATACATTGTAGATCTACAATAATCATATCCCAATTAATAGCTACTGATGATATCATATTTAATTCCTTTTGAGAACAAGTAGTATATAGAAATTATTGGATTATGTGTGGCATCTATGAAGAATCATGGTCGCATATTCTACATAATATTTTACATTATTATAATCTATGATGATCTAACTTGTCAAAATATTACATGTATAAATTTTAAGTTTTATCATCTAAATGATAATCCATGATATAACTCTTTTGGAGTTTTTTTCTTTTCATCTTTGACCAAATGGAAGGAATTTATGTCCCATTATAACTATTGAGGGCCAAACTCTTTTTTTTTTTTGAGCAAAAGTTACACAAGTATTTGGTGTCAATTGTAATACTTTAACAATATGTGGCCTTCTGGGCACATAATTAGGAAATCTAGTGCATTATAGCTCCTAGTCCTTTAATAATATAAAGTTATGATATCAACAAATATTAAATTGATAATTATAAAGTATAAGGATAGTTTACAACCTAATCATGAAATCCATAGATAAAAATTTACGCTTTATGACTTCTTGCCATAAAATAATAATCAAAGCTTTACTTCTAGTTTTTGGATAAAAATCCAAACTTTATGACTTCTAGTCATAATATAAAAATCAAATATTTATTTCTAGCCACTGGATTAAAAATCTAAGCTTCATAACTTCTAAGCATAATATAAAAATTAAAGCTTTATTTCTGACTATTGGATTAAAAATCTAAGCTTTATGACTTATAGTAATAATATAAAAATCAAAACTTTATTTCTAGTCCCTGGATAAAAAATCCAAACTTCATGACTTATTGTCATAATATAAAAATCTGTGCATTATGACTTATAGTCATAATATGAAAATCAAATATTTATTTATAGTCTTCTTCCTCCAGAAAAAAAATGATGGATAAGAATAGCCGCAATAATGGAATTTCTCAATATACGATCCCCTACTGTGTTGTTAAAATGACGCAACTATAAACTTCTTGGTTGATATTTTTGATCAAAAAGAAGACAAAAAGATGGTTGTTATTAGAGGTTCTAAAGTTTTAAATTTTTAAACAAAGAATTTACAAAGAGAAGAGAATAAATGAAGGATTAAGATTGTATCAAATTGAATCGTGTGCAGAAGTTTTAAGATAACAAAAATATTAGTATTTGATTTGATGATGTAAAGCATTGATATAGAATTTAAAGAAAAGCCAAATTATGCATAAGTGATTTAATTATAGGAATAATTTTGGATTTAAAAACTTGGTAATAAAATTTAGTAAAAGTATACAAAATTTGATTTTTATGTAACTTCCAAATAAATAATACTTCGCTGCTTTCATTTTGAGAAAATTTTATATCCCAAAAAAATATTCCTACGGATTTATAAGAATATAATTTTCTTATATTGATTATAAAAATATATTAAAATTAAAGCATATCATAACATGATTACATGAAGGATAATTCGTGGCCATTAACTTCTATAGGAGCAGTTGCATTGAAACGAAATTCAAAATTTGAAATTAAAGCACCACCTAGGATGAAAGAAAAAATTTAATGCATAAAAATTACAAAAAAATACTTATAGACTCTAGGAGTGCTATATCATCTAAATTATATTCAATCAAAATATAATAACTCAACTGATAAATTATCTTAAAAATTTATTATTTTATTTATTTTTTTAAAAAATATTTTAACTTAAAAAATAAAAAAATTAAAAAAATTAAAACTTATTTGAACCAAAGTAAGAAGTTTATTTTTTAAAAAATAAGATAAAATGTGAATCATTTCAAATAAATTATTGGCTAAGTAGAATTAAAATATAATGAGTTGTTATATTTTGATATAATAAAATTTAAATAATATGATATTTGTAAATATTTCCCTGTCATGAGAAAGAAAAATGAAACAATGAGAATGACCAGGTTTATGAGATGGACGGGACCGTGGACTAATGATAAAGTAGCTGGAATTACTATTGATTAAAAGATAAAATGACGCATTTAAAACTAACTGCCCACTCAATTTATCTAAGAATATATTGATGATTATTTTTTAACAATAATTTTTATTTTTGAAATTAAATTTAATAGGTCAGAATTTGATATCATTTTATTAATATTTAGAGTTAAATGGTTGAAAATATACTTTATTGAATTAAAAGATTAAAATCAAATTTTATTTAGAAGTAAAGGATTACAATTGTAATTTTCTCTTTATAAAAAATTTGAATCACATTTTCACATCAAACTTTAAGTATAAAATTAATTGTAAAATGAAAGATAAACATCTTAATCATTTTCATGACATAAACTAAATTGTTTTCATTTTTTTATATTTTAATTATTTAGCTATATATTTTTTATAACTATTTATTGATTAATAAACTCTTACAAATTTACGATTTAAATTTATGTCCTTATAAAAAAATTATTTAAATTCATGTTTGCCAATTATTTTGCTACTTTACATTCAGAGTGTTTTTTTTGGGCCAACAGCTTTAATTTTAGTTTACTATCAATTAGTGTGATTTAATTATTATTGGATAAGTTAACGTACAATATTGATTTGGTAACAAAAGGACAATGATAATAATAATAATGCCACGTATATCAATAACAACCTTATGATAATGTTGATGATATGAAAGTTACCAATGTGTGGCTATTACTCAAAGAGAAACTATTTACAAATAAGAAAAAGCATCCTGAGATGACAATTTATTTGACTCGTAGGTTTTGTTATAGGAGTATTGAGGATATTGATTATATTTTTAAATTATATCTTTTTATTTTTAGTGTTTAGAATAAAATATTCCCCTAAAATCTTTGATGTAATTTCTTTTAGATAAAATAAACAACTTTTTGTAGATAAAATATATATTCTTAACAGAATTTTAATACAAATAAGAGTTATCATTAGTCACACTTTAAATATTTTTAATATTTATAGATTGTTTCTATATAGCTTTTATATAATAAGTCTAAATAGTTTAAATTATTTGCTTAGTTCAATAACCAAAATTTAGTCACACTCTAAGAATTGTAATATTTAGTGTGTGTTTATAAAGAATCATAACCAATATTTTAAAAGAGTTTTTTGTCTAAATTTTTATTTAGAAAAATTTTAAAACAAACAGTTATATTTGTCCAAAAAGGCTTTTAGACTAAAGTAAGTTTAAAACTAAGGTTTTAGATAAACTACTGAGACTAACTTCTAAAACAATAAAAAAATTTATAGACTACCCAATTATAATTTTACCTTTACTTTTTTTATACCCTTTACCCTCTCTCCTCTCTCTTTTATTTTCTTCACACTTTCTCCTCTATCATCTCTCATATCTCTTTTTCACCATCTCTCTTCTCTTTTCTCTCTCATCTCTCATATTTTTAATAAAATTATACATTTACTTTAATAAAATCTCTCATCTCTCTTTTCACAGTAAAAAAATTTATAGAATACCCAATTATTATTTTACTTTTATTTTTATACTCTCTACCCTCTCTCCTCTCTCTTTTATTCTCTCCACACTTTCTCCTCTATCCTCTCTATGATCTCTTTTTTACCATATCTACTATCTTTTCTCTCTCATCTCTCATATTTTTAATAAAATCATACTCTTTCTAATAATTTTTCAATTATAAAAATTCTTCTGATAATAACTATCAAAATACTCATTTATTCAGAACAACTTTTTTTTCCTATAGGCTCTTCTCTAAAAATTATCTAAAAACCATTTTCCTAAAACTTTTTCTCTAAAAACTATCTAAAATTCCTTTTCCAAAATCTCAAACATGCCCTCAATATACCAACCCTTACTTTGTTGTTATAATGACGCAACTATAAACTTCTTGGTTGATATTTTTGATCAAAAAGAAGACAAAAAGATGGTTGTTATTAGAGGTTCCAAAGCTTTATATTTTTAAACAAAGAATTTACAAAGAGAAGAGAATAAGTGAAGGATTAAGATTGTATCAAATTGAATCGTGTGCAGAAGTTTTAAGATACAAAAAATATTAGTATTTGATTTGATGATGTAAAGCATTGATATAGAATTTAAAGAAAAAGCCAAATTATGCATAAGTTATTTAAATATAGGAATACTTTTGCCTTTAAAAACTTGGTAATAACATTTAAAATAGTATAAAAAAATGTTAATTTCATGTAAGTTCCAAATAAATAATACTTGGCCGATTTTGGGAAAATTCTATATCCAAAAAATATTCCTACGGATTTATAAGAATATAATTTTCTTATAAGAATAGCAGTTGCATTGAAACGACATTCAAAATTTGAAATTAAAGCACCACCTAGGATGAAAGAAAAAATTTAATGCATGAACATTACGAGCAATATTTATATATTTTAGAATTTTTATATTATTTAAATTATTTCTAATTAAAATATAACAATTCAGATAATTACTCATCTTAAAAAATTATTATTTTATTTATTTTTAAATAATTAATATCTTAATTTGAAAAAATAAAAAATTATTTGAATCAAATTAAAAAGATTATTTTTTTCTTTAAAATAGAATAAAATATAAATTATTTTAAATAAATTATTGGCTAAATAAAATTAAAATATAGTGAACAGATAAAATTTAAATAATATGACTCTTATAAAGTAGGTGTAGGTAAGTATTTCTTAGTCATGGAAAGAAAAATTAAACCAGGAGAATGAGCAAGTTGATGAGGTGGACCGGACCGTGGACCAATGATAAAGTAACTATAATTAATATTGATTAAAAAATAAAATGACGAATTTAAAACTAATTGCCCACTCAATTTATCTAAGAATATATTGATGATTATTTTTTTTAACAATAATTATTATTTTAAAATTAAAATTGAAAATATACTTCATGAAATTAAAAGATTAAAATCAAATTTTATTTAAAAGTAAAGGATTAAAATTGTAATTTTGTATTTATAAAAAATATGAGCCAATGTTCACATCAAACTTTATGTATAAAATTAATTATAAAAAGAAAACTAAACATTTTAATCGTTTTCATGAGCAGGGACCGCAAAGGAAATCTTTTGTTTAAATTATTAGCCACTGACATTGCAAATGAAAACACGTTTTTCTAACGCATGCAATATGGATCTCCACTAACTATATCAATTTCTTTCATTTTTATTAAAAATAATTAAATTAAATTAAATTAATTTAAATAGTCCTTAATTTTATTAACAAGATACTTGTCATATTTAGATACACATGCTATTATATATATCACTCCCACTCTGCCATTATGTGATGAATATAATCATCCTCAACTTTTAACTAGATTATTTCAGAAGATCCAAGAGAGTTTATAAATGTTTGTGTGGATTAATGTTAGTAAAAGTGATTTTTTAAATTAATTTTTATAAAGTATAATAAGATAAAATTTAATTAATATAATGTGATTTATGTTTAGATATATTTTTATTTTCACATAACATTATTTAAATGATATATTAAAAAATTAGTTTTAAAATTTTTAAATATAAAAAAAGTGAAAAGTTAAAGGTTATAAATAAAAAAAGTTACTTCAACTTTTATAGTAGATTTTAAACAAAAGAGTAAAATACTCTCATCACTATTATATTTTTCCTTAATTACATATACTTCCTCTATTTTAAGAATATACATTTTAATCTAAACTATTAACACCGTTAAAGATTATTTTAAAAATATTCTTGAAATATAATTTTTGATTAAAAATTATATTAGAATAAATATTATTTATTAATTTACCTCTCATTATAACAAATTCCTAATTTATCTTTTACCATTAATATTTATTAATGATCTATTTAATACTTTTACTAACTTTAGACAAAATTGAGTAATTTTCTATTTATATGAAAATAACAACTTGATAAAAATTGGAGTACTTTTTTTAACAAACATGTTTAATGAAATATATTTAAAAGATTTGAATTATAATATATTACTATAAGGATCTGAAAATCATATCATTTTATCATTTTATAATTTAATTTAAAAATTCTTATATATATAATTGCAAAAGATTTTAGTAACGTATGTATTTAAAATATTACATAATATGTAGTAGGTTTTAAAAAAATAAACAACATCAAACATTTTAATTTATTGAAAAATAAAAATTTTGTATGATTATAAAATTAATTAAATTTTGTAAAATGGAAATCAATTTAAAAGATTGACAAAAAATTTGAAATATATATTAAAATTATTTTTTTAATTTTGAATGAAGATATGGGATTAAATGATTATTAAGTAATATATAAGTTGAGGAGGGGTATTTTGGTCAAATGATGAGTCACCGTTGTGATTGGTTAACTAACCGTTTGGTGAATGCAAATTAAATTTTAAAAAGAAAAAGGAGGTTTAAGAGAGATCCATATCTATTTTTAAAATAGATAGGAGATGTATGTAATTTAGAGTAAATAGAGGGGAGGTTGATATATTTTACTCTACACAAAAAGGTTAGTTATCTAAAAAGCCATGCCTAACATAATTTTTTCAATTTGTCGACATTATATTTAATTATAGATTGAGACCTCTCAATTTGTTTTTAATTTTTATCTACTTTTTATTTTGGGAAGAGACGTATAGATACGAAATGGATTCGGTTCATACATGCCTTAGGCATTCAACTCCCTATAATTCATTATATATATTTATTTTTATCTAAAGCATATGTTTAGTTCTCTAAACTTATGTAAATTTTAATTTAATCCCTTAAATCTATAAAATATATTTTTAGTCATTTAATATTAAATATGTATTAAGTAAATATTTTTTGTTAATGAGATTAACGGTGTTAATATTAAATGACTAAAAAATACATTTTATAAATTGAAGAAATAAAATTAAAAATTTTGATCATGAGGTTGATAATAAAAATAAAAATAAAATGAATTAGCATAAATTAATTTAACTGCTGATTCTGTCACATCACCAAATTTACTAATATGAATATTATTTAGATATATATGAACCACACAATAATCCTATGCTAGTACACAAACGCTAAAGTCATTATCCAGAAAGCGACAGTACTAATTAATATAATATGAATTTGGTGAAATGTTTTTCATGCACAGTAATAGTATTCCTCAATAAATACACGGCCCTAACATGAATTCCAACAACCTCAAATTCACAGAAAGCCACAAGTTCAAGAAAAACCCAAAAGAACATGGCCATCACTCTTGCAATAATCTCCAGATTTTCTATTCATCTGTTCAGCATGCTCTTCAACTTCCTCAAGCTAACTTCTTCCCATTTCAAATGGGGTTTAGAGTTCCTTCTCTACCACTCATTTTACAGCCTTCGTGTTCATCATCATCATCAACCTCTTGAAGAGTTTCAGATGATTACAGAAGATCGAGTCGAAATATGGCATCGTCATCGTGAAGGAGGAGAAGAAGAAGAAGTGGATTGTGCAGTGTGTCTGAACAAGATTGGTGAAGGAGAAGAAGTTAAGGTGTTGAGGTGTGAACATGTTTTTCATAGGGATTGCTTGAATCAGTGGGTTGGATTTAGGAACTTTACTTGTCCTCTTTGTAGGGACTTTCTGTGTTCTGGGATTAGGTCTGTTAACGGTGAGGAAGGAGAAGCACATGTGCTTTTCTTTAACTTTTCTTCGTTTTCTGATAATAATTATGAGAGTGAGAACTGGTGGCTACGGTGAGCCATAGGATGAACAAGGTATCAGCATCAACATGTATATCATATATATTTGGTTTATAAATTAAAATCAGTATATTAATAAGCTAACCATGGTTTTTAATATAACTCTTAGTAAAGTATATATAATATTATTAACTTCATGTTTATTATTTTATAATACTCTCTCCAGTTTTTAATATAAAATATATTTAACTAATTTAATTAGATTAAATTAGTTAGTTAAACTTGTTAATAAAATATATATTTTTTAAAATACTATAATTATCTCCTTAATTCTTCTTTTATTTTATTATTGTTGATATAATATCAATATGAGTAATTTGAAGAAAATAATAAATATAAAAAATAAATTTTATATATAATTATATACAAGGAAAAAAAAAATCAAACCACGTCAAAACGTTATACGAGTAATTCAATATCTGATGTTAAGCTTGTATAGAAAAAGACTCCACAAGAAGATGCCAATTCAATGTCTATTAATGTTTGAGGACACCCACGTTTTATAGATGTTAGCCATTGTTGACCAAGTCCTCGGCAACATTGGCATAAATAAGGAGATTTATGTAATTCCACCCCCAATCACTTTCCAAATGGCGTCTATGAAAAATCCAGGAAATGGAGAGACTATGAAGTGCCGTTTTCTGATTGTTTATTTTGGAAAGTTTTACAAATTACTAAACTAACTAATGGGAGTTCTCCACAAAATAAGTGTTTAATTATTAGGTTAGGAATATTCACATAATAGATTGAGCTTGACTTGACTTATTAGTGACCACGGAACACCCATGTTGATGGTTGAATGAGGACACGCTATGCTTCATTCTAGAGAATAAATGAAAATATTACAAATTAATAAAAAAAAGTAAGGAATTAATTTTATTTTATTTCATAATAAAAACATAATTATCTTCGTCTAAAATAAATGATGTTAGAATTAAAATTATGAATACACGATAGTTATATAATATATAAATTATTATAAGAGTTCTTTTAATAGGAGATTTTATAAATTCCATATGAGCGTTCTGAGTCGTGAGCTATACCTTAACCTTAGTGAGGATCATGCAAAACCTATCTAAACTTTTTTTTGTCTAGAAAAAATTATTTGTAAATTACAAGTTAGTAACATTGATCTTATGATACTCCCAAAAGAAAAAAAGAACTTTGGTCTTATGATATACGGTCAAGAAAGAAAATTGACCATTGAAAGGAAGGATAGTCAAAATAAATTACACATCTCAAAGGCTCAAACATTTGAATAATCCTAACTCCGAACAAAAATCTAACGCTTGGTAAACACATCCAAAGGGCGTAGTCAAAAGAATAAATAATAATGTAATAAATAAACACACAAAACTGATGGCAAATACATTTAAAAATTAAAAGAAGAAAAAAAGAACTCCCAGAAATAGGAAAAGAAAAGATAAAAACTGAACCTGGACACAGCTGGTCAAATTACGCCTTTTCAACCATCTGATTATTGTTGACTGCAAAAGTAAAAACACACCATGTCTCGCCATATACCCTGAAAGAAAACTTTAGGTTTTAGTCTTTCCCACATGAGGTTTTCCAACTAAATATACAGATAAGTTTTTTGAAAAAAGAAAAGAAAAAAGAAAAAAGAAAGTCAAACAAAACAAAATAAAAAATAAAAAAATTCCAATAACATGTTACCTTGTAAGTAAGCATCTGTATATTATATTTTATAGGAAAATCTAATAACGAACACCTTAAAAACTCTTTGAGTAACTTGTCTTATCAAGCCACCCATAGGAAGATCGCTGAATGCTCATTAAATATTAAAACTCGTCTTCGCAGTACTGTTTGAATAGCATTTCGTTGAGCCTGAGTCAAGCTCTGCAGTGCAAGATCACATGCACATGTTCAATAACTTTCACCAAGAACATAAAATGTCAAACTTACTATAAAAAATTCCGGATGATGGATCAAGCAAACCTGGCAAATGTTATCAAACTACTGTCTGTCATTTTGGTACATGTTGCCAAAAGAATCCGAGAGGTAGTTTGCCAGATTTATCTGTCATAAATCGAATTTGTTGGGAAAAAAATCCAAATTCATGCACCACATACACATGTAATTTACAAAACAAAATCTAGAGCAGAGACCTGATTAAGGGGATCAGCTATGCTTAAAAGGTTGTCTTCATATCTATCCTCTTGATCCTTGTCATTATCAAGAAAGTTAATGAAGGGGGAAAAGTGGTAAGATGTAATTTTATCATAGGCCAGACAAACCTCATTAAATGCTTTTGCTATTGCTTCAAGATGTTCATATGTGGGTTTCCCTGAAGCAGCAGCAGACAAGGAAGATAGAAATTCTTGATCATTTTCAATCTCATCCCCGGTTTGAACTTCTTCCCCATCATCATCCTGAAAAAGCAATCAGTTTTCCAATTGTGAAATTCAATAACCTGCATGGAATTGGCCTTCATCAATAAGTAAACTACCTGGTCATCACCAGCCAAAACTTGCTCTTGCATTTCAACTAATGTATCCGCCAGTAAGGCCAATATCTGCAAGATATTGGACAACATCTGGGGACAGGCTTCGTTTATTTATAACTGAAGAAATTCGAGTTTGATGCATGCTTTTTTATTTCAAAGATGACCAGAATCTTTGATCATGAAGGTGCCGAAGGTAGCACAGATGAAGTACACTTGAGTGCTCGGCCTTACATTGTTGGAGGATAAAATACCTTCAAGCCAAGACATACAAGAAGGCAAAAAACCATATAAACATGTATAACGGCAGATCCACTACAAATAGTTAAGTCATTTGCATCGTACTTTTCAAGAGTTTATACAAGTGAAAGAATAAATCCATGCTTAGTCCATTCTGACATAAGAGACATTGAAATCCATGCTCTTGAAGAAATCCTATGCAGTGATAAGTTCTCAATTTGCAACACACCGATCATATTGCAAAAAGACAGCTGAAGGATGCTCACCTTGTTGCTTAGTCCATTCTGACATTACATAAGCAAAATGAATTATCATGACCTTCAGCAGGAATCGAGATCAGCAAGTCAATAAATTGTCCAACATTAGGAGCACTCATATGAATCTGCAGTTATGAAGGAATATTTGAAAAGTCTAACCCAAGAGATATATACCGTGGACAGTTTTTTTGCCGAACAATTATTTATGGGGGAAAAGGCTTAACTATCATGTTGGTGCCCTAAACTTATTAATTTGTTTCATTTGGCCCCTTCATTTTCAGTCCGTATCATAGTCACCCCTTAACGTTATTTAGTGTTTCAAAATGGTCCCTTAATTTTGATCTTTTGCTTTTCATAATGTTCCAAAATAGTCCATGATATAACAAAAAATGTCAAATATGCTACAAATTCAAAGTTGAGAGACCAAATTGAAACAAATTAAGCCAAGACATCCTTGAAACTACTTTTGACTCTGCCAACTATACAGAAATTGAGTTACAACAATAACTGTAAAAAGGGAAACTAAATCATTATAAAACTAAAAAGGAAAATATAAGGACGAGACAACAATCCCCTTGATTTTATTCATATATCAGTCAATTTGGACTCTTTAATCTTTTTATTTTTACTGGAAAAATAATTTTATTAGAGAGAAGAGAGAATAATACATAAACAGAGGACCTCGCAGGACAGAAAAGACTAATTGAACTTCAGCTCAGAAGAGTTTTCTAGTCCCATTGCAGTGGTCATCTAAGTTCTTTTCCCCATTTCCTGGCCACTAATTGAAACAGAGAATTTCCTGTGTGACAAACCCCTTTGGGAATCTAAAGGCAGGGCATCAAATGTCAAAAGTTTTCATTCGCACGGTAATGTCCAATAAGATTGAATGCTGAGGGAAAAATGCTGAAGCATAAATATGAGTTTTCACAAGATCTTAGGGCGATTGTTCAGGAAGATTTATAATGAGTATGATGCATATGGATAGACAATCATGTAATTATAGCATTATTCATATGACTCAACTGTTGCTAGGAGTAATTATATGAAGATATTTTTCCATTTATGGCAGACAGGTCTGTATACATAATTTTCCTCTCCAATTATCATTTGAAAGAGGAAATACAATTACCCACTTTCTCTACATTGTATCAGAAATCCCTAATAATCTGAAATTTTGGTTACATTACCAATCTGGAAAAAACAACCAGCAATGAACTTCTCAAGGAAGCAATTTTAGCAGATTGCATGCGTCCGACAAGGGCAGCAACCAGGTCACATATATGTACTGCCATTTGTGATGGCAAATGTTAATATAAGTTGTAGAATGTGACTTCCAACAAAAAGTCATCCGGAGCTTTCCAAATGTTGGTCTAGAAGCCTGCATCAAATTCCAAGAAACACAGCACTTGAGAACATCAGGCTCCTATAAAGAGAATAGAGGGGAAAGTTCTCATTTTTAAATTGATGGACATTGGAAGAAAAGAAATAAATAAAAAAGCCCCACTCGCAAATATTGTGAGAATCTCAAATGAAGACCATTGGATAATTTCTTATTTCATTTTTGATTCCTTACATCCGTAAATCTTCCTTCTATTAATGACAACCGATTTTTATTTAAGATTTATTTTTTATATTTATCATTTTTTTTCAAATTACTCCTATTAATATTCTCTAAACAATAATCAATTAAGAAAGATAATGAGAGAATTAAAGAAAATAATTAATTAATATATTTTAGAAAAATATATCATATTAATTAATTTAATTAATTTTTTTAATTTAATTAAATTAGTTAAATATATTTGAAGAATTAGAGGAGTATTAGATATAACATTTATATATATTTGATCGATTGTAGTCCTATGGCCGTCAGGCCAATATATATTTTCATTCCAATCATGTCAAAATCAAAAGCCGGCTATATGTATACGCAGGTACACACAAAATTCACAACTATTTTTTTTTTTTAATTGATTGTGTGCGCGAATGTGTTGCCAACCATTGAGCTAGACTAAAAATTAAGGGGTTGTTTGGTATGAGGGATTTATAAGGGAATTGTTTTTTTATAAGTTGGATTTAAAAATATTAGAGAAGTAGTGTTAAAAATTTTTAATTAATTTTTTTTATTATTTTGTCTTACATATTCTTTTTATTAAAATTTCATAACTCTATTTCAATTTTTTAAAATCGAACTTGTAAAAATTTCCCCTTACCTCCTCCAAACCCCTGGTATCATAATTAGATCAATTTATAAGAGATTTTGCCTAATACAGAAAAAGTATGTAACAAGAGGCCTTTTCCTTTATAGTACAAGAATGAAGCTTCACTTTCACTTTCTCTTCCACCTCCAGACGGTCCAAATTCAGGTATTCTGCTTGTAAGAAAGCGTATAATAAGAATGCAGAAAGTGTCACTCCCATTTGCATCTAACTTGGTGTGTGTGATTGAAATCATAAGTAATCACCAAGCTATTATCCTTTCTCTTCAAAACGAAACTCTCAACTAACAAATAACATGAAAACTTTCTCCAACTGCCACTACCCTTGAACTTCTCAACTCTTGCAAGCTTTTCAGTTCCGTTATTGGTTCCACCAACCCATCCAACTCTTTCTTGTTCCAATTTCATTTTCTCCATAATCACCATGCTCAACCCTACTCCCTCTTCTCTCCTATGACGATCATAACTAATAAACCAGAGAAATCCAGAGGCCACATCTCTTTCTTTTCGGAAAACATCCCTTTTTCCAGCAACCTTTGCCACTTCTGTTTGAACAGAAACCTCCATATGCACCCCTTTTTCTCCAATGTTATCATTTTCCTTTGAGAAAATCCTAACCCATTTTTGCTCTAGTGTCATTTCGTAGAATGTTGTTTTCTTCCCTTTGTCCCTCACGAACATGAAAGGACAATACCTGTAAGATGGATTCAGATTCAGAATACACCTAATATATACTTCCCCTAAAACTAAAAGCGCCCCCCCCCCCCCCCACAACAAGACCAAAAAAAGTTAGGGAAAATTATGCTTAAGTCCCATGTAAAACAACTTATTACTCAAAGGTCACAAAATCTTTAAACTATAGTTAAGTCTTAAGGGATTTTTGGGTAACTTATTCCAATTATAATATAACACCCTTGCCCTCAATGTGGAGCAACTGACAAGTGGGAGGGAATTTATTGATAACTTAATTGAAACAATTGACAAGTATGAGGGTATTCGTTAACAAAATAAGGCACAATTGACAAGTAAAATGGTATTTGTTGACAGCTTCATGAGACACAATTGATAAGTGCGAGCGCATTCATTGATAATTCAATGTGACACAATTGCTAAAATGAGGGCAAAGGCATCAATTAATAATTGGAATCTACTACCTGCAGGTCCCTTAGGACTTAACAATAGTTTGAAAATTTCATAGAATTTCTATATAATAAATTGTCTTACATGGAATATGAGCATAATTTTTCCTAAAACTTACCATTTTCCAGCAACGACTGGTTCAGAATGATCATGAGAGGATGAAAAGTTGAAATGAGGTAAGTGAGCACGTAAGAAGGAATTAAGGCGTAAAGCTTCATGTAAAGGATGGAGATAAGTACCCATAGCAACATATGGCTTCCATGGTTCCCTCAAGAATTGTGGAGGGACTTCATCTAGGGCCATGGATTTTGCTTTGAAGTGATCACGAGTCTATGAGATATTTATTATAATATAACCTAATTATATATTAATTAAGATAATTAATAAATATTTCTGAGTATAGCTCGTAGTCATTGGGCCTAGTCCAAGGTAGGTTGTTGACTCAGTTTATTTAAGGTTAATTTTTCAATGGTGGAAATTAACAATTCAATTTATCGTGCGATTGCTTTTTGAGTCCAAAGCGAAAATCTATTTTCTCAGCTCACTTTCAAAGTTTTCCCACTAGTGATGGAAGTACACAAGTTGTCATTACTGTACCTAATCACCAGCTGGAAGAACATGTTATTTATCTGACAATATTATCTGATTGACAGGTATCTGATTTGATTCCAGTTCTTCTCAGATCAATCAAGTTAATAGCAAGATATAACTTTAAGTCTTATGCTACATCTCTTATGTGTTTTGTATTCATATATATCATAATCTAGATTGATTATATTGTGTTTGAGACGTTTATATTCTAACATGTGGTATCAGAGCCTAGTTTGATATCTCCTCCGCCTTGCTTGTTAATTTATAATCCTCATAATTAACAATCTGAGAAAGAATATGGGAAATAGGTGCCCATAGATATCATAATTTATTTTATTTTGATGTTTTAAATTGTTTGTTTCTTCTGTGTATAAAGGCAAATGACGAGAGAGAGAGAGACTCACCAGAAACTGAGAGGCCACAGTCATCGTTATCACCATGGGAGAAGAGCTCACTGTCATGTGGCCATGGAAATCGCCAGAAATAGAGCCACTACCATAGATGGTGAGATCGCTGCAAGAGTTTGCCAGAAAATGGAGAGGAGTGGTCGCCGCTATTTTCTTGATATGGAGCTGTTGGGGGCATAGGGAAAAGAGCTCAAAACCACCAGGAATAACCTCCTAAACTATTGTCAGTTTCGCTGCTGGAAGTGCTGCGTCACAGTACCTGTAATTCCCTACAGCCGGGTCATTGAGTCGGGTTAACCTAACCCGACTCAGTGAGGAAAAACAGCTGAAACTGTGCATTTCAGACTAAGCCAAAATGTACCATTTCACTAAAATGTTTGGGTAGTCCATACATTAAAAAAATTGATCTAGGCCACCGCTACATTGGGCCCGTTATTGATAATATTTTTTTTGGAAAAACTCCTGTATGGGCTTGCATTTTTGGGTTGTTCTAAGAAGGTTTTTTTTACAAAACGTTTTTCATTATGGGCGAGGAGCAATTTTGGGCGCTGTTTAAAAAAAAAACCTTCTGGGCATAATGACTTGTGGCGCAGGAATTTTTTTTCTTTTCTTTTCCCACTGGGCTGACACTTTTTTGGGCCACTGAAAATTATTTTGGAGCAGATTGGGCCGACACTAGATTTAGGCCTTCAGAAACAAATTTTTTTCTTTCTTTTGGAAAACGTTTTTGGACCTAGAATTTTGAGTTTTTTAATTTTGGAAATTATTTTGGCCTCTGTTTTTTTAGACTTTTGTGCATGGGCCACTTGGTTTTATTTTCAGAAAATTATTTTTGGCCAATTAATTTAATTTTCTAAAATATTTTAATTACTATTACATGCACTGTAAATGTTAAAATTAATTTCTCTATTATTTAATTTTTAGAAAATGGTGTTTATAAATTTTAATTTTTTTTTGTGTTATTTAATTGCCTATTAATTTCTCCCTTGTCAACTAAATTAACTATTTAATTTTTGTAAAAAAATTTGAGTTGAAATTAATTTATTAAATATTTTTTAGGTGCATGAAATAGTGGGAGAATTTAAATTATTTAGTCATATTTTTTGATTAAATTAATTTATCAAATGCTCTATTATCTTGTGCATATTTGGATTTATATGCACATCATTGATATTTGTGATTAGCATGGAGTTTTGTGAGGAGTAGCCACATCATCCTTATTTATTTTTGTTGCGTACATTGCTTAATCACATATGGATTTAAAAGATCAATTATAATTAAATGTATAGTTATGATTTATCTTTACCCACAGGTAAATATCTCATGATTGTACTTTTAATTAGGGAAGAATTAATTTCTCCATTAAGTTGTGTATATTTGGATTTTCAATACACATGAATGATATTTGTGGTTAGCGTCTAATTCTTTGAGGAGTAGTCATATCATCCTTATTTATTGAATCTATTGCATGCATTCATTAATCAGATATAGATTTAAAATATCATTTATAGTTAAATGTATATCTATGATTTATCTTTGTCTGTAAGTAGATATCTCATAATTGTACATTTAATTAGGATGGGATAGAATGGACTCGTTATTTTCTAAGTAACTCACAGGTATTAGAAAATTACGAATGTGTTATAATTCCATCATTTGAGATAAATACATGGCTATGCTAATGTCTTTGCCCACAGGTAGACATTCGTGATACGTATTTATACTGTTTGCATGCTACATTTGAGCTAAGCATGCATACATGGCATAGTGACTTGTGATTGCTTCAAATTCTTTCTGTGAGCTTATTTGTACATTTGTCTATTTTCATTTTAAAGATCCAATTACTGCCCTCATGATTATGGTTGATATAAGCAACAAAACAATCTTAGATGGCAGCTTAACTATAATGACTGGAGAGATTATGTTTTGATGCAGCTCAGTTTCTTGGACTTAAAGTATGCTTTGAGGTATGATGAACCTCCGAGACCTGATGATACCTCCGATGATAGAGAGGTAAAGGAAAGGTCTAATATGTAGGAGTGGAGTAACCTCTTATCTCTTCTACTTATATAACAAAGGATCACTAGGAGCATTAGGGAAATAATCCCTGAGTGTGACACAACCAAAGGATACCTGGAAACCCTAGATAACCAATTAAAGCTTATAAACAAGTAGATGGGTGGTGCCATCATGTCTGAACTATGTGATGTGAGGCTTACAGGTATTGGTGGTGTGAGGCAATATATAATGGAGATGAGAGGTATGCTTTCATCATGTGTTACTTTTGAATATAACTTTTCTAACGTTAACGATGACACTTGGTGGATTGACTCTGGTTCGATGATCCACATTTTGACTACTAAGCAAGGCTTTCTTTCAAGCAGGTCTCCACACCCCAATGAGAAAAAATGTCCTTTGACAGAATCAAAAGGTTAAATAAAGATAGAAATTTTTCATCTTTAAACCATTCGAAATTTGATTATTGTGTAGACTGCATAAGGGAAAAGGAGACCAATAAGTCATATAAAGGGGCTAAAAGAAGTTCTAATTTGCTAGAAATTATACACATGGATATTTGTTGCCCTGATTTGACTGCATATGGTCAAAAGTACTTTATCACCTTTATTGATAATTACTCACGATACATGTATGTCTACATGCTTTATAATACAAGTAAGGAACTAGATGCTTTTAAGGAATATAAAGTAGAAGTAAAAAAATAGATTGGGAAACCAATCAAGATCGTGAGATCAGACCGTGGTGGTGAGTATTATGGTAGATACACTATAAAGGACAAGCGCTAGGTCCATTTGCTGATTTTCTTCAAGAGTAAGGTATAGTAGCCCAAGATACTATAACTGGATCTCCTGATATGAATGGTGTAACTGAAAAAAATAGGACCTTGCTAGATATGGTTAGGAGCATGATGAGTAGCTCTAAACTATCATCTTCCCTGTGGAAGGAAGCACTCAAGACAGCCACGTACATACTAAATAAGGTTCCAACAAAGGCCGTGTCCAAGACACCCTTTGAAATCTGAAAAAGATGGAAACCCAGCTTAAATTATTTAAAGGTATGGGGTTGTCTTGCTGAAGTAAGAGTGTATAAACTATAGGAGAAGAAGTTAGACCTTAAGACCATTAGAGCTTACTTTGTAGCTTATGCAGAAAGGTCTAAGAGTTATAAGTTTTATTATCCTCCACATTCTAAAAGTTTTTTAGAGTCTAGGAATGCCAAGCGTCTTGAGAATGATGTGATTAGTGGGAGTGATTTTTTTATTAGATAATTACATAGAGCGAACCACTGACATCATTTGTAAGGAGACATCAATAATTAATGACATCCCACTATTAGGATTGATATTGAACGTGATATAGACTCTGTGGCTCAAGTTGACGATACTAAACAAGATGGACACATGTCAGACTCCAAAAAATGTGATAAAGGATGTCCATATTTAGCAACCTGGATGGCTGGATCAACCCACGAGGTTGAATTAAAGAGGTCAACTGGAGAAATAAGACTGTCATTACCTAATGACTATGTAGTATATTCTACTGAGGTGACTGTAATGTAAGTGTTGAGAATGATCATTTAATATTCACTCAATTTGTGAAGAGTGTGAACTCTAAGTTGTGGCATGATGCTATGATTGATGAAATGAATTCCATGGCAAATGTCCATGTTTGGGAACTTATAGAGTTGCCTAGTTGGGTCTAACGCTATTGGCTGTAAATAGGTTTATAAAACTAAGAGAGACTCACAAGGTAACATCAATAGATACAAGGCTATGTTAGTTGCTAAGGGCTTCACTCAAGTGGAAGGAATTGATTACAGTGAAACATTTTTGCCTGTATCTAAGAAAGATTCATTTCGTATCATCATGGCATTGGTTGCCCATTTTGATATAGAATTGTACCAGATGGATGTAAAGACTGCTTTTCTCAATAGTGAATTAGAGGAAGAAGTCTAGGTAAGGAACAATTGGTATGCAAGCTAAATAAATCAATATATGGTTTGAAATAATCTTCACGGCAGTGGTACTTGAAGTTCCATGAAGTAATCACATCATTTGGTTTTGTTGAGAATATTATAGATGACTATATATACCACAAGGCTAGTGGGAATAAAATCATATTCTTGATTTTATATATGGATGACATATTACTTTCTACCAATGATCTAGGACTATTGTGTGAGGTGAAGCAGTTTCTTTTTAAGAGTTTTGACATGAAAGAAAAGGGTAAGGCTTCTTATGTCATTGGCATAAAGATCCATAGAGATAGAACCCAATATCTTGTAGGTTTGTCTCAAGAGGCTTACGTTGTCAAAATTCTTGAACGATTTAGAATGTAGAACTGTTCATCTAACGTGGCTCCTATTGAAACGGGAGATAAGTTTAGTCTAAGTCAATATCCTGAAACTCAGCTTGATAGAAAATAGATGGAAAAGATCCCATATGCCTCAGCGGTAGGAAGCTTGATGTATGCACAGGTTTGTATAAGACCTGACATTAATTTTGTTATGGGTATATTGGGAAGATACTAAAGTAATCGTGGGGAAGCACATTGGACAGCTGCAAAGAAGGTGTTTAGGTACTTACAAGGCACTAAACACTACATGCTCACATATGGGAGAACAGACAGTCTGGACGTACTTAGATACTCAAATTTAGATCTTGGAGGATGCGTAGACATGAACAAGTTTACACCTGGTTACATATTCCTATTGGCAGAAGGAGTTATATCATGGAGAAGCGCTAAGAAAACTCAAACAACTCTTTCTACTAGTGATGCTGAGTACATTGCGTGTTTTGAAGCAAGTTCATAAGGTATTTGGATAAGGAATTTTATTGCTGGGCTTAAGATTATGGATTCAGTCTCTAAGCCAATTAGAATGTACTGTAATAACTCAGTTACGGTGGCCATAGCTAACAATAAAAGGAATAAAAGTCGCAACAAATTTGTCAAATTTAAATTCCTTTGCTTGAGAGAAAGAGTTTAGGATGACCAAGTTTCCGTTGAATGCATCAGTACATTGGATATGTTGACTAATCCTTTGACGAAAGGATTGAAGCTAAACATTTTTATCACACATGTATCTCATATGGGACTTTACCCTACTTTTGATTAGTGTAGGTATGAGCAATAAAATTATATTTTGTGGTTTATCATTTCAAATTGTGATTGTATACATTTGTGTTATTGAAATTGATAAGCATTAAGACATGAACCGATGAACATTGAGTTTATGTATAATGTGATACCCATTAAGTGATGGTGCTACCTGTAATACATGAAAGGTAATATCTAATAAAAGGGGACTTATCACGATGATTCTTGTAGCATGACATCAGTTTACCTAGACAGGGTGATGACATAGAGTATATAGGCCAAGTGGGAGAATGTGAGATATTTATTATAATATAACCCATTTAGATATTAATTAGGATAATTAATAAATATTTCTGACTGTGGCCCATAGTCATTAGGCCCAGTCTAAGGTGGGTTGTTGACTCTGTTTATTTAAAGTTAATTTTCTGATGATGGAAATTAACAATTCGGTTTATCGTGCGATTGCTTTTTGAGTCTAAAGCGAAAACCTATTTTTTTAGCTCACTCTCGAAGATTCCCCACTGGTGATAGAAGTACACAAGTTGTCATCACTGTGCCTAATCACTAGCTAGAAGAACCTGTTATTTATCTAACAGTGTTCTTTGATTGACATGTATCTCATTTGATTTCAGTTCTTCTCAGATCAATCAAACTAATGGCGAGAGGTAATTTTAAGTCTTCCGCTGCATCTCATATGTGTTTTATATTCATATATATAATAATCTGGATTGATTATATTGTGCTTGAAATATTTATATTCTAACAGAGTCTTCTTGATTATCTCATTTTGTTGATAAAGGTCAAAAGGATTCAAAGGATGAGAAGGTGCATCTTCCATGCAACATCCCCCACAACCACTCACTTTTCATCTTCTTTTAAGCTTGCGACTGCATTCCTATAAACCATTACACTGATCAATAATCACACACACCTACACCCATACCCACCCACCCACACACACACATATTCTCTCTCGACGTCCTTATAAGTAAGGTGTTTTTAACTATTTTACCCATGCAAACAAAAATTGCCCCTCCTATCTTTAACGTAGGATCTAACTAGAGAGTTGATATTAGTTTTAAATATATAAGATTTATTTTTCATATTGATCAATTTTTGTCAAATTACCTATATTGATATTCCTTCAACAATACTCAAATAAGAAAGAGAGTGAAAGAATTAAGGAAAATGATTATGATATCTTATAAAAAAATATCATATTAACTAATTTAACTAACTTCTTTAATCTTATCAAATTAGTTAAATGAAACTTATATCAAGGACAGGAGAAATAGTTATTTATTCAATTAATTAAAATGATATCAAAGTATACCAATGTTTCATGTTTGCCCCTTTTCATTAAAAGTATAATTATTCTTCTCACAATTTTCAAGGGGCTAAGCGGTAAAACTATCCGACTATTATAAAATACTAATAAGCAAGACCCGTATTGTGGATAAGAGAGATTCCATAACACAATTTATATATAGGAAAATGGAGGGCGTATGTATTACTTCAGCCTCTTATTCCATTATATATATTCGACAAAAACATCATATGCTTGATAACCTCTTGATTTTAACTTTGTTTTGGCACATTTTCCCATTCTTTCATATGCTTTTGAGTTAAATATTACACATTTTGATCACATCTTCTTAAAGATCATCATAGGATTTATGGATAAACGTGCCAATATTTTGCTTTAGTTTGAGTCATTTGTGATTCTCATACACTTTTCCATTGAAGTAGGTGATGCAAGATCAATTTTGGAAAGCATTGAAGGAGCCATTTGAAGAGTAATCAAAAGAATTCATGGTTTGGAGAGAGAGTTTGAAGTTTTGAAAGCCAATGGAAGCTCAAAAGAGGAAGAGGAGTCATTTGCTGTCAGGTTCGCCACAGCAAACACAGCAAAAACATGAAGTGAAGCCACTGTGTCATGGCTAAGATTAGTGTTTATAGTTTGGTTTCTTTTAAGTTGATGAGAAGCTAAATACTTATTCTAGGACTGTTTTGAACTTTTTTATGGATTGAACTATGTATTTACCTTATTTTATGAGTAATAATATATATATTAATTTTAAATTATTCTTAATGCGTCTTGATAATTGATCACCATTGAGGTGTTTGTTCACTTGTGTTAGACTTAAGAAAACATTGAACTTATTTAAAATCATATTTAACTTAAAATGCAATTAATAATGAATATTTTTATTTGGTTCAAATAGAGATATTGTTTCAAACTTTCATTGTGAAAAAAATGGTTGGTCTTATAACTTAGTTTTCATTAATTGCATCCAGAGATTTGACATTTTAATAGAAAATAACATTTAGTTTTGACTTAAGAGAGTTTAATTGAGTGTTTTGAACTATTTGACAAGCACATATTATCATTACTTATGATTTGAAGGTAATTTTATTAAGGTTCATGAAATAAAAAGAGATAAATAATCCTAGAGCTTTTTCCCCATCTTGAAGTAAGATTTTTAATTCAGTTTTAGTTCAATTAGCCCTATAAATGTTACATCAATTTTCTTGTCCTATCGTTGGTTTCTTAAATATTTGATTCGCCAACCTTTTATAATACTTGCAACCCATATGCTTCTAGAAGGTAAACGGCAAATAAGTCAATACTTTAATGCATGGTTTTGAGGCCTCTAAGATGCTCCAACTCTTTAATTAATTCCCCTTGTAATTCTCCAACTTTCCAAGTTTTTCTTTCTTTAGATGAGAGACAATATGATATTTCATAGTCATCAAACAATGTGGTTTTATATTTTTATGATTTTCAAAACAAAAAAAAGCACCATAAAATTGTGTGGTTTATATATATTTTTCTTTTAAAAAGTCATGCAAATTACAAAACTTCATCGTCTCATAACTACAAATATCTCTTCTTTTAAGAGAAGCAAATGACAAAAAAAATTAGGGCATTAAAGAGAGCATTAGAGGCCTCATAACCATGGTCATCAAAACTTCACCATATTTGGTGAAAGTTTTATGACGGATAATTCAATTAAATTAGAAGTTTCTAACCTAAAATTCAAAGTTATTGTGAGTTGGGGAATTAATTAACCAAACTGATAAATGAATCAAATAAAGAGAAAAATGGTTGACTACATACGCTCTATCCTAATGGTCTCTCAACATGACATAGTAGCGACTGTCAGACAATGGCCAATTCAGAGCTGGAATGAAGAGGACTTGGTTGCGGTGGTCACTATCAGAATAGGAATGAATGATGAAATCCTTGTTTTGGAAGAAAGGTAGACACCTCATTATGTAATTATCTCTTCTCAAATGTAAGAGAACCTCAGATTCTTCATCTGAGATCACAAGATAGCCAAAATTAGCCTATGACAGTGGAAGAGACAGAGCAAATTTGTCCTTTAAGTATAAAGAAAGAGGCCTTATTACATACATGGCATAAATTGATCTCAACTCAATCTATGATCTCTCTCTCTTAGTTTCCTATATATATAGAGAGAGAGGATGCTCAGTTAATTATAACAAATATGATATGATCTTCTCAAAGTATTTATATACTTTCTCCTATTCTTAATATAAGAGCTAGTTGACCTATTTTAGATAGATTAAGATGTTAGAAAATAAACATCTCAAACACAATATAATCAATCCAGATTATGATATATATGAAGACAAACATATATGAGATGCAGTGAAAGACTTAAAGATACCTCTCGCCATTAGCTTGATTGATCTAAGAAGAATTGGAATCAAATGAGATACCTGTCAATCATAGAACACTGTCAGATAAATAATAGGTTCTTCCAGATGGTGATTAGGCATAGTGATGGCAATTGTGTACTGTCATCACCAGTGGGGAACCCTCAAGAGTGAACTGAGAGAATATGTTTTTGCTCTGGACTTAGAAATGTATCGTACGATAAACTCAATTGTTAATTTCCACCATTAGAAAATTAACCTTAAATAAACTGAGTCAACAACTCACTTTGAACTGGGCCCAATGACTACATGTCACACTAAGAAATATTTATTAATTATTCTAATGAATATCTAAATAGATTATAATAATAAATATCTCACATAAGAAAGTCAAATAGATCAATTAATTACAATTAATATTAGAGCTAGTTAATTTATTTGAGTAGATTAATAAGTATATAATATGGATTTGTCTATAGAGTTTGAATCTAGTTATAATTAACTTATTTATTTAATTTCTTTAATCTATTTAAAAAAATTAATTAGCTCTTATATTAAATATTGGAGATAGTATACACTACAAAAAAATATAGATTTGACCACGACTTTTCAGTGGTGACAAAAAAAGTCACCGTTAAAATTAAATGTCGCCACTGAAAGTCTTGAGTTTTTGCGGCGATAACAAAGTCGCCACTGAAAGAAGTACTTTTAGCAACGATTTACTTTGTCACCGCTGAAAGCCATACTTTCAGCGGCGACCTTTCATTGTCATCGCATAAGCAATAAAACTGAAAAAAATTTGCAACACTTTTCTGCGGTGACACTAATTGTTGCCGAGAAGGTCATAGTATTTACAGCGAAATCTATAGTTTCTGCGGCAACAATTTTTTGTCACCATAGAAGGTTTGATTCAGTGGTGACTTTTGTACCCGTCGCTGCTAAAACTATTCATACAATTTTTCCATTTTTAGAGGGGTGTTAAACAACTATCTAATATATAAAATTAAATTATTAAATAATATCATTTTTAAATAATAAATAAAAGAATTTCACATGTTATTGTAGTAAAGAAATATTATACAGATAATAATGGTGGACTCTTTCATTAGGGAAGGGAAGAAGGGGACTAAGCACGGCAGATATCATACACTTGAGTGGCAAATGAAAGGGATATTGTACCCATTTTTTTAGGCCTATTCATATATATATGGTTCCCGCAAAATATCAAGTTAGTGAGTCGTGTGATGGGAAACCTTATTGCACTTTTTAGAGAGCATTGATGTATGTGAAAGGAGATGAAGCAAGGATATGTGTATGAGAAATATATTGTAAATGCGTGTCAATAAATGTGAGAGTTAGTATGTATGTGTTATAGACAATGTGGAGGAGGAGATAGAGGGAGGGAGATGTGTAAGTGAGAGATGTAAGGAGAAAGAATATATATAATATATATACATACATATATATATTTTTAGTTACTGTTACATATGGCCTCTATTGCTGCATTTCATGTAACATCCTAACTTTTATAAAAAAAGATTTATAAGATATTATTGAGTTTAAGAGTATTTTCCTGTACTTAAGAAGTCTGAAACAACCTTGAACCGATGTCTCCTTGGGGTTACTTCAAAAATTTAAACTAACGATTGCGTATAGTGCAACCTCGGGTCGTTCTCTCTGGAGTCAAAATGAGAAATTAAATTCCTAAGTAACTAAATGCAATGCAACCTAAATTAGAAAATGAGATTTATTTTGATTGACTAACAACTAAATGCAATTAATTAAAAATATATTTAAATAAAATATTTTTGGTATTTTTAGTTTAAAGAAAGGAATAATGAATGATAATAAGTGAATAGAATAAACTCAATGGTGATTAATAATAATAAAAGCAATTCTCCAATCCAATAACGCAGGTAATCATAGCTTCAACAGATGTGAGAGTTATAAATAATGAATTAAGAATTATAATTAAGCTTTTAATCCAACAACTGAGCCACCTCGAATTGTTACAAAATATTTTCTAAGTCATACTTTATTAACTGCCACCAGAATAATAAAATAGAACTAAAGATATTAAAAACTAATGCTCAATTATAACTCAATAATTCATAAAATAGAATTTAAACTAACAAGAGACACAACGATCCAATAATTCAAGCCACCTTGAAAAATTACAAATTATTCACAATAATCTCAATTCCATGTCTGACCTAGATCAAAGTAAATGAAATTAAAGTTAATTAAAGATTAATATCAAATGTTAAGCAAAAATTTAGTCACAATAATCCTCAATAAATACAAATAAATTATTCTAAATATCCCCAATAATTATAAAATTAATCCTAAGACCTAGGAGTCATAATAAAATTATTAGGTAGAGAATTAGAGTAACTTATACTCCCCTTTGAGATCCCAAACTCAGGCCTTTGTCATTGAATTAGAGAATTAAGACGAATTAGCCACACATAGCTATAAAGATTAACGCCAATTTCAAGAGTTTAGCCATAGATAATGGAGCTGCACGTCGCTTTTCTTTCAATTCAATTCCCCTTTTACAATTCAATTCCTGTGGCTGCATCTCTGGCTTGTGTGTGTCTTTCTCTTTCCAATTCCTTTTCACGTTGCTGGCCGCCACCTCAGTTCTGCGTGTATGAATGCTTTTTAAAAGCATGTGAATAGGACAAACCTAATAGGCTAAACTGCAAGGTTTGGCCCATGGGTCCTATTATGTAATTTGTAGTTTTATGATCCTTTGTTGTCATTTGTGAATTCTGATTTCTCCTAAATTCCTGAAATATAAAATTACAATAATGTAATATCTTTTATTCCAAAAATAATTGTTTAGGAGAAATAATAAAAAAACATGACAATTATGCCCCTATTAAGCACTAATTCAATATAAGTCATTAATTTAATTAGTGCACAAATAATAAATTTAAGGACCATAATATTGACAAAATCCCACTAAAATGATATAAATTAATATATAAAAATATGGGTTTGTCAACCCCCTACACTCAAAAGTGAAATTTTAGAAAAAGAATAAAGGAAAAAATAATCACTAAAAATATTTTGGGTTAATAAAAATTAAGAAAACTATGAGAGTTTATTTTCCGAAAAGAAATCCAAATTATTTAATAGCTATTTTTCAGGAATTAAAAGTCTATTTTCTTATAAAATTCAAGAAAAATAGTTAGAGGTTATTATTTGTTCAAAAAATTTTATAAAATTTCTATAATGAGTTATAGAATATATTGGAGTGAAAATATAATTTGTTGTTAAGAGAATTATTTGTAACAAAATGTTTGGTAAAGAATACATTCAGCGGTGACTTTTCTTGTCGTCGCTGAAAGTAGACTATTAACAGCGACTGTGTTGTTGCCGTTGAAAGTATACTATCAGCGGTGACTTTGTGTTGTCGTCGCTGAAAGTCTACTTTTAGCGGCAACTTTGTTTTAGTGACTTTTTTTGTCACCGCTAATAATTTTATAACTCACCCTGGCCCCCCTTCTCGACTAATTTCTTCTAGATAGCTAGGTTGAACCCCAAAGCGGCGCTCTATCCCTTCCTCACCGTCGTGCTCCCAATCACTCCTCACCGTCGTGCTCCCAATCACTCCTCACCGTTATTTGCCAAGTTGGTCCTCACTATCATTGGCCAAGTTATCATCTGACTCTTTCTTCCTTCCTTCCCTAGTCAGCTAGTGCCAATTCTCGTAACCGTTGGCAATCGCCAGTCCGTTGAGTCTGAAATACAAGTCGCTCCTCTTCAACATCAGACCCGCTTGGTCTAAAAAACTGGTCTCTTCACCATCATTCTCCTGAAACCATTGTTATCGTTCAAAGTAAGTTGATGTTATTCTGTAAATTTTTTAGGGTTTCTCAGCTTTGGGGTTTCTAAAATTTGGGTAATTTGATGTTGTTCTGTAAATTTTCTAATGTTTCTAAAATTTGGGTAATTTGACGGTGTTCTGTAAATTTTTTGGCAGTTACTTTGAATGGATTGAATATAATGCTTCTAGGCTTGCGGCTTCTGCAGTCCTTGTCATGTTTTGGTTTTATATTTCTCTTCTCCTTTCCTTTTTTGATGATGATGATGATGTTGTTGTTGTTTAGGGATTAGGTGAATTTAACTATATGCCATTTTGATTTGTGTTTTCCAGGGCTCACATCAGAAGCCAATTCAGAGAAGGAACATTGCTGCCTAATACTTACCAGGTAGTCTTGGCTTGAAAGGAATGGATTGAATATAATGCTTCAATCAATTCATTTCTTCAAGTTCTCTACGATATCACTTTGCAATCTCATTGTCCTTTCTTTGGGTCACAATTGAGTTTCTGTCATTAGGAAAAAGAGGTTGGATTTTATAAACAATTAAAGACTGAAAAGGAGTTTGATATTTAACTACCTATACTATGAGTTGTGTTGTTTTGATGGCCCATTACTGCATACAACAAAGGTTTTATTTTCTTTATTTAATTTATATAAATAAATAAGCAAGGAAGTTCAAGATATTAGTATAAAGTTTAATTTGTGTGTCCTTGCTAAGTTTCAACTCTTCAATTGGCATGAATTCATGGCTGTCTATTTATTGGTTGGTTCTTAATTCTTATTCTTCAATCACAGAAATGAAGTAGCTGAAATAAAATGCTTCCAGAAAATATTACTTTGAAGGATATTATTGATTCTCTTCCCAAGAAAGTAAGTTTCATCAGATCTAGAACTTGTGTTAGAGGAGTAGATATTACTTAACAGAACTTGTGTTGTTATATAATATAAATGGATAAAAGTTGGCTATATATTAGAGACAGGGGCAACCCATCATATATTAGAGGAGTTGATACTTTTTTAAAATGGTCATTTAGTCAACCTGGCGTGGTAAATCAAATACGTTACCCTTGTAAAAGATGTATGAATGATATATTTAAAGTAAGAAGAGATGTTAGGATAGACCTATTGAGCAAGGGTTTCTGGAATAGTTATAAGGCGTGGGAGTTGCATGGAGAAATTAGAAGATTTCAAACAGATTGTGATATTTCTAGTCATGACCTAGAAAATGATATTGATAATGAGAACTTTGTAAGGATGGTATGCGATGCATATAGAGTTTCATGTATGGATTATACAAATACAAGCGATTGTGAGAGTGAAGAGCCTAATGTGCAGGCTAAAGGGTTCTTTGACTTATTAAAAGATGTTGAAACTGAACTTTATCCAGGTTGCGTGAAGATGTCAAAACTTTCTTTTATTGTAAAGTTGCTTCAACTAAAATGCCTAAACCATTGGAGTAATAAATCTATGGATGTGTTGTTGGGATTGCTAAAAGAAGTTCTCCCATAGGGGGCTTTAGTGTCAAACTTATTCTATGAAGGTAAGAAGATAATTCGTGATCTGGGTTTAGATTACCATAAAATTGATGCTTGTGATAATGATTGCATATTGTATTGAGGGAGCACACAAATGCAGAATCATGTCCTAAGTGTAATATGCCTAGATGGAATTTAAACAAATAGAAAGGGAAAAAGGTTTCACATAAAGTCTTGAAGTATTTTCCCATAACACCAAGGCTACAAAGACTATACATGTCAAGAGATACAGCTAAAGAAATAAGGTGGCACAAGGAGAAACACTCAAATGATGAGGTAATGAGGCATCCAACTTATTCTCTAGCTTGGAAATACTTTGACAACTAGTACCCTAACTTCTCTGCTGATCCAAGAAGTGTTCGAGTGGGTTTAACAAGTGATGGATTTCAATCTTTCGGGAATATGAGTGCCAATCATAGTATCTGGCCTGTTGTCTTAGTGCCATATAACTTGTCATTATGGCTTTGTATGAAAAGCACATACTTTATGATGACACTTCTTATTCCTGGTCCAAAGTATCCAGGTGATGAAATAGATATTTATCTCCAACCTATGATTTAGGAGTTGAAGCAATTGTGGGAAGTAGGGGTACAAACGTATGATGCGTATTGTCAATCAAATTTTATCATGCATGCCGCAATATTGTGGACTATACATAATTTTCCCGTATATGGAAACCTTTTGAGGGTGGTCAACTAAAGGTAAACTTGCATGTCCATGTTGCCACAAAGACACACATTGTATTTCGATAAGGAGCAAGTTGTCTTATATGGGGCATCGACGCTTTCTTCCACAAAATCAGCCATGGCATAAAAATAAGGTATCATTTGATGCTAAAGAAGAGCATATGGATCCACCAGTTCCATTGACTGGAGATAAAGTACTTAAGCAACTTCAACACTTAGGTGATGTGACATTTGGTAAGGGTATAAAACAAAAGTGTAATATACATAATAGTGTTTACAATTGGAGAAAAAGAAGTATTTTTTTCCAATTACCTTACTGGAAGTACTTGCTAATACGGCATAATCTTGATGTGATGCATATAGAAAGAAATATTTCTCATAACATTGTGTGCACGGTGATGGATTTGGTTGGAAAGACGAATGACACAATTAAAAGTAGATACGACTTGATGGACTTATGTATTATGAGTGATATGCACCCAGTTGAAGATAATAATAATGTTTCTATTCCTCTTGCTTCTTACACATTGTCTCCTGAGAACAAACAATCCCTTTTAAAATTCTTAGCTAACTTAAGATTGCCTGATGTTTTTTTATCTAATATTTTAAGATGTGTCAACATTCAGGAGCAAAAATTGTTTGGTTTGAAGTGCCATGATCACCATGTGTTATTGCAAGAGATCTTTCCAATTGCAATATGTGGGTTATTACCTTTGAAGGTATGTGAACCAATTATAGAGTTGGGAATATTTTTCAAAAACCTTTGTTCGAAGTCTTTGTCTTGTGAAGTACTTGACAAACTCTAAAGTCAGATAATATTGACATTATGCAAGTTGGAGACGATCTTCCCACCTGCTTTCTTTGATGTGATGGTTCACTTGCCAATACACTTGGCAGGGGAAGCAAAAGTTGTTAGACCAGTTCAATATCATTGGATGTATCCAATAGAAAGGTAACATTTGTCAATTGCATTGTATATTTATAATTCATAATTATAGAATGTTAATTACTTTTAATGCATTAGGTATTTGTGGACACTCAAATCGTATGTTCGTAATAAAGCTCGGCCTAAAGGATCAATTGCAAAAGGATACTTGGCAGATGAAAGTCTCATGTTCTGTTTAAGATATTTGAAAGATTTTCCTACAAAATTTAATGTGCCATGTCGAAATGCTGACACCAATGATGATATCAACCCTAAGTTTACAATATTTAAGAAAAATGGTCAAGCTAAGGGGCATTGTGAGTCAATTTCTCTTCCCTATGAAGAATATTGTCAAGCAAGAATATATGTGCTACAAAATTGTGAATAAGTTTGGTCATTTATGGAGTAAGTTACCTGACTAAAGAGCAAAAATGTATCTTATTGCTATGAAAATTTGTAGGGAATATACAACAGAGCTTGAAGCCCATGGATCAAGGAGTGAACAAAGCCAATATGAGTTTCCTCAATGGTTTCATTCACGAGTAAGTTATAACATTTTGAGCCTTAGTATTTCTAGCAATTACATTTATATAGAATATCTAACACATGAATTTTGTCCTAAAAGGTGACATCATTGTCTACACAGAGCCATATCAGTAATGAACTCATAAGTTTATCAATTAGTCCACTAACGATGGTGAATCCCTATTCCATGTTCATAGGCAATAGATTTTATTTTCACACAAAAGACCGTGCAATAGGAAAAAAGCCCAAAACAGTGGTATCCTAGCTAAGGGTGATGATACTAATGCTGACAAAAAATATTATGGTGTGTTAGAGCATATTTATGAGTTGTCTTACATAGGCAACAAAAAAGTATATTTGTTTAAGTGCCATTGGTAGGATGTGGCTCATTATGACAAAGGATATAAGGTTGATAAGTACGGGTTCATAAGTATCAATACGCGATACTCATTATAAACAAATGAACCATTTATTCTAGCATCTCAAGCTGAGCAAGTTTTTTATGTTGATGACATTGTTGCACCCGGTTGGCTCATTGTTGTCAAAATAAACCCACGCGACTTGTTTAATGTACCAACTGACAATGATATTAATGATAGTGGGGTCCATGATCCTATGGTTGATGCAGAACCTTATTAACAGTTGGTGGTAGACTTAAATTTTATCATGCGAGTCCTACACAACTTGATGATATTATTATTAACTTATATGGAGAATATGGACAAACGCATACCTTAGCTCAAGGAGAACCATCACAAATACATAAAAGTAATGCCATAGAGACTGGATTTAGTGATGAAGAGGATTTTCTTGATGATTTTGATAGTGATACTGAAGAAGAAAGTGACACAGAAACTGAAATAGAAGAAACAGATGAATCAGATGACATTGATAGAACTGATAGTGCGACGGAAGATTCAATTGAATGAAATTAATTGATATGGTAGATTTTATTAATATATACATTGATTATTGTTTGATTGATTACTTTTTCCTAAATAAAATGCATATTTTTTGTAGGATATATCAGTATTAAAGAGAGGTCGAGGTGAGAAAAGTATTTCTGTTACATCTAATGACAACACAAATAGCTGAGGTACATGCTCTACACCTCAATCAAGACCTGTTATTTTACCTCTATTACTGCAACAGCAACTTCAGGAAATGCCTGTCAACTCTCCTCCTACTCCCCATACTCAAAATAGTAGTGCAGGTAAGTTTACTTCAATTTTATAATAATTGATTTACATCACATGTAACATTTAATTGTTCTAATTGAATTTTAATGATAGGCTTTTCTACTGCAATCAACAAGTACAGAGGAGTTTATAAGTCTATTAATGTGAATTTGTGGATTGCACAAGGAGCAACAATTCGAGTCAAATTTTTAGATTCCATGTCAAGAGCAATCGGTCCAGAAGCAAGAGACTTTTCTAATTATTGTGGTTTAACTCTTAGAACCACAGTCTCTTTCAAGGATGGTGGAGGTAGCTGAAAGAATATTTTTGAAAAATATTGTCATGATATGATTTTAAAAATAAAGGTATTATTTATGTCAAATTTTTATACTTATTTTAGTTTATTTATATTATTATATAAAGTGTTTATATTTATTTATTTCAGGATAAATTTGAACCTACGGATGTAATTACTGAAGAAAAGTTTCATATAGTTATATCAATTATTTTACAAAATGCATTCAGAAATTGGAAGAACAAACTACACTCTCACTACAAGAAATATGAGACTGATAAGGATAGGTTGGCTGATCCTCCTCAAACTATTAGTTTTCAAGATTGGGAGTGGTTATTAATATATTTTAAGTCTGACATGTTTAAGGTATCTCACTATCCTTTTAAATAAATTATATTTTTTTCAATTATTAAATTCTTATTAGTTACTATATTTTGTTGTAGAACAAAAGTATAAGGAATACGATAAATTGAGAAAAATAAATGACTAAACATACTTGTGGTCCTCGATCATTTGCAGAGATTGAATATGCTACAGTAAGTTCAATCTATCACCACTATAATTTAAATTTTTGATCTTTTTTAAATATAATATTTGTATTTTCTTGTATGTTGTTATTTTGTAGAGAGATCCTACTACTGGATGACCTATCCCTCCTGACCAGCTATGGGAGATAACGTATACTAGGAAGACATTAGATGGACAAGTAGTATAGACTGACCCACACTCTGAATAGCTTCATGTACGCATTGTTATTTAATATCTTATTTTGATTAAGTTTTATTTTGAATCTAATAGTTTTATGTTTTTATTATAGATTCGTATGCATGAACTTTCTCAACAATAAGACCAAGATTTAGAGAGTGATGCTCGAATGACGTCAGAGGAAATATTAGCGACAGTTCTTTGTGAGAGGTCAGGGTATGTAAGAGGGAAAGGGTATGGAGCATAACCTTTAAGGAAGAGAAATTGCCCTCAATGTACTGATAGTTCAGTTGTAGAGAGTATGCGTGCCCAATTGCAGAAAAAGTTTGATAAAATATTTCAAGAGGAGAGAGAAAAAAATGGAGGCTGAGCGTGCAGTAGAGCGTGCTAAGATGGAAGAAGAGACTGATGGAACAAATGGAACAAAGGATACAAGCTCAATTTGCTGCTTTGATGCAAAAGGGACAACCACATGCAGCTACTTCTAGTCATAGTATTGGTCCTTATATATAAAATTTATGTATAAACTAAACAATTTTATTTTAATTTAAAATATGTTTAAGTAATTGAACTTATTTGATATTTCAAAATATTTAATAATATTAAGTTTAAACAAGCTAATTATATAAAAAAAATTAAAAATAATATTAAGTTTAGGTGGAGACAAATATGTTGCCGCAGAATCCGCTTTAGGCGGCGACTGAATTAGCTTTAGGCAATGACGTCTATATCGCCGCAGAATCCTCTTTAGGCGACGACACTTATGTCGCCGTGAATTCCACTTTAGGCAGCGACTTTCAATTGTCGCTACCAATATATATAGGCGACAGTCTCATAGGCGGCTTGGCGGCGACAAAATGTCGCCACTATAGGGTTTCAACAACGACTTTTAAACCTATGTCACCGCTGAAAATCAATTTTTTTGTAGTGATAATATTAGATTATATATCAGTTTATAAGTTAAGTAAATTAATTTTAAAAAAATAATATTATATATAAAATAGATTAAGGTATTATATTTAAATATCAAATCTAATCCTATATAAAGGACTGGAGGTATAATGGCAGTTTGCTGATGTACGCCGTTCTTCTACAAACCAAAACAACGGTATGACTCTCAGCTTCTTCATCTTGGAGGACTAGGAACCCTAAATTTGGTACCTCTGATGGATGAGAAACAGCTTCAGGCTCCCTTTTGAACAGGGATGGCGTACACACTCTCTCTCTCTTTCTCTCTCTATATATCTACTTATTATTAGCTTGTTTATGTATTGTGAGCTTCACCGTATTTGTGTTCTGTGATTTATATTGATGGGGTGGCGTGTTTGATAGTTTTATTATATATTACATTATTTTTGAGTTGTTTGAATTCAATATAAAACTAGCATTTAATGACAATTACCAGGATTCGGTCATGCCCACAAACAATGAATATAAAAAAAAAAAACTAGCAAAGTCAACTCTTCGCAAATGAAAGTTAAAGTCAGAGTACAACTTGCAAGCATTTTAAATTTGGTGACGAACAAGGGATATATAATAAGGTAGAAGGTATCTTGATTAATCTAGTTTGCTTGAACATTTCTTGATAAAGACATCCTGATTAATGTTATAATCTTGTAGGTAAGTGTGTCTCTGAAATCATTAATTAAATAATTGCCTGTAATAACTATCTATAAATAATTCCAAGGACCAAATTAATCTTAACTTATAATTTAAGAATAATTAATTATCTCCCTTTCTATAAAAGATATTTAAGTTTTTCTTCAATTTTTTTGAGTTTAATATGTCTATACCAATTATACAAATATAGAAGTCCCATTTTCTTATCAATTCTAGTCTTATTCATGTTCTCATTCTCTTATAAACCTTTCAATAATACAAAAAATTTCTTCTGTCAAATGAGATTCGTTTACCTATCCCTTTTCTCATAGAAGATTGATAACATGCATGCGAAAAGGTCAGAAAATTTGTAACCGCATTATTTGTATTTTTTAGCCCTTTTCTCTTAATTTTATTTTTTGACCATACACGTAAGTAACTAACTTATGGACACATTTGGATAAACTTTTGTAATAGGGTTTATGAAAAAAAAAGAGTTTTTATACATCTTTTAGAAAATGACTTTTAGAAAATAGCTTATGAGTGTTTGGATAGTTATTTCTAAAAATACTTTTATTATTGATAAATTACTAAAAAGGATATAGTTTAATTAAAAGTAAGAGATATGAGAGAGGAAAGATGAAAGAGGAGATAAGATGAAAAAGATAGAGGAGAAATGATAGAAAATATATAAGAGAAAGGAGAGAAGAGAGAGGGTGTGAGAAAAAGTAAGGGTAAAATAGTAATTGAATAGTTTATAATCTCTTTTACTATTTTAAAAACTAATCTCAGTAACTTATACAAAACTTTAATTTTAAACTATAATTTGATCTAAAAGTCCATTTAAATAAATATAACTATTTCTTTTGAAATTTCTCCAAACTAAAATTTAAGCCATAAGTCCTTTTAAAATTTTAATTTTAATTAAAACCAAATAGATACTATATATTTCTTCTCAACTCTTATTATAAACGAACCTCCTACGAGTTTCATAGTAATATAATACTCCCTCTGGTTTGAAATATGTATAAGCTTTCAATTTGTAATGAGGTGTAGTTTTTTTTAATAAGCTTCAATTTCGATTTATCTTATCATTTAATATTTTTTTTATTTTTAATTAACTATTGTCTCTCTCGTCTCTTTTTTATTCAGTCTCTCACAAAGTCAACCTCTTCATAAATAAAGGCGATTTAGGAAAATAAGTTACATTTCTTATATATGTATTGTATTTAACCAATTTTAATCAACTTCTGAGTTGTCTAATTTAGTTATTTAAAACTTATATTTTGAATTAGAGGGAGTATATTTTATCTAAATCATTATTTTTTTTACCTAGCATCCCTAACTAACCATAAAATCTTTTTAACTAATTAATCAAACTCATTTAACTAATAACTTTTAACTAATTTAAGTAACCTTTTTATATGGTTATCTGATTGAATTAGATTCGAATATTATCAGGTTTAATTAAAAGTAACTCTCTCAAAGATATTTTTGTATTGGACATAGACATAAATTCAAGGTCTCATTTTTTATATAATTATTTAATTGAGTCATATTTAAGTATTGTCATATTCAATTATGTGTAACTTTTTAAAAATCTTTTTTTACATTTATATAGATTCAAACTCAATACCTTATATTTAAATAGCCAAAATTACTTGGGCTTTTTGGTAACTCAAGACCGCATATTTGTATAGTATTGTGGGTACGTAAAGTATTTCAATTGGCATGGGAGCATGTTGATGTTTTCTTTAATGAATTGCTAAGTCATGCATGATGTCACAGTTTTGAAGTGAACCATACTTTGTTTATGATTAATATTTCATAGTCGTCCAAATGCTAACTGCTAAGACCAAACATATGACAAGTCCCAATTTCCCGTATGTCTATACGCATCAAATTAATATATTAAAATCCGACACGTCATGAGTGACAGATTAATTAACTATGAAATAAACTTTTTTTTTTTTGCCGACTATGATGAATTGAGATAGACTAAATATTTTATTCTGTATTATGATAAACTTCATCCGCAGAAATTTAAAAACAAAAATTGATTAATTGGTCATTACTAACTAAATTTGACTAGTCAACTTTCCACCGTCTACGAATAATTCATGTCCAAACAAATTATAACATAAAGATGGAAAAGGAATGGATACTGAATTTTTGTGATATAGTAATAATAACACTACAACAATACAAAGATAATTGTAATTTTTTATGAATATAAAAAATGTCTTTAATTAGAAATTAAATATGCATTAATCCTAATAGAAAGAATTTTAATTACTTAAACACAAGATTTTAAATTAAAATATGTGTAAATGTAAAAAAATTTATTAGAAGAGTTACCTTAAAAATACTCAAATTTTGAAAAGAGGATTTGTGAATAACGAGTAATCACTTCCATTTACACTGAACTTGATTAGTGTGCCTGAAATCATAAGTTAACATCACGCTTCCATCCATTCTTCTCAACACAAAACTTTCAACCATGACATAAAACTCAAACTTTCCCCACTCATTACTCTTCCCATCAAACTTCTCCACTCTTTCAAATCTCACGTGCCTCTTCCCATTCTTTCCCTCCCAATCACTTCTTTCTTCCTCCCATCTCATTCTCTCCACAGTAGCCATGCTCAACCCTACTTTTCTCTCTCCTCTCTCTAAACTCCTAAACCACATCACATACTCTCCACCAAATTTTCCTTCTTCCGGAAAAGCTTCTCTTCCCCCTCCCAGCCCTGCAACTTTGGTTTCCACCACAACATTCACAAACACTTCATTACTATCTTCATCATTTTCCCTAGAGAAAACTTTGTCCCATCTTCTTTCAAGTGTCATTTCATAGAAAGCTGACCTCTTCATCTGCTCCTTCACACTTACACCTTCCTCCTTCACAAACATGAAAGGGCAATACCATTTTCCGACAACCACCGGCTTGGAGAGATCGGATGATGATAATGAGAAGGTGAAAGGCGGTAACTCGGCTCGCAAGGTTGGGTTAATGCCAAGAGCTTCGCTTAGATGATAACAGCGAGGTGTTCTGGTGCAGAGAGCCCAACCCGGTCTCCTCAAGAAGAGAGGAGGGAACCCATCTGATGCAACAGACTTGGCTTGGAATGCCCTACATTTTTTTATTATCTCAAATTGTTGATATTCATCAAAGGGATTTAGAGTTGTTGGTTTGACGTCTTTGACATAATTCAAGCACAAACATGTGCCCATGTCTTCTTCCTTTGAACTTGTATTTGCTTCGCTGCACATCAAACGCTTGGATCAGTGATGATGCTAACCAAAGTAATTAAACTAAACATGAAAAATTGTGTGTTTGGATACTCATAAAAATCAATTTTGATGGCTAATTACCAAAGTAAACTAAATAAGAAAATTAATTTAGACATACCCCTGACGCTTCCCTTTCCTTCGTATGACGTAGTAGAGATTAGAAGACAAAGGTTGATTAAGAACAGGAATAAACATGACTCTATCTAGTAAAACTATGGTGACAGGTTCAACGTGCATCGTGTAAGTAACGGTTAAGTTCCTGTTCTGTGGGAATGGCAGTTTTCTGACACCCTTCTTCCACAATCCAAAACAACGGTATGACTCAGCTTCTTCATCTTGGAGTACTAGGAACCCTAAATTTGGTCCCTCTGGTGGATGTGAAAGAGCTTCAGGATCCCTTTTGAACAGAGATCGAGGTCTTGTCACGTACATACTCTCTCTCATACACTTATTATTGTGAGCTTCAATGTGTTTGTGTTCAGTGATTTAATTGTTGGGGCTGCGTGTTTCATCGTATTATTATAGTTTTTTTCTCCATATCCTTTATGACGTTTGGTGTTAAGAAAATTTAGGTCAACATGAATGACTCAACATAAAAGAAGCTGCGAGGAAGCTTCAACTCTTCTTAAGTTTTGGCAATTGAAAGTCAAAGTCAGAGTATAACTCGGCTAGCATTTCTCGTTTTAAATTTGTTCAGACAAAGACACACACACACACACAGATATATATATATATATATATATATATATATAATAAGGCAGAAGGTATCTTGACAGTTTGCTTGATAGTATGGGATAATGGCTAATTAGGGATTTTAGATATTTAACTTCATTTTATTAATATTATTTCAAGAAGGATACTCATCCATCAAGGCTAAGATTTTATATGGGTTTATTTGTTATTATCTTTCCTATATTATTTTAGATTTATTTACTTTCAATAAAATAGAATATCTAAACTAGCTAGATCATCTTATCATTATCTTAAGATTTGAATTTGAATTACTATTATTTTATAAGATATATTTATACACACACAAAATGTTACCACGTCTATACTCTTTTTTTTTTTTTTTTTGCATTTGACTAATCAACCGTGTTAGGCAATTTGAACCGTGCCTTTATTAGACATATGTACTCTAGCTAATGATAATACACTATTTATTATCATATTCTTATAGTTAACAATTCATCTATATTTATTATTATTGCAATTATTAGAATTTTTTTCTTTTTTAAAAAATAGAGGATTCTAACTATAATTTAAATAAGATAAATTGTTATATTTTTATTCTCAAAATATATGTAACATCCGAATTTCATAAAAAAGAATTTATAATAAATTAATGAGGTTAAAATTATTTTTTTGAAATTAAAAAATCTCAAATGTAAAATTTTAGAAAAAAATAAAGAAAAGAATGAGCCTTTAAAAATATGTTGGGCTCAAAAAAATTAAGGAAAAAAATACTAAAATGAGTATTTTAGGAACCTAAACAAAATTAAAAGAGTTTATTTGTACAAAAAGGTCCAAAGATTTAATAACTATTTTTTGAGGAATTAAATGCCTATTTTATAAGAAAATTTAAAAAACAATTAGAGATTATCATTTGTCCTAAAATTTTTTACGAGTTAAAGAAACTAAAGGGAAAAAATCTTTATTCTATTTTAAAGATTATTTTTTAAATTTTTTTTAAAATTTTAAAAATTATAAGAAATGATGAAAATAAGAATAGTTGTTTTTTGGGAAAATGACATCTAGGTTCCATGGAAGGCATAAAATGCTAAAAAAAGTCCCAAGAAATGGCATAATTAATGTCAAGTCTCATGGGACTTCATGAATTTTTTTCAATTGTGAAAAGACATAATTGTCCCTTCATGCAGATGATACTATGCGTTTAGTGCGGGGAGTCAAACGCTAAAGCTAAACATAATTTATAGTTTTCCACTTCCACTTTTCGATCTTTAGTTGTACATGTTCGGTCATCTTCTTCACTCTTCAGGGTTGTCTTTCACACGTTTCATGGATCATTTGTAGTCCCTCCTTAATCCCTCAGTTTCAAACTCCATCCCTCAGGTCTATTATAGCCTCCGTTATTCAAGAGGGACTCACCGATATAGAGATTATGTGTGGCTGAAGTAAGGTATAAAAGCACCCACGTAAATATGGAGATTGTGTTCGTTCTATGAATTTTTTATCATTTGAGGTGTGAGTTAAATGAGTTTATTTAGGGTTTAAAAAGTTATATTTAGTTTGCAAGAATTTGTGGTGTGTTTGGTTGAGTGTAGTGAGAAAATATGAACAAGGGAAAGGTACTTGTAAAGTGTGAATGACAGATATGATCTGATATGCGGGGCAATAAAAGTTATTATTATAGTATGACACAGTTATTAATATAAGTACATGAGTTATTAATATTATATGTCTAGTGCAGGTTATCATTGTTGATAGCGAGTTCATCTACAAAACATATATTTTGTTATGTTCATATGGGAGGACAGTTTAAAAATGATGTAGAAGGTCATACATATGTTGGGGGTCATACATATGAAGATGTCTATATTTACTGTATGCCTTTTACATTTACTGTTACCAGGGGATGTCATGGCAAATTGCATATATATGAATCAAAATGCATAGTATGTTTTCTGATATTTCCTGTCATTTGTTAGTTACAGGCGCTGGGGTTGTTAGATGCAGGCGCTGGGGTTATTACTGCAGGCGCTGGGGTTGTTAGTTGTAGCTGATGGGGTTATTAGTTACAGCTGATAGGATTCTTAGTTGCAGGGGCTATGTTTGTTAGTTGAAGGCTGGGGTTGTTATTACAGGCACTAAGGTTATTAGTTGCAGTTGATAGGGTTGTTAGTTGTAACTGATGGGGGTTCTTAGTTGTAGGGGCTGGGGTTGTTAGTTGCAGGTTGTGGTTATTATTGCAGGCGCTAGGGTTGTTATTGCAAGCGCGGGGGTTGTTATTATAGGTACTAGGGTTGTTAGTTGCAGGCACTAGGGTTGTCCGTAACAACTTTGATCCATGTGAGCATGTGACCTCTACCAATAATTCATTTTTTGTTGTTGATTGTGACTGACTTAATGCATGTTCTTCTTTTACTGTACAACTTACATGCGTTCATGCGGGGTTATTGTGCTGTCGTGGTTAAAGACTTAGGATGACAACTCCATAGATGAGAAAGGTTATATCATACCAAGTTACTCAATTGAAGACCTCCACCAAATGGGGGTTGATTGTTTATTTTGGCTGATTACTCACCCCAACAACTCACAAAGGGAACAAGTGTTGTCTCGTGCAGGTGGCAACGAGCCTAGACATCAGAAGAAAAAACTTACTAACCTAACCATTTTGGACTGTATAATTTACAAACAATATATGTAGTTAATACTTTTGAAGAAATGTCAAGTTTTTAAGTTGTTGCGAAAAGAATGTTGTCATGTTGAATAAGTAGGTGTTGTATTTCATGTCAGGTTTAACAAATGCATCAAACTCAATAATATATGGGGAATATTAACAACTGAACCAATAAGAAATGATAACCCCATAGTGAAAAAATGACAACTGCACCACTTAAAAAATAACTTCCCGATGACAACACAGACAAGAACTGCATTGCAGCGACAACCACATATTCAATGCATAACAACTACACCAATACAAAATGACAACCCCGTGGTAAAGGAATGACAACTGCACCACCTAAAATAATAACTACCCGATGACAGCACAGACAACAATTGCACTGCAGTGACAATCACGTATTCAATGCATAACAACTGCACCAATACAAAATGACAACCCCATGGAGAAGGAATGACAACTGCACCACCTAAAATAACAACTACCATATAACAGCACATACAACAACTGCACTAATTGACAACAACTGCTTCATTGAACATAACATCCCAACCAGTACCAATTGACAACAAAATGTTAACAAAATAATAAAGTTAGCACTTCTCTTACATAATCATTATAGTTAGAAGCGACAATAAAGCAGTAACACATTTCACTGGGTTTGATAGCAATGTACTTCACTTTCTCATATGTGAAATAACATTCACCATTTTTGTAATAACATTCACTATTTTTGAATTGTGAAACCCAAATTTATGGGTAGCATAAACAACTGGATGAATTATGTAGAATTGACATTTTATTGTGTACATTGGTAAATAAAATTCCTACATTGATAGTACCTCAACTAAAAATTATCCAAAACATGTCAAAACAATTATTGTTGGGACGTGGCAAGCCCCAACATTACTGAACTTATGGCACTTTGTCAAAGGGCTGTGTGTCATTGTAACAAACATCCCAAACAACTTCCATGGCATCCTTGGCAGCTGCTTTAGAGCAATAAGGATTTTCAGATAATGATGCCATAACTCTTCGTCTTATACATTCTTGTTCATGACCATGTATCTTCAAATAATCTCACAGTAGTTCTCGTTTGTAATGACAGTCTCCACTTAGATGATTGGATCGAATCTCGCTACTAGCATGATGGGCGCAATTGGTCCAATCTAAGTTTGTAGCATGACAATTATCATATGCATGAATCAGCTCATGAGCTAACACCTGGTTGACCTCGTCTTATTCCTCTATCTTACTTATGCACACTATAATCCCTTCACCACGAATGTAATCACCACTTACATTTGCCTCACAGTTTATAGCTCTGATGAAATTGTTTGCCAAAGAACACCCAGCTTCTTCCAAGCATTCCTTCAAGAACCTTACCATTGGGGTTTGGAAGCCCTTTTGAATCATGGATTCATATTGCTTCATGGTTTTTCCAGGACTGTAAGAAGACCCACACACACAGAAGCCACATCCTTCATTAGCAAAGTAGTGCGCTAGGCGCCATCATATTTAGATACTAGCAATTACCCACACACAGAGAAGCAATCTAGCTAATTCGAATTTGAATTAGTAATGACATCCTACATTACAATAATACCAGCAAAATCCTAATTTTCTAATTTCCTATTAAGCAATGTTCTAAACTTCTAAACTAGTAAGAACTGGTTTATTTTGCTCAGCAATAGAAGAACACATTATCAAACACATCATACAAAAGGTTTGTACATAAGCAGAAATAGATCTTAACCTTTAAGCATGTGCTTATTTACCGGACGAGGGAGCGCTGTCGTCCACGGTTGATCTGAACTATTAGAAGCAATAACTTGGTGAGTTCCTCTTGAACAACAGAGGCCATAATAAACCTGAGGGACGGAGTTTGAGATTGAGGGATTAAGTAGGGACTACAAGTGATCTGTGAAACGTCTGAAAGATGACCTTGAAGAGTGAAGAAGACGGCCGGACATGTACAGCTGAAGATCGGAATGTGGAAGTGGAAAATTGTAAATTATGTTTAGTTTTAGCATTTAACTCCCCACACTAAACGCACAATATCATCTGCATTAAGGGATAATTATATCTTTTTACAGTTAAAAAAAATTTGTATGAGATCTTATGGAAGTTGATATTAATTATATTATTTTTTAATATTTTTTTAACTTTTTATATCTTGTATGAGATATAAATGTTATTATATAAATGTTATTTCCTTCCTTGTTCACCAAGTCGGGCAAGATGAGACAGCAAGAACAGAAGAGAGAGTCAGAACGAGGAGCAGAGACCTAAAGCAAATGCGGAGGCTTTAGAGAGTGAGTCAGCGAGAGATGGTGAGAGACCAAAGCAGATCACTCTCCTCTCCTCTCCTCTCATTTTCATTCATCATCGTTGCTAGCTGCAACACAGAGAGAGCAGAGAGCGAGAGCGAGAGCGAGAGAAAGTGACGGCGAGATTGCGGCGACGGAGGTTGTCGCGACGCCGGAGGTTGATGGAGTGAAAAGCTGAGCTCGCGATGTCGGTTGGTTGCCTGAGGTGAGTACCCTCTGTCTTCTTCGCCATTGTTTTCGTTGATCTTCATATTTTAAGGTGGAAGTGTACTGTAGCTATCAGAAAGAAAAAAAAAACAGAAGCTTGCCGTAGGGAAGAGGGGTTTGGTTTTGGAAAGGATATATGTGTGTTTGCGCGCGCGCGCGCGAGCGAGGACGCTGCTGTTCTGGAGAGAATGCAATTCGTGCCCTTCCTGTTCCTGTTGGCCATGTCTGTTTAGTGAGAGGAAGCCAATGAACAAATGGATATATGTGTGTGTTCATAGGTGGCTGGCGTGGATGTGCTACTGTTATGGTTGGTTCCAGACAGCATACGCATATCTATATACAGGAGCTTGCTCTTGTGTGCAGGTGTGGTCTCTGTTATGGGAAGAATAATTGAACCGAAAGCTAATGGAAGTTAGGTGTAGGAATTAAAGTTTCAGAGTTGAAATTGAACCTAAAATCATGAGCTGGTGCTGCTATAAGTATGCATGCTGTTATGGATTTGATTTAAGAAAAAAAAAGAAAAAAAGAAGAGTGACGAGCTGCTCGTTGCTGTAGAAGATGGTTTTGGACAGCATATAACTATCATATATGGGTATATGTATATATATATATATATAGGTGTATGTAGTTGGTACTGCCACGAGGAATGGAGAGCATGTGTTTAAATGTATATATTGCTGCTGTTATGCTTTGTTTTAGAAAAAAAAGAGAGAAGAATGTTAGAAGATAGAATTAGTTAGGTGATTAGTGTTAATCACTTGTATCTAGATAACTCTAGAAGTTTATATAAAGGGCTCTAGCCTTTGGTTGATTGGTGTGTGAGATTGTGTAATCCTCACCATAGTGAGGGAGAGGTAACTTTGGTCTTCCCTCAATCCCCAAATGGGCTTGGATTGTCTCCCTCAAGTGAGGGTAGATTAGTGAGAAAACCCATATGGGTTATCATGGTTGTAAGAGCTTATTGTTCTTGAATAATACATGAAATTCTTCATATCTCTTCTTATCATTTCTCTCAAATAATGTTTACATGCTATCAGAGCCACAGAGGCTCATTGCCTCTCAAAATTGAGTGGGTTTGTAGTTCAGTTGCAGTGGACGCTGTGCTTTAGGGTCCATGTTTATCGCACCCTCTGTTCAAGAATTGCCGCCACAGGAAGTCTTGCGACATTGCGATTGGGTAAGTCTCGTTATAATCTTTTTATCGTCGTTCAAGATTGTCGTCGAAACGAGTCTTGCGAGGTCGCAGCAAACACCATCCAAGCAGTGATGTGTTATGTGGAATCTTGCGAAGTCTATTTTGCACTGTAAAGTGGGAGGTTGATATTCTCATTCATCTCTGCCGTTTTGTCCGTTCAAAGTTCACGATGGTTTCCATCTTCGTGATTGTTAGATCCCTGATCAATTGGCAAGAACGCCAGTTGCTCTGTCATATTCTGTACTTCATCAATGTTCGTCATCACAAGACTCACCCGTCGTGCAACGTTGACTCGTCAGAGATTCGAAGCTTGCAGTTGAGGGTGTCAAATTCATCATTGTAATCATCTAGAGAGCCTGTTTGATGGAGTTTCTTAAATCTCCCTTAGGCGACTGGAAGGGTGATCAGAAACGAACCTTCAGGGCTTGCTTGTACTCGTTCCATGGAATCGTACATCCCTCTTTGTCTTCTTCAACATTCTTTTGAATTTTTAGATTAGCCACTTCTTTCAGGTTCTTGTAAGTCTTAGAATTTGTGCTTGAAGATTTCTTTACATAGTTCTTCAAAGACAAGGGGCTACTAGGTGGAACTGATCTCCTCTCTCCACCAATTGGAGATATCCTTGTCTGTTTGCTTCTGCTTTCACTCGTATCCTTGCTGCCAGAACTAATAGGACTTTTGCTTTTCTCTATTTCCCTGCTCGTTTGACTATTAGAAGAGTCCTGCACCAGCAGAGAAGGTTGCTATGATAGTTCTTTCTTTATACCAACGGGATGATGGTCCATGGAAACATTGGTTTCTACAAAGGACAGTAATATTTTATCTGAAGGGACAGTTCCATCCTTGGGCGATTGATCCTTCATGACTGTTGCAGGCTTTCCCGATTTTAAAGTTGGAGAATCATTTAAACCACCTGTTGATTTCTTCATTCCTGCCACAAAAATAACGATTTCTTCTGAAACTTTGGTTTTTCTACCACTGGCTATAAATCTTTTCAGTGTCATGGCTTAGCTTCAACATAATGTTGGGTGAACCTTTTACAACAACCAGCCTCTCATTAGAATTTGCTATCTCATAAACATCTTCAACCCCATGTTTCTCATGATCGATTTGGGTATCAATACCTTCCTCCATCATTACTGATGAAGATGAAGTGACTTCAGAAGGCCCTACCCAACTGAAGATGACAAGGCAAAACTAGTGGAAGACACAGGGTTGCAGCTGAAACAGATTAATAACTGGCTCATCAACCAAAGAAAACAAAACTGGCACAACAACTCTGAGTCTGTAACCTCTTTGAAGTTCATGAAGAAAGAAGAAGAGGTTACTGCATTGAGCTAAACTTGAGTGCATGGAAGGCAAAGAGACTGTTCCAAGCAGTGATAACATAATTTATCATGGAAGTTGCTGCTTAAGTATTCATTGAAGAGAGAGTTTTGAAGAGATTTCAATATTGTTTTTTTGTAAAAAAAATAAAAATAGTCTGGTTTAATTCACCTTACTCCCTTGTGAGTTGTGTTGGCAAGTTGAATACCTAGAGTTAAGGGGTGTCAACTTGAGCGGGGGTGTTAGAAGATATAATTAGTTAGGTGATTAGTGTTAATCATTTGTATCTAGATAACTCTAGAAGTATATATAAAGGGCTCTAGCCCTTGGTTGATTGGTGTGTGAGATTGTGTAATCTTCACCATAGTGAGGGAGAGGTAACTTTGGTCTCCCCTCAAAGTCCCCAAGTGGGGTTGGATTATCTCCCTCAAGTGAGGGTAGATTAGTGAGAAAACCCATGTGGATTATCATGGTTGTAAGAGCTTATTGTTCTTGAATAATACATGAAATTATTCATATCTCTTCTCATCATTTCTCTCTAATAATGTTTACAAAGAAGAAGGATGCCGTGCTGTTCTGATGCATGGAAGGGATGTATATATGGGTATATATATGCATTTATATATATATATATATGAGTTGCTTTCATGAGTTGTTGTTTTAGACAGAAACGTTGTGACTGAAAAGGAAGGCACAAGGAAAGGTTTAAATTCTAAGAAAATTGATGAATTTGGAGTAAAGCTATTAATAAAGTTAAAAAGGAAATATGTGAGTTATGAAAATATTAGAAGAGATATTATCCCATGAGTTTAGAAGAGATTTTTATGTGGAATAATGGTTCTAGAGTAATATTAAACTTATTAAAATTTAAATTATAAAGTTAAGGTTTAGGAGACAAAGTAAGAGTAATAGTAATAGTAATGAGAAATCAATAGCCTCAATTATTCTAATAGGATTAGAAATTAATGTTTAATGTTTATTTAGGATGGAAATTATGGAAGTAGAGTTAAAAACTTGGACAATGAATATCCAAGTAAAGATAATGAGGAGAATTATCAAAGAAAGAAATGGATAAAGCTCAAAGGTAACAATTTTACTTAATTCTTATATTTAAGTTGTGTTTATATTTTATTATGCTTCTTAGGTTGCCATGAGTTGAATAATTATTTAAACTTGAACATGTTGATTGTTTTATTTGAATTGTATTATGGACATAGTTAATAATTTTATGCTTATATGAACATATTCTTAAGTAGCTCTTTATTAATGAGTTTAAAGATGAAGCATAATTTGATTAAACGAATGATACCAGTTTGTTACTGAGATTTTCCGAATCTCAACCTCCCTTTATCTAACCATAATAAGTCCAATATGAAGGAGAGAGTACACATGATGATAAGCAAACTTATGGGGGGAATTGAAGGTGAAGACTTGAAGGAAGCCATTTAGTTATCATTAATAGTTTATTATTTATCTATCTATGGCAGTCAGTGTACAAATATATAAGTAAATATATTTGTATAATTTAAATAAGTTAAGAGCATATGATGGTATGCAATTAACCTCCATAAGAAAATATCAGGAGAAGTAAGCACTAGCTAAAGTAAATACTATGATAAAACATAGTTGGAATGCATAAATAGTAATAGCTATAATTTCATCAAGTAACGATGAAATATGAATTTATTTATATTCAACAATAGAGTAATTTTATGAGTTAAACAATAAGATTTTATTGGGTAAAAGTAGACTCAAGACCATCACATAAAACTCAATTTTCCTACTCGTTACTCTTTCCATCAAACTTGCCCACTCTTTCAAACCTCAATTGCTTCTTCTCATTCTTTCCCTCTCAATCAGTTCTTTCTTCCTCCCATCTCATTCTTTCCATAGTATCCATTCTCAACCTTACTTTTCTCTCTCCTCTCTTATGACTCTTAAACCACATCATCACATACTCTTCAAATTTTCCTTCTTCCCAAACAGCTTTTTCTCTTCCACAACCCAGCCCGGCAACTTTGAGTTTTCACCACAACATTCACGAACACTCGATTACTATTTTCATCATTTTTCTTAGAGAAAACTTTGTCCTACCTTCTTTCAAGGGTCATTTCATAGAAAACTGACCTCTTCATCTTGTCCTTAGCACTAACTCCTCCTTCCTTCACAAACATGAAAGGGCAGTACCATTTTCTGACCACCACTGGCTTAGAGCGATCAGATGACGATAAGAAGGTGAAAAGCGGTAGTTTGGCTCGCAAGGTAGGGTTGACACTAGGGGTGCTCATTTTTTCTTGTTCCGAGTTGTCCCGACTCAGTCGTGGGCAATTTGGGATGGGATATCCCGGGACGAGATAGGGAAGAGGGTCGGGACGGGACGGATCTTGGTCTGGTCCTCAGGATTTCCGTCCCGTCCCGAATATTTTTTAAAAAAATAAAAAATATTTTTATTTTATTTATTTTTTATAAAAAATAAAAATAGAAAATGGTATTGGTTATATCATATTATTTATTAGATGATTGTATTTTTCTCTTCCTTATATGTATTTATTTCTTTACAGATGAAGCAGTAACTTTAGTTAGTGAAGTGAAAAAAATTGAAAAAGTAATAGTATTTATAGTATAATTAATGGTAATTATTATTTTAAGTTGCTAATCATAATAAAGAGAATTTAATTTCTTCTACTATTTTTTGTATTTTAATTATATGTTATTAATAGATATGATATATATAAAATATTTAATAATTTATATTTTTTAAATTGGGTTCGGGAATTCTTAGTCCCAAAAGGGACCGGGACATATTCGATACGGGACACGGGACGCATTTTGTGTCCCATGTCCTATCTCGGGATGGGATCGGGACGGGGGTCTTGTGCCTAGGGCTGTGCATAATGCCCATGGCCCACTATGCCCTGCCCAACCCGATTTTTACCGGGCAAGGCCGGGCATCGGGCTGCAAAATACAGCCCATGCATTTTTTGGGCTGGGCACCGGGCATAGGGGCTGCCCTGCCCTGCCCATGAGCACCCCTTCTTTTATTTTTTTTATTTTTTCTCTATCTTAAAAGGGAGAATATGATAGCTACTGGTGACTATAAGGTAATTTTAGAAATATAAGTAGGTAAGTTGTATCTTTTAATATTTATAACTATACTAATTTTTTCTTTTTTTTTTAACTTTGTTAATTATCATATGATTACATTACAAATTATAATTATTTATTTTATTTTTTTAGATGTTTTATCTTTGTCAATATCAGGGAGATTGATACAAAGTTATAATTACAAACTATTTAGATTTCAACGCTTATTTTTTATATGCAATGGATCTCAAGATTTTAATTATTATCTTTATTCTCTTATTCTTAGTGAATTATAGATATTATTTAACTCTTAAAGACACATGAATATGGTATTATTTTAGAAATTGATAATTACAAATTTTTTTCACAACATGAGCATGACATCACGACTTGGGCATATCCAGCCCGCTCATGCCCTGTCCAAAATTGTTAGGGCTTTTACCGGGCAGGGCCGGGCATCGGTCTACAAAATGTAGCCCATGCATTTTTTGGGCAGGGCACCAGGCTGGGGGCTGTTCTGCCCAGCCCTACCCATGCCCACCCCTACTTGTGCCCACCCCTAGTTGACACCAAGAGCTTCACTCATGATAATGGTGGGGTGTTCTGGTGCAGAGAGTCCAACCACTTCTCCTCAAGAAGAGAGGAACAAAGCCATCCGATGCATTCGACTTGGCTCGGAATCCACAACACGTTTTCAGTATCTCAAATTGTTGATATCCATCATAGAGATTTATGGGTCTTTCTTTAACGTCTTTGGCATAATTGCAACACAAACATGTGCCCATGTCGTCTTCCTTTGAACCTGAACTCGCTTCACTACACATGGATAAAACCCTTGGAGTGATGGTATATGCTAACCAAAGTAAACTAGGTACATATGAAAAATTAATTCAAACACAATAATCTATTTCATTATATTGCACAAAAAAGTAACGCATACCCTTGATGACTCCTTTTCCTTCGTATGACGTATTAGAGATTAGAAGACAAAGGCTGATTAAGAACAGGAATGAACATAACTCCATCTCGTAAAACTATGGGCTTGGTCTAGTCTAAATTTTAATTTAGAGAAATTTTAAAATAAATAGTTATATTTGTTTATAAGTGCTTCTAGGTTAAACTATGATTTAAAACTAAAATTTTAAATAAGCTACTGAGATTAGTTTCTGGAATAGTAAAATAGTTTATAAACTATCTAATTACTATTTTACCTTTATTTTTTTAATCATCTCCTCTCTCTCTTCTCCACCCCCTCTCTTTTTCACAATTTCTCTTCTCTCTTCTCCACTCTCTCTCCTCTCTATTTTTTTTAATAAAATCATACTCTTTCTGAAAATTTTTCAATTATAAAAATCTTTCTATTAATAACTATCCAAACACTCATTATTTAGAACAATTTTTTTCTATAAATTTTTCTCCAAAATATATTGTCTAAAAATTGTCTAAAAATCTTTTTTTTAGAAGGTATTTTCTAAAATTTTATTCAAACATACAGTATAAATCCAGTGTACACCGCGTAAGTAACAGTTTAGTTCCTAGTCTGTGGAAATGGAAGGTTGCTGATGCCCTTCTTCCACAAACCAAAACAACGGTATGACTCAACTTCTTCATCTTGTAGGTCTAGGAACCCTAAATTTGGTCCCTCTGGTGGATGCGAAAGAGCTTCGGGATCCTTTTTGAACAGAGATCGAGGTCTTGTCGCGTACATTCTCTCTCTCTCTCTATATATATATATACATACGTATTATTAGTTGTTTATGTATTGTGAGCTTCACCGTATTTGTGTTCTGTGAATTATCTTGTCGGGGCTGCGTGTTTCATCGTATAATTATAGTTTGTGTCTATTTACTTTATGATGTTTGGTATACTAAAATCATTTGAGTCTGCACATGTTGCTTTTGCATATGGATTTGGGGCATTTGATTTCACATTCCGTACATATTTTTAGGTTGTTTGAATTCGATATAAAAACTAGCAGAGTACGAGGAAGCTTCGATTCTTTAGGTTTTGGCAATTGAAAGTTAAAGTCAGAGTGGAACTTGTGAAGCATTTAGCATTTTAAATTTGGTGACAAACAAGAGATGTATAATATAAAGTAGAACTAGAAGGCATCTTGATTAATATAGTTTGCTTGAACATTTATTGATATAGGTATCTTGATTAATTTATAATCATGTACGTAAGTGTGTTTCTGAAAGCATTACCAATTGCTTATTTCTCAACACAACCTTATCTTTTGCCCAAACTTAATCTCATCCGGATAATTTAATATAAACAAAGTTATATATATAACTTTTCTTCAAATAAAGTAAATATGTGTGTGTGTGTGTGTGTTCAAAGTTATCACCCCAACTCATGCACCCTCTAAGAAATTTGGAGGGGAAAGGAGCGAAGGAAAATTCCTGTTAGTTGGATTTAAACAAATTAAAGAAGGGAGTTTATAAGATTTTAGTGAAGATAAAATGTAAGACAAAAGAATAAAATATTAATTAAATTGTTTTTAACCCCGTCCAATATTCTTAGATCCAACTCAAAATATTTTTTTCTTTCCTCCAAATCTCCTATACCAAATAGTCCCTAAAAATATTCTCTTACCTTATATTTTCTTTTTGAGTGAGAGGAGGGACACAAATAGAAGGTCCAAAAGGTCATTAGCAATTTTCCATTATATTACTAATGGAGGGATTGAACTATAATAAAATAATACTCTTTTGAGATTGAAAATATTTTAAATAATTGTATATTTTATCTTTTTGTCAGTTGAATTTACAAAAAAGATCAAGAAACTATTTTAGCAGAAGAGAAAGAAATAAAAAAACAAATGGGTTGGTAAAACAAAAGTTGCTAATCCTTTATAAAGTAGGGAATTTTACTAGAAGAGATATATATATTTAATATCTCATAATGCATAAAATATAATTGTCTTTGATAGGCAGATATTTATACTTAGATAAAAATAAGAAGAGATAAGAAAAAGTAAACCTAGTCCAATAATAAAGTTGAAAATGATAAGTGATTACATTTAATACTTAATAATATTTTAAATATAATTATTTTTATGTTGCATGCTAATTAGGGAATTTGATTTCATATTAGAAATTACAAGAACTAAGACTTTGATAAAAGCAAGGAACCACTTACTTCCACCAAAGTTTTGCTAGTCTTTGACATAAAACCCAACTATCTATTAATATTTGTTTGGATTTATGATTGATAAACATATTCCAATAAATTGAGACCAAATTATATATATATATATGTATATCATAAAATTATGATTAAAAAGTTAGATTAAAGTTTAAAATAACAATTCAAACAAGCACTAAATCTCACAATCAAAACTCATTTATTTTGCATCAATGCATTGACATCCGTCTTCTTTTAAAGGAATTATTTATTTTTATTTTTTAATATAAGTTTTAATTAAAAAGTTGATATTTAACTTAAATATAAAGTTTATTTTTTATATTTATTAAGTTTATTTAAATTATTCTTATTGATACTCACTTAACAATAATCAAATAAGAGAGAGAGAGATGGAGGGAAAGATTAAGAAAGATAATTATAATATTTTAGATAAAAATATTATATTAATTAACTTGATTAATTTTTTTAATCTAATTAAATTAGTTAAATATATTATATATTAAGAATTTGAGGGGTCTAATATATATATATATATATATGTTATTGAGTGAAGAGAGACTTGGCAATTAAAAATTTATATAGATATTATCCCCATACCATAATTATAAGAAATTCTTAGTATCTTACTTGTCGATAAAAAAAAGACGGGAAAAAAACAACAAAATGGCTTGGCGTTCTCAAGCAATGACGACAGTCCAAATCCTTGATTGGCCGTTTCGAAGGATTGGTGATAACTTCCAAGTTCCAAAGAACGAGTATACCATCCCGTCTAAACTTGCAACGCGGACATAGAGGTCCCACGACGTCGTTTCAGTAACCTCAATCTAATTCAGTCCCAGGATTGCTTTCCTGGCTGCGCCGCTGTATTGTTGTTAGTCGCAGCGTTACAACCCAGCCCACAGGAATGACACCGAGAGAGGTAATCTCTAGCCACATTGACATGCCATATATGAGTACGTAGGTAGAGGTATCCAAAATTATCTTATCTTAGATGTCTTGATTTAGTTCTAGTAATTTTAAAATGATTATGTGCCATACGAAGAATAATCGAGATGAGAAATTATCAGGACGGGATAAAAGAAATGGTTGAGATAGGTCTCAGCCTGAGTCTCAGAATTTTCGTCTCGTCCTGACCCCAATTTTTTTAATAAAACAATATATTATATTCTTCCATCTTTCTTACTCTATCCACTTGTCCACTCACAATCACAAGTCTCATCAATCGTCACTCTCATAAAGATATTTTTACTTATAAATATTTTTATACATATATTTTTATTCTTCTTTACTATTATTTTTTCCCTTATATAGGAAAGTTATGATATTTAAAGGAAGTTGCCATAATATTTTATATAGAATAATTTACTGAGATAATTTTATTATAATATTTTTTTAAAAAAATTGGGATCGGGATTAGGACGAGACGGAATACGGGACGTATTTTGTATCCCGTGTGCTATATCAGGACGAGATATGAGACAGGGTTATCTCGGTTCTGACTCGTCCCTTAAGTACCCCTATATGTAGATAAAGATTAATCTAATTAATAAAAAATTAATTTATAATATATAAGATTATGATAAAACTTATAATATCTCATTTAAAGAAAAACTTACGTACCACAAGACAACGGATAAATAGTTGACATTTTTTTTAAATACTAAAAATTGGTATATGAATTTTTTTCTAAATCTTATTAGTGTGTATCCCAATAATTGATTACTTTAATTTCAGAAGAGAGTTCTAATATCAATCATGTTTTGATTGACATGCTGGCATTGTAATCCATAGTACATACCGACCAGCCACGCAGCCAATCTAAACTTTGCAATTGCAAGTGCACATAAGATACGACGTCGTTCCAGCAGTATGTAATTTCACAGCATATCTTGCTGGGCTATGCTTTGAATAAATATGGAATCAATTTAGCATCACGCGAAGTGTGTTGTAGTAGCGTTCCAAGAAAACCAAACGGGAATTAATACGCGCGAACGAGCGATCCTCTGCGACGGTGATCGAAATCTGAGCTTCCATGGCGTCGTCGTCGGAGAAGCAAGTGATGATTGTGGCTATCGACGAAAGTGAGCATAGCGCCTATGCTCTCAAATGGACTCTCGATCACTTGTTCACGCCTACCCCTAATCCTCTCTACAAGCTCATTCTTGTTCATGCTCGGCCTTCTGCTATCTCCACTCTCGGCCTCGTCGGCCCTGGTACGGTACTCTATTTTTGAATCGATTCTTGATTCTGATTTTCTCATCGATTCTACTTTCCTCTATTTTCAAATTTGGCGAAAACGATATGGAAATGCATTTTTCGCAGGAGCTAATGACGTTTTGCCCATTGTTGATGCGGATTTGAAAAGAACGGCTGCAAAAGTTGTTGAAAAGTCCAAAGAGCTTTGCGTCAAGAAATCGGTAATTCACTTTGAATCGTTTCCTCCTTTTGCGATTTGATTTGTTCTTTCAGTGGCTTCAATCTTTCTATGAACTGAAGCGACTAGTCTAGCAAGGTTTTCGTTAAGGTTTATCATAGTAGGAAGAAATTTGAAACTGAAGGGAAAAAGTTCTCCGCGGGATTAACTGATTCCAGTTTCATATCGTGATGATGATAATTTGATGATAGTTTCTGCCTCTAAATTACTAACTACAGTGATGTTGTGAAATGACTACAGATCTTGATCTTCCTTTGTAACTGTCAATGTCTGCAGGATGCATAAATTTAGAGAGTGTGCGTCAGTGCTCTGAAAAGAAAAATAAAATCAGAGTATGCATAATACAAGAGGTTTTGGCTTAATAATCTTCGCTTGAGAAGATTTGATTATGAATTAGTATTCCCTAGTAGTATTTAGTATTTTAAATTTTAATATTAATTTTCTTTATATGATTTTATCTTCTCCGTGTTTTCCCTCTTTCCGTGAAAAAGACTGGTCATAAAAAAATCTAATTAATGCTTGTCTCTTTTTTGGTTTCTTATTATATTGACGTGTTGTTTGTTGTAGTTTGCTACGTTGTGTCTGTAGTTGTATTTCTGTCTACACTTTTGGATCTATATACTGTGTTAGTGTAATGTTTTTTGTGCAAAAACAAACGTCCAAGAGCTTGAGGCGTGGAGTATCTTATACTTCTTCCAGTCTTTAATATAGAAGTTGATTGACTTTTTAAGATAGATTAAAAAATTTAAATAAATCAATTAATTATGATAAATATAATAATTATTTAACTAATTTAGATATATTAAATAGTATATACTATATGAATTCATTTTAAGGAGTTAGATTTTGTTAAGATTTTGTTATGATTAATTGATTTATTTGACTTCTTTAATCTTTTAGAAAAAGTCAATTAAATCTTATATTAAGAATATGAGAGTATTAATATATTATTGATATAAGGAAAGATTATATGAATGAATCAGGTAAATGATGTAGAAGTGGAAGTAATAGAAGGTGATGCCAGGAATGTGCTTTGTGATGCCGTGGACAAGCACCATGCTTCTATATTGGTTGTGGGAAGCCATGGTTATGGAACTATAAAAAGGTATGTAAATGACTAAATTTCAATGCAACTAACCATTATCGCAGTTATATATCTTACAATTTGTGGAGATTATTATTACTGTACATTATTAAACTGTTTTTTTTAAATAAATTTGGCTTAAATTGTTATGTAAACATTGTTAATTCATATAGAAAAGGCTGTTTCTACCTCCATTTGACATGTTGATGTTGTGTTATTCTTGCAGGGCTGTGTTAGGGAGCGTCAGTGACTATTGTGCTCATCATGCTCACTGCTCTGTGATGATTGTAAAGAAGCCAAAACCCAAACACTGAACTGATATGCTATGGCTGCCTCTAAGTATTTTTCTGCTTGATATCATAACGGTTGTTCTGTACTCTATCAGTTTAATGTTGGATATATTGCTATGTTTTTAGCAATATAAATAATTACTGTGTAAACGTGGTTCTGGTCTTGTTATTGTTTTGCTTCCTATTTTGGAAATACAAAAAAAATACGCTTTATTTTAATAAGGAACTACCATTACGGCGGAAATTGTTTAAATATATTTATTTTTTGGACAGGGTAAATTTAAGGGGAAATTGCTCAAAAGGACTTCATGGTAAAGATAATTTTTTTTTTGGTAATAACGGTAAAGCTAATTTGCAAGAATGTCTAAGAATTCTCTCTTAAGAAGAAGCAAAAAATATGGGGAAAATGTACAAAAAACAGAAGCTAAAATATAGAACATGAAAGATGGATAGCAGTGTTTTTGTACAAATACAGCTGATCACCCAGGTTTTGCACTTCTACTTGCTTTTACTAGTCTCTAAGGATCATGTGAAAGAAATAGTAGTATGTTTTCTATCATATGCCAAAAATATTTATACACAAGGGCAACGACATTAGTTTTTTTTTTCTTAGTTAAAAATTTATAGAAAGGGGTTGAGTTCTCTACGATTAAATAGTAAGGTGAAATCTCCCTTCCTTATAGATGATACCAATATTAGGCAGAATTAATCGTCTATTATCTTCAAAAATAAATTTAGACATCTAAGAATTAAGATGTCTCTTTAAATATTGCGATTAGAACTATAATAAAATGATACTTTCTAAAAATTTAATACACTCTTAAAAAAATTATATATTTTAATTTTTTATTAGTTGAACACAAGACAATAGGTGATGTTAGTTGAATATTAAGAATAACAGAATCTTCGTTTTGCACTTTTGAGGGCTTATAAAACAAGCTTGTTTGAGGTTGTCGGCCATTTCGCGTATTGATGATATTCTCCGTCCATTTTATTTTAAAGTGATTCGCATGCTCTGTTATGTTCTCAACCATTCTTAATCTTTAAGCCTTTCAAGTACCTTTGTGAAATTTCTATGCAACTTCCACTACTACGCAACATGTCCAGTTTCATTGAATATAGCCAAAACTTTTGATATTCAATTTTCCTACTGCCACAAGGTGATAATGTTGATTTGGAATCTTGAATGAGTTGTGGATGAGATTTTAGATGGTTTAGTATTTGTATGATTACAAGACCTATTGGGCTTAATTAAATAAGTAATGTAATCTTATTTTTTTTAGATAGTAAATGTAATCTTATTTTCAATAACATTTCATTGATAAAAATGAATTTGCACTATTAAACCACGTATATTATCAATTCATGAACTTTTTTTCCTCAACCATTAAACCACAAATCAACAAAAAGGGTAAAATAGTTAGTTGTTTGTATCATATTCTCTCTTTGTCCAAAAGCACTAACCTTCTATAACTTAAAAGGGTTCAATAAAAAAGACTAGAAATTTGAATTAAGATCTTGAGTGGATCTAGCCACCCAATTTATAGTACTCAATCTAAAACTATCTAACTAATTTAAATACATTTAATAAAATAAAATAAAATAAATGAATTAATTTTATAACTGTATAACTATAGATTATCATCAGTGTAGACATTATATAAATTCGTTTGGAAAGAAATAAAAACATGAGAAATAAAATTATATTAAAATTTTATATTTAAAATTAAATTTAACCTTTTAATTATCTTTTTTTTCTAGTGTCCAACCAGCATCTCCTAGCCGATAATTATAAACTAATATTTTTAAGATCTAGAGATAATTGATGTATGTTTTACTTTTCTCAACAAAACTTTTTCCATAGGTACAGTCTAATTTGAACCCAAAATATTATATTTAAGGGACCAGCTATCTATTAACTATACCAAATTTTATTAATAATTAGTTTTTATATTAAATTAAGAAGGTAGTATAATTTTCCTTTAATCCCTTTTTAATTTCTCAACCTTTGAAAATCTCATAACTGCAAAGTCCCTTTTTTTGGGCCAAAAATTCATTTTTTGGTCTATAGTCAAAATCATTATATTTGACTCTGGGCTTAGCCCGCTTCCTGTATTTTTATTTTTGAAAAAACACTCGTGTGTTTAGCTCTCAGAAATCCCAATTTTTGGCCACATCCACAGTTCAGAGTTCAGACGACGAGCTCATCAAGTATCCAAACAATGGAATGAATGCGATTCGCTGTAGTCTAAATGAGGCCTTAAATTTAAATCTTATCTTATATAAAAAATTCTCATTCATAGACTTATTTATTATAATTAAATACGGATCGAATATGGATATAGTCAGAATAAAATTCGAGTGAATCGGTTGGCAACAAAAAAAAAATCAAGTATCCCAATAACATATGTTAGTTCGAGTGGTAGCTAACTTATATCATTTAAATGAAATTTTAAATTTAAGTTTTAGCGTATATAGAAAATTTTTATTGGGAGACTCATCTATTATAACTAAGTGTGTTATATATATAGTTGGGGTACTTCGAAGGAACCAGATGGAAAAAAAATAAATAAAGTATCCAAACATCAGCCACAAGCTCCGATTTCTCTTTGCATCATTTTTGCTATAGGAGCGTCATCCCGTTTCTTCTTCTCTTTCCGAAATACCATTATTTCCTTTAGTTTGAATTCAAGTCTTGTGAGTTCATTTCCAAGTTGGAAACAAAGTGCAGAGTTATGGCTTTGGTGGGTAAAGCAAGAGAAGCAGGGATTCCATTGATGAAGCTGATTACATTAAAAGGGGTTACTATTTTGGAACAATTGCATTTAGAGGAACGGCTCCTTCGGACTAGTTCAGATAATCGGTGCCTGATTAATGATGGCGCAGATTTCCCTGCCATTGTGATGGGTTTGTCTGGGTATGTTTTCATTCCTTTTATTGGTTCTGTGAATTGAAGTATGATATTATTCTTATCTTTCCATTTCAAATATGCATTTTCCCAATTTTTACTGCATTTTCCTTCAGTCAAATCATATTAGGGGTGTGTTTGGATTAGCTTTTGAATAATAGATTCTGGGAAGAATAGATTCTGGAGAATAGATTCTGGAGAGAATAGATTCTGGAAAGAATAGATTTTGGGAAGAATAGATTTTGGAGAATAGATTTTGGGAAGAATAGATTCTGGGAAGAATAGATTTTGCAAATAGAGATGTTTGGATGATTAATAGTAGAATCACTTTTTATATTAATAAATTACTAAAAAGGGTATGATTTGATTAAAGTATGAGAGAGGAGAGAGGGTAGAGAATAAATAGGAGAGAGAGGATAGAGGAGAGAGAGAGAGGGAGAGGAGAGAGAGAGGAGGATAGCGAGAGGAGAGAGAGAGGAGAGAGGGGAGAGGGGAGAGGAGAGGGAGAGGGGAGAGGGGAGAGAGAGGAGAGAGAGTATAAGAAAAAAGTAAGGGTAAAATAGTAATTAGATAATCTATAAGCTCTTTTACAGTTCCAAAATCTATTTTCAATAGCTTATTCAAAACCATGGTTTCAAACCGAGGTTTTGCCCAAAATCAATTCTGGACAAAAATGGCTGTTTGGCAAAAAATTTTGCAAACTGAGGTTTTGTTTCAAAATTAATTCTGGACAAAAATTGATGTTTGTGTGAAATTTTTTCAAACCGAGATTTTGCCCCAAAATTCATTCCCAAACGCAAGCTAGGACAAAGTTTTATGGTAAATCATGAGTAAGAAAATATACATTTTAATGTGATTGGAGAGAAGTATCTTAAGTATATAAGCTTAAGTATCTTTTATTTCTATATTCTTATATTTTCTTGGTTGTGTGCCATGTTGAGGGTGGATGAGATATTCATACAAGCACTATGCATGTTTGCAATATGAAGTTGAGTGAAGTGAAATAAAAAATATAACAAATTTAGAGATAAAAAATAACACTCACGCACTTATTTTTAATCATTATAAAGGCATATCAGACATAGAAATGTTGGGGAGTGGTTATTTTTCCTTCATTGATGCTGAACTTGTTTTTAGGTAGGTTTAATGATCCAATATAAACTAATATCAAATGGGTGTAAGTTAACCACACCACTTGAAGCACTCATGCTAGTGACTTTTTATTTACACCTATCTTGGGCATAAACTGGAAGGAGTCTACTTTATGGTGGTCTTCTTTCTTTCCTAATGATATATATTACTTGTGGATGGCCACTTCTTGATCTTCTGCTGATATGCTTTAGGGGAAGAAAATTTTCATTTTGCCTTTTCTTCTTTTGGTAAGAATAAGCATGAAAGTGAATTTTCTATCTGAAAGTGGATGTTCTACATAGGAAACTTTCAGAACTTGTTGAAGTCAGGCCAGTGTTGCGAGATCATATTCCTGTCATCAGGAGGTTTTCTGGGGGAGGCATTGTTATTGTTGACCAAGGCACCGTATTTGTTACTCTCATATGTAATAAAGATGCTGTTCCAGATATTCAACCCTTTCCTCGTTCCATCATGCCATGGAGTGGTCAGTTATACAGTGAAGTTTTTGAAGGGATTGGTGATTTCTGACTCAGTGAGAATGGTACATAGGCTACCCCTTAATCATTGTGCTTTGATTAGTTTTTGTAGTCAATTGAGCTGTTGCGTTTTTCAGATCCTTGGCTTAGACCCAACAGACAAAAATATCATTTTGGGCTGGTATTCTATAATTCGGTATATCAGTGTAAAAGGCTTGAAAAGTGTTGTTGTCCTTTATGTTTCTTCTTGTTGAAAACAGAAACATATCCTTTATTGGTTTAGAGCCGTATTTCATAACTTGATATAAATGATTTTCTGTCTGTTCTGTTCTATGCTCATCAAACAAGGCGTATATGATAACTGTTACACTCTTCACTCTTCATCTTTTCGTGTCGTTTTGTATTGATTTTGGACTTTCAAGCACAAATGTCTTGCACTTGGAACGTTTTTACCCTCTGAAGCAATGTTATCAAGTCTGTGAGATGTTCTGTATCATTTTCTAGAATCATACAATGAAGTCTTGACGGAATCAAATCTATATCGATTTCAAGATTCATATACTGAAATTATGATTCCACTTTCCTTGTAGATTATGTGTTTGGTGATCGTAAATTTGGTGGAAATGCTCAATCTATAATCAAGCACAGGTGGATCCACCACACGTCTTTCTTATGGGATTATGAGGTCAAGAACATGGCCTACCTCAAGTTACCAGCAAAGGCTCCCAATTACCGACTTGTAAGAAATTATTTTTGTGACTGCTAATTCTTGTTATGTGTTAGTGATTTTAAACATGACGATGGAGACTCTATATCGCATGATGACATGTTGATATCAGATCAATCCCCAAGACAGCCCCATCACTTAATCAAATAAGGCTTGCAACATATTATTATGAGTCAGCCAATCTTAAAAGCTGAGATTTGAGAAATGAGAATGAATGCTCTCCAGGACATGTTGGACTTAAAGTGATTTCTTTACAACAGTTAGTTTATCAGGTTCATGCCTGTAACTTTACAGACTAAGTCTATATATGTTCTTTGACAACAAAATGGATTCTTGTCTTATGGATTTTGAATGGCCCTTTGCTCTTTCAGAAGCCAATGCCAGCTACAAAGTGCTCCCAAAAGGATAATTTCTTGCAATTTCAACACTCTCTTCCATAAATATGTACTAGTTAAATACAAATGATGCCAACTGCACATAATTTTCTTTTATATCAGGAATAAATCATTAGCACTGTTGTAATTTCAGTTAAGCAAAAAGAACATTTTATAGGGATTTCTTGTTCTCTAGTGTTATAACTTGTAGATTCTCATTGAACAGGGAAAAAATGATGTTAAAAGAGAATGGAATGTATACATATATTCACAATTATATATTCTCAATGGATGTTCTAATCCTCACAGAAACAAGAAGCCCTTGGGACTGATTTCTGAGAATCTCTGAACTGAATGGCATAAGGAAGGAGTACTTGTATCTAGTGCCTATTCTCTGTTATGTTTTATTTTGTTCTGTTTTTTCCTTGGAGGTAGAATCTGTGCCTAGTAAGGATACTTATTAGTGATACTTTCTTTTGCTCTTTTGGCATCTTTATATTGGATATAGGATATAGGATTTTTCCCACCAGTTTCAATGGTTTATCATTGTTTTCACAGAGTTATCCTCATGCAGGCTAGAGGGCACGCAGATTTTGTATGTCGAATGAAGGAATTTCTTCCTCGATCGGAATTTGTACAGAGAACAATTAAAGCAATCAGATCTCGCTTCTCTCTGGAACCTATAGCCGATAATATTGCGGACGTAGATGTTCCCTCTGCAACCCATTTTGCTCCCAGCACTAAGGTTCTCACTGATCATGACATGAGGGAAGTATGTGCTGCTTCACTTTAAAACACCAGTCACAAAATATCTTCCAGTGATGTGGTGACTGGCAAAGCATGATAAGGTAATAAGTTAGAGGAAAGTAATCCATGGATGATTGGGGGACGCAGTTATCTGTCTATGTTTCTCTTTCTGTTTTAAAAGGGCAGATGCTAACTACCTAAGTCACAATTGGATCTAACCCACAACCTCTTATTTACAGAAAAACTTTTATGTCATTAAACTATAAAGTGATTGATGTGGTCTAATATGTTTCTCTTGAGATTATCTTGGAAACCTGTCTATATTTAGTGGGATAAATCTTCTCGTTAGTTTCTTAATCATTTTGTACTATCTAATCGTGAATATTTCAAGTTCGAATAAAAGAACATCAGTAAGATCCAATTCCATGATTCTACTTAAATTATATTGAACCCATTCTTTTCAATCTAACTATTATTAGTTTTTATTTATTATCACTTTTTGCCCCATTTGATGCCACGGAGTTGTCAATAGCAAGTGAAAAACTGTTTTTCTTGATACTGAGTTAAACATGATTAATTTCATAAAAACTAAATTCTGAGTTTTGTTGAGACACCTGAATTTCTTGGCTTTCTATTTTTGGGAGCAGGAGTCGAGTTGTTAGTGTTATTAAATTTATACAATTAATGAATTCCATCCAAAGATGAAAGATCCCGTTTCTAAGATATGCAATTATTTTATTCAACAACATTTCTCATTTATATCCTTTTTTTTTTCGTTCATATTCTTCTTACTGCACAAACCCAAAATTGATGAACTAGTAATCATTTCAAGGTTTTTAGTAAAAAAACTTAGTTTAATTGTACTATTAAAATAATCTTAAAAACTTATTTTAAATCAGTTTAATTAGTAACTTTCTTTAAAAAAAATCAGTTGGCTCTGGTATCCAACAAAATTCTTGCTAGATTTTATTTTTTCATCCCCAAAACTCAACTCACTTAAAATTTGTAAAAATAAAAATATTGTGAAATTTAATAGAATTGTCTCTTCTATATACTTCTATATAGATAAATCGTTATATATATCAAATAATTCAAATATTTTTATATTATTAAATATTTATATCTATTTTAAGTTTTTTAAAAGGTAAATTAATTTTATATGTTTAAAGTTATTCATTTAATATATATTATAAATTTTCTTGATTTTAGTTGAAAGGTGGCTGAAAATAAAGGGACAAAAACTCTTACTGGGTTGAATTAAAATTCATTTTATTATTAAGAAAAGAATTAAAATTCATTATGTTGTTAAATAAGTGTTGCCGAGTCATCTTGAATCGTGATCCCTGTCCCCATTTGATGCAATCTGAAGCGTTCATTGTATGTACGGTCCAGATTGTGCCAAGTCAGCCAAATACGTAGACTACATCCTGATCACTCAAAATCATTGAATCCCTACCGTTGACATAAACACCTATGAAATCAACATTTCTGTTGTTCGGCAGTTTCGTTTTGGTCAGTTCCCCATTGGTTTTGGAGGCCCTTCGATGTTTTAAACCTTCCTCTACTTGCTTGGCTACATTAGAAGATTTTGTTTCTTTTGGCCGAGTCACTGTTAGTTTTATCTTTAGGTACTTTTATTTTCCACACTTCTTTAGATGACTATAATGGGGTTTACTTAGAAATTCGAATGCAGTATTATGTAAGTCGATATTTATTTTTTCTCATATGATTTGGTGTAGAATTGGGTCAGAATGTTGCAAAGGTGGAGTAAATCAATCACTCATGTTTCTAAAATCGGATCGCGAGGTAATTTGAAATTTGGCAAAGACATCTCTGCAATGACGCGCCAAAGTTATGCGAAGGTTGTAGCCGCATCGTCGCCAACTTCAACAGATTTTAAGGAGAAATATTTTACAAATGAACCCAAGGTATCGATATGAAATTCCTGTTCCTATTCATTTGAAGGTTCCAACTTTGGCATTGAGAATAATTGCTGGTAATTGTTTATAATTGAAGTTCTATTTATGAGGGTTTGTCTCTGTGAGTGTGTTTTTCCCCGGGGGTTGAAAAGAAGTTATGAAATTTGCTCTAGTAGCTTATTCCAAGCAATGATGACTATATGCAGCTTTTTTCCTTTTCTCCTCTCATTTCCCCGCATTTTCGGATTGGGTTATCTCGGTCTCTGCCGCCTGAATCTTTGGATGCAACTTCTTGTTGCCTCTTTTTTGTAATTCTTGTTTTACAAGTTTTCATATATAGTGTTGGTACTACTATTTGCTTGATTTGATTCGGATGTCTACTTGCATGTTTTAGGTTAACTTAGATAAAATGTTTTGGTCGAAGCCCTGTTCCCTGGCCTTGGCTGAAAATTCGCCACTAAGAGTTCAAGAACCAAATTTTGCGGGCATCAAGCGATTCTTTCTGAAACTCTTGCTGTTTTATAGTAAACAGAGCAAGTCCATTCGAGGAGCTAATGTGGTATACCAGAGAATCCTTTCACAGGTTGATAAACCTCCTATTTACGAAGGTGACGCCTATAATCTGTGACTATTATATTGATTAGCAAATAAAAAGAACTGATATTTTCTCGAGGGGAATTGATCGTCCACTCTTTTCCCTGTCATGTGACCTGCCCATTGGAGTGAATTTCGCGTAGTAAGATTTGAGGGTCTGCATGATAATATATTATACTAGTATATTGGACCACTCTATTATAGGTCTGAGGGCTAGTGCCGAGTGATATAGTCATGTCCTCCTAAATTGAGGGACTTGAGGAATTTCAGAGTTGCAAGATACTGAAACTGAAATAATTTTTCCTTGCATATGTTTCTGATCTGTGTAGATTCTTAGTCACTGGACTGTGAGGTTCTTGTTGTATGAAGGAAGGTAAAATTTACTGGCATAATTGCTCTGTTGGGTATTGTTGGGAACAAACCCCTGTTAGTGTATTCCAGGGCTCTGAAAGCTTAAGGCGATTTGTGTTTTTGTGTGGCTTGCTTGTGTGTAATTATGGGGTGATAGGATTATAATTTGAATTATTACTCGTAAAAAAAGAAATTCTTCTATCTTATTTTAACTGTTTTCACTTTGCTTGCAGTGTTTAACTTGGAGAAAACATTTAAAACAACATTTTCTTTACTTATACTTCACATGTGGCTATGTTTACATCGCTTGAAGCAAGAGGGAAAGGAGGGAGTTGAATTTGGGCAATACCTTTATGAGATATACAATCATGATGTGGAGCTAAGAGTGTCTAAAGCTGGAGTAAGTGGTCTTTTCCATTTCCTTAATTTATTTATTCCCATCCCACCCCAACAACATATTAGCTGCGAGGTTTTTCACTTGAAAACACACATGCGCACACGCACACTTCATTTTCCTTATTATTTTTAAGTAACATTAATCTGTGGAAAATTATGTTTCCTTTTGTGTTCAATAGTTAACATTTTTGTTACATAAATATAACATAGATTTAATCTTTGGGAAGGACATACATTTTTGCTGCTTGCTTAGTTTGTCTGCCTATATCTATCCACAAGAAATTTCTATTGTTGTTTAATAAAAAAAAAAAAGATTTAAAATAACCATTTTGTTAGCTTTGATTATTGCATCTGATTTTTGGTCTTCAATTTTTCAGGATGATGAGATTGTGTAATATGTACATGCATTTTCTATTTTCAAACTTGTATATTGGAATGCATAAATAAGAATGGGTTGTAGGAGGAATTGGTGTTGCATGCATCGGTATACTAGTAGACTTCATGAAGTCTATATTTAAGTTACTTTTACACGGCAGGTTAACCTCTTGTTGACTAGGTGGATGAAGGATCTAGAAAAAATTTTCTATGGAAATATTGTTGCTTATGATACAGCCTCGCTTCCAGATGCTAAACTGAATGATTTCTCTGATGTAATATGGAGGTAGCTTTTAACCCCCGCTGTATTCTCCTCTATCTTTTCAGATGTTTTTCACTGAGAATGCATTTCCACCCAATCTGTGTTTTTCTTTGTTCCAGGAATATATTTTCTGATGATGGTTCATCAACACCCGATGCTACTGCATTGCGGACAGTGCGGGTATTTCTTCAACACGTGAAATTTTACTCTGTATGTGTAATAGGCAATGTGTGAGACTTGTTATGTCAGGGCCTTTTAAAATGCTGCCATTTTTTGAAGTATCACCTTTATATCAAAGTTTCTTTACCCGACTGGGGAGTATGTAGGGACCAATTTATTGAAAATGAATAAGACAAAATGAGGGAGGAGCTCATTTTATTTTATGTTATATTTTCCATAAACATCAATTTATTTATCCAACATTTGGAATACAGTCCTTTATCCTTGTGACATCCTTCCGTAGGGTCTGCCTGTTCAGGTTGCCTAGTCTGGAGTGGATTAAGATTTTAAAGTCTTTCTGGGCAAAATATAGCTGCAATGGAAAATTGAAGGTTTTTAACATAATTGGCTAGTTCTTAATCCATAATGAATAAAAGCAGGGACATTTTTTATTCAACTGGTCCTAGCATTCCGTCTAAAATTCCTCACCCCTATCTTCATGGTTATGGGCAAGCCTGAGAGAGAGTAATGATAAGAAAACGAGCGCCCCCCCCCCCCCCTCTTTTTCCTAGAGTTTCCTGTCTTTTGCGTAGATCACATATCAACCACTTGGTCTAGCATTGTTTCACAAATTTCATTTTTCAGCATATCACAAGTCCATCACCACATTGGATTTATTCTTGTTTCCTTTGCATTCAATTGTTTAAACATTTACCTGATTCTTTTACTTGTTTTTCTTTTGATATCTTTCTATTTATATGAATAATATATTGCTGCTGAATCTAAAGTTTGTCTCCAGGCCATGGCCAGGTATGCTCGTCGGGAAGTAAGTTGTCTCTCTTTGACAGGTAAATGCTGTCTGTTATTCCACATCTTTGCATGCAATAACTGTCTATATTTGTTGCATTATATAAGAGAAGGCAAGTGGGGGTTTGATTAGGGCATTTCTCATGCTTTAGATTGAAATCATACCTTTACGCATTTCCCAAATGCTCTGTTCTTTCCAGGTTACCAAATATCAATTATCATTTGGTTGAGAAATATGTAAAATATTCTTACCATGACATTATGATCCCTGATATCCCTTGTGACTTACCCTAATTCTTTACTTTTTTTATCTCATCAAAATGTGCTTCATTTGTGCCCCTTGTGCTGTTGTTTAAAATACAACGAAGTGTGTGCGGTTGTGAAAACCAAGCAAATATATTTCGGGACATGATGGTATTATTGTGAGATTTTTTTCTTGTTCTTTTATGAATTTCTTTTTTGTCTGTTTTGCTTATTTTTAGTTTACTGAGTCATGGAATTTGGATGGCAGATAAAGAAGCAATATACTCTGGGAATTTTACGTTTACCTCACTGAAGCGCGAGATCACAAGTGCAAAGGGGCATCAATAGTGAGTCATTTCTCGAACAAAATCTTAGAAAAAAATGACCTTTTTCATTATTTGCTGCTCGGAAAAACATATTGAATAATTATTATACAAGTGTGTATCATTCTCCTGCTGTCCTGTGGGTCTGTAGAAGAATTTCAGAATTATATGGGTTCAAAGTGTTATTATCCAACTAAAATAAATATAATCAATTGAAAACTAAAGAAATCAAAATACATCATCAATATGTAGAGACAAAAAATTACATGAATAAAAAATACACTCAATACATACACAACACTATTTTTTTTTTTTATCTGGGATCATCCCCTTAAAATATATGACTGTATGATAACATAAGGACGAGTGCTGGCACTAATGACTTGGAATTATAAGTAGATCGGACTTTCATACCACTATGCCATAAGAATGAGTTTTATTATTACTCCCAAGTGCACTTGACATGATTTGAGTGTGTGAAATCATAAGTCAACACAAGACTTCCATCCATTCTCTTCAACACAAAGCTTTCCACTAACACATAGAATCCAAAATTCCTCCACATTCCACTCATTCCATCAAACTTCTCCATTCTTTCAAATCTCACTTGCTTCTTCTCATTCTTCTTTCCCTCCCAATCAGTTCTTTCTTCCTCCCATCTTATTCTCTCTACAGTCGCCATGCTCAACCCTACTTTTCTCTCTCCTCTCTCTAAACTCCTAAACCACATCACACCCTCTTCACCAACTCTTCCTTCTTCCCAAACAGCTTCTCTCCTATCACCCAATCTTGCAACTTCAGTTTTCACCACAACATTCACAAACACTTGATTACTACTATTCCCGTCATTTTCCTTAGAGAAAACTTTGTGCCACCTTCTTTCAAGTGTCATTTCATAGAAAACTGACCTCTTCATCTGGTCCTTTAGACTCACTCCTTCTTCCTTCACAAACATGAAAGGGACGTACCATTTCCCAGCGACCACTGTCTCGGAGGAGCGGTCAGAAGATGATGAAAATGTGAAGGGTGGGAATTGGGCTCGCAGGGTGGGGTTGATTCCGTGAGCTTCACTCAATTGGTAATCGCGTGGCGTCTTGGTGGAGAGAGTCCAACCATCATTCCTCAAGAACCAAGGAGGAAACCCATCTGAGGCAATAGACTTGCCTTTGAATCCCCATCTGTTTTTCCTTATCTCAAATTGCTGATACTCATCAAACGGATTCAATGGTCTTGATTTCACGTCTTTGATGTAAGTGCAGCAGAAACATCGTCCCAAGTCATCTTCTTTTGAGCATGTGCATGCTTCGCTGCACAAAACAGATAAAGCAATGAATAACAGAAATACAGAGAGAGAGAGAGAGAGAGAGAGAGAGAGATCAGATGCATACCCTTGATGCTTTCCTTTCCTGGGAATGACGTAGTAGCGATTAGAAGACAAAGGTTGATTAAGAACAGGAATGAAAATAACTTCATCTTGATATACCACGGATGATGTTCCATTACTCACTGCATATTGAACAGTTAAGTTCCTGTTCTGAGGCAATGGCAGGTTTCCTATGCCATTCTTCCATAAACCAAAAAACGCGTAAGTCTCAGCTTCTTCATCTTGAAAAACTAAGTATCCTGAATTTGGCCCCTCTGGTTCATGCTTAAGAGCTTCAGGATCCCTTTTGTACACAGATCGAGGTCTTGTTACGTACATTCTCTCTCTGTTTCTGTCTCTCACTCTCCTTTCCCTAGTTTATGAATTGTGAACATCATATTTGTGTTTCTGCGATTGATTTATATAGTTGGGGTTGTGTGTTTGATGATATTATTTAATGATTTTGTGTCGCTTTTGCCTTATGAACTGTGAACCTGCTTAGAGGTTTCACTGAATTGCAAATCTGTCAGCTAGTCACGGAGGTTACTTGTTCAAACTGTTCATATTATTTATACAGAACCTGCGTGAGGGCAAATAAAAGTCAACACGACATAAAAATAGACGAGAATGATCGCACGTTGTACTTGATTAAGTTGATTGGTCAAAGGTCAAATACGTACGCGTGCGTACTGGAAGCATCATCTATGAATAAAAGTTGAATACTTGACAAATCAAATGGGCGACTTGTAAAATATTTAGTCATAAGATAAGATATCCAAATTTCTATCCTGACAATTTTGAATTATCTAACCCATGAATGGATCATCGTTGTAGATATCTCTGCAATTTTTTAGACGACACAACATGGAATAAAACTTTTCTTTGTTTTTTTTTTCTTGTAAGGAAATTCAAACTCGTTCTGAGCCTGAACAATTTTAGATGTAGTATCTTAGTAACTCTATATGATATTTTTATTGTTTGTTGTATATTAGTAAAAAAAGCTGGCATATTCAATGCAATCTTTTCTCTGTTGTTTTTACAATTCATATGTGGGATATCTTGATTAATCTATAATCAAATTTATACCCTAAGAGGACCTGCTTATGTATTGATTAAAAGTCATCATCTGCACATTGTAATATAAACAAGTATATGTAGTTATTGTCAATGAGAATTGGCACAGATGATAAGAAATAAATTTATACTTATAAAGACGCAAGTTCGATTCCTACTGTTGTTATAAGAATTATTTTAGTAGGCGATTTCGTAAGTCTCTTGTAAATATTCTGAGTCTTGATATTGTGTTTTAACCTTAGTGGGAGATTAATATCGAATTTATCTAATTTTTTTTATAAAAAAACGTAGTATATGTAGTTATTATCAAACCAAACCAATCCATCACACAATCTAAAAATCAAATACATCATCATCAATATATTAGTTTTAGAAAAAATTGATCATAAAGTGATTTTGAAGAAATAAATATTTAGGTGTTGTTATTAGAATTATATTTTTTATAGATAAATTATTATAAAAATAATGAGGTAAAAAGAGATCGAGACAAAATTTAGAGGGGAAAAATTATCATTGAGAATCTGAAAAATCTAGTAGGATTAGCTTTCGGGAAACCATGGCCTTGGCTCATTTTAAAATTATTTTGGATCATATGTTAACATAAGACTTTGATTACTAACCCGAACAAACGATTTTTCTCTCTCCTCTCTCGAAAACCCTAAACCAAATCACATCCTCTTCACCAACTCTTCCTTTTTCCCAAACAGCTTCTCTCCCACCATCCATTTCTGCAACTTGACTTTTCATGACAACATTCACAAACACTTTGATTACTTTTCCCACTGTTTTCCTCATAGAAAACTGTGTCCCACCTTCTTTCAAGCGTCATTTCATAGAAACCTGACCTCTTCATCTGCTCCTTTATACTCACTCCTTCTTCCTTCACAAACGTTAATAGGCAGTACCATTTTCCGGCGACCGCTGGCTCGGAGGAGCGGTCAGATGAAGATAAGATGATGAGAAGGTGGAAGATGGTAACATGGCTCGCAAGGTAGGGTTGACGCCGAGAGCCTCACTCAGATAGTGGTGGGTTGCGTTGGAGGAGAGAGTCCAATGTCTTCTCCTCAAGAAGAGGGGAGGAAACCCATATGGGGCAATAGACTTGGCTTGGAATCCCCAATGGTTTTTTACAATATCAAATTGTTGATATTCATCAGATGGATTTAGAGGTCTTGATTTAACATCTTGGATGTAATTGCAGCAGAAACATGTTCCCATGTGTTGTTCATTTGACCATGTGCTTGCTTCACTGCACATCAAATTAATCCTTGGAGTGATGATTCTACCCAGAGTGATTGACCAATCAAGTAGATGAATGGAACTATAAATATTATCTATAGGTAAAAAATTAAGGAAGAATGATAGTTAGGTTTTGAAAAAAATTTGTTGAAAAATAAGTTGTAATTATAGACTGTGACAATTGCAAATAGGGGAAATCTCAATCACAGATCAACGAGAATGGCCTATGAGACTTGAATGTCTTATATGCAATTTAGATTCTCATATTTATGTATCTCAATAATAAATTATTCTTATTAATTCTATTTTAATAATAATTAAATAAAAAAATTATTAATATTTTAAAAAATATATATTATACTAATTAATTTAATTAATTTTTTTAATGTATTTAAATTAATTAAATATGTTATATATTAAAAATAAGAGTAATATTTATGTTATTTATGATGGATGGACAGTTAGACACGTTAATAGCTGACAAATGGTGCGATAAACTAACATGTTAGACTGTGATCCGCCACGTGGAATAATGTAGATGATTAATTTATTTATTTATTAATCAAATCATATTTGTCCGACGTATTTATATAAATATTTCCATTAAATGATCCATGAGCCGTACATAAGATTAGATGAACGATTGATATTAGCTTAGCTAAGTTGAACCTTTCTCCTCTCAAAGCTTCGATTTTTCCGACAACCCAACATCCCCAAAACTTAGAGATCCAAAGAACTGAGGTTAGAAAAGGTTTTAGAAGGGCTACCTAAGTCGGAAACCACCCTTGCACGCACGATCACACCCGCCGATCATCTTCTCCGGCGACGCGTTAACTCCTCTGGTTCTCAATCTCTCTCGCTCTCACCTCTCTCTTTCTCTACGATGAAGATGACGCAAATGAGAAGAGGGCGATCTGAGTGTTTAACTGAAAAGAGGGCACGTGTAAGGTCGGTAGTGTGAGAAAAAAATGACATTTCTGTGATCTTAGCCTTATTTACTTATTATTTTATCTTTTATTTAATATTTAGAATCTTTTTTTAAAAAAAATAAAAATAATCCTTAATACTATGTTCGAATTATTTTCTCTAACTTATAAAATAATTTTTTAAAAAAATTTTAAAATAAACGATAACTTTTAATTATTATTTTTAATTTTTTAAAAAAATAAAATTTAAACATTTAAAAAATAATTATTTAATTATTTATTTTTTTAAAAAAAAATAAACTCTTCTATAATTTTTTAGATTTTTAAAATATCTATTCAATAATTTTTTTAAAATTTTTTTAGTCCCAAAATATTTTTAATTATTATTTTCTTTATACTATCCCATAAATTTAACATTTAATATTTTTTAATTTTAAAAAATACTTTTAATTTTAACAATTCTTTATAAATTCTTTCTATTAAAATTGAGGATGTCACACTTTTTCCTTTTTTATTCCCTACAATAATAATACTACCTTATTGTATTTACTCTAGTATTTCTTAAAGAAAATTAATCTCAAATTTTATTTAAAACAATTTATTAATTAAGGATTATACAAATCTCTAAACTATTTTCTAGTCCTAATAAACCTATAGCCTATTGACCTGATTCTTCCCTCTTGTCTCCTTCAACAAAGAGTTGCCCAATTTCTTTGAAACACCCATACACTACAATATTTACAACAAAGAGTTGCCCAATTTCCTCTGACAGCAACATATTAAAACATAAAACAAGACAATACATACAATCCAATCATTCCCTATAAATGAAAACAGAAATTAAAAGAAACCAAGAAACGTGTAAATATTAAAGAATATAACAACAACATAGCCTCTTCAATCCCATTTGCTTCTGATATGATGTGTATGCTTGAATTCACAAGCTAAAACCAAGCTTCCATCCATTCTTCTGAGTACGAACCTCTCAACCAAAACATAACGTCCATAATTTTTCCACCCTTCAACTTCATAATAATGATCTTCCTTCTTCACTCTCACTTGTCTTTCTTCCTTATGATTCCCCCAAACATAACCAGCTCTCTCTTGTTCCCACTTCATTCTCTCAACTATCGCCATGCTCAACCCAACACTACCGCTTTCCTCCTTTTCTCCATTTCCATGGCTTCTGATTCTGAACCACATTATCCCATCAGCCACATGTTCATCTTCTTCTTCAACCTCCTTCCCACTTATTGAAACCCTCATTGTTTCAACACTAACATCAACTGCTACATAATTCTTATTATTATTGCCTACTGCATCACATTCAAATATCTTTTCCCAGTTTTGCTCAAGGGTCATTTCATAATAAGCTGAGCTCTTAACTTGATCTTTCACTCTTCCTTCTCTTATGAACATGAATGGGCAGTACCACTTTCCCACAGGGACAGTATCAGAAGTTTTATAAGATAATGGAAAGTCAAAACCAGGAAGTCGGGCTCGAAGGGAAGGGTTTAGTCCTGGTGCTTCGCCTAAATCGAAGCCGTGGCGGCTTGAAGTGGAAGCTTCCCACCCTTTTCTTTCCAAGAAATGTGGTGGAACTCCGTCTGGAGCTACTGATCTTGCTGTGAATTGACCCCTTTGATTGAATAGTCGTCCTTGAACTCTCATGATTTCAAATTGTTGGTATGTGTTGTTGTGATCTAGAGGTTGTGGTGGAACATCACTTATAATGTTGCAGAAGCAGCAGATTTGCATGTCTTCCTCACTTGAATTTGTATAAGCTTCCCTGCAAAGTCAGTTTAAAGCTTGAAACTTTTAAGGTCATTGAAATAATTATTACTTAAAAGTAGGCATATAAGGATAAAATCTTTCTCAATAACATGCTTTAGACCTTTTTTGGTTAAAGTTCTTACGTTATCTTTCTTTTAAACCCCAATATTAATAATGTCAAAGTCAAACTCTGACCATTGTGTAAATAATGTAAAATTAGACATTTTTCTTCTATTGCATAGAATTTGAAGAATGAGTTACGCAAAAGAAAAATGAGGAGAGATTATAGAATAGAGATTAGAGAAAAAAGAATAGGGAAATAAACGTATTTGAATAATCCAATCAATCAAGTCTAGTATGTCGGAATTAATAAACTCTAAACTATTTATAAGCCTCAAAATAAAAAAACTAATCCTAATCAAATCAGTGTCTTAAATAAAGAAAATAACAATAATTTACAAGTATGATAAAAATAAAAATATTAATTCTTTATCACATATCTCATCACTTTGATATGCTATTTTCATAGTCAAGTTTGTAAGTTATAATTGAGAAGTTAATTTAATCATATTTCTTGCTTCAAATCCTCTATTACTCCTATAGTCTTTAATATAAGTGCTACTTAAGTAATTTGAAGAGATTAAAAACATTAGATAAATTAGTTAATTATAAAAAATATGACATATCATTTTATAAGTTAAGTAATTTAATTTTAAAAAAATATAAATATGAATATTATATAAGCCTAATTCAATGTTAGGTCCATGTGTTTACTATAAAGATCTTAATCAGCTGGGTTATCTAACACTTCTAATATTTAAAATTATTTGGGCTGTGTTTGGATTAGCTTTTAGATAATAGATTTTGGGAAGAATAGATTCTGGAAATAATAGATTTTGGGAAAAAGTGATTTTAAAAATTGGATATATTTGGATGATTAGTAGTTGAATCATTTTTTCATAAGCAATTTACTAAAAAGAATATAAACTAATATGATAATTACATGAAAAATAAATTTGATTTTAATTTTTTTCATTTAAGTGATTAAAAAATAATACATATACATATGTGTTTGAGTAAGATAAAAATTTATAATATTCACCTGAATTTTAATTTTTTCCCCACTGAAATAGTACTTTTTAATTTTGTGGATAATTAAAAAAGAGAAATGGAGAAGCGCAGGAAGAAAGAGAAATGGACGAAAGGCAAGAAGAGAAGTGTAAAATAATCGCTGATGACAAATGCCTGAGTAAAGATAATAATAAATGCCTAACGAATAATTATGGACAATGGAAAAAAGTTGTGCCAGACAAATTATATTCAAACCATGGTTTTATCCTTAAAACTATGGTTTAACATATAAGAAGCGATTTTCCATATTTAAAGCTCATTTGGGAAGAAAATAAGGAAACCATAGTTAGACTCTAAAATCAATTTTCTAAAACACATCCCAAATACACACTTGGTAAATAGGGAAATAATTTGCAATATTTATCCATGATTTGCCAACTTTTACAACATTCTGTTACTACACAAATTATATGAAGTTACCATAAAGTTTGAAACCAACGAAAGTGGTTATTAACATGAATATCACCCACCATAAAGTCAATATATATAATTTGCAAAACTATATCAAAATTTTGTGAAAATAAAATTAAAAGCATGCCTACCCTTTATGTCTGCCATGAGTCTGTATCACATAATATCTGTTGGAAGACAAAGGAAGATTAAGAACAGGTACGAAAGAGGCATAGAAATGATAAGCATCATTGTTTCTGGTTGAGTAACGGAGAGTTAAGTTCTTGTTCTGTGGGAAAGGAAGGTCAAGAATCTCATTGATTTTGCACAAACCAAAACAACAAGTAAGATCGGCTCTTCATCTTGCAGAACCAAAATCCCAGAATTTGGACCTTCTGGTGGTGGCAATGACAGAGAAGAAGGCTGGTTTCTGTACATCGAAAGAGGTCTCGTCACATGCATGATGATTTCTCTGTTTTTTCTTTCTTTTTCTTGGAAACACGAGTTGTTGTTTTTTTTTTTTTTGTTCTGTTGCATTTACCGGTGTTATATAATCTCATAATGAGAAGGGAACTATGAAAAATCAATGAGAAAGACAATTTCGTTTCGTAAAGTAACATGTTTCCTCTGTTCTGTACCTACTCTGTCTAGTCAAGGAGTCAATGATAATGTTAACAATAATGTTATTAATTAGGCCTTGTGAAATCTGTGTCTTTTTTTTTCAGTTGGGTGAAATCAAATGAGATGGTAACAGAAATTATTTATCATAAAAGAAGAAAACAGAGAATAGGTCAAAGCTGTGTTCTGCAGATACGAATGAACGAAAATGACTTGGTACGAAACTAAAAATGAATAGTCTCTTTTTTCTGCAGATACAAATGAAAATGACTTGGTAAGAAAGATAAAATGAAGAATCTTTCCTTGCAAAGACTCGTTCCCATGGTTGAATTTTCATATAATAGAAAAAAAATAAGGGTTAAAGTGATCCTAATATTCTAAATTATTTTTGGAAGTATAATTAACTTCATAAAAACGCCATCATCTTAAAGTGTTAAAAATACAACAATTATCACCCTAACTAATAATAGATCCGTTATCTCTCGCATTCATGGCTACTGTTCATCATCTTTCTCCCTCCCTTGCACAATTGCAGCCCTCACTCCTTCGCAACCTCTAATACTGTCTGCAAAATCCATGTCAGTCACTGAGCTCTCCGCCATTGCCTCTATCAACCCCTGACATCGTGGCTCTTGAGCTCTTAACCATCGTGAAGAAGGATTGAAGAAATCCCTACCACCATTAGCTACGAAGCTGCCGATTTCTCCTCCGATGGCTTTAACGGTGGGTTTACTTCGAATAAAATTTTAGATTTGTTCTGTTTTTACTATCTGAATTTTAGATCTGTGTTTAGCATGATGAAATTTCTAAGATGGAGATTGATATAGGAAAATCAATGGCTAGCTCTGATTACCCATATGTTATGTTTCCTATTTTTTGTGCTCCTCTCTTCTTCTTCTCGTCATGGAGGCCGTGTACTAGTATCAAATGATGGGGATTGAGATTATGCAATTATCAGTGAAGCAACAGCAGAAACTCCAAGCTTGAGCACATAGATACATAATAGAGGTGAAAGGTGGGACCTACGAGGGTGTTGTCCCGCAGATTTATGGGCAACAAATATTCTGAAATTCTATAGTTGTTTCATAAATCTATGAGTTGTGAAATCTTTCCCCAGGTTTTTCACCTTATATGATATGATTCAGGTCTTGTAATTTTGTACAGAAGTTGCTTGATTTTGTTTATGGTCTTTTGGGTAACAATATTGTAAAGAATGGTTTGAGTACATTTCTGCTCTTCGATTTTGTTCCAGAATAGCTGTTTCTCATGTGTCTGACAATTGAGATCGAACCAGAGTGAGTTGTGCAGTCGCATATTGGTAGAGTTGTGCGATTAAGATGATGAACAGTAGCTATTAAGTGAGAGATAACTAATCTATTAGCTGGGGGTGATAGTTACTTTATTTTTAATATTTTAGAGTTCTAATTATACAATATAAAATTTTAATATGTTAATTGCATATTTAAAAATAGTTTAAAATATTATATATGCCCTTTTTTATCCACTCCATTTACTAGAGTTTTGCTCTGATTAGGATTTGACCCGCGTCGCGCACCTGATTATAATAGATAGTCTTCGCACGGGGATTTTTTGTATACGCTTAGACTCAAACTCGATATTTCACTTAAGTGATACTGAACTGCTTACAACTAAGATCAACAGGGACTGGATACACCTTAATCTAAAAATGATTGAAGCATATACTATATATACACATTACGCTGTGACTTTGGATAGAGTTTTTACAATGAAATATAATATAGCATCCCATAGAAAATGTTATCTCATTAAATGTGATCTATGGACATTAATGAGAAGGTGTGTCTTTATATAAGGCTCGCTGTAGCCTATAGCATGGGATTAAGATTCCTTTTTAACATTATAAAAAAAAAATGCTTAAAGCACATTTTGCACTTATCATTTTAATGAACATAGTGTGCTTGTCACCAACATGAACTTGAATGATTCTGATTTATCATTAAAAATATTATAGTTAAAAATTTTAAATTTGCAACGTTTAGATTATATTTATATAGTATATATCTCATTATAGAAAGAAAGAATAATTCTGAGTATATATATGAATATTTAAAATGAATACATTGCAAAACTAAATGCATAAACAAACCCTCTACTTGATCAACAACAACACAAACAAAACTGAATTATTAGCATACAACAACACTAGGCCTTCAAAACTTCTTTGTCAATATACACTTGATAACAAGAAACATAAATCTTGATTCCTTCATTCATTCATTCCCATTTACTTCTAATCTGATCATGGTGTTTGAAATCGTAGGTAAGTACTAAGCTTCCATCCAATCTTTTCAGCACAAAACTTTCAACAAGAACGTAACATCCAAATCTCTTCCATTCACCTGTCCCTTTGAATTCTTCTGTTCTCTGAATCCTAACTTGCTTTTCCTTCCTTTCAACCCAACCAAATCGTACTTGTTCCCATATCATTCTTTCAAGTATTGCTGTACTCAATCCTACACTTGTCTCTTCTCCAATGTTATTATAACTCCTGAACCACTTCACACCTTCAACTTCCTTTTCTGCAGTTAGAACTTCCCTTTCTGCAACTACAACCTTCTCCATCTGAACTACAGCATCCACAAACACAGTCTTGTTTTCTGTTCCATGACGATCGTTCTCGCATGAGAAAATTCGTTCCCATCTTTGTTCCAGAGTCATCTCATAGAACATTGATCTTCTCATTTCATCTCTCAATGTTCTTTGTGTTCCTTCTTTGATAAACATCAAGGGGCAGTACCATTTTCCCACAACTACAGCTTCTGAACTTGTGTTTGCCAAGGAAAGGTTTAATTCCGGCAGGCGAGCTCGAAGGGTTTCGTCTACTCCAGCTGCTTCTCCTAAACTTGAATCAACTGAATCTGAGACTCTCACTTTCCTCCACCTTGCGCTGAGAAACTTTGGAGGAAATGTGTTTGAATCAACAGGTTTAGCTGAGAAACCCTTCCTGAAAGTAATCTTACTTCTTCTAGGAAATACCTCAAACACTTGGTGTGCATTACTGATATCCAATTGACAATGAGGCTCAACTGGTACAGAACTGTAGAAACAGAAGGTTTCCAATTCTTCCTCATCTATGCTGGTATATGCCTCCCTGCAAAACCAAATGCAAGTTCAATATATTACTTCAAATATAAAGGTAACAGAGAAGAAATCTAATTTTTAGCAGGTAAAGATGGAGATTCTTGAGAAAGGAGCTTACCCTCTGTGCCTCTCGTTTAGCTGTATCACATAGTAGAGATTGGAAGACAATGGCTGATCAAGAACTGGGATGAAGGCCACATGTCGATAGTGGGTGGCTCTGTTAAGAGAAATCCCTGATCTGTAAAACAGCTCAATGTTCTTATTCTGAGGAAAAGGAAGCTCCTTAAGCTGATGGAATTCTCCGAAACAAGACGAAGATGGTTGAACTTGATCTTCATCTTGAATCACTAGAATCCCAGAATGGGGACCTTCAGGAGGATTCAAGGACAGAGATTCAGGAGATTTTTTGTAGAAAGAGAGGGGCCTAGTCACATACATGATGATCAGATTCTGATTCTCTTCTGGGTTTTTCTCACTTCTCAGAAATTTCAACAACAACCACCACCACCACTACTCACTGATTATGTTCTCGCTTTCGTTCTCTTGTTTCAATGAATGAACGAAACAAGGAATTGTTATATGATTTGGTTCGAATGCACTCAGTTATATATGAGTTAGAGTTTGACTCGGTCAAACATGGAGGAGTTAATTTAATTACACTTGTCTGAGCTTATTATGATTGCTCGGAATTAACCCCAGTCAATTCTTATGTGCAAATGCCAGCTGTCATGAGTAAGAAATTAAAAACTAAGAATTGAAATTAAAAAGGCGAACTGTGATATTTTGATTTTAAAGGTGAATGGTCAAGAGGCATATTAAAAGTATGTCTTGTGAAATATCTTACTAATTTATTAATTATAAAATAGTTAAAAGTGACTTTTTATAAATAATAATAATAAAGTTCAAATCTTAATACTCTTTTAATCTTTAATATAATATATATTTAATTAATTTAAATTAAATAAATTAAAAAAATAAATAAATTATTTAATTATAATATATTTAATTTTTTTAAAATATATCGGTATAATTTTAAATTATATAGATTTAATTATAATTTTAAATTATTTATAATTAATTTTTATATTTAAAACTGAATAAGTATTAAATAAACTTATCATAATAAAATTAAGATGAATATAAAATTTATTTCTTTTTAAAAATATGGGTTTTATTAATTAATAATCACTAAACTAAAATAAAATTTATAACAAACAGTACTGTTAATAAAATCATACATATAATTAGGAATATGAGCTAATTTAATTCAATTGGGATGTTATCTTACCCAACATAACAAATTAAGGTTTTGAACATTTATTAAAAGATATCGTTATATTCAAATAAAATGAGGTGAATATTGTGTGTAATTAAAAAAAAAAGTATATTGCCTTATTCAAATTTCATGTATAAAGGAGAATAGGGAGATTTTTTCTTCTCTAGTAGTGATGAATATGTCATTGTCAAATTGAATTTCTTCGAAACACGAGGCTTGTAGATTAGATTGGAATTTATTTTTTTCTCCCACGTGAAGTTTGGCGTTGTCCAATTCTTTGTTGAAAATTTTTTTTGAAGATTTGAACGTGAAGCTTTCCACAATCCAAATCCAAGTAAGATTTTCTTGTGACAATTTGCATTATTATTTCTGGTACCTTATTGATCTCTGAGTTCTATTTGGATGACATTAGAGGTGTTCATGATATCTATCTATGGTCTATCCCAATTCTATCCACAATTAAAAATGAAATGGGATAGAAAAATCTATCTCATCCCCATTCATCGGACAGGACAAAGGCAGGGTTATTCCAGCATGATCCTCTTCTGTCCTATTTAACACTTCTTAAAATATACAATTTCATTACCTCTAGGCTCCTTTATTATAAAAATATTTAAAAAAAAAAGAATTTTTTCACTGTAGATATATACTCTTTAATTTCTTTAATATAAGACATATTTAACTAATTTGATTAGATTAAATAAGTTAATATAATTTTTTAAAACATCATAATCATCCTCCATAATTTCCTCTATCTCCCCTTTTTACTTAATTATTATTAAGGCAGTATCTATAGGGTTAATCTAAAAAAATAGATAAATATAAAAAATATATTTTATAAATATATATACAAAGTAAAAAAACTATTATACTTTACTATAATAAAATATCATTGTATATTTAATGTTAATATATAATTGAGATATTATATTGGAAAAACTATTTTTCAGGGATTTACATTTTTTTTTAATTTTATTTTGATACCTATGTATTTTTCTCTTGTTATTAAATTATTTAATATTACCTTATTAGTATTGTTAACTCCTATAAAAAAAAATATATAAGCACTAAATTAAAAATTGAGAGAAAATATAGCTAGTTACAATTAAAATGGTTTTAACTCTTGCAACATTTACAAGTGTTTGCTTAAATTTTCAAATGAAAAACATTCTTGTCTGAAAAAGAGATCACTGTAGTGTAATTTTTAAAATTAGATAAATAATAACTTCAAATAATATGAATATTAATTTATTTCTAATTTTTTCAAATAAATATTTTTTTACGTAACAAATGATTTTATATCCAATTAAACCAATGTTGTCTCCTATAATTTTAGTGACAAAGAAGAATCAAATTAGGAAACTTCTTGTGGATAATGAACACGAGATTATTGGAGAACAAATAAACACAAGAGTGTCACATGGTAGCAGCCTGCACAAATACCACAGAAAAGTCAACGGAAATTCTTCACCAACCCCTTCTTTACAATAATAACGCTTTTCTTCTTGTTTGTTTGTTTGTTATGATGGGGTCAAATGCCAATTCTGACCTCTTGGAGATGATCTGGTCAATTGGTCAAATCTGGCAGCCACCTTCTCAAGAGTTTGGCTTACTAATTCGACACCGTTTTGGGATGTTCTTTAAAGTTCTCTCTCTCGGGATTACTATTTTTAGTAACAATCGCAAACATTGAGTTTCAAGCGTTATTGTGTATCATGTGCTTAATTAAATAGTTAAAAATATTGCATGTTAAGCTGTGAAATGCCTAATGTTAGGTACTCAAGGTACACGAACTTAAATGAATTAATTAAATAATTGAATTAATTAATTCAATGATTTAATTTGAACAAATCAATCGGCTTATATCTTATATTTTGTACTCCTTTTACTAAGCTTGGAATGACTTCGTTGAGTTTTTAAAGAAAAAACAAAAGAAAAATAATAATAATAATAATAAAATTTATACTTTAATAAATCTATTTTGTTAAAATATGTATGATTTATATAAAATATTTTATTTAATTGTGAATTAATATCTTTTTATTTAAATATTACTTTTTTTAGTATTATATATAAATATTTTTTTACATACTTTAATTAAATTATACTATTATTTTAATTATAATTATATTAAATTTGATTCAACTACAAATATATTATTAACTGTTGAACCATTATGTCTAACTAGTTCGGACCAGTCCAATTTTTACTACCTTGTAGCACTTCTTTTCAGCTTCCCATTAAAACGATGAGCTTTAATCTCATTGTCACTGGGATTTATCCCTTATAGACACATAGCATCTATTATATTTTTATTATCATCTTTACAGCATCGGTCTGTTCTAATTATTTTTAATAATAGGATAGATAATTTTACATACACAAAAGCACTTTCGTTTATTTTTTTTTTAAAAAGTAAAATTTAATATGAACTATTATCACGAATATATCATATTTTTCAATAAAATAATAAATTAGTCAAAAATAAAAATTATTAACAAATTTTAAAAAGTAAAAAAATGAATATGGAAATTTAAAATAAATAGTTCAATTAACTATTTTCGAACATAAAATGAAGATAGCATGATAATATCAAGGCCCTAATGTATATCTATCTACGTAAAATTTTTAAATCTAGAGCAAGATTCAATTACTCAGCCCATTTATATGAAACCTGCTCATTCAAAAGTTTGTTTGTGATCTTTTTTTTTATACAGCACATCAGATATTACAAGATCAAAAGCATGTACAGTGTAACCAATGGGGTTAAATATAAATTGCTTGAAATAGAATATCTATGCTTTTGGGGAAAAAGATGTTCAAAGTACAGGCATCCTTTCATGCAAAGTACAAGGAATTTTATGTATATTTACATTCATAAAAGATAGAATATGATTTACAATGCTCAAGAGTCTGCAGCACAACTAAACATCCATGCCATCTAAAAAAGTAAAATAAAATTACAAGCACACATGATTCAAATCCTTCACTAGTTTTCAAAATTTTAAATATAGCAAAAATACATTGACCATAACCCTGACGCTATTTTGCTTCACTACTCACCTGAAACATCAAAAGTTATAAATATAATTAGTTAAGAAAGATTAGTGGAGTCTAATTGGTAAAAGAAATAGTAGCTTAGGGGCTGAGATTATTTAATTTTATTTTTAATTTTATTTTAGCTCTAAGTTATTTTCTTTTAAAATAAGAAAAATTGCTGGAGGATCCCCATTGCAATATTTATTGCCTAAAAGTATCCCAAATTTGTTTAAGGATCTAGGTATTACATATCTTCGGCTGTTGCAACTGTTTTTTCAATTGTATGCCTGCCTATCTTCAACTATGTGCAAAATAAAAGACATTTGCATATAATTGAAGAAGAGTTGCCTGCTCAAGGGTTTGTGTCATAAGATACCTTTAGGTAATAAATTTTATAATGTAGGATTTTTCAGCAATTTTTCTTTTAAAATAAAACAACATTAACGCCATCCAATATGAACTGTTCACAAGAACACAGATTGTGAAGGAGAAAGGCATACCGAATGTAAAACATTAGCAAATTTAAGCTTCTTTCCTAGTTATCCTGCAATAGAGCAGAAGGTAACAATTAAGGCATCAAATATAATAATGGTTTTTCTAAATCCATTAACAAAGAAAATGAGTTTGGATCAAATAGAAATGAATTAAAGAATGAAACAATTGCCCAGTGCTACAAGATTATTACAGCAATCCATTGATGAAGAGTTACCTAAAACAATATATTCCCAAGGCAGTTGTGATTTCATGAATGACAGACGTGGCAAAGTGCATATAAATGGTCACTGTTAAATAAAAAAAGAAAAAAGAATCGTTAAACCGGTGAAACAATAAAATTTAGGCTTAATTGCACTTTAGTACCCCTGCTTTACTCAATAGAACAGCAATAACAATAATAACAAACCTTATCTCACTAGATGAAGTTAGCTATTGAAAGATTTAACAGAGTTTTACAGTGGCTGACAAAAGCCTAACACAGCTCTCCTCCTTTTTGGCATTTACTAAGGTCTTCCCCAATGCCATGCACAGAGGTTCAAGTTTTCTTTCAATAACAAATGGTTTTCTTCTTGTAGATTAGAGTGATATTCTATCTCTCTTATTATTAAATTAATGACTTGTGAGATGAGTTGCTGCACATCACAAGCAAGAGGAACTAATTACCTGAATATGCACAAAAGCCAAGAAGAACTAATCTCTCATTTATCAGAGGAACCCTGGAAAAGAAGAAGATATAAATGGTTAAATTCCACGTCTATCAACACCACCAAAATCTAACATTATAAAACTACGTACCCATCATTCAGCCTTGATGATATTGTATTAGCAATAGCCAATGGGAGACACAGCAATGACTACACAGACGCACAAAATCCCCAGATCAATTTTATTTTTTTTTTGCCAAAAAATTGCTAATGGAATACTCCCTCTGGTCCTAAATATAAGAGCTAGACACAAGATTTATTTTAGTCCTAAATATAAGACTATCCACTTAGCATAAGTTTTTCCCAAATTATCCTTATTGATTGCACATATTAAGTTGGCTCTTAATTAAGAAGTAGTTCCAATACACATAATTAAATAGGGTAGTTTAAGGAAACTAAGACAAATTTAATACAAATAATTAACTTAACTAATTTTTTAATATTCATAAATTAGTTATCTAACTCTTCTATTAAGGACCGGAGATAGTATCTTAAATTGGAGAAAAGAACTCAATACCATGCACATCCCAGTCTTTAAGCCCTTGGGTTCATCACACAAGTGGGACAAAATCATCCTTCCCTGCAAATTTAAGCCTTCTTTAACCACTAGAATATAAAGAATCAGATCAAGCAGAGTGGAGCTACAACTAAAAGATATACAATCTCACAAGAAACTATTAACACAAAAGTTAGGAGACTTTTTCTAGATGTTCTTCCATATCCATGGTAGTTTTTACAGAACCTGCTTGTGGGCTTTTGTGGCATTTCAAAAGTATCGACGTTGGTATTGTAAGAAAACCACTATGAAAAATTAACATTCATACTGCTGCAAGTTAAGCTTGTGAACAGTTTCAAAATAAGACAAATCACCATATGACCGTCTAGGGCACGTCATTTTTTTTATACTCATCATCTCTTTTTTGTCTCTCTTCAAATGCACTATACACATTCATCCTATGCTCCACAAACCAGTAAAGTGATCATTCCTATGCTGCATGATTTGTCTTATACCACACTAATCTATTTCATTAGGACAGCCTTCTATTCCAATATAAAACAACCCATCCACTGAACGGCCATTTAATATTTATGATACTCAATGAAATTAATCATCGAAAATAATCACTACAGAAAGCAATGACACATGATATGTCACGAAATTGAAATCAAGACAAAACCCTAATAGCTACTAGAATTTACATTTTAAAACACAGTTCTCTCACCACGAGAAACCCAAAAGCAAGTCCTGCTCCTATTATAACTAAATGTGGGTAGTCCCCTAGGATATCAGATGGTGACAAATAATCCCTGCACAAAACATGCACCTTAGACCTTAGTATCTTAATACATATAACAGAATAGAAGGTAATAACGTGAATTTCTTTGGGGGGAAAATGGAGATAGTGAACCGGGGGCAGGGTAAAGAAAGAAATAGTGCAGGTTATACCAGAAAAGAACTCCTCCCACGAGTAAAACAAATGGGTAAAGCTGCAAAGAAACAAAAAAAAAACAATACATAAACAAAACAATCAATATATGCAGGGCAAGTATCCATCAGAAAAGTAATTACCATTGCCAATGCAATCCGCATTCTTTGTCTTTTTGCTCGAACAATTTTATAAACATTGTGAATACTGCATGAACAAGAACGTACAGTTGACACTCATCATATAATTGGTATTGCGGATAGAGTATAAAGATGTCTCAATTTTGTTACTACGAAGAATTTTCTTGCTAATGATTTGAAACTGAATGATATTGGTGGTTGGGGTGGGTTGTGGGGAGAGGAGGTGGAGATTTCAACCAACCCAAAGTAGGACAAACTAGAAACAACATAGCGAGAGACAAGATAATTCCATCTTATCCCTTGTCTGCAGAGTTAAGTCTATCACACGTTTATGAAAGAACTAATCACAACTTAAAGGTACTAAAGAGAATAATCAACCAGAAGAGACTACATAGAGATGTACAAGTAAAATGCATCAATATGGAGTCAGAAAAGAAAATCTGTGAACTTCAGCAAACGCATAACAAGCTTGAACCTCAAAATTTTGGAAGTAAGAAATACATACTTAAATGAGACTGTTGGTATAACACCAAAAATTATCACAAAATACAAGACAGCACGTTGTGTTGGAATTCCTGAAACCCAAGAACAGCAATCAAAACCAAGTTGTGTCAGAAGCTAAAAATTCGAAGCAACTAGTATGCACACATTAGTTTTTTCAAGCTGACAAGCACTTATAAGTTCTCCTATAAACATAAAAATGAAGTGTGGAACCAAACTAAATAAGAGGAAGAAAATTCATCACAAGTATAAAATGCTGCGCCTAGAAAACATGTTAAAATGAACACAAAGGCGTCTAAACTCCAAACATTGAAATCTCTCTATGAAAGGGATCCTAAAAATTCTCACAACTAGCAACTGATATCGGAGTCATACAAAGACTTGTCTCCTGATAAAAAAACGTTACTTACCCCCTAGAGAGGGTACCCAGCTTAAAAAGGGCATGGACTTCCCCAATTGTTGAGCCCACCATTGAGCGCCTGTAAATTTTTCATATTATTGTCATTGGCCAAAGTCACAGTCAATATTAAAAAGATATCATAACCAAAGTAACGCACTAGTTTTCGGAAAGTGCAATAAGAAACTCAGAGAAAGACCATACCAACAATAGCGGTAAAAAAGTGGAGGAGGTATATTATCATAAGACCCTCTGTGGGACCATTAACAACTGGCAGTATGAGGCAATTAGTGAAATAGCTGCATCCAAAACACCATAATAAAAATAATATCATTGTGAGCTTATAAATGGAAAAAGACAATTTGAGATAAAAATGTGTTATACTGTTATATTATATACTCATCCAAGTAGCATGCTTTTTACAGCAAGAGAGATGCATTATTAAGGAAAACATAAATAAAACGTAATCATTTTTCAGAACCATTTAGAAAACAATGCTTGCAGGCTTGAGTAGAACCAACTTTCTCTGACAGAAAGGCCACTAAAGAAGATTGTACTACTCCATAGCAGCAAAGCATAAAATTTTAACACGCAAGTTAACATATATAGGAAAATTAATGTAAAAGTACAGCTACCAGATCACAACATAAAATAAGAAACTTACTGTTCCCATGTTGCACAATAAAATGGAACTGCAGATATGAACCACCACCAGAAAGTATCTCTTCCACACATGACAGTGCTCCCAAAAGCCAATGATTCAAACTGAAACACGTTTCTTACAGATGATAATCATTATTGCTTTTTAAGGTTAAAAGTAACAACATAAAATCAGAAAACATACGGTGCAAGCAAGCGCATCACATCCTGCAACATAGTTGAAATATCTATATCACCTTCAAATTGTTAAGCATCAAGCTATATAATGGCATGAAATACACAGTACAGGAAAATCACCATGATCAAATAATTCACCCAATGGACTTGAAGAGTTAGTTCGTCGAGCTTGTTTCCCATCAACAGCATCAAACGTCTAGAATATATCAATAAGAAAATCAGTAAAAGAATTGATTATGGAAAAGAATGGATATTTCAGCATCATATGGTAAGTCTACCTTACGTAAATATTACATGAACCTACAACATTATCACCCAATTTTACTAAAATGACAAAACTTGCTTGATTAGTGGTAAATGAATCTTGAGATGACCAGAAGAAATCAACAGTTTAATACAAATAGTCATGGACCGTTTTAATATTTGAACTATTAGTGAATCCGCAATTCTTATATGTTAATTCCTCTGTAACGATTCATGATTCTATACCATCTCTTGCCAAGGTACTGAAACTCTTCTAATATTAATCCAACAAATATTTTACAATTTCGAAACTAAATCCTCAAATTTGATGTTCTTTTCAAGTAAGCAATAAAAGTACACCCATGACAATCAAGAGTAGAAGATTAGCATAATAAAAATGATAAGAAGGAAATTAACATGTCAGCTGTGTAAAATTTATTAGGCTGGTCAGCCATCAAGGTAACACAAAATACATAAAAGGTTAAAGCAAGAGAGTGGAGAAGGAAGCAATATATGAACAGCATCTGGAGATTTTAAGCAGACCTGGTATAAAAACAGAAGCAGTCCATGAGCTAAGTGAACCCATCTTGGCGGAGGAGAGTCCAAATGAGGTGAGTAAATCTACAACCAATAAACAAATCACAATAATGCAAACCAGTCACTGTTTTAGTACACCCACTCACACAGTAACTATATTGTGCTTCATGACAATGTTCATGAGTCAAGAGACAATCATCCTCTACTGAATATGGTTCTATATAAGAAGGCAATGATGAAACAAGGAATTCATCAGCAATTTGAACGAGAATATGTATACCTAATCTACTCATGGTTAAAAGCATGATATCAATTGACAATTATATGACTTTCAACTTATCAAGTAGGAAACCTTAACAAACTCATGTCATACTCACATAGCCAAGTAGAGCAGACAGGATTAAGAACATGAATCCTGTAAGAGTTATCTACAACCAATAAATTAATTCTTCATCAGTGCCAACGATATAGCTTATGATGACCACAGTAACAATGCAACACTTATAGCCTTATACAGCAAAAGGGAGCAAATCTATACCATGTTCGGACTGCAAAAGGATCCAGAATGCCAAGATGCCAACAGATGGTAGAAAGATAAAAGTAAAGAAGTTAGTGCAATTCAGAACTCAAAAAGTAAACTTGTACTCCAAAAAAAAATCACAGCCAAAAGAGTAAATGACATGATCTCCAACATCATTAGTGAAAGTGTACAGTTGCAGCCAGAAGTTCAGAATTCTGAACATGTTAAACTATTATTGTCATGATGATGTACTGCAAATTTGGCATAATGATGCCATTTCTCTTACATATCTAGGGGATGGAGGAGTTATTTCCTTTGATCTTGCTGCCACAAAGGCCAGGGGAAGCATTTTCAAGTGTACGGTATCTTTCCAAGTGTTCTTAGCAGGGAATACAGTAAAATCTCTAACTGTTATTGATAGCTAATTGATGCCTAAACCAACTTCTAAGAGAAGTTGAGAACACAAGCAACGCAATTAAACCAGTCATTCCAATATAAACCAAAATTCTGAAAAATGAAAATTTTCACTAGCATGCCTTTAAACTATCAATTGAAACTGAAACTGAAACTGACGACACTAAAAGGATAATAAAAGCCTAAAAACTATCACTTTGTCAAAAATTAACAGTCACAATGATGTTCATGATATACTGGTAAATGAATGTTATTATCATGATATGATTAAGCGATGAAATGGAAAGAACCTAGGATCAAAAAATTGAAAGCACTCACGGCATCCATAGGGGGAAAATTTTAACAAAGCGAGTCCAGAAGGGTTGAAGAACATATTTGGCGACATAGGAATGATCTACACCACTATATTTGTATCTATTCAGAGCTGCTACACCATGAGCCCCAATATAACCCATTGCCTCAAGTAAATCACTGGGAATTGCTTTCTTCAAAGACCAATCAAGCGTCGGCACAACCTACCGAACTTCCAACAAACATTAATCTGACGCAACGAATACAACAATTTGCGCGATACCCTGTAAACATAACGAAGAACAAGATTTAACTTCCATGCTGAAAAAAGTAACTTGAACAAATTCGAAATATTTCTTGCAATCATATCGTGAAGTTACAAACAAAGACGAAAAATCTACGCATTTGACATCGAAAGTGAATCTTCCAAATACAAAGGGAAGATGAGATGTGCCAAACCAAACTTAAACGAATCTAATGTTACAAAAAGCATGCATGGGAATGGTAAAGAAACAGATCAAAGAAAGAATAAATAAGAACCTGCAAACGGAAGCAGAAAGAGGGGAAGACAATGAAGAGTTAAGTCATTGACCTATTTGAATGACGAAGAAAGTAGAGGTTAGAGCAAATGGCAATAGTAGGAAGTTTTGCAGAGGAAGGAGACTCCAAGAGAACGGAAACGCAAAACGGACAAAGGGTGAATGAACTAGATTTTCTTCTCTCCCGCCCTTACAGCGCAGGCTCTCCCAGAATAGAAAGGACGTAATTTAGGGACTCATGGGTTGATTATTGATTATTTTGGTTAATTAAAGGCTAATCTTTCTGCAATTAACACTTAATAGCATGATATTAAAACACAATCCATGTTTTCAAACTAATCCCATGCGACTAAAAATAGGAATTTGTTAGATTTATACTTTATTACTTGTGTTTTGCATAAAACTTGGCTCCTTTGGCTTATAATTTTATATTCATTAAATTCATTTCTCCAATTAAATCTTATCATGGAAATTTTTTTTATTCATAAAAATTTATATTGATAAAATTTTAAACACTATTATTAATAATAAAAATCAAATATAACAAGATTTGATAGTAGAATATGACTTAATAAATATAAAAAAAATAAATTTGATGAAAGTATATTTTTAGTCTCTCAAATTCTAAAGAGTAAAGGAATAAGCGGATTTAGCAAATTTTAATGATAAATATATAATTAAATGCTGATAAATATTTACATTTTAGTGTTTTAATATATATATTAAAATAAAAATAAAATAAGTGAAAAGAAAAAATATAGTATATTAGAGCTCGTAAGACATAAAACAATTGATAGGTTAGACTGTTTGTATATTTTGTTAAGTGAAACTAATACTATTAAGATTAAATTATTAAAAATATATTTTATAAACTTAAGAGATTAAAAGGAAACCTAATGACTAAAAGTATATTTTAACTTATAAGTTTTGTTTTTGGGTTAAAGTGTGCCTAATATTTTAAAATATTTTTTTTTAATATACCTAATGGTCTAAAGTAATTTATAGAGTAATTTTACCTCCAAAATATTTAAAATAATATAATATCATCCATATTAATATAATTATTAAATTTAATTATTAAATGATAATTTAGCTCTATTTTAACTTTAAAAAAGTTAACTTGATAAAATGACTTAATTTTCCTAAATCCTTTTAATATCTATATTTTCCTCTTTTTCATTCATTCTTTTTTATACTTTTGTTCCATTTTAGACTCTCTCACTTCTTCCCTTCAATTTTTCATTATCTTATTAGATTTTAGTTGAACAATATAAAAAGAAGATAATTTTTAATTTTTGTTCTAGAATTTTAAATATTATAAAAATAAAGCTACAAATTATTTTACTTGTTGACTAGAATTATGTAAGGAAGAAGAAAAAAGAATGTTATAAATTATTTTACCTTTCTATAGATATTAAAAAATATAGAAAATCAAATAAGGAAGATTGTATTATATATTTTATGGCACTGGGTGTGCACTTTAAAGTACTAGGTGTATTATAAATTACTTTAAGATAATAGACGTATCTAAAAAATATTTTATGGCACTGAGCGTACCTAAAAAACCTAAAAAGAAAATACTTTAAAGACACTTGACATTTCATAAATTATTTTAGAACATTAGATATATTTGAGAAAATATTTTATAGTACAATAAATACCTTAACCCTTTAATCTTTATCCAATCATGTATGTTTTATAGATGAATATTCTATTTAATTGTAGCTTAATATTATTTATTTAAATATTATTTTATATATAAATATATTTTTTTAAAAAAAAAATCGTGCAAACTCGAACCCATGCCTAAATGATTTAGCCAAAGGATGAAACCTGTAAGACACAAGTGAGCTGGTAATTAAATTCACCTCAGTTCAACTAATGTTAGATTACTAATCTTTTTAATATTTATAGCTACAAATTTTAAAGCTAGCGTACCTAGAAGTGGCTCATAATAGGCATAGACGGGTGATCAATGACATATAATATTTAAATAATAATAATAATTAAAAAAAAAACGATACAAGGTTAACAAGTTGACACAAAAAGATTCCATAATTCAAGGAAAACAATTATTTATAATAATATAAAGATAAAAGGTTAATGAGTATGTGTGTGAATATGTTTTTTTTTTAAAAAAAATTAGAGGGCAAAACATTAAATACATTATATAAGTATGATCAAACTGGCGATATCCTATTTATAGGCTACAAGCAACATCAACATTTGACAAAATTCATTCATATAATTAATTTTTAATTTGGGAAGAGAAGATTGATAAGCAAGCCATTTTTCTTTTCTTTTCTTTTTTAATTTAGGTTCTGGGAATATATTTTCCTTTTATGAGCAAAAAGCTGTTATAAAGTTGTGTTTGGGGTAATGGTGGCTTTTTCTCTCATTATGGATCCTTAAAATAAAATCCAGATTAATAAGGCAAATAAAAAGCGACAAAAAAAGAAGATAAAAAGAGAAATTAAATGCCTCCGAAAGTCCACATAAGAAGGAAGAAACCAAGAGAAAAAGTTATAATAAAGATAGACAATATATGGGTTTAACCAGTAAAATAGTGATATATAATAACTTATTTAGAGTGTATTTGATATTTTAAGAGTATTATTTTATCATAGTTTTAGTCGTAATACTTGGAGAGGTATCATAGCTACTAGGTGTCTAAATTTATGTCTGAAGGTAATAAACGGCTCGCTCTACCCGATATTAGTATAGTCTAGGAGAAAGGAAAATTTTATCCTATATTTAGATCATAGGTGAGCTCAACTACTTTTTTAAAAATTTTTATACAAATAATAATAATAATAATAATAAAGACTTACAGAATTCCAATAAAAAGTAAAGACATACAGAATAATCTTTTTTTTAATTAATTAACGAAAGAATAATCTTTTGGAAATTGTGTGCATATTTTTATACGCATATATATTCCCTTATGACATGGGAATATTTTGGCCAAATATGTTATAACCCCAAATACCAAGAACCTATGTAGGAGGTATTATTGTATGGAATTTGAAAAACACATCACATTATTCATGATATTCAACATTATCCGTCACAATCAAATAAAAAAAAAAATCAGAGGCTTTATTAAAGAAAATTTAAATTAGATGTGGAGACTAATATATAGTTAATTTATTGATAAAAGATCTAATTAGATTTTTTTAAATTTTAAATTCAAGTCACAAATAAGATATTGAGGAGAACAATTAAAAATCTTAAAGTTAGTCGATTGCTCGTATACTTTTGATAATAAAATCTAAAAAATAGGATATCAATTAATAATAAAAAAAATATTTTTTAATAAAACCAAACACTCCCTAAGTTTAACAAAGAGAGGGTCATTTGTACACTGATCAAAATTTATTAGAGTTTTATATAATTTAATATTTTTTTTATGTTTGTTATGTTTCTTTTATCATTAACAAATTAAATTTTTTAATTAAAATTACAGACAAAATCTTCATCCTACTTCTTTACATAAGACACTAAAAGCTAGGCTGGCTACTAAATTATTTAAATCAGTTGTTCGAGAGTTAATGGGATGTGAATGAGAAGAGAGCTAGATAACGAAAGTAGTGATATATACAAAAGAGCTTTAAGAGACAACAATATGTGTTTCCAACGCGTAGATAGATTCATAAGGGGCAGGCACAAGTCCTAATTATTTATATGGGTTGTGGGGCCATGTAACCGCGTGTTGTGTAATCCAAGGACTCTGTGTTGTGAAGTTGATTTCTCCAATGGCAATTGGAAACTTCACATTCTTCTTACTTAATGGCTAAGACATTGACAAGATTTCACATCTTCTATCATTTCACCTTCGCATTCATCACTATCAATAAGTGATATTTCCCACTGTCCAAGATGAATTTTTGACACCACAGATTTATTATTGAATAATTGTTCTAAATATACACATTTTAGAAGCCATGCATTGTGTTTTTCAAAAGCCTCACAATCATTTGCTAGTTCAAACCGGTAAAAATTGAGGAAGAGGACTTACTCCCTCTTCTTCTTATTATATAATATATTTTTAACTGAGAAATAGAAATCGAGTAATTAAATTTATCATAAATTAATATTTTTTAACTTTACATTTCTTTAAAAGATGGAGTTCAATCAATCTCATTAACAAAATTTTAAATATCAATTAATAACAAGAAGAAACATGGAAAAAATAATTAATAAAGTTATTGGTGTCTTATACTAAAAACAAAAAATATTCTCACTTAGCATATTTTTTTGTACCAATTTTTTTAAAAAATAGATTAGGTTCACCCACGATATAAAGATATGGTGAAATCTTTCTTTCTTTTAGGTAATATTAATATTGAGTAGGGCAAACCGTCAATTACCCTTAAACATAAACTTATGTATTTATAAATTAAGATACCTCCTCAAATATCGTGACTAAAATTATAATAAAGTAGTACTATTTAAAAACTAAACACACTCAAAATAATCATATATTTTATCTATCTATTAGTTAAACATATAAACGGTAGGCTTAGTATCTTATAATAAAAACAAGACATAGTATAAGCAAATAAGAGCGTAGAGAGAGGGTCTAGTGAACATTCTTGCTTGTATGCCCCAAGTCCAAGTGCTTTCGGATTCTATTTCAGCCCATTTTTTATTTTTGTTTTCTTTCAGAAAGGGTGGAGAGAAGGATTTGGGCTCCACTTTAACCTCTCCTTTTATGGTACTAGTTATAGTCTTATATATAAGAATTAAATAATAATTTTATTTTGATCTTACATATAAATCTCAATTATTTTTATCTTTTAAAATTATATATATTTTTTAAATATCCTTATTTGATTACACACGCTATAAACTAAGGAGATTTTTTATTAAGGGTAACTCAAATGCATATAATTAAATGGGATATTTTAGAAAAATAAATATATAATTATTATAAATAATTAACTTAACTAATTTTTTAATATATTTAAATTAGTTAAATAAATATTATATTAAAGACTAGAGATAATATATACTAATTCTAACTTCCTGGGTTGGTTCCACAATCAAATGCTTTTCTCTCTCCTACTTTTAGTAGTATACAAATTAATCAACAGAAATCAGACCTAACAAAAAATAAACTATGATTTGAATTTTTAATAGGAGAGGTGTACACATTTAGTGTCGGACAATACCTCTAACATGATTATTTTTAATTAGAGAATATATATACTTAGTAAAACGATAAAATATTTCTCTAGTTTTAAATACAATACTTAATTTCTAATACTAAAAATTAAATTTTATATTTAATAGCAGAGGAGTAATATATAGATCCCGCCGCTTTTGTTTATAATGAAAACTTTAAAGTTGAGGTGAGTTTATCCAAACTTTTTATTTTTATAAGTTTTAGTATATTGGTTTTGGGAAAATTACCCACAATCCAATGTAAAACCTAAATATAAATAGGTGCCTAAATTTTATTTAATACTAATATGTTTAATGTTTATAAGTCAAATTTTTATATTTATAATTAGAGTTACGATATTTACAAGTTAAACTTATAAATATTAAATTCATTAAAGCCTACTAATGTTAAATGAAATTTGAGGAACCAATAGTATTTAATTTTCTTATTTGGGACCTATGGATAAATTTCCCATTAGTTTTTTTTTCAGAATATTTCTTAATTTTCCAAACTATACCATCTTGTTGAAATGAAAAAAAAAATCATTTGAGTAAAATTCGTTAATATGTTAATATTGTTTATTGATTATGGATTCGTGCATGCACTACCTTGACGAGCAATATATGCAATTAATTGCAAGTTGTAAAATATTACAAATTTCATGTGGGATATTGCTTGCAAATTAAGAATTTTCCTCCACTAGAACTGGATCTCTAATTAAGAATCATGTGCTAAGTTTTGCCTTCTGGGCTATAATTTATAGTTTAGCCTTTTGTGTTTTAAAATGATGCTAAAATGGCCGCAGTTTATACTTTATAGTTCAATTCACCTCTTTATGCTTCGTTTGATATATTACTAAATTCTTTGTCATGAGAAAAAGATATATCATCAAATTCATCAGAAAAGAGAAGGGGATGAAGGTTCTCACAAGAACTTTACAAAATTCAAGAAAGATAAGATTAGGATTCTACATTTTCTTTTTTTAAAAAAGGTCAACTTTCAACTGCATAGAATTCCAAAAAATTATTTATAAACCTCATTTATATTATTACTACCTTTAGTCCTTAATATAATATATATTCAATTAATTCAAGTAGATTAAGAAAATTAGTTAAATTAATTATTTATAATAACTGTGTGTTAATTTTTCTAAAATACCTGTTTAATCATATGTATTTGAACTACCTTCAGTAAAAACTTTTTTAATATGAGCAATCATATAGGGATATTTTGAGAGAAAATTATAATTTTTCCAAACAAAATGAATTGGGGGTCTTATATTTAGGATCAAAGTATACTCTCTATCTAACTCTCATATTTAGGATTAGAGGGAGTATTAAAAGTAAATATCATTCAAAAGTTAATCCTTTACTCATTTTCAGCATGGATAGGTAATTAATGTTCATATTGATCTGCCACTTATGGTTTAAGTGTTAGTATTTTTTATAAAAAAATTATTTATTTCGAAAGAAATAGAATGCTTTTCCCCTACTTGAAAAAGGGATGAGTAAAATAAGAAAGTTGACCAGAATTTTCAAAAAGTATAATTTAGATTAAAAGTTAAAAAAATTTAACAAACAACAATCCAAATTTGATATAAATAAGATAGACAGAACACTCATCCCATTTTGAAGTAGGATACTAAAATCAGATATAGTCTTAATTATGTTTTGTTTTTTTAATTATTGATTTGATATCTTAAAATATTTAAAAATCAGATCCATTCAGGGTAATGTTGAAGAAATCGTTGTCTCAAATCAAAGTTGGACTTTGTGACTAAAGAAGCAAACTGAAGACACACCCAATTGTAATCAATTTATTTATATCAAAAGATTGAGTTTGGCTTATCAAATAAGGCAATAAGCTTCAAGTCTTCAACTCTCTATCTGTTATTACCCAGCTAGATACTACCATAGCCATAGACTAAAAGCCTCATCAAACAATCATTATTTTCATTTCCCACTTTTCTTGTTTGATTTGATTTTCTCTCTTGTTCTTCATTTTCCCTGATTTTCTCAAGATCCCAATGCGGAGGTCATGCCTTCCCAGATGCAGACTAACCAGAATAATGGGTTTTTTGCAGATAACTTTGGGAGGGATGGTTATATTAGTGAGCATTTTAAGCCTCATCAGATTCGACAATGCTGGTTTTTTCTTCAACAATTCAGATGTTTGCCACCATTTCTAGAATTCCAGGCGGGTTTTTGAAGGTTTTGACACCAACTCACTATCTGACAGAGATGAAGAAGTGTTGGAAAAGTTGGAAACTTTACAAGGCAAGCTTGAGACAAAATCACAAGAAATGGAGAAAGATGCCATATCATTGGACAAGAAGTACTTAGAGGAAGAGATTCTCAAACCTCTTCATTCTTCCAATGTTGCTCTCAGACAAATCATGCTTCCCAAATCTGAAGAAGGAATCAGAAACAATGAATCTGCAACAATAAAAGAAGACCCTTTGATCAATTTCTTCATCACAGAGGAGATCAGGAAGTACATAACCCCAAAAGAGAACAACAATAACAGAGAAATGAAGTTCAATGTTTATGGTTCAGAGAAGGTTTACAACACAATAGGGCATGCATGTGTCATACACAAGAAGGATCTAGAACAGTACATGGATTATGACATTGGTTCTTACTGTGATGATGATTGGAACTTAGCTCAGAAACTTATGCTCAACGGCTGTGACCCTTTACCTAGAAGAAGATGCTTAACAAGAGCTTCAAAGGTATACCAAAAACCCTACCCTATAAATGAGTCACTTTGGTAGCTTCCAGATGATAGAAATGTAAGATGGGGGAATTATCAATGCAGAAACTTTCAGTGCTTATCAAGCAAAAACCCCAAAAGGGGTTATTCCAGTGTTGGTTGTTTTGAAATGGAAAGGGAAAAGCTGAAATGGGTCACAAATAGTTCAGTTTTAGCAGTTTTGCTGATAAATGGTGTTCTTAGAATTCAGCCTGGAGAGATAAGAATAGGTTTAGATTTTGGTATAGGAACTGGTACTTTTGCTGCAAGAATGAGAGAAAATAATGTGACTATTCTTACCACTGCCCTAAACTTAGGGGCACCTTTCAATGAGATGATAGCTTTAAGGGGTTTGATTCCTCTTTACGTTACTTTGAATCAGAGGCTTCCTTTGTTTGATAACACTATGGATTTGGTTCACACTAGTGGGTTTCTTGATGGTTGGATTGATCTTTTGCTTTTGGACTTTATTCTTTATGATTGGGACAGGATCCTCAGACCTGGAGGGCTGTTATGGATTGATAGGTTCTTTTGTAGGAAAAATGATTTGGATGATTATGTTTACATATTTCTTCAATTGAGATACAAGAAACATAAGTGGGCTATATCTCCTAAGTCAAAGGATGAGGTTTATCTCTCAGCATTATTGGAAAAGCCTCCAAGAGCTATATGAATACATGCAACCACATTATTTCTACCCTTAATTTTTTTGATGTTATTGTGTTACTTTTTATATATTTGTAAGAGCAATTCAACTTTCTTATTCTTCTTCTTCTTCTTCTACCGGCTTGATTGTGCTGGAATAAAGTGTTTAACTGTTATTTGCAGAAAGTTCCTTGTTTTTTTTATGATTGCATCAAGAGGGTTTATGTTCATTTCTATGTTAAAGTATGAAATATAGCTGTAATTAAAGCATCTAATGTTGAATCTAGTGGAAATGACTAATCTTCCATGACGTGAAAAATTAATATTTGAATCTCTATTAAGAGAGGTATTATATTTAGTATTTGATAGTGATTCGAATAGGATTGCTTCCAATAGGAGGATACCTATACTTAGTAGAAAAAACATTTATTGAGAAAAATAATATATATATTTATATATATGTGATGTTTTAAAAATATATAAGAATTTTACATTCCCCTTGAATAAATAAGTGGTGGACAAGTGAAGTTGTCCACCTCTGAAAAGTATTAACAGAGTAGGACGATTGAAAATGAGAGATAAGGAAGGGAAATAAAGTTTCATTAAAAGGGACATCATAATTTAAAAGAGACATAGTTTAATTTGGCAAAGATCATGTTTTTAAAAGAACAAATCTTATAAAAACTAATAGTATTTCTTCATTTAGTAGCATCACACAACTACAGATTTATTCATATTAACTTGAGGAAAGAATAAAGTAATTACACATTAATTACAGCTACATAGGAATTGACAGAAGACCCAATCCATGACCTCCCATGATGTTCTTGCACTTCACTGACAAACTCAAGCTCTGAACCTCCTCTTCCATCCAAAACCTCCAAAATCTTCTCTCTTCATATAACTTCACTCCCACTGGGTCTTTCTCTAATTTCTGACCTAAATCATCTGCATTTTCAACTGTTCTTCTTGTTGTTCTATTACTGTCTATTGCCACCCAGAAATCTCCATTCTTGTTTCTTTTGATGTTATCTGGCGGTCTTTCAAGTTTTGCATACAGTTCTGAAGTGTAGATCTTTGAGCATTTGAGCCAGAATTTATGAATATTGCCTGAATCTGTTTCTGCTATCAGAAGGAATGAGCCATCCTTGTTCAAAGCCACACCATTTGCAAATTCCAAGCCTTTCAGCAACATCTCAACTTTCTTAATTTTTGGATCATATTTCAGCAATCTTCCTGTTTTATCTCCTTTTAGGGATATCATTCTCCCTTCCCTTTTACATAAATGAGATTAAAATGATTATCAAGTTTCTTTCTGAGCTTTTTATTATCCAAACTGACTTTTGAAAAAAAAAGTATCCAAACATAAATCCCATTACAATAAGTAACTTTTACCAAACCCATTTTTAGCAAATGAACTTTTGTCAAACTGAACCAAACACACTAGTTTGTGGAAGGAGGAAATTTTTTCTTTTGCAATTAATTGTACTTTAATTCAAAAGGTCCTCATAATATTCGAATCTAACTCGATTAAATAACTATATCAAATGAAAAAACTATGTTAACTAAACATATCATGATAGAAAAACCTTTTATAAAAGGACTTTTGGTATCTCAAAAGTGTTAACCAAACAATCCCTGTTCAAAATCATATATATATATATATTTATATTTATATTTATATTTATATGATCGTATATCTATATGAATAAGAATACCTTCTTTGATACACTGCTGCTGTTCGAGAAATAAACCACACCAGTTTGCTCATCAACATATAAGGCATTCAAGAATTTGAAGGGATCATCATTAGCAGCAGCAGAAATGGCCAATTGCTTGGCCACACCACCACTAGAGCCAACCATTAGGTGGCCAAAGTATTCATCTGCTATGTAAAGATTGCATGTTTTCATGTCAAATTTAAGTCCCAATGGCCTCCCACATGTAGGCTTCTTGTTTGGATCTGTTGATCCATCAACTAGTTTCCTGCCCCTATAATACAATCAAACATTTGGAAACACAAATATTCAGTAAAACCAAGAAATTGCATATACACTGAGTTTTTCAAAGGATCAGACAATAAAACATCATAGAAGTTAGGTGTGTGTGTGTGTGTAAAGAGCTATAAGATTTCAAACTAAACTCAGGGACATGTTCTATAGGATTCAAACTAAGCAACATATACTACCACCACATACGATCCAAACACAATATAGATTTCTACATGCAATGTGCGTATGTCAATATTACATATTCCTTCATTAGTTAATACAAGAGTTAGTTGACTAATTTATAGATTAAAAAAATAAAATAAATCAATTAATTATAACTAATATAAGATTTATTTAACTAATTTAGGTAGATTAAAGAATATATAATATGAATTTATCTTTAAGAAGTTAAATTTTAAATCCCCCTTGAATAAATAAGTGGTGGGAAACGTAAAGGTGTCCAACTTTGAAAAGTATTAATGGAGTAGGATGACTGAAAATATGACATAAGGTTTTGGCCAAAAAAAATGAGAGATAAGGTAGGGAAAGAGGAGTTTCATTAAAAGGGATGTCAGAAGTTCAAGGAGATATAATTTAATTTGGTAAAGATTATACTTCTTCAATATTTAATATAAGATATATTTAATTAATTTAATTAAATTAAAAAATTAGTTAAATTAGTTAATATGATATATTTTATCTAATACACCTTAATCATCTTTTTTAACTCCCTCTTTCACTCTCTTACTTAGTTATTATTGAGGGAATAAGGATAATTTACTAAAAAATTAATAAATATAGAAATATGTTCTATATTTAGGACTAATATCAATTATCTAATTAATTCATATATTAAAGATTGAAGTAGTATAACTTATCTCTCTTGATAAATAATGGCTAAATTAAAGAACAAGGGAACAATAGGCAATAAAGCATAACATAAATAATCATTTCATTATTCAACCAAAAAATGTTTAATAAAAGGAAAATTCAAATGGAATGCAACAAAAAGATTACAGAAATAACACAAATACAGAAGTCTTATATAACAAAGATACAACTATATATATATATATATATTGAAAAGCTAGACATTATTGAGTATAGCAACATATTCTTTACCAGCAGACCCTATCCACAATTTCCCATCATGTTCTTCCACTTCACTTACAGAGTTAAACTCTTGGCCTCCTCCTCCATCAAGAACCTCCAAAGCCTCTCCATTTTCATCAAATTTCACTGCAACTGGGTCTTCTTTTCTCCACCATGGCATTTGATAAGTCTCTTTCTTCTCACTTGCATTATGATCATCTTCATCATTATTTTCAAGAACTGCCCTATAACTGTTCATTGCCACCCAGAAATCTCCATTGTTATTGGTCTTGATATTATCTGGGGCCCTTTCAAGTGCTGTAAAAAGTTCTAAAGTGTAGGCTTTAGAACCTTTTAGCCACACCTTGTGAATGATGTTAAAAGTTGATTCTGCTAACACAAGGAATGAACCATCCTTGCTTAAAGCCACACCATTTGGGAATGCTAAGCCTTGGACCAAGACTTGTGCTTTCTTACTTCTTGGGTCATACTTAAGCAATCTTCCTGTTTTGTCTCCTGTAAGGACTACCATTTGATACTCCCTTTGACAAAGGAGCTTTAAAGTTTAGTTAAATTTGAAGCTATGAAACAAAAGAGATGAATAATCCAATCAAGCAGCAAAAGTAGTACTACTCCGTATTTAATATAGAAGCTACATAATTAATTTGTAGAACATAATGAAATTATAATTAAGTTACTCCTCTAATCCTATATTTATAAGGCATTTTCAACATGTTTCAAAGAAAAAAAAACCTTAATACTTATTAACTCTGTCTTAAAATTTAATAACTTTTTAACTTTATCTTTATTTAATATATAAACTTTCAAGAAAATTAATAACATTTATACAAAAATAAATGAAGAATTGTACATTTATATAAGGTTATTTTAGAGAGATCAAATTACATTTAGTATAACACAAATACTAGAGGAGTAGTTATTTGTAAAAAGTGTATGTTAGTTTAATTTTTTAAAAATACCCTATTTAATTATTTGCGATTAAACTACTCATTAATAAAAATCATCTTAATATGTGCAAAATTAATCAACATAAATAATTTGGAAGAAAAAATTATAAATTTATAGACAATGGATTGAAGTCTCACATCTCAGATCAAAACAATCCCCTACATTAGCTCTTATATTTAGGATCGAAAAAGTTTATGTATATGTACACACATACCTTCTTTGGAATACAGTGCTGCTATCTGAGAAATAAACCACACCAGATTGTTCATCAATGTCTAAGGCATTGAGGAAGCGGAAGGGAGAGCCATCATTAACAGAAATGGCTAGTTGATGAGCCACACCACCACTAGGCCCCACCATTAAGAGGCCAAAGTATGCATCTGCTATGTAAAGGTTACATGTCTTCTTGTGAAATTTGAGTCCCAATGGTCTCCCACATGTAGGTTCCTTGTGTAGATCTCTTGTTCCATCACAAAATTTCCTGTCCCTACCGTAAAACATTGAGATATGATATGTGTATATGCATGCATATACATGTGTTCGTGTGTCAGTTCCTTGAGATTTTTACAGACATTGAATTGTTAATCAACTAGTTGTAAAATCTGGAGTTTTTAATATAAAATCTACTTAATTAATTATAATAAATTAATCAAATTAATTAAATTAATTAATTATAATAATTGAATGTTAATTTCTCTAAAATAATACTTTAATCATATATATTTGAACTTGTTTTTGATAGAAATAATTTTAATATGTGTAATTATATGGGAATACTTAGAGAAAAATTATAATTTTATAAGATAAGATTAATTGATATTTTATATTTATAATTATAATAAATTATCTATCTAATTCTTATATTTATGACTGAATGGAGTATTTTAAAAATAAGCTTTCAAGACATAATCATACTTACACAATCATTAAATATAAAAGATGCTTAATTAATTTTGATAGATTAAAAAAGTTAGATGAATTACTTAATTATAACATTTATAACTTATCATCCTTAAAATATCTCTATATAATATTAATTATATAGTAATTTATAAGTTATATAAATTAGTTTGGGGAAAAAAATGACACTCCCCAATCCTATATATAAGTAACATTTCTTACATAGGGTTAGTCTTATACATAAGTACTAATTTGCGATTATTTAAAAATTTAATACATTTTTTTTACCCTTAATTAATTACATATCTCTTTCATATATTTTTCTCATTTATTCTCTCTTATCTCTTTTCTCATCATTCTCTCTTTCACTCGTTATCTTCTTAAGTGAGGATATATTTAAAAAAATATTTTTTTATATATATTTATTAATTTTAACTAATACTTTAATCTACGTCATTTGCTTAGTTATTATTTATATACATGATCGAAGGAAGTAATATAGGAGAAAAATATAATAAGGTTTTATTAAAACTAACTTTCTAACTACCCCTACATTTAATGGCCGTAGGAGCACTAAACAACTTGGCACATTGGAAACAGAAAAAAAAAGTTAAAAAGCATATCAAGATTTGGAACTAATTAATAAAAGGTTTTGCTGCTACACCAGAGAGAAAACAAAAACTTGAGCCACGAATTAGTGATGCTAATCTAGATTTTTGGATTACTCAATATCTGTATTTAAAAAAACCAAATTTGAAATAGATGACAATCCAATTTAAATTCTAACAGATGATTTAAATATTAATGGTGGCTATAGAAATACGAAACAAATTTTTAGGCATAAGAAAATTTCAGCTCGAACTTAAATAAGATATTCATTTAAAATTAAAGATTTGGACTTAAACATGCTTAGCCCAAACCTTTTGTTGGGGCATTGGGCGAACCTCATCACATTTTAGTGGCCCCTAATTTCTCTAATAATATACCATCATTAATATCAAATATAATTAGTTAATAGTACACCATCACCTTTTAGTTTAATTATTATAAAAAATTTAATTCTTTTTTAAAAATTATTATAAAAAAACTAGTTAATTTAAATAGATTAAAAAAATTAAATAAATTAATTATAAATAATATAAAAATTAGTTAATTAATATTTATTTAATTTTTTAATCTATATAAATTAATCAATTAATTTTTATATTAAAAATTGAATAGAATAACTATTATCTTACTATCAAACACACAATACACACATTGACGGATGTTACATGCCTATGCGGTGAGGTGAGAGCAAACTCCAACCATTGTTTGAGAGTTTGATTCCATTTGAGAATGCCAGTGAATTTCTCTTAAATATAATATATTAATTTATTTTATTTTTAATATTTATTATTTTTTAAAATTAATTTTAAATAATTTATAAATTTATATATAATCTAATGTAATATAAAATATTTGAGAAATATTAGATCATATTTGATAATTAAATATAAACTTTTTTAATTAAGTAAGTTTTATATTAACAACAAAGGGAGTTAACTGTTTCTTACCCACAAAGGGAGGTGTTACTTGGCGAGCGATGATGAGCACAATATGTTCATCACCTATCTCGACTGTCCAGATTAATTTTGGATGGTCTAGATTTAATCTAATTTAATTGTTATATTTTAATTTTTTGTTGTTTTAATTGATGTAAAATTTATGATAAAGATAATCTTATAACTAAAAATAAAGTTTTTAATTAGAAAATCATATATTAAAAGTTTTAAATTTGGATCATTTAAATTAGATTTATACAGTTTAAATCTCATTACAGCGATGAGCACGAGTACTCCATCGTTGTGATGAGCACTGAATGAGAACCCTGATACTTGCCTGTGTGGTGAGGTAAGAGCAAACTCGAGCCATTGTTTGAGAGTTTGATTCCATTTGAGAATCCGACCATCGGAGACACCGGCATATGGGCCGTCGCCATTGCAGTCGAAGGCTAAGCTTTCAGGGCCTATAACTTTTGGGAGTCTGATCTGCTCACTAGAAGCTAAGTTATTAGCAGCAAGTGATGATGAGAGTAACAGAGAGACAACCACGAAGATCACTGAAGAAGAAGAAGAAGAAGAAGGTGGCTTCATCATGGAGATAAGGCCCAGATATGTCGCTTGTGGATGAAGCATCTTCTAATTTTACACAGAAAATTCCCAAATTTAATTTTTCACAACGTACGTACGACGTGCACAATAAATATTACGCGCAAACTACAGAAGCTAGCCGTTAGATGTCACTGTCCCATTTAGTGGCTAAACTTTCTGTTTCGTTCCGTTAGAGTCAATAACGATGGTCTTTTGCTTTCTACTGAGTCCTCAAGTTCTGTTTCCTTCCGTTTACTTGGCTGGTGACTCCCTGTATAAACAATGATCAATAATTGAGGACATGCAAGTTTTCCCCCTTTATTACAAGGTTCATTCTAATTGAATTGAATAAGCAAGTGGTGGAAAAGGAGAACAATCTAACTTGGAAAAGTATTTGTTCAATATAGTATGATTGTACGTACGTAGTATCATGAATGTTAATGAAAGTGGAAGCAGATCCAACACTGAAAAAAAGCCTTGTAGGGGGTTGGCGAGCAAAACAACTACCATGTTGTAGCAATAATTAAACAAACCGGTCACTACACCTATTTCAAATTAACTGGCACCAATTATCGCACCAAATCTTGTAATGGAATGTAGCTTCCATGTCCCCAATTTTAGATTTAATTAAAAGTTCAATAATTAGTCGGAAATAAGTAGACCACTAAGTCAAGTTAAGTAAAAGTCTCCTGAATGCTCTGAAAGGATAGTATCAAGCTAATGTGATATTTTTCACATGTAAATGACTTCAACAAGAGCTTTCAAAAGAATTTTAGATCACTTTTATATACAATATTTTTTATATAATTAGTTATGATCCTTTTAAAGATGGATCACAAAACTGAGAATACTAAATAAATAGTAACCCCGATGATATAAATGTAAATTTTGATTTATGAGCTTAAATTAATGACCAATTTAAACCATAACTCTTTCACAAATAATTAGTTTTATATTAAGGATTAAAGGTAGTATAAGAGAATAAGATCATGTTTAAAATTAGGGAATCAAAGTTGAACACTTTCTCTTTATAACATCATACAATACAACAACAAGTCTTATCCATTAAATGGGGTCAGCTACATGGATCATATGATGCTATTGTGCTCTATCAAAAATTAAATTCTTAGATATGTTATTGACCAGGAGATCCCGCTCAATGATCTCGTTGAGCATTCTTTTTGGCTTTTCTCTACTCCTTTTAACTGAAGTCCATTATGTTTGATCCACCCTCCTCACCAGCGCATTTCTTGGTTTTCTTTGCACGTGTCCAAACTACCTAAGACTGTTCTCTACCAATTTCTCTTCAATAGGTGCCACTCCAACTCTTCCTCTTATTTGTTCATTATGAATCTTATCTTTTCTTGTATACTCTAACATCCATCTCAATATTCTCATCACACAATATATATATCATCTAACCAAAATTTTATTCATATAATAAAATCCAGTTCAAGGTAAACATTTACTAGATTTAAATCTATACTTTAACTACCACGGCGTAAGATTTCACAATAGACCCAATCCATAACTTGCCATAATGTTCTTCCCCTTCACTTACAGAATCAAGCTCTGGATCTCCTCTTCCATCCAAAACCTCCAAAATCTTTCCCTTCTCATCAAACTTCAATCCCACAGGGTCGTCATCTCCAAAACTTATTGCATTATTATTTTCAGAAGATGATTTCTATTACCGTGAAGACCAACCCAAGAATCTCAATTTCTGTCTCGATATTATATGGTGTTTTTCAAGTTTTGCAAACAGTTCTAAAGTGATGGAGTCTTTGAGCCAAAACTTGTAAATCTTTCTTGAACTTGATTCTGCTAGCAGAAGGAAAGAGCCATCCTTGTTTAAAGCCACACCATTTGATAATGTTAAGTTTTGCAGTAAAATTTCTACTTAGTATTCGGATCATATTTCAGCAACCTTCATGTTTTATCTTCCTTTTGGTATATCATTTCAACTTCCCTATCTCATCAAAGAGGAATCTAATTCAAATGATTAACTATGTACATGTTTGGTTTTAAACAAAACTAACATTTTAAAGGGGTTTATGGCCCAAACTTTAGTTTGAAGAAATTTTAAAATAAATAGTCATATTTATTTAAACAGGCTTTTGAACCAAATTATGGTTTAAAACTAAGATTTTGCATAAGCTACTGATAATAGTTTTTAGAATAATAAAAAAGCTTATAGATTATCCAATTATTATTTTAACCTTACTTTTTCTCATACCATCTCTCCTCCCTCCTCTCTCTTCTCACCCCTTTCCCCTCTCCTCTATCTTATCTTTTTTCCACCCTCTCTCTTCTCTCTTTTCCATCTTATCTCCTTTTTCTCTTTCCTCTCTCCCTTCTCTTACTTTTAATTAAATCATGCACTTTTTAATAATTTATCAATAATAAAAATATTTCTAAAAATAACTATTAAAATACTCATTTATTTAAAACTATTTTTTTTCATAAACTCTTCTTCAGAAACTATTTTTTTAAAAACTGTTTAGAAGCCCTTTTTTCATAAGTTATTTTTTAAAATTTTATTTAAATGAGCCCTATATAAAATATCTATGAAAACCAAAGTGGGTTTTTACCTTCTACCTAGTTCAAACTTAGGATATCATATTTTAGGGACATAACCATTTACCAATTGTATCAAGTTTTATGGGTTGTTTCTCCCTCAACTTTTATAAATGGCCTGTTTGGTTTGATTAAATGAAAAGGGATCATATATAATCCTTATGCAAATGATTCATTCATATGTTTGGTTAGGCTTATATAATGTAAAGGGCATTACATTTTGTAATGTTGATTACTTTAGGCAGATGCATTGGGATTATACTGTTGGGATATATGGATAGAAGTTACAACACCTGGGACTATGGAAAAAAAGACATTATTTGCTTTACCTCCTCCATAGACTTTCTCCACTTGACATTATAGAAATTGAATTATTTTAATTTAAAATTTAAAGACTAAATCAAATATTAAAAAAATTAGTGACAAAAAATTTTATTTTATTTTTATACTAGT